>CM038680.1:35993834-37401617 GCA_021605205.1 Aegilops longissima | reverse complement strand
GATAATTCAAGAGACTTGCAAAGATAACTTAATCATACATAAAAGAATTCAGAGAAGAATCAAATATTTTCCATAGATAAGCTGGATCATAAACCCACAATTCATCGGTCTCAACAAACACACCGCAAAAAGAAGATTACATCGAATAGATCTCCACGAGAGAGGGGGAGAACATTGTATTGATATCCAAAAAGAGAGAAGAAGCCATCTAGCTACTAGCTATGGACCCGAAGGTCTGAAGTAAACTACTCACACTTCATCGGAGGGGCTATGGTGTTGAGTAGAAGCCCTCCGTGGTGGATGCCCCCTCCGGCGGAGCTCCGGAACAGGCCCAAAGATGGGATCTCGTGGATACAGGAAGGTACGTCGGTGGAATTAGGTTTTTGGTTCCGTACCTGATCTGTTGGGGGTACGTAGGTATATATAGGAGGAAGGAGTACGTCGGTGGAGCGTCAGGGGGCCCACGAGGCAGGGGGCACGCCCAGGGGGAGGGGGCGCGCCCTCCACCCTCGTGACCGCCTTTGGCACTCCTTGGAGTAGGGTCCAAGTCTCCTGGATCACGTTCGGTGAGAAGATCACGTTCCCGAAGGTTTCATTCCGTTTGGACTCCGTTTGATATTCCGTTTCTTCGAAACACTGAAATAGGCAAAAAAAACAACAATTCTGGGTTGGGCCTCCGGTTAATAGGTTAGTCCCAAAAGTAATATAAAAGTTGAAAATAAAGCCCATTATAGTCCAAAACAATAGATAAAGTAGCATGGAGCAATCAAAAATTATAGACGTTGGAGACGTATCAGGCATCCCCAAGCTTAATTCCTGCTCGTCCTCGAGTAGGTAAATGATAAAAAAAGAATTTTTGATGCGCAGTGATACTTTGGCATAATTTCAATGTAAATCTTCTTAATTGTGACATGAATATTCAGATCCGAAAGATTCAATACAAAAGTTCATATTGACATAAAAATAATAATACTTCAAGCACACTAATCAAAATAATTATGTCATCTCAAAATAACATGGCCAAAGAAAGTTCATCCCTACAAAATCATATAGTTAGGCTATGCTTCATTGTCGTCACACAAAGATGTTCCCAACTTCTATACCCCCGATGACAAGCCAAGCAATTGTTTCATACTTAAATAATCTCAAACTTTTTCAACCTTCACGCAATACATGAGCGTGAGCCATGGATATAGCACTATGGGTGGAATAGAATATGATGATGGGGATTGTGTGGAGAAGACAAAAAGGAGAAAGTCGCACATTGACGAGGATAATCAGTGGGCTATGGAGACGCCCATGAATTGATGTCAACATGAGGAGTAGGGATTGCCATGCAATGGATGCACCAGAGCTATAAATGCTCAACAAAAGAAAACTAGTGGGTGTGCATCCAACTTGCTTGCTCATGAAGACCTATGGCATTTGAGGAAGCCCATCGTAGGAATATAATGAAAAATTCCCACTAGTATAAAAAAGACAACTTATGAGACTCACTATATGAAAATCATGGTGCTACTTTGAAGCACAATATATGAGACTCACTACATGAAGAGCAAGGTGCTACTTTGAAGCACAAAATATGAGACTCACTACATGAAGAACAAGGTGCTACTTTGAAGCACAAAATATGAGACTCACTACATGAAGAACAAGGTGCTACTTTGAAGCACAAGTGTGGAAAAAGAGATAGTAGCATTGCCCTTTTCTTTTCTTTTTTTGGGGCTTTTTTTATTTTGGCCTTTTTCTCTTTTTTTTATTTGGGCAATGCTCTAATAATGATGATCATCACACTTCTATTGATTACAACATGAGGATTACAACTCGAAACTAGAACAAGTTATGACTCTATATGAATGCCTCCGGCGGTGTACCGGGATGGTGCAATGAATCAAGAGTGACATTTATGAAAAATAATGCATGGTGGCTTTGCCACAAATACGATGTAAACTACATGATCATGCAATGGCAATATGACAAAAGTAATGTATGTCATAATAATGATGAACGGAACGGTGGAAAGTTGCATGGCAATATATCTCGGAATGGCTATGGAAATGCCATAATAGGTAGGTATGGTGGCTGTTTTGAGGAAGATATAGGGAGGTTTATGTGTGATAGAGCATATCGTATCACGGGGTTTGGATGCACCGGCGAAGTTTGCGCCAACTCTCAATGTGAGAAAGGGCAATGCACGTGCAAGAAGAGGCTAGCAATGGCGGAAAGGTAAAAGTGCGTATAATCCATGGACTCAACATTAGTCAAAAGAACTCATATACTTATTGCAAAAATTTAGAAGTCATCAAAAATCAAGTACTACGCGCATGCTCCTAGGGGGATAGATTGGTAGGAAAAGACCATTGCTCGTCCCCGACCGCCACTCATAAGGATGCACAAGTCAGGTACACTTCATGCTTCAAATTTGTTACACAACTTTAACCATACGTGCATGCTACGGGATTTACTAACTTCAACACAAGAATTTCTCAAATTCACAATTACTCAACTAGCATGACTTTGATATTATCACCTCCAGATCTCAAAACAATTATCAAGCATCAAACTTATCTTAGTATTCAACGCACTCAAAAGAAAGTTTCACATATCTTGAATACCAAGTATATTAACATTAAGCAAATTACCATGCTATTAACGACTCTCAAAATAATCTAAGTGAAGCATGAGAGATCAAGTTTCTTTAAAAAAATCCACCACCGTGATCTAAAAGATCTAAGTTAAGCACTAGAGCAAAAATTATCACGCTCAAAAAGATATAAGTGAAGCACTATGAGCAAAACTATCAAGCTCAAAAGATATAAGTGAAGCACATAGAGTATTCTATCAAATTTCAATTCATATATGGCTCTCTCAAAAGGTGTGTACAGCAAGGATGATTGAGGTAAACTAAAAATCAAAGACTCAAATAATACAAGACGCTCCAAGCAAAACACATATCATGTTGGTGAATAAAAATATAGCTCCAAGTAAATTACCGGTGGAAGTGGACGAAAGAGGGGATGCCTTCCGGGGCATCCCCAAGCTTTGACTTTTTGGTGTCCTTGTATTATCTTGGGGGTGCCATGGGCATCCCCAAGCTTAGGCTCTTGCCAGTCCTTGTTCCATAATCCATCAAAAGAATTCACCCAAAACTTGAAAACTTCACAACACAAAACTCAATAGAAATCTCGTGAGCTCCGTTAGAGAAAGAAAACAAAAGACTACTTTAAGGTACTGTAATGAACTCATTATTTATTTTTATTGGTGTTAAACCTACTGTATTCCAACTCCTCTATGGATTATAAACTATTTTACTAACCATAGATTCATCAAAATAAGCAAACAACACGCGCAAAACAGAATCTGTCAAAAACAGAACAGTCTGTAGTAATCTGTAACTAACGCAAATTATGGAACCCAAATAATTCTACCAAAATTAGAAGACCTGGAAAATTTGTTTATTCATCAGCAGCAATTGGAATCAGTATTTTATCACGTTCTGGTGATTTTTAACAATTCGGGCACTGAGCACAAAGATTCTGGAAATTACAGCAAGATCAAATAACTATCATCCAAGAAGATCCAATAGGTTCAACTTGGCACAAACACTAATTAAAAGATAAAACCACATCTAAACAGAGGCTAGATGGATTATTTATTACTAAGCAGCAAGCAAAAATTTTGGGTTGTCTACCAACAAGCGCTTTTTCTTTAAAGCCTTTTAGCTAGGCATGGATAATTTTAATGATGCTCACATGAAAGACAAGAATTGAAGTACAAAGAGAGCATCATAAAACACGAGACAAACACATCTAAGTCTAACATACTTCCTATGCATAGGAATCTTATAGAAAAACAAATTATTATAGCAAGCAAAAACTAGCATATGCAAGGAAGCGGAAAAGAACAATAGCAATCTCAACATAACGAGAGGTAATTTAGTAACATGAAAATTTCAATAACCATATTTTTCTCTCTCATAATAATTACATGTAGGATCATAATAAAATTCAACAATATAGCTATCACATAACATATTCTCAACACGATCCACATGCATGCGAAGTTGACACTCTTCCAACATAGTGGGATTATCATTAACTAAAGTCATGATTTCTCCAAGCCCACTTTTATCAAAAATTTCATAAGATTGAATGTTATCCAAATATGTGGGATCTAAAGTTGACACTCTTCCAAACCCACTTTCAATATTATTGCAAACACTATTATCAATCTTATATTCATCATGGTGCTTGAATAAATTTTCAAGATCATAAGAAGAATCACCCCAATCGTGATCATTGCAACAAGTAGTAGAGATAGCAAAACTAGCATCCCCAAGCTTAGGGTTTTGCATCTTATTAGCACAATTGACATCAAAAGAATTTATAATAAAATCATTGCAATCATGCTTTTTATTCAAAGATCTATCGTGAGTCACTTCACGGATTTCAGGCAAAACCTTATAAAGATAATCCAGTGCATCCAAATCACTAGGAATTGGTTCATCATAATTGGATCTCTTAAAAAGATTGGCAAGCGGATCAGGATCCATAGATATTGGCTTCTTTGTTTAGGAATAAATAAGCATCTCATCCAACCAAACAAGAAATGAAAGGGCAAGCAAAAGAGAGGAGGAGATTGGGAAAGAGAGGGCAAATAAAACGGCAAGGGTGAAGTGGGGGAGAGGAAAACGAGAGGCAAATGGCAAATAATGTAATGCGAGAGATAGGGATTGTGATGGGTACTTGGTATGTTGACTTTTTGCGTAAGCCTCCCCGGCAACGGTGCCATAAATCCTTCTTGCTACGTCTTGAGCTTGCGTTGGTTTTCTCCGAAGAGGAGAGGATGATGCAGCACAGTAGCGTAAGTATTTCCCTCGGTTTTTGAGAACCAAGGTATCAATCCAGTAGGAGGCCACGCGCAAGTCCCTCGTACCTGCACAAAACGATAGTTACTCGCAACCAACGCGATTAGGGGTTGTCAATCCCTTCACGGTCACTTACGAGAGTGAGATCTGATAGATATAATATTTTTGGTATTTTTGGTATAAAGATGCACAGTAAAAAGTAAAAGAAAAGCAAGTAAATAAAGTGATGGAGATTGATATGATGAGAATAGACCCGGGGGCCATAGGTTTCACTAGTGGCTTCTCTCAAGAGCATAAGTATTCTACGGTGGGTGAACAAATTACTGTTGAGCAATTGATAGAATTGAGCATAGTTATGAGGTTATGCAGGCAATGATGATGTATATAGGCATCACGTCTGTGACAAGTAGATCAAAACAATTCTGCATCTACTACTATTACTCCACTCATCGACCGCTATCCAGCATGCATCTAGAGTATTAAGTTAAAAACAGAGTAACGCATTAAGCAAGATGACATGATGTAGAGGAATAAATTCATGCAATATGATAAATACCCCATCTTGTTATCCTCGATGGCAACAATACAATACGTGTCTTGCAACCCTTTACATCCTTTGGGTAAGGACACCACAAGATTGAACCCAAAGCTAAGCACTTCTCCCATTACAAGAACTACCAATCTAGTTGGCCAAACCAAACGGATAATTCGAAGAGACTTGCAAAGATAACTTAATCATACATAAAAGAATTCAGAGAAGAATCAAATATTTTCCATAGATAAGCTGGATCATAAACCCACAATTCATCGATCTCAACAAACACACCGCAAAAAGAAGAGTACATCGAATAGATCTCCATGAGAGAGGGGGAGAACATTGTATTGAGATCCAAAAAGAGAGAAGAGGCCATGTAGCTACTAGCTATGGACCCGAAGGTCTGAAGTAAACTACTCACACTTCATCGGAGGGGCTATGGTGTTGATGTAGAAGCCCTCCGTGGTGGATGCCCCCTCCGGCGGAGCTCCGGAACAGGCCCCAAGATGGGATCTCGTGGATACAGGAAGGTACGGCGGTGGAATTAGGTTTTTGGCTCCGTACCTGATCTGTTGGGGGTACATATGTATATATAGGAGGAAGGAGTACGTCGGTGGAGCGTCAGGGGGCCCACGAGGCAGGGGGCGCGCCCTCCACCCTCGTGACCGCCTCTGGCACTCCTTGGAGTAGGGTCCAAGTCTCCTGGATCACGTTCGGTGAGAAGATCACGTTCCCGAAGGTTTCATTCCGTTTGGACTCCGTTTGATATTCCGTTTCTTCAAAACACTGAAACATGCAAAAAAACAGCAATTCTGGGCTAGGCCTCTGGTTAATAGGTTAGTCCCAAAAGTAATATAAAAGTGGAAAATAAAGCCCATTATAGTCCAAAACAATAGATAAAGTAGCATGGAGCAATCAAAAATTATAGATACGTTGGAGACGTATCAGTCGCCTGGAACAAAATCAACAAGCCTAGTATCAACGGCTGACTTAAACTTCATGACCGGCTCATGCTCTGTGGTTGGCTTCTTTAAATATGTCATATCCACCGGGTCAACATTGTCCTTGTAGAATTTTAAGTCTTCTGTTGCACAGACCGACTCAGCATAAGCCGCGTCACCTTCTTCACATTCCAAGGCTACCTTCCGGCTCCCATGCACCGTAATGGTTCCCTTATGACCTGGCATCTTGAGCTGCAAATACACATAACACGGCCATCCCATGAATTTGGCATAAGCCGGATGCCCAAACAGAGCATGATATGGGCTCTTGATCTTGACTACTTCAAACGTCAATTTCTCGGCCCTGGAGTCATATTCATCCCCAAAGGCTACCTCCAATTCGATCTTACTGACGCGATACGCTGATTTACCGGGCACGACTCCATGGAAGAAAATGTTGGACTGCTTAAGGCTCTTATCAGTTAGCCCCATGCGACGGAAGGTCTCATAATAGAGGATATTGATGCTGCTGCATCCATCCATGAGTACCTTGGTGAATTTATATCCACCCACCTGAGGGGCCACCACCAAGGCTAAGTGACCCGGATTATCAACCCGGAGAGGGTGATCTTCCCTACTCCATAGAATAGGCTGCTCAGACCATCTCAAATAACGAGGAATTGCCGGTTCAACCGCATTCACATCCCTCTTATGAAGCTTCTGGTCTCGTTTGCATAAACTGGTGGTGAACACATGATATTGCCCACTATTCAGCTGCTTTGGATTGCTCTGGTATCCGCCTTGCTGCTATTGCTGACCACCCTGGCCAGATTGTTGGTTATATCCATTTTGACTGCCTTGAGAATTTTGAAAATTGGGGTTTGAACCGCCGCCCGGGCCATGAAAACCGTCGCCGCCCTGCCCATTGTTACCATCGAACATGTTGGAATTTTTGAAGGCCTTCATGATCGTATAGTCCTTCCATAGATGGGTAGTCGGCTTCTGCTGGGTGTCGTGTCTCGGACAGGGCTCGTTCAATAATTGCTCAAGTGTGGGGCCTGACCCGCTAGACCAGGGAGGTGGCCTCCCCTTGTGCCGTTGGTTGTTACCATGCACATTAGTGTTAGCCACAGAATCCAAACTACCGTCAGCCTTACGTTTATTACCTCCTTGATTTGTCGGTTTGTGCTGAGGGCCATTGTCGTTGCCATTCTTATTTCCCTTCCCTGTCTTGTCATCATCAGACTCGGGATCCTTGGTACTATCAGAGTCGGCGTACTTGACCAGAGCCGCCATCAGCATGCCCATATCATTACAATCGCGCTTGAGCCGCCCCAGCTTTTGTTTCAGAGGCAAAAAAATGGCAATTTTTCTCCAACATTAAGACTGCAGAGCCGGCATCCATCTTATCAGATGAATGTATTATGGCTTCAACCCGGCGCACCCAATGGGTTGTAGACTCGCCCTCTTCTTGCTTGCAATTCGTCAAATCCACAATTGACATGGGTTGCTTGCACGTATCCTTGAAATTCTGGATGAACCAGGCCTTTAGCTCTGCCCAAGAACTGATTGAATTAGGTGGCAGGCCTTTCAACCAAGTGCGGGCGGTCCCATCCAACATCATGGTAAAGTACTTGGTCATCGCAGCATCACTGACCTCCAATAACTCCATATCCATCTCGTAACTTTCGATCCATGCCCCGGGCTGTAAGTCGGCCGTGTAGTTCGGCACCTTCCTAGGTCCCTTAAAATCCTTGGGCAAACGCTCGTTACGTAGAGCCGGCACTAGACAGGGGACTCCTCCGGTCCTGGTGACCACACCTGCCTCGATAGAAGTCGTCGGATAAGCCAGATACGGTTGGTAAGCTGTCAACTGAGCCGCCTGCTCAGCCGCCTGCTGAGTCGCCTGTTGGGCCACCCACTTAGCCTCTTGACGTATTCTATCTTGATCTACCAAGTTAAAGGCCTCATGGCGCGCCGGGTCATGCGCCCCTGGCTAGTTACGGCGCCGGACGTTGCTTGAAACGGCCGCTGAATCCATGTGCCTGCTATAACTCGGGCTTCGGCTTGGACGAGGGGACGAATGGATGCTATCTCGGCTGTATGAGTACGCCTCATGTTGTGCTAAGGCCGTCTGAAGAAGTTATCTGACCCGGCGGGTTTCAACCGCCGCCGGGGAGTCGCCATCAATTGGGAGAGCCGCCAACCGTGCCACTGCCGCTATCATGTTCTCCAATGGGCTAGAATAGTGACCCAGAGGTGTTGGTACATACAGAGGTGACACTACAAAAAAAAGACACATCCGTGACATTTTGGGCCGAACGAAATTTTTTTCTGTCATACATATGACACTTCTATGACAATAATTGTGACAAAACCCGGTATCATCATAGATGTGGTGGGCTCCTACTTCTATGGCAAAAAATCATGACAGAAAATGGGCTTTTCGTCCTGGGCAGGCCGGAGATGCAGCTGCATGACATTCTTTGGGCCGTCCATGACGGAAAAAACCGTGGTAGAAGCGAGGGGAGGAAAATTTCAGGAGTTCCGGTTACGGTGGGAGGTCGGGGCCGAAGCGATGCGCGTTTCTCGTACACGTGCGCTGCGTGTGTGCGGCGTTAGCTCTAATCGAACCCGAGCAAGGCGTTGGGCTCTAATCAACCCGAAGCGATTGCCTGCAGGCTCACGTTATTGAACCCGGCGATCGATCGATGGCTGTTAATCGAACCCAATCGGCGATTCGCCGCTCTCGCTGCTAATCAAAACCGATCGATTGGATGAGCAGTGGCGTTACGGGGGTGGATGAACAGCATGCGGGGGCGGTGCCTCTGGATGAACAGGACCCTGTGGTGTGGAGGGCTGGATGAACAGTAGACGGTGGAGGGGTGGTTGAACAGTAGCCGGTGGAGTAGTGCGCGGGGGAGGCTAGATGAACAGGAGCCCGTGGAGGCTGGAGGAGGTCGACGGTAGCCCGTGGAGGCTGGAGGAGGTCGACGGTGGAGATGAACAGTATCCCGTGGAGTCCCGTTTTGCGGTACGCCACACCCCTCCCGATGAACAGGGCCCCCGTTTCGACCGTACCGCTCCAACACAAGTCCATTTCGTCCGTTTTGCGGTACGCCACACCCCTCCCGATCAACAGGACCCCCGTTTCGACCGTAGGAGGTCCGTTTCGTCCGTTTTGCGGTACGCCACACCCCTCCCGATCAACAGGACTCCCGTTTCGATCGTAGGAGGTCTGCTTCCTCCGTTTTGCGGTACGCCACAACCCTCCCGATCAACAGGACCCTGTTTCGAACGTAGGAGGTCCATTTCCTCCGTTGTGCGGTACGCCAGGCCTCCTTTCAATCACCTGTTCCATCCAAGCCCTCCCGATGAACACGACCACGCATTCCGTTCCGACCCTGCCGGTTGGCTCCCTCGCGTTATGTTGCCTCGCCATGAACACGCCGCATTCCGTTGCCTCCCCATGAACATGACGACGACGCTGTTTCTCTATTCTGACCCAGACATGTACACGAGCACTGGCCGTACGTATGCGCGAGTAGGCGTTCGAGACCCTGCCTGTATGTACGTACATGGCCGTATTTTCTTTCTTGCACCCTGGCCGCTGTATGTACGTGTACATGCTATGTGCGCACCTGTACTACGACATGTACGCGCCTCTACTACGACACGTGCGCGCCTCTACATTGACCAGTATATATGTACGTACACGTTCGTCACCATAATGACAACGCTACGTACGCTTCGACCAGGTGGGTCCCGACTGTCAGGCACTTCCTTGTGTGCGAAGATGTAGCTGGTGGGTCCCAGTTGTCAGAGGGCGAATCGTTTTTTTGCCCGGACGCACTTCCTTGCGTGCAAAGATGTAGCTGGTGGGTCCCAGCAGTCAGGGGGGCGAATCGTTTTGTTTTTTTTGCCCGGACGCACTTCCTTGCGTGCGAAGGTGTAGCTGGTGGGTCCCAGCAGTTAGGGGGGAAACGTTTTTTTCGCGAAATACGGAGGCCTGACCGGTGGGTCCCCGCTGTCATGTGGAGGAATAATTATTTTGCGCGTAATAAAGAGGCACTTCCTTGCTGCGGCGTGGACCCAGTTGTTAGCGTCTCCACGCACAATACTCTTCCGATGGAAGTCGGTTGTTGACCACATTGACCACGCCATGCCGAGAGCACCACGGCGGTGGACAACGGCGAGGCCTAGGAAGGGGACGACACGGAGGCAGGGAAGACTCGGCAGTTGTTTCCCACGCGGAGGGGATCTGTTGTCTGAGGTTTCTTGGTTGCCCTGCCGTCGCGGAGAATAACAGCAGTGTGGGTGAGTAGAGGGATGGCTAGGCCAGCGATGGGAGTACGGTGGGGCGGTGAGGCCTGCAGCAGCAGCACAGCCGCCAGGGAGGAGGAGGAGCAGAGTAGTCCCTTGGCGCTTGTTTGAGCGGCCGAGCAGGAACATCGAGAGATTGAAGAAGACGACGGCCGTTGGATGGACATCCAACGATCCTTTGCTGCGTCAACATTTTTTTTAGGAAAGCCTCAAATCTGTGGAAAACAGCATACAACCCATCTGCCATTATTTCTAATAATTTACATCCCATTTGTAATTCTTAAGGTTTTTTTGGAGCCCATATTCTTTTTGTTAGCATTACAGCCCATATTGTGGCCACGGTTAAAAAATTATATGAAATTTTGCATATTTCGGTGCGGTCCGAACTGTTTTTAATCCCGAAATTTCAACTCACATTCAAACTGATTTTAAAAATAAATGTATATCAATATAAAATCCAACAAATTCTCCACGATAAAAATTAATGTAATTTAAAATCCTGAAATGAAAAAAAAGATATTTGAAACTAATTGCCGGTTTGATGTGTTTCAAAAATGTACAACCCATTTCTCATTACTGATGGGCCATTTTCTCGGCCAGCCGAATGGAAGCTCTCCTCGTCTTGAAAGATTTGCAGCCCAACAGGCCTGACAAAGTGACTTACTTGGCAAATCACAAAAAAATTGGGTTGTGGCCGTGGACCCAGCTGTCAACCTCTGCACGTATAGTACTCTTCCGATGGAAGTCGTTCCTTCACCACGTTGACCACGCCGCGCGGAGAGCACCACGGCGGTGGACGACGGCGAGGCCTAGGAAGGGGACGATGCGGAGCCGGGGAAGACGCGGCAGTGGAAGCCCGCGCGGAGAGGAGTACGAGGGTTCACTGGTTCGGCTGCGGTGTGAGGCTGCCGTCGCCGCAGGGCCTGGCCAGCGGTGGGAATATTAGGGGGCGGTGAGGCCTCTGCTGCAGCACAGCCGGCCACGGGAGGCAGGAGCATGCGGCACGACCGGCGCTGCTTTGGGCGGCTGGAGCAAGAAGACCAGGAGTTGAAGAAGCACTACGGCCGTTGGATGGACATCATACGGTCACTTGAGCTAGAATCGTTCATATTGACTAAGTTGACAAAGCCCTTCATCCCCGTAAACTTTGTAGGCCCACAAGTCAGCCTCCCATCCAGGTGGGTCTCAGCTAGCCGGGGGAGTATACATTTTTTTTTGTGCGTAATAAGGAGGCACTTCCGGTGGGTCCGAGCTGACAGCGGGGGGAACGTTTTTTTCGTGAAATACGGTGGCACGTCCGGTGGGTCCCAGCAGTCAGGGGGAAATGATTTTTTTCGCAAAATACTGGTGCCCCGTCCGGGGGGTCCCCGCTGTCAGGTGGAGGAATAATGATTTTCCATGTAATAAGGAGGCACTTCCTTGCGGCTGTCATGGACCCAGCTGTCAGCCTCTCCAAGTACAGTACTCTTCCAATGGAAGTCGGTCGTTGACCACATTGACCACGCCGCGCCGAGAGCACCACGGCGGTGGACGACGGTGAGGCCTAGGAAGGGGACGACGCGGAGCCGGGCAAGGCGCGACAGTGGATGCCCACGCGGAGAGGAGTACGAGCGTTCACTGGTTCGGCTGCGGTGTGAGGTTGCCGTCGCCGCAGAATAACAGGGGGTGTGGGTGATTGGAGGGATGGCCTGGCCAGTGGTGGGAGTAGTAGGGGGCAGCGAGGTCTCCGCGGTAGCACATCCGGCCACGGGAGGAAGGAGCAGGCGGCACGACCGGCGCTGCTTTGGGCGGCTAGAGCAAGAAGACCAGAGGTTGAAGAAGCACTATGGCCGTTGGATGGACATCATACGATCACTGGAGTATTGACTAAGTTGACAAAGCCCTCCGTCCCCGTCAACTTAGTAGGCCCACAAGTCAGCCCACCAATATGGTGGGTCCCAGCTAGCAGGGGGTATTCATTTTTTAGGGCGTAATAAGGAGGCACTTCCTTGCGTGCGAAGATATAGCTGGTGGGTCCGACCTGTCAGCAGGGGGAACATTTTTTTCGCAAAATACAGAGGACCTTCCTGTGGGTCCTAGCTGTCAGGTGGAGGAATCATTATTTTGCGCCTAATAAGGAGGTTGCGTGCGGCCGTGGACCTAGCTGTCAGCCTCTCCACGTACAGTCCACTTCCGATGGATGTCGTTCATTGACCATGTTGACAAGGCCGCGCCGAGAGAACCAGGGCGGTGGACGACTATGAGGCCTAGGAAGGGAACGACACGGAGCCAGGGAATACTCGGCAGTTGTTTCCCACGCGGAGGAGTACGAGGGTTTACTGGTTCGTCTGTCAAGCCATGCTTGATAGGTTAGGGTTACACAAAGTCGGTTACAATGGTAGGAGATCTACATATCCGTATCGCCAAGCTTGCCTTCCACGCCAAGGAAAGTCCCATCCGGACACGGGACGAAGTCTTCAATCTTGTATCTTCATAGTCCAGGAGTCCGGCCGTGATGATAGTTCGGCTATCCGGACACCCCCTAATCCGGGACTCCCTCAGTAGTCCCCGAACCAGGCTTCAATGACGATGAGTCCGGCGTGTTGATTGTCTTCGGCATTGCGAGGCGGGTTCTTCTCCAAATTCCACATACTTGTCGAATAGTGGGCGGCTTCTGATAAATGCTGCGCTCCTTGGCTTCTACGCCCAATAATGGCCATCTTCCACGTGTTTGAATGAATGCGAAAAGCCAGGGTATTTTTACAATTACCCCTAGCTGCGCAAATGAGCTGCCTATAAAAGGCGAGGTTCTAGATCTGAGTCACACCATCCCCCTCATGAAGCTTTCATCGGGCGCCTCGACCAAAGCCCATTCCATCATGGACGGTCGACGCGGCTCCTCCTTTCGCGCTCCCAGCCCTCAGCTTGGAAATTGGGAGAGATTCTCAGTCCCGCATAGCGAGCTAGTTATACTCCAAGCCAAGGGATTTCTCCCCCCGGCCTTCATGGTTCCGGTTCGAGCCGGACTTGCCACCTACAAGGGCGGAAAGCAAGCGAAGAGTGTGCCCGATCCCTCTAAAGGAGAGCGGGTATGCTTCATCTCTTATCTAGTAAGAGGACTCGGATTTCCGATCCATCCGTTTCTCCGGGGGCTCTTGGAGTTCTACGGCCTCGAGTTGCACCACCTTACTCCTGCCTCCATCTTGCACATCGCGGGCTTCGTGGCCCTTTGCGAACTATTCTTGGGCGTCGAGGCTCATTTCGGGCTGTGGAAGAGATTATTCTGCCTAGTACCCCGTTCTCATGAGGGGTCAATATATCAAGTTGGCGGAGCCGAGCTATGGCGCATCGCCGGGACCGGATACCTATCCGGAACTCCGAAGAAGGCGTCCGAAGACTGACCTTCGGAATGGTTTTACATGGAGGACGTCCCGCTGCCGGATCCTATTCGGATCGACCTTCCGGAGTTCAGCAGTGCTCCTTTGAAGAAGCGCCTAAGCTGGCGCCCTCGGAGCCCCCGGAGGGAAAATGACCGGGATGTCCTCTACTTGATGAGCCGAATAAGATTACTGGCTCATGCCGGATTGACCATGATTGGAGTCATGGCAATCTGCACTATGAGGGGAGTGCAGCCGCTCCAATATAGGGGCCACCCCATGTGGGACATCAACGGGGAGGACGATGCCACCCGCCATGGCCGCAAAGGGCCGGGATCGGTCGCCGAACTGGTGAAGATCTTGTCTGCCATGTATAAAGGGGAGGAGGAGGATTTCCTCCGCGTCAATCCACTGAAGGAGTTTTCTTCAAATAATCCTCAAAGCTGGGTAAGCAAACATCGTTGTGACCTGTCCGATCCATGTTCCCGTGGTTAAATATCTCATTTTATGGTTTCTGCGCAGGGACTGCGCCGGACTGTGGAGAAGATACACAGCCCGCCCCCACAACCCGAGGATCCAGAATAGTCGCTCGATCCGACCTCTGAAGAGGATCCAGATATAAAGGTGGAGTTGATCGACGGGGTATTCCACCAACTTAGCATCGACAATGCTTTGGTTGCCATTACGGCCGATTACCCCAGAATACTTCCATCCTCACAGGTAACTGAGACCAAGGTCCCAATATTCTGATAATTTCCCACCCATGCTTATTTCTTGATCACCGTATACCAATGGTGTTTCGGAGGGGGTACCTTCGAGGCAGGAAGCCGAGCCCGCGGCGGCTAGCCAACAAGGGCAATCTGCCCCATGAAAAAAAGGAGTGCGGTCCGGATCGAAACTCCGCCGCAACGGTATGGCGTGTCACCATGTTCCTAGGATTAATTCCTGGAAGGTGTACTAACGCTGACGCTCTTTTCAGGAAAAAGAGCGCTCGCCGGACTATATCCGGAGAGGTTGCCAATCGAACCTCCGCCGGCCAGGCTCCAAAGCCGGGTCCAGAAGCGGAGGTGAACACGAGGCGTACGTCGGATGCTCCTCCGACAGAGGATGCCGACAGATTGTCCGCCACCAACTCCGAGGTGGAGAGCGCCTTGAATCACAGGCGCCGCCGGACTGTTCTTTGTGACGCATGTTTCTCCCAAGAGGCCTTGAATGCCTTCAATTCGGGAGATGCGCACCTCCGTGCCGCTCAAGATGGTCTAGCCAGAGCCACGGAGCAGTATGTAAAGGACATACAGGTAAGGAAGTTTGACAGTTATATATGCCAGTAGCCCCCGAGACTTAAAATAGTTAGAATAACTGATTTAAGGATCATTTGTTATGCAGGATCTTACAAAAAGGAATACCCGACTGTCCCAGGAGCTTGAAGATTGCAAGGCCCAACTTGAGGCCGCACTAGCCACTACAGGGGGAGCCACAGAGACCCCCTCTGGTAATATATGCTTCAAAAGATAAATAGTTTATGAAGTGCGGCGGGTGTGTAAATCTGACAAAAACATTGCAGATGGCGCCGGACTAGATCCGGACAAGCAACAGCTCTTGCGCCAGCTAAAGGCCGGCGAGAGCGTGCTTACTAGGGTGCGGCAGGAGAAAAATAACCTCCAAGATGCCAACACCAAGCTGGGTGAGGAACTAAAGGATGTTTGTGCCCAGTTGTCTGACTCCGTAAAGGAGAATCGGCGGCTTCGTCGCGGCGTTTTCAGTAAGTGCTTGAGCGAACTTTGAAAGAGTTCGGCGAGGAAGGCGACTAACATAAACATGTATGTATGTTTGCTCACAGGTCGTCCTGAGGAGGAGATGCCCAGTTCTTCTTGTGATCTTCTTCCCGAATTGCGTCAACTGCACGAACGAGTCCGACAGGTGATGAAAGGCATCGGCCAGACCTTGTGGCCATCTATCTCCCTGCCTGAAGGCATTGGGGAGCTGGCAGAGCGGCTTCAAGGAGCACGGCGGCGCTTCCGACTATGGAAGATATCGGCCTGCCATCAAGGCGCCAGGGAGGCCTGGGCCATGGTAAAGACGCGGTACACGGCTGACCCAAACCACATGGCGAGTCGGACTGTGGGGCTGATGGGATGGAGATCCTGTAAGCAGTGTACGGCCAAGTAGAATTGGCCGCCAAGTATTCCCAGCAAGATTGTAAATTAGATAGCCTATTAGATGGCATTGAGGAGGAATAGAATGAGTCGAGTTGACTATGTAAAAATATGACATGAAAAAATGTCCTCTAGCCGGATTGTAGATCATTTGTCATAGCAGACCTTTTCGCTTCGACCTCAGGACCCGATAGTCCAGAGTGTGTCCGAATACCTTCGTGGTTATATAAGAACTGGGGTATGCATGGAGACAAGGCGTATGGGTCATTGTTGCTGTATCAGACAAGTGCCCAACTAGTTATGTTATATTACATGGATAGTAAGAAACATCTTCCAAGGAGAATAGTTCCGTTAAGGGTTCCTTTCGCTGGGATGCATGCCCTAAAGTGCATGTCAAAGCTGCTATGAAAGCAGAAAATCATCTGGGGGCAGATGGGTAAATAGTTAAAAATCATCTTTCAGTTCACCAACCGAATATTCCCTTAGGAACGCTAGCTTTCGCCTTCACCCAGTCTGAGGTACACATCCGGCTGACCCGGCAGTAACAATCGTAGAGGTGCTCCCTTTACCACCTAGCCAAACAATCGGGAACGTAGGGGTAAGCATAGGAGCCAGGCAACCCAGCTTGGCCAAAACTTAAGTCATATCGATGCATATAATGGTTAATAAAAGGTACATGCGGAAGTTTAACGCATGTGTTGGGCATGAAGCCCGTATAAATAAGCTTCTGTTAAAGAAGCCCCCAGGTATAATGAGCGCGGATAGCGCGTCAAGTATGTGCGAAAAAAGCGCAAACGAGCCTCTAGAGGCGTCAAGAAGAAGGAGGAGGAAGGAGAGAAATAAAAGACAGCAAAAATAGAAAATGTGGACGGAGGAAGGAGACGAACTTGGAGTCCGGCGCTTAGGCGTAGAATCTTCATAGACAGGCTGCGTTCCATGGGTTCGGCTCGAGTCGGTTATCCGATGCGTTTCGCAGACGGTATGCTCCGCCAGTCAGGACCTGGTCGATGATGAAGGGACCTTCCCATTTGGGCTTGAGTTTGTCCTTTTTCTTGTCCGGCAAGCGTAGAACTAGTTCGCCAACGTTATAAGCTTTGGCCCGTACTTCCCTGCTTTGATATCTTTGATCCTGCTGTTGATAGAATGCGGAACGAGCTTTTGCCACGTTGCGCTCCTCCTCCAATGCGTCCAAACTGTCCTGCCGATCGAGCTCGGCTTCTCTTTCTTCATACATGCGCACGCGAGGTGAGTCATGTATTATGTCGCAGGGCAAGACTGCCTCTGCGCCGTACACCATAAAGAATGGTGTGAATCCGGTAGTACGATTCGGCTTGCTCCGCAGCCCCAGTCTGGTCGAGCTCCTCAACCCAGTGCGTGTTAGATTCCTTGAGGGACCGCACTAGTCTGGGTTTAATGCCGCTCATGATTAGACCATTTGCTCGTTTGACTTGGCCATTGGTTTGTGGGTGATAGACTGAGACGTGATCGAGCTTGATGCCCATGTTTTTGCACCATAATTTGACCTCATCGGCCGAAAAGTTGGTGTCGTTATCGATGATGATCTTGTGGGGACACCGTAGCGGTGCACTACCCTGATATGAAGTCTATCACCGGTCCGGATTCGGCCGTTTAACGAGCTTGGCCTCTATCCATTTGGTGAATTTATCCACCATGACCAACAGGTATTTTGCTTGTGGGTTCCTCCTTAAGGGTCCAACCATGTCAAGCCCCGGACCGCGAACGGCGGTGATGGGTATAGTTTTGAGGGTGGTGGGTGGCATGTGGCTTTGGTTAGCAAAAAGCTGGCAACCGACGCATCGTTGGACTAAGTCCTGCGTGTCTGCCCGTGCCGTCAGCCAATAAAATCCTGTACGGAAGGCCTTGCCTACAAGGGCCCGGGCGGCGGCGTGGTGCCCACCCAGTCCGGCATGAATTTCAGCCAGGAGGTTTCGCCCTTCCTTTTCGGAGATACACCTTTGAAGGACTCCGGTAGTGCTTTTCTTATAAAGCTCTCCCTCATGGACTTTATAGGCTTTAGATCGCCGTACTATGCAGCGGGCCTCATTTTGGTCTTCGGGGAGTTCCTGCCTAGTTAGGTAGGCTAGGAATGGTTCCGTCCACAGGGTGATAACCGCCATTATTTCGTGGGCAGAGGGTGTTATCTCGGTGGCAGAGCCTCCGATTGTGTCGAGTGTTGGCGTCGAGCGGTGCGGTTGGGTCCGGATTGTTGTTGCGGACTCCCTTCCCATAATACGGATGGCTTGAACAGCCGTTCGAGAAAAGATATTGGGTGGGACGGCATCGCGTTTTGCACCGATGCGTGCCAATATGTCCGCTGCCTGGTTGTTATCCCGGGCTATATGGTTAAATTCGAGCCCTTCGAACCGTGCTGACATTTTTAGGACCACATTGCGGTATGCTGCCATTTTCGGATCTTTGGCATCAAAGTCTCCGTTTATTTGAGATATCGCGAGGTTCGAATCCCCGCGCACCTCTAGGCATTTAATGCCCATGGAGACTGCCATCCGGAGGCCGTGCAGAAGGGCCTCGTATTCGGCTGCGTTGTTGGAGTCCGTATACATTATCTGAAGGACGTATTGGACTGTGTCCCCGGTTGGGGACGTCAGGACGATGCCAGCCCCCAGGCCGGCCAACATTTTGGAGCCGTCAAAGTGCATAATCCAATTGGAGTATGCGCCGTACTCTTTAGGGAGTTCGGCTTCGGTCCATTCGGCCACGAAGTCGGCCAAAACCTCCGACTTGATAGCTCGTCGTGGCTTGTAGGTTATGTCGAATGGAAGGAGCTCTATGGCCCATTTAGCAATCCGGCCCGTCGCGTCGCGGTTGTTTATAATGTCATTAAGAGGTACTTCGGAGGCTACCATTATCGAACACTCTTGAAAGTAGTGTCGCAGCTTCCGGGATGCCATGAACACCGCGTATGCTATCTTTTGATAGTGTGGGTAACGGGACTTGCATGGAGTTAGGACGGTGGACACATAGTAAACCGGTTTTTGAAGAGGGAACCGGTGTCCGTCCGTTTCTCGTTCGACAACGAGCACCGCGCTGACAACTTGTTGTGTTGCGGCGATATATAATAGCATTGGTTTGCCCACATTGGGCGCGGCAGGACCGGATTTGTTGCCAATATGGAAGTGTTGGTTCTTGAGTCGGAGTGGCGGTCAAAGTGTTCGGTAGGAGGCGGGTAACGCCTTTTCTCCCAAGCGGGAAATAAAGCGGCTTAGAGCCGCTCGCATCCGTCAATTTTGTATTTGCTTGAGGTCTTTTGGAATATCAATTGTGAGCTCGGATCTTGGCTGGGTTTGCTTCAATTCCTCTACGGACACAATGAAGCCGAGAGCTTTCGGCTGGAGCGCCAAGACGCATTTTTCGGATTGAGCTTGATGTCATATTTTGAAGATTGTCGAATGTGAGCCTCAAGTCGTCTACTAGAGTTTCGACGTGCTTGGTTTTGACGACCATGTCATCTACATATGCTTCCACTGTTTTGCCGATCTGGTTTGCGGACATATACGAATCATGCGCTAATATGTTGCGCGGTGTTTTTGAGCCCAAAGGGCATTGTGTTGAAGCGAGCGGGCCGTATGGAGTGATGAATGCCGTTGCAGCTTGTGCAGCTCTGCCATCTTGATTTGGTGGTAGCAGATGCAGCGTCGAGGAAGCACAATGAGTCGTGTCCTGCTGTAGCGTCAATAATTTGATCAATTCGAGGGAGGGGGAAGGGATCCTTTGGGCATGCCTTATTAAGGTCTTTAAAATCAACACATAGGCGCCAAGATTTATCCTTCTTTGGTACCATCACCAGGTTTGCTAGCCAGTCCGGATGTTTTATATCTCTGATGAATCCGGCTTCCAAAAGTTTGGCTAGCTCCTCTCCCATGGCCTGTCTCTTGGGTTCGGAAAAGCGCCGAAGAGCCTGTTTGACTGGCTTGAATCCTTTTAGGATATTTAGGCTGTGCTCGGCCAGCCGGCGTGGGATTCCTGGCATGTCTGAAGGGTGCCAGGCAAAGATGTCCCAGTTTTCTCGTAGAAATTCTCGTAGTGCGGCGTCTACATCAGGGTTTAATTGTGCCCCAATGGAGGCCGTCTTTGCAGGGTCCGTTGGTTGGACTTGGAATTTGACTATTTCATCCGCTGGTTTAAAAGAGATGGACTTGGATCTTTTATCAAGTATCACATTGTCCCTGTTCACCGTGGAGCTCATCGCGGTGAGTTACTCGGCCGGTAGGGCTTCGGATAGTGCCTCGAGGGCTAGTGCGGCTGTCTTGTTTTCGGCGCGGAGTGCTATGTTCGGATCACTAGCGAGAGTGATTATTCCGTTAGGTCCGGGCACTTTAAGCTTTATGTACCCATAATGGGGTATAGCTTGAAAAATTGTGAATGCCTCTCGTCCTAATAAAGCATGATATCCGCTGTTGAACGGGGCCACTTGAAATGTGACCTCCTCGGACCTGTAATTGTCCGGCGAGCCGAACACTACATCCAGTGTGATTTTTCCTATGCAGCATGCTTCCCGGCTAGGGATTATTCCTCTAAAGGTTGTGCTGCTTCGCTCAATGTGGTTCCAGTCTATTTCCATTTTTTGGAGGGTTTCCTCATAGATGAGGTTTAGTCCGCTGCCGCCATCCATGAGTACCTTAGTAAGGCGAAAGCCGTCCACTATCGGACCGAGGACCAATGCGGCTGGTGCTCGGGCTGTTCGAATTTAGGTTAAATCCTGGCATTGAAGGTGATAGCCGTGTCACTCCATGGATTTATTGTTGCTACTTGGTAGACTTCGGCAAGGTTGCGGAGTGTTCGTTTTCGCATGTTATTTGATGCGAAAGTCTCGAAGACTGTTAACACCGTACTGGTGTTGTTGGGCTGGGGTTCTGAAGCTAGAAGCTCTTCGCCACTTTTGGCCACCTGCCGTAGTATCCAACATGTTCGAAGGCTATGAGTTGGAGTGGCGCCCTCTGTACTATGAATTTTGCAGGGTCCGTTTAGCCAACCCTCCAGTACGGTTCCGTACCCTTTAAAGGGTTTTGGTTTTTTGGTGTTTAACCCAGGTGCTTGATAATGATGCACCCTTTTATTTCGGACTAGGGATGTATTCGGGGCCGGATTATCCCAAAATTTACTTCCGGTTTTCCAGGCGCTCTCCATCGCACAGTACTTTTGTACTATGGTCACCAAGTCTGCAAAGCGTGTAATTTCGCGACGACTTATGGCGTTTTGGATTCCCTTGTCCGTGCAATTATTGCAGAAAATTGGGATTGCGTCCTCCTCTCGGCAGTCCTTTATCCTGTCCATAACCAGGAGGAATCTGGCCCAGTAATGATGTACTGTTTCAGCGGGCTCTTGACGAATTCGGGATAGATCGCTAATGTTTGGGTGGGCGGGTGGAATTGGATCGGAACCCGTCAATTTAGGACTCGAGGGCGAGAAGTTTCGAACTTCGAAAGTTTGGATTTTGAGTGTTATCAATGAGTCCAACCCGCCGCCTGACTTTAAGTTCAGGGCTTGATCGACATCCGTCCCTCTGCGGGAATCCGGCATGGAGGGATCGGGAATCCGGACGTAGCTAGTCCTTAAGATAGAAGAAGAATCGCCGCATTGCTCCTCTATGACAGCAACATGATGGGTAGCCTGGGGAGAGTTGATCTCTCTCAGATCGGTTTTAGGCCCGATCCGGTCGTAGTCTGTGGCGACTCCCAGGGCGGCGATGCAATCCAAGAGCTCGTTTACGGAGGAGAGCTTGATCAGATCTAACTGTTCGGCAAGTTCTGAATTAACATGGAGATTGGTTTCGATGACTCGAGAGGTCATGATCGGCGCGGTGGCCAAACTGGCGGTCATAAGAAAACCACCTAGCCGAAGAGTCTGACCAGCGGCCAAGGCTCCTTTGGCGATAGTATCGTATTTAAAGACGGGATGAGGCATCCTACCTGACGGCGACGGCACAGAGGAACTCTCAATGAAAGCACCAATGTCGGTGTCAAAACCGGCGGATCTCGGGTAGGGGTCCCGAACTGTGCGTCGAGCGGATGGTAACGGGAGACAAGGGACATGATGTTTTTACCCAGGTTCGGGCCCTCTCGATGGAGGTAATACCCTACTCCTGCTTGATTAATATTGATGATATGGGTAGTACAAGAGTAGATCTACCACGAGATCAAGGAGGCTAAACCCTAGAATCTAGCCTATGGTATGATTGTTGTTCGTCCTACGGACTAAAACCCTCCGGTTTATATAGACACCGGATAGGTTAGGGTTACATAGAGTCGGTTACAATGGTAGGAGATCTACATATCCGTATTGCCAAGCTTGCCTTCCACGCCAAGGAAAGTCCCATCCGGACACGGGACGAAGTCTTCAATCTTGTATCTTCATAGTCCAGGAGTCCGGCCGTGATGATAGTTCGGCTATCCGGACATCCCCTAATCCGGGACTCCCTCACCGACATTCGTGCTTTCATTGAGAGTTCCTCTGTGCCGTCGCCATCAGGAAGGATGCCTCATCCCGTCTTTAAAGACGGCACTGTTGCTAAAGGAGCTTTGGCTATCGGCCAAACTCTCCGGCTAGGCGGTTTTCTTATGACCGCCTGTTCGGCCGCCGCGCCGACGATGACTTCTCGGATCATCGGAAGCAATCTTCACGTCAACTCGGTACTCGCCGAGCAGTTAGATCCGACGGAGCTCTCTTCCTTAAACGAGCTCCTGGATCGCATCACCGCCCTGGGAGTCGCTACAAACTACGATCAGATTGGGCCTAAACCCGATCTGAGAGAGATTAACTCTCCCCAGGTCACCCATCACGTTGCTGTGGTGGAGGAACAATGCGGCGACCCTTCATCTATCTTAAGGACTAGCTATGTCCGGATTCCCGATCCTCAAGCGGATACCCGCGGAGGGAGGACGACACTCAAGACCTGAACTTAGAGTCGAGCAGCGGCTAGATTCATTGGACAACATCCAAGAATCCAAGCCTCCGAGTTCGGAAACTCCTTGGCCCTTGAGCCTCAGATTGGGTGAGGTTTCAGATCTAATTCCACCCACCCACCCGAACATAGGCGATCTATCCAAAATTAGGCAAGAGCACGAGGAAGCGATACATCATTCTTGGGCGATTCCTCCTGGTTATGAACAGGATAAAGGACTGCCGCGAGGAAGACGCAATTTCATTCTTCTGCAATAATTGCATGGACAAGGGAATCCTCAACGCCATAGGTCGCCGTGAAATTACACGCTTTGCTGACTTGGCGTCCATAGTACGAAAGTACTATGCGATGGAAAGCGCCTGGAAAACCGAAGTAAGATTTTGGGACAATCTGGCCCTGAATACAAACCCAGTCCGAAATAAAAGGGTGCATTATCGCCAATCACCCGGGTTAAACACCAAAAAACAAAACCCCCTACGGGGCATGGAACCGTACTGGAGGGATGGCTCAACGGACCCTGTAAAATTCATAGTACAGAGGGCGCCACACCAACTCATAGCCTTAGAGCATGTTGGATACTCCAGCAGGTGGCCAAAAGTGGCGAAGAGCTTCTAACCCCAGCATCCACAGAGCACCAGCCCAGGGATACCAGTACGGTATTAACAGTCTTCGAGACTTTCGCATCAAACAATATGCAAAAACAAACACTCCGCAGCCTTGCCAAAGTCTACCAAGTAGCAACAATAAATCCATGGAGTGACACGGCTATTACCTTTAATGCCAGTGATGAACCTAAATTCCGAACAGCCCGAGCACCAGCAGCATTGGTCCTTAGTCCAATAGTGGACGGCTTTCGCCTTACCAAGTTACTCATGGACGGTGGCAGCGGATTGAACCTCATTTATGAGGAAACCCTTCGAAAAATGGAAATAGACTGGTGCCGCATTGAGCGAAGCAGCACAATCTTTAGAGGAATAATACCCAGTCGGGAAGCGTGCTGCACACGAAAAATCACAATTGATGTGGTGTTCGGCACGCCGGATAATTACAGGTCCGAGGAGGTCACGTTCCAAGTGGCCCCGTTCAGCAGCGGATACCACGCTCTATTAGGGCGAGAGGCATTCACAATTTTTCAAGCTATACCCCATTACGGGTACATGAAGCTCAAAATGCCCGGGCCCAACGGAATCATCACTCTTGCTAGTGACCCGGACGTAGCACTCCGCGCCGAAAATAAGACAGCCGCACTAGTCCTTGAGGCACTATCCGAAACCCTAGCGGCCGAGGAACTGACTGCGCTGCGCTCCACGATGAACAGGGACGATGTGATACTCGATAAAAGATCCAAGTCCACCTCCTTTAAACCAGCGGACGAAATAGTCAAATTCCAAGTCCACCCAACGGACCCTACAACAACGGCCTCCATCGGGGCACAATTAAACCCTGATGTAGATGCCGCTTTCGAAAATTCCTCTGCGAAAATTGGGACATTTTGCTGGCACCCTTCGGACATGCCAGAATCCCACGGCTGGCGAGCACAGCCTAAACATCCTAAAAGGATTCAAGCCAGTCAAACAGGCTCTTCGGCGTTTCTCCGAACCTAAGAGACAAGCCAGGGGAGAGGAGCTAGCCCAACTATTGGAGGCCGCATTCATCAGTGATATAAAACATCCGGACTGGCTAGCAAACCTGGTGATGGTACCAAAGAAGGACAAATCCTGGCGCTTATGCGTCGATTTCAAGGACCTGAACAAGGCTTGCCCAAAGGATCCCTTCCCCCTCCCTCGCATCGATCAAATTATCGACGCTACCGCAGGACACGATTTGTTGTGTTTCCTCGACGCATACTCCGGCTACCATCAAATCAAGATGGCAGAGCCTGACCAAGCCGCAACGTCATTTATCACCCCATACAGCCCGTTCTGCTTCAACACAATGCCCTTCGGGCTCAAAAACGCCGGCGCAACATATCAACGCATGATTCAGACATGTCTGGCAAACCAGATCGGCAAAATAGTGGAGGCATACGTAGATGATGTGGTCGTGAAAACCAAGCATGTCGAAACTCTAGTAGACAACTTGAGGCTCACATTCGATAATCTTCGAACATATGACATCAAGCTTAACCCGGAAAAATGCGTTTTCGGCGTACCAGCCGGAAAGCTCTTAGGCTTCATTGTATCCGGTAGAGGAATTGAAGAAAACCCAGCCAAGATCCGAGCTCTGTCACAATTGGATATCCCAAAGGACCTCAAATAAATACAAAAATTAACTGGATGTGTGGTGGCTCTAAGCCGCTTTATCTCCCGTTTGGGAGAAAAGGCATTACCCCTCTATCGCCTCCTCCGGCGCACCGAACACTTCGAGTGGACTGATGCCGCCACGGCCGGACTCAAAGAAATAAAAGCCATATTGGCAACAAACCAGGTCCTGGCGGCGCCCAACATGGGCGAACCAATGCTATTATACATCGCTGCAACTCATCAGGTTGTAAGCGCGGTGCTCGTTGTCGAACGAGAAACGGACGAACACAAGTTTCCCCTTAAAAAACCAGTTTACTACGTGTCCACTGTCCTCACTCCATGCAAGTCACGGTATCCGCATTATCAAAAGATAGCGTATGCGGTGTTTATTGCATCCCGGAAGCTGCGACACTACTTTCAAGAGTGTTCGATAACAGTAGCCTCTGAAGTACCTCTTAACGACATTATAAACAACCGCGACGCGACGGGCCGGATTGCCAAATGGGCCATTGAGCTCCTCCTGTTCGACATAACCTATAAGCCACGGCGAGCCATTAAGTCGCAAGTTTTGGCCGACTTAAATCGCTGAATGGATGAAGCGAACTCGCTAAAAGTCGACACATATTCCAACTGGATCATGCACTTGACAGATCCAAAATGTTGGCTGGTCTGAAATTTGGCGTCGTTCGACATCCCCAACAGGAGATACAGATTCAAAACGTACTCGAGATAATGTATCGGACTCCAACAACGCGGCGAATCTGAGGCCCTTCTACATGGTCTCCGGATGGCAGTATCCATGGGCATTCAACGCCTAGAGGTGCGCAGGGATTCGAACCTTGCAATATCCCAAATAAATGGAGACTTTGATGCCAAGGATCCAAAAATGGCAGCTTATCGCAACGCCTTCCTAAAAATGTCAGCTCGGTTCGAAGGGCTCAAATTTCACCATATAGCTCGGGAAAACAATCAGGCAGCAGACGTCTTGGCACGCATTGGCGCAAAGCGCGATGCCGTCCCCCCCAATATCTTCTTAGAGAGGTTGTTCAAGCCATCCGTATTATGGGAAGGGGAGTCCGGAAATAACAGCCCGGACCCAACAGCACTGCCCAACACCGAACATTCTCACACAACTGGAGGATCTGCCAACGAAGTAACAACTTCAGCCCACGTAATAATGGCAGTCATTGCCCCATGGACGGAACCATTCCTAGCCTACCTAACCAGGCAGGAACTTCCCGAGGACCAAAACGAGGCACGCTGCATAGTGCGGCGATCTAAAGCCTATCAAGTCCATGAGGGAGAGCTTTATAAGAAAAGCACGACCGGAGTCCTTCAAAGGTGTATCTCCGAAGAGGAAGGGCGGAATCTTCTGGCTGAAATTCATGCCGGACTCGGCGGGCACCACGCCGCAGCCCGGGCCCTTGTAAGAAAAGCCTTCCGTACAGGATTTTATTGGCCTACGGCCCGGACAGATGCTCAGGACTTAGTCCAATGATGCGTCGGTTGCCAGCTCTTTGCTAATCAAAGCCACATGCCACCCACCGCCCTCCAAACTATACCCATCACCTGGTCCTTCGCGGTCTGGGGGCTTGACATGAGGAACCCACAAGCAAAAATACGTACTGGTCATGGTGGATAAATTCACCAAATGGATAGAGGCCAAGCCTGTTAAGACGGCCGAATCCGCCCCGGTGATAGACTTCATATTAGGGGTTGTACACCGTTACGGCGTCCCCCACAACATCATCACTGATAACGACACGAACTTCACGGCCGACGAGGTCAAACTCTGGTGCAAAAACATGGGCATCAAGATCGACTATGCTTCAGTCTATCACCCTCAAACTAATGGTCAAGTCGTGCGAGCAAATGGTCTAATCATGAGCGGCATCAAACCCAGATTAGTGCGGTCCCTCAAGGAATCTAACACGCACTGGGTAGAGGAGCTTGACTCCATACTCTGGGGGCTGCGGACCATGCCGAATCACACCACCGGATTCACACCAGTCTTTATGGTATACGGCGCGGAGGCAGTTCTGCCCTGCGACATAATTCATGACTCACCTCGCGTGCGCATGTACGAAGAAAGAGAAGCCGAGCTCGATCGGCAGGACAGTTTGGACGCCTTGGAGGAGGAGCGTGACGTGGCAAAAGCCTGTTCCACATTCTATCAACAGCAGGGTCGAAGATATCAAAGCAGAGAAGTACGGGCCAAAACTTACAATGTTGGCGAGTTAGTTCTACGCCCGCCGGACAAGAAAAAGGACAAAGTCAAGCCCAAATGGGAAGGTCCCTTTATTATCGACCAAGTCCTGACCGGTGCAGCATACCGTCTGCGAGATGCATCGGATAACCGACTCGAGCCGAACCCATGGAACGCAGCCTGTCTCCGAAGATTCTACGCCTAGCGCCGGACTCTGAGTTCGTCTCCCTGCTCTGTCAATTTTTTACACATTAGTTGTCTTATATTTCTCTCCTTCTCCTTCTTTTTCTCTTACAGCCTTCAAAGGCTCGTTCGCGCATTGTTCGCACACACTTGACGCGCTATCCGCACTCATTATACCTGGGGGCTTCTTTAACAGAAGCTTATTTGTACGGGCTTCATGCCTAGCACATGTGTCACGCTTCCACATGTACCTTTTATTCACCATTATATGCATTGATATGACTTAAGTTTTGGCCAAGCTGGGTTGCCTGGCTCCTGTGATTAACCCTACGTTCCCGATTGTTCGGCTAGGTGGTAAAGGGAGCACCTCTGCGATTGTTACTGCCGGGTCAGCCGGATGTGTACCTCAGACTGGGTGAAGCCGAAAGCTAGCGTTCTTAAGGGAATATTCGGTCGGTGAACTAAAGATGATTTCTCACTTATTTATTTATCTGCCACTAGATGCTTTTTTGTTTTTTTTCACAGTCCGGACATGCACTTTAAGGCATGCCTCCCAGGGAAAGGAACCCCTAACGGAACTATTCTCCCTGCAAGATGTTTCTTACTAACCATGTAATATAACATAACTAGTTGGGCACTTGTCTGTTCATGCACTAATGACCCCTACGCCTGGTCTCCACGCATGCCCTGGTTCTTACATAACCGTGAGGGTATTCGGACACACTCCGGACTATAGGGTCCCGAGGTTGAAGCGAAAAGGTCCGCCATGACAAATGATCTACAATCCGGCTAGAAGGCATTTTTACATGTCATCTTAAATTACATAGTCAATTTGACTGGGTGTATTCCTCCTCAATACCATCTAATAGGCTGTCTAGTTTACAGTCCTGTTGGGAATACTTTGCGGCCAATTCTACTTGGCCGTACACTAAGCTCACAGGGATCTCCTTCCCATCAGGCCCCATAGGTCCGACCTCGGCCATGTGGTTTGGGTCAGCCTTCGTGTACCGCGTCTTCACCATAGCCCAGGCCTCCCTGGCGCCTTGACGGCATGCTGATATCTTCCATAATCGGAAGCGCCGCCGCGCTCCCTTAAGCCTCTCTGCAAGCTCTCCAAGGCCTTCGGGCAGGGAGACAGATGGCCACAAGGCCTGGGCGACGCCTTTCATCACCTGCCGAACTCGTTTGTGCAGTTGTAAGAGCTCGGGAAGAAGGTCACCCGTAGAACCGGGCATTTCCTCTGCAGGACGACATGTGAGCATACCTACAGACATAATTCTGTTAGTCTACTTCCTCGCCGAACTCTTTTTTAAAGTTCGTTCAAGCACTTACTAAAAATGCCGCGTCGAAGCCGCTGATTCTCCTTCACGGAGTCCGACAGCTGGGCACGAACATCCTTTAGTTCCTTGCCCAGCTGGGTGTTGGCATCTTGGAGATTATTCTTCTCCTGCCTCACCCTCGTAAGCACGCTCTCGCCGGCCTTTAACCGGCGCAAAAGTTGTTGCTTGTCCAGATCTACTCTGGCGCCATATGCAATGATATTGTCAGATTTGCACACACGCCGCACTTCACAACATACTTATCTTTCGAAGCGTATACTACCAGAGGGGGTCTTCTTGGCCTCCCCTGCAGCGGCTAGTGCGGCCTCAAGTTGGGCTTTGCACTCTTCCAGCTCCCGGGACAGTTGGGTATTCTTTTGTGTAAGGTCCTGCATAACTAATGATCCTTAAATCAGTTATTTTAACTGCTTCAAGTCTCGGGGGCTACTGGCATATATAACCATCAAAATTTTCTCACCCGTATGTCTTTCACATACTGCTCCGTGGCTCTGGCTAGACCATTTTGAGCAGCACGGAGGTGCGCATCTCCCGAATTGAAGGCATCCAATGCCTCTTGGGAGAAACATGCGTCACGAAGAACTGTCCGGCGACGCCTGTGATTCATGGCACTCTCCACCTCGGAATTGGTGGCAGACAGTCTGTCGGCATCCTCTGTCGGAGGAGCGTCCGACGCACGCCTCGTGTTTGCCTCCGCTTCTGGACCTGGCTTTGGAGCCTGGCTGGTGGAGGCTCGATTGGCAACCTCTCCGGATATAGTCCGGCGAGCGCTCTTTTTCCTGAAAAGAGCACGTGCGTTAGTATGCCTTCCGGGAATAAAACCTGGGAATAAGATGGCATGCCATACCGTTGCGCCGGCGTCTCAATCCGGACCACACTTATTTTCAGCCTGCTGGGCCTTGCTGCCCCTTGTTGGCTAGCCACCGCAGGCTCGACCTTCCGCCTCAAGGGCTCCCCCTGCAAAACACCATTGGTATACGGTGATCAAAAATAAGCACGGATGGATCATTTTCAAAGTATTGGGACTGCGGTCTCAGTTACCTGTGAGGCGGGAAGTATTCCAGGGTAATCAGCTGTAATGGCGACCAAGGCATTGTCGATGCTCAGTTGGTAAAATACCCCATCGATCAGCTCCACGGATATGTCCGGATCCTCTTGGGAGGCCGGATCGAGGGACCGTTCCGGATCCTCGGGTTGTGGAGGAGGGCTGTTTATATCCTTTACGGCCCGACGCAATTCCTGCGTCGAAATCACAAGATAAGGTACTTAACTATGGGAATATGGAACGGATGGGCAAAAAGAAGTGTCCGCTTACCCAGCTTGGAGGATTGTACATAGAAAATCCGCCCTGTGGATTGACGCGGAGGAACTCCTCCTCTTCTCCCTTGTACAATGCGGACAAGGCCTTCGTCAGAGCAGCAACCGATCCCGGCCCCTTACGGCCGCAGCGGGTGGCATCATCCTCCCCGTTGAAATCCCACATGGGGTGGCCTCTATACTGAAGCGGCTGCACCCCCCGCATAATGCATGTGGCCATGACCCCGATCATGGTCAGTCCGGAATGAGCTAACAACCTTATCCGGCTCATCAGGTAAAGGACGTCCTTGTCATTTTCCCTCTGAGGGCTCCGTGGACGCCAGCTTAGGCGCTTCTTCAAGGGAGCATTATTGAACTCGGGGAGGCCGATCCGAACAGGGTCCGGCAGGGGGACATCTTCTATATAAAACCATTCTGAAGGCCAGTCTTCGGACGCCTTCCTTGGGGTTCCGGATAGATATCCGGTCCCGGCGATGCGCCATAGTTCGGCTCCGCCCACTTGATATATCGACCCCTCCTGAGAACGGGGCACAAAGCAGAACAGCTTCTTCCACAGCGCAAAATGAGCCTCGACGCCCAAGAACAGCTCGCAAAGGGCTACGAAGCCCGCAATATGCAATATGGAGGCAGGCGTAAGGTTGTGCAGCTGGAGGCCGTAGAACTCCAGGAGCCCCCGGAGAAACGGATGAATTGGAAATCCGAGCCCTCTTATCAGATAAGGGACAAGGCATACCCGCTCTCCTTTGGAGGGACTGGGGACGCTCTCCGCTTGCTCTCCGCCATTATAGGTGGCAAGTCCGGCTCGAACCGGGACCATGAAGGCTCGGGGAAGGAATCCCTTGGTTTGGAGCGTCACTAGCTCGCTGTGCGGGATGGAACATCTCTCCCAACCTCCAGGCTGAGGACTGGGAGGGCGAGAGGAGGAGCTGCGTCGACTGGCCATGACGGAATGGATCTCTGTCGGATGCGCTCTGATAATGCTCGCGAAGGGAAGATGGTGTGATTCAGATCTAAATCCTCGTCTCTTTTATAAGGCAGCTTATTTGCGCAGCTAGGGGGTAAAAGTAAAAACACCCTGGCTTTTCCCATTCGTTTGACACGTGGAAGACGGCCATTATTGGGCATGGAAGCCAAGGAGCACAATATTCACGAGGAGCCGGACACTATTCAATAGGTACACAGAATTTGGAGAAGAACCCACCTTGCAATGCCGAAGAAAAATGTGCGCGCCGGACTCATCGTCATTGAAGCCTGGTTCGGGGGCTACTGAGGGAGTCCTGGATTAGGGAGTGTCCGGATAGCCGAACTATAACTTTTGGCCAGAATCCTGGACCATGAAGATACAAGATTGAAGACTTCGTCCCGTGTCCGGATGGGACTTTCCTTGGCGTGGAGGGCAAGCTTGGCGATACGGATATGTAGATCTCCTCCCATTGTAACCGACTCTGTGTAACCCTAGCCCTCTCCAATGTCTATATAAACCGGAGGGTTTTAATCCGTAGGAGGAACAACAATCATACCATAGGCTAGCTTCTAGGGTTTAGCCTCTCAGGTCTCGTGGTAGATCTACTCTTGTACTAGCCATATCATCAATATTAATCAAGCAGGAGTAGGGTTTTACCTCCATCTAGAGGGCCCGAACCTGGGGTAAAAACATCGTGTCCCTTGTCTCCTGTTACCATCCACCTAGACGCACAGTTCGGGACCCCCTACCCGAGATCCGCCGGCTTTGACGCCGACACCAACCATTAGGAGGAACCATATTTTTCGGCTTGTACTATAGAGGCACTTGCTTGCGTACTGCCATGACGCTGGTGGGTCCTGCTGTCATCCTCTCCACGTACAGTCATCTCCTTGTTCCTCTCGGTTGTTGACGATGTTACAACGCAAGAGGGCGGCGCACCGCGCACGACAAGTGAACCAAGGCCGCAAGGCGGAGGACGACGGCGAGGCCTTGGACGGAATGAACAGGAGCCGTTGAATATGCACCGGTCTAGTCGTAGGCGGAGGGGAGTACGAGGGTTGACTGGTTCGGGAGCGGGTGCGTGTTGGGGTTGACGTCGCTGGAGAATAACAGGACGTGTGGGGGAATAGAGGGAGGGACTGACCAACGTTGGAGGGTACGTACGGTAGGGCGGCGGAGGCGCAGCCAGCCATGGGAGGCAGGAGCTGGCGGAGCCGACGGGGAGGTTTGGTTTGGGCGGCTGGAGGAAGAAGAAGACAAGAGATAGAAGATACAGGACAGATGTTGGATGTCAATCCAATGGCTGCTAGGCAGAATCGTTTGTTGACTGGCTAGTAAGTCGACACCACCTTGGATAGGCTATTTCCTCGCGGGTCCCAAATGTCAGAATCCAAATCTGTCACGGTCATGCAGCCTTTCCTATGAAAATTTACAGCCCATTTGATGTGCTAGTTCGACATAAGTTTGTGGGTGCTGGTGGGGGCTAATCACTTGGCTTGTGTAATGCACAGTGAGCTCAAGCAGCCGGCGAGAGTGATGTTATTTCCCTTGGTTGGGATTTGTTACAATATTTCACTCTAAATTAAACGAATGGCAAGCCATTTGCCTTGTTTCAAACAAAATATGACAGTCACAACCGAGTTGAAAAGGGCAGGAACATCTAACTCCATCTTACAAACTGTACAAAAGCACGAGGGTTAATTGTGCATCAGGTTTACAAAAAAACCCAGATTGAAAAGGGCAACAACATCTAACTCCAGCATTGTTTTCGGCAGTCACAGTCAAATGGATTGGTCAGGTCCATAGAATGAACATCCTGGGTCGTAAAATTTACTGGATTATGACCACAATATGTTGTAAATAGAAGCCCGACACGTTCGAAGCTCTTTTGCCCACAAACTCCTTTTTTGCTCTTCGACATACCCATCCGTCAAAACCATGCTGCTGATAAACTTAAGCCTGATGGACAATAGTAACCTCGCATTCAGCAGGAAGAATGTGACAAATCTTGTGTTTGCACGGTTGGCTACATATCGTTCTAGCGTTATTGTCTTCAATTGAATCTCATGAGAAGTGATAAAATCCCGATGCTTACGAATCCACCGATTGGTTATAACTTTCTTACCCCGTCTTGTTGCCTAAATAGACAGGAAGATTGAAAACAGTTAAGGTCTAAAAGAAGAGTGTCGAAAGAGCAACAACTGAATGGTTAATTCTAGTACACTATGCGGGCTTCCAATGTGCGTGAAATTATCACCTTTATATACAGCTTCTCCAGACATGGAAAGCATTGCAGCAAGCCAATAATCTTGTTCAGATCAAAACTATTCATTTGGATATATAAGATCTTGACAGAATCCAGCACCACTGATAGGCCATCCGTGGAGAAACTCTTCATTGAGCATAGAACATAATATTAGTACAAAATGTGTACTCCAAGATGATATATAATATATAAATTATTCGCAGAAATTTAAAATGCAGCTTATGGTTACAAGTGTAGATGGTAATATAAAGTACCTGAAGAACTGTGGATCCAAACACCATATTGAAATGAGCACAGAGATCATGTATTACACCCAAGGTCTGCAGTTTAGGCGCAGAGAGGACGATTATTTGCAATGGTGAATTACTAGAATCAAGGATCAACCTTTGAAGTGAAGGGGCATCTTGGATGATGAGCTGCCTTCCGTCAAAAGAAATTCCAATTCTTACAAGGTTAGGCGACTTTATTTGGAGACAACCAATTCTAATCTGTGAAAACAAGCACCAAGCACTCCAACAAGAAGGCAACTGGAGTGGATGATGCTTTGTGCAATGAGGCCTCAATATATGAACCCGCACAAGTGAAAGTTTCTCGAGAAATGGGAGTCAAAGGTTTAGTACCAGATTATGCGGTAGGTGGCTGCTTAAAGGTGGCGGTGTGGAGAGAGGAGGAAAACCACGAGATGGACATCGGTCTTTGAGGGCACAAGTTCATGGCGTTGTATGTGGTATGTGATTTCGGGGAATAGTAGAACTCAAGCAGCTGTAGTTACGTGAATTGAGGATTTCAGCCAGGCATCCACCGTGCGGGGCATGGTATGCTTGCTCGTAGCATGACGGGATCAGAGGCTTTGAGCGGAGCCCTGGTGGGAGGAGATGATGGCTCTGGGATTTCAAAATCATTGAAGAGGATAGTGACGACGATCGAGATTAAGGGCACGGAGTGCCATAGAAGCGCCACCGAATTGAGAGGATTTGGGTGCGGCAGCAATCCTTGGTGGGGAGAAGCGAGATGATCTCCCCAAGCATCTGCGTCCGGGAGATCGCTGATGCGGTCCACCCGAGATTCTACGAGTTCTGGGATCCGGTGGGGCGGGTCGCCCGCTTCTCCCAGCTGCCGGGTGCGGGATCTACAACAAAGCTGCTGGCGGGAGCCTCATCTTCTTGGCGCTGGAGTCAGCTGACACCATTTTCCTCGAGGGCGTCGCGTCGCGCTCACGGATTTGAGCAGAGTAACGAATGACGAGCCTAGTTGTAGTGCGAGCGAAGAAGAAGCGGAGCTGGGGGTTTTCTGTAGGAGTGAGGAAGAAGGGGAGCTGGGGTTTTCTGTAGGAGTGAGGTGAGGAATTTGGGGGTACGAGTGGAGCGAGCTGACATGAGGTGGGTGTGGGTAGCTCCTCTCATTCAGTAAATATATGGGCTTTTGAATTGATTTTACTATTTACTAGTGTGGATGGGCTGTTTTGTCTTGGGCCCAGAGAAACAATTACTACTAGTACAGTGGAGACACTCTACAGCTACCCAGAAAAACAATTACTACTAGTACAGTGGGGACACTCTACCGCTTCTGGATCCTCCTAGGTCATTGAAACGTCTCCCTCTCTGAATGTCGTTATACTTTTGTTCACCGACATGCGGGCCATGCAGCCAGGCCCAAATGCCATCCACCAAATTAGAAGGCAGTATGTGGCGGAGAGTCACCCGGTCGTGGCAGCGATAACGAGCCGTTGTATCATAAAACCCCACCTCCCGCAGTTTAAGTTTGTGAGCGGCAACCATCATTTCACTCTTCGCTGAATCCCTTCTCCTCACCGTCTTCAAGAAAGGCAACACTCATCTCGCCTTTGTTCTTCTCTCCGAGCGAAGGGAAGGTAAGCGGATCCGTGATGTTGGTATATTTTCGTTCGAGAGAAAAAAAGAACTTTTGCAAAGCGATAACCGATCCTCACTCTCTTTTTGTTTTATTGTCATTGCGATTGTGTTTTCTTTTTAGTGGTCTCCTAGTATTCGTCAGTTTCATGATGGACCAAGGAGAACCAGTCAAAGATCTGCCGATATTGGAGCAGACGCGAGAGGCTGATCCCCACGAGACGAGAGCTCCAAGAAGATGGAGGCGACCACCGAGCCGACCCCACATCGCCACGGCCACTCTTGAGATGGTCAACGCCCGTTTGAGGTCACAGCCCCGTGGCAATTTGTAGGAGCAGTTTTCCCCTTCGAGGATGTGTCCCCCCGCTGAGCTACCCAAGGTGATTTCCTTCTTTGCCGATCTCGATTGTGGTTTTTCATCTAAGTATGTGGTGATTTTTTTAGAAAAGGAAGTATGTGGTGATTAATAATGCAAAATTTTATTAGCTTCGATGCCATGCTATACATAGTGGTTTAAATAACTTGTGTTTCTTATACTGAAAAGTAATTCAGAATTTGTTTCTGTTTCAATTAGAGCCCTGTTGCAGACAAGAATTGTGTGGTTGTACATGTCACTCGCTATGAGGTGGACGACCTGAATATACGCACCAGGAAAACAGAGTTCTTAGGCTGTTGGGTCCTGGAAGCCATTTGCGGTTATACCAATGAAGAGTTGTATTCCAGCCTCACTGTTGTCAGGCGTGTTGTCCAGGGTGTACTGAAGCACAAGAAGTTCAAAGCTACTCCTTCGTTTGTGAGGCATACTGTTCTTGTCAAGCTTACGCAGGAAGATGATGTGGCATGCCTCCACAAAGAAGTTTATCAGTGGCGAGGCCACAAGGTTGTCTTAATGAAGGTTCACAGGATTGAGCTGCTGCGGGACGTCCTTGATGATGTTCATGGCAAGGTCCATCTTGTGTCCGACCCAAATTAGATCGAGGCATGAAATAGTTGCCCCAGCTAGTGTTTAATAGTAGTTTGGATTGTGTCTAATTATCCAAACCTTGCCTGTTATCGACTCCTCTGGGGCTAGTACTCTGTTTGAATCCGTCTATGGGAACTGCTGCTACTTTTGTGTGCCCGTGAATCATGTGAGAACCATCGTAATTGTTGCCGAAACAGATGCGTCCTCACTAGTTTTTTCATGAATATGGTATGGTAAGACATAAGTTGTCATGGTTTATCATACGAGCAGTGTGTGTTTTGATGAAATAGAGCACTCGTTCGAGAACCGTGCACCGACGTATACATAAGTACTTGTAAACACTGTTGGTGCTACCCCACTTGTAAGCAGTTGTGCAAAACACGGCACATTGGCTCAGCTCGCTTCAACACTAGGCTATCGACCAGCTAACAATCAACAATCTGCTGTCTGACATATAAGCAACTATGTATCTTGTTACAGTGGTTCATGCAGTTAATTGAGGCCACAATGTAATAAATTCCAAACGTTCACACGCTAGTCCAGCGCTCATGTGGAACACTCACATTAAACTTGTCTTCATAATAAACTTGAAAAGCATAAGTTAAGCAATTTTATACATCTCAATGATTCATAGAACATAACAAACATATACTAGTTCACAACAAAAGACAAAGTTGTGAGAAGGTTTACAAATCAGGAAAAAACAAGAAAAAGGCTTCTCTAAGAAAAGGGCCTCCCGGCAGGCTTAAATTTCCTGGAGTTCACTCTGGTTTTTTCTTGTTGCCACCGTCCAGGGTTAGGTTATCTAATTCCAGAATAACCAGTTATAATTGTGGTCTCAGCTGGAATGCTGAAATGAACCATGCAGTGTACGGACCAGGTGAAATTCTTGTGCATTCCTCTAAATTTAAGCACCGCTATTTGCAGAAATAAGCAGACCACAATGCCTCTTATCCGCGCACCTTTCCAAAAAACCGCCGTGCAGCCGTGGCAGCTAGTCCTCGGTCCATGGATGAACTGGTAGAAAGTGCATTCCGGACTAGGATGCAGTTTTTTTCGCTCGTCCCTGCACTGCAATCAGGAAGTAAAACGTACGAATCAGCTTCTTTTAGATTGAGTTGGTCATTCTACCTTAGTTACTACCAATGTCGGGATACCTTGAAGACGATAGGTTAGACGATGGCAACGAGGGATAGCCATCTCATTTTGCGCAGTTGTACTAAAACTGAGGTGTGTGCTTTTGGTTGCGCGTATAGAAATGATACGGAGACAGACATCCCGAAACGATATGGAGACAGACATCCCTGTTTGTGAAAATACGAAATACGGTTATTTAAACAGGATAGATATTACTACTTTCCCCGTTTCCTCTTAGAACCAAGTCCTAGATTCATGCTACAGCTTTCCCACTTTCTTCCCTATTTGAACCAACGCTTTGAGTCGACTGTGTGAACTAGCTTTACTCATAATAATAGTAGAAGTCTAGGTGGCTTTGGAACAGCAGACGGAAGTAGAAAAGGATCCACACGAAGGGAGCTGGGGCAGTAGAGCAAGGCAGGTTTCGAAGGAATATATACCTGAGGGTCGTCGGCATGTGGCAAAGACGGCGTCGGGAGGCCGCATCTTGGCCACAATACCGCAGGGAGGAAGAAGGGGGCGGAGGCCCTCCTGAGCCGGCGCTCTCTCGGAGAGAACGTCACGGCCGCCGATCGGGACGTGCGGGCAGCCGTTGGTCTCCTCCCTCACCGCCGACGACAGCGTGAACGATGCACCTACACCCCTGCCCCGGTCGAGGTTGTCCGGCCGGATTTGTGACCAGCCGTGAGCTGAGAGAGAGTGTGGCCCCCTATGTCTTGCTTAGATTTGAAGAGCATGAGAGAGTGAATGAGAGGAACCCTAGTAAAGCAAGCGCTAAGGCTCCTGCTTTTATATATAGTGGAGTGATTTTGTTGTACCAGCTTCAAAAAAATGCGCTCCTACGTGTACCCGCGAGTGGGTGTGAGAGAATTAGTGCGCGCTTGCACCGCTTCTCTTTGTGGGAGTACAATATACTATGCCCAAAGAACGTTCGCTGCAAGAGTAATAGTATAAGTGTGTGACGTGTGAGCTAAAATAAAATGTGTGCACCGTCTTTTGTTTTTTAGAAGTTCTGAGGGTAGGGTGTGAAGAGCACATATGTGCGTGACGTCTACCTGCAGATAGACGGTGGGTGCGACGTGCGAGTCTGCGAGAGGACTCGAGAGAGTCGTGACTCGTGAGGGTGCGTGTGCGTGAGAGAGAGGGGGCACGTATCAATGCAATGCATGTGTCCGTAAATCATTATCCGACAAACGTTCGCCACAAGCCTTTTCCTGACGAACGCCATAAGAACCGTTAGATCGGCATCCGACAATGTCAGTTTTGCCATGTCATTTAACAGAACAGCCACTCCTCCTACACACAAATCTTCCACGTGAGTGTTAACAACTGCCATATGCTCCCTCCGTTCCGAAATGCAGTGCATATAGCTTTATTGAAAATTTGAACCTCGCAAACTTTTACCGAGTTTTCGTGTACCAAATTGCACATGTAGAATACCATGTATATATCATTTCATTCATCTTCGAGAGGTAACTATAAAGATGGGTGAGGAGTCTACAAAGAAAGACCATCGTATCACCTGCAGCAATTTTAAGCATCCTTTAGTGTCGAGGAATATCATAGGAACTCTATATGATATGATTTTTATAGGGTTTTTTTCCGTTAGAGCCAATTGGTTCATAGGAATAGATTCATATACTCCACATTTCAAATGAAATAAACATGATATCATTTCTATAGCTTTAGAGCCACTTGGTCCATATGAATGGATTCCTATACTCCCTTAATTTCAAATCCCTCCTCATAGGAATTGAGATACATGTCATCTCTAGATTCAATAGAAAAGTTCCTATGATGTGAACCAAATGACATCTCTTTTCCAATCCCTACTCATAGGAATTGAGATGCTCCATGTCATCTCTTTCCCTACAACTTCCATGTATACATCTTCTATTCCTAAATAGATAGTACAACCCACTAGTAGTTTTTTTCCAAAACATGCAACTATGGCACAAGAACTATATAGTGTGCCAATAACTTTGAAAGATGGTCACTGGATGAAGCTAACCCGACAGTGTGGAGATAGGCAAATCCGAGAACTACTGGTCGTTGGATATCATCAACATTCCACCAGATCTGCCACATGTACAATTTAGAAGACTCCATGGTTGAACTTAAGCATAATGCACAAACCTCAAAACACAAACACTTCTCCTTTGTTCTAGAATCTTCTGTATCATAATTGATTATTTTTTTCTAAATGAATTGCCATTATTTGTTTTTTACTTTATGATTTACAATGCACAACCCCATTAATATTAACATTTTTATAAAACTAATTGATTTTGAATGAGATGAACTATAAGAACTAAACGAACATCTACATCATGCATATATGACTCAAAGCTTTACATGCTATAGTATGTATTTATTCATAATTTGGTTTCGAAATCTCATGCGTTCAATACATGTGTACCTTACTAGTTTTGAGTAGAGTAGAAAATTTCACGCGGCCTCGGGTATATCAAAATGGAGGGCCCATGCATCATTTCCTTTCGGTCGAACCTACGTACACAATTTTTTGTACGTGCTATATCTCCACTGGTCCCCGAACCCAAAATGCTGCCTCGTTCCTGTAAAACCAAGCGGCCCACACATATTTAAGGCGTCGACTCGAACCCGTTTACTACGACGTGGCCCCGCACACCGTAGTACTCCTACAAACCCTACCGCCGCACTCATCATCGGTTTTCTTCAAGAGGACGAGGGAGAAGCCGATTTGTAGTGGAGGCGCTTTAAAAAAAGGATATGTAGTGGAGACCCCTACCCTAGGGTGCCCTAGGTAGCTGCCGCACGCATCATTATTTTCTCTTTTCTTTATGCTCTTGCGCCCAAGAGTGAAATGATGGTTGCTTCGTCCGTCCAGCACTCCAGCTTAATGCGGGAAAGGTGGGGCTTTGTGATTTGACCCCTCATCGCTCATTTTCTACTACTGCGGCGCTACGACCAGGGTGCCTCCAATTCCAACCGCTGCTCCGAACTGTAATTTGCTGCATCGCACGTGGAACAAGACGGTGGATGAGCCACATGTCGGCCAAAGGGGTCCGGTTAAGTGTGTTGCCATTTCGTGTGTGGACTGACCCTGCTTGAGTTGCTACGCCAACACGACAGGAGCAGCCTACCACTTGGTTTTGCTCCCTGGTGAATGATACGTCTCCAACGTATCTATAATTTTTGATTGCTCCATGCTACTTTATCTACTGTTTTGGACTATATTGGGCTTTATTTTCCACTTTTATATTACTTTTGGGACTAACCTATTAACCGGAGGCCCAGCCCATAATTGTTGTTTTTTGCCTATTTCAGTGTTTCGAAGAAACGGAATATCAAACGGAGTCCAAACGGAATGAAACCTTTGGGAACATGATCTTCTCACCGAACGTGATCCAGGAGACTTGGACCATACTCCAAGAAGTACCAGAGGAGGTCACGAGGGTGGAGGGCGCCCCCTGGGCGCGCCCCCTACCTCGTGGGCCCCCTAACGCTCCACCGACGTACTCCTTCCTCCTATATATACCTACGTATCCCCAAACGATCAGAAGAGGAGCCAAAAACCTAATTCCACCACCGTACCTTCCTGTATCCACGAGATCCCATCTTGGGGCCTGTTCCGGAGCTCCGCCGGAGGGGGCATCCACCACGGAGGGCTTCTACATCAACACCATAGCCCCTCCGATGAAGTGTGAGTAGTTTACTTCAAACCTTCGGGTCCATAGCTAGTAGCTAGATGGCTTCTTCTCTCTTTTCGGATCTCAATACAATGTTCTCCCCCTCTCTCGTGGAGATCTATTCGATGTAATCTTCTTTTTGCGGTGTGTTTGTTGAGAACGATGGATTGTGGGTTTATGATCCAGCTTATCTATGAATAATATTTAAATCTTCTCTGAATTCTTTTATGTATGATTGAGTTATCTTTGCAAGCCTCTTTGAATTATCCATTTCGTTTGGCCAACTAGATTTGTAGTTCTTGCAATGGGAGAAGTGCTTAGCTTTGGGTTCAATCTTGCGGTGTCCTTACCCAGTGACAGAAAGGGTTGCAAGGCACGTATTGTATTGTTGCCATCGAGGATAACAAGATGGGGTATTTATCATATTGCATGAATTTATTCCTCTACATCATGTCATCTTGCTTAAGGCGTTACTCTGTTTTTAACATAATACTCTAGATGCATGCTGGATAGCGGTCGATGAGTGGAGTAATAGTAGTAGATGCAGAATCGTTTCGATCTTCTTGTCTCGGACGTGATGCCTATATACATGATCATACCTAGATAACCTCATAACTATGCTCAATTCTGTCAATTGCTCAACAATAATTTGTTCACCCACCGTAGAATATCTATGCTCTTGAGAGAAGCCACTAGTGAAACCTATGGCCCCCTGGTCTATTCTCATCATATCAATATCCATCACTTTTATACTTGCTTTGTTTTTACTTTGCTTTTACTTTTTACTTTGCATCTTTATACCAAAAATACCAAAATTATTATCTCTATCAGATCTCACTCTCGTAAGTGACCGTGAAGGGGTTGACAACCCCTAATCGCGTTGGTCGCGAGTAGCTATCATTTTGTGCAGGTACGAGGGACTTGCGCATGACCTCCTACTGGATTGATACCTTGGTTCTCAAAAACTGAGGGAAATACTTACGCTACTGTGCTGCATCATCCTCTCCTCTTTGGGGAAAACCAACGCAAGCTCAAGACGTAGCAAGAAGGATTTCTGGCGCCATTGCCGGGGAGGTCTATGCAAAAGTCAACATACCAAGTACCCATCACAATCCCTATCTCTCGCATTATATTATTTGCCATTTGACTCTCGTTTTCCTCTCCCCCACTTCACCTTTGTCGTTTTATTTGCCCTCTCTTTCCCAATCTCCTCCTCCTTTTTCCTTTGCCTTTTTCCTCGTCCGTTTGTTTGCTCATGTGTTAGTTTGCTTGTTTGTCGTTATGGCCCTACCTAAACCTGGTGATCTTCACCTTAAAAGGCTAGAGGAGATCGAAAACAATGTCAGGAAGTTTATGGTTTTGCAATTTGAGCATAATAATTTCTTTAGAAACGAGCTTAACGAACAAAAGAGTTTTATGAGCTATATGAATAAAGAGCTCGATGATATGTCCAAAGAATTTGATGGTATAAGAGCCCAAATTGCTCGTCTTGAAAAGATGACCGCTGAAATTTCGGATATGCAAGCTACCTTAGTCAATAAGATGGACGCTAAACCGAATTCCTATGAAAATGAAGATGAAGATCTAAAAGTTATTGATGTGTCCCCTATTAAATCTTTGATTTGAAATATGAATCTTGATGAAACTGAATATGATCTTCCTTTACCTAGAAGGCGTTCTAAGAATTCTGAGTTTTTAGATCTTGATTATGAAATTGATAAAAGTGGGATTGAAAGAAATAAAAATCGAGATATTGCTAAACCCACTATTTTGGATCTCAAAGAATTTAATTATGAAAATTGCTCTTTAATTGATTGTATTTCCTTGTTGCAATCCGTGCTAAATTCTCCTCATGCTTACAGTCAAAATAAGGCTTTTACCGAACACATTGTTGATGCCTTGATGCAATCTTATGAAGAAAAGCTTGAGTTGAAAGTTTCTATCCCTAGGACACTCCATGTTTAGTGGGAAACTACTATCAAAATTAAAATTAAAGATTATGAGTTTCATGCTTTGTGTGATTTGGGTGCTAGTGTCTCTACTATTCCCAAAACATTATGTGATTTGCTAGATTTCCGTGATTTTGATGATTGCTCTCTAAACTTGCATCTTGCGGATTCCACTATTAAAAAGCCTATGGGAAGAATTAATGATGTACTTATTGTTGCAAATAGGAATTATGTGCCCGTAGATTTTATCGTTCTTGACATAGATTGCAATCCTTCAAGTCCTATTATTCTTGGTAGACCTTTCCTTAGAACGATTGGTGCAATTATTGATATGAAGGAAGGAAATATTAGATTCCAATTTCCCTTAAAGATGGGCATGGAACACTTTCCTAGAAATAAAATAAAATTACCATATGAATCTATCATGAGAGCCACTTATGGATTGGCTACCAAAGATGGCAATACCTAGATCTATCCTTGCTTTTATGCCTAGCTAGGGGCGTTAAACGATAGCGCTTGTTGGGAGGCAACCCAATTTTATTTTTATTTTTTTGTTTTTTGCTTCTGTTTAGGAATAAATAATCCATCTATCCTCTGTTTAGATGTGGTTTTATCTTTTAATTAGTTTGTGCCAAGTTAAACCTATTAGATCTTCTTGGGAGATAGTTATTTGATCTTGCTGTAATTTCCAGAATCTTTGCGTTCAGTGCCCGAATTGTTAAAAATCATCAGAACGTGAGAAAATAGTGATTCAAATTGCTGCTGATCAATAAACAAATTTTCCAGGTCGTCTAATTTTTGTAGAATTTTTTGGGTTCCAGAAGTTTGCGTTAGTTACAGATTACTACAGACTGTTCTGTTTTTGACATATTCTGTTTTGCGTGTGTTGTTTGCTTATTTTGATGAATCTATGGCTAGTAAAATAGTTTATAATCCATAGATAAGTTGGAATACAGTAGGTTTAACACCAATATAAATAAATAATTATTTCATTACAGTACCTTAAAGTAGTCTTTGTTTTCTTTCTCTAACGGAGCTCACGAGATTCCTATTGAGTTTTGTGTTGTGAAGTTTTCAAGTTTTGGGTGAATTCTTTTGATGGATTATGGAAAAAGGAGTGGCAAGAGTCTAAGCTTGGGGATGCCCATGGCACCCCCAACATAATCCAAGGACACCAAAAAGTCAAAGCTTGGGGATGCCCTGGAAGGCATCCCCTCTTTCGTCTACTTCCATCGGTAATTTACTTGGAGCTATATTTTTATTCACCAACATGATATGTGTTTTGCTTGGAGCGTATTGTATTATTTGAGTCTTTGCTTGTTAGTTTACCACAATCATCCTTTCTGTACACACCTTTTGAGAGAGCCATACATGATTTGGAATTTGTTAGAATACTCTTTGTGTTTCACTTATATCTTTTGAGCTTGATAGTTTTGCTCATAGTGCTTCACTTATATCTTTTGAGCGTGATAATTTTTGCTCTAGTGCTTCCCTTTGATCTTTTAGAGCACGGTGATGGATTTGTTTTAAAGAAACTTGATCTCTCATGCTTCACTTAGATTATTTTGAGAGTCGTTAATAGCATGGTAATTTGCTTAATGTTAATATACTTGGTGTTCAAGATATGTGAAACTTTCTTTTGAGTGAATTGAATACTAAGATAAATTTAATGCTTAATAATTGTTTCGAGATATGGAGGTAATAATATCGAAGTCGTGCTAGTTGATAATTGTGAATTTGAGAAATACTTGTGTAGAAGTTTGCAAGTCCCTTAGCAAGCACGTATGGGTAAAGTTGTGTAGCAAATTTGAAACATGAAGTGTACCTGGCTTTGTGCATCCTTATGAGTGGCAGTCGCGGACGAGCGATGGTCTTTTCCTACCAATCTATCCCCCTAGGAGCATTGCGCGTAGTACTTGATTTTTGATGGCTTCTAAATTTTTGCAATAAGTATATGAGTTCTTTTGACTAATGTTGAGTCCATGGATTATACGCACTTTTACCTTTCCGCATTTGCTAGCCTCTTGATGCACTGCATTGCCCTTTCTCACCTTGAGAGTTGGTGCAAACTTCGCCGGTGCATCCAAACCCCGTGATATGATACACTCTTTCACACATAAACCTCCTTATATCTTCCTCAAAATAGCCACCATACCTACCTATCATGGCATTTCCATAGCCATTCCGAGATATATTGCCATGCACCTTCCATCATCATTATTATGACATACATTACTTTTGTCATATTGCAATTGCATGATCATGTAGTTGACATCGTATTTGTGGCAAAGCCACCATGCATTATTTTCCATACATGTCACTCTTGATTCATTGCACCATCCCGGTACATCGCCAGAGGCATTCATATAGAGTCATATTTTGTTCTAAGTTTCGAGTTGTAATTGTTGAGTTGTAATAGAAATAAAAGTGTGATGATCATCATTATTAGAGCATTGTCCCAAGTGAGGAACGGATGATGGAGACTATGATTCCCCCATAAGTCGGGATGAGACTCCGGACGAAATAAAAAAAGAAGAAGAAGAGGCCAAAAAAAGAGAAAAGGCCCAAATTAAAAAAATGAGAGAAAAAGAGAGAAGGGACAATGCTACTATCCTTTTACCACACTTGTGCTTGAAAGTAGCACCTTGTTCTTCATGTAGTGAGTCTCATATATTGTGCTTCAAAATAGCACTAAGATCTTCATTATAGAGAGTCTCTCATTTTGCCACTTTCATATACTAGTGGGAATTTTTCATTATAGAACTTGGCTTGTATATTCCAATGATGGGCTTCCTCAAAGTGCCCTAGGTTTTTGTGAGCAAGAAAATTGGATGCACACCCACTTAGTTTCTTTTGTAGAGCTTTCATATACTTATAGCTCTAGTGCATCCGTTGCATGGCAATCCCTACTCCTCATGTTGACATCAATTGATGGGCATCTCCATAGCCCGTTGATTATCCTCGTCGATATGAGATTTTCTCATTTTTTGTCTTCTCCACACAATCCCATCATCATATTCTATTCCACCCATAGTGCTATACCCATGGCTCGTGCTCATGTATTGCGTAAAGGTTGAAAGAGTTTGAGATTATTTGAGTATGAAACAATTGCTTGGCTTGTCATCGGGGGTATAGAAGTTTGGAACATCTTTGTGTGACGAAAATGAAGCATAGCCTAACTGTCGGGGATATACCCCGCGGTGTAAACCGGCCAAAAGTGTAACCCGGCCGGACTTGGCGGTTCACCGGCGACCCGTTTGGACCTGGCGGTTTACGATTCATTGTTAATCCGGCAGGCAGGTCAGAAGGAGCGACCAGACCAGGTGGCCCAACGGGCGGTTTATGGAAGGCCGGATCACGCTATGGTGGACCGGTTTAAGAGGAAAAGCATGAAGGATATTTCCCTTACAAGGAGTCAAGACCCGGACTTGTATCCGGTTTGTATTAGAGATAGATTAGTCCTAATCCTAATTGGACTCTACATGTAACCCGCCCCTCCAACTTATATAAGGAGGGGCAGGGCTCCCCAAAGAGGGACAAGAAACAAGAAAAGGCTAGACAAAACTAGAGGAGAGCCAGTTTACGGCGACTCCCTCATGAGCATAATGAGACCTAGCCTCAAACATCATGTAGGGCTATTGCCGGATGATGTTTCCCAGGGCCCGAAGCTGTCTAAACCCTGGTCTTGTGTGTTGATCCGCCCTGCGTCTCTCGATTCCGCTCAACCCCTCTCAAGCTACCACATAGATGCGTTGGCCTCGCGACTAAGTCCTCACACTAGGACATCTGACGTGTTAATTCCACGACAGTTGGCGCCCACCATGGGGCATGCGCACGATGGTGTTGAGTTCTTGGAGGGATCTCATTCAGGGATCGAGAAGATTGTAATTTTTTCGGATAAAGAAGAATCATTGTGGAAGGATTTACATTATTTTGAAGACACGCAGTCAGATTTGATACTCATCCGGGATTCAAGAGAAAATTAGGGTTATGATATGTTCGTAGCCACAAGTTGCCGATACAACTCGCCGAGATTGAAAGTTTGGTGGCTGAATCAGATTGTTACTGCATCCACAAGCAGTAGTCCAATCGGCCGAGCTGTTGCTGCTCCATGAAAAGAAGTCCTAGGATACATGTCCCGATGGAATCAATGATAGCTCCTGCTGCTACTTTAGGCATGGAGGACAAATCAACTCCAAATACTTTCACCAAGGGAGCGACTAGTACTACTAGTTTGACTCGTATACAGATTTGAAGAGGCTTATTCAAAGAAATATGAGGGCAAGAGCTATCAAGTGGCAGGGTCTTCACGTGAAAAAAAGGGGAAGTCAACAACCCGGGGAAAAACGCCGACGCGATTTGACTGACTGTGACTCGGAAGTGGGCTGCGATTTCCGCCTCCGAGCAGACTCCTGCGACCTCCTCTCCTTCCGCATCTTGACTCGCCGATGGCTGTCACAACTGCCGTTTCGTGTCGGCCCTGAGGAGCGTCCGAGCCACCACCAAATCACCTCCACGAGCTACCCTCGGTCCAGTTCTGCTGCGCTGCGCCCTGGCCTGGAAGCGGCGGCCACCGGCTGCTGCCGCGGCTCTCTGTGCCCACGCGGCCGTCGCCTGAACCGCCCGCTGGCGGGCTCCGAGCTCCGTTGGGTTGCCTCATGACCATGGAATCACCCTCGAGCCGCCCATGTTCGCGGCCATAGCCAATCGCCGCAGAGCCGCCGTGGTGGCTCCTCTAGGCACCCGCCTCGCTGTCGCAGGTTTCGGCCAGTCCTCAGTCACGACTCCGACTCTGCCGCTTCGCCGTCCCGCCTCCGCCGCTGGGCTCCGCCCATGCCGGTATGCCTCCGAACCGCCTGCCTCCGTCTAAAAGTAAACGCCGTTGCTTCGCTCCATCCCGCAGAGCCGCTGGCCACCATCATCACCTCCACGATCGACCGTGGCTGCCGCCTCCTCTATCATTGCACCTTGAGCCGCTAGTAGCTTCCTCATCTGCAGTTGTCGCAACAAGCTGCCTCCGCTCAACCATGGTCTCCCCTCACCTATGGTGCCTCTTTTCACGCGGCCTTGTAACCCGCGGGCTGCCGCTGTTGTGACCCACCGTGGGTGAGCCACCTTCACCACAGCCAACCTCCAACCAGCTAATGTTTCCGCCGTGCTTCGTCGTTGAACCGCCGTGGCCGCCGTTTTATCGTTGTTTCCAAGACAAGGAGTTGGAGGAGTAGGAGGAGGTGTGAAGTTGAAGAAAGCTGGATGTGACCTTGTAACTTTGTCACGACTCAATTCTCAGTTCCATGCAGATTTTCAGATGCTTGAGATCTGTGGTGCAAGGTTTAGCAGTTCCTGCCAAGATGAGCCTCTTCAAACAGCCGATGGATAGGCAAGAGGCACACCCACGTCATTGTGATGAATTTCCTGCTGGAATTAAGGTCAAGGCCTGACATCTCAAAATGCTATCAAAGAAAAGTGATGCCATGTTTTGGTGTGACATACACGTTACATGGAGCAAAAAGGCCATTATTAGTTCACATCCAGACAGAAGTATGGAGATCACGCAGTAGATGAATTAATTGGTGTTAGTGGTCTGCATGCAAATCATCTCTCGTCAGAGTCCATCAGGTGATATCTTTCCTTTGTATTTTATCAGTATGATTAATTCGTCTGAGAACAATTATTTGGCATATAATATTATGTTGCAGATAATTTTTCATTACAAATGAGGCGTTATACTGCGGGTACGGAGCGCACACTGGCGAATGTTCTGACCCGGCGTTTCGTCTATGCCACACTACTAGATGAACGAGCGTGCGCAAGTCGTCGCCCGTATGGCCCGGTCTACATCAACTAGTCGGGACTGCGCCTGTGATTGACTCGTGCGTCCACACCAGCTTAAAACGCCGCGGCTAACTCTCTCGTCCGCACCGGCTTACAACGCCGCGATTGACTCACCCGTCCGCACCGGTTTACAACGCCGCGGCCGGTTCATTGGTCCGAGCCACCTATAATACTGTGGACGTCTTTACCGTCCGTCTATTGCGGCCTGGTCTACATCGACACACCAGGGCCTGCATGAGCGATTTTTTAATTATGAGTGAGTCACAGCTTGGGTAGCCCGGTTTCTTTCAAACAAAATGGAGGCAAATTATCATGTACTATCGGCCACCGTATGCACTGGATGTCTCAATGGGCAGGCGCACAAATCGATGCCACTACAGTTTGGTCAACTTCAAACAGCCAGTTGGAATGAACCATTGGTCGAGTTGCTGACACGGCTCATACGAGATCATTTATAACCCGCCGCAGTCACCTCAACCTTCTGTGGATTCACCTTTTGCTACCAACACCAATGATATACAAGTTATGCCGGTTTATATCACGGTCAAATATGGAGAGTTTGAGGCCAACTCCTCGAGTCACCTTGAGACTCAGGGGCTACGATGACATGACTCATCAAATCTTGCTTGTTTCAACAAATTTAAGAACCCCAGGACGATGGAGGGAAAGATAACCCGGTCCCGGAGGCTACTGTTATTTGAAGGCCGTCAGAAAATTTCCGGCTTAGTAAGTATATGACAGTTACAAAATCCCGGCTCAATGAAGAAGTTCCGGATCATCAGAAAGGATTCTGGTTTAAAATCTGGTTCAAGGGAAATATATTCTCCCACAAAGCTCTCAAGTGCTCAAATCCGGTTTAAAAATGTCCGGTTCAAAAAGGAATTAATTTCTCGCAAGATCGAGTTGAAAGGCCATCAGAAAATTTCCGGTTGAAAATGAAGATTCCGGTTTACAATCCGGTTCAAGGGAAAGATGTCTCCCACAAAGCTTTGAATCTCTCAATATCCAGTTCAAAATCCCGGTTCAAGAAGGATTTATCTCTTGCAAAAAGTTAAAGGGTGCCAAAGAGGACCTGCTGCCATGATGCGCGGTTCCAACATGGGTATCATGCCTTATTGACTTATCATATTATTGATCACTTGGGGGCTTGGTCATGTCTGAACCATAGTCACACCTCTTGATCGATGCAATGCCACAATATCACTTGGGGGCTTGGTCACGTCCGAACCATAGCAACGCCATTTGGTAGGCGAAAAGCCACAACATCACTTGGGGACTTGGTCATGTCTGAACCATAGGCACGCCTCTTGATCTGCCTAGTGCCACAGCATCACTTGGGGGCTTTGGTCGAACCCGAACCATCGCTACACCTCTTGATCTACGTAATGCCAACGCATAATTTGGGGACCTGGCTGACTTGAACCATAGCTACGCCTATTGGGGGCTTGGTCGTGTCCGACCATGTTAATGCCTCTTGATTAGCTTAAAGCCTCATTTGCAAAATGATTTTATCTTTGCCTTTGCTTGAATTCTGTTCTTTTTTGCTAAAGACCTTTTACTTCTTTTGCATCTTTAAACCAACATTGTTAATCTGGTTCGACTGTCAATTACAAATTGGCAGAACACGGTCAAATCTTAATCCGGAGACTATCTGTCCGGTTTGATTTTATGTTACCATCTTATTATGGAGTAAACCGATGTTCATTAACCCGGCTTGACTTTCAATTACAAGTTGTCAGTACATGATCAAATCATAATCCGGAGACTATCAGCCCGGTCTGGTTTGACTACGAGTCGCCAGTATTATATATGGTTAAACTGGTGTTTATCACAACCCTGTACGGTTTTATCGTAAACCGGCACAGTATGAAAGGAGTTATCATTACTCAAGATTGGGGTTATCACCCTTACTACAAAAAGTTGGTAAACCAATGATGTGATTCAATGTCACAGGTATGATATATTTCATATTTGATTATTCTTAAGTGCAGCCTTGGTTATAAACCTGGGTTATATGTTGGGCATTATGGCCCGTCCGGCGGTAAACCGCCAGGACACTTTAAACTTGTTGTATGCATTAACAGGTTGAATAAAAAATGATGATAAATTATCCGATGTTTATTAAACCGGCCTGGCTTTAAGACGATAAGTCGCCAGTATATGATGAGAAATTATCCGGTGTTTGTTAAAACGGCCTGGCTTTGGACTATAAGTCGCCAGTACATATTTGGATTGCGCCATTGGAATCATACGCTTATAAATCATTGGGTTATATTGTTCAAATAGCCAAACTTGGCTGAATTTTCATTATGATATTGAATGATTGAGGTTTTCATACCGGATTATATTATTCAAATCTTGAATAGCCAACATGGCTGGATTTTATTTATGGTTATCAATAACCAGTATTATCATTGAGGTTTTTGCAAAGTCGCTTTAGCGCAATGGCTATTATCTTATCAACCGATATGATTTATTTTACAATGGAAGGAATAGTCCCAAGTCGCTGCAGGCTTACGACCCGTCACTTGGGGGCTACATTATTTAAATTGAGATTATATCAAGTATGCAAGTCCCATGTCACTGCCAGCATGCACCATGGCACTTGGGGGCTAATGCAAAATCATTTTTTGCTCAACTTATTGAAGACCCGACTCATCACATTCTAAATGAGTTGGCCCTTGGGGGCTATACATTGCTCCTGTCAAACATTCAAGGTACACAAGCATTAATCCATTATACTCCCTCCGTTCCTTGATATAGGGTGTATAGTTTTTTGTGAAGAAGTTCATATTATAAGGTGTATCCCTTTAGTTGACACTTTTACCCCTCCATTAGCTACAACCCACGCATGACCTTCCTAGAAAAAAAGATGGCCAATCCTCATCTCGTATATGCATGTTGTGCATGTGATGTAGGTTTGTTTGGAAAGAGAAGATTGCATCGTACTACTGTCCTTTTATTGTGGATATAGTGGGATTTGTCGGGCTAAATAAGGAAGTAAACTGCACAGGATAGAGAGGATCGTGATTTTCCTATTTTTCTCTAGTCTCACGTGTTTGCAGCAGGGCTTTTACGTCCAAAACTAACGAAATCTCCCCTCCCAGCCCGTGCGTTAATATTCGTGCAAGAAAACTATACACCCTATATCAAGGAACGGAGGGAGTATTGAACAGTCCACTATTCAGTTGGTGGAGTACAAGGCTCTTAACCTTGTGGACGTGGGTTCAAGCCCCATGGTGGAGACTATATTATGTGATGTTATTATCAATTATATACAAAGTCCCAGCTTAGTATTATCTTACAAAGCCGGCCCTTGGGGGCTATACCGGTTGAAGTTTTCATGAGCATAAAGCAATTACAAGTCCCAGGTTGCTGCAAGCATGACAACCCGACACTTGGGGGCTACATGTGTGGAATATTCAGTTTATATAATTGAGATGAATAAACCGGATTTCTTCAAGGTTGCAACATTTATGGAAACAAGTCTTAAACCATCACTTTGTTCTGCTCAAGACTTGGGGGCTACAGGTAATATGGATATAAGGGAGAAAAATCTTCAAATTATCAGTTTTGAGCAGATCAGGAGGGTCAATTACATAAACCGGTGTCAACAACAATTATGACCTGGTATCGTCTGTTTTATAATCCGGCAGTTTTTGGTAATGATAAACCAACAAGTTTTTACATCTTCAAGCCGGCTGAGTATCAGATGAGTATTTGAAGACCAAAATTGTTTAACCCAGCTCCTTGGAAGCCGACTTAAGTGGATTATTCTTCACAATATTTCTCTATGAGACACCAATGTCAGCAATTTGAGTATGAAGATGGTTTATTGACCCGGATTTTCTAGAAGGAGGAAATGACAAGGACTTATGGATGATCAAACTACCGGCGTACAAGAATATTAATCCGGAGCACAGCCTATCAATTTTGTTCTTCTATTTATTTTGCAGCATAAGTTTACCATGGATAAATCCAAGCTAAACTGGGGGCTAATGTCGGGGATATACCCCGCGGTGTAAACCGGCCGGAAGTGTAACCCGGCCGGACTTGGCGGTTCACTGGCGACCCGTTTGGACCTGGCGGTTTACGATTCATTGTTAATCCGGCAGGCAGGTCAGAAGGAGCGACCAGACCAGGTGGCCCAACGGGCGGTTTATGGAAGGCCGGATCATGCTATGGTGGACCGGTTTAAGAGGAAAAGCATGAAGGATATTTCCCTTACAAGGAGTCAAGACCCAGACTTGTATCCGGTTTGTATTAGAGATAGATTAGTCCTAATCCTAATTGGACTCTACATGTAACCCGCCACACCAACTTATATAAGGAGGGGCAGGGCTCCCCAAAGAGGGACAAGCAACAAGAAACAATCTCTAGGGCTAGACACAACTAGAGAAGAGCCGGTTTATGGCGACTCCCTCATGAGCATAATGAGACCTAGCCTCAAACAGCATGTAGGGCTATTGCCGAATGATGTTTCCCGGGGCCCGAAGCTGTCTAAACCCTGGTCTTGCGTGTTGATCCGCCCTGCGTCTCTCGATTCCGCTCAACCCCTCTCAAGCTACCACATAGATGCGTTGGCCTCGCGACTAAGTCCTCACACTAGGACATCTGACGTGTTAATTCCACGTCACTAACTATATGATTTTGTAGGGATGAACTTTCTTTTGCCATGTTATTTTGAGAAGACATGATTGCTTTGATTAGTATGCTTGAAGTATTATTATTTTTATGTCAATATGAACTTTTGTCTTTAATCTTTCGGATCTGAATATTCATATCACAAGTAAGAAGATTTATATTGAAATTATGCCAAAGTATCACTGCGCATCAAAATTCTCTTTTTATCATTTACCTACTCGAGGACGAGTAGGAATTAAGCTTGGGGATGCCTGATACGTCTCCAATGTATCTATAATTTTTGATTGCTCCATGCTACTTTATCTACTGTTTTGGACTATATTGGGCTTTATTTTCCACTTTTATATTACTTTTGGGACTAACTATTAACCGGAGGCCCGCACTGAATTGCTGTTTTTGCCTATTTCAAGGTTTCAAGAAACGGAATATCAAACGGAGTCCAAACGGAATGAAACCTTCGGGAACGTGATCTTCTCACTGAACATGATCCAGGAGACTTGGACCCTACTCCAAGAAGTGCCAGAGGCGGTCACGAGGGTGGAGGCCCCCCCCCCCCGACTAGGCGCGCCCCCTACCTCGTGGGCCCCCCTGACGCTCCACTGACGTACTCCTTCCTCCTGTATATACCTACGTACCCCCAACATATCAGTTACGGAGCCAAAACCCTAATTCCATCGCCGTACCTTCCTGTATCCACGAGATCCCATCTAGGGGCCTGTTCCGGAGCTCCGCCAGAGGGGGCATCCACCACGAAGGGCTTCTACATCAACACCATAGCCCCTCCGATGAAGTGTGAGCTCTGTTGGAAAAGGCAGTGCCTAGGAGGCGCTTAGGCACGCCTAGGCTCTAGGCAATAGCCAAACGCCTCGCCTAGGGCGCAAATGGAGGTCTAGGCAGGGCAAGCAAGGAATTTCCTACCCAAGAAAGAAATCATGCCACATACTGCACTGATATGCCAAACGGGTTATATTTCAATGGTAGTAGACGATAATTAATTTATTTGTATGCCCTAAACTAATATCAACACCCACATAATAATCACAAATACACTATGAGTAAATACTATATTACCGCCTAGGTCGCGCCTAGGGCGCTTAGGCACCGCCTAGGTACTAGGCGAAGGCCAACCGCCTCGCTTACGCCTACCGCTTTTTCCAACCTTGAGTGTGAGTAGTTTACTTCAGACCTTCGGTTCCATAGTTAGTAGCTAGATGGCTTCTTCTCTCTTTTTGGATCTCAATACAATGTTCTCCCCCTCTCTCGTGGAGATCTATCCGATGTAATCTTCTTTTTGCGGTGTGTTTGTTGAGATCGATGAATTGTGGGTTTATGATCCAGCTTATCTATGAATAATATTTGAATCTTCTCTAAATTATTTTATGTATGATTGAGTTATCTTTGCAAGTCTCTTCGACTTATCCGTTTGGTTTGGCCAACTAGATTGTTAGTTCTTGCAATCGGAGAAGTTCTTAGCTTTGGGTTCAATCTTGCGGTGTCCTTATCTAGTGACAGAAAGGGTTGCAAGGCACGTATTATATTGTTGCCATCGAGGATAACAAGATGGGGTATTTATCATATTGCATGAATTTATTCCTCTACATCAAGTCATCTTGCTTAAGGCGTTACTCTGTTTTTAACTTAATACTCTAGATGCATGCTGGATAGTGGTCGACGAGTGGAGTTATAGTAGTAGATGCAGAATCGTTTTGATCTACTTGTCTCGGACGTGATGCCTATATACATGATCATACCTAGATAACCTCATAACTATGCTCAATTCTGTCAATTGCTCAACAATAATTTGTTCACCCACCGTAGAATATCTATGCTCTTGAGAGAAGCCACTAGTGAAACCTATGGCCCCCGGGTCTATTCTCATCATATCAATCTCCATCACTTTTATAATTGCTTTGTTTTTTACTTTGCTTTTACTTTTTACTTTGCATCTTTATACCAAAAATACCAAAAATATTATCTCTATCAGATCTCACTCTCGTAAGTGACTGTGAAGGGATTGACAACCCCTAATCGCGTTGGTTGCAAGTAGCTATAGTTTTGTGCAGGTACGAGGGACTTGCGCATGGCCTCCTACTGGATTGATACCTTGGTTCTCAAAAACTGAGGGAAATACTTACGCTACTGTGCTCCATCATCCTCTCCTCTTCGGGGAAAACCAACACAAGAACAAGATGTAGCAGTGAATCCCGACTATATTGATCTAAAAAGATACGTGACGAAATACCCTCTCCGTCTCAGTTTTTTATTTTTAGGCGTCTTGGTTTATAGGGCCTTCACGTAGTTCTAGGTCATCCATTTGACTAACTAAATATGAGTTACTATGTCACAAAAAGTATATCATTGGATTCTTAAGCGGATGTAGTTGTATTTAAAAGTCGAGGGCGGGGCTTTTCCTGCGCGGTAGGTGGCGGGGTAGTTCCGCCTAGTCGGTTCGATAGAGACGCGAGAAGATGAGGGAGTAGGCTGCTGCAAACGTAGGGCTATGTGATTTGACAGCGAGTTACTGCTGGACAGGTGAGGCCCCGCGATTTGACTTGCCATTATCATTTTAATCTGGGCCTTCGACCGGCGTGAGTCTCCGATTCTGACCACCTCCATACAGGTGCCTCTCCCAATGCTCCACCATGTACTAGAGGCTGGCTCTTGCATGAGAGCCCACTTCTCCACTTTTTCCTTGCCTCTCTTTCCTCCACATATGCAAAACTGCCATGTAAAGCGCACTATCGTACTTACTTTTACTTGCTCCTACAGGTGCTTAAGCTTGCCACATAGGGATAAAGTCTAATGTGGCAAGTTAATCAAGAAGAGAGAGACTAGTTTGGTGACCCAAGGAAGAAACTGTGCTAAGCGCGTGTACCTAGGTGAAAAGGCAATTTTGAGTCTATAGCTAATTAAATGAAGCAAACTTAGCAACACCATTTCATTGGAAGAGGTCACTCCTTGGCAAATGCAATAAATACTAGTACTCCCTGTGCCATTTTTGGCACTACACTAGTGTAAAAAACATTCTTATATTATGGGACAGAGGGAGTACGAAGAAAGAGATAGAGAGAAGTAAAAAAATACACTTATAGCCAAAACCTTGTTGTAGTATGAGTGACTAAGTGATGACTATGTATGACATGCCAACTTCAGATAGCCTAACGCACCGTGTTAAATCTCCAAGGGCGCGGCCGCACGAGCGACGCGATGGTCGTGGTAGGCGCGACTATGATACGGGCTGCTGGCAGCCCTTGGATCTGAGATCAAACGGTCACATGCTAAGTTACTGAAAATTTGCAGAATAACCCTCCAGGATAGGACCCATAGGTCTAGAATCACGCCATGCAACCGTTCGATCTCAGATCCAAGGGCTCTCGGAAGCCCGTATCATGGGAGAATGGAAAGCCACTACCCTGCCGTTCGCACGCTGGCAGTTCACTCCTACTCGTCCCTGCACGTCCTTCAATACTACGGCGGTTCGCTCCTAGTCGTCCCGTCCATTCACATTACGACAGTTCCACTAATCCTAACCCTCCTCCCCAATCCATGGCGTCCCAAATCTCCCCGATCAGCGGTGAGTACAAGGTTAGAACCATCACCAGCGATGAGTTCGACGTCATCTACACCCGTTCTTCCGCGACGGTGAAAGGCTGCATTTCTCGCTTCAGACGCATGTTCGAAGACTCAGATGATGAGTGGGTCGCTGGGCTAGATGTTGAGTACACCACAGTCCCGGGACGAGAGAAGGATCTAAAGGACGAAGAGAGGAAGAAGCCCGCCTTGATCCAGGTTTGCGTGCATGAATTATGCTTGGTCTACCACATATGCCATGCCGACATTGAGTGCCAGGATTTTAAGGACTTCCTCGAGAGCAACCTAGTCAAATTCGTTACTGTAGACTTTAGTAACAACAAAGAAGTCCTGCATCGGATAGGCCTCATTGTAGGCAACACCTTCGACCTCCAGAAGAATCGGCTGGTGTCCTCTCGTCACCTTCAATGCTGACCTGGCAGAGCCATGATTCATCCTTCAGACGCAAACCGGAGAAACCTCCATATACGTTTCATCGTCATGTATGGCAGCGGAATGTACTAGATATAGACCACATCCACTACGCTGCAATGGATTGCTACCTTTGCTTCAATATCTACAAGGGTTGGATGAAGAGCAAGAGCCAAGTGTGCGGTTCAAGCAAAGAAGTATCGTCCAAGAGGAAGAGGGACAAGGACGAAGTCGAGGACGTGGACGAGGACTCCGAGTAAGGTGGCAGTGTCGTTGCTCATGGTGGTTCTAATGCAGTGTCTACCAGAATAGTTGCAAAGTTTAATTTCAGGTGTGCTTAATTTAATTTGAGGGGTGTGTTGTGCTGAGCCCCCAGCAGAACTATGTTATGTTTCTTCTCGTTACTTTAACTCTTCAGTACGTACATACTAGTATGTCTTACATTTCATCTTTTAGTTGGTATAGTACTACCACTCGTTTCTTCACATTATATACGTACAATATATATGGCCAACATCATATAGCCAGCAGTTTAGTTGTCATAGAATTTCAGGGTGCTTAGTTTTGTCAAAGAAGTCCAGGATGCTTAGTTTTATTTGAGGGGTGGGTTGTGCTGGACACCATTATTGTGACTAGCCTTTTTAATAGTACTATATGCATAATTTGGCGACGAGCGCTGTCTATATGTACCACCTTTTTTTAATTTCAAGTTTTGCTCTATGGCGCAATCCATCGATACTACTGCTGTACAAAAGTATACATTTTTTAAAAGGCTAGAGGGCGGGCCAGTCTAGCTTGGTCGGTTTAACAAGAGGCGAGGGCCTTAGTGATTTGACGGCTCATTACTGCTGGAAGGCGGGGCCTTGTGACTTGACTGCTCGTATAAATGCACCGACGACCTGATCGAGGAGGAGCAAAGAACCGTGCGGTATACTCAAGTTTTCCACTGGAGTAGTATTGCGACGGAGGAGCACGAAACACGGCAGCCCAGTGCCATATGGCGATAAAAAATGATCTGATTTGCTAGTCATCTCATTGTAAGCATTGTTCTATTCATTCCCTAAAAAACCATTGTTCTATTCATGCCTCACAGAGAACGTGACACGTGCGGCGAAACACCCGAAGAAAAAGATGAAACACAGGAGCAAAAGAAGAAGGAAGATTATCATTCCAAATGATCTAATTCGCCACTGAGTCGTAACTTCTTCTTCATCGCCTCCACGACCTCCATCTCCTTGTGCGTCTCCTCCGCCATCTTCCTCATTCTATCCATGACGCCGGATTTCTCGACGCGAGCCTTCATCATCTATTCGAAGGCCGCATTACGTACCTTGATAGCAGCCGGGTGCTTGATGCGGAGCTTCGCCAACTCCTCCTTCTGATCCATGACGAGGGCCTGCAGCATCTTCATCGAGGAACTACTATTCTCATGCAGCTTCTTCTAGCCGGTGTTCTTCTCCTTCAACAGGTCGATCTCGTGGCAGAGCTTCTCCTTGTCCTCCTGAAGTCACAGGATTTCGCCGGTCGCCTTCTTCTCCGAGGCAATGCTCTTCTTCAGCAGCATCACCAAGCCGGCGGTCAACTCCCCCTACTGATTGAGCTCAACAGGCATGTCGTCGAGGCTCTCCTTCAGCAACTCCATCAAGCCTTGGATGAACTCCTTCTGCTTATTGAGGTGCTTATTGAGCTGATCGGGCATGCCGTCGAGGGACAACGACTCCAGCTCCGCCGGCTCGGCAAGTTCGCCTCCACGGCTAGGGCGCTCCTGGGAGCCATCGCCTGCCCGTGAGAGATCTTTCGAGGTCCCTGCGTGGCGGCGAGCCCTCTCTTTTTTTTCCGCAGCCTTGGTTGTCGCTTCGTTGTTACTTGTAGTTCTCGACCTAGAGCTCTGCTCACTGGCCATGGCAACGATGGACGAAGAAGAAGCACTTATGAGGAGGAAAGGTAGAGTAATTTTCGGTTAGGTAGTTCCCCTTTTTATAACCGAAGTACTAGCACTAGTACTAATACCTGCATAGTGGGAACACGTTCAGGTTTGGTACGTACTAGTAGGTGTGAGCAGGCTTTCGAATGTGATGGGAACAAGGTAAAGATTAATTGATGGTTTTGGTTTCGAGGCCCGAAATGGCTCCCTATGAGATTAGCGGAACATAAATTTCAAGTACTACACTGCTCAAATGCGTAAATATTATGTTACTGTCAAAAATTGGCACAAAATACGAAAGAGACCAATGGAAGTACTACTAGCAACCCACGATTTAACTACTCGCATGCGCACAGTGGAGTAATAATGTCTTTCTTCCGCCCTCACGTCCACTCAATTTGCATGCGATGCATTAATTGACCATCGATGAAGTGAATGACTTTACACGCGTCAAATTATCACATGGGGTAGATCTTGGTACAAAATTGCGTCCACCCGTGTACCCGCGTGTGTGTGCGAGGGAATGAGTGCATGTGAGGCGTGCGTGCACATCTTCGCTTCGTGCATGTACCGCTAGTATGGCTCAGGGAGGACGAGTACATTCTTCTGGAACCAGCATCACGTCACTGTGATCAATCCACGCAAGGAGGTCGCGACAACGCCTCCACATGTGCCACGTGGCTTCATGAACTGTAAGAGAGACACTATGTAGCATGCCATTGGTATTCTAATTTACGTGTTTTGCACATACTCGAAGTACTAGTAAGGTACACGTGCATTGCACGCATCAGATTTTGCAACCAAATTATGAATAAATACCACACTATAGCATGTAAGCTCCGAGTCATATATGCCTGATGTGGCCCTTCGTTTAATTCCTATAGTTCATCTCATTCAAAATCAATTAGTTTTTATAAAAAAGCCAAGAACGCGGGAATAGGAATAACATGGGATTATAGTGGAATGTCGTCTTGAATCCTACATGATTGTACGAGTGTTTGATTGTGCATAGAAAAAACACAGAATTCTTTCAAAGAGGTTTGAGTGGATGGGATGTTTCCTATGAAATCTAGTGCAAATGAATCATATGGAAAAATTCCTATGGTTTACAATCCTACGAATCAAACAACCAAGACAACAAAAAATTCCTAATGATTAGAATCCTCCAAAATTCCTTTGAGAATCCTTTGAATCAAAGAAGCCCTTAATCTATTTTATTCATGGAATTGTGCGTTGTAAAGCATAAAGTAAAAACAAATAATGGCAATTCAACTAGAAAAGAAGTTTGGGCAGTTATGATACGGAAGATTCTAGAAAAAAAGAGAACCACTGTTGTTTTGAGGTTTGTGCATTATGTTTTGAGGTTTGTGCATTATGCTTAAGTTCAACCATTAAGTTCAATAATGGCAATTGTTTTGAGGTTTTATTCCTATGCATGCCAGTTATTGTACACAATGGAACTGATCATGTAGAGCAAAAGAGACAAGCCTTGCGTGGCAATAAAATTTCATGCAGACGTTGTTCCATGGTGGGCGCAAAGGCAGCCCCCCTCCACCCATTTCGGATCGTAATCAAGAGGAAGATAACTGTTCTGAGGGGGATTCAGAAGGAGAAGACCACTCATATTTACCCCGTGAGGTCTTCGCTCTAACTTGGCATGCTGATGTTGGTAATATCATGCATATGGTGCCTTGCATTGCTTACTGTATACATTAAAATTGTCATCTGCTTAGTTTAGACATGCTTTGTGTCAATGCCATCTGTTTAGTTTCTTTATCGTATATGTGAATCATGCAATGCCATCTTGTCTAGCCAGGCATCATATATGTGAATTTTGCAATGCCACAGTGGTTAGCCAGTCATCTTATATGTGAATTATATCATGCCATCATTTTTTTTATTACGTGTTAAATTTGTCAACAATTTTAGTACATTCAATTACTCTTCCTGTGCATCAGCCATTCGGCACGGTCATGGAAAAATCTGGAGTGGAAACAAGGTCTTCAGAGCAGACAATGCTATCTGACGAAGCGCATGTCTTCCTTGTTACCGATAGCTCCTCAGAGGAGGATTTAGAGACAGATGACCAGTCATATTTCCCCGAGGTGCATGCCCTAATTTTGCAGGGTTATGTTGCTCATATTGTGCGTATGGTATCTTGCATTGCTATGTCATTTGCTTAGTTTAGACATGCTTTGTGTGAATGCCACCTGTTCAGTGTCTAATTACCATATATGTGAATTATGCAATGCCATCTTGTTGCAAGACATTATATATGTGAATTATGCAATGTTATCTTGTTGCAAGGCATTATGTATGTGAATTATGCAATGCCATGCTGTTTAGGCAAGCGTCATATATGTGAATTATATCATGTCGTCCTTTTTTTTGTATTTCTCATTGCTTTTGTCAACAATTTTTGTATATTCAACTGCTGTTCCTGTGCATCATCCATTTGAATTGGTGATGAGAAATCTGGAGTGAAAACAAGGTCTTTAGAGCAGACAATGCTACCTGCTGAAGCAGATATCTTGCTGGTTACAAATAGCTCTTCAGAGGAGGATTCAGAGGCAGATGACCTGTCCTATTATCCCACTGAGGTGTATCCTAAAACTTGGCAGGGTTATATTACTCATATCATGCATATGTTGTATTGCAATGATTAGTTTTTACATCATATACACAATATTGAATGCCATATCCTTAGTTGACACATCATATATGCGATTGCCCTCTGCTCACTTCCTTAGTATATAAATCATATATTTGAATTATGTCATGCCATGATGTTTACATAGACAACATGTATCTGAATTATGGCATGCCAACCAATTTTCTAAAGACATAATATATTTATATCATCTCATCCTGTTTACATAGTCATCATATTTTAAATTATGTCATTCTATCCGTGAATTGTACCATGCCATCATGTTTCCATCAACGGCATGTTTGTGATTTATGGCATGCCAACCACTTTAATAGACACATCGTATAGTTATATCATGTCATCCTGTTTACATAGTCATCATATTTTGAAGTATGTCATTCTATCCTGTTTAGTTAGCCATCATACATGTGAAATTGTGTCATGCTATCTTGTTTAATTATCCATCATATATGTGAAGTTATGTCCTGCTATTCTGTTTGGTTAGACAACATAAATGTGAATTATTTCATGCCCTGTTTTCCTCCCTACTATCCATTGCACCTGTCTATCTTACAGTGTCTGTACATTCAATTACTTTTCTTGTTGATCAGCCATTTCAATTGGAGGGGGTGATGGCAGTATCTGTGGGAGTAAAAACACGGTCTTCAGAAAAGATCCTGCTACCTGTCGATGCACATAGAACCACGGTTGTACTTGCCCAAGAACCATCCCCACCACACATAACCCAGACTCATGCAGATTGTACCCCTACCCAGTTGGACAGAGAACCAGCTACACCCCTTCTGACCCCAACCCCAGCAGATAGTAACCCAGTTCCCGTTGGAACAACACCGTCTCCACCACAGAGCACCCAAACACCAGCAGTTAGTAAGGCAACTGTAGTGCCCAAATCACAAGGACCACCACTCCGAACCCGAAGTCAACGCTTAAACCAGAAGAAGAATTGTTCTCAGGTCAAGTTCCGTAGCTATGGTTCATACTACTTTGCTCTTGCATCACTGTATTTACTGATACCAACAAATTTCAAATTTGAAGGATGCAATTGAAACTCCAATGGCGCAACAGGTATGTTTTAAACCTATTTCTTCAACGTGTTTGGCTATTTGCTGTTGTAACTTGCTCTATGTTGATTTCAGTTTCAATTGAATAAACAGTTATGTTCTCATGCCATGCACATTACAAGTGTTGTTATTGTTGTGTAGTTTCCCACACTTATATTCTGTCTATGCTGCTTTGTCTTAAATAGATATGATTCGAACTGTATCTATCTTGATTTGGCAACATAAACTAGAATGATATAGACCATACAAAGGACCATACTACATAGATATATGTTTGTTTCATGCTGTTATCCTATCCACCTTACTACTGAAGTGGTTTACCAAAATGAGTTTCATATACTACATTGTAAACCTGAGATGTGTTTGTTTGTTTCTCTTTTAGAATGCGGATAAAATATTGGAGAAGAGTACCCTGTTATGCAATGGTAAAGGAAGTAATGCAGATAAGGTTCAAGATAGTGAGACATCCTTGTTGGTCTCCAAGAAAGCTGATAAAAACTATATTGAAGACACTGAGACAACCCCAAAATCCTGTCTTGATGTAGTGTTCGAGTTACTGGCTACCACTGCTGGCACCAGCTCTTCGAACTCGTTGCCTGAATCTGTTCGGCTTCTTGAGTCTCAACTTCAGGTTGAAAGACATCGATCAGATGTTATGCGACAGGAAGCCGAAGGACTGAGGAAGTCCCTACAGAATTCAGATGCATACTTTCAGGTGCAACGGTAAGCGCTGGAGCACTTAAGCGCCAAACAAGAGAAAGTTAATAAGCTTGCTAAGCATATTGCCAGCATTATGGGTACCCAGGATATTGTTTCTTGAGCTCTTCTGAAGTGGTTTCAGTTCGGACTTGTTTTGTTCGGCGTTTATATGCTGTTGTGTTCCCTATATTTGCACTGGTGGCGATCTTTGATGCCCAGTGGATGTAATATGTGTAATAGCCGTGATAGCCTAGTGTAAGTTGCTTGCTTATTTATTTCCTTATTGTCTTGTTTATTTGTTTGCTTGTAGTCAGTGCACTTCTTTTTCTGCAGTTTGCTAGTGGCTACAATAACCTATTTTTTTAAACTAGGCCACAATAACCATGGGCTAATATTTACTGTAGTGACACTGGGCCTCCTACGGGCCGTATAAAAGGTGGGCCTTCTACGGGCCGTAGAAACAATGGGCCTTCTACGGGCCGTATCATCAATGGGCCTTATACGGGTCAGATGATCGATTACAAACATGGGCCAAACAGACCGCATTCGGCGTAAATGTGCTAGAGTTGGAATCGTCCGTTCATGGGCAGACCATAACGGGCCATCATTAATAGGTCATATTTGATGACGCTATGAAAACAGCCCAACGTATTAACGGACCACAAACGGGCCGACTGCAACCACAGGTTGAATTTGGCCCACAAGCAGAAAATGACAGTAACGGGCCGTAAGTAAACGAATGCTGGAAATGAGCCCAAGAATAAATGGGCTCTGAGAAGGCCGTAAGATAACATGGGCTGGAAACGGCCCAACGGAATAACTGGCCATTAATGGGTATAAAGTGATACACTGTTCTTTACGGGCCAGTTTCACCACGGGCCGTTAATGGGTGTAAAGTGATACACTGTTCATTACGAGCCAGTTTCACCACGGGCCGTTAATTGGCCAAGAGTTACATAGGGCCTCATATGGGCTGAAAGACGTCATGGGCCATACATGGACCAGAAGTGAAAACGGGCTGGAATCATATTGGATGGCCCAGATGACGCTACTGGGCCTAATTCGAATAGGGCATAACAGGCCTTGGGTTAGCGGGCTGTAAATGGGCTATATGCAAACAGGCCATTAACAGGATTTCCATGGGCCGGCACGCCACCTTCTCACCAAGTCAAACGGGCCGACCTTTTCACAGGAATGGGCCTCTGTTGGGCCGTGCTACGTGTCGACGTATCATAGGCGCCTTCTGTCCAATGAGTGGATGACATCTGTCCCAGCGATGAGCCGACACGTGTTTCCTCCAGCCAATGATGATTTTACACGTGGAAAATCCCCATTGGTCGGGGTTGTTAACGGGTTGTCAGATCCAAAACCCGACCCGATAGCTTAACGGCGTTCCGTTACGGTGGATGCCACGTGTCGGTCACCCTTGACGAAAGCACTTCTGTGACGCGCGATTTATCGTCATGGAAGTGGACACTTCCGTGATGATAATTTTGGTAATGTCATGGAACACTTCTACGACAGCACAGGTATGACTATCTTGATTCTGTCATAAAATCGTCATGGATGTACATGCATGACAGAAAACACGACCTACTGTGACAAACACGTATCATCACGGAAGTGTATTTTTTTTGTAGTGTGAAGCCGTGTTCACGCGGGGAGGCACCATCACCTGTGGCTGAACCGGCGCCCCAACCCCAGGTGTTGCAACCCGGTCTGTCTCAGTACGCGGGGAGAGCCATGGCGGGTTACTAGGCCCTGCACCAGGGGTGTGAAAAAGGTTTCGAGGATCATAAACCGGAGGGAGTCGAGACTGAGTCTTCTGGTATCTTCTCCTCATGACCACATTAGACGCGTTCTGATCTTGCGTGAGCCGGAAAGTCTGTGCCTGAATCCGCTGAGCCTGAACATCCAGAGCCGCCCACTCTGCGGTTATCCTGACATCTTCCGCTGCTAGATCTTGCTTAGCCTGCACCATATCCAATTTTAACCGTGCCACTTCCGCATCATGTCGAGCCTGATCTGTCGGGTTGACCACGGCGGTTAACAGAGTGGTCAGCTTATCTGTGAGATCCATCAACACCTGAGCCGGCGAGCGCACAGGGCCTCCTTCCCCGGCTGCTGCTGACCCGGAGGTCATGGCTGCCACAGTTGTGGAGTCTTGGATACGTTGTGTGCCAGCCATGAAGATCCCAACCCTGCTCGGCGGCTCGAAGCAATCCGGAATACTGCTGCCATCGGAACAGCCCCCGAGCCCGCCATCTTGCGGTTGATACAACGAATCTGTCTCACCTGTGGATGACCCGCCATCAGAGTTGATGGTCGTCTCACCGCCAGATGCAGATCCTTCAGAGAGCCCTTCATGGATGCATCCCACGAAGGCACGCTTCACAGCAGGCGGAGCCCGGGCGGGTTTCGCAACGCTGAGTCGTTTCGACAAGGTCGGTGCAGATGCGCGGCTCAGGGCCCGGCTCACCGATCTTGCCGATGAAGACGTGAATTCTGCCGAAGGGGACCCAGTACCCGTACTCAATTGAGCCAGCATCGGCGCCCCAGCCTGCGTCGTCGATGTAGAGCTTGCCGCGACGACTCTTGGTCATCGGGCCCACAGCATATCCCTTGAGCCCTTCGAAGCTGCCCTTTAAGAACTGGAATCCACCATGCTCTGGCCCCACGGTGGGCGCCAACTGTCGTGGAATTTTCACGACAGATGTCCAAGTGAAAGGACTTATTCGTGGATCCATCGCAACTAGGAAGCTTGAAGGGGTTAATCGGGACAAAGGACACGAGGTTTATACTGGTTTGGCCCCTTACGATGAAGGTAAAAGCCTACGATCCAGTTTTGAGTGGGATTGCTTATGTCTCGATAACCAGGGAGCGAATCGCTTGACCTAGCTCTCGAGTTGATGTTACTTGCCCTGAACCGCCGCCGGGTCGTCCCTTTATATACAGAGGTTGGCGCCCTGCGGCTCACAGAGTCCAGGCCGACTCATAAACAGTGTCTGACTCGGTCTCTTAATTATTCTTGCCTTACAGTACAAGTCACGCATACATGGCGGTTTATCACTACGGGCCTTAAGTCGCCTCTGGGCCTTGGCCCTTAAGTAAGCCGCCATTTACATCCTGGGTCTTGGGTTGTAAGAGTATTTGCAAGTATAACCCGACCCCTCCTGGGCGGGTCATACCAATATTTATATCCCCAACAGTCTCCCTCTAGCTCAGAATCACTGTTAGGATCATATTCTAAGCATGAATCTGTAGGTGGAGAGCGTTTGCATTGCATTGCATCCAGACTTGATTTTAGTCCCTTAATGCCAAGTTTGACAACCATGGCATTGTTCTGCTTTATTCTTTTCATGCGCCGAAGCTCATAATCATTATGATGTTGTTCAGAATCTGAGATTCATGAAAACATAAAAAATAGTCAGATTATCTATGGAATGCATTGTGGATTCAACTCGAAGAGTGTCTCCCTATAAACCCCTGCATATGCAAAGTTCACCCCCCAACCATGCTGACCAGACCACACACAAAAATACAAACCCCTTATGTCTCTATAACAGGCAGGCACACATTTCAAAACTGAAGTAGGAACATTAGAATCATATGTAATTCGTATTTGAACAAATAAACTAAGTAATTATGAGTGGCATAATGTTTAACTTCAAGGGTGGAGTGTTGGTAGTGCGACACAAAGCAAGTAGGCAGATTGTATTCCATGAAAAAGATCGAAACCTATGTAAAAGCTAGAAATGACACTTTCTTTCTATACAATGCATTGTTCGTTGCCCATACATGATGGAAGAGATCACATAGAGAAATACTATTCACTCATGTCTACGGTTCCAGTATTTAGAAATAGGGTGGTCCATCCTAAATGAATATTGACAGTAAATATGACAAGGCAAGCATAGATGTAGTGAATCAATCATTTACTTGTGAGCTTACTAGGACAAGTATGCAGAATTGTAACTGCAGTAAGAGACCATCCAAAATCTGAATGAAGAAGTTTTTCTAGCAATTATTGTTTGCAACTAATCGACGTGAATAATTGGATATTATACCGAATGAGTAAGAAAGACAAGTAAAATTGTCAACAAACCTGGCTTGCAGTAGTAATCTGGGTCAATGTCACTACGACCAACAATCCAAAATGACTAGTGTCTATTCCGAGGGCCGGAATTTTGAAAACCCTGTGAACTTTAGAGGTACTAAAGATTACCGAAATACATCTGAACCATTAAGTGTAGGTAGCACTGAGCACACAACAAACCCTAATCACAGTCCTGCCTAATGAGTAATGAATCAATTAGAAAATGGGTGATGAGGAGTGGCTGCCGAGTGTTGAGGACATAGCTCAGGATAAATCGGGTTGGCTTGGTGGGTGTTGCACACCTGAGCCCTGAACAGACTGTGAAGGTAGGCACGGCGGCGCGCCCGGGCAGCGGTGACGCTGTTGGGCGAGCGACTCCTGGCCTCCTGTTAGTCCGGCGTCTCCTCCTAGAGTCATGCCGTCCATGGATGGCAAGTCGCCGGCGAGGCAGGCGGCTGGTGGGCGAGTAGAGATCGGAAGCGCACATCAGAACAGAGGGGAATCGGGGCCTGGGACGACCCAAAATCCCAGGGTGGGCCGGCCGACCATTGGCACCCTGTAGAGATACAGACCCGAGCAGTGAACATGCATTTTCGAAACTAATTTAGGAACATTTAGCTGACCAATTAAAAAACTCTGTTTTAATAATATCATATTCGTATTTGAACAACTAAGCTTGTTTAGCTTGATGAGTGGAGCAGTGTTATTATGACACGAAGCACGTATCCTGATCGTATAGTGATCATAAAAGGGGAAACCCTAAGCATTTTTTTTTAGCAAAAGAGGGTTTCCCCTCCAATTTCTATTAAATAAACCACCATGGAACCAACATGATCAATTAAACCCTAAGCATGATCAATTAAACCGTATTATGGTTGTGCCATGGCAGATTTGAAGCTGCAAACCTGAGAAATGATATTTAGCATCCATTGTTTGCTTCGAACTAAGAACAAAATTCTAAGAGCTAAAAATAAAGTAGAGTAACCAAGTTAAGATCTATTTTCTGGTTGAGATCAAAAAGTTGAGGAGATATGAAGTACCACCTCTCTTGCGGCGCCGTGTAGGCATCGGGGGTGCGATGGCTGTCGGTGGCGTTGAAGCAGATCTGCTACGGTAGACGGGTGCATCGGGGGATAAGTCCCGTTGCGGTGGAAGAGAAGGCCGTGTGAGCAGCCCGACAAAGAGGACGACGGTGCCGATGAAGTGAGAGGATGCTATGCAAGGCTATTGCTCCATCGCCGTGGATGACAAACATCCATCTCTAGTAGTGGACGATGCGGTCTTGGTAGGCGCTCCGACATGGTGGAGGACGGTGGCGATGGATGTGGTGGAGGACGACGGTGATGGATGGGGTGGCGGACGGAGGCTGGTGTGGGGATGTGGTGTTCTAGCGCGGACGGTGTATGAATGGGAAAATGGAGGGAGAGGTACGGGAAACCATGTTTTTGGGACGCTACCGTCTAAATATGGGAAGTTACTGAACTTAGCCCCGCTTAAAATTTGGACGCCTCGTCGATTGGGGATAGGACGGTAATCTCGCATCTCGCCAATATTTGCCTGTATGCGATTTCGGTCGAGGAGAGGGTGGTTGGCGCCATGGTTGGCGCCCACGGTGTATGAACGGGCTGACAGTAGGGCGGTTGTGTCACATCGAGTGAAGTTACAAACGTGCCCCTATTGTAAATATTTGCCTACATCGATTTCGGCCGAGTCGAGTTTGTTTTGCCGCACATCGTGTATGAATGGGGAATGGAGGGAGAAACGGAGGTCTTTCGGACGAGCTTGAATCAAATGTGTTTTGCTGCCCATGTTTGACGCCCACCGTGTCGGAATGGCCTCAGAGGCAGTCGTGTCACGTCTAATTGAAGTTACTAACCTACCCCTATTTAGAGAAGTGGAAATCGGGCCGATGGATTGTCCATGTAATGGGTAGACAATAATTTCCATCTCCCAAACACTTGGCTTCGGGCAGCCGACGTGGGAGTGGACATTTAGCCGCTTCTTTTGAATTTTGGGACAATAAGCATCCACGTTTACCCTAGCAACTAAATTTGAATCCATTTTGTATTCCTATATGAATCTTTATAAATCATTCTATGTGTTTTTATATATCTTCAAAAGGACGACAAAGATGTATTCCACTGTCATATATGAATATGGTTTAGAAATGCTGATACTCAAATTCAGAAGGTAGAATCCAGTTTAAGGTGAATTCGAATATTTGGAACATTTTATGTCCAACTCAAATGTCACACACAGCATAACGTGTACTCCCATTTAGATATGTACACAAGTGATGTATCAAGATTCAAATACCGAGTCAATCAACCAAGAATGTACAGAACTAATAGACATATAAACACTTATAGAGTATATGGATCAATAATATCAACTAACATACATAAGCCAGGCCGCTGTACTTTTTTTGCTACAACACCATCCTTTTGTTAGCCAGCATCTTGGCCCTTTCCGACGCGTGCCACTTATGGTCCATCTATACTTCTATTAGTGTTGAATGCACATTCAGCCCGATTGGCATATTTGTAGGTCTGCCACGACAATCCAAATGAAATGTCTCCGAGTCTTATCAATTAATACAAACTTGTGCTCAAATAAAATTACAAACCAAAAACAATAACAAAAAACAATTATTAATGATCTCTAAAACAAATGGTTTGATTGATTACATGAACAAACAATGAAAAGGTTATTGAACGATGGAAAGAACATTTCACCTATTATTTACCAAGTGGGAATTTAATTTCCTTTTTTCCTTCAGCACCTTAACAATGTGGTCAGTCTCAGCTTGCTTCGTTTTGAAATCCACCAAATATTTAATGGTTGTCTTGAGTACTGCTTGTGATTGTGTTGTTTGCTTCCTCAACATGTCAACTTCATCTCTAAGTGAAGAAGCAGAATCTCTTTCTACCACTAGTTTAGCCTCTAGAGCATCAGCAGTTGGCAATTCATAATGCATGATCGGGCCGGTGCCACTGCTTTGGGATGATGCAACGTCCATGGGGACCTCGCTCTTTGATCTTGGGCTCACCTGTTTTGCCATTAAAGTTCCGACTGGATTCAGAAAAGTTGAGGTTAGCAGACCATCTCAACTGGGAGTTATAACAGCAAACCAGTTAAACAAACAAGGAATTAAAGAGTTTCAATTGGATGCTGAAAAGTAGTTATTAACATCTTTGTAACCCGCTGTTGCAGCAGCAAAGCAGTTAAACAAACAAGTAGATATTTAAGTTAAGGTAAACAGGTAATTCTTAACAGTAAGTATCAAACACATAGATAGGCGCAGTCTACAATAGGATTAACAGGCTGTGGCATTATGTAATCAGTAGCAAACTAAATTAACCCAAGCAATGTAATTGAACAATTTTACAATAAGTGGCTAACTAAAATTCCGAGAAGCAGGTAACTGAACTTACGCTAGTTCTTTGTACAGGCACACTGCAACTTCTTTTTTCGCTACAAGGTTGTACGAAGGAGTCCATGGCATCAATTGCTTGGATACGCAGTCCCAATACTTCTATCTTCCCACACCGCATTGGTAAGTCGAATGGTTAATCTGTAAGATGGTGCATCCTTGATATGTTATATGAGGATGTGTAGTCGCACTAGTTGTAGCCACACACATCACAATCGGCTTTTACCGTATATTTCAGATGATTACTTTTGGCATATCGAGATCTAAGCAATCTACAATAGGATGAAAAGACTGGCATCCTTCACATTATTGGCGAACTCAGTTCATACAAACAAGCAATTCGGCCAGCCGCGACCTCCAGCCAGTCGGCGGTCCGGCTGGGAGTGTGCAGGACTGGCATGTCCGGCCACAAGGCAGCAATCGCCTGGGCCCCGACACGCTGAAGACGGCGCAACATCCGATGTGCCGGCCGCAGACGAGCCTCGATGCTTAGGAGCTGCTCGTCAAGGGTCCGGGGGGGGCTGCGATCTCAGCGCCACCCGCCCTCCGTGCCTCGCGCTCGGCCTCGATGGCCTGATTGGCCGCCTGCGTGTGACCAGGGAAGAAGTCTGCCAAGAAGAAGAAGAAGCAAGTCAGAAAAAACAGGAGCCGGCTTAACCCATAGTCGGCAACCCAAAAGAATAAGTAAAGGCAAACTTACCATCGACGATATCTTCGATTTCATGGAAGCCGGAGGTCAGCTGCGCTTCCCTGTCGGTCCAGGCGGAGCGCTCGCTCTCAAATTCGGCCAGGAGGGCGGCCTCTTTCTTCTCCGCCTCAGCCTGCACCGCCTTGAGCAGCTCCCTCTGCTCTGCCAGCTGCGTAGCCAGCAGGTCGCGCTCCGCGGCGAGCTTGCCGCACTCCTCCTCTTTGGCACGCAAAGCGGTCTCGGCCGTACTCACCTGCCCCCGCAGGGCGGCGCTGGACTCTGAAGAATAAAAAGAAAAAAGGACGTGAAGTCGCTGCTTAAGAAGGTCGCTGGAAGATCCAGCCCGATCACAGCAGCAGCCGCCCGAATCTCGGGATTACAGCCCATGGTGGCGCCAGCGCGCCCCAAGAAGAAAACTCACCTCGGCCTCGCCAGTCAGCAGCCCGCTTGTTCAGCTCTTCAACGCTATGTTTGAAGGCAGAGCGCTGGAGGTTGTGATACTCCTGTAACAAGAATTCCGCATATAGGTAAAAACTTGGAAGTAAGCAATAAAGTTCCGGTCACCGCCGCCAGCCGCCCGAAACTCGGGATTACACCCAGCAGGTGCTGTCGCCACTCTACGAGAAGATCAAGAGAAAATTCGGAAATAAAACATAACCGCACGGCGGATCGCGATGCCAGGTGCGCCTTGGAAAGGTTCTGGAGGGCGTTGCCTTCGGCCCGCAGCTTCGCTTGGATGTCCAGGAGCGCCGTGTTCAGCAGGCCTGTGCCGCCTCCTCGCACCCACCCAACGGGCGCGGCGCTTGTCGCCTCAGCGTCAGGGATGGCCGAGCTGGCGGCGCCGGTCTCCAAGGGGCGCGGTGCCGAGGTTGCCTTCTCAAGACGGCGCCGCGCTGGCGAAGCGACTTGAAGAAGCAGCTGCGCCATGGCCTCGTCGTCGGTCGGTGGCACAGGCTGGTCTGCCGGCTGTTTGCCTCGCGCGATCTCGGACTGCGGCAGAGGTGGCGCGGCCGCGCCCGGCGAAGAGACCTCGCCGCCTTCCCTCCCTGCGACGGGGACCTCACCGCCGACTCCCTCCGACTGCCCCGCGAACTCCGGCGGTGGTGGCGCTGAGCTCAGCGGAGTGACGAGCAGCAGCAGCTGCCTCCTCGGCTCGCTTTTTGCTGCAGCAGCGGCTTGACCGCCTTCTCGGCCTCCGCCTTCTCCCGACGGGCGGCCTCCTCCTCGTCAAGGCTTCTCCTGCGCATTCCGCCTGTTGCCTCCCGAGGGCGTCCGCAGGTCAACCCACCGATGGCGGACGCCTCGCCGACGCCATAACAGAGGCGGCGGTGACCTCTCCAAGGTGAGGGAGCCCGATGAGAAAAAAGGACATGAGAAGACTCGGCAAGACGGACCGTAAGAAAACAAGATGAATAAAAAGATACTTACGCGAGACCAGCGGTGGCTTCTTCACCTCCTTGGAAGCGGTTGGCCTCGCGACCGCCATACTGAGTCGCGGGCGGCCGCTCCTGAATTTCTTGGCCTGGCCCTTGGCTGACTCGCCCGCCCGACGCCTTTCACGCGCGCCGACTTCTAAGGCGGCGGAGGAGCTCGCCGGATGGCCGGGCCATTGGCGGCGGGCGACTTCCTTCTCGGCGCATCATCGGGCTGGTCGGCAAAGGTGGCCGAGGGCTCAAGTCGCCGGCCCCTACCTCCTCGTGTCGGCCTCCATCGCCGCCACACCCAAGTCGTGGTCGCCGGCGCCGCTCTCCGCCTGCTCGGGACGACCACGAGCCGCCCACTGGAGCCGGGCCGAGGGCGGCATGAGAGGATTCCGAGTCGAAAAGACCAAGGAAAGTAAGAGCCGGATCCGGCTAAAGAAGGAAACAGAGAAGCAAGAGACGACTTACCAACGACGGGGGATTGGCGCGCGAGTATGGATCCTTGCCGAAATGCCATTCCTCCGTGAGGTCGCAGTTCGCCAAGAAGTTCACCATGTCCACCACCTCCGCGTGGGGCATGTCCTTGAGCACAGCCGGTTGGGGTCCCGGCTGCCGCCATCCGCGAGATCGATGAGGTCGGCCTTGAAGGCGGCCAGAAGTCTGCCCCAGCCAGGCCCTCCGATCAGATTATTACGCGAGCCGCGTGGACGGGGCGCGGCTCGCGGAGTCAGCGTCCGGGCTCAGAGGACCAGCTGGTGGGTCGGCTCATACGCCGCCCATGTAGGGCGGCAGTTGACCCGACCGCCGGGGCGACGTTTTGACGAGAAGTATGAACGCTGCAACATCTTCACCGACTTGATGAGGGGATGGCAGGAAAGGGTTCTCTCGCACCGCCTCCTCTTGGCGATAAACGTGCCGCCTGAGAGCCGCACGCGAGCGACGTGGTGCCGAAGCCGCTTGAAAGAATTCCCCCACAGCTCGATGGTGGGGAGAACTCGAGAAAACCTTCGCGATAAGGATGCGAAGGCGCCAGCAGCACCACCGTGTTGGGGGTGAGGTGGTGCGGCTGAGCCCGAAGAACTCCAAGAATGCGCGAAGAAGCCGCCGCGGCAGCCCTAGCTCGCGCATGAGGTGCGAGCAAAAATCACCCGCCGCCTCCTCCGGCGCTGGCGTGATTTCGCCCTCGCCGGGCGCGTGGCCCGCACTAGGTGGCTGCCGGGATGCGCGACGGACGAAGGAATTGATTATGTCATCGTCGATGATGGAGCCGTCCCACACGCCGGAGCGCGCGGTGGGAGGCGCGGCGGCGGATGAGGAGCTCATTTCCCGGCGAAAAAGAAACGAGGCTCAGCGCGGTGGAGCGAGGAAGAAATGAGGCTCGGCGCGGTGGAGCGAGGAAGAAGACGAGGCAGGGAGCGGGGATGAGAGAGTGCGCGGCGCCACCGCCTCCCTCCCCGCCTACTTATAGGCGCCCAGGCTGCGGCCGAGGGGCGGGCGGGGATTAATCGCGCCACGCCCCCACGCCTCACGATTTAATTCCACGACGTTATCGCGCGCAGAACAGCGGGGAGCCCAACCGCCGCACGATCGCAGCGGATTCGCTGCGCCGGGCACGGTAGTGGCGGGCCCGCCGACGGGCCTGTCTTGTCACGCACATGGGCTGGCGATCGCCTGCTGCAGAAGGCCACGCGGGCGGCCCGAACGGGCTGCTGCCGAAGCTTATCAGCACGCCGCCGGATCCCGCCGCACCTTCAAACCTTTGAAGAGCAACACGCCCTCGCAAGGCCGATTCCAGCTAGTCGGCTCAAGATGGAGACGGCGGGCGAGTCCGATTCTTCTACCAAAGGATGAAGCTGTCGAGGCCTCGACAGGCTGCCCTCGGCGCCACCAGCTTCGTGGACTACTATCGAGTAATGGGCCACGGTAGGCACACCCGAGCCCTCGAACCTTTCAAAACATCGGGCAGACTCGCCTCAAGACGCCAAGACGAAAAGCCGCCTTCAGAGAGTCGGCAATGGAGTCGGCGACTACCCCTCTGGGCCGAGTCCCAGAGGCGGCCTCAAGACAAGCCGACTTTAAGCCGGCGACCTCAGGACAAGCCGACTCCAAGCCGGCGACCTCAGGAGAGGCCGGCTACGGGGAGTCGGCCCGCGACCCCAACCACCTCCTACCTGAGCGACTACGAGCGGGATGGGGTAAAGCTGCCTCGCGGCCCATCCCTGCCCTGCCTATAAAGGGCAGGTATGGCCACAGAGCGTCGTACTGACGGAGATCTCCATCCGGCGCAGCATCATGCACGCTGCCTCGACATCAGCCCTGGGCTGATTCCTCGCACTCCACGATGGCCTCGTCTGCATTTACCCAAAGACGGCGGGACCCACCTGTCGGCGGGAGTACCGAAGACGGCGAGAGCGCCCCAAAGACGTACCCGATGAAGTCGGCCTCCGGGAGTCGGCCGGGCCCTCCCGCGGTTCCACACGCCATTAACTGCATAAGACGGGAATGGCAATAAGGATCGCCGCCCGGTGGCGGCACTGCTGAAATGACCCCATGACCAAGCTCGCTATTAGAAGCATGGCTACAGAATCTGCAGCCGGCAAGACTCTCCACAAGCGGACAAGGGCTGTCGGCCCCATGTTGGATCGTCCGACGGGCCCACTAGTCGGCGGGCCCCTGTAAGTCATGCGGAGAAGACGGCGACTTAGAGATCGACGGCTTGGGCCTGCACCCAGCCGATTATTGCAGTTGTAGGCCCCGGGGTAGGCCTATATAAACCCCCCGGGGCACCCATGCAAAGGGTTGGAAGCTAGTAGTTTTAGACACACACATAGAGGGAGAGAAGAGCAAGCCGTGCCCTTCTCCTTCCTCACCCCGAACAGCTCAAGGAGCATCTTGTACTCACTTTGCCATAGTGATCATGCGGAGACCCCGCAGAGCAACAATAGGGGTGTTATCTCCTCGGAGAGCCCTCGGTTGGTAAGATTTGCCGCGCATGCATGTTCGCCTCATCCCATTTCCAGGCACTGGCGACGTTCTACTCGCCCCCTCCATGATAAGCCATCCTTTGGCATATGTCGCACCCAACCCCCGACATAGGGTGTCCCGAACTGTGCGTCTAGGCGGATGCTAACAGGAGACAAGGGACACGATGTTTTTACCCAGGTTCGGGCCCTCTCGATGGAGGTAAAACCCTAATCCTGCTTGATTAATATTTATTTTATGGGTAGTACAAGAGTGGATCTACCACGAGATCAGAGAGGCTAAACCCTAGAAGCTAGCCTATGGTATGATTGTTGTTTGTCCTACAGACTAAAACCCTCCGATTTATATAGACACCAGATAGGGTTAGGGTTACAGAGAGTCGGTTACAATGGTAGGAGATCTACATATCCGTATCGCCAAGCTTGCCTTCCACGCCAAGGAAAGTCCCATCCAGACACGGGACGAAGTCTTCAAACTTGTATCTTCATAGTCCAGGAGTCCGACCAACGGTGATAGTTCGGCTATCCGGACACCCCTAATCCAGACTCCTCAAGAGTCCCCAACCAGGCTTCAATGGCGATGAGTCCGGCGCGTAGATTGTCTTCGGCATTGCGAGGCAGGTTCTTCTCCAAATTCCATATACTTGTTGAATAGTGCCGGGCTTCTGATAAATGCTGCGCTCCTTGGCTTCCAAGCCCAATAATGGCCATCTTCCATGTGTTTGAATGAATGCGAAAAGCCAGGGTATTTTTACACTTATCCCCCTAGCTGCGCAAATGAGCCGCCTATAAAAGGGACGAGGATCTAGATCTAAGTCACACCATCCCCCCTCTGCTAGCTTTCATCGGAGCGCCTCTGACAAAAATCCATTCCATCATGGACAATCGACGCGCCCTCCTTCCGCCCCAGCCCTCACTCGAAATTGGGAGAGATGCTCAGTCCCGATAGCAAGCTAGTGACACTCCAAACCAAGGGATTTCTTCCCTGCCTTCATGGTTCCGTTCGAGCCGGACTCGCCACCTATAAGGGCGGAAAGCAAGCGGAGAGTGTCCCCAATCCCTCCAAAGGAGAGCGGTATGCTATCTATTATCTAGTAAGAGGACTCGGATTTCCAATTCATCCGCTTTCTCCGGGGTTCTTGGAGTTCTACGGCCTCCAGCTTGCACCACCCACGCCTGCCTCCATTTTGCACATCGCGGGCTTCGTGGCCCTTTGCGAACTGTTCTTGGGCGCCGAGGCTCATTTTGCGCCGTGGAAGAGATTATTCTGCCTTGTACCCCGCTCTCATGAGGGGTCAATATATCAAGTGAGCGGAGCCGAGCTATGGCGATCGCCGGACCGGATATCTATCCGAACCCCGAAGAAGGCGTCCAAGACTGGCCTTCGAATGGTTTTATATAGAAGACGTCCCACTGCCGGATCCTGTTCGGATCGGTCTCCCGGAGTTCAGCAATGCTCCTTTGAAGAAACGCCTGAGTTGGCGCCCGCGGAGCTCCCAGAGGGAAGACGACAGGGACGTCCTATACATGATGAGCCAAATAAGATTGTTACCTCATTCCGGATTGACCATGATCGGTGTCATGGCCACATGTATTATGCGGGGGGTGCAGCCGCTCCAGTATAGGGGCCACCCCATGTGGGATTTCAACGGGGAGGACGATGCCACCCGTCATGGCCTTAAGGGGCCGGGATCGGTCACCGATCTGGTGAAGATCTTGTTCGCACTATAGAAGGGAGAAGAGGAGGATTTTCTCCGCGTCAGTGTTGAACGGATTTTCTATGAACAATCCTCAAACCTGGGTAAGCGGACATTTCTTTTTTGCACCTCTGATCCGTATTCCCATGGTTAGGTATCTCATTTTGTGATTTTGACGCAGGAACTACGCCAGGCCATAAAAGACATAAACAACCCGCCTCCACAACCCGAGGATCCGAACGGCCTCGATCCGCCTCCCAAGAGGATCCGACATATTGGTGGAGCTGATTGATGGGGTATTTCACCAACTGAGCATCGATAATGCCTTGCTTGCCATTACGGCCGACACCCCGAATACTTCCACTTTCACAGTAATCGAGACCGAGGTCCCAATACTGATGATGACCCATCCGCGCTTATTTGTTATCACCGTGATACCAATGGTGTTTCGCAGAGGGTGCCTTCAAGGCAGGAGGCCGAGTGCAAGCGCGGCTAGCCAACAGGCAGCACGGCCCCGCAGCTAAAAAGAAGTGCGGTCCGGATCAAACGCCGCCACAACGGTATGGCGCTGCACCATATTCCTGTGATTGTTTCCTGGAAGGCGATTAACGCTGGTGCTCTTTTCAGAAAAAGAGCGCCGCGGACTATATCCGGAGAAGTTAGCGATCGCGCCCGCCAGCCAGGCTCCAAAGCCGGGTCCGTGGCGGAGGCGAGAACGAGGCGCATGAGATGCTCCTCCGACAGAGGATGCCGACAGATTGTCCACCACCAACTCCGAGGTGGAGAGCGCCATGAATCATAGGCGCCGCCGGACAGTTCTTCGTGAAGCATGTTTCTCCCAAGAGGCATTGAATGCCTTCAATTCGGGAGATGCGCACGTCTGCGCCGCCAAGATGGTCTAGCCAGAGCCACGGAGCAGATGTAAAGGACATATGGGTGAGGAAATTTGACTGTTATATATGCCAAGATCCCCGAGACTTAAAATAGTTAGAATAACTGATTTAAGGATCATTTGTTATGCAGGATCTTACAAAAAGAATACCCGACTGTCCCAGAGCTTGAAGAATGCAAGGCCCAACTTGAGGTCAAGATTAGCCGCCATGGGGGAGCCACAGAGACCCCTCTAGTAATATATGCTTCAAAAGATAAGTAGTTTGTGAAGTGCGGCGTGTGTAAATCTGACAATAATATTGCAGATGGCGCCGGACTAGATCCGACAAGCAACATCTCTTGCGCCGTTGAAGGTCAAGCAGAATGTGCTTAAAAGGGTGAGGCAAGAGAAAATAATCTCCAGATGCCAACACCCAGCTGGGTGAGGAACTAAAGGATGTTCGTGCTCAGCTGTCCGACTCCGTGAAGGAGAATCGGCACTTCGTCGCGGCATTTATAGTAAGTGCTTGAGCGAACTTTGAAAAAGAGTTCGCAAGGAAGTCAACTAACAGAGTTATGTAGGTATGCTCACGGGTCGCCCCAGAGGAAATGCCCGGTTCTACGGGTGACCTTCTTCCCGAAGTTATTGCAACTGCATCTAACGAAGTTCGGCAGGTGATGAAAGGCGCCAGACAGTGCCTTGTGGCCATCTATCTCCCTGCCCGAAGGCCTTGGAGAGCTTGCAGAGAAGCTTCAGGGAGCACGGCGGCGATTCCGATTATGGAAGATATCGGCCTGTCGTCAAGGCGCCAGGGAGGCCTGGGCCATGGTGAAGACGCTGTACACGAAGGCGGACCCAAACCACATGGCCGAGGTCGGACCCGTGGGGCCCGACGGGAAGGAGATCCTCGTGAGCTTAGTGTACGGCCAAGTAGAGTTGGCCGCAAAGTATTCCCAAGTAGGATCAGAACTAGACAGCCTATTAGATGGCATTGAAGAGGAATACAATCAGTCAATTTGACTATGTAATTTAAGATGACATGTAAAATGCCTTCACCGGATTGTAGATCGCTTGTCGCAGAAGCGGACCTTTTCGCTTCAACCTCGGGACCCAATGGTCCGGAGTGTGTCCGAATACCTCGCGGTTATGTAAAAACCGGGCATGCGGAGACCAGCGAGGGGTCATGAGTGCTTTATCGCATAAGTTCCCAACTAGTTATGTTATATTACATGGTTAGTAAGAAACATCTTCCAGGAGAATAGTTCCGTTAGGGGTTCCTTTCTCGAGACATGCCCTAAAGTGCATGTCCGGACTGCAAAAAAAGCAGTAAAAGCATCCGGGGCAGATAAATGAAAAAATAAAAATCGCCTTTTAGTTCACCGAATCAATATTCCCTTAAGAACGCTTAGCTTTCAGCTTCACCCACCGAGGTACACGCCCGCTGACCCGCGGTAATAATCGCAGAGGTGCTCCTCTACCACCTAGCCGAACAATCGGGAACGTAGGGGTAAGCACAGGAGGAAGGCAACCCAGCTTGGCCAAAACTTAAGTCATATCGATGCATATAATGGTGAATAAAAGGTACATGCGGAAGTGTGACACATGTGTTGGGCATAAAGCATGTATAAATAAGCTTCTGTTAGAGAAGCCCCCAGGTATAATGAGCGCGGATAGCGCGTCAAGTGTGTGCGAACAATGCATGAACGAGCCTTTAACGGCTTCGGAAAAAAGGAGGAAGAAGGAGAGAAATAAAAGACATCTTAAAGTATAAAATATAGATGGAGGCAGGAGACGAACTCAGAATCCGACGCTAGGCGTAGAATCTTCGGAGACAGGCTGCGTTCCATGGGTTCGGCTCGAGTCGGTTATCCGATGTGTTTGGCAGACGGTACGCTCCGCCGGTCAGGACTTGGTCGATGATGAAGGGCCTCCCATTTGGGCTTGAGTTTGTCCTTTTCTTTCCGCAGTCGAGAACTAGTTCGCCAACGCTGTAAGCTTTGGCCCGCATTTCCTCGCTTTGATATCTTCGAGCCTGCTGTTGATAGAATGCGGAACGAGCTTTTGCCACGCCGCGCCTCCTCCAAGGCGCCCAACTGTCCTGCCGATCGAGCTCGGCTTTCTTTCTTCATACATGCGCATGCGAGGTGAGTCATGAATTATGTCGCAGGGCAAACTGCTCTCGCGCCAGATACCATAAAAATGGTGTGAATCCGTATTGCGATTCGCGTGGTCCGCAGCCCCCAGAGTACGGAGTCGAGCCTCAACCCAAAGGCGTGTTAGATTCCTTGAGGGACCGCACTAGTCCGGGTTTAATGCCTCTCATGATTAGACCGCTTGCTCGCCGACTTGACCGTTAGTTTGGGGGTGATAGATCAAGGGTAGTCGAGCTTGCTGCCCATGTTTTTGCACCAGAGTTTGACCTCGCCGGCCGTGAAGTTCATGCCGCTATCGCGATGATGCTATGGGGACGCCGTAACGGTGTACTACCCCTGATATAAAGTCTATCATCCGTCCGGATTCGCCGCCTTTACAGGCTTGGCCTCTATCCATTTGGTGAATTTACCCACCATGAGCAATAGGTATTTTTGCTTGTGGGTTCCTCCTTTAAGGGGTCCAACTGTCAAGCCCCTGCACCGCAAGGGCCAGGTGATGGGTATTGTTTTGAGGGCGGGTGGCATGTGGCTTTGATTAGCAAAGAGCTGGCAACCGACGATCGCTGGACTAAGTCCCGAGATCTGCCCGGCCGCCGGCCAATAAAATTCTGTACGGAAGGCCTTGCCTACAAGGGCCCGGCCATGCATGGTGCCCACCGAGTCCTGCATGAATTTCAGCCAGAGATTCCGCCTTCCTCTTCGGAGACACACATTTGAAGGACTCCGTTGTGCTTTTTCTTATAAAGCTCTCCTCATGGACCTTATAGGCTTTAGACCACCGCACTATGCAGCGGGCCTCATTTTGGTCTCGGAAGCTCCTGCCTAGTTAGGTAGGCTAGGAGTGGTTCTGTCCACGGGCAACGACTGCCATTATTGCGTAATGACGGTGTTATTTCGCATGGAACCACCAACTATGTCGGAATGTTCGTGTGGGCAGGTGGTTGGGTCCGGTTGTTATTTCCTGACACTCCTCCCTTAATAATGGATGGCTTGAAAAGCCTCTAGGAAGATGTTGGGGGACGGCATCGCTTTGCGCCAATGCGCGCTAACACGTCCGCTGCTTGGTTGTTACCCGGCTATATGGTGAAATTCGAGCCCTCAAACCGAGCTGACATTTTTAGGACGGCATTGTGATAAGCTGCCATTTTCGGATCCTTGGCATCAAAGTCCCCATTTATTTGGGATATCGCGAGGTTCAATCCTCACACCTCTAGGCGTTGAATGCCCATGGAGACTGCCATCCGGAGACCATGTAGAAGGGCCTCAGATTCGTTGCGTTGTTGGAGTCCGTACATTATTTGAAGTACGATTGACTGTATTCCGTTGGGGACGCTGAACGACGCCAGCCCCTAGGCCGCCAACATTTTGGAGCCGTCAAGCGCATGATCCAGTTGAATATGCGCCGATTTTTAGGGAGTTCGCTTCAGTCCATTCGCCATTTAAGTCCGCCAAAACTTACGACTTAATAGCTCGTCGTGGCTTGTAGGTTATGTCGAACGGAGGAGCTCAATGGCCCATTTAGCTATCCGCCCGCTATGTCATGGTTGTTTATAATGTCATTAAGAGGTACTTCGAGGCTACTGTTATCGAACACTCTTGAAAGTAGTGTCGCAGCTTTCGGGATGCCATGAACACCGTGTATGCTATCTTTTGATAATGCGGGTACCGTGACTTGCATGGAGTTAGGACAGTCTACACGTAGTAAACTGGTTTTTGGAGAAGGAACTTGTGTCCGTCCGTTTCTCGTTCGACAACGAGCACCGCGTTTACAACTTGATGGGCTGCTGCGATGTATAATAGCATTGGTTCGCCCATGTTGGGCGCGGCCAGGACCAGATTTGTTGCCAATATGGCTTTGATTTCTTCGAGTCCGCCGGGCGCATTCGCCCACTGGTGTTCGCGCCGAAGAGGCGATAAAGGGTAATGCCTTTTCTCCTGTTGGAGATAAAGCGCTTAGAGCCGCCACGCATCCAAATAATTTTTGTATTTGTTTGAGGTCTTTGGGGATATCCAATTGTGACAGAGCTCGATCTTGTCTGGTTTGCTTCAATTCCTCTACCGGATACAATGAAGCCCAAGAGCTTTCCGCTGGTACCAAAACGCATTTTTCCGGGTTGAGCTTGATGTCATATGTTCGGAGATTGTCGAATGTGAGCCTCAAGTCGTCAACTAGGGTTTCGACATGCTTGGATTTGACGACCACATCGCTTCACGATACCTCCACCGTTTTGCCGATCTGGTTTTCTAGACATGTCCAATCATGCGCTGATATGTTGCGCCGGCGCTTTTTGAGCCCAAAGGGCATTGTGTTGAAGCGTATGGGCCGATGGAGGATGAATGCCGCTATGCTTGGTCTGGCTCTGCCATCTTAATTTGGTGGTAGCCGAGTATGCGCCGAGGAAACACAATGAATTGTAAACCCGCGGTAGCGCTGATAATTTGATGGATGCGGGAGGGCGGGGATCCTTTGGGCAAGCCTTGTGAAGGTCCTTAAAATCGACACATAGGCGCCAGGATTTGTCCTTCTTGGTACCATTACTAGGTTTGCTAGCCAGTCCGGATGTTTAATGTCTCGATGAATCCGCCTCCAATCGCTTGGCTAGCTCCTTCCCATGGCCTTTCTCTTGGGTTCGAGAAACACCAAAGAGCTTGTTTGACCGGCTTGAATCCTTTTAGGATATTTAGGCTATGCTCGCCAGCCGGGCGGGATTCCCGCATGTCTCAAGGGTGCCAGCAAAATGTCCCAATTTTCACGTAGGGAATTCTCGTAATGCGGCGCCCACATCAGGTTTAATTGTGCCGCCGATGCAGGCCGCTTTTGTAGGGTCCGTTGGATGGACTTGAATTTGACTATTTCGTCTCGCCGGTTTAAAAGAGGTGGACTTGGATCTCTTATCGAGTACCACATCGTCCCTGTTCACCGTGGAGCGCAATGCAGTTGAGTTCCTCCGCCGCTAGGGCTTTGATAGTGCCTCAAGGGCAAGTGCGATCGTTTTATTTTCGCGCGAGCGCTATGTCCGGTCACTAGCGAGAGTGATAATTCCGCTGGTCCGGCAATTTTGAGCTTCATGTACCCGTAATGGGGTATAGCTTGAAAATTGTGAATGCCTCTCGCCTCTAATAGAGTGTGGTACTGGCTACTAAACGGGGCCACTTGGAATGTGACCTCCTCGACCTATAATTGTCCGCATGTCAACACCACATCCAAGGTGATCTTTCCCAGACAAAGATGCTTCCCGACTAGGGATTATTCCTCTAAAGGTTGTGCTGCTTTGCTCAATGCGGCTCCACCTATTTCCATTTTCCAAGGGTTTTGTAGATGAGGTTTAACTGCCGCCATCCATGAGTACCTTGATAAGGCGAAAGTCGCCCACTATTGGACTGAGGACCAATGCGCAAGTGCTCGGGCTGTTCGGATTTTAGGTTCGCATCGGCGTTAAAGGTAATAGCCGTGTCACCCATGGATTTATTGTTGCTATCCGGTAGACTTCGCAAGGCTATGGAGTGTTTGTTTACGATATTATTTGATGCGAAAGTCTCAAAGACTGTTAATACCGCATCGGTATTGTTGGGTTGGTGCTCGAGCTAAAAGCTCTTCGCCACTTTTGGCCACCGCCGAGTATCCAACATGCTCTAAGGCTATGAGTTGGAGTGGCGCCTCTCGTGCTATGAATTTTGCAGGGTCCATTGAGCCATCCCTCCAGTACGGTTCCATGCCCTTTGGGCGGTTTTTGCTTTTTGGTATGTAACACAGGTGCCTGGTGATAATGCACCCTTTTATTTCGGATTAGGGTCGTATTCGGGCCGGATTATCCCAAAATTTGATTTTGGTTTTCCAGCGCTTCCATCACACAAGATTTTCATACTATGGACGCCAAGTCAGCAAGCGGTAATTTCAATGACGACTTATGGCGCTTAGGATTCCCTTGTCCGCGCAATTATTGCGTAAGAATGAGATTGCGCCCTCCTCAAGGCAATCCTTTATCCTGTCCATAACTAGGAGGAATCGCCCAAGAATGATGTAATCGCTTCACCGGCTCTTGTCGGGTTTGGGATAGATCGCTTATGTTTGGGTGGGTGGGGGGAATTAAATTCCGAACCCCGTGCGATCTAAGATTCAGGGGCCAAGAAGTTTCCGAACTTGGAAGATTGGGTTCTTGGAGGTTGTCCAGTGAATCTAGCCCGCTGCCTAACTTTAAGTTCAGGGCTTGAGTGGTGTCATCCACTCCGCTGAACCGCATGGAGGGGTCAGAACCGGACATAGCTAGTCCTTGAGGTAGGAGAAGAGTCGCCAGATTGTTGCTCTACCACAGAACGCAGGGTAGACTAGGAGAGTTGATCTCTCTCGATCGGTTTTAGGCCAATCTGATCGTAGTCTCAGAAGCGACTCCTGGCGGCGATGCGATCCAAGAGCTCGCTTAAGGAAGAGAGCTCCATCGATCTAACCGCTCGGGCGAAGTTCCGAGTTAACGTGAAGATTGCTTTCGGCGACCCAAGAAGTCATCGCTTGCGCGGCGGCCAAACAGCGGTCATAAGAAAATCGCTTAGTCGGAGACTTTGGCCGGTGGCCAAAGCCCTTTAGCAACGGTGCCGCCTTTAAAGACGGATGAGGCATCCTTCCCGACAGCGACGGCACAGAGGAACTCTCAATGAAAGCACCAATGTCGGTGTCAAACCGCGGATCTCGGTAGGGGGTCCCGAATCGTGTGTCTAGGCGGATGGTAACAGAGACAAGGGACAGATGTTTTTACCAGGTTCGGCCCTCTCGATGGAGGTAAAACCCTACCCTGCTTGATTAATATTGATGATATGGGTAGTACAAGAGTGGATCTACCACGAGATCGAGAGGCTAAACCCAAGAAGCTAGCCTATGGTATGATTGTTGTTAGTCCCATGCACTAAAACCCTCCGTTTATATAGACACCAGATAGGGTTTGGGTTACACAGAGTCGGTTACAATGGTAGGAGATCTACATATCCAGACGCCAAGCTTGCCTTCCACGCCAAGGAAAGTCCCATCCGGACACGAGACGAAGTCTTCAATCTTGTATCTTCATAGTCCAGGAGTCCGGCCAACGGTGATAGTTTGGCTATCCGGACACCCCCTAATCCAGGACTCCCTCAACCCACCTTGGTGGGAGGCTGACTTGTGGGCCTACTAAGTTGACTGGAAAGGAGGCCTTTGTCAACTTTAGTCAAGATATGAATGATTCTAGCTCCAGTGATCGTACGATGTCCATCCAACGGCCGTAGTGCTTCTTCAACCTCTGGTCTTCTTGCTCCATCCGCCCAAAGCAGTGCCCATCGTGCTGCATGCTCCTGCTGCTCGTGGTCGGCTGTGATGCCACGGAGGCCTCACCGCCCTACTACTCCCACCGCTGGCCAGGCCATCCTCTACTCACCCACACCCCTGTTATTCTCGCAGCGACGGCAGCCTCACACCGCAGCCGAACAAGTGAACCTCATACTCTTCTACGCTGCGGCATCCATCGCCGCTGTTTTCCCGGCCCGCCGCCCCTTCCTAGCTCGCTGGCCGCCCACCGCCCTGGTGCTCTTCAGGCGCGTGGTCAACGTGGTCAAGGAACGATTTCCATCGGACGGGATCAGACGTGGAGAGGTCGATACCGGGTCCACGGCCGCAGCATGGAAGTGCCTCCTTATTACGTGGAAAATAATGACTCGTCCACCTGACAGCAGGGACCCACCGGACGGGCCACCGTATTTCGTGAAAAAAACTTTTCCCCCTGACTACTGGGACCCACCTGCTGCATCTTCGCACGAAAGGAAGTGCATCCGGGCAAAAAAATGATTCGCCCCCTGACTGCTGGGACCCACCAGCTAGATCTTCGCATGCAAGGAAGTGCGTCCGGACAAAAAATAAAAAATTGATTCGCCCCCTGACTGCTGGGACCCACCATCTACATCTTCGCACGCTAGGAAGTGCCTGACAGTCGGGACACACCTGGTCGAAGCGTACGTAGCATTGTAATTCTGGTCGCGAACGTGTACGTACATATATACTGGCGGATGTAGAGGCGCGCACGTGTCGTAGTAGAGGCTCGCACGTAGCATGTACACGTGCGTACAGCGGCCAGTGTGTACGGCCACATGTGTGTACATACGGGCGGGGTCTCGAACGCCTACTGGCGCATATGTACGGCCAGGGCTTGTGTACATCGCTGGTTCGGAACGGAGAAACAGCGTCGTCGTCATGTTCATGGGGAGCCAACCGGCTGGGTCGGAACGGAATGCGTCGTCGTGTTCATCGGGAGGGCTTGGACGGAACAGGCGATGGAAACGAGGCCTGGCGTACCGCAGAACGGAGGAAACGGTCTTGTGTTGGATCGACAATGTTCGAAACGGGATCCTGTTCATCGGGAGGGGTTTGGCGTACCGCAAAACAGAGGAAACGGACCTCCTACGGTCGAAACGGGGGTCCTGTTGATCGGGAGGGGTGTGGCGTACCGCAAAACGGACGAAACGGACTTGTGTTGGAGCGCTATGGTCGAAACGGGTCTCCTGTTGATCGGGAGGGGTGTGGCATACCGCAAAACGGATGAAACAGACTTGTGTTGGAGCGCTACGGTCAAAATGGGGGTCCTGTTCATCGGGAGGGGTGTGGCGTACCGCAAAACGGGACTCCACGAGATACTGTTCATCTCCACCGTCGACCTCCTCCAGCCTCCACAGGCTACCGTCGACCTCCTCCAGCCTCCATGGGCTCCTGCTCATCCAGCCTCCACCGCTTACTCCACAAAGCTACCGTTAAACCACCCTCCACGGGCACCCTCCACCATCTATCGCTCATCCAGCCTCCACGGGTCGCCCTATTCATCCAGCCTCCACGGGTCCTATTCATCCAGCCCCAACCGCTTGATCGGTCGGGATCCTGTTCATCTAGAGGCAACGCCACCGCCATCGCTCATCCAACCTCCCCCCGCAACACTCACTGCTCATCCCGCAGGCAGATCGATTGGCTTCGCTAGTAGCGAGCGGCGAATCGCTTGATCGGGTTCAGCTTAGTAGCCATCGATCGATTGCTCGGGTTAAGTAACGCCAGAGCCCGCAAAGGCAATCGCCGGGTTCGCTTAGAGCCCAATGCCTCGCCGGTTCAGTTAGAGCCAATGCCTCGCACACACGCATGCATTTGTACGAGAGAAACGCGATCACTGCCCACGATCGCCCACCGTGAACTGTAACTCCCAAAATTTTCCTCACCCTCGCTTCTACCACAATTTTTTCGCCATGGACGGCCCAAAGAATGTCATGCAGCTGCGCCTCCGCCCGCCTGTGACTTAAAATCCCATTTTCTCATGATTTTTGTCATAGAAGTAGAGCTCACCACATCTATGATGATACCGTGTTTTTCACAATTATCGCCATAGAAGTGTCATAAGTATGATAGAAAAAAGTTTCTTTCAGCCCAAAATGTCATGGATGTGTCTTTTTTTGTAGTGAAATTAACTGAAGAACCCTAGCTAGCAGAGGGAGAGAGGGGGGGGGGGGTTTACAGAGGGTGCAGGGGCGAGGAGGCAGGCTCGATGACGACTGAGGTTGGGAGGGGAGGAAGCAGAGGAGGGAGGCGTGGCGCGTCGCGGTCGGGGGCGAGCGCCGGGGTCGGGGGCGAGGGCCGGGTCGGGTCATCCACAATATGGACACACAGATGCACCATCACGTCAAAGAACACGGGCAGGAAGTACATCTCAAGCTCATTCAGTATCACAATGATCTCTTCCTGTAGCCTTCGGAGCTGCTTCACACTGATCGACTTTCGAGAGATGACGTCGAAAAAGTTGTAGAGACCAATAAGCATGTCACGGACGTGCTTGTCCATTATCCCTCTAAGGGCAACAGGTAGTATCTGCGTCATAATCACATGACAGTTATGGGACTTCATCCTGCTAAACCTTTTCTTGTCTGTGTCTAGATATCTTCTTATCTTGCCACAGTAACCGGAACTAACTTTGACTCCGGTAAGGCAGTTAAAGAATTTATCGATCTCAGCCTGACTTAAGGTGAAGCAAGAAGGGGGGCAATAATCCTCTTTTTATTTTCTTGCCCTTCTTCTCCCGTGCCTCTCGCTCCGCCTCTGCCTCGCCCGACATTTTATGGGGCGGCATGTGCAGATCTTCCTGATTTTCAAATCTTGTAAGTCTTTTCTGCTCTTCGCCCATCCTTGGTCTTATCCGTCATGCTCATCGCTGTTGCGAGCAGTGCTCTCAAGGACATTCTTACAGATATGCATTTGATCAAGGCAAAGAGGTGTATCGCGCTTGTGCCAAGATCTAAGTCCCAAAACACGCACTCGCCTTCATACCTTCAAGCAGCTGCCCGCGCCTTCCTCATCGTCTTTCCCGGCATGGGGCACTCCTTCCAGTTTTTCAACAGCTCATCGATTTCGGCACCGCTCCGCTTACATGGAGGTCCTCGATGCTCAGCGTGACCATTGAATAGATCTCCACGGGTCGTCCTGTTCGAGCCATGTTCGATGCCCCATGTACACGATTTTCCCAGACCCACCATCTTTCCTTGACGTTAGCTGCTGAGATGTCATATCATCCATGCACCGCGTGCATCCGCAATATCCATGGCACACCTGGCCTGCGACATATCCGTAACCGAGATAATCATGCACCGTCGTGATCAGCGCGGCTCTCATGTAGAAATACTCGCCTTTGCTGGTGTCCCATGTCTTGGCCAGTCTTTTCCATAACGTGTCTAACTCCTCTTGAAGTAGCCCCAGATACAAATTAATATTATTTCCTGGTTGTTTCGGCCCTTGAATAAGCATGCTCATGTGAGTGTACTTCGACCTCATGCACAACCAGGGGGGAGATTGTACATCCATACAAACACGGGCCATGTGCTATGGTTGGTGTTCTGGTTGCCAAACGGATTCATGCCATCGGTACACGCGCCGAGTATGATGTTCCTTGCATCACATTCGAAATACCGATAGAAGTTGTTCAACGCTCTCCACTGGCTTCCATCCTTCACTACTGGAATCAGCTACTTTGCCATCTGCCAGATCTTTGCCGTCCGCTAGCTGACGGCAAAGAAGCTCTTTGCCATCAGCCACCGAAAAGCCGACGGCAAAGAAATGGCAGACGACAAAGAAGCTCTTTGCCATGCGCCATTTCTATGCTGTCCGCCAGCTGACGGCAAAGAATCTTTGCCGTCCGCCAGCTGACGGAAAAGAGGGAGGTGCCCCCCACCCACCCGCCCATTTAAAAAAAACTTAACGCCCCACCTCTTTGTCGTCCGCTAGCGGACGGCAAAGAGCAAAAAAAGCGGACGACAAAGGGGGGCGGACGGCAAAGATTTAACTCATCTAACGGCGGCACGCCCACCCCGCCCTCTCTCTGTTTCTCTCCTCTTCACAAGCACGCCGCCGCCTCACCACCTCCGCCGCCTCCGCCCCACCACCTCCGCCGCCTGCCGCCCCACCACCTCCGCCGCCTGCCGCCCCACCACTCTCCGCCGCCCCACCACTCTCCGCCGCCTGCCGCCCCACCACCCCGCCGCCCACTGCCCCGCCCAGTGCCACTGCTGCCCTCACCGCCTCGGCCGCCTCACCACCCGGGCGCCCACTGCCCCCCGCCTGTCGCCCCGCCGCCTGTTGCCTCAAGGCAGCGCGCCTGGCCACACGGTGCCCTGCCTCAAGGCTTTCCACCACTTCCTGGCCCGCCCCTCTGACGAGTCTGGACTAGGGGGTGTCCGGATAGCCGAACTATCATCACGGCCGGACTCATAAGGTACAAGATTGAAGACTTCGTCCCGTGTCCGGGTGGGACTCTCCTTGGCGTGGAAGGCAAGCTTGGCGATACGGATATGTAGATCTCCTACGTTTGTAACCGACTCTGTGTAACCCTAACCTATCCGGTGTCTATATAAACCGAAGGGTTTAGTCCGTAGGAGGTACAACAATCATACCATAGGCTAGCTTCTAGGGTTTAGCCTCCTTGATCTCGTGGTAGATCTACTCTTGTACTACCCATATCATCAATATTAATCAAGCAGGAGTAGGGTATTACCTCCATCGAGAGGGCCCGAACCTGGGTAAAAACATCGTGTCCCTTGTCTCCTGTTACCATCCGCCTAGACGCACAGTTCGGGACCCCCTACCCGAGATCCTCCGGTTTTGACACCGACACCCGTCGCCACTCCCGCCCGGCGCCGCCGCCCCGCCCCCTCCTCCACCGGCCACCTCCTCCACCAGCCCTGCCCCAGGTGAGCTCTACATCCTCTTTTTTTCTGTTTTTCTGTTTTTTTAGTTTCAGGTTTATGTTTAGTTTAGATTTAGTTTTAGTTTTAGGTTTAGGTTTAGGTTTAGTTTTAGGTTTAGTTTTAGTTTAGTTTTAGGTTTAGATTTAGTTTTTTTTCCTTTTTTCTGTTTTTTTAGTTTTAGGTTTATGTTTAGTTTAGATTTAGTTTTAGTTTTAGTTTTAGATTTAGGTTTAGTTTTAGGTTTAGGTTTAGGTTTACGAAAGAAGAATAAGAAAAAAAGAGGAGAGGAGGAGAAGAAGAAGAGGAAAAAGGAAAGGAAGAAGAAGAAGAGGAGGAGGAGAAGAAGAAAAAAGAAGAAGAGGAAGAAGAAGAGGAAGAAAGAGGAGAGGAGGAGAAGAAGAAGAGGAAAAAGGAAAGGAGGAAGAAGAAGAAGAAGAAGATGAAGAAGAAAAAAAGGAAGAAAAGGAAGAAGAGGAAGAAGAAGAAAAGGAAAAAAGAGGAAAAAAACCCGACCCGACACGGCACCCCGACCCCGACCCGGCACCCCGACACGACACCCCGACCCCGAGACCCCGACCCCGACCCCGACACCCCGACCCCGACCCCGACACCCCGACCCCGAGCCTGACTCGACCGACACCCCGACCGCGACACCGACACGGCACCCCGACCTGACACCCTGACCCCGAGACCGACCCCGACCCCGACACCCCGACCCCGAGCCTGACCTGACACCCCGACCCCGAGCCTGACTCGACACCCCGACCCGAGCCTGACCACCCGACACTCGGCCCCGACAACCGACCTCGACTCGACACCCCGACACCGACACGACACCCCAACCCCGAGACCCCGACCCGACCCGACACCGACTTTTAGCCTGACCTGATCGACACCCGATCATGACACCGACACGGCACCTGGACCCGACCCGCACCCGACCTTACACCTCGACCCTCGAGACCGACCCGACCCCGAGCCTGACCCGACACCGAATTCCTGAGCCTGACCGACCCGACACCCCGACCCCTGAACCCGACACCCGACTCCCCGACACGACACCCCAACCAACCCCGAATTCTCAAACAGCACTTAATTCCGACACGGCACCCCGACACCGACCGACACCCAGACCCCGACCCGAAACAGCACCGATCCGACGATATGTTTTGCTCCGATCCGACGATAAATTTCACAAGGCCTATTAGAGTGTAGGTTACATGGACGTAATAAAATTGTCAAAGTAGATCAACCGATGAATATATACATGGTGAATTATATATACAATTGTTGTGTGTCCAAAGGATGATGATGATGATTATAGTGATGATAGTGATGATGATGATTATAGTGAGCCCATCATTGATTATAGTGATGATGATGATTATGCATTTATTGATGATACTTGACGAGATTATTAGTAGTGTCGTATTCAGTTTTTTATGTTGTACTTGATGATGATACACTTAAGTGATATACATTATTATTATTCATGTCGGTACTTTTTTATGTAGTACTAATTTCGCTTATTCTTTGTCATGGCAGGTGTTGAAAGATGGTGGGCGCTGGTCGGAGCGCCGCCGAGGCCCCTTCTTCACGCAAGTGTGTTGCGAGGTCTTCCATTGCACACGCACCTCTCCGCCGAAAGTTGTTGGACAAGATGTCGACACCACGGGCCCTTCTTCGCCGACCGCGGTGCCCAAAGAGGGACGAGGTAAGAAGAAGAGAGGAGGTGGAGCACGTGGTCGAGGGAGAGGAGGTAGGGTGACTTCACGGGCGCCTTCCTCGCCGCCACCCCAGCTGTTTCACCCGAGCACGGATCGCTAGGGTGGACTCTGCCCAAGGAGGAGGCTACACGGACTCCGGTCCACGGGTCTTCGGCCCACGAGCCTCGGGTCGATAGGCCTTCGGCCCACGAGCCTCCGGTCGATGGGCGTTCGGCCCACGAGAGTTGGATCCACGAGACCCCGGAGGAGCACATGTCTGGATGGGGTACCTGGTCGGGTCAGCCTGAGGTGCCGAGTGGCCACGCTGATGATGGCAGGGAGCCGAGTGGCCATGCTGATGATGACGGGGAGCCTACTGATATTGAGGAGGAGAGGGTAACGCCTACTAACAGGTGCTACGGCTCCCGTCTGCGTGCGGCGACCATGAGTAGAGGTGGTTGATTTTCCTTGATGGGGAGAGGTAAGTGCATTTAATCTTTTTGTACCTTCTGCATTCACATTTCTTCAAATAACTAATGCGTTAGCCTTGTCATGCTGCAGGGGTTGGGACCACCATGAAAGTGTCCGCCGGCCCAACTCCGTCCTTGGAGTTCTGATTCGGCAAAACTTCCCGGGGTTTGTCACGTTGCCTGGTGAGGGAGTCCTGGACTAGGGGGTGTCCGGATAGCCGAACTATCATCTTTGGCCGGACTCCAAGACTATGAAGATACAAGATTGAAGACTTCGTCCCTTGTCCGGATAGGACTTTCCTTGGCGTGGAAGGCAAGCTTGGCGATACGGATATGTAGATCTCCTACCATTGTAACCGACTCTGTGTAACCCTAACCCTATCCGGTGTCTATATAAACCGGAGGGTTTTAGTCCGTGGGGACTAACAACAATCATACCATAGGCTAGCTTCTAGGGTTTAGCCTCCTTGATCTCGTGGTAGATCTACTCTTGTACTACCCATATCATCAATATTAATCAAGCAGAGTAGGGTATTACTCCATCAAGAGGGCCCAAACCTGGGTAAAAACATTGTGTCCCTTGTCTCTGTTACCATCCACCTAGACGCACAGCCGGGACCCCTACCCGAGATCCGCCGGTTTTGACACCGACATTGGTGCTTTCATTGAGAGTTCCTCTGTGTCGTCACCTATAGGCCCGATGGCTCCTTCAATCATGAACAACGACGCGGTCCAGGGTGAGACTTTTCTCCCCAGACAGATCTTCGTATTCGGTGGCTTTGCACTGCGGGCCAATTCACTTGGCCATCTGGAGCAGATCGAAAGCTACACCCCTAGCCATCAGGTCAGATTTGGGAGTTTGAACTATACGGCCGACATCTGCGGAGATTTGATCTTCGACGGATTCGAGGCACAGCCAAGTGCGCCGCACTGTCTCGATGGGCACGATCTAGCTCTGCCGCCGAACAGTGTCCTGGAGGCCGCACCAGTGTCCGCTCCGACCCTTAGCTCGGAGCCGACTCCCCCGATCGAGGACGAGTGGTTGGACACCGCCTCGGGGGCTACGATCTCAACGGCGATTGAGCCGAACTCCATCCTTGTCCTTTGCGAAGACCATGACTCCAAGGTGCCGGACTCCTCTCCGGACTCCGAACCCTCCGCGCCCCTGCCAATCGAATCCGATTGGGTGCCGGTCATGGAGTTCACTAAAGTCTTTCAACACTCGCCCTTTGGCGACATCTTGAATTCACTAAAGTCTCTCTCTTTATCAGGAGAGCCCTGGCCGGACTACGGTCAGGAAGGTTGGGATGCGGACGACGAAGAAATTCAACGCCCACCCACCACCCACTTTGTAGCCACGGTCGATGATTTAACCGACATGCTCGACTTCGACTCCGAAGACATCAACGGTATGGACGACGATGATGGAGACGACCTAGAACCAGCGCCTATAGGGCACTGGAAGGCCACCTCGTCATACGACATATACATGGTGGACATCCCAAAAGATGGGAACGGCGATGGAACAGCGGAGGATGACCCCTCCAAGAAACAGCCCAAGCGCCCGCGTCAACGGGCGCGCTCAAATCCGCCCACAAGAAAGCGGCAATTCCAGCACGGGAGACAATAATACCCGGACGGTGCGAAGACGACCCCTCCAAAGCAGGACACACAGCGCGGGAGGAGGAGAAGCAAGACCGCCTGACGACAACGGCGAAAAGAAGAGGTAGAGGACGATAATTATGCGCCCCCTCCAAAGACGAGGCAAGCCTTGGCGACGATTTAATTAATCGTGCTGAGAATCCCGCGAACAGGAGCATTTCAAACGCAGGCTTATGGCCACGGCAAGCAGCCTCAAGAAGAAGCAGCAGCAGCTTAGAGCTGACCAAGACTTGCTAGCTGACAGATGGACTGAAGTCCTTGCAGCCGAAGAGTATGAACTCAAACGCCCCTCCAAGAGATACCCCAAACGCAGGCTGCTACCCCAATTAGAGGAAGCAGCACCCAAACCTACATCACCAGCGCATGAAGCGGCCGACCGGCCACCCCGTGGTCGCGACAGAGTGGCCTCTAGACCCTCCATTCTAGCCATACTCCGGCGTCGCTCGAAAAGTACCAAGGCACGGGGAAACGCACCAGACCTGCGAGACATATTGGAGGACAAGGCAAGACATACAAGATCAATCTACGGATCACGTGGGCGCCCCACGACACGTGATGATAATCGTCACGCCGGATACAGCAACTCCGGCCAGACCGAACACAGTAGACAAAGCTCATATGAGCTACGTCGTGATATAGCCCAATACAGAGGCGCCGCACACCCACTATGGTTCACAGATGAAGTAATGGATCATCAAATCCCCGAGGGCTTCAAACCCGTAAACATCGAATCATACGATGGCACAACAGATCCTTCGGTTTGGATCGAGGACTATCTCCTCCATATCCACATGGCCCGCGGTGATGATCTACACGCCATCAAATACCTCCCACTCAATCTTAAAGGACCAGCTCGGCATTGGCTTAACAGCTTGCCAGCAGAATCAATTGGTTGTTGGGAGGACCTGGAAGCCGCATTCCTTGATAACTTCCGGGGCACATATGTGCGACCACCGACGCGATGACCTTAGCCATATAATTCAGCAGCCAAGAATCGGCGGACAATTACGGACATGGTTCCTAACCAAGAAAAATCAAATTGTTGACTGTCCGGATGCAGAGGCCCTTGCAGCCTTCAAACATAACATCCGCGACGAGTGGATAGCCCGGCACCTAGGACAGGAAAAGCGAAATCCATGGCAGCCCTCACCACACTCATGACCCGCTTTTTGCGCGAGAGAAGACAGCTGGCTAGCTCGTAGTAACAACTTGACCAAAAACCACAGTAGTTCGGATACCAAGGACAGCAATGGCAGGTCGCGTCGCAGCAAGAACAAGCGCGCGCATTAACGGCGATAATGATGAAGATCTGCAGTCAATGCGGATTCAGAGGCTCTAAACCGGTCAGCGGAAGAAGCCATTCAAAAGAAATACCGAGGCCCGTCCCAACTTGGACCGAATACTCGATCGCTTGTGCGGATACATGGCACCCCGAAAACCAGCCAATCACACCAACAGGATTGTTGGGTGTTCAAGCAAGCAGGCAAGCTAAGTGCGAACTCAATGACAAGGGCTGCATAGGGATGACGAGGAAGAGCCCCGCCCGAACAATAGAGGACAGAAGGGCTCCCCCCCCACAAGTGCGGACGGTGAACATGATATACGCAACCCACATACCCAAAAGGGAGCGGAAGCGTGCACTATGGGACGTATATGCGATGGAGCCAGTCGCCCCGAAGTTCAACCCATGGTCCTCCTGCCCGATCAACTTTGATCGAAGGGACCACCCCACTAGCATCCGTCACGGCGGATTCGCCGCATTGGTTCTTGACCCAATTATTGACGGATTTCACCTCACCAGAGTCCTGATGGACGGCGGTAGCAGCCTGAACCTGCTTTATCAGGATACAGTGCGCATAATGGGCAAAGACCCCTCAAGGATTAAACCCACAAAGACGACCTTTAAAGGCGTCATACCAGGTGTAGAGGCCAATTGTACAGGCTCAGTTACACTCGAAGTGTTCTTCGGATCCCCGGATAACTTCCGAAGCGAAGAGTTAATCTTCGACATAGTCCCGTTCCGCAGCAGCTATCACGCACTGCTCGGACGAACCGCATTTGCAAAGTTCAATGCGGTGCCGCATTACGCATACCTCAAGCTCAAGATGCCAGGCCCTCGAGGAGTAATCACGGACAATGGAAACACCGAACGCTCTCTCCGAACGGAAGATCACACGGCGGCCCTCGCGGCGGAGGTGCAAAGCAGCCTCTCACAGCAACTCTCGAGTCCGGCCACTAAACGTCCGGACACTGTCAAGCGCGCCCGGAGTAACCTACAACAAGACCGCCTGGCACGATCCAAGCACGCGTAGCAATCCGGCCCCAACCCCAGCCCTCGCGAAATTGCGAAGCCAGTACTACGCGTACATAACTACGCTCTGGAGATACCATGGGCATAAGGGGAGGGGCACATCCACGGCACGCCCAGAATGCGGCTCAACCGCACCAGGGGCTCCCGATTGTGTCATTCTTTTTCTTTTTTCTTTTTTCTTACTTTCAGGACTCTGTTCTCTAGAAGCCCTGTCCGGCATTAGGGCCGAATACATGACGCAACAGCCAGGGAAGAAGAAAACTGCGTCGAGTGTCCAGGTGGTCTCTATTACGAGCATTACACCTGTTTTACATACCATCCCGCAGCTTACCCCTGGAGGGGGACATGTTAAATAGTCCCATCCCTTGCTTATCGCACAATTTGTATCGTTCTGCTTTTATTTGCAGTTTCTTTTTAATAACCAATACATAGCTTTTGCCTATTATTGCCCTCCTTTCTTTATCTATATATATGTTCATTTCATGACATGTTTCACCCGTACACTTTGGTACGGCCAGTACACCAGGGGCTTAAGTACCCCAAAATTATGGTGTGATAAGTCCGAACACTTTCACAAGTGCGGCACCCCGAACTTATAGCATTATATGCATCGGCTCCGAATCATGTCTTGGGTCAATAGTTGGGTTTGCCCGGCTCCTATGTTTTGGTACCTTACGTTCCGTTATATCGGCTAAGGTAGCACTAGGAGAACCACTGCGATTGTGCCCGGTTGAGCTGGGTTGAGCACCTCGATGGAAAGCTAAAACTGACCGTCATGATAGGGCGAGAGCCGATCGCTGTTCGAAGGTTTTTTCGGGTCCCTAAAGACTTATGCCGCTTAGAGCGAGGAACCGGAATTGTCCGGCTAAGGCGTGGATAGCGCCCGGAACTCGGTTTCCAAATACTAGGGGCTTCGCCGAAATTTAAAATTATAGAATTATATGGCTGAGTGAGAGCGTTCAAGCATTATAAGTCCGGTTTCCTTGTTCGTTATGTTGGCGCCTCCTCGATGGACCCAAGAATGGGAACAAGAGCGCTCAAGTTTATCCCAAACACCCAAAGACTTTCGTGGCATGGGGGCTGAAGCCAACGACTTGCCATCTCTCAAATTTGATAAGCGGCCGCCTGAAGGTAATATTTTAAATTAACAAGCGTTGCTTAAGCGATATGAACAAGTTTTCAGCGTCTGAGGATAACAAATGCGAGTCTATTAAAAATTGCATCTGGAGCATTCATCCTCTATACGGCGGGCACCCTTGGGACGCCCTCATAGTACATTTCGGCGTGCGATGCTCCTTGCCTTCGGTGGCCGTCCGTCACAAGCTTCTCTCATCCAGCTTGCCCCAAAGGCACTTTAGCAGGGCAAGGCCCAGCGGGCACCTTCAATGCAGGCGGAGTGCTTGATGACTTCAATCCATGGACAGGCGTCCACCAGCCGCCGCACTAGCCCAAAGTAGCTCCCAGGCATGGCTTCCAATGGCCATAGCCGAACTATGAGGCCCTTCATGGCCTGTTCAGCGACCTTGTGGAGCTCGACCAGCTGCTTTAGCAGGTCGATTAGGGGCACCGGATGTCCGGCCTCAGCATACTAAGACCAGAACACCTTCTCTGTCGAGCTCCCCTCCTTGGGACGGTAGAACGCGGCAGCATCAGACACACTACGGGGCAGATCTGCGAACGCTCCTAGAGAGCTCCGGATTCGGGTAAGTACTAGATAATTGACTTTTACATTCTTGCTCTGCATAAAGAATGACTTACCCGCCGCGATCTTCTTTATTGCCTCAATCTCCTGGCGGGCTTTTTGGGCCTCGGCCTTAGCAGCTTTGGCACTCTCAAGAGCCGAGGCAAGCTCAGACTCTCGGGTCTTCGAGTCACGCTCCGCAGCCGCTTTGTTTTCGGCCACGGACACCGCCTCCTTCAGGGTCGCCACCTCGCTCACGGCCCCTGTAGTACCCATGTTATTCCGGTTATTTTTTGCAACCAAACCCTTTATATAAGGTCTTTCTTTAATAAGGTACTACTTACCTTCCTTGTCCTCGAGCTGCTTCTTGGCAAGGCCGAGCTCGTACTCGGACCGCTCGAGGCTCTGCTTCAATGCATTAACCTCCATGATCGGTCTGGCGGAGGTCAAGCAGCAAGCAGCCTGCATTCCCATATTGACATACTTATGTTAGACTCCTGCGTATATCTTTTTAGATCCTTAGTCCGGCTTTTCTTTCCAAACACCGATCTAAGCATCAGGGGCTACTGTCTATGCGGTAATATTTTTACATAATCTAAACTTACCTCAAAGCCTATTAGAAGGCTGGTACAGGCTTCAGTCAGCCTGCTCTTGGCGGACTGAACTTTCTGGATCACCACACTCATAACACTGCGGTGCTCCTCCTCGATGGAGGCGCTATTAAGCGCCTCCAGTAAGCTATCCGGTGCCTCCGGTTGGACGGAGGACACCGGCGTCTTACCCTTCCTACGAAGGGACCGCTTGCCGGACTTCGGAACCACTGAAGGTTCCGGTATGGAGTCCAAACGAGGGTCGGGCTTAGAGCCCCTGGGGGTCTCGCCCCCCACGCGCCTGGAGTCCGGGAGGCTGCCTTGCGGCGCCTCCTGCGCCACCTCCTCTTGACCAGGCCCACCTTGGGGCCCCACCTCGGCGTCGTCCCCAGCGTGAGGCGAGGAGGCGGCCAAAAGTGAAGTACTCTCCATTTCCGACGAACTCAGGGACCCGCTCGACGAAGCGGCGAACTCGTCCTTGGGCGGGCTGCATGGTTGTTCGGCATTCAGAGAACACCATGCAATGAAAAAAATCCATGGGTATCCGGACACTTACGATCTCGCCAGGGGCTTAGCCCTTGTTGGCCACTCCTCCTCGTCGTTGTCTGCGTTGGTGGAGAAGTCCGGATGAAGGGTCCTTCCCTTCTTGGACCCTCCGGCCTCCCCAGTTGGGGCGACCTTCCTTTTCTTCTCTCTCCCCGCTGGGGGAGAGGCTTCTTTTTCCTCCTCCTCTTCCTCAGAGGAGGATTCCGCCTCAGAGTTGTCGGGCGGTGAGTCCGACGGCACCTGGCGCCGGGAGCTCCTTCGAGTTCCCGTGGCCTCCTTCTTGGCCTTCTTCTCCGGCAGCACATGAGGTACCGGAGCCAGCAGCCCCGTCAATCGGGCGTCCGCTGGGTCTTCTGGCAAAGGGGCCGGACAGTTAATCTGTCCGGACGTCTTCAGCCAGTCCTGTCAAAGGTTAGGGAGTTTTAGATCCCGCATAGAGTCAAACTATGAAAAACAAGAGTCCCATAAAGGATAAAATAACTTACCTCGCTGGCTTGACACTGCGAGCTGAATCCGCGATCTTCCGTAGCGGATGTGGGAGCCTCGGCGCCATTGAATAGCACCTTCCAGGCATCTTCGTACGTAGTGTCGAAGAGCCTTTTCAGCGTTGAGTGCTGTGCCGGATCGAACTCCCACAATTTGAAGGCCCGTTGTTGGCATGGGAGAATCCGGCGGATGAGCATCACCTGGATTACATTGACCAGTCTGAGATTCTTGTCCACCAGGTTTCGGACGCAGGTTTTGAGTCCTGACAGCTCGTCCGAATTCCCCCACGTCAGGCCCGTCTCTTTCCATGATGAGAGCCGTGTGGGGAAGCCAGATCGGAATTCGGGGGCCGCCGCCCATTGAGAGTCGCGCGGCTCAGTGATGTAGAACCACCCCGATTGCCACCCCTTTATGGTCTCCACAAAGGAGCCCTCGAGCCATAGGACTTTGGCCATCTTGCCAACCATGGCGCCTCCACACTCCGCTTGGCGACCGCCCACTACCTTCGGCTTGACATTGAAGATCTTCATCCATAAGACGAAGTGGGGCTGGATGCAGAGGAAGGCCTCGCACACGACGATGAACGCCGAGATGTTGAGGATGAAATTCGGGGCCAGATCGTGGAAGTCCAGGCCGTAGTAGAACATGAGCCCCCGGAAAAATGGGTGAAGTGGAAAACCTAGTCCGCGGAGGAAGTGGGGGAGAAACACCACCCTCTCATGCGGCATGGGGGTTGGAATGAGCTGCCCCTCGTCGGGTAGCCGGTGCGCGATGTTGCTGGACAAGTATCCAGCCTCCCACAGCTTTTCGATGTGCCCCTCCGTGACGGAGGAGGCCATCCACCTGCCTCCCGCTCCGGACATAGTTGGAGAAGGTTGAGGTGGGATGTGCGGACTTGGGCGCTGGAGCTCGAGTGTGCGGAAATGGATGAGCAAAGGAGGAAGAAGGCGTAGGTGAAAAGGTGGATTCTTATCGCGTTATATGGACGGACGAAGCTATGCGTCCCCCGCCAGCCTGGTAAAACTCGCTTATCTCCCAAGTGCCATAATCAATGGCGCGGATGGGTTACCCACGTCCGTATTGATGAGAATCCGGGAATAAGGGGGCACGATCTACACTTTGATAAGACGTGCCAAGGAAACCGCCTCGCTAAATGCGCTAAGGTGGAACAGTAAAAAATGATTCATATAAAGGCCTGGCCATGGTGTGATGTCACGCCGCGGAATACGTCAGCAGATCTGTGCAAAAGTTATTCTTTCTACGGTGGTATGTGGAACTTGTTTTGCAGAGCCGGACACTATCCTGGTGTTCGAAACCTTCTATGAAGTATTCGGAGGAGGAAACCGCCTTGCAATGTCGAAGACAATATGCGCGTCGGACTCGTCGTCATTGAAGCCTGGTTCAGGGGCTACTGAGGGAGTCCTGGACTAGGGGGTGTCCGGATAGCCAAACTATCATCTTTGGCCGGACTCCAAGACTATGAAGATACAAGATTGAAGACTTCGTCCCTTGTCCGGATAGGACTTTCCTTGGCATGGAAGGCAAGCTTGGCGATACGGATATATAGATCTCCTACCATTGTAACCGACTCTGTGTAACCCTAGCCCTATCCGGTGTCTATATAAACCGGAGGGTTTTAGTCCGTAGGACGAACAACAATCATACCATAGGCTAGCTTATAGGGTTTAGCCTCCTTGATCTCATGGTAGATCTACTCTTGTACTACCCATATCATCAATATTAATCAAGCAGGAGTAGGGTATTACCTCCATCGAGAGGGCCCGAACCTGGGTAAAAACATCGTGTCCCTTGTCTCCTGTTACCATCCGCCTAGACGCACAGTTCGTGACCCCCTACCCGAGATCCGCCGGTTTTGACACCGACACCTGGTGAGGGTCGGCTTCCAGAGGTTGGATTGAGTTGGGAGCACTACTTGGCTGCCTCGGCCCCGCCGGGTGAGATTATCGATGGTGTCTTGTGCAAGACGAGGGCAGACGTGATCAGAAAGTTCTGGGTAATTTCTCCTTTACACAATTAAAAATCTTGAACTAGCTAGTTATTAATTGTACTAATCAATATTGTCTCATTTTATTGCAGACATTCTACAGGTGTGAGGAGGGATATGAGGAGGAGGCGGCAGATGTTATCGACAAGGAGTGCAAGCGCCTACTTCAGAACTTACGGCATGAGGTTCGGGTGCAGGCTGTTCGAGACTACTACGCCGGGCGTGGTATCAAAGCCCAAGAAGGAGTGCATAATAAGTTCTTGAGTAAGGAGCAGTACATGAAGGTAATTCTTAAGGCCTTGTACTTACTTCCTTCATTTAGTAATTCATAGCCGTAGCGCTCAAGTTTCTATTTGCTAACTTAGGCCCCTGTTGGGGAAGCTGATCTGACCCACGAACACCTATGGGACCGGCGGACCGAGCCCCTTTCGGTTCGGCGGGGGGAGGAGGTTGCACGAAGAGCAGATCGAGGTGAAGCACACTAGCAGATTACCCAGCTTCGGAGCTCTCCGGAGAGATAACACTCCTACTGCTGCATGTCTGATTTGTATTGAGTTCTTGCTAGGGGCTGGCTGTGCTCTGATATACACCAGCTGCTTGAGACCTAGCGTGGGTGTTCTCTGCCTTGAACCGTTCGAACCCCCCCTCGCGTTAGCATGGGCCTCCTTTTATATGTTCAAGGGGTCTCAGACAAAGCGGCAGCGTAGACAAGGAAAAAATGGAAAAAGAGTGTGGTTGGTACAGCTACTTATGCGATGTATCATACCTAACCCTGGCGGCAGGGACAAAGGCATTAAATGCCCGTCTACGTCGCCCAAACAGTGCAAACAGGGACCGTCAGGGGCGCCACCGCCTGCCACGATGGCGATCTTGTCAGCGCCGCTTGCCACCGCGCTCCGCTGGCCGCACAACCTCTTGCCACGCGCGCTTGGAAAGGTCCCGGCGTCACGTTGGTGGATGTGCTGGAGCGTAGGAAAAGAGTGGTAGCTCTGCAGCGGCAAGCGCCTTGCCACGTTGTTGACTGGTCGCGTCCGGAAGCTTGTCGCTCACGGGCCTTCCCGCAAGCTCCTCTTGCGGGGCCTTGTCTCCTAGGTGCCTTGGGTGGCCTTCCGGCAAGATCCTCTTGCCGGGCCTTATCTCCTTGGCTTGAATACTTTGTTCTTGAATGGCTCCAAAGGAACCATGGAGGACCTCGGCGGTCACCGGCAAGCCTTGCAGCTGGTGCTGCAACTGCCCGTGCACAAGTTCGGGATACTAGGGTACCCCTACTCTAGTACACCGACAGAGCCCGGGCTGGGCCACCTGCAGTGCCGGCGCTGTTGGGCCAAGCCCAAAACAGGCACGCGAACACAGCGACCGGGTTCACGCCATAACTCACTCCGGACCCACCACGCCCTCCACGAGGCAGCACGCGTCGAATGCGGCGTCGTGGGAGAGATCGTGGGGGTTTCTTTATTCGAAAAGCGGGCGTCCGCCTCCCTACTTATAAGCAGGGAAAAAGGGCAGTTCGCCCACCTAGCCGATTGCTTGTCCAATCTCGAAAACCTCCGCTGCTCCCCCTTCTTCCCAAGGCTGAAAAGAGCAGCGCTCCGCTTCATCGCCACCAGCATCACCACGCCGTCGATCTCCCCACCACCTCCGCCATGGCTCCAAAAGCCGACAAGGGAAGGTCGTGAAGTCGGCCGGCGCAGCGCTCATGGGCGCTGTGGAAGGAGCGGGCCATCTTCCCCCTCACTCGCCAAAGGATCTGAGGGAGTACTACTACCTCTTACAGTCGACGGGGGCCTTGGCGCATCCATGGACGAAGGTACTCCCAGCTGCCGCCTCGGAACTAGCTCCAACTGGGTACCCTTTCTTGGCTGTTCTTCTCTGCGGGCTCTGCCCGCTTTCTCTAATTTTTCGTGACATCATGAACACCTACAGGTTCCGCCTCCTTGACTTCACCCCAATGCTGTCTGACCATGGCAGTTTCGCATCTCTGCGAAAACTTTGTCGAATCCATCCAAGCGTAGCCCTTTTCCGCCACTTCTTTATGCCCCGAGTTGAGCGAGGAGAGCCTCTTGCCGGAGGAATCGCTTGGATCTCAAGGATTGGCAAGAAGGAAGCTTATCTGGAGGGAGAGCTCCGCAGCAAGTGGGAGGAATGGAGGGCAGATTGGTGTTGGATTGTCGAGGAGAACCCGCAGCCATTTACAACCCAGCGCCAAACCCCAATAGTGCGCGGAAACGATTGGAGCAACGTGGCCCCGGAAGACGCTAGGTTGAAGATTGCCGTCACCCGGATCTTGTGCCTCGAGCTTGCGGGCTCGATGTAAACACCGTTAGCGCAGACTTTCTTCGCCGCCGCATTGCCCCCTGCGGGAGAGGAGGAGACCCGCTTTGGGAGTTCGAGTCTGGCGGCGGATATCATGAGGCTGCGCCGGGCCTCAACTTCAACTTCTTGTCTTGGGCTGGGCGCGATGCTCTTGGAGCTGTTCAAGCCCGATCCTGACCATCCCGAGATGTTTAGGTTGCGAGGGTGTCGTTCCGCTCTGCAACAATTCCTCGCTCGACCGCATCCGTGCAATGATGCGCTGTCGACTCGCATGGAATTGTCCCAACTGGCAAGACCTGCGGATGACGTCGTCTGGGGAGTTCTTTGACAGCTGGTAGAAGTGCCGGTCCGCCCGATGAGCGAGGGGCTCACCGTGACACCACCAGCGATGAGATGCAGCGCATCGCCACCAGGTCTGGAAGAGGCGGCGAGCTGCTGCTGCGGGCGGTTCGGATTCACCATGGAGGAGGCAGAGGCAGCAGAGGCGGCAAGCCTTGTCGAGCGAAGGGAGTTTGCCGGTGAGGAAGAGCTTGCCGAGCCTGAAGCTGAGTCAAGCGAACCCGCCGAGGGCGCCTCCTCCCCACCTTCAAACAGCTTGCCGCGAGTGGAGCCCACAGCTCCACCAAGAAGGCGTCTTCGCAAGGCCGGAGACGTAGCAGGGCGGCAGACGGGCCAACAGCCGTCGCGCAGCGCGACGCGCTCCACCGCGGCAAGCACTGTTGCCGCGGGAGCACCTCACGCCGCAGCGGCAACCGGAGCGGGGCCCTCCCAGACCAATGCTTCTGCTCCCACCAAGCGGCCAAGGGAACCCACTCCTCCGCCTTGTCGCACTGGAGGCGAGCCAGAATTTGATCTCTCCGCGCTCAGCTCCGCCGAGGAAGAAGATGAGTAAGTTTCTTTGCTGTACTTGTAGTTCTTCAATTTGTTGCTTTGTCTTGTATCTGATTTGCTTCACTCTGAACTCATTCCTTTTCAGGACGCTGGCCAAGAGAGCGTCGAAGAGAGCCAAGGCCCCGGTGATTGTCATCGAGGACGAACCCACTGCGACAGCAAGAGGCGCGTCCGAGACCTCCTTGCCGGACCCGGCAACTCTTCCTCAAAGCAGCTCCCACTGCAGCCCCCAGCGTAAGTATATGGTTTACTTCTTGCTTTTAGGCGTGCATGGGTGCTCTTTCTTTGCTGATATCTGACTGCTGGTTTGTGTAGGAGCAGAGCAGCCCCACCAGAGTGCCACAAGCCGCTCGACATGCCATCGGCCGACTACACCGCCAAGGGAGGATCCCCCGGCAAGGGAGCGTTCTCCGGCAAGGGAGACATCTCCGGCAAGGGATGGTTCTCCGGCAAGGGATAGCACCAGCGACCCTCCGGTGGTTGAGACCATGGCTGCAGATCCTGGCACAGGTAATCCTCTTGCTTGAAAAACTCCCCTTGTGTTCTTCTTCTTCTGATCTTCTTTCTGAATATTTGCTTAACTTTTCTTTCTTTTCCGGTCGTCAGATCCATCTGCCACAGAGCCGATGGAGACCGAGGTCGCTGGCGAGGAGGACGCACGCGGCAACACTGACGATGCCGCTGCCGCCGAAGAAGAGGCTGGCGCTGGCGAACCCGCCGGTGAAGAGGCCGCCAAAGCTGCCGCCGCAGAAGCCGGCGAGGGATCCGGCGATCGCACTGACGGCCCTGAGGCCGCAGGAGCGTCAGGCGCTACACCGACCGCCGATCCCTCCGCCGCTGCTGCAGCGTCATGCTCCGAAGAGCCCCAGCCCGGCGCCTATCTGAAGGCCGGCGATGGCGTCTTCATCAAGCTCCCCTCGGCGTCGAGCTCCAGGGTGTCGGTCGAATGAGAGACCTTTGACGAAGAGCTGCTCGCCTCCGCTGGCCTGACGCTGGTCGACACGCCAAGCAGCAGCAGCGGCGAGTCTGAGGAGGAGCAGCTGTTGTGGAAGCTGTTGTCGCTCTACCGCGCCCGACAAGCCAAGCTGGAATCCCGGGAAGCGCTTGTCGCGAAGGCGGGAGCAGACATCGAGAAGCGCGCGGAGGAGCTCCGGGGCCTCAACCAAGAAGCTCTCCGGTCCTTGGCAGAGGAGCGGGAGCGACTCGCCGAGGAGCGCAAAGTCTTCATCCTCGAGAAGGCTGAAGCTGAGGAGCAACAGCGGCTTGCCGCCGAGAAGCTATCTGCGCAGGAAGGCGAGTTGGCGCAGCGGAAGATTAATCTTGATAGCCATGAGGAGGAGCTTGCCGCGCGCGAGAAAACATTTGGCGGGGCTCTCAAGGAAGCAAAGGATGCTGCTGCAGCTACCGAGACCGCCAAGAAGGAGCTGGAGACAAAGGTGACGCAGCTGGAGGCCAATCTCAAGAAGAGCGGCGAGGAGCTTGCTGCACTCAAGCGAGAGCGCGAGAAGGACGCCTACACTCTTGGCGAGCTGCAGGGTCGTCTCGCCGAGAGGAGCAAGGAGCTCAGCGCCGCCAAGGACTCCAACGCAGATCTTGAGCTGAAGCTGACCACCTTGACTCAGACGCTGGACGGTGCCAGGGAGCAGGAGGTGGCCTTGAAGGAGAAGATCAAGGTCGACGAGGCGCTGCTGGCGAGTGCTGCTGCCGCCCAGAACACCTTCAGGGAGAATGTGGAACACTGGACCGAGGGTCTCGTGGATGTTGCCGCAGCCATCGACAAGGAGCTGGCGGAGCTGGGGATGGTGGATCTCGGGTATTCCTCCGATGAGCACCTCCAACCCAGCGCCAAGCTCAGCTTGTTCTTCAAAGGCGTGGTGACGGCCCTCCAGCGACTCTGGGAAGAGATCCCAAAGCAGCTGGCCGACGAGTCGTGCGGATCTGCTGCGGAGCTCTTCAAAAATGCCGATGAAGGTGGCCTTCATAATCCTGGCCTCAACCTCACCAACGCCCTCAAGTCCTTGCCGCGGATGCTGATGTAGAGGTGCTCAAGACCCTTGTCGCACCCATTGTGGACAGGGTGAGCGGGATCAAGAGGGTTGAGGGCGATCGCATAGACTAGGCCGCCCGTTTTTCTCTTTTCCTTGTCGCTGCTGATCAAGTTATGAGAACAATCAATTAGAGCTGCGACAAGCTATGTTGTAATATAACTTTATTTCGGGTAGTGATCGCTATGTTATTTCCTTTACTTGATTCCTTCCTTTGTATGTTTTTGCCCTACGCTTTTAGGGAACTTGTCGGTAGCAGCACACAGGCATGAGCGCCTGAGTCTTGAGGACGTCGAGAGCCTCTCATGTGCCGCTCCGACAAGTAACCTTGTCGGAACTAGTTGCAGCTCACTTAAGTTGTTGAGCGGACTCGAAACAAAGTAAGGGCGCAACTAGCCATGAGTTGGTTCCTCTGCGCTGGGTTTTCCATACAAAGTACGGTCGCTCGTTCGAGGAGATAACTTAAAAAAATTTAAAACTGATTGCTCAAGCTTTAGCAACTTAGCTTTTCTGCTGTTTGCTTCCCGGTAAGGCGAAACTTCCTCGAGCGACGCTTGGTCCACACCATCATCTTCTCCTTCCCCCCTGGCAAACTTGTGGGCGAGGGAACCTTCCTTTCTTTGAGAAAGAGAAAGAAGAGAAAATAAATATATGGAGCCTTGTGGCTCGTTATCGCTTACTGGGGTAGGTGTTGCACAAAGTGTCAGATAACACATGCAAAAACAACGTAGAAAGCATGAAATTAACAAGATTTGCTGAGCACATGAGCTTTACTTATGCACGGGGTCTGCGCCCGGCTTTGTACAAAGGATTACATGCAACATCGGCAAGACTTGTACAAAAGGTGGTTGTCGGAACAGGTTCCGGCAACCGCGCCCTACGGGTAAAACTTACGAAGATGCTCAATGTTCCAGGAGTTGCTCACAGGAATGCCATCTTCGGTCTCAAAGCGGACAGCGCCAGCCTAGTGACTTCGTTTCACCCGGTAAGGGCCTTCCCACTTGGCGTCAACTTGTTGGAATTCTTGGCGGACTGAACGCGCCGAAGAACAAGGTCGCCTTCCTCGAGACTTCTGGCATTAACTTTGCGGCTATGGTAGCGGCGCAAAGCTTGCTGGTATCGAGCAGCTCGTACAGCAGCCTGAAGACGGTCCTCCTCAAGGAGCAGCGCGTCATCTTGTCGCAGCTGCTCTTGCTCAAGCTCATCATAAGCGAGCACTCGAGGTGAACCGTATACGAGTTCCGTGGGGAGAACTGCCTCTGCTCCATAGACTAGAGCGAAAGGTGTCTGGCCAGTGGCTCGATTTGGCGTCGTCCTGATCGACCAAAGAACCACCGGCAGCTCCTCAATCTAGTTTCTTCCGCACTTGTGCAGCCTGTCGAAAGTCCCGGTCTTGAGTCCGCGCAGCACTTCAGCATTTGCCCTCTCCGCTTGACCGTTACTTCTCGGATGAGAAACAGAAGCGAAGCAGACCTTGGCGCCAAGGTCTTGGACATACTGCATGAAGGTGCGGCTCGTGAATTGCGTGCCGTTGTCGGTGATGATCCTGTTGGGGATTCCGAAACGGCAAACAATCAACCTGAAGAACTTGACTGCTGACTGTGCTGTCACCTTCCTCACTGCTTCCACTTCCGGCCACTTTGTGAACTTGCCGATTGCAACGTACAAGTACTCAAAGCCCCCGACAGCTCAGGGAAAGGGGTCGAGGATATCGAGCCCCCAGACCGAAAATGGCCAGGATAAAGGGATCGTCTGGAGAGCTTGAGCTGGCTGGTGTATCTGCTTGGAATGGAACTGGCACGCTTCACACTTGGTTACTTGTGCAATTGCATCCTGGAGGGCTGTCGGCCAAATGAAACCTTGCCGGAAGGCTTTGCCGGCAAGTGCTCTTGCGCCAATGTGGTGACCACATATGCCTCCATGTATCTCTGCCAACAGCTTTTGTCCGTCTTCCCGGTGAATACACTTCAATTTCACACCGTTGAGTCTTCTTCTGTACAGTGTGCTATCAACAAACTGGTACATACTTGACTGCCGGGCTACTCTTTCCGCTTCTTCTTGCTCTTCGGGAAGTTCTCCTGTCTGAAGGAAATGGACAATCTGTTGTGCCCATGCTGGAGCTTGCGGCTCGACAACAAGGACTAAAGGCACATCTGCTGCTGCGAGAACATCCGCTTCTACTGCGAGAACCTGCGGTTCAGCCGGAGCTTGACGTTCCCCGTCAAGCTTGCCGGAGCAAAACTTGTCGGGAACGTCTGCTTCAACGGAACGAACCCTAGGGCTCGCCGGAGCAGACTGCTCCTCAGTACTCTTGGTGTTGATCTTGGAGACCTTCTTGGCGGCGGCTTCGGGGAGCTCTGCCGGAAAGTAGTCACCAGAGATCAACTTCCTCTTCTTGCTCTTCCCAGTTGATGGCGTTACAGATGGTTGAGTCAGCTTGAGCACAAAGATCCCTGGTTCCACAGTTAACTTAAGTGCGGCGCACTTCGATAGGCCATCAGCAATATCGTTCTGAGCTCTTGGAACATGTTCCATCTGTAGGCCGTCAAAGTGCTCTTCTAGCTTTCTCACTTCATCAACGTAAGCTTCCATCAGCGGACTCGATAATTCTTGTTCACTTGGCGGACGACAAGCTGTGAGTCACCCCCGACAATGAGCTTCTTGATCCCAAGGTCTCTGCGATCTCGAGACCGCAAGCAAACCTTCATACTCTGCGGTGTTGTTTGTTGCTTGCTCCTTGGGAAAGTGCATCGGACCACGTGCTTGAGGTGCTCTCCGGTGGGTGCAACAAGTAGCACGCCAAGACCGGGCGCCTTGCAGCGAGAAGGCACCATCAAAGTACATCAGCCACTCTTTGCTTGCTTCCTTGACGGGATGCTCGTTTCGAATTTCTTCATCCTGTGTTGGCGTCCATTCTGCTATGAACTCTGCCAATGCTCTGCTTTGGATAGTTGAAGTGCTTTCAAACTTGAGACCAAAGCTTGACAGTTCCAGTGCCCACTCGACAATCCTGCCTGTCGCCTCTGGATTTTGCACTATCCTCTTCAGCGGAGAACGAGTGACAACCGTGATCTCATGTGCTTGGAAGTAATGGCGCAGCTTTCTCGAGGCCATGAGAAGGCCGAAAAGCAACTTCTGCACACCAGAGTACCTTGACCTAGCCCCCTGTAGGAGGGAACTGACAAAGTAAACTGGGCGCTGCACCATTCTTTTCTGCATCTTTTCATGTGTCTGCGCAGATCCATCTTTGTCGGGACCAGAGTTTGCCGGTGAAGCCCCCTGCTTGTCGCTGTATGCATCTGCCATGGTTGTCGGCTCATCATCCGCGTCCCGCTCCGCTACTAACGCAGCACTAACCACTTGATTGGTTGCCGCTATATATAGCAGCAACTTCTCTTGTGGCCTAGGTGCGACAAGTATTGGAGTGGAGGACAGGTATCTCTTTAAGTCCTGTAGCGCAGCCCCCGCTTCCGGAGTCCATTTCATTGGATCTGCCTTCTTCAAAATTTTGAAAAATGGCAGGGCGCGCTCAGCAGACCTAGAGATAAACCTGCTGAGAGCAGCTACACAACCGGCAAGTCTTCGTACATCCTTGACGCGCTTTGGTGCTTCAATCTGCTCAATGGCCTTGATCTTGTCAGGATTGGCTTCAATTCCCCGCTGAGACACGAAGAACCCGAGAAGCTTGCCGGAGGGGACTCCAAACACACACTTCTCGGGGTTGAGCTTGAGGTTGATCTTGCGCAGATTTGCAAAGGTTTCGTCCAAATCTTGAATCAGAGTCGCCTTGTCCTTGCTCTTGACCACTATGTCATCCATGTAGGCCTCCACATTTCTGTGTATCTGCGGCTCAAAAGCGTCATGGACCACTTTTGCAAATGTTCAACCAGCATTCTTTAACCCAAAAGGCATCCGTACGAAACAGTAGGTGCCACATGGGGTGATGAATGCGGTCTTCTCCTCATCTTCTTCTGCCATGAAGATCTGATGGTACCCTGAGTATGCATCAAGAAATGAAAGCAAATCACATCCGGCTGTGGAGTCAACAATCTGGTCGATACGCGGCAAGGGAAACGGGTCTTTGGGACAAGCTTTATTAACATCGGTAAAGTCGATACAAAGCCTCCATTTTCCGTTTGCCTTGCGCACGACTACAGGATTGGCCAACCACGTAGGATGGAGCACTCCTCTGACAAGGCCTGCTGCTTCCAATTTCTTGATTTCTTCTGCGATGAATTCTTGGGGCTCCACTGCTTGGCGCCTGACTTTCTGTTTGACGGGCCGAGCATGAGGACAGACGGCAAGATGGTGCTCAATTACTTTCCTGGGAACACCGGGGATGTCAGACGGTTGCCATGCAAACACGTCGACCTTCTCCCGCAGGAAAGCAACGAGCGCACCTTCCTATTTAGGATCGAGAGTGGCACTGATGGTGAAGGTACCACCAGCGCCATCCTCCTTGGCGGACACCTTCTTGGTCTCTGGTGGAGCTGCCATCATCTTCTTACACTTGCCGGTGGAGCTCGATGGTGCGTCCTCGACGGTAGCGCAGCACTCCGAGGAGGTGCGCTTGCCGGAGTGGGCATCAGAGCTCTTGCCGGACTTGGTCTTCTTCTTCGCCCCGGGAGCTTCAGCGGCAAGTGATTTGCGATCTGTTGCGGCTGCTGCTTCCTGGTAGATTTTGTCGGCGTAGATAAGAGCATCTTTCTTGTCGCCAGGGACGGAAATGACACTTATCGGGCCTGGCATCTTCAGCATGTTGTATGCATAATGAGAGGCTGCCATGAATTTGGCGAGTGCTGGACGGCCAAGTATCCCATTGTAGGGCAATGGAAAGTCAGCAACGTCAAAAGTGACCCTCTCAGTCCCGAAGTTCAACTCGCTGCCAAATGTCACCGCAACGGATCTTTCCCTTGACTTGCTCCTTCCGGATTGATTCCTTGGAATGTGCGGTCTCTTCGAGCTCACCATCAGGGATCTGGAGTTTCTGAAGTACCGCGGAGGAGATCAGGTTCAAGCCGGCCCCGCCGTCAACTAGCATCTTAGTGACCTTGAGGTTGCGGATAGTTGGTGAAACCAACATCGGCAAGCACCCGACCGCAGTTATGCGATCAGGGTGGTCCTCAATATCAAAGATGATAGGCGTGTTGGACCATTTCAGAGGCTTGCGTGACTCAACCGATGGTTCTGCCGCATTGACTTCCCGCATCCATTGCTTGAGCTGGCGGTGTGAAGTATGCAGAGAAGCACCGCCGTCAACGCACGGGACCTCTGTGGCTTTCTGGAACTCCTGCTCATCAGTCTCGTCATCATCCATGTCCTCATCGTCGTCATCATCTTCATCCTTGTCGCGGCCGCGGGGAGGTCTGTCTCCTTGTCGCTGCTTTGCCTTGCCGCGGCGTCCTCCCCGGCCGGGGCGTTTCTTGCCGGATCCTCCAGCACCTTCCTGGGCCTTCTCCTTGTCGCGTCGCTCGTATTTAGCCTTCTGCTGCTCGACAAGCTGCTCGACCTTCTTGCAGCTCTAGAGGTCATGGCCCTTGGTGCGGTGGATCTTGCAAGATCTTGCTTGTTGGTGTCGTCACCTTGTCGGCGACCGCCACAGCCTGGCAGTTGGTGCCTGCGGCAACCTCCTTGCCGGAGCTACCAACTTTGGCTTTCTTGGCGCCACCTCCGTTGCCGGACTGCTCAACAACTAGCACATCTTTGCCTTTCTTCTTCCTGTTGTTCCGCCGCCGGTTTTTCTTTGTCGGGGCAGTCTCCTCACTATCAGATCCTCCTGCTCCTATATTCTCTGGGGAGTTTCCTCCCTTCCTCAGCACGCGCACATTTGTCGGCCATGGCATACAGCTCACTGACGTCTTTGATCTTGCACATCGCCATCTTCTCCCGCATCCTGCGGTTTCGCACGTTCTGATGGAACGCGCTGATTACCGCGGCAGGGTGGACATCTGGGATGTTGTGCTTTGTCTGTGGCTGAATCTCTGAATATACTTGCGCGGGGCTCTCCTTCCTTCTGGGCGAGCAGATGAAGGTCGCTCTCTTGGCCATGAGGCTTGTGGCCGCCTATAAAGGCGCCGACAAACTGATGGCACAGATCTGCCCAGGAGGATATGGAGTTGTCCGGCAAGTGCATGAGCCAGGATCTGACATTGGGCTTGAGTACCAGCGGGAAGTAGTTGGCCAGGATCTTGTCGTCTCGCCCCCCGGCAGCTTGCACCGCAATGGTGTAGTTGGCCAGGAACTCCGACGGGTGCGTCTTGCCGTCGTACTTCTCTGGTACGTCTGGCTTGAAATTCTTCTTGCTGGGCCACTGGACTTGCCGCAGCTCACGAGTGAACGCAGGGCGACCTACCGCGTACGGCAAGTCACCTGGTTCCCCTGGCGCATGCATGTCGATAGAGGGCCCAGCGCGCTGGTCTGATTGATGTCGCGCTTCTCTTCGGCGCTCGATGCGAGTTCGAGCGTCTTCTTGTTGTCGTTCATGAAGAACTTGGCGCTGATCGCGACGAGCTCGTGGATCCGATGATGCGGTGGAGTCACTGTCGAGGTGGATCCGGCGAGTCGGCGATCTTGGCCTTCGGGGTGGAGAGTGCATGGTGGTTGTACCCCCACCGGTCTCGTCGCCATCGGCTCGTGCTTGGCAGTCCTGCCGCGACAACGATGTACTCGGTTGCCCGGAGTGTCGCCGTTGGCAAAGCCGATGAGACTCTGAATTGTGGCCCTCCATTCATCGACCTTGTCGGCTGTTGGAGGGTAATCTAGGAGCAGTTGAGCTCTCGCCAAAGCTTCTGCTGGAGTGGTGGGTGGCAGTGGCGAACGGCGCGAGGAGCGGGATATGCTCGGACTTCTAACTATGTTAGAAGGAGCAGTATCCCGTCCAGGCGACCGTGCCTCACTCGTGCTAGCCTGTTGGCGTGCATGCTGGCCTTGAGCGTCCCGAGATCCACCAGCTCGATGTTGGCCCAACGAACGTATGGTACTGCGAGTACCATGACGCTGTCGGTCCCGCGCCTCCTGAGATGGGCGCGGTGCATGTACGGACGCCGAGGTCTGCGCCGCCTTGTCCTTGGACTTGGCAGCATCATGGGCTCCCTCGTCGACGCTCGTTCTTCCACCGGCGTCTACCCCACCACCCGTGTGCTCCGGTGGTGGTGGGATCGACGTGGACGGATCCGCTGCCACCGAAGCCTTCTTCTTCGATGGCATGTCGATGAAGACGATGAAGATCTGGCTCGTGTGAACGCCGGATCAGGTTCACACAGCCTCGACGCCCCCTACCTGGTGGGCGAAAGATGTCGGGGAAGCTGATCTGACCCACGAACACCTATGGGACCGGCGGACCGAGCCCCTTTCGGTTCGGCGGGGGGCGGAGGTTGCATGAAGAGCAGATCGAGGCGAAGCACACGAGCAGATTACCCAGCTTCGGAGCTCTCCGGAGAGATAACACTCCTACTGCTGTATGTCTGATTTGTATTAAGTTCTTGCTAGGGAGCGTTGTGTGCTATAGTATACACCAGCTGCTAACGAGACCTAGCGTAGGTGTTCTCTGCCTTCGAAACATTCGAACCCCCCTCTACATTGCGCATGGGCCTCCTTTTATATGTTCAAGGGGTCTCCGACAGGCGGCAACGTAGACAAGGGCAAAAATGGAAAAAGAGTGCGGTTGGTACAGCTACTTGTACAGTGTATCATACCTAACCCTGACGGCAGGGGACAAAGGCATTAAATGCCCGTCTACGTCGCCCAAACAGTGCAAACAGGGACCGTCAGGGGCGCCACTGCCTGCCACGATGGCGATCTTGTCGGCGCCGCTTGCCACCGCTCTCGCTGGCCAAGACAGCCTCTTGCCACGCGCTGGAAAGGTCGTGTGCGACACGTTGGTGGATGTCTTTGGGCGTGGGAAAAGAGTGGTAGCTCGCCATGCAAGCGCCTTGCCGCGGTTGTTGACTTGTCGCGTCCGAAAGCTTGTCGCTCACCGGGCCTTCCCGGCAAGCTCCTCTTGCTGGGGCCTTGTCTCCTTGGCTTGAATACTTTGTTCTTGAATGGCTCCAAAGGAACCACGGAGGACCTCGGCGGTCACCCGGCAAGCCTTGCCGCGGGGTGCTGCAACTGCCCGTGCACAAGTTCGGGATACTAAGGTACCCCTACTCTAGTACACCACAGCCCCTCCGAGATGGTGTGCGGATCGGATGGATTGTTGGGAGGTGTTGGTCAATGCGTGGTGCTCAAAACAATGGCGGGCCTCCCACAACGAGGCCAAGGACAAACGTGCCCAAATGGAAGGTGTGCCACACCACAAAGGCAGCTCCAACTTATTTCAGTACGGGCGGAACTGGGTATGTGGTTTGCTTCATGATTCATGCAATTCATTCATCATGCTAGCTTTACCCCTTTAATTACTAATTTACTTTGTTTCTCTCTTTCGTGCACGCTATAATAAAGGCGGATAAGGTGCCGAGGTGTACGACCTGTATGCCATGGCCCACACTGGCTCTTACAAGAAAGTCAAGGCATTCTCGCATCGACCTTGATGATCCAAAGAACTTCACCAACATCTACGCCTCGACAAGCTCGTGCAATATAGATATCGAGGGCAGGCGAGGAAAGGGAGGACTTTAACCCGAGCGTGGTCCCATTGATCTGAGTTCTTGATGATATCTGGTGGCGGGAGGTCCCATGGCTCCATAGCCATGGGAGATGGACTTATCCGTTGTCCTTGCACTCTCCCGGAGATCAAGGCGTGCCAGTCGAGCTCCGCTCCTGAGATAAGGCCTCGTGAACGGCCAGTCCAACTCGCCTTCAAGGTTAGTTATAAGTACTCAGCTATCTTTCTCCATTACATTGTGTGCGCTTCCATCAATGATTACAAATGGTCATGTGAGTGGTGTTGCAGGCTGCTATCTGAGTGAGAGAGATAGAACGGAGAAACTTCATGGCGGCGGCGGAGAGGCAGCGGGAGTTGGAGGAGAGGACGACAAAGATGTTGGAGGAGGAGAGGGCACGGAATGACATGCAGGCAAGGGCCATGTACGAGCTCCTTGTGGTAAGTTTCTTCTGTAGATTACTTGCTAGTTTTAACATTTGAGTCTCATTACTAACTAGTATGACTCTGTTGTGAAAACCAAATGTGCAGTCTGTGTGCGAGAAGTCCGGTCAGACCTCTCCGCCGATGCTAGTGATTGCTCCTGGGAGCACGGTGAGTTTAATTAGAATGGACATTACTTGCTAGTCTTAACATTTGAGTGTCATAATGCTAACGAGACATTGAAATGATCTTTGGTGCAGCTTAACTCCGAAACGATCGCACGATCCTTCTCCGACTACAGGCGAGCCAGCCCGCTCGTACACCTCCCTGATCACGGTAAGTTTCTCTAGTGTTTTGCTTAACAAATGCATAAAGACCTAGACTTAGCTTTATTTCCTCCAATATGCTTACCATAATGACCTAGAGTTAGCTTCTTTTCCTCCAAAATGACTTAATATGCTTACTGACCTCATAAACCATCCATTCTACCTAAGTTAGCTCTAAAACGATATGTACTTAGGTTACTTATGTCAAAAATTGCATAATTAGCTTAGTTAGCTCATAAACGATCCATTTTACCTAAGTTAGCTCTAAAATGACTCATTTTACCTTAGTTAGCTTACAAGTGATCCAATTTATCCAAGTTAGCTCTAAAATGACCCATTTTACGTAGATTAGCTCCTAAATGATCCATTTTACCTACATTAGCTTTAAAATGACCCATTTCACCTAGGTTAGCTCCAAAATCACCCATTTCACCTAGGTTAGCTCCAAAATGACCCATTTCACCTAGATTTGCTCCTAAACGATCCATTTCACCTAAGTTAGCTAAAAATGATCCATTTCACCTAAATTAGCACTTAAATGATCCATTTCACCTAAGTTAGCTCAAAAACGATCCATTTCACCTTAGTTAGCTCAAAAACGTGGCATTTCACCTTAGTTAGGTCATAAACGACCCATTTCAACTAAGTTAGCTCATAAAAGCACATAAATGATCCTTTCACCTATGTTAGCTCAAAAACGATCAATTTCACCTTAGTTAGCTCAAAAATGTGGCGTTTCACCTTAGTTAGGTCATAAATGACTCATTTCAACTAAGTTAGCTCATAAAAGCTCATAAATGATCCATTTCACCAAAGTTAGCTCAAAAACGATCCATTTCACCTTAGTTAGCTCAAAAACGTGGCATTTCACCTTAGTTAGGTCATAAACGACCCATTTCAACTAAGTTAGCTAACAAAGCTCATAAATGATCCATTTCACCTAAGTTAGCTAAAAAACGATCCATTTCACCTTACTTACCTAAAAAACGTGGCATTTCACCTTAGTTAGCTCATAAACAACCCGTTTCAACTAAGTTAGCTCATAAAAGCTCATAAATGATCGATTTCACCTAAGTTAGCTCAAAAACGATCCATTTCACCTTAGTTAGCTCAAAAAAGTGGCATTTCACCTAAGTTAGGTCATAAACGACCCATTTCAACTAAGTTAGCTCATAAAAGCTCATAAATGATCCATTTCACCTAAGTTAGCTCAAAAACGATCCATTTCACCTTACTTAGCTCAAAAACATGGCATTTCACCTTATTAGCTCATAAACGACCCGTTTTAACTAAGTTAGTTCATAAAAGCTCATAAATGATCCATTTCACCTAAGTTAGCTCAAAAACGATCCATTTCACCTTACTTAGCTCAAAAACGATGCCCTTCACCTTAGTTAGCTCATAAACGACCCATTTCAACTAAGTCAGCTCATAAATGATCCATTTCAACTAAGTTAGCCCATAAACAACCCATTTCAACTTAGTTAGATCATATATGATCCATTTCACCTAAGTTAGCTCATAAATGACATATACTCCTTGTTCTAGTCTTCTTCTTGTTCTAGTCACCTATTTCTAACTTTCTTATTTACCATTTTGCAGATTTCATTCACTTCATGGAAGCTAGCTTGCTATGATGGAGTGCTTGCTTTTCCTTTGATGAAACTTTGCATTGTATCTAGCTTGCTATGATGGAACTTGCTATCTTGATGAAACTTTGCATTGTAATATGTATATGGATGGAACAATGTGTATGGATGGAACTTGCTTATGTATGAACAATGTGTATGGATGAAACTGATGTGATATGTGATATGAAACTTATGTGTTGGATATGTGATATGGAAATATATCTATATATGTCATATATATTTGCTGTGAAAATTGTTGGATTAAAAAACAGAAAAAAGAGACAATATGCAGGCTCTTTGCCGTCTGCCACCGACGGCAAAGGTATCTTTGCCATCAAGCAATGGACGGCAAAGAGGCCACGTGGTAGGCAATCGTAGCTTCGGGAGGTGACCAATTTGGTCGGTTTGCCTCTGATGGTGACGGCAAAACTTTGCCATCCGCAGCGGACGGCAAAGGCTGGCGTTAACCACCTAACGGAGTAACAGCGCATTTATTGCCGTCTGCCTTATTTGCCGTCCGCTGCTGATGGCAAAGGACCCTTTGCCGTCAGCTGCCCGAAGTAGACGGCAACGTAGCTCTTAGCCGTCCCGTACTTTGCCGTCCTGTTTTGCCGTCCGCGGCAGACGGCAAAGGTCTTTGTCGTCCGCCATCCATGCCTTTGCCGTCCGTCGTGGCTGATGGCAAAGTAGCTGATTCCTGTAGTGCTTGGCGTGTCTCAGCTTCGGATCATCTCCATCATTGAGCTTCTTCCTCTCTGCGAGCCAGCGCATTAGCTTTGCTTCCTTGGGATCTACAAAATACCGCTGGAGACGGGGAGTGATAGGTAAGTACCATACAACTTTCTGGGGACATTTCTTCCCGGCCTTCTTGTATCGAGAAGCATTGGACACCGGAAAACTTGTTTTTTCCGCGTGCTCCTTCCGTTAAATTATGCAATCTTTGATGCATGCATGGTATCTAACGTGTGGCAGATCAAGAGGGCACACGATATTCTTTGCCTCATTAACACTAGTAGGACATTGATTCCCCGCGGGAAGAACATCCTTTAATTAGGTACTTGAGATGCTCATCGAGGCTAGTGTCGGTCCATTTGTTTTTAGCCTTCGTCTTCAGGAGTTGGAGCGTGAAACTCTAGCGGGTCACCTCAGGATTGCAACCATCATACAATGGAGTGTTCGAGTCTACCACCAGTTGCTTCATCTTAGCCTCCTCTCTAGAAGCAGCTCTCTCAGTACTCGTCTCCTTGCGAAGCAATGCTTGAACATGAGGGTCCCGCACGATTGAACTTAGTACCGATGAACTCTGCTGCGTGGAGTTCATGTCGTTCTCTCCGCCGCCATGTCCGCCCCCTTCTCCTCCGCGATGTCCGGCCTTTTCTCCTCCGCCATGTCCGGCCCCTTCTCCTCCACCATGTCCGGCCCCTTCTCCGCCGCCATGTCCGGCCTCTTCCCCGCCGCCATTATCGATCATCTCTTTGTCTTGTCCCGTGTCATCATTGCCTGCCCCGTCGGCGTCCTCAACATCGTCATCCTCATCTTCAATTATCCACCAAGTATAGCCATCCATGAAACCAGTCATGAGCAGGTGCGCTTCGACATGACCATCGTCATGGGGGTCGAGCCAAACTATTCCTTTGCATTTTCGACATGGACATAAAACCTCTGTCCGGTTATTTTCTTTCATGTCCTGCACCGCCGACCGCAACCACCTGTCCACCATTGTTCCACCGACCATCGTGAACTCTGCACGGTAATAATAAACAAATTGATTTATAAAAATGCGTGCATGCATCAAAGTCATACAAAAATTCGGCATGACCTTCCCTAAAAATAGGACATATATAGATCTAGAGTTTGCCCGGAATTCGCCGAAACGGGAATAAATCGACATTTCGGCAAAACATAGGCAACTCAAAAGCACAATTTGGCGTCAACTCATGCCACACACACAATTTCCATCATATCTCCCAATTATCATATCACACACACATAAACATATTTCCATTTTGCAAAAGCATGAAATTTTAATCACCTCTATCTTGAGATCGAGCACACGGTGGAGATGATGATGTAGGGAGATCAAAAGTGCACAAAGCTCTTCTTGACAAAGATAGATCTAGTTAGGGGGCAAATAGGTCACTTAACTAAATGCTACATCTACCTAGCTAGCTAATTTGGGAGGAGACAACTTCAACTAGTGGAGGGGGAAGGAAAAAGAGAAAGGAGATGCATTAATGGAGGTGGTGTAGTTAGCTAGGAGTAATGAAGAGAGAGAAAGGTAGGTAGAAGAGGGAGAGTAATGGGGGAGAAGTATTGAGGAAGAAGAAGAGTGAGAGAGGGAGGATGTGGGAGGTAGTGGAAAGGGAAGAGAGGAGATGGGGGAGGGGAGGATTGGTGGGGAAAGGTGGTGGGTTGGTGCGGCTTAGCAGTAGCACGGGACGTAAAACACGCTGCTGATAAGAAAGTAGTAGCAGCGTGCTTTCCACACAAGCGCTACTGCTAATCGGGAGCAACAGTGTGCCCAATTTGAAAATTAGCAGCAGCGACCTCAGAAAAAGTGCGCTACTACTATATCTTTAGCAGTAGCGCTGGTCGCAACAACGCGCACCTACTAAATGTAGGTTGGTGGACACTGTCGGTCGATATTTGTAGCAGCGCGGGTTGCTCCAAGCGCGCTACTGGTAACGCCGTGTCAGTAGCGATTTTTGCATGCATGCGCTACTGCTAATTAGCAGTAGTGCTTCTTTTTGAGCCGCGCTGCTGCTAAGATTCTGAGTATAATGTTTTCCCTATTAGTGGGTGCCGACCAACTAACAACAATCCTGGCGGAGTTTTGTTTGCATTTATTTTGATTTGATTTGAGCATGGGACTGGGCATCCCGGTTACCGGCCATTTTCTCGTGAATGATGAGTGGAGTCCACTCATCGTGAGAATAACCCACCTAGCATGGAAGATATAGACAGCCCTAGTTGATACATGAGCTATTCGAGCATACAAAACAGAATTTCATTTGAAGGTTTAGAGTTTGGCACATACAAATTTACTTGGAACGGCAGGTAGATGTCGCATATAGGAAGGTATGGTGGACTCATATGGAATAACTTTGGAGTTTATGGAAGTGGATGCACAAGCAGTATTCCTGCTTAGTACAAGTGAAGGGTAGAAAGAGATTGGGAAGCGACCAATTAGAAAGCGATAACAGTCATGAACATGCATTAAGATTAATCAACAATGGGTGCAAGCATGAGTAGGATATAAATCACCATGAACATAAACATCGTGGAGGCTATGTTTATTTTGTTTCAACTACATGCGTAAACATGTGCCAAGTCAAGCCACTCGAATCATTCAAAGGAGGATACCACCCTATCATACCACATCACAACCGTTTTAATAGCATGTTGGCATGCAAGGTAAACCATTATAAGCTCCTAGAGCATTGCATGAGCAACTATAATCTCTAATTGTCATTGCAAACATGTTTCATCCATAATAGGCTGAATCAGGAACGGTGGACTAATCATATTTAAAAAAACAAGATAGGTCGAGTTCATTGCCTTTCACTCGCACCACCGAACGGTGTGGATACCACGTGCATTGCACTAAGCTGGAATCTGCAAGCATTAAATACAAAGGAGAAGACAAGGTAATATGGGCTCTTGGTTAGATTAGCAATAATGCATATGAGAGCCACTCAACATTTTCATCGTGGTCTTCTCCTCTCGACCCCCAAAAGTAAAGAAAAGAAATAAAACTAATTACACGGGAAAGCTCCCAACAAGCAAAAATAAGAACGAAAATTCTTTTTGGGTTTTCTTTTAATTACTACTATAAGCATGGAAAGTAAACTAGCTAAAAGTTACAACTAATTGTTTTGGTTTTTCTTAAGGTTTTTCAAACACACAAGAAGAAAGCAAGAAAATAAACTAGCATGGATAGTACAATGAAAAAGTATGAGCACCGACAACTAGCATGAGTGTGTGAACATGAATGTAATGTCGGTGAGAAATACGTACTCCCCCAAGCTTAGGCTTTTGGCCTAATTTGGTCTATGGCCACTGCTGCCCTAGTGGATATCCAAATTCGTAGTTGGGGTTGTACTGAGATGCAGCAGCTACTGCCTGAAGAGCTGTAGCTTGGAGGTGAGTTGCCTACGTCCTCCTATCATATTCATTCGCCTCCTCCCTGGTTATAAAATATCTCCTTTTTGCCTGAAAGTTAAAGAAAGTAGGAGCAGGGAGAGCAACATGGACAGTATGTCGTCTGTCAAAGATTAGTCAGTACTGGAGGTTCATTCCTCTCAAGAAACTGATGGCGAACCAGAGCACTATAATCTAGGTAAGCAGGTGGCAACTCCATATCATTTCGATGTATGGGTACACCAAGATAATTAGCTACACGAGTTGCATAAATTCCACCAAACAAATCTCCATTTTTACCATTAAGATGCAACCTCCGTGCAACAATGGCCCCCAAGTTATATTGTTTATCACCAAATACCGCACTCTTGAGGACACTAAGATCTGGAACGCACATGTGACAAACCTCATCTTTACCATTAATGCATCTACCTATAAAGAGAGAGAAAAATGTATGGAAGGGAAATGAATGCTCCCTATGGTAGCTTGTGCAATTTCTCTAGTCCCCCCCCCCCCCCACAGTGATACTAGCAAGAAAGTATTTATATTCAGATTTGCGAGGTTCACTAACATTGCCCCACTACCGGAGTTTACAAGCAATATTAAAATCTTCTAGGTCCATGGTATATGATTTATCATAAAGATCAAATAAAACAGTGTGAGAATTGCGCGAGGATGAAAATTTAAACCTCTTCACAAAGGAATCAGTGAGGTAGTGGTACTATCAGCACTAATGTGACACGAAATCCTGCAAGGTCAGCATTACGCACATACGCGTCAAATTCATCCTTGCTGCCTGCTTGGACCATAAACTCCTCTGAAGGACATTCACAAGGCCGTACTTGAGCTTCCCTCGGTGGTTCATCCTCCGGCTCACGTATCGCGAGCCTTGGTTCTTGCTTCCTTGAAGAACCACCTTGGTACATTTTACTATGCATTTTTCTTTCCCTGAATTTTTTTTGAAAATTTTAGTGACTCAAAATAAAAGTGAACCAAACTCAACAAGATTGATAGCAACTACTCCCACAAGTGCCTAGAGTCTATATCATGCATTAAAACTACTTTGGACCATATAAATTTGACATGCAAGAACAGGATCACCTCAGCAGCAAAAATTTGCAATAAATAAAGCGAACAAAAACTTATTGGACCATTGGAGGAGTCACATACCGAAGAAAAATCTGCCAAAACAGTTTTGTGAATGGAGCTTTGAGCAAGTGATCAAAAATGGCAGTAAGATGAGCTAGAACACAGGTTTGAGCTATGGGAGGATTTTTTTTTTGGAGGAAGACGAAGTGAGTGGGTGCTGGAATAAGTGGAGGGGGTCCACGTGGGGCCCATGATGCAGGAGGGCGCACCCTGTGCCCTCATGGCCTAATGGTGGGTCCCCCTGGTGTGTTCTAAGTGCCAGAAATTCTTAAATATTCTACAAAAAATCATACTTAATTTTCAGGGTATTTGGATAACTTTTATTTTCGGGGTACTTTTTATTGCACGGGTAGTTCAAAAAATAGACAAAAAATACTATTTTTGCTTTATTTAAACTAGATAACAGAAAGTAAAGAGTGAGTACAGAGAGTTTGCTTTCTAACTTCATCCATCTCATGCCCATCAAAAGGAATCCACTAACAAGGTTGATCAAGTCTTGTTAACAAACTTCTTCCGAATAACATGAAACCGGAGAATTTTCGAATAACACTAGGTTACCTCAACGGGGATATGCATGTTCCCAACAATAAGAATATCATATTTCTTCTTGATAGTAGGAAGAGGAAATTCAAAACCTCCAATAGTAATCGTTGAAATTTTTCCAATAGAATTGATACTATGAACTTGAGGTTGTTTCGTCAGAAAGTGTACCGTATGCTCATTACCATTAACATGAAAAGTGGCATTGCCTTTGTTGCAATCAATAACAGCCCTTGCAGTATTCAAAAAGGGTCTACCAAGGATAATCGACATACTATCGTCCGCAGGAATATCAAGAATGACAAAGTCCGTTAAAATTGTGACGTTTGCAACCACAACAGGCATATCCTCACAAATATCGACAGGTATAGCAGTTGATTTATCGGCCATTTGCAAAGAGATTTCAGTAGGTGTCAACTTATTCAAATCAAGTCTACGATATAAAGAGAGAGGCATAACACTAACACCGGCTCCAAGATCACATAAAGCAGTTTTAACATAGTTTCTTTTAATGGAGCATGGTATAGTTGGTACTCCTGGATCTCCAAGTTTCTTTGGTATTCCACCCTTAAAGGTATAATTAGTAAGCATGGTGGAAATTTCAGCTTCCGGTATCTTTCTTTTATTTGTAACAATATCTTTCATATACTTAGCATAGGGATTCATTTTAAGCATATTAGTCAAACGCATACGCAAAAAGATTGGTCTATTCATTTCAGCAAAGCGCTCAAAATCCTCATCATCCTTTTTCTTGGATGGCTTAGAATGAAAAGACATGGGTTTCTGAACCCATGGTTCTCTTTCTTTATTGTGTTTCCTAGCAACGAAGTCTCTCTTATCATAATGCTGATTCTTTGATTGTGGGTTATCAAGATCAACAACAGGTTCAATTTCTACATCATTGTTATTACTAGGTTGAGCATCAACATGAACATCATCATTAACATTATCACTAGGTTCATGTTCATTACCAGATTGAATTTCAGCATCAGAAATCGAAATATCATTGGGATTCTCAGGTGTGTCAACAACAGGTTCACTAGAGGCATGCAAAGTCTTATCGTTTTTCTTTTTCTTTTTCTTAGAAGGACTAGGTGCATCAATATTAGTTCTCTGAGAATCTTGCTCAACTCTCTTATGATGGCCATTGGGATACAAAGGTTCCTGGGTCATTCTACCACCCCTAGTCATAACTCTAACAACATTATCATTGTTCTTATTATTTAACTCTTTGAGCAAATCATCTTGTGCTTTAAGTACTTGTTCTACTTGAGTGGTAACCATAGGAGCATGTTTACTAATAAGCTTAAGATCACCTTTAACTCTAGAAATATAATCACTCAAGTGTTCAATCATATTAGCATTACGTTTCAATTGTCTACCGACATAAGCATTGTAGTTTTCTTGTTTAACAGAAAAATAATCAAACTCATCCAAGCATTGGCTACCAGACTTATAACGAGGAATATCACCTTCATCAAATATATAGAGAGAATTTACCTTTACTACCTGTGTCGGGTTATCAAGACCATGTATTTGTTCAATAGGTGGTAAATTCTTAACATCTTCAGCTTTAATACCTTTTTCTTTCATAGATTTATTTGCCTCTTGCATATCTTCAGGACTGAGAAATAGAATACCCATTTTCTTCGGAGTTGGCTCAGGAGTTGGTTCAGGAAGTGTCCAATCATTATCATTGCTCAATATATTATTCAATAGCAATTTAGCTTGCTCAACAGTTCTTTCCCTGAAAACACAACCAGCACAACTGTCCAGATGGTCTCTGGAAGCATCAGTTAGTCCATTATAGAAGATATCAAGTATTTCATTTTTCTTGAGAGGATGATCAGGCAAAGCATTAAGTAATTGGAGAAGCCTCCCCCAAGCTTGTGGGAGACTCTCTTCTTCCATTTGCAAAAAATTATATATTTCCCTTAAGGCAGTTTGTTTCTTATGAGCGGGGAAATATTTAGCAGAGAAGTAATAAATCATATCCTAGGGACTATGCACACAACCAGGAGCAAGAGAATTAAACCATATTTTAGCATCACCCTTTAATGAGAACGGAAATAACTTCAGGATATAGTAAACGCGATTTTTTCCTCATGAGTAAATAGGGTTGCTATATCGTTCAGTTTAGTAAGATGTGCCACAATAGCTTCAGATTCATAGCCATAAAAAGGATCAGATCCAACCGAAGTAATTAACTCAGGATCGACAGAGAAATCATAATCCTTATCAGAAATATAGATAGGTGAAGTAGCAAAAGCAGGGTCATATTTCATTCTAGCATTCAAAGAATTTTCTTTCAGCTTAGCTAACAATTTCTTAAGATCATATCTATCTTTTCAAGCAAAAAGGTCTCTAGCAGTTTCTTCATCCATAATGTATCCCTCAGGCACATCAGGCAATTCATATCTAGGTGGAGAATCTTCATCATCACTTTCATCAATATTATCAGTTTGAATAATTTCATTCTCTCTAACCCTAGCAAGTTGTTCATCAAGAAATTCACCTAATGGCACAGTATTATCAAGCATAGAAGTAGTTTCATCATATGCATCATGCATAGCAGAAGTGGCATCATCAATAACATGCGACATATCAGAATCAATAGCAGGTGCATGTGTCGCAAGTTTACTCAAAACAAAAGGTGAATCAAGTGTAGAGCTAGATGGAAGTTCCTTACCTCCCCTCGTAGTTGAGGGAAAGATCTTGGTTCTTTAATCTTTCAAGGTCCTCATAGTGATCAGCAGATATAAATCCCAAGTGACTCAAAGAATAGAGCTATGCTCCCCGGCAGCGGTGCCAGAAAATAGTCTTGATAACCGACAAGTATAGGGGATAGCAACAGTTTTCGAGGGTAAAGTATTCAACCCAAGTTTATTGATTCGACACAAGGGGAGCCAAAGAATATTCTCAAGTATTAGCAACTGAGTTGTCAATTCAATCACACCTAAAAGACTTAATATCTGCAGCAAAATATTTAGTAGAAAATTAGTATGGAAGTAACAGTAATGGTGGCAAAAGTAACAGTAGCAGGTTTGTAGTAATCGTAACAGTGGCGACGGCGAAGTAACTAAGCAACGATCAACATGTGAAAAGCTCGTAGGCAATGGATCAGTGATGGATAATTATGTCGGATGCAATTCCTCATACAACAGTTATAACATAGCGCGACACAGAACTAGCTCCAGTTCATAAATGTAATGTAGGCATGTACTCCGAATATAGTCATACGTGCTTATGGAAAAGAACTTGCATGACATCCTTTGTCCTACCCTCCCCTGGCAGCGGGGTCCTATTGGAAACTACGGGATATTAAGGCCTCCTTTTAATAGAGTACCAGACCAAAGAATTAACACTTAGTGAATACATGAACTCCTCAAACTACGGTTATCACCGGAGTGGTCCCGATTATCGTCACTTCAGGGTTGCCGGATCATAACACATAGTAGGTGACTATTGACATGCAAGATAGGATCAAGAAATCACATATATTCATGAAAACATAATAGGTTCAAATCTGAAATCATGGCACTCGGGCCCTAGTGACAAGCATTAAGCATGGCAAATTCATAGCAACATCAATCTTAGAACATAATGGATACTAGGGATCAAACCCTAACAAAACTAACTCGATTACATGGTAAATCTCATCCAACCCATCACCGTCCAGCAAGCCTACGATGGGATTACTCACACACGGCGGTGAGCATCCTGAAATTGGTGATGTAGGATGGTTGATGATGATGATGGCGACAGATTCCCCTCTCCGGAGCCCCGAACGTACTCCAGATCAGCCCTCCCGAGGAAGATTAGGGCTTGGCGGTGGCTCCGTATCGTAAAACGCGATGAATCCTTTGTCTTCATTTTTTTCTCCCCGAAAGTGAATATATGGAGTTGGGGTGGAGGTCGGTGGAGTACCAGGGGGCCCACGAGGTAGGGGGCGTGCCCCAGGGGAGGGGCGTCCTGCACCCTCGTGGACAGGGTGTGGGCCCCCTGATGCTGATTCTTTCGCCAATATTTTTTATTAATTCCAAAATGTGTCTCCGTGGATTTTCAGGTCATTTCGAGAACTTTTATTTCTGCACAAAAATAACACCATGGCAGTTCTGAAGAAAACAGCGTTAGTCTGGGTTAGTTCCATTCAAATCATGCAAGTTAGAGTCCGAAACAAGGGCAAAAGTGTTTGGAAAAGTAGATACGTTGGAGACGTATCAAAATACATCAGAGTACAACATTATATTGCTCCAGCACTCAGCTACCCCATTACACAACTACTCCAGCACCAAGTTTCACATGCAACATCTATAACCTCGAAATTAGCATCATAGACGGTACACAGACATATGCATCTCATCTGGAAAATTGCTGAAGTGGAAGGCGAATACTGAGCCTTCATTGATGTTGAAGGTGTTTGCAACTTTAAGCCAGTGCATGTGGATGATTAACCGTCCATCCTTCCTTCTCTTAAGGAACACTTCAATATTGAACCGTGGGTGTTGTATTGAAACCTTCCTCGCCTCCTGACCATAAGGTGGTTTGAGAGGTAGTCATCAGTGAATTACTTTGAAAAGGCCTGGAAACAAGGATGTGCATAAATATCTTCTCTATAATGGAAATGGGGCAAAGGAATTAAAAAAAGGCAAGGTATAATAGTTAGTACCATGTTGTAGTGAATTGACGTCTTCTTCATTGTGCGGATAAAGATCTTGTTGTTTTTTGTCGCTAATTTCTTTATCCTAACAATCTTTCAGAGTTTCTTGACTTGACTGATATTCATGGAGAAATCATTTCCTCATATGCAAAAAGGGTTGAACAGTGGGTCAAAACCTCTAACAGCAGGACCTACATGTGCAAGACCAAATTGTTAAAACCTAAATATAAGAATGGTTCCTGTAGTTGAACAATAATGTGCTATTAGACAAAGGACCATGCATGTGCAAACCTCGATTGTAAACCTCAGTGCTTCCCATTCCCATGCAACACATATAAGGTAGTTAGTCATCAAGTTAAGTGAGGGTTCACATGCTATCAGTAAAATACGTTCATGAAAAATAAGTGCATTGCAGATTCATCAGATTAATTCAAGCCACATGGAAAACCCATTTATCCAAACCAAGCATGATTAAGAACTATGAAGTATAACAGTTGTATATGTTTCTCATGTATTAAGTGCAGCCAAATTTGATTTATTCCTCACATACACAACAATACAAAATTCTACCCATGACAATTGGACATCGCATTGCAGAATTGAACCAAGAAGTTAACTAAACACCACAACAAATGAACCAAACATTAATTGAGCACCACATTGCACAATATAACATACTCCTAATAGAAGATCAGATAGTTAACCAAACCAAGCATGCTTAACAACTTGGAAATATAGCAATTGTATTTGTTTCTCATGTATTTAGTACAGCCAAATGCAATTTATTTCTCACATGGTTTACAATAACAGAATGCACCCACAACAATTGAACATTGCATTGCAGAATTGAACCAAACAGTTAATTAAACACCACAACAAATGAACCAAACGTTAACTCAGCACCACATTGCACAATGTATAACATGCTAGAAGATCAGATAGTTAACCAAACCAAGCATGCTTAACAACTTGGAAATATAGCAATCGTATTTGTTTCTCATGTATTTTGTAAAGATAAATTCGTTTTATTTCTCACATGGAAGACAATACAAAATTGCAGCCTAAAGAATTGAACATCATATTTGCAGAATTGAACCAAACAGTTATCTGAAGACGAGCACTAATTAACCAAACAGTTAATAAGTGAGCACCACATTGCACGAGATATAGAACATATACACTAGAGCAACAGATTGCATGGTAAAAGTAGATAGCACAATTCACTAGAATTTGTTAAGGAAAGGCACGAGTCGCACATGCAACGGGTAAATCGAGCATGCTTAACCGGCGTAGCTAGCAAACTGAACATGGGTCCTTATAGTGAGCTAATAAGACAAGCTACTCCTCATCGTCGGAGATATCAATGATGATTGGCTCCTTGGACATGGAAGAGGCGAGGCCTCCACATCGTGGGTGCCCTCGTCGTAGTGGTGAGTTGCCTGAGCCGCTCCGTGCACCAACCTATTGGATCTCGAGTTGAGGTAAGCATGTGCACGCTGAGCAAACACCTCGTAGTCTTCATCGAAGGCACCGAGGGTGGCCTCGAGAAAATGCCATGAACTGTCATTTAAAGCAGTCAATTGTGCCGCAGCATCAGCACGCGATGCGTCGATGGTGGCCTCGACGGCGAGGTGCTCCTCCAAGATCTGGGGGTCGGCATGAATGACAGCCATCGCGACCTCATCCGCGCGTGCGGCCGCGATTTGCTTCTCCGTTGCCAAATGCTCCTTGAGCTCCTGGCTATAAGGTGTGCACCATGGCTTAGAGCGGCACTTGTTTTGGGGAGGGGTCGGTGATTTGGGTGGAAGGTGTCGCGCCAGCGGTCGGGGGCATGTGGGATGTGGAAGGAGGAGGAGGAAGGGGTTCGGGTGTGGATAACCTGCCTGGATAGACGAGGCTGAGCAGCGTGAAGGAGGGTCGACGACGAGGAGGCGGCGCTGCAAGAAAGGAGCGAAGGAGTGACCGTTTCAACTTGGAAAGGAAGGCGGAAACAAGGGATATGTGGCTTTTGGTAAGGGGAAGGGGGCGGGGCGATAGATATTTCTACGGAAGCCAAAAATTTTGAATCGGTGCAGCGAAAAAACTAGCGCGCAAAGTGTAATCAGACACAGTCCCTTATTCAGAACTATGTACGATACGTGAACATCACAAATGATACAGATAGCTAAACCCATGTGTGATGAGTTTGAACGTCAAAAATTTTTGTTTGAATTTCCCTGGTTATAGTGGTCATCCACGTCATTGCATAATTTGGGTACACAAAGGAGACTACAGCACACCCACACTTCATAATCGAGCAAGTTCAGCAATTAAACAGAGATAGTTAACCTAAACATTACTCTAACGAATTAAAGATCAGCGCTATTAATTAAACAAAACAAAGAGTACTACTACGGCTAGTGCTTGTCGATCTCTGCCGCCTCCTCCATGTCCAGCTCGCGCCCGACGGTCTCCTGGGGAAGGGGCTCCATGGCATCCATCACAACATACTCAGCAAGCATCTCGCCATCTGCGTCCGCCACGAGCTGGGCGTGGGCGGCTGCGATCTGGGCTTGGACGGGCTCCGTCGTGGAAAGGTATGCGGCGAACGAACGGACGGCTGCTCGATCGAACGCTCTCGGTGATTGCCAACTCTTCGGCCGTGGGTTGCTGACCATTGTCAGAGAAGCTTCGTTTGATTTGTGCGGTGACCGCCATGAGCTGGGCGTGGGTGGCCTTGATATGGTCGTGGGTGGCCTCCATCAGAGCTAAGGCCGCCACTGTGGAATGAACAACTGTTGTGCCGCTCTCGCCAGTTGCTATCCCCGAGGCAGATGTTGCTGCCGCCACCTGAGAAGCAACAACGACCGTTTGGGCTCCTTGGACGCCCGGTCGCAGATTGCGGCCGCGCTCATGCACCTTGTTAGCACGTGCATGGCAGCTGCAGCCGCGCTCTCGTTGGAGTGGGCCGCTGAAGTTTCCCTCACGACGTGGGTCCACGTCCCCATTTTCACCGGCGACGATTGAATAGTGAAATGATATTTGGGGAGCGAGCTACTATGCTTGACACGCCGGCTACGGACTGTAGCCGACGCACCTTCTCGCGTAAGCCATAGGCGTACTATACTCAGACGGTGCTCCAAGATATTTTGTACTGCATCTCACACGGTTGGTGATAATAAATTGTGTGCGATCTACTTGATTTTTCATCGTGATTTGAATTACATAACTAGGTCACAGCGGCAATGGAGGGTGTTTGAATTGCTAGAACTTTTATCTGCAGTGAACATGCAACTCACTACAAAAAAAATACACTTCCGTGATGATATGTGTTTGTCACAGTAGGTCGCGTTTTCTGTCATGCATGTACATCCATGATGATTTTATGACAGAATCAAGATAGTCATACATGTGCTGTCGTAGAAGTGTTCCATGCCATTACCAAAATTATCATCACGGAAGTGTCCACTTCCATGACGATAAATCGCGCGTCACAGAAGTGCTTTCGTCAAGGGTGACCGACACGTTGCATCCACCGTAATGGAACATCGTTAAGCTATCGGGTCGGGTTTTGGATCCAATAACCCATTAACAGCCTGGACCAATGGGGACTTTCCACGTGTAAAATCATCATTGGCTGGAGGAAACACTTGTCGGCTCAACATTGGGACAGATGTCATCCACTCATTGGAAAAAAGGCGCCTATGATACGTCGGCACGTGGCACGGCCCAACAGAGGCCCATTCTTGTGAAAAGGCCAGCCCGTTGACTTGGTCAAAAGGTGGCGGGCCGGCCCATGGAAAGCCTGTTAACGGCCTATTCGCATATAGCCCATTTACAGCCCGCTAACCCAAGGCCCGTTACACCCTATCCGAATTAGGCCCAGTAGCATCATCTGGGCCATCCAATATGATTCCAGCCCGTTTTCACTTCTGGCCCATGTATGGCCCATGACATCTTTCGGCCCATATGAGGCCCTTTGTAACTCTTGGCCCATTAACGGCCCGTGGTGAAACTGGCCCGCAATGAACAGTGTATCACTTTATACCCATTAACGGCCCGTGGTGAAACTGGCCCGTAATGAATAGTGTATCACTTTATACCCATTAACGGCCCTAATTCCGTTGGGCCGTTTCCAGCCCATGTTATCTTTCAGCCTTCTCAGAGCCAATTTATTCTTGGACTCATTTCCAACATTCGTTTACTTACGGCCCGTTACTGGCATTTTCTGCTTGTGGGCTAAATTCAGCCCGAGGTTATAGTCAGCCCGTTTGTGGCCCGTTAATACGTTGGGCCGTTTCCATAGCGTCATCAAATACGGCCGATTAACGACGTCCTGTTATGGTCGGCCCATGAATAGACGATTCCAACTCTATCCCGTTTACGACCATAATGCGGTCTATTATGGGCCCATGTTTGGCCAACCGATCATACGGCTCGTAGAAGGCCCATTGATGATACGTCCCGTAGAAGGCCCATTGTGTCTACGACACGTATAAGGCCCATTGTTTCTATGACACGTAGAAGGCCCATTGTTTCTACGGCCCATAGGAGGGAAATGGTAACTATAGTAAATATGTAGCCCATGGTTATTGTGGCCTAGTTTTAAAAAATAGGTTATTGCGGCCACTAGCAAACCGCGGAAAAAGAACTGCATTGCCTACAAGCAAAGAAATAAACAAGACAATAAGGAAATAAATAAGCATGCAACTTATGCTAGGCTATCACGGCTATTACACATATTACATCCACTGGGCATCAAAGTTCGCCACCAGTGCAAATATAGGGAACACAACAGCATATAAATGCTGCAGCAAAACAAGTCCAAAACTGAAACCACTTTAGAAGAGCTCAAGAAACAATATCCTGGGTACCCATAATGCTGGCAAGATGCTTAGCAAGCTTATTAACTTTCTCTTGTTTGGCGCTTAAGTCCTCCAGCACTTGCTGTTGCACCAGAAAGTATGCATCTGAATTCTGCAGGGACTTCCTCAGTCATTTGGCTTCCTGTCGCGTAACATCTGATCGATGTCTTTCAACTTGAAGTTGAGTCTCAATAAGTCGAACTGATTCAGGCAATGAGTTCGAAGAGCTGGTGCCAGCAGTAGTAGCCAGTAACTCGAACACTACATCAAGACAGGACTTCGGGGTTGTCTCAGTGTCTTCAATATAGTTTTTATCGGCTTTCTTGGAGACCAACAGGGATGTCTCACTATCTTGAACCTTATCTACATTACTTCCTTTACCATTGCATAACGGGGTACTCTTCTCCAATATTTTATCCGTTTTCTAAAAGAGAAACAAACAAACACATCACAGGTTTACAATGTAGTATATGAAACTCATTTTGGTAAACAAGTTCAGTAGTAAGGTGGACAGGATAACAACATGAAACAAACATATATATATATATATATATATATATATATATATATATATATATGTAGTATGGTCACTGTATGGTCTATATCATTCTAGTTTATGTTGCCAAATCAAGATAGATACAGTTCGAATCATATCTATTTAAGACAAAGCAGCATAGAAAGAATATAAGTGTGGGAAACTACATAGCAATAACAACACTTGAAATGTGCATGGCATGAGAACATAACTGTTTATTCAATTGAAACTGAAATCAACATAGAGCAAGTTACAACAACAAACACGTTAAAGAAACAGGTTTAAAACATACATGTTGCACCATTGGAGTTTCAATTGCATCCTTCAAATTTGAAATTAGTTGGTATGAGTAAATGTTACTAACTGCTCGTGTTTGGGTGCTCTGTGGTGGAGACGGTGTTGTTTCAACGGGAACTGGGTTACTATCTGCTGGGGTTGGGGTTAGAAGGGGTGTAGCTGGTTCTCTGTCCAACTGGGTAGGGGTACAATCTGCATGAGTCTGGGTTATGTGTGGTGGGGCTGGTTCTTGGGCAAGTACAACCGTGGTTCTATGTGCATCGACAGGTAGCACGATCTTTTCTGAAGACCGTGTTTTTACTCCCCCAGATACTGCCATCACCCCCTCCAATTGAAATGGCTGATCAACAAGAAAAGTAATTGAATGTACAGACATTGTAAGATAGACAGGTGCAATGGATAGTAGGGAAGAAAACAGGGCATGAAATAATTCACATTTATGTTGTCTAACCAAACAGAATAGCAGGACATAACTTCACATATATGATGGCTAATTAAACAAGATAGCATGACACAATTTCACATGTATGATGGCTAACTAAACAGGATAGAATGACATACTTCAAAATATGATGACTATGTAAATAGGATGACATGATATAACTATACGATGTGTCTATTAAAGTGGTTGGCATGCCATAAATCACAAACATGCCGTTGATGGAAACATGATGGCATGATATAATGACATAATTTAAAATATGATGACTATATAAACAGGATGAGATCATATAACTATATTATGTCTTTAGAAAATTGGTTGGCATGCCATAATTCAGATACATGCTGTCTATGTAAACATCATGGCATGACATAATTCAAATATATGATTTATATACTAAGGAAGTGAGCAGAGGGCAATCGCATATATGATGTGTCAACTAAGGAGATGGCATTCAATATTGTGTATATGATGTAAAAACTAAGCATTGCAATACAACATATGCATGATATGAGTAATATAACCCTGCCAAGTTTTAGGATACACCTCAGTGGGATAATAGGACTGGTCATCGCCTCTGAATCCTCCTCTCAAGAGCTATCTCAGAACCAACAAGATATCTGCTTCAAGAGTAGCATTGTCTGCTCTGAAGACCTTGTTTTCACTCCAGATTTCTCCATCACCAATTCAAATGGCTGATGCACAGGAAGAGCAGTTGAATATACAAACATTGTCAACAAAATTAATGAGAAATATAAAAAAAGGACGGCATGATATAATTCACATATATGACGCTTGCCTAAACAGCATGGCATTACATAATTCACATATATAATGCCTTGCAACATGATAACATTGCATAATTCACATATATAATGTCTTGCAACAAGATGGCATTGCATAATTCACATATATGGTAATTAGACACTAAACAGGTGGCATTCACACAAAGCATGTCTAAACTAAGCAAATGACATAGCAATGCAAGATACCGTACGCACGATATGACCAACATAACCCTGCCAAGTTAGAGCATGCACCTCGAGGGGGAAATATGACTGGTCATCTGTCTCTGAATCCTCCTCTGAGGAGCTATCACTAACCAGCAAGACATGCGCTTTGTCAGATAGCATTTTCTGCTCTGAAGACCTTGTTTCCACTCCAGATTTTTCCATGACCGTGCCGAATGGATGATGCACTGGAAGACTGATAGAATGTACTAAAATTGTTGACAAATTTAACACGTAATAAAAAATGATGGCATGATATAATTCACATATAAGATGACTGGCTAACCAGGGTGGCATTGCAAAATTCACATATATGATGCCTGGCTAAACAAGATGGCATTGCGTGATTCACATATACGATAAAGAAACTAAATAGATGGCATTGACACAAAGCATGTCTAAACTAAGCAGATGACATCTTTAATGTATACAGTAAGCAATGCAAGGCACCATGTGCATGATATTACCAACATCAGCATGCCAAGTTAGAGCGAAGACCTCGTGGTGTAAATAGGAGTGGTCTTCTCCTTCTGAATCCCCCTCAGAACAGTTATCTTCCTCTTGATTACAATCCGAAATGGGTGGAGGGGGGCTGCCTTTGCACCCACCATGGAGCGACGTCTGCATGAAGTTTTATTGCCACGCAAGGCTCGTCTCTTTTGCTCTACATGATCAGTTCCATTGTGTACAATAACAGGCATGCATAGGAATAAAACATAGTGAGATTATGTAAGGAGTGCATGCACAAATCCAGAGTGATGGTAGCAAACTATGGATAGACCCAAAACCAATGATAGCAGGCAGATAATAGCTTTAGTTAAAAAATACAGATAATGGCTCCTTTAATATTTGTTTGCACCGAACATGAAACTCATAGTAGACACCCGAGATTAACTAGATAGTAGACAGATAGTACTGATTGCTGCCCCAATATGTACCCCACAACCATTTAAAAACTCAAGTTTCGGCATTAGTTTGGACGTGACTCGGAGTCTAATAGGTGAACACGACGATAGTGTAGCATGTCATCATATTAAGCGATGCATAACATAAGCAGACACGAAAGAGTGTGACCTCTCTTGCAGACCCGTGTAGTCCTCAAGGTCATCTGCTCAGTTGATGATGGTAATGCAGTTGTCGTGGCTGCCGGCGGCAGGGACGAAGATCTGAGGCGGCGAAAGACAGTTTGGAGAGTGGATCCCTGCTGTGGTGAACCCTTCCGTCGTTGGAACAGCTGAGCTGGGGTGGTACACGACGCCGCAGGAGCAGGACAAACCACACAAGGTTTTCTTTGACACATATCTGTAACAGAAGTAATTGAGTAAGGGCTTGTTTGAATTTGAGGATTCTAACAATGCAGGGATAGGAAATAGAGAGGAATAGGATAGGAATGCACGTGCAAAACAGCGAATTTAAAAACACAGGATTTCTGCCAATCTGGGTGTTTGATTCACAAGAATTGGAAGATCACATGATGCAAAAAAGCATGGTGAGATTAAGTCAAACCACAAGAAAATGTACGGATATAATGCTATTATGCTACTATCTCTTAGTCTTGTGCTTGATGAATAGGAATATGAAAAGGAGGACAAGTAGAAATTAGAATTCCTATGGTTTTTCTTTCAAGGAGACACTAAAGGAACAAATCCTATAGTTTTCCTTTGCTCCATTCCTTTGCACCAAATTCATGAAAAGTAGTACCATAGGAAACTTTCCAATTCCTATGTTTTTCATTCACTTTTCCTTTCAAGCACTGGCGATTCTAGTAGACAGGCTTAAGCAAGGAAAATCTTACACTAAAAAATGTTTTTGTGCTACTTCTATTACTTTGGACCCAGGCCACTGCCATACTAGCTCAACTCCCAGGCCCATCGAAAAATGCACAGCTCAAACGCGCAGAGATAAATAATGATGGCTTTCAAGAGAGTACATCACGGATAGCTAAGTTGACTAGTACCTCACTGCTTGTCATATAGTAGGATAAAATAATCGTATTTCACATTACTACGCGTGCTCAATGGACAATATATATAACATGTAGACTGAAAAAGAGATGCAACAAGTGTACAACCTCTTTGGCGAAGCCATGTCGATCTTACTGTGATTGGGTTGGCCGATGAGGATGCTCCGGCTGACTTGGCTGTCGAAGGAGGGGAATAAGATCTTAGGCGTCTGGAGATGGAGCCCGAGGTACTGCTCCGCTGTGATGGAGGGATTCGTCGTTGGAGCAGCTCTGGTGAGTTGTACGACGCCGAGGCTGAAGCAAGACAAGAGAGACACCGTTAACCTGAGTGGAATTCTAATAGCATCTCCAATACATGACGTAAAATACATAACCACAAAGTGCTAGATGTAAAATACATCAGCCGCTCATCTCTGAACTTAACTGTCGAAACTGAATTTAACTGTCGAAACGGAACTTAACTGTCGAAACTGAATTTTGTTGTCGAAACTGAATTTTACTGTCAAAACTGAACGCACTAGCAAGGTGAGGCTACACGTCAGTCGAATGACTTTTTCATCAATGGTCAGTTGATTTTGCAGCCGTTGGATATGAAATCAAGGGCCTGCAGTTCATCTTCAACCACCACCACCCTGAGCCGCCAGCCACCACCGGCCAAACAGCAGCCCCCCGCCGCCCGCGACCGGCGGTGCACCGCCCCGCCCGTCTGCCCCGAAAACACTCCCCACTACCGGTCCGCCGCCGCCCCGGCCATCCCTCTAAGCCCCCCGTACCGGAGCTTTTTCTCCGGCGATCCCCACGCCACCGCCCCACCACCGTCGGCCACCACTGCCCCCACCCTGAACCCTAAGATAGATAGTGGGGTACCTCTTCGGCGAGCCCCCTCCCCATCTGCGGCTGGTTCTTCCTTCACCCCGCAAGCCCCCCACCCCTAAAATTAATCGACCCAACAGTCCATTCAATCGATCAAGTGTAGCTAAATCGGAGCAGCAGCACGAGCAAGAGCAATAGCAAGAGCAGACCAGGCAGGGGACCGAGAGCAAGAGTAGAGCAGTAGCGCGAGCGAGAGCTAAAGCAGCAGCAGCTCCTACTGATGTAGACATCGTCGCCGAGGGAGCGACACCATGGAGGAAGTGGCCGGCGACGCCGCCGTGGATGGAGTTGCGTCGTGTCGGCTCAGGACCGAGCGCCGACAGCACCGTGAGATCGAATGAAGAAGAAAATGCGGCAATTAGTGTACAACCTCTTTGGTGGTGCTAATTAGGCCGCAACTTCATCCGAGGAAACGGTGATGATGATGCTCTTCTGGTGGTGCAGGTGAAGACGGCGGTGTGGGAATGGAGGTGGCGCGAAAGATAAGGGGAACATCGAGGCAGCTCCTTGGAGGTGGAGGACGGGGTGGCTGAACCGGCGGATGACGAGATCGATGACGGATCCTCATCTGGTACGGTGGATGAGGGACGTCGAGGTGTTGCTGTGGATGACGTCGTCGGGGAAGAGGCTCCGGCTGGGTGGCGGACGCAGGAGGGTGTGGGGCTTCGTCGCGGGTTTTCACAGCCTCGGTGTACGAATGGGTGGGCGGATGGGATGGGAGTGGGGACCCATGGCTTAGGGACGCGCTTGTCCGAAATGTGGGGTAAGTTACGAAAGTACCCCCAGTGATTTGAGGCGGTTCTTTCGGTTCAAGGGTACCACGGGCATTTCCCGTGTCGGGATTTCACAGGAGGTGGGAGTTTTCGTGCGCGTTGTAATTTCGGAATAGCAAGGTGCGGGTTGAGATGGAGCGAGTTGTCGGAGCACAACGAGACAAAGATATATCTTAAATATTTTGGGCTAACAAGGCGCGGGTTGAAGTGGCGGGAGTTTCGCAGCATGATAGACAGAAACGCTAGCTTGAAATTTTGGCATAACAAGGCGCGGCATGAAATTTTGGGAGAACAAGCTTAACGTGTACCCAAAAAAAGGCAGTTTGCACCTCAACACACACAACACACACACACAAACACCATTTAGACTAGAGTGAGGTACACGTGCATTGCACGCATGAGATTTGGCAACCAAATTATGAATAAATACCACATTATAGCATGTAAGCTTTGAGTCATATATGCATGATGTAGATGTTCGTTTAATTCTTATTGTTCATTTCATTCAAAATCATCTAGTTTTTGTAAGAAAGCTAATTTATTTGAAGATTCATGGAATTATGCGTTGTAAGACATAAAGTAAAACAAATAATGGAAAATCATGTAGAAAAACATTTGGGCAATTCTGATACGGAAGATTCTAGAAGTGATTGTGTTTTGATGTTTGTGCATTATGCTTAAGTTCAACCATGGAGTCTTCTAGATTATACATGTGGCAAAATCTAGTGGAATCTAGATGATATCCAACGGCTAGTAGTGCTCAAATTTGCCATCTTTGGACCATCGGATTCGCCTCATCCAACGACCATCTTTCAAAGTTAAAGTTACCCGCACACAATATAAAAAATATAATATAGAATATATATATATATAGGGGAATAGATATAGATATGTGATGCGAAAGCCACCCATCATCTCCAATTAGAATAGTGTGTCCATGCACAGATGCGACGTGGCCAAATGATGTCTGCCATCGGTATCTCAAATTCAAATCAGTCTGACCTTGTTCAATGTGTATACATTACAACATGCTCGTTTCCAAACTACACCACGCATATCTCCGTTGTATTCATGCATGCATGGGTTTCAAACATCAGGATCTCTTATTCAAATATTTGAATTCAACTTTACATTGATTATGACCTCACCTAGTCTTTTACACCCGCACAGTCGTCTTCTCTTTATAATTGTACCACTAACTTTCTCTCGTGCATGCATGCACACACACTACCAGTCAGCATTATCCATCGCACACATGCAATCTTTTTCTTCAGGTCGGTCTCCCATGAAGGCACACACCCACACACATCCCCCTCTCCATCATATCGGGCATTCTTTATCTCTCACGCGTGCATGTGCAATGATCGATGTTCCTCTATGTATGTGTGTATATAGCTAGGTCTTTCATAGTTTTCCACACAAACCGATCAATCGATATATCCAAAGGAGGTCTCACCCTCTTTCCCACGCCCACATCGATCAATCTATACCTCTCTATATAGGATTAACATATATATCTAATACACCCACATTAATTATATATCCAACGTCCCGCCTCATCATCCATGCCTTCCGCTTCATCTCTCGACGCACAAGACAATGGCGAAGACAGGGGCAGCAAGGGCCCTGCCCCCTAACATCACTATATATCGAGGCTAATATGAATGTGATCATTAGACAATTGCTGCTAAAAATGGTTTAAGTTCATTAATTGACCCTCCTCGTAAGGATTAGCAATGCTTGGCCCCTAGCTCATTTATTTTTCATGGCTCCGCCATCACTGCTGCAACAACAGCGCGCTCTCGCCTCTCTCTAAATATCGATCTCGCACTTGTGCACTCCTTCATAGTCTCCCTCCACTCAGCCCCTCGCACCATCTTCTAGCCCCCTACCGGATTTTGCCACATGTAAAATCTAGCAGACACCATGGTTGAACTTAAGCATAATGCACAAACCTCAAAACAACAGTGGTTCTCTTTTGTTCTAGAATCTTCCGTATCATAAATGCCCAAACTTTTTTTCCAGTTGAATTGCCATTATTTGTTTTTTACTTTATGCTTTACAACGCACAATTCCATGAATCATAAAATAGATTAAGGGCTTCTTTGGTTCAAAGGATTCTCAAAGGAATATTGGAGAATTCTAATCCTTAGGAATTTTTCCTATGTTGGTTGTTTGATTCGTAGGATTGTAAACCATAGGAATTTTTTCATATGATTCATTTGCACTTGATTTCATAGGAAACATCCCATCCACTCAAACCTCTTTAAAAGAATTCTGCATAGGAAATCCTACAAATCCAAGAGGCCCTAGATTTTTTATAAAAACTAATTGATTTTGAATGAGATGAACTATAAGAATTAAGCAAAGGTCTATATCAGGCATATATGACTCAGAGCTTACATGCCATAGTGTGGTACTTATTTATAATTTGGTTGCAAAATCTGATGCGTGCAATGCACATGTACCTTACTAGTACTTCGAGTATGTGCAAAACACGTAAATTAGAATTCCAATGGCATGCTACATAGTGTCTCTCTTACAGTTCATGAAGCCACGTGGCACATGTGGAGGCGTTGTCGCGACCTCCTTGTGTGGATTGATCACAGTGACGTGCTGCTGGTTCCAGAAGAATGTACTCGTCCTCCCTGAGCCATACTGTCGGTACATGCACGAAGCAAAGATGTGCACGCATGCCACACATGCACTCATTCCCTCGCACGCACACGCGGGTACACGGGCGGACGCAATTTTGTACCAAGATCCACCCCATGTGATAATTTGACGCATGTAAAGTCGTTCACTTCATTGATGGTCAATTAATACAGCGCATGCAAATTGAGTGGACGTGAGGACGGAAGAAAGACATTACTACTCCACTGCGCGCGGGCGAGTAGTTAAATCATGGGTTGCTAGTAGTACTTCCATTGGTCTCCTTCGTATTTTGTGCCAATTTTTGACAGTAACATAATATTTATGCATTTGAGCAGTGTAGTCTACTTGAAATTTATGTTCCACTAAACTCGTCGGGAGCCATTTCAGGCCTCGAAACCAAAACCATCAATCAATATTTACCTTGTTCCCATCCCATTCGAAAGCCTGCTCACACCTACTAGTACGTACCAAACCTGAACGTGTTCCCACTATGCAGGTATTAGTACTAGTGCTAGTACTTAGGTTGTAAAAAGGGGAACTACCTAACCAAAAATTACTTTACCTTTCCTCCTCATAAGTGCTTCTTCTTCGTCCGTCTGTGCCATGGCCGGTGAGCAGAGCTCTAGGTCGAGAACTACTCGTAACAAGGGAGCGGCAACCAAGGCTGCGGAAAAAAAAGAGAGGGCTCGCCGCCACGCAGAGACCTTGAAAGATCTCTCACGGGCAGGCGATGGCTCCTAGGAGCGCCCTAGCCACGGAGGCGAACATGCCGAGCCGGCAGCGCTGGAGTCGTTATCCCTCGACGGCATGCCCGATCAGCTCAATAAGCACCTCAATAAGTAGAAGGAGTTCATCCAAGGCTTGGTGGATCTGCTGAAGGAGAGCCTCGACGACATGCCCACTGAGCTCAATAAATAGGGGGAGTTGACCGTCGGCTTGGTGATGCTGCTGAAGAAGAGCATTGCCTCAGAGAAGAAGGCGACCGGCGAAATCCTGCAACTTCAGGAGGACAAGGCGAAGCTCTTCCACGAGCTCGACTTGTTGAAGGAGAAGAACACCGTCTAGAAGAAGTTGCATGAGAATAGTAGTTCCTCGATGAAGATGCTGCAGGCCCTCGTCATGGAACAGAAGGAGGAGTAGGTGAAGCTACGCATCGAGCACCCGGCTGCTGTCAAGAAATGTAATGCGGCCGTGGAACAGATGATGAAGGCTCGCGTCGAGAAATTTCGCTTCATGGATAGAATGAAGAAGATGGCGGAGGAGACGCGCAAGGAGATGTAGGTCGTGGATGTGACGCCCCAAGACCGGAGCTTCAGTTGCCTTCCAGGGTTTCCGAGTTTTGCCATGTGTTTTGTTTTGTTTGTGCTTTGCTCATGTCATCTCTTGCATTGCATCATGTCATCATGCCATTTATTTTTTTAAAACTCAACTAAATAAATTGTATGGATTTTTCGATTCATTTAAATCGAGGGAAGGTTGACTTCTCTTTATAACATATCCTCCCAATATTAGGGAGCTATATTATAAATATTCCATTAATTTGGAATTCACCATAACACACTTGCAAAATTCCAATGCCCTTTCTACTTCAAGTTTGGTCCCCAAACTTTGCCATCAATTCTTACCTTTTTTTTTCGAGGCTCCTCCTAAATTCTCAACATTTTTGGACACTCCTAAATCCTAGACTCCATTCAAACTCCTTTGGCGCAAGTTAAATAATTTTGGGTTTAACTTTGCCTATTTTGCTGGAACCACTCTTGTTGGGTTGGAAACATTCCATAAAGCCTTACAAAAATATCCCACCATTGTATTCTTCTCCATGGCCTCTTCTTTTGATTCTTTTGGTCTCTCTCTATTTTTTTTTCTGTAAGGAGTATTTCAAGAGAGAGAGGAGCTAGGCCCAGCCGGCCCCTGGCCTTTCTCCTCCACCAGGCCGGCCCATTCCTCCAGACCCCTTGAGCCCACCAACCGCCTCTAACCCTAGCCCGATTCCCCTCTCCTCCTCTCGTCCTCCCTCCAGCGCCGCACGCCTCCCTGCCCGATTCCCTTTCTCCCTCGTCCTCCCATCGATCCCCTCCATCCTCCTTCCGCCGCCCAGCGCTCTCTCTCGATCCCCTCTCCTCTTCCCGATCCCCATCTCTCCCTCTCCTCGCGCCCGAACCCTCCTCCCTCTTTTCCCCTCGGCCTCCTCCACCCCGTCGCCGTTCGGAGCCGCGCCCGTCCCTGTGCGCTGGCACCATGGCCAGCACCGTCGCCCCCGCATCTCCAGCCAGAGCACCGGAGCTTCTCCTTTCCCGACCCCGAGCCCCAAGCGCCGCCTCGTCTCCTCTGCAGCTCCTCCTCCGCCCTCGACCTCGCCTCTGCCTCGACCTCTGTCCTCGCCTCCGCGACCGACGCCGCCTCCGTGCACCCCTCACCGACTGCCCCGCTGGTCGCCTCTGCCTCGGCCCGCATCCTCTCCTCCAGCGAGCCCGTGGCCCCTCCGTCGCTGCGCGCCCGCGCTTCTGTCGTCCCCCGAGCTCGGCCAACTCCGGCGGCCCCGACGCCCGCACCTAAGCTGCTCCACCCCTTGCTTCGCCTCGGGCCGACGGCTTGTCCGACGCTGCCCTGCTCCAGCTCGTGGATTCGCCGAGCCCTGCCATGGCTAAGGGTTTTTGTGCATCGCCGGGAGCTCCTCTAATTGTTGCCCTGTACACCGCATTGCTGCTGCCGCTGGATTGCCGAGACCGGTACCCCGAGGAACCTCGTGTTCAACTACACAACGAGCGTCAAGTACCACTTCAACCCATGTTCGACTACACGGTGATGCGCCAAATACACGGATACGTCAAGTTCGTCTACACGTGGATGCGACAAGTACCCCTACGGAAACCTGAATCGCCAAGACCGGATCCGACAAGTACCCCGATGACGTGTACCACTACCGTCGACCCTCGAAGACCCCGTGGACCCCGAACATCCACGGGACATGAACAATTACTTCCGATGACGAGATGTACCACTACCATCGAACATGAACGTCTACTTCCCCTACGCCGTGTATTGACTACCATCGCGAGACCGCAGTACCACGACAACCCGGCGATTCGGACCCGTCAAGTACCTCTTTGAAAACGAACGTGAAACACTACTTCCTCTACCGTCGCCGTGTACCACTACTTCCCTCGGCGATCATCGCGAGAACGACTACTTCCTCTACTTCCCTCTACGAAACTCGACCCGTCCCGATTGCTCGCTCCGAAGGTATAACCCCGAGATGCCGCCCGTGATCGAATGCATGAGTTGTATGAGATGCACGATATGTTTGCACCGTGTCCGAATTGTCCTTGCGATGCCCCTCTTTTGCCATGCCACCGTTCCGTGGGAACCCGGTAACCGGGAACACCCCACCATCTTGCTCAACTCGCTTCCGTCACACTTCCTTTTGCACCGGTATCTCCGTGAGCTACCGGAACCGATATGTTGCGTGGCACCATTTTCGGATTCGTTGCCGTGGCACCCCTTTCTTCCACCACGGTGACATAATGCCTCGTAACATGCTCATGTTAACATTTTCATAAAATTGCATAAACTTGCACATGTCATCCGCATCATGATAACAACAATTTAAATGTTTATAATTGTTGTTTGCTTTAATTTTGCTTAAATGCCATGCTAAAATGATTTATTTCATAACTAAATAACCGTAACTCGGATTTAAATAAATTATATATGTAAATGGGGTAGAAAAATGCCTAGTTTAACATGGTAGCACTACTTTGCATGTTTAACAACATTAAAATTGTGTTTAGGGCAGATCAGTACCGAATCCTTAATTTGCATATGGGGATTTTCCGGAATTGTTGTTCGTTGTTTCCGGCCTCATTTAAACTTGCCTAGATAGGTAGTTTCATATGCTTCACCTCTTGCCATGTTTAACAACATTTAATATTGTTGAGTACCTATTCGGGAGAGAACTAAATAAGTGTTGTGGTGTTTTGTCAATATGCAACCCGTTGCATATTGAGCTCCACTTAATTTGTAGGATTGTTTGTGCATATTGCCTTGCCATGCTATTTAAACCGGACATGCATCATACTTGTTTGCGCATCATGCCATGTTTATGTGATGGTTGTTTACTATGTTGTTTGTTTGTTTCCGGTCTGCTTTTCTCGTTAGCTTCGGTTCCGTTCCGGAGTTGTGAGGATTCATTCGACCTCGTCCGTTTGTCTTCTTCATGGATTCGTTCTTCTTCCTTGCGGGATTTCAGGCAAGATGACTATACCCTCGAAATCACTTCTATCTTTGCTTGCTAGATGCTCGCTCTTTTGCTATGCCTATGCTACGATGCCTACCACTTGCTTATCATGCCTTCCCATGTTGCCATGTCAAACCTCTAACCATCCTTTCCTAGCATACCGTTGTTTGGCTATGTTACCGCTTTGCTCAGCCCCTCTTATAGCGTTGTTAGTTGCAGGTGAAGATGAAGTTTGTTCCTTGTTGAACATGGAGATGTTGTTCCTTGTTGGAACATGTTTACTTGTTGGGATATCACAATATATCTTATTTAATTAATGCATCTATATATTTGGTAAAGGGTGGAAGGCTCGGCCTTATGCCTGGTGTTTTGTTCCACTCCTGCCGCCTCTAGTTTCCGTCATACCGTGTTATGTTCCCGGATTTTGCGTCCCTAACGCGGTCGGGTGATTTATGGGACCCCTTGACAGTTCGCTTTGAATAAGACTTTTCCAGCAAGGCCCAACATTGGTTTTACCATTTGCCTCACCTATGCCCTTTTTCCTTGGGTTTCCGGAGCCCGAGGGTCATCTTTATTTTAGCCCCCCGGCCAGTGCTCCTTCGAGTGTTGGTCCGAACTGAGCTGCCTGCGGGCCACCTTGAGGCAACTCGAGGGTTGGTTTTACTCGTAGCTAGTCTCATCCGATGTTGCCCTGAGAACGAGGTACGTGCGACTCTATCGGGATTTGTCGGCACATCGGGCGGCTTTGCTGGTCTTGTTTTATTGCTGTGAATGTCTTGTAGCCGGATTCGAGACTGATCGGTCTTCCGGGAGAAGGAATATCCTTCGTTGATCGCGAGAGCTTATCATGGGCTGTTGGGACACCCTGCAGGGTTTTGAACTTTCAAAGCCGTGCCCGGTTATGTGGCAGATGGGAATTTGTTAATGTCCGGTTGTAGAAAACCCGGTGGATCTCAATTAAAATACACCAATCAAGGTGTAACTGTGATGGTCTCTTCTCGCGGAGTCCGGGAAGTGAACACGTGTTGGAGTTATGTTTGACGAAGTAGTTTCAGGATCACTTCTTGATCATAGTTGTTCGACCGTGCTTTGCCTCCTCTTCTCGCCTCTTTTGCGCTTGTTAGCCACCATATATGCTAGTCGCTTGCTGCAGCTCCACCTCACAACCCTGTCCTACCTTTAAGCTTAAATAGTCTTGATCTCGCGGTGTGAGATTGCTGAGTCCCCGTGACTCACAGATACTTCCAAAACCAGTTTGCGGTGCCGATGAAACCGCGTGCAGGTGACGCCTTTCGAGCTCAAGGAGGAGTTCGTGAAGATCTTGTTCATTGTGTTGTTACGCTTCAGTTGATCAGAGTGGAGCTCAGTTGGGACGATCGGGGATCCGTAGCATTTGAGGTAGTCTTCTTTTATTTTGGTTCCGTAGTCGGACCCTGATTGTATCTGTATGATGTAATGTTTTACTCATGTATTGTGTGAAGTGGCGATTGTAAGCCAACTATGTATCTCTTTCCCTTATGTATTACATGGGTTGTGTGAAGATTACCTCACTTGCGACATTGCTTTCAATGCGGTTATGCCTCTAAGTCGTGCTTCGACACGTGGGAGATATAGCCGCATCGAGGGCGTTTCAGTGGAGGCGATGAAGAATTAGTTACGACTCCGTGCCAAAATAGATCATTTGGGGTGATAATCTTCCTTCTTCTTTTGCTCTTTGTGTTTCATCTTTTGCTTCGGGTGTTTCATGATGACCCACAAGTGTAGGGGATCTATCGTAGTCCTTTCGATAAGTAAGAGTGTCGAACCCAACGAGTAGCAGAAGGAAATGATAAGCGGTTTTCAGTAAGGTTTTCTCTGCAAGCACTGAAATTTTAGGTAACAGATAGTTTTGTGATAAGATAAATAGTAACGAGCAACAAGTAAATAAAGTAAATAAAGTTCAGCAAGGTGGCCCAATCCTTTATGTAGCAAAGGATAAGCCTGGACAATTTCTTATAATGAGAAAAGAGCTCCCGAGGACACATGGGAATTATCGTCAAGCTAGTTTTCATCACATTCATATGATTCGCGTTCGGTACTTTGATAATTTGATATGTGGGTGGACCGGTGCTTGGGTACTGCTCTTACTTGGACAAGCATCCCACTTATGATTAACCCCAATTGCAAGCGTCCGCAACTACAAAAGAAGTATTAAGGTAAACCTAACCACAGCATTAAACATATGGATCCAAATCAGCCCCTAACGAAGCAACGCATAAAGTAGGGTTTAAGCTTCTGCCACTCTAGCAACCCATCATCTACTTATTACTTCCCAATGCCTTCATCTAGGCCCAAATAATGATGAAGTGTCATGTAGTGAATGTTCACATAACACCACTAGAGGAAAAGACAACATACATCTCATCGAAATATCGAATGAATACAAAATTCACATGACTACTAATAGCAAGACTTCACCCATGTCCTCAGGAACAAACGTAACTACTCACAAAGCATATTCATGTTCATAATCAGAGGAGTAGTAATATGCATTAAGGATCTGAACATATGATCTTCCACCAAGTAAACCAATTAGCGTCAACTACAAGGAGTAATCAACACTACTAGCAACCCACAGGTACCAATTTGTGGTTTTCATACAAGATTGGATACAAGAGATGAACTAGGGTTTTGAGAGGAGATGGTGCTGGTGAAGATGTTGATGGAGATTGACCCCCTCCCGATGAGAGGATCATTGGTGATGACGATGGTAATGATTTCCCCCTCTCGGAGGGAAGTGTCCCCAGTAACAGCTCTGCGGAGCTCTAGATTGGTTCCGCCAAGGTTCCACTGTGGCGGCGGAGTTTCTTCCCGTAAGCTTTCCCACCATTTTTCCTGGGTAAAGCCTTCATATAGCAGAAGATGGACACCGGGGGCCACCAGGGGCCCAGGAGACAGGGCGCGCCTGAGGTGTGCGCGCCCCCACCCTCCTGGCTAGGTGTGGGCCCCCTGAGGTGTTTCTTCCGCTCAATAATTCTTATTAATTCCAAAAATAAGTTTCGTGGAGTTTTAGGATTTTTGGAGCAGTGCAGAATAGGTTTCCAATGTTTTCTCCTTTTCTAGCCAGAATTCCAGCTGTCGGCATTCCCCCTCTTCATGGTAAACCTTGTAAAATAAGAGAGAATAGCCATAAGTATTGAGATATAATGTGTAATAACAGCCCATAATGCAATAAATATTGATATAAGAGCATGATGCAAAATGGACGTATCATTTCGCCGCACGTGTCACGTTCTCTGCGAGGCATGAATAGAACAATGTTTTTTTAGGGAATGAATAGAACAATGCTAACAATGAGATGACTAGCAAATTAGATCATTTTTTATCGCCATATGGCACTGGGCTGTCGTGTTTCGTGCTCCTCCGTCGTAGTACTACTCAAGTGGAAAACTTGACTATACCGCACTGTTCTTTGCTCCTCCTCGGGTCGTCAGCACATTTATACGAGCAGTCAAATCACAAGGCCCCGCCTTCCAACAGTAATGAGCCACAAATCACAAGGGCCCTCGCCTCGTGAAACCGACCAAGCTAGACTGCCCTGCCCTCTAGCCTTTTAAAAAATGTATACTTTTGTACAGTAGTACTATCGATGGATTGCGCCATGGAGCAAAACTTGAAATTAAAAAAAGGTGGTACATATAGAGAGTGCTCGTCGCCAAATTATGCATATAGTACTATTAAAAAGGCTAGTCACAATAATGGTGTCCAGCACAACCCACCCCTCAAATAAAACTAAGCATCCTGGAATTCTTTGACAAAACTAAGCACCCTGAAATTCTTTGACAACTAAACTGCTGGCTATATGATGTTGGCCATATATATTGTACGTATATAATGTGAAGAAACGAGTGTAGTACTATACCAACTAAAAGATGAAATGTAAGAAATACTATTATGTACGTACTGAAGAGTTAAAGTAACGAGAAGAAACATAATATAGTTCTGCTGGGGGCTCAACACAACACACCCCTCAAATTAAACTAAGCACACCTGAAATTAAACTATACAACTAAACTGGTAGACACTGCATTAGAACCACCATGAGCAACGACACTGCCACCTTACTCGGAGTCCTCGACTTCGTCCATATCCCTCTTCCTCTTGGCCGATACTTCTTTGCTTGAACCGCACACTTGGCTCTTGCTCTTCATCCAACCCTTCTAGATATTGAAACAAAGGTAGCCATCCATTATAGCATAGTGGATTTGGTCTATATCTAGTACATTCCGCTGCCATGCATAATGATGAAACATGTATTGAGGTTTCTCCAGTTTACCGTACGAAGGATGAACCATGGCTCCTGCCAGGGTCCGCATTGAAGGCTGGCCACCGGAGGCCAGCAGCCGATTCTTCTGGAGGTCGAAGGGGTTGCCTACAATGAGGCCTATCCGACCCAGGACTTCTTTGTCGTTCGTAAAGTCTACAGTAACGAATTTGACTAGGTTGCTCTCGAGGAAGTTCTTAAAATCCAGGCATTCAACATCGGCATGGCATATGTGGTAGACCAAGCATAAGTCATGCACGCAAACCTGGATCACGGCGGGCTTCTTCCTCTCTTCGTCCTTTAGATCCTTCTCTCATCCCAGGACTATGGTGTACTCAACATCTAGCCGAGTGATCCACTCATCATCTGAGTTTTCGAAAATGCGTCTGAAGCGAGAAAGGCATCCTTTCACCGTCACGGAAGAACGGGTGTAGATGACGTTGAACTCATCGTCGGTGATGGTTCTAACCTTGTACTCACCGCTGATCATGGAGATTTGGGACGCCATGTATTTGGGAGGAGGGTTAGGATTAGTGGAACTTCCGTAATGTGAAAGGACGGGACGACTAGGAGCGAACCGCCGTAATATTAAAGGACATGCGGGGACGAGTAGGAGCGAACTGCCAGCGTGCGAACGGTAGGGTAGTGGCTTTCCATTCTCCCATGATACGGGCTTTCGAGAGCCCTTGGATCTGAGATCGAACGGTTGCATGGCGTGATTCTAGACCTATGGGTGAATATCCTATCTTGGAGGGTAATTCTACAAATTTTCAACAACTTAGCATGCGACCGTTTGATCTCAAATCCAAGGGCTGCCAAGAGCCAGATCATGGTCGCGCCTACCACGCACCGTCGCATCGCTCGTGCGGTCGCGCCTTGGAGATTTAACACGGTGCTTAGGCTATCCGATGTTGGCATGTCATACATAGTCATCACTTAGTCACTCATACTACAACAAGGTTAGCTATAAGGTTGGCTATAAGTGTATTTTTTACTTCTCTCTATCTCTTTTTCAGATTTTTCCGTCTCATAATATAAGAACGCTTTTGACACTAGTGTAGTGCCAAAAACGTTCTTATATTATGGGACAGAGGGAGTAGTATTTATTGCATTTGCCAAGGAGTGACCTCTTCCAATGAAATGGTGTGCTTATAAGTTTTTTGTTGCTAAGTTTGCTTCATTTAATTAGCTATAGACTCAAAATTGTCTTTTCACCTAGGTACACGTGCTTAGCACCGTTTCTTCCTTGGGTCACCAAACTAGTCTCTCTCTTCTTGATTAACTTGACACATTAGACTTTATGCCTATGTGGCAAGCTTAGCACCTGTAGGAGCAAGTAAGTACAATAGTGCGCTTTACATGGCATTTTTGCATATGTGGAGGAAAGAGAGGCAAGGAAAAAGTGGAGAAGTGGGCTCTCATGCAAGATCCAGCCTCTACTACATGGTGGAGCATTGGGAGAGGCACCTGTATGGAGGTGGTCAGGAATCAGGAGACTCACGCTGGTCGTAGCGCCGCAGTTAAAATGATAATGGCAAGTCAAATGATGGGGCCCCACCTGTCCAGCAGTAACTCGCTGTCAAATCACACAGCCCTACTGCCGGTGTCAAACCGCGGATCTCGGTAGGGGTCCCAACTGTGCGTCTAGGCGGATGGTAACAGGAGACAAGGGACACGATGTTTTACCAGGTTCGTGCCCTCTTGATGGAGGTAAAACCCTACGCCCTGCTCGATTGATATTGATATTGTGGATGTTTACAAGAGTGGATCTACCACGAGATCAAGGAGGCTAAACCCTAGAAGCTAGCCTATGGTATGATTGTAAGGGTTGTTGTTCTTGTCCCACGGACTAGAGCCATCCGGTTTATATAGACACCGGAGAGGGCTAGGGTTACATAGAGTCGGTTACAATGGTAGGATATCTACATATCCGATCGCCAAGCTTGCCTTCCACGCCAAGGAAAGTCCCATCCGGACACGGGAGAAGTCTTCAACCTTGTATCTTCATAGTCTTGGAGTCCGTTGATGATGATAGTCCGCCGATGATAGTCCGGCCGATGATGGTAGTCCGCCATCCGGACACCCCTAATCCGGGACTCCTCAAGAGCTCCCCGAACCAGGCTTCAATGACGATAAGTCCAGCATGCGTGTTGTCTTCGGCGTTGCAAGGCGGGTTCTCCTTCAAGTTCTACGACCGCCGAACAAAGTGTCCAGCTTCCTCATCAATGTTATGCTGCCTTGGCTTCCACGTCCAATAATGGCCTTCTTCCACGCGTCGCGCGAACGTGAAAAGCCATGGTGTCTTTTATGTTTTACCCCCCATTTGTGCGAATAATCTGCCTATAAGGGAGGCAAGAATCCAGATCCAAATCACCATCTTCCTCCGGCAAATACTCATCGGAGCGCTTTTGACCAAGAATCCATTCCATCATGGACCGTCAACGCGGCTCCTCTTCTCGCGCTCCCAGCCCTTTGCCAGGAGATTGGAGGAGATGCTCTGTTCCGCACAACGAGCTGGTGAAGCTCCAAGTGGGGGGATATCTCCCTCCGGCCTTCATGGTTCCGGTTCGAGCCGGGATGGCCACCTACAAAGGTGGGAAGCAAGCGGAGGTTACCCCAAATCCCAACAAAGGGGAGCGGGTATGTTTCGTCCCCTATCTGATAAGGGGGCTCAGATTTCCTGTACATACATTCCTCCGCGGGCTCCTGGAGTTCTATAGACTCCAGCTTCATCACCTCACGCCTGCCTCAATCCTGCATATTGCGGGTTATGTAGCTCTTTATGAGCTCTTCCTGGGCGTCGAGCCCCACTTCGCGCTGTGGAAGAGGTTGTTCTGCCTTGTACCCCGCTCTCACGAGGGGTCCATATATCAAGTGGGCGGCGCCGAAATATGGCGCATTGCCGGGACCGGATACCCATCCGGAACCCCTAAGAAGGCGCCCGAAGACTGGCCTTCGGAATGGTTTTATATAGAAGACGCTCCGCTGCCGGACCCTGTTCGGATCGGCCTCCCGGAGTTCAGCAATGCTCCTCTGAAGAAACGCCTTAGCTAGCGTCCGCGGAGCCCCAATCTGGAGGAAGACAAGAGCGTCCATTATTTGATGGGCCGAATAAGGTTACTGGCCCATGCCGGGTTGACCATGATTGGAATCATGGCAACATGCATTACGCGGGGGGTGCAGCCACTACAATACAGGGGCCACCCCATGTGGGATTTCAACGGGGAGGACAATGCCACCCGTCATGGCCGCAAAGGGCCGGATTCGGCCGAAGATCTGGTGACGATCCTGTCCGGCCTGTATAAGGGGGAGAAGGAGGATTTCCTTCGGACGAACCCGTTAAATGGGTTTTCCATGAATAATCCCCGGCCTTGGGTAAGCGAACACTCTGCTGTCCGACTCGTGCCTTTCGAAACCTAAGTTTCTTATATTGTGTTCTTCTTCGACGCAGAACTGCGCCGGACCGTGGAGGGCATGCTAAGTCCGCTCCGCAGCCCGAGGATCCAGAGAGATCCCGGATCCGCCTCCAAGAGGATCCGGACCTAAAGGTGGAGCTAATCGACGGGTGTTCCACCAGCTCAGCATGGACAATGCTTTAGTCGCCATCACGGCCGACTATCCGGACTATATCCGCTTCCTGTGTGATTGCGGCGAAGCCTCGACACCGCTATTCCTTCCTTGCTTATTTCTCGACCGCCAGATATGATGGCGCTGTGCAGGAGGCGCCTAGGGCGAGAAGCCGAGCTCATGGTGGCTGACCAACAAGGGCCGCCGGACCAAGAGGCGGAAGAGGAGCGCGCGCGGTCTCAAACGTCGCCGCAAAGGTGTAGCTCACAATTCATTATTTAGAGCAACGCTCCTAGGAAGCGCTTGAGTGCTCATGACTTTATAGGGAAAAAGCGTCCGCCGGATCAAGGGCATGGAGGTTGTCAATCCAACCTCTACCCGCCAGCTCCCGCACCTGGTCGAGGGGAGGCGAGCGCAAGGCGCGAGCCGGACGTTCCGACGGAGGATGCCGACAGACTTTCCGCCACCAAGTCTTAGGTGGAGAGTGCCTCAATCACAGCGCCACGGACAGTATTTCGTGACGCGTGCTTCTCCCCCGAGGCGTTGAATGCCTTTAACACGGGGGACGCGCACCTTCGTGCTGCTCAAGATGGTTTTATCAGAGCCACGGAGCAGTATGTAAAAGACATACGGGTAAGAGAATTTAATAGTTATATATGCCAGTAGCCCCCGAGACTTAAAGTAGTTATATTAACTGATTTAAGGATCATATGAAACGTAGGATCTTACCGAGGAGAATACCCAACTATCTCAGGAGCTGCAAGAGTGCAAGGCCCAACTGGAGGCCGCACTTTCTGGCGCAGGAGGAAACGCAGGGACCTCTCCTGGTAACGCCTTATTTTAGAAAGATAAGTAGCGTCTGGCCTTTGCGCAAGCCTGAAAGAAAAAATGACGTTGCAGGTGCTGCCGGACAAGATCCGGACAGGCAAGAACTTCTGCGCCAACTAAAGGCCGGCGAGAGGGTGCTGCATAAGGTGCAGCATGAAAGGAACAAGCTCCAGGATGCCCATGCCCAGCTTGGAGAAGAGCTGAAAGGCATTCGGGCCGAGCTGTCGGGCTCCGTTAAGGAGAATCAACGGCTTCGTCGCGGCATATATAGTAAGTGCTTGAGCGAACTCCTTTGAAAAGAAGAGTTCGGCGAGGAAGTCAATTTGACAGAATATGTCTGCAGGTATGCTCACAGTGTCGCCTCATGGAGGAGATGCCCGTATCAGCGGGTGATCAACTTCCGAATTGTTGCAACCGATCGAACGAGTTCGGCAGGCAATGAGCGGCGTCATCCAGGCGTTGTGGCCAGCCTTCTCCTTACCCGAGGGTCTTGGGGAGCTTATGGAGAAGCTGCAGGAGTGCGGCAGCGCTTCCATTTATGTAAGGTTTCGCCTGCCGCCAAGGTGCTGTGGAGGCTCGGGCCATGGTAAAGACGCTGTACAAGAAGGCGGATCCCAACCACATGGTCAAGTCGGACTGTGGGGCCCGATGGGAAAGGAGATCCTGTGAGTTTAGTATACGCCAAGTGGAGTTGGCGCTAAATTTTCCCAACAGACAGTAAATTAGACAACCTGTTAGACGGGATTGAGGAAGAATACAATCACCGATTTGACAATGTATTATAAAATGACATACAAAATGCCTTCTAGCCGGATTGTAGATCGCTTGTCTTTGCCGACCTTTTCGCTTCGACCTCGGGACCCTAGAGTCCGGAGTGTGTCCGAATACCTTCTCGGTTATGAAACAACCGGGTATGCATGGAGACCAGCGTAGGGGTCATCGATGCTTTATCGCATAAGTGCCCAACTAGTTATGTTATATTACATGGGTAGTAAGAAACATCTTCCAGGAGAATAGTTCCGTTAAGGGTTCCTTTCCTCTGGGGTGGCATGCCCTAAAGTGCATGTCCGACTGCGAAAAAAGCAGTAAAACATCCGGGGCAGATAAATAAGTGGATAAAAATCATCTTTTAAGTCACCGACCGAATATTCCCTTAAGAACGCTTAGCTTTGCTTCACCCAATCTGAGGTACACATCCGCTGACCCGCAGAATAATCGCAGAGGTGCTCCTTTACCTCCTAGCCGAACAATCGGGAACGAGGGGTAAGCACAGGAGCCAGCAACCCAGCTTGGTCAAAACTTAAGTCATATCGATGCATATAATGGTGAATAAAAGGTACATGTGGAGGCTTGACACATGTGCTGGGCATGAAGCCCGTATAATTAAGCTTCTGATAAAGAAGCCCCCAGGTATAATGAGTGCGGATAGCACATCAATTGCGCGCTAACGCTATGCAAGTAGGCCCTTTAAGGCTTGGATGAATAGGGTTGAGAAGAAAGGATAAACAAAAGGCAGCTGAAAAAATTTGGGCGGGGAAAGGGACGAACTCTTAGTCCGGCGCTAGGCATAGAATCGCCGGAGGCGTGCTGCGCTCCATGGGTTCGCTCGAGTCGGTTATCCGATGCATTTCAGAGACGGTACGCTCCGCCGTCGGACTTGATCGATGATGAAGGGCCTTCCCATTTGGGCTTGAGCTTGTCCTTTTTCTTGTCCGCAGCGAGAACCAGTTCGCCAACGTTGTAAGTCTTGGCCCGTATTCTCTGCTTTGATATCTTCGAGCCTGCTGCTGATAGAATGCGGAACGAGCCTTGGCGACGCCGCGTTTTTCCTCCAATGAGTCCAAGCTGTCCTGCCGATCCAACTCAGCTTCTCTTTCCTCGCATATGCGCACTCGAGGTGAGTCATGAATGATGTCGCAGGCAAACTGCTTCGCGCCAGATACCATAAAAATGGTGTGAATCCGGTGGTACGGTTAGGCGTTGTCCGCAGCCCCAGTACGGAGTCGAGCTCCTCTACCCAAAGGCGTGTCAGATTTCGTAAGGGACCGCACTAGTCCGGGTTTGATGCCGCCATTATTAGACCATTTGCTCGCTCCACTTGACCGCTGGTTTGAGGATGATAGATCAAGCGTAATCGAGCTTGATGCCCATATTTTTGCACCATGATTTAACCTCATCGGCGGTGAAGATCGTGCCGTTATCGATGATGATGTTGTGGGGACACCATAACGTGTACTACCCGGATATAAAGTCTATCACTGGTTCGGACTCGCCATTTTAACCGGCTTGGCCTCTATCCATTTGGTGAATTTATCCACCATGACCAATAGGTACCTTTGCTTGTGGGGTCCCCTTTAAGTGGTCCAACCATGTCAAGCCCTGCATCATGAACGGCCAGGTAATGGGTATAGTTTTGAGGGCGGTGGGTGGCATATGGCTCGATTAGCAAAGAGCCGACAACCGACGATCTTTGGACTAAGTCCGAGATCCGCTCGGGCCGTCGGCCAAGAAAATCCTGTCGGAATGCCTTTCCTACAAGGGCCCGAGCTGCGGCGTGGTGCCCGCCTAGTCCGCATGAATTTCAGCCAGAGGTTTCGCCTTCCTCTTCGGAGATACACCTTTGAAGGACTCCGTTGTACTTTTCTTATAAAGTTCTCCTCATAGACCTTGTAGGCTTTAGATCGCGGACAATGCAGCGGGCCTCATTTTGGTCTTCGGGAAGCTCCTGCCTAAGCAAGTAGGTGAGGAATGGTTCTGTCCACGGGGCAATTACTGCCATTATGTCGTGGGCGGAAGGTGTTATATCATCGGCTGAATCACCGGTTGGTGCGGCTTGTTCCGGCTTGTTAGTTCCGGACTCCTCTTCCCATAGAACGGATGGCTTGAAGAGCCGTTCCAGGAAGATATTAGGAGGGACAGCGTCGCGTTTTGCGCCAATGCGTGCCAGTACATCGGCTGCTTGGTTATTATCCCGGGCTACGTGATGGAATTCAAGTCCTTCGAACCGGGCTGACATTTTTAGGGCAGCGTTGCGATGTGCTGCCATTTTCGGATCTTTGGCGTCAAAGTCTCCGCTTATTTGGGATATTGCGAGGTTTGAATCCTCGCACCTCTAGGCATTGAATGCCCATGGAGATTGCCATCCGGAGACCATGTAAAAGGGCCTCATATTCGCCGCGTTGTTTGAGTCCGTACATTATCTGAAGTACATATTGGACTGTGTCCCGGTCGGGACGCTAATACGACGCCAGCCCCCAATCCGCTAACATTTTAGAGTCGTCAAGTGCATAATCCAATTGGAGTATGCGCCGTATTCTTTAGGGAGTTCGCCGGTCCATTCAGCGACAAAGTCAGCCAAAACTTGTGACTTTATAGCTCGCCGAGGTTTATAAGATATATCAAATGGTAAGAGCTCAATGGCCCATTTTGCATTCCTGCCCGCCGTCATGTTGTTTATAATGTCGTTAAGTGGTACTTGAGACCATCATTATCGAACACTCTTGAAAGTAGTGTCGAGCTTCCGGATGCCATGAACACCGCGTATGCTATCTTCTCGATAGTGCGGGTAACGAGACTTGCAGGGGTTAACACAAGGATACGTAGTATACTGGTTTTGAAGAGGGAATTTATGCCCTTCTTTTCTCGCTCGACGACGAGTACCGCTTACAACTTGATGCGTAGCTGCGATGTATAACAACATAGGTTCGCCCAGGTTGGGCGCAGCCAGACCGGATTTGTTGCCAATATGGCCTTTATTACTTGAAAAGTCGGCGGTGGCAGCATCCGCCCACTCGGTGTTCGTGCGCCGAGGAGGCGATAGATGGGTAATGCCTTTTCTCCTAGACGGGAGATAAAGCGGCTTAGAGCCGCCACGCATCCGGTCAATTTTTGTATTTGCTTGAGGTCTTTTGGGATATCTAGCTGTGACACAGCTCGGATCTTGGCTGGGTTTGCTTCAATTCCTCTACCGGATATGATGAAGCCCAGCAGCTTTCCAGCTGGTACGCCGAAAACGCATTTTTCCGGATTCAGCTTGATGTCATATGCTCTGAGGTTGTCGAATGTGAGCCTCAAGTCGTCTACTAGAGTTTCGACGTGTTTAGTTTTGACGACTACGTCGTCTACGTATGCCTCTACTATTTTGCCGATCTGGGTAGCCAGACATGTCTGAATCATGCGCTGATATGTTGCGCCGGCGTTTTTAAGTCCGAAGGGCATCGTGTTGAAGCAGAATGGTCCATATGGAGTAATGAATGCCGCTATGCTTGATCCGCTTCGCCATCTTGATTTGATGATAGCCGGAGTATGCGTCCAGGAAGCACAATGAATCGTGTCCTGCAGTGGCATCGATGATTTGGTCGATGCGGGGGAGGGGGAAGGGATCCTTTGGGCAGGCTTTATTTAGGTCTTTGAGATCGACACATAGGCGCCAGGATTTGTCCTTCTTGGTACCATTACCAGGTTTGCTAGCCAATCCGGTGCTTGATGTCTCGATGAATCCGGCTTCCAATAGTTTGGCTAGCTCTTCTCCCATTGCCTGTCTTTTGGGTTCGGAAAATCGTCAAGAGCCGGTTTGATGGCTTAAATCTTTTAGGATGTTTAGGCTGTGTTCGCCAATCTGCGTGGGATTCCGGCATATCGGAGGGTGCCGTGCAAAATGTCCCAATTTTCCCGAAGAATTTCGCATGGCGGCGCCTACATCGAGGTTCAATTGTGCCCGATGGAGGCCGTCTTTGTAGGGTCCGCTGGTGGACCTGGAATTTTACTATTTCATCTGCTGGTTTAAAGGAGGTGGACTTGGATCTCTTATCGAGTATCACATCGTCCCTATTCACCGTAGAGCGTAGCGCGGTGAGTTCCTCTACCGCTAGGGCTTCGGATAGTGCCTCTAAGGCTAATGCGGCTGTCTTGTTTTCGGCCCGGAGTGCTATGTCCGGATCACTAACAAGAGTGATTATTCCGCCGGGCCCAGGCATTTTGAGCTTCATGTACCCGTAATGGGGTACGGCTTGAAAAATTGTAAATGCCTCTCGTCCTAATATAGCGTGATATCCGCTGTTGAACGGGGCCACTTGGAACGTGACTTCTTCGGATCTGTAATTGTCCGGTGAGCCGAATACCACATCGAGTGTGATTTTTCCTGTGCAGCAGCGCCTCCGCTAGGGATTATTCCTCTAAAGGTTGTGCTGCTTCGCTCAATGCGGCTCCAGTCTATTTCCATTTTTGAAGGGTTTCCTCGAGATGAGGTTTAATCCGCTGCCGCCATCCATGAGGACTTTTGTAAGTCGAAGTCGCCCACTATTGGACTAAGTACCAGTCGGCTGGAGCTCGGGCTGTCCGAATTTAGGTTCGTCGCTGTCGTTGAAGGTGATGGCTGTGTCGCCCATGGATTGGTTGTTGGTACTTGGTAGACTTCGGCGAGGCTGCGGATTGTTCGTTTCCGCATATTATTTGATGCGAAAGTCTCGAAGACTGTTGATACCGTACCGATGTTGTTGGGGTGGTTTTCCAGGGCTAGAAGCTCCTCTCCACTTTTGGCCACCTGCCGTAATATCCAACATGCTCGAAGGCTATGTGTTGGGGCGGCGCCTTCTGTACTGTGAATTTTACAGGGTCCGCTGAGCCATCCCTCTAGTATGGTTCCGTGCCCATTATGGGGTTTTTGCTTTTTGGTTTTTGTATCTGGTGCCTGAGTGTAATGCACCCTTTTGTTTTGGAATAGGGTTGTATTCGGGGCCGGATTGTCCCAAAACTTATTTTCGGTTGTCCGAAAACTCTCCACCGCACAAGATTTTCAGACTATGGACGCCAGTCGTGGCGTGCAATTTCACGACGGCTGACGGTGTTGAAGATTCCCTCGTCTGTGCAATTATTGCAAAAAATTGAGATTGCGTTTTCCTCTCGGCAGTCCTTTATCCTGTCCATAGCCAGGAGGAATCTGGCCCAGTAATGATGTACCGTCTCAGCGGGCTCTTGTCGGATTAGAGATAATCGCATATGTCTGGGCAGGCGGGTGGAATTAAGTCCGGAACCCTACCCATCTCAAGGCTCGAAGGCCGAGAAGTTTCCGAATTTGGAAGCTTTAATTGCTGGACGTTGTCCAACGAGTCTGGTCCGATGCCTGACTTTAATTTCGGTGCTCGATCGAAGTCCGTCCCTCCGCGGGAATCCGACATGGGGGGTTCGGGAGCCCGGACATGACTAGTTTTCAATATAGGAGAAGCGTCGCCGCACTGTTCCTCTACCACTGCAACGTGGTGGGTGACCTGGGGACAGTTAATCTCTCTCATATCAGTTTTAAGCCCAATCTGATTGTAGTCTGTAGCGACTCCCAGGGCAGCAATGCGATCCAAGAGCTCGTTATGGACGAGAGCTCTATTGGATCCAGCCGCTCGGCGAATTCTGAGCTGACGTGAAAATTGCTTTTGACGACTTGAGAGGTCATTGTCGAAGCGGTGGCCGGACAGGCGGTCATAAGAAAACCACCTAGCCGGATAGTTTGGCTGGCGACCAAGGCTCCTTTGGCAAAAATACCGTCCTTGAAGACGGGAGGAGGCATCCTTCCTATCGGCGACGGCACAGAGGAACTCTTAATGAAAGCACCAATGTCGGTGTCAAAACCGACAGATCTCGGGTAGGGGGTCCCGAACTGTGCGTCTAGGCGGATGGTAACAGGAGACAAGGGACACGATGTTTTACCCAGGTTCGGGCCCTCTTGATGGAGGTAAAACCCTACGTCCTGCTCGATTGATATTGATATTGTGGATGTTTACAAGAGTGGATCTACCACGAGATCAAGGAGGCTAAACCCTAGAAGCTAGACTATGGTATGATTGTAAGGGTTGTTGTTCTTGTCCCACGGACTAGAGCCATCCGGTTTATATAGACACCGGAGAGGGCTAGGGTTACATAGAGTCGATTACAATGGTAGGAGATCTACATATCCAGATCGCCAAGCTTGCCTTCCACGCCAAGGAAAGTCCCATCCGGACACGGGGAGAAGTCTTCAATCTTGTATCTTCATAGTCTTGGAGTCCGGTTTATGATGATAGTCCGGCCGATGATAGTCCGGCCGATGATGGTAGTCCGGCCATCCGGACACCCCCTAATCCGGGACTCCGTCACCTACATTTGCAGCAACCTACTCCCTCATCTTTTTGCGTCTCTGTCGAACCGACTAGGCGGAACTGCCCCGCCTACCGCACAGGTAAAGCCCCGCTCTCGACTTTTAAATAGTACTGTATACTAATTTTGTATCCATGGATTGCGCCATGGAGAAAAGCCTCTAGAAAACGGCGGTACACATGTGCGGAGTATACAGCACGCCCATCGCGTTCGCGTCGCACCCCGGACGGTCCTTCGGTCTGGCACGCTGCTCTCCGAATGGAACGTGCGTCATATTGCGTTTGCACACACATGTGGGACCGCAATTGAGAACTGACCAAAGGCACACTCCCCGGCCCCGCAAGTCGGGTGACTTAATAGAAAAGGGAGACGAGCGATAGTACTAGATAAGTGTTGTACTACGTTGGTGCCTGGACGATCCCTGCAAGACACGGAAGATCAATTCGTGCATGCATGTGACCAGACTCCAGTAGACACGCCTGGATTGGCTATCGTCTACATATCGTGCAGGTTGTGTTGTACAGGGCTGTAGTTGTGGTGAGAAATCTAAAAAAAAGTTTCTTTTCATCTCACAAAATTAGGTGTCATGTGCTTTGGATCACTGCGAGGGTTAAATAGCGACAACTGAGTTGGGCTAGTCATTCGAGGCACATGCACGAAGACTACTCGACTGCCATCTAGGTCAAGCCGGCTATGTTAATTAGGACATCTATCGACGGACCCCTTTTCCATGAGTTTATCTTTAATTTGAGCTTTGTTCCTCGTCTAGTTTGTCCGTCGGGATTCATGTTGTCTCCTTTGGGCAGTGAGGTTATGATTTCTTGTCATGTGGCATTTTTCTGTGTTATATGTTATAATCCGGTGCTTCAGATCAAAATGACGACAACTGCGCCTCCGGTCCACGTGCATGAAGACTTCTCGACAGTCATTGACGAGGTCAAGCCGGCTCCGGTAGACAAAAGAAAACTAGTACTCCACTATATAGGCAGGAGCCTCCGCGCTTGTTTGCTAGTGTTGATGTCTTCACACTATCTCGTCCTCTCCGGATCTAAACACGACAGCGGTGGCCACACTCTCTCTCTCTCTCTCTCTCTGCTCACCGCTGGTCACAAATCCAGCCGGATCCTCTCTACGAGGGAAGGTGAGAAGGTGCAACATTCACGCGGTCATCCTCGGCGACGGCTCTTACCCACTGCTTGTGCATCCCGATCAACCTGCCTTGCCGTTCTCTCCCAAGCACCGCTGGCGAGGGAGGGCCTCTGACCCCTTCTTCCTCGCTGTCATAGTGTGGGAAGCTCCGGCCTCCCGCCGCCCACCTAGCGACATCCCGGCGACCATCAGGTATAACTTGCTTCGAAACCGGCCTTTCTCTACTTCCCGAGCTCCTGACGTCGCTGCATTTGTATCTTTTACTATTTCTCAGGCCCCCTCATAGATAGGATTGATCGGTTGTTCGAAAACCACCTATTTTTTTACGGTTAAGAGGTAAAACTAGTTCATGCTCTTGAATCTAGTACTACTTGGTTCAAACAAGGAAGAAAGGGGGTGGGGGTGGGGGAAGATTTGTTACCTGAATCTAGGACTTGGTCGAAAGAGGAAATAATGGGGGCAAAATGTAGCAGAGACTGGCTATCCAACTGTTCTCTAGGTCTAATAGGGAAATAAAGGGAAACGCAGTACAAACTCAATGTAAACCTGATCTATTGGTTGAAAAAGGAAAGAAAGTGGGGACTGGGGGACAAGTCAACAGAGTAAGTCCAGCACTAGATTTGCTAGCCTCACACAGTATAAGGTGGCTATACCGAACAAAAATGCGACCAACCCAGATATCCTCTTCTGATGTTTGTTGCCCCGAGCCACTTTTATGTAATGCCACTGGTAAAATGTAGCAGTCGCACTATTAAAAGTAAGGACACGTTAAACCAATGTTGTTTTCAATGTAGTGCCTCCAGTAATATGAATCAATGAAACTTTTTTACATGTCCTGCTAAATTTCCCATTAAGATAAGTTGGTTCTTTTCGTTACAAATGTAATTGTCCTGGTCTGCCTACTCTCCCATGCCCAAAGTAATGTCGTATTTAACGGTTGTCATAGTTAATCCTAATACCCACACTAATATCTAGCGATTCCATTGCTTTAGAAATTGCTAATGTCCTTGTAGGATTGCCATTCAGATAAGGAGCATGCTTCTTTTCATTTGATGCATGTTTCATCACTTGTTAGTCACCCTCCTTTCCACCTTTTTTGTGCAAACAGAGATATACATTTCACGCTCGATCTTAGTTGAACTGCACAAATGATATCCAAATTATAGTTGAACATTCCAGGAGCTTCACAACCAACCTTGATGTTGCTCAATTTTATTGCAACTAATGAAGAAGAAGCTCTGTGGGTTTCGTTTTCTGATGGAAATGGAACCGGGGCTGGAGCGCTTTTCTTTACAAAAATGAAGAAGAAGCTGCTAGCTCACGGGACATTGCTTCATTTTAGGTGAACTGCACCAGAAGGTCCCATGAATTGAATCATCCATGTTGGTGACTGAAAGAGCCAGCTTCAACATCCCAGTCTAAGCACCCCCGGCCTCCATCCTTGTGACGCATGGTACACCTTGTTTGCCACCTGCTCGACCCTAGTGTCACTGATAAAATGAAGTAATAATACAGTTATAATAGAGCGAGTGTCCTCTCTATCATTTCATTTCCAATGTAGATAAAGAAAGTGCTTCTCTTTGTTAATGTATGTTTCATCAACTAGTCGCATTGTTAATGTTTAAGCGTTTCTGCAAATTGGGGTGCTTAATTTTAGTTGATCTGTACAAAAATAGAGATTTGAATGTCTCAAGGCGCCTCCTTGTACTACCGCTGTAAACTGATGTTCATCACTGGCAGAAGGTGTATCTGGGAGACTTGGGACGATTTCCAATATGAGGCGTACCGTATGAGGCGTCGCAGGGCCCATCTCGCCCTCGCAGCATGGCATACTATGATACTATCGCAATATTTTCTTCTATTTATTTTGTGTGTTTCATCAACTAGTGCCACTATAATGTAATCATGCTTTTTCATTATCTATGCAAACAGGGTTATTCAGCTGCATTTTGCTGGAACTGCACAAATGTACGTATGGAACCGGCATATATGCAGAGTGCGAGGTGTGCCAAGTAAAAATTACCGACACCAACCATGCTCCATGCACGGATTGGCATCCACCACCACCAGTGGGATGTGTGGCGCTCTCTATGGATGGATCTTTCCCGGCAGCAAATTCTCTAACCAAATACTAGTAGCTTATATTGGCAGTTTTCTAGGGAGTACTCTTTTCTGAAAGAAGCACCAATCTATTTTTCTTTATTTGTACACTGTGTCACAACTTTGACCCAAAGGTCCAGAGCTATTTTAGGGTGATTGGAGTAGTACTCGGAGACTGATTGTAAGCATGATTTTCATTAGCTGTCACACTGATTGTAAGCATGAGAAGGTGGAAGATTAGGTTAGTGCGAAGCTTACCTTAAACCCTACCGCCGCCGTTGAAACGAGGCGAGCGTCGAGGGAACCGTGGAGAACGGTGGGGAAGCGACGTCGTGCCATCCGGCCTCCTCTTGAGGTGGGAGAACGAATACTCCTGTGGCTCCGGCTGGCTCTGCACCCTCACGAACGGCACACCATACTCGATCGATTCCTTATCCTCTGGGTGATCGACCATCGACCTGTACGCCCACCACCTCCACCTGATTGTCGCCTTGGGCGAATCTGTCTGCTCCATCGCCCAGAGGAGATACTCGATGAACTCGGAGGACTGCAGCGTGACTGCCGCCGAGGAGTACATGTACATCTCCGCCCTCATCGCCACCGTCACCGTCCTTGAAATCTCCCACTCTTTGTCAAACCAAGTAAGGATCTCCTTGAACCTGGCTAACTTTGCCTGGTCGCCGCCGGTGATCTGCCTGATTCGCTACTGCAGCCTCTCCATAAATGTCCTTCTGAGTGGTCCGGTGCTAGCTTTGGAAGATGGGAGGAGAGACGGTGGTCTTGCAATAGAGAAGAGGGAGAGGCGAGACGGTGGTTTTGGAATGGAGATGATGGAGAGGAGAGGAGGTGGTTTTGCAATGGAGAAGATCAGAAGATGGAGAGGCGAGACGGTGGTTTTGGAATGGAGATGATGGAGGGGAGAGGAGGTGGTTTTGCAATGGAGAAGAGGGAGAGGAGCGTGCGACAGCGATTTAGGATTGGACGAGAGGGACGGCGCGCTGTGACTGCATCAAAATCAAAATCAATTTACCCTTCAATTAAGAAAGTGATCCCACATTAACTAGTCTCCTTTTTATTCTGGGTCATAATTGACCATGATTTTCACACATAAAATATATGTTATACGTTGCAAAAATAATATAATTTGAAAGTACATTCAGATACGAATCAAATGATACAATTTTTGGTGACATGTATTCACATTTTGCTTGTCAAATACAGTACGTGCTCAAACTTTGACCCAAAATACGCAAAACAACAAAAAAAATACTTCCAAGACCAGCGCCGCTCTTCCGCTCTTCTCCTCTTAAACCACCACCGCTCCTCTCATGTTCCAGTATAAATCCAGCGTCGCTCCTCTCCTCTTCCATTTCAAAACCACCGCCCTCCTCTCCTGTTCCAGTCCAAAACCAGCGTCGCTCCTCTCCCGTTCTAATCCAAAACCAGCGCTGCTCCTCTCCTCTTCCATTCAAAAACCACCGCCGGCGAGTGAAGGTGTTGTGGAGAAGTAGATCGATGGAGGAGTACAACCTATACGTGAGGATCGCAAACGGCGACCCTGTGAAGCTAGCTAGGATGTTGGAGATACAGTCTTGGTTTGACAACAAGGACCAACTAGCGGTGACGGCGACATCCATGGCCAAATATCTGCAACAGAGCGAAAAGGCGGCAATACTCCCGGAGGGAGTCGCGCGGGAGTACATAGAGCTACTCCTCTGGGCCATGGAGCAAACAGATTCACCGAATACGATCATGAGGGAGCGGCGGTGGGAGTATCGATCCCAGATGGAGCATCCACCAGATATTGAAGGATCGAGCATCTACAGGGTGCCGTTTGTGAGGGTGTCCTGCCAGAGAGAGCCGGTGGAGTCTTCGTCGACCGAACCCAACTGCAATAGGAGAAAAGCAGTTGGCCCGACGATGCTTCCCTGCCATCCTCTCCCTCGCCGTTCACATCGTCTCACGGGGCGGCTGTCTGCCGCCGAGGAATAGGAGGGGACTGCCCCCCCAGCCCAATAGTCGGGCAGGTTGTGAATTGTCGAGGATCTTAGGGTTGTCGATTTGCAGGTTGTGAATTGTGTTTTGTGTTGTGTATTTTGAGAGTACTTTCAGATATGAATGTCTTTTGAATTTCATATTTGCAGTATTGAGCATATGAAGTATTTTATGAATTCTAGAGATCTATTTTAGCACTTAAAAATGTAGTTTCATAGGAGTATAAAACTGCAGCCAATGTGATTCTCGAGAAGAAATCGCAAGTTTCGCCAGATAAGAAATCGCAAGTTCAGTTTCAGATAAGAAACTGTAACTTTTAGAGGCAGAGCATTTATATTAACATGGCCTTTTCAAACAGGATTAACATCATGTTGGAAGTTTTATTCATGGTCGAAAATGGAAGTATAAGCCAGTTAACATCATGCTGATCAACATTCATGCATAGCACATCTTCATATGATGCACAGTCAAAAAGATATGCTATTTTCAAAATGCCCACACAATGTCGAGTGTGCGAAACACAGAGAAAATGAGGGACGAAGTTTTGGCAAGTGTTGGACGTGGTGTGCGTAGATGACAATGGGGACCCACATGTCAATAAAGGCAGAGGCAAAAAATTGGAGATATTTTCCCTACACAGGTGGAATCGAACCCGGGCGGAACAACTGTCGGGTAGTGTCACTTGGCCACTAGGCTAGTTCAGTAGTTTCATTAATAATAAGGCACTTCCTCAGGTGGTCGGATCCCCTCCTGCGCCTTTGTGCGCTCGCCACGACGCCGTTGTCTGCCATTGTGAACATGCCGAACAAATGAGAGGAATCTGGAGAGGACTGAACATGGAGAGGCGGACAGTCGGGACCCACCAAGTCTATGGCCGTACGCAAGAAAGTGCCTCATCAAAAAAAATACTTCCTCCTAATGCTATACTGACATTGGGGCCCACGGGTTTGTCAACATAGTTACATTTTTTTAGGTGCTTCAACGTAGTTACTATAGGAGATAAATTCACAACGAAGCCGGGGAGCTGGCAGGTATCATTTATTATCACTGGGGCAGCAACTATCAGCTGGGTTTTGGGCTGCCCCGTCTAGGCTTTCATTTTTAACATGCGCAGCCCACGACCTCGGATGGGAGGTCCATAGGCCTGTTTGTATTTTCTTGAGGGTCGTCATGTATCGACCGGCCTATGGACCTCCCATCCGAGGTTTTATTTTTCCTGAAACATCGGCAACCCAATTTATGTATTTTTTTGAAGAGAACGCAGAGGTCTGCTCTATTTCTCTATATAAGAATAGGAACACCAGGTCCAACTTATGATTCCCTTCTAACTATATTATATACATTTAAATTATTTTATATGTTATTATATATTATTTTTATTGTCATCATATATTTAACAGATACTTACATATGTAAGAAAACAATATCCCACATCTTGTTAACTTATAAAAATAATTTCTTAACAATAAAATCCTGGGTTGTTTTGGCACGAAAATCCTAGTGATTGTGTACAAAAGCTTGGGAAGATTTAAGGACGGATGTAATAATATCACTTATTATTTCAATATATTTATAACAAAATGCTCAGTCCCTTTTTATTTTTTCATAACATTGCTAGCCCAACTCAACATTATAATTAGAATCGGCCCAGCAAAATTGTGTATTTCGAGAAAGTGCAAATGGCATGTAATCTTTTAGGAAATAAAATAAATGGACTGCATGGAAGCTACATTATTTGTTCACCTAGCCCAGCTAATGGACCGTAATTCAAACAAAATGATCAAATTGGCTGTAAATTCTACCGCGCGGAAAAAAGACTGTAAATTCTGAAAAAATGGGTTGAATACGTGCCACATTTTTGGAGGCTGAAATGTGGGCCAATAGGTCGAAGCCAACGCAAGTCGTTGTCAATTTAGTCAACAAATGATTCTGACATGTTAGCCGTTGGATTTACATCCAACGACCGGCATCCATCTTCAATCTATCGTATTCTTCCTCCAGCGGCGCCGGGACCACCTCCCGCCTCCTGGTGCTAGCAGCTCTGCTTAGCATGCTTCGCTATGAAGCGCTACTCCACTGTTGGCCAGGCCATCCCTCCACCCTGATACGTCTCCAACGTATCTATAATTTTTGATTGCTCCATGCTACTTTATCTATTGTTTTGGACTATAATGGGCTTTATTTTCCACTTCTATATTACTTTTGGGACTAACCTATTAACCGGAGGCCCAGTCCAGAATTGCTGTTTTTTTTTGCCTATTTCAGTGTTTCAAAGAAACGGAATATCAAACGGAGTCCAAACGGAATGAACCCTTCGGGAACGTGATCTTCTCACCGAACGTGATCCAGGAGACTTGGACCCTACTCCAAGAAGTGCCAGAGGTGGTCACGAGGGTGGAGGGCGCACCCCCCTAGGCGCACCCCCCTGCCTCGTGGGCCCCCTAACGCTCCACCGACGTACTCCTTCCTCCTATATATATACCTACGTATCCCCAAACGATCAGAACAGGAGCCAAAAACCTAATTCCACCGCTGTACCTTCCTGTATCCACGAGATCCCATCTTGGGGCCTGTACCGGAGCTCCGCTGGAGGGGGCATCCACCACGGAGGGCTTCCATCATCACCATAGCCTCTCCGATGAAGTGTGAGTAGTTTACTTCAGACCTTCGGGTCAATAGCTAGTAGCTAGATGGCTTCTTCTCTCTTTTTGGATCTCAATAAAATGTTCTCCCCCTCTCTTGTGAAGATCTATTCGATGTAATCTTCTTTTCACGGTGTGTTTGTTGAGGCCGATGAATTGTGGGTTTATGATCCAGCTTATCTATGAATAATATTTGAATCTTCTCTGAATTCTTTTATGTATGATTGAGTTATCTTTGCAAGTCTCTTCGAATTATCCGTTTGGTTTGGCCAACTAGATTGGTAGTTCTTGCAATGGGAGAAGTGTTTAGCTTTGGGTTCAATCTTGCGGTGTCCTTACCCAGTGACAGAAAGGGTTGCAAGGCACGTATTGTATTGTTGCCATCGAGGATAACAAGATGGGGTATTTATCATATTGCATCAATTTATTCCTCTACATCATGTCATCTTGCTTAAGGCGTTACTCTGTTTTTAACTTAATACTCTAGATGCATGCTGGAAAGCGGTCGATGAGTGGAGTAATAGTAGTAGATGCATAATCGTTTCGATGTACTTGTCACGGACGTGATGCCTATATACATGATCATACCTAGATAACCTCATAATTATGCTCAATTCTGTCAATTGCTCAACAGTAATTTGTTCACCCACCATAGAATATATATGCTCTTGAGAGAAGCCACTAGTGAAACCTATGGCCCTCGGGTCTATTCTCATCATATCAATATCCATCACTTTATTTACTTGCTTTGCTTTTACTTTTCACTTTGCATCTTTATACCAAAAATACCAAAAATATTATCTCTATCAGATCTCACTCTCGTAAGTGACCGTGAAGGGATTGACAACCCCTAATCGCGTTGGTTGCGAGTAGCTATCATTTTGTGCAGGTACGAGGGACTTGCGTGTGGCCTCCTACTGGATTAATACCTTGGTTCTCAAAAACTGAGGGAAATACTTACGCTACTGTGCTGCATCATCCTCTCCTCTTCGGGGAAAACCAACGCAAGCTCAAGACGTGGCAAGAAGGATTTCTGGCGCCGTTGCCTGGGAGGTCTACGCAAAAGTCAGCATACCAAGTACCCTTCACAATCCCTATCTCTCGCATTACATTATTTAGCATTTGCCTCTTGTTTTCCTATCCCCCACTTCACCCTTGCCATTTTATTTGCCTTCTCTTTCCCAATCTCCTCCTCCTTTTTCCCTTGCCTTTTTCTCGTCTGTTTGTTTGCTCGTGTGTTAGTTTGCTTGTTCGTCGCGATGGCTCAAGATGCTACCAAATTGTGTGACTTCACCAATACTAATAATAATGATTTCCTTAGCACTCCGATTGCTCCTCTTGCCAATACCGAATCTTGTGAAATCAATACGGCTTTGTTGAATCTTGTTATGAAAGATCAATTCGCCGGCCTTCCTAGTGAAGATGTCGGTACTCATCTAAATAGCTTCGTTGATTTATGTGATATGCAAAAGAAAAAATATGTCGATAATGATGTCATTAAATTGAAGCTATTTCCTTTTTCGCTTAGAGATCGTGCTAAAGCGTGGTTTTCATCTTTGCCTAAAAATAGTATTGATTCTTGGAACAAGTGCAAATATGCTTTTATCTCTAAGTATTTTCCTCCCGCTAAGATTATCTCTCTTAGGAACGATATTATGAATTTTAAGCAACTTGATCATGAACATGTTGCACAAGCTTGGGAGAGAATGAAATTAATAATACGTAATTGTCCTACTCATGGTTTGAACTTGTGGATGATTTTACAAAAAATTTATGCTGGATTGAATTTTGCTTCTAGAAATCTTTTAGATTCGGCCACGGGAGGCACTTTTATGGAAATCACTTTAGGATATGCTACTAAACTCCTAGATAATATTATGGTTAATTATTCTCAATGGCATACTGAAAGATCTACTAATAAAAAAGTGCATTATATAGAAGAAATAATTGTTTTGATTGGAAAGATGGATGAACTTATGAAGTTATTTACTAAGAGTGTTTCTTCTGATCCTAATGATATGACTTTGTCTACCTTGATTAAGAATGATAATGAATCTATGGATGTGAATTTTGTTGGTAGGAATAATTTTGGTAACAACGCGTATAGAGGGAATTTTAATCCTAGGCCTTATCCTAGTAATCCTTCTAATAATTATGGAAATTCCTACAACAAATCTTATGGAAATTTTAATAAGGTGCCCTCTGAAATTGAGAGTAGTGTTAAAGAGTTTATGAATTCACAAAAGAATTTTAATGCTTTGCTTGAAGAGAAATTGCTTAAAGTTGATGATTTGGCTAGGAACGTTTATAGAATTTCTCTTGAGGTTGATTCTTTAAAGCTTATATCTATTCCTCCTAAGCATGATATCAATGAGTCTCTCAAAGCTATGAGAATTTCCATTGATGAGTGCAAAGAAAGAACCGCTAGGATGCGTGCTTCCAAAGATGCCTTTATTAAAGCGTGTTCTTCTAATTCCTATGAAAATCAAGATGAAGATCTAAAAGTTATTGATGTTTCCCCTATTAAATCTTTGTTTTTCAATATGAATCTTGATGAAACTGAATATGATTTTCCTTTACCTAGAAGGCATTCTAAGAATTCGGAGTTTTATAATCTTGATGATGAAATTGATAAAAGTGGGATTGAAAGAAATAGAAATCTAGCTGTTGCTAAACCCACTATATTGGATCTCAAGGAATTTAATTATGAAAATTGCTCTTTAATTGATTGTATTTCCTTGTTTCAATCCGTGCTAAATTCTCCTCATGCTTATAGTCAAAATAAGGCTTTTACCAAACACATTGTTGATGCCTTGATGCAATCTTATGAAGAAAAGCTTGAGTTGAAAATTTATATACCTAGGAAACTCCATGATGAGTGGGAACCTACTATCAAAATTAAAATTAAAAATTAGGAGTTTCATGCTTTGTGTGATTTGGGTGCTAGTGTCTCTACTATTCCCAAAACTTTGTGTGATTTGCTAGATTTCCGTGACTTTGATGATTGCTCTCTAAACTTGCATCTTGCGGATTCCACTATTAAAAAGCCTATGGGAAGAATTAATGATGTTCTTATTGTTGCAAATAGGAATTATGTGCCTGTAGATTTTATCTTTCTTGATATAGATTGCAATCCTTCATGTCCTATTATTCTTGGTAGACCTTTCCTTAGAACGATTGGTGCAATTATTGATATGAAGGAAGGAAATATTAGATTCCAATTCCCTTTAAAGAAGGGCATGGAACACTTTCCTAGAAAGAAAATAAAATTACCATATGAATCTATCATGAGAGCCACTTATGGATTGCCTACCAAAGATGGCAATACCTAGATCTATCCTTGCTTTTATGCCTAGCTAGGGGCGTTAAACGATAGCGCTTGTTGGGAGGCAACCCAATTTTATTTTTTAGTTTTTGTTTTTGCTTCTGTTTAGGAATAAATAATCCATCTAGCCTCTGTTTAGATGTGGTTTTATCTATTAATTAGTGTTTGTGCCAAGTTGAACCTATTGGATCTTCTTGGATGATAGTTATTTGATCTTGCTGTAATTTCCAGAATCTTTGTGCTCAGTGCCCGAATTGTTAAAAATCACCTGAACGTGATAAAATACTGATTCCAATTGCTTCTGATCAATAAACAAATTTTCCAGGCCGTCTAAGTTTGGTAGAATTTTTTGGGTTCCAGAAGTTTCCGTTAGTTACGGATTACTACAGACTGTTCTGTTTTTGACAGATTCTGTTTTGCATGTGTTGTTTGCTTATTTTGATGAATCTATGGTTAGTAAAATAGTTTATAATCCATAGAGAAGTTGGAATAAAGTAGGTTTAACACCAATATAAATAAAGAATTAGTTCATTACATTACCTTAAAGTAGTCTTTTGTTTTCTTTCTCTAACGGAGCTCACGAGATTTCTATTGAGTTTTGTGTTGTGAAGTTTTCAAGTTTTGGGTGAATTCTTTTGATGGATTATGGAACAAGGAGTGGCAAGAGCCTAAGCTTAGGGATGCCCATGGCACCCCCAAGATAATCCAAGGACACCAAAAATTCAAAGCTTGGGGATGCCCCGGAAGGCATCTCCTCTTTCGTCTACTTCCATCGGTAATTTACTTGGAGCTATATTTTTATTCACCAACATGATATGTGTTTTGCTTGGAGCGTCTTGTATTATTTGAGTCTTTGCTTGTTACTTTACCACAATCATCCTTGCTTTACACACCTTTTGGGAGAGCCATACATGAATTGAAATTTGATAGAATACTCTATGTGCTTCACTTATATCTTTTGAGCTTGATAGTTTTGCTCATAGTATTTCACTCATATCTTTTGAGGTTGATTGTTTTGCTCATGGTGCTTCACTTATATCTTTTTGAGCGTGATAATTTTTGCTCTAGTGCCTCACTTAGATCTTTTAGAGCACGGTGGTGGATTTGTTTTAAAGAAACTTGATCTCTCATGCTTCACTTAGATTATTTTGAGAGTCGTTAATAGCATGGTAATTTGCTTAATGTTAATATACTTGGTATTCAAGATATGTGAAACTTTATTTTGAGTGCGTTGAATACTAAGATAAGTTTAATGATTGATAACTATTTTGAGATATGGAGGTGATAATATCAAAGTCATGCTAGTTGAGTAGTTGTGAATTTGAGAAATGCTTGTGTTGAAGTTAGCAAATCCCGTAGCATGCACGTATGGTTAAAGTTGTGTAACAAATTTGAAACATGAAGTGTACCTGGCTTGTGCATCCTTATGAGTGGCGGTCGGGGAAGAGCGATGGTCTTTTCCTACCAATCTATCCCCCTAGGAGCATGCGCGTAGTACTTGATTTTTGATGACTTCTAAATTTTTGCAATAAGTATATGAGTTATTTTGACTAATGTTGAGTCCATGGATTATACGCACTTTTACCTTTCCGCCTTTGCTAGCCTCTTCGGTACCGTGCATTGCCCTTTCTCACCTCGAGAGTTGGTGCAAACTTCGCCGGTGCATCCAAATCCCGTGATATGATACGCTCTATCACACATAAACCTCCTTATATCTTCCTCAAAACAGCCACCATACCTACCTATTATGGCATTTCCATAGCCATTCCGAGATATATTTCCACGCAACTTTCCACCGTTCCGTTCATCATCATCATGACATACTTTACTTTTGTCATATTGCCATTGCATGATCATGTAGTTGACATAGTATTTGTGGCAAAGCCACCATGCATTATTTTTCATACATGTCACTCTTGATTCATTGCACCATCCCGGTACACCGCCGGATGCATTCATATAGAGTCATATCTTGTTCTAGTTTCGAGTTGTAATCCTTATGTTGTAATCAATAGAAGTGTGATGATCATCATTCCATAGATAATCGTCCCAAAAAAAGAGAAAGGCCGAAGAAAAAAAGAAGGCCCAAAAAAACAAAAATAATAAAAAAATAAAAAAAGGGGCAATGCTACTATCCTTTTTTTCCACACTTGTGCTTCAAAGTAGCACCATGTTCTTCATGTAGTGAGTCTCATATATTGTGCTTCAAAGTAGCACCATGTTTTTCATATAGTGAGTCTCATAAGTTGTCTTTTTCATACTAGTGGGAATTTTTCATTATAGAACTTGGCTTGTATATTCCTACAATGGGCTTCCTCAAATGCCCTAGGTCTTCATGAGCAAGCAAGTTGGATGCACACCCACTAGTTTTCTTTTGTTGAGCATTCATAGCTCTAGTGCATCCGTTGCATGGCAATCCCTACTCCTCATGTTGACATCAATTGATGGGCATCTCCATAGCCCGTTGATTAGCCTCGTCAATGTGAGACTTTCTCCTTTTTTGTCTTCTTCACACAATCCCCATCATCATATTCTATTCCACCCATAGTGTTATATCCATGGCTCACGCTCATGTAATGCGTGAAGGTTGAAAAAGTTTGAGATTATTTAAGTATGAAACAATTTCTTGGCTTGTCATCGGGGGTATAGAAGTTGGGAACATCTTTGTGTGAAGAAAATGAAGCATAGCCTAACTATATGATTTTGTAGGGATGAACTTTCTTTTGCCATGCTATTTTGAGAAGACATGATTATTTTGATTAGTATGCTTGAAGTATTATTATTTTTATGTCAATATGAACTTTTGTCTTGAATCTTTCGGATCTGAATATTCATACCATGATTAAGAAGATTTACATTGAAATTATGCCAAAGTATCACTCCGCGTCAAAAATTCTCTTTTTATCATTTACCTACTCGAGGACGAGCAGGAATTAAGCTTGGGGATGCCTGATACGTCTCCAACGTATCTATAATTTTTGATTGCTCCATGCTACTTTATCTATTGTTTTGGACTATAATGGGCTTTATTTTCCACTTTTATATTACTTTTGGGACTAACCTGTTAACCGGAGGCCCAGCCTAGAATTGCTATTTTTTTTGCCTATTCAGTTTTTCAAAGAAACGGAATATCAAACGGAGTCCAAACGGAATGAAACCTTTGGGAACGTGATCTTCTGACCGAACGTGATCCAGGAGACTTGGACCCTACTCCAAGAAGTGCCAGAGGCGGTCACGAGGGTGGATCCCCACCCCCCCGGGCGCGCCCCCTGCCTCGTGGGCCCCCTGACGCTCCACCGACGTACTCCTTCCTCCTATATATACCTACGTATGCCCAAACGATCAGAACAGGAGCCAAAAACCTAATTCCACCGCCATACCTTCCTGTATCCACGAGATCCCATCTTGGGGCCTGTTCCGGAGCTCCGCCGGAGGGGGCATCCACCACGAAGGGCTTCTACATCATCAGCATAGCCCCTCCGATGAAGTGTGAGTAGTTTACTTCAGACCTTCAGGTCCATAGCTAGTAGCTAGATGGCTTCTTCTCTCTTTTTGGATCTCAATACAATGTTCTCCCCCTCTCTTGTGGAGATCTATTCGATGTAATCTTCTTTTTGCGGTGTATTTGTTGAGACCGATGAATTGTGGGTTTATGATCCAGCTTATCTATGAATAATATTTGAATCTTCTCTGAATTCTTTTATGTATGATTGAGTTATCTTTGCAAGTCTCTTTGAATTATCCGTTTGGTTTGGCCAACTAGATTGGTAGTTCTTGCAATGGGAGAAGTGTTTAGCTTTGGGTTCAATCTTGCGGTGTCCTTACCCAAAGGATGAAAGGGTTGCATGGCACGTATTGTATTGTTGCCATCGAGGATAACAAGATGGGGTATTTATCATATTGCATGAATTTATTCCTCTACATCATGTTATCTTGCTTAAGGCGTTACTCTGTTTTAACTTAATACTCTAGATGCATGCTGGATAGAGGTCGATGAGTGGAGTAATAGTAGTAGATGCAGAATCGTTTCGATCTACTTGTCACGGACGTGATGCCTATATACATGATCATACCTAGATAACCTCATAATTATGCTCAATTCTGTCAATTGCTCAACAGTAATTTGTTCACCCACCGTAGAATATCTATGCTCTTGAGAGAAGCCACTAGTGAAACCTATGGCCCCCGGGTCTATTCTCATCATATCAATCTCCATTACTTTATTTACTTTCTTTGATTTTACTTTTCACTTTGCATCTTTATACCAAAAATACCAAAAATATTATCTCTATCAGATCTCACTCTCGTAAGTGACCGTGAAGGGATTGACAAGCCCTAATCGCGTTGGTTGCGAGTAGCTATCGTTTTGTGCAGGTACGAGGGACTTGCGCATGGCCTCCTACTGGATTGATACCTTGGTTCTCAAAAACTGAGGGAAATACTTACGCTACTGTGCTGCATCATCCTCTCCTCTTCGAGGAAAACCACCGCAAGCTCAAGACGTAGCACACCCCTCCACACCTCCTGTTCTTCTCCACCGACTACTGAACTACATCGCACTAGAACTAGTTAACCCTCGTACACCTCTCCCGTGTATTCCCATCTCCGGCTCGTTGCTGTCCGGGGCCTCGCCATCGTCCACCACCTTGGATGCGCTCGGCGTGGCGTGGTCACCGTGGTGAACGAACAACACAATCGGAAGTAGACTGTGCGTGGAGAGGCTGACAGCTGGGTCCACGGCCGCACACAAGGAAATGCCTCCTTATTACGCACAAAATATTGATTCCTCCACCTGATATCTGGGACCCACGGGAAGGGCCTCTGTATTTCACAAAAAAACCTGCCCCCCGCTGACAGGTCGGACCCACCAGCTATCTTCACATGCAAGGAAGTGCCTCCTTATTACGCACAAAAAAAATGAATACTCCCCACCACCGGAACCCAAAGATAGTGGGAGGCTGACTTGTGGGCCTACCAAGTTGACGGGTACGGAGGGCTTTGTCAACTTAGTCAATATGAACGATTCTAGCTCCTGTTACCATACGATGTTCATCCAACGGCGGTAGTGCTTCTTCAACCTCTGGTCTTCTTGCTCCAGCCGCCCAAACCAGTGTCGGTCGTGCCGCGTGCTCCAGCCTCCTGTGGCCGGTTGTGATGCCGCGGAGGCCTCACCGCCCCCTACTACTCCCACCGCTGGCCAGGCCATCCCTCTACTCACCCATACCCCCTGTTCTTCTGCGGCGACGGCAGCTTCACACTACAGCCGAACCAGTGAACCCTCGTACTCCTCTCCGCGCGGGCTTCCACTGCCACATCTTCCCCGGCTCCGCGTCGTCCCCTTCCTAGGCCTCGCCGTCGTCCACCACCCTGGTGCTCTCAGCGCGGCGTGGTCAACGTGGTCAAGGAATGATTTCCATCAGAGTACTGTACGTGGAGAGGCTGACAGCTGGGTCCACGGCGGCCGCAAGGAAGTGCCTCCTTATTACACGCAAAATAATTATTCCTCCACCAGACAGCAGGGACCCACCGGACGAGCCACCGTATTTCGCGAAAAAAATGATTCACCCCCTGACTGCTGGGACCCACCAGCTACATCTTCGCACGCAAGGAAGTGCGTCCGGGCAAAAAAAAACGATTCGCACCCCTGACTGCTGGGACCCACCATCTACATCTTCGCACGCAAGGAAGTGCGTGACAGTCGGGACCCACCTGGTCGAAGCGTACGTAGCATTGTCATTCTGGTTGCGAACGTGTACGTACATACTGGTGGATGTAGAGGCGCGCACGTGTCGTAGTAGAGGCGCACACTTAGCATGTACACGTACGTACAACGGCCAGTGTGCAAGAAAGAAAATACGGCCACATACGTACATACGGGCGGGGTCTCAAATGCCTACTCGCGCATACGTACGGCCAGGGCTCGTGTACATGGCTGGGTCGGAACAGAGAAACAGAGTCGTCATCGTGTTCATAGGGAGCCAACCGGCTGGGTCGGAATGGAATGCGTCGTCGTGTTCATCGGGAGGGCTTGGACGAAACAGGCGATGGAAACGAGGTTTGGCGTACCGCAGAATGGAGGAAACGGCCTTGTGTTTGACTGGCCACGTTCGAAATGGGATCCTATTCATCCGGAGGGTTCTGGCGTACCGCAAAACGGAGGAAACGGACTTGTGTTGGACCTCCTACGGTCGAAATGGGGTCCTGTTGATCAGGAGGGGTGTGGCGTACCGCGAAGTGGACGAAACGGACTTGTGTTGGAGTGCTACAGTCGAAACGGGGGTCCTGTTCATCGGGAGGGGTGTGGCGCACCGCAAAACGGGACTCCACGGGATATTGTTCATCTCCACCGTCGACCTCCTCTAGCCTCCACGGGCTACTGTTCATCCACCGTCGACCTCCTCCAGCCTCCACCTGCTACTGTTCATCCATGGGCTCCTGTTCATCCAGCCTCCACCGCGCGCTACACCACCGTCTACTGTTCAACCACCCCTCTCCACGGGCTCCTGTTCAACCACCCCTCCACGGGCTACTGTTCATCCACCCCTCCACCGTCTACTGTTCATCCAGCCCTGCACGGGGTCTTCCTATTCATCCAGCCCTCCACGGGGTCCTGTTCATCCATCCCCAACCGGCTCGATCGGTCGGGGTCCTGTTCATCCAGAGGCAACACCACGGGGTCCTGTTCATCCAACCCCAACCGGCTCGATCGATCGGGGTCCTGTTCATCCAGAGGCAACCCCACGGGGTCCTGTTCATCCACCCCCACCGCTCACTGTTCATCCACCCCCCAGCAATGCTCACTGTTCATCCAGAGGCAGCATCGATCGGCTTCAGTTAGCAGCAGTAGTGAAGGAATCGCTCGATCGGGTTCAGTTAAGAGCCATCGATCGATCGCTCGGGTTCAGTAACGCGTAGCCTTAGAGCCCAACGCCTCCCTCAGGTTCAGTTACAGCCCAATGCCTCGCACACACGCGCGTACGTGTACAAGAGAAACGTGCATCGCTCGGCCCCCAACCACCCACCGTAACCGGTAACTCGCCGAAATTTTCCTCGCCCTCGCTTCTACCATGGTTTTTTCCGTCATGGACGGCCCAAAGAATGTCATGCAGCTGCGTCTCCGGCCCACCGGGACGAAAAGCCCATTTTCTGTCATGATTTTTTGTCATAGAAGTAGGAGCCCACCACATCTATGATGATACTAAGTTCTATCATAATTATCGTCATAGAAGTGTCATAAGTATGACAGGAAAAAAAATCGTTCGGCCCAAAATGTCACGGATGTGTCTTTTTTTGTAGTGGCTATAGGTGTGTCATGAAAAAATTGGAATTATTCAGGGTTCGTTTGGACATTTTTATAGATTAACCTGGTTTTCTAGCCATTTCAGGTGCCCAATTCAAAATTAAACTACATGCACATGCTCTGGTGCACCAACATGGGTTGTAAAATCATATATGTGTCCATGGGTTTATGCTTATGTCCCATGCAAGAAATGGGGATGAATTTCGAACACCACAACACCATGGCTCTCCAGCAAACGTTGAGGTACTTGCTGTTGTAATTCTAGTAAATCCAAAACCCGTCTGAAATTCATGAACCTTGGCATGCTGTCATGGAATGGCATCAACATGCTGGAGTAACAAATATTGTCCCATTTGGGGGAGGTTATGGTATAAGCTTCTCACAAACCAGAGCTTCTCACAAGAAGCCTCATGGTTCCATTAGGGAAACGTGTCACCTTTGTGGACAAAATGATATTCGTCGCCTCTTCTTGCTTTCAATATTTTTTCCTGGTGTCAACATAGAACAACAGGAGTGTCGTGTTAAATTTTGGAATTTTTGGGGATCGTTTGGACATTTTTATACGTAACTGAGTTTTCTAGGCATTTATGCTCCATTGCATAAAAATGGGTTGAAAAATCAAATGTGTGTCATTGGTTGCAAGCTTAGGTCACATGCAAGAAATGAGAATGAATGTCAAACACCTTGACACTGTCGCTCGGCCGCTAACATTGAGATACATGGTTTTAAAATTCTAGTAAATCGAAAACTCGTCTGAAATTCATGAAACTTGACATCATATCATAGAATGGCATTGACATGCCGTGGTAAAAATATTGTCCCATTTAGGGCAGGTTTGGGCACAAGCTTCTCACAAACTAGAGCTTCTCTCACAACAAGCCTGATGGTTTCGGTAGGGAACGTGCCACCTTGGGGGACGAAACAATATCTGTTGACTCTTCTTACTTTCGAAATTTTTCTCATGTCAATATAGAATAACAGGAGCGTTGTGTCAATTTTTGTGATTTTTCTGGGTTCGCTTGGACATTTTTATACATTAACTGAGTTTTATATGCATTTATGTGCATAATTCAAATTTGAATTACATGCACATGCTCCAGTGCATATAAATGGGTTCAAAATTGAAATGTGTGTCCTTGGTTGCACGCTTAAGTCCCATGCAAGAAATGAGAATGAATGTTAAACACCTTGCCACTGTCGCTCAGCCGCTAACATTGAGATACATGGTTTTTAAATTCTAGTAAATCCAAAACGTTTCTGAAATTTATGAAAATTGACATGCTAGCATGGAACGGCATCAACATGTCATTGTAGAAATAGTGTCCCATTTGGGCAGGTTGGGGTATAAGCTTCTCACAAATCAGAGCTTCTCACAACAAGTCTCATGGTTACGGTAGGGAATGTTTCACCTTTCTGGACAAAATGATATCCATTGCCTCTTCTTGATTCCATTTTTTCTAGTGTCAACATAGAACAACATGAGTAATTTTAGGAAATTTTCGGGGTTCATTCGGGCATTTTTATACATTAACTAAGTTTTCTATGCATTTATGTGCATAATTCAAATTTGAAGTACAGGCACATGCTCCAATGCATGGAAATTGGTTGAAAATCAAATCTATGTCCTTGGTTGCATGCTTAGGTCACATGCAAGAAATGGGAATGAATGTAGAACACCTTGCCACCGTCGCTCGGCCGCTAACATTGAGATACATGGTTTTAAATTCTAGTAAATCCAAAACTCGTCTGAAATTCATGAAACTTGACATGCTATCATGAAGCGGCATCAACATGTTGTGGTAAAAAATTTGTCCCATTTGGCACAGGTTTGGGTATAAGCTTCTCGCAAACCAGAGCTTCTCACAACAAGTCTGATGGTTTCGGTAGGGAACATGTCACCTTTGGGGACGAAACGATATCTATTGCCTCTTCTTGCTTTCAAAATTTTTCTAGTGTCAACATAGAACGACAGGAGTGTTGTGTCAATTTTTGGGATTTTTCGGGGTTTGCTTGGACATTTTTATACATTATTTGGGTGTTCTAGGCATTTTATGTGCATAATTCAAAATTGAACTACATGCACATGCTCTAGTGCAGAAAAATGGGTTGACATATCAAATGTGTGTCCTTGAGTGCATGCTTAGGTCCCATGCAAGAAATGTGAATGAATTTCAAACACCAGGGCACTGTTGATTGTCGGCAAAACATTGAGATACTTTAGTAAATCCAAAACTCATCTGAAATTCATGAAACTTGGCATGCTATCATGGAATGGCACCTGACATGATGTGGTATTTTTTGTGTCCATCTTGAGAGAAGGCGCACTCAAATAACAGCCAACAAATGCATTTTGAAACAAATAGTTGCCACTTTAACATCTCAAACGGTTGTACAATTTAAAATCGTGTGTGTTCTGTTAACCATTCACGTGATGCCACATGTCTCTCTTTTAATGGCTATAGGAGGGTGCCGTGCGGACAACTTCTTGACTCAACGGAAGGCGTGTGAGCGCAGTCTGATGCGCACGTGTCGGTACAACATACCCGGGGCCAGTTTCCCTCACTGTGCACATGCACAAGATCCAGATTGAAGCATCAGAACAAGGTGATGTCGGTGTACAAAAGTAGGGGCTCTGCTTTTGCCCCTTTACTTGTGCACGGGAAGTCAGAGCCACCCGCCACGACCACGCATAACAGGGCAGGAAAGGGAAGCCGGAGAGAAGCCGAAGGCAGAAGACAAACAAAGCAACGACAAGGACCAAGGCCACAAAGATCGGATGGACGAAGCAGGTTTCCTCGGCAAGGACCCTTGCCGGGGCAGCCTCAGCGGCCCCGGCAAGACCCTTGCCGGGGCAGCTCGCCCACACAAGCTGAGCGAGCCACCTTTGAGCCCACCAACGCTAGACAAACGCATTGGGACATGGCTCGGGAGGCACCTTCGTGGTGGCATGCAAATCTTTGTGAAGACAAAGAAAAGTCAAGATCGAATGAGGATAGGAAGGCAACAATCCTCGACAGGGTTCTTGCCGAGGAAGCCCACGAGACCCCCGGCAAGGTCCTTGCCGGGGATGACAGCGTGCCGCGGCAAGACCCTTGCCGGGCCACCCGGCAAGGCCCTCGCCAAGCGCGCCAGCAGGGCCACTGCCAGGCCCACACCAGCCAAGTCTCCGCCGCCGTTCGCATGCAGCTGCCGACCCAACCAGCTGGGCAGGCACCTGGGTGGCAACATGCAGCCCTTCGTGGAGGCTCCACCACCACGCCACCTCAGCTGCCTGCCTGCCTACATGGTACCACATGCATCGCTGGCCAGGGCGCGTGTCAAAGCAAGGCGGAGCGGCGACGGACGGGACGGGCCTCGCCGCCGTCCCCGATAAAGTGAAGGGACACCTAAGCCTCGCATTAAATGCACTTTGTCCTGTAATACCAGCGATAAGCTCACAGCACTATGGCACTTTCCACCTCATGTGTGCTACTGTGGCAGCCCCTTTCGCCTATAAAAGGAGGCCCATGGCGCACTGGAGAAGGATTCGGCTCTTTCGAACCTAGCAGCACCCAGAGCTAGTTCAAGAGCTCAAGAACACTAAATACATCCACCAAAGCAGGATCGTAGGGTTTTATGCATATTTGCGGCCCAGACCTGGGTAAATCCACTTTGTGCTGTCTACTAGTCCCGCTCTTCTCACGATCCAGCACCCCGCAACCGTAGTAGGGATTCCAGTGATCCCATAGGTGTCGTTTCCCACCGACATCTTTGGCGCGCCAGGTAGGGGGCTGCGCAATTGTAAGAATCGGGTCTAGTGGTAGGCCTAGTAGTTCATCATCGCCACAGCTCCTTCGAAGAAGGCGGCCAAGAAGGCGGCGCTGCCCGTTGGCGCGAAGGACGCCGAGGCGGCGACGAGAGAGCTAAGTCATGCTGAATTTTAAGTTTTTCTCCCTAGATATAAGGTTATTTTCTCGACGGTTCGGCCTATGTATGGAGAGCCTGTACGCAGAGGGGCCCTCCTGCGGTCGGCAACGCCCTTGTTCTATTTCGAGTCCGCTCAACAGTTCGAGCGGCCGTGTCGAAAGAGGCATGGTAGCCTTTCGCCATCGGCAACGCTCTCGGTTCTGACTCGAGCCAAGCTCGACAGATTGAGCGGCCGCGCCAAGGGCGGTAAGGTGCTTCGTCTGGCAAAAAGCACACCCGGCAGGCTAATGAGGATCCATCCTCAAAGCGTCGCCCTGGGTTTACGTGCTGGCAAGCCTACCCGGTCGACATGGGGTGGACATACAAAGGAAAATCGAACAGGAAAATAACATGCATAATTTCAGGAGTACTACAGAGTTATATTACACAAATTGCCGCCACGGTTCTAACTGAAGATAGCATTGTCTTGGTCATGAACCCGCAGCAGCGACGAAGAACGGGGTGCCTAGTCCCGGCGCTGGCCCTCCAACCTCTTGATTTTGTCGATGCGGCTGAGGATGGGCTGGATACGCTCATTGAGCACCGCGATGTCGGCATCCTCTGGCAAGCTCTTCAGCACAGCTTCGAAGTCGAGGTCTGGGTGCCAATGCGCAATCTTGGTGAGCTCCCTGGTCATGGTCCCCCGGCAGAGTATCCAGGATTCTTCGACCAGGGAGGTCGCCCGGTTGGAATGAAGCCGCCTCAGGGCGCCGACGACCTTCTCAAAGTATATGGTCAGGTTGGCATTGGGGCTCAGGTTCGCCTCTGGGGCGTACCTCATCTCCGGCATCCCCATAATGGCCAGCTGATTGGCGGCCGAGTCTGCAACGACGGCAAGGCGTTCGAGCCAACGTTTCTCGCCGGCCACGTGGTCCTCGAGGTTGGCGGTCTCATTCATCCGCAGCTGCTTCTCTGTCTCCAGATCCCTGGTCAGGATCCCCTCCTAGGTTCTAGCCTCCGATAGCATCTTCTCGAGATCTCCCAGCTTCAGCTTGAGGTCTCTGATGGAGTTGTTGGCTTTGGAGAGTTCTCCGGCCTTGCTGACGACCGTGCCCTGCGCCTCCGTCAGGGCGCCATTGAGCGTGTCCCTCTCCTGGGCCAGCTTCAAAGCTTGCCCCTCCAGCTCCTTCACCCTGCCGGCGTAGACCTGAGCCTGGGCATTGAGTGCCTCCTAATGCCTCTGCTCCAGCTCTTGGGTCCGCTGCACGACGAACTTGCCCACCTCTTCGTCCTTGCCGCGGAGCGTGGTGGCAAGGTTCTCCTCGCGCGCGGCAAGGTCCTCTTCCTGGGTTTTCAGTACGACCTCGTGCTGGGTCCGAGCGGCTTCAGCTTCGTCAGCCAATTTCTTAGCCGTCTCCTGGGCCTTCTCAACGTCGGCCAGCTTCAGGGTGAGCTCCACCTCACGGTTGGCCAGCTCACCCTGGGCGGCCTTCAGCTCGTCCTGGGCCTGGCGGAACCAGTCTTGCGCCTCGGCAACGCGCCCTCCAAAGTCCGCCTCCGCCTTATCCACCATCGCCGCCCTGGACTTGGCCTTGTCCAGACGGGCGCGATGGAGCGCCTGGAGCTTCCGGAAGCTGGCACCCATGGCCTGGAGGAGCCGCTCCTCCTGGGAGCCGACGCCACCGACGCCCGGCTCATCGACGACCTCGAGCCCGGCGGCGGCAGGCGCCTCCTCGTCGAACACCTCTCCCTCAAAGGGAGCCCTGGTGCTCGACGTGCCAAGGAGATGGACGAAGAGGTCGTCGCTTACCCTCAGGTACCTGCCAGAGCCAGAGGCAGCGGAGGAGGAGGGCAGGTCGTCAAATGCCACCTCCTCGGCAGTGGCCTTGCCGGACTCCCCGGCAGGCCCCTTGCTGGGCTCTTCAGCGGGCCCCTTGGCGGCGTCCTCATCGGCGCCCCGGCGCTCTCCTCGGCAGCAATCTTCTCCGCCTCCGCCACGGCATCCGCGGCGACGTCCTTGATGACGATGTCGACATCCTCTAAGTCTACCGAGGAGGGGTCTGGACGCCGAGAAGGGGACAGGGCGAAGCCAAGATCGAAGGTCAGTAAGGAAAATAGGAAAGAAAGAACGCAAGGAGAAGTGGAGAGCGAGTGGCTTACCCATGCCGGGCCGAGAGGCGGAAGTCCCTTCTCCGCCGAGGTCTGGCGTCGAGGCGAAGCCACCGGCGCCCGTGTTCTCCCCCTCCTCCTCTGTGTGCATGGCCTCGGCGCTTGGTGCCCTTGCCAGGGATGCCCATCGGGGCGGCGTGGTCGACGGGGGCGGCACGATGGGAGAAGCTCTCTGCGGCTCCCCTTGGTGTTGCTCCCCTCCTACATCCACGGTAGGGTCAGTACCAAAGCATCATGCATTACGCACGTTGACAAGGGATGGGTGATGGACTCACGCTGGGGGTTGGGCTGGGGGCTGCTTTCCGGGCTGCTCGACACCACCAGTGGCGTACTGGAGGTGCCTGCCGGGGGCTGGCCACTCGCTGAAATCCTGGCCCTCTTTATCCTCTGGGCCAGCGTCTCCACATCCCTGCAAGATGAAGACAAGTGAGCAACGCCATCAGGGGAAGTGTAAGGAATGAGGGAGGAAAGCAGAAGCTTACTCTTCATTTTCTTCCTCCTCCCCCTCTGTTGCTTTCCTTTTTCTCTCCGGGCTGAGAGGCCCAAAGTCTCTCTCTGGGCTGAGAGGCCCAAAGTCAAATGCAATCCCTGCACCAATGTTTGCCGGCGAAGGGGGAGGCGATGGCGTCCGGGCGCGCTTGGAGGATGAAGAAGCAGATGCCTTCTTCTTCAGTGACACGGCCTTCGCCGTTTTCTTCATCGCCACTGCCCTCGTCTGGCGCACAGGCACTTCCTGGGCTTGCCACAGCTGCGCGGCCCGGTCGAGGCGGACCGGCTCGCTGGAGGTGGCCCGCCACAGGACCCGCCCTTTTTCGGCGATTGGAGGATCGATAGTCGCGGTCTTCTCCCCCTCGCCCTCCTCCGACAACGACCCGTCGGCTGCGTCTTCGACGAGGGGAGCCCTGGTGCCGGCGCTACTGGCCTCCCTAGCTGCTGCTGCCCACCGGGCGAGCTCCCCCTCCTCCGCCTCCGCCGCGGCCTTGTCCGCCACGCAGGCGGTGCTGCCAGCCTCCTCGACGAGCTTTGCCTCCTCCTCGGCAAGCCTCGCCTCCTCCACCCTAGCGGCAATATAGTCCAGCTCCGCCGGAGAGGTGTCCTAGATAAGCCACGACTCGGCGGTGACGTACACCTCATGCAAGGTGTCAAAGAACTCCTGCACCTTGAGCCCGTCCGGCTCAACCCAGTTCGGGTCAAGGCCATGCGCGTTGAAAAGCGGCATCATGGCAATGATCTCGGATCGGCAAGAGTTGTTGCTCAGCGGGACCACTCCCACCGGCAGCTTGAAAACGGGCTCCTTGACGACCTTCCCGGCCTTCGCGGCGGCCCTAGCAACCTTGCCAGACCTCTCGACCTCGCCCTCATCGTTAACCTCGAGCTGGAAGATCCGTTGGCAGAGATGGGCGTGCCTCAGCACCGTCAGGTTGTTGTCGAGGCCGGGGCGGAGCCTCATGATGTCGGCGACGTTCACAAAGAGCCAGACCGGCCTCCCCTTTTCGTGTAGAGGGGCAATTCGGCGGCGGATGAAGTCTGCCCCGATCATTTCGAGGGTGAGCCCGGCCTGGGTGAGCCGAAGAATCCTGGTGGTGGCGACCGTAAGCTTCGCATCATCAGCGTCGACGTCACCCCAATTGCCCCCACGGACCGGCGGCTCCTGGCGAACCTCGCAGAATGCTGGCGGGTCCTTCTCCTCAATCCAGCACCACCGGCCTCGCCATTCTTCCCACCTCTCCTTCGTGGCACCGTCCGGATATGCCCCCTTGGCCCTCGGGATCCAGGCGACACAGCCAGCGATGGCGCCCCCTTTTTGGATCCGAGGGGAGAAGTAATGGCGGAAGAGCACTGTGCTAGGGTACACCCCGATAAAGCCCTCGCAGAGATGTGCAAAGAGAGCCATGAACGCCATGGCATTCGGGGTGAAATCCAGGAGGCGGAAGCCGTAGGTGTGCATAATGTCCTTGAAGAAATCAGAAAAGGGGGGACAGAGCCCGCAGGAGAAATAGTCGACGAAGAAGGGGTACCGATTTGGGGAGGCCCCGGCGCTGGCAGGGACGACGTGCGTGGCTGGATGCCCCATCTCCTCTCCCCCCGTCTTCACTCCCCACGGATCCTTGAACATCTCCCGGAGCTCGGACACGCCGACCGCCGAGGGGAAGTAGGCGAACTGCGCCCGTCGCGCCACCAGCTCGCTCTCCGGCTGCTACGTCACCCCGGCATCTTTTGCCACTCCCTTGCTTTTGGTGGACTTAGGCGCCATGGCGGCCCCGAGAAGTGAAAAAGAAGAGGATGGCGGAAGCACGGCGACGATGGATGAAGGCAGAGAGGCTCGATAAGAAGGAAGAAAGGGGGCGGCGGTTCTAAGATTGGAGATAGGCGCAAGGGCGGGGTAAAGTGAGCAGCGCGCCCGCGGTTATTCCTTTTTATGGGGAAGGCGCGGGCCGCCTCCTTTCCCATTAAATGCAATTCGACGCATGCGTGCGGACGCTATCCCACGCATGCCTCCTACGTCACGCGCGCGCACACAACCCCCACATTTCGTTTTCAACGCGGGTCGTGGGGAAGCGCAGCGGACGGAGCAGTTATCGCGGTAAAATCTGCCCCAACTGCCCGCGCACCATTCTGGGCCCGGCCCAACAACGTGTTGTGCTTATGTATGGCCCAGGCCCAGGGGCTCCTGTCGGTGTACAAAAGTAGGGGCTCTGCTTTTGACCCCTTTACTTGTGCACGGGCAGTCAGAGCCACCCGCCACGACCACGCATAACAGGGCAGGAAAGGGAAGCCGGAGAGAAGCCGAAGGCACAAGACAAACAAAGCAACGACAAGGACCAAGGCCACAAAGATCGGATGGACGAAGCAGGTTTCCCCGGCAAGGACCCTTGCCGGGGCAGCCTCAGCGGCCCCGGCAAGACCCTTGCCAGGGCAGCCTCAGTGGCCCCTGCAAGACCCTTGCCGGGGCAGCTCGCCCACACCAGCTGAGCGAGCCACCTTTGAGCCCACCAACGCTAGACAAACGCATTGGGACAGGTCTTGGGAGGCACCTCCGTGGTGGTATGCAGATCTTTGTGAAGACAAAGAATAGTCAAGATCGAATGAGGATAGGAAGGCAACAATCCTCGACATGGTTCTTGCCGAGGAAGCCCACGAGACCCTCGGCAAGGTCCTCGCCGGGGATGACAGCGTGCCGCGGCAAGACCCTTGCCAGGCCGCCCGGCAAGGCCCTCACCAAGCGCGCCAGCAGGGCCACTGCCAGGCCCACACCAGCCAAGTCTCCGCCGCCGTTCGCATGCAGCTGCCGACCCAACCAGCTGGGCAGGCACCTGCGTGGCAACATGCAGCCCTTCGTGGAGGCTCCACCACCGCGCCACCTCAGCTGCCTGCCTGCCTACATGGCACCGCATGCATCGCTGGTCAGGGCGCGTGTCAAAGCAAGGAGGAGCGCTGACGGATAGGACGGGCCTTGCCCCCATCCCCGATAAAGTGAAGGGACACCTAAGCCTCGCATTAAATGCACTTTGTCCTGTAATACCAGCGATAAGCTCACAACGCTGTAGCACTTTCCACCTCCTGTGTGCCATTGTGGCAGCCCCTTTCGCCTATAAAAGGAGGCCCATGGCGCACTGGAGAAGGATTCGGCTCTTTTGAACCTGGCAGCACCCAGAGCTAGTTCAAGAGCTCAAGAACACTAAATACATCCACCAAAGCAGGATCGTAGGGTTTTACGCATCTTTGCGGCCCGAACCTGGGTAAATCCCCTTTGTGTTGTCTACTAGTCCCTCTCTTCTCAAGATCCAGCGCCCCGCAGCCGTAGTAGGGATTCCAGTGATCCCATAGGTGTCGTTTCCCACCAACAGGTAAACAAGAGACCAAGAGATTCAAAGCATCGGCAAGCAGATCGGAAGGATCCAAGGCCAAATCAGAGGAGCAAGATATTATCGAGAGAGAAGCCCCCCTTGTAGGGCAGGCGAGCCCGGCAAGGGGCGAGGCCACCCCCATAAGAAGGTGATCAATGTGTCCCGGCAGAGCCTGCCGGGACTCGCGGAGACCAGATTACCTCACCAACTACACCACCACAACCCACGTCGTCGATCAATGCGGTGTGAAGCCGCAGAGTGATTAAGTGGAAACAATTCGCCACATGGCGGCCACTTCCTACCAAGGATACCCGCAGATGACACCCGTCCTATGACGTGTCGAACAAGCAGGCATGGACCTGGCGAGATAGCCCGACAAGCCTTGTCGGGCAACCAACGACATGACACTAAGCAGCGCATTAAATGCACACTGTCAGCCTGTAGAGTTAGGTATGATAGCACTATTTGCTATCATATCAGTGTCTAATGACTAAATTTCCACTGTGGTGACCCCTTGATCTATAAAAAGGATGCCCATGGCAACCATTCAGGAGGTTAGAAAGTTAGATTACTCGCACTCCCGTACGCGTGTAGTCGCTGCCGCCCGAGGCAACCTCTGCCGGGCAAGTGTACTACGCACCACCACCACTTTTCCACCATCAATCCATCAAAGCAGGAGTAGGGTTTTACGCCTCACGGCGGCCCGAACCTAGGTAAAACTGCCTGTGTGATCTCTGTTGGGCTGCCCCACGTTGGTCTGCTCTTTGTGCAATGCGACTCCCCCCCCCCTTGTCGAACCAGCAAGGGGCTGTCCTGGTCCCATAGGTGGCCGTGGTTTCTCGTGACAGCAGGCTGACCGAGAGGCGTGCAACCTATCCTCCAATGCGTAGGTTCACCGGGAAGCGTACGAGTTGTACTCTAAGAAGGCTCACTGGGAAGCGAGCCCTTTGACTTCCATGTCCGCCCGCCTTGCTCGCATCGTCTCCATTAATGGCGCCCACGCCGCTGTTTAATACGGGCGGCCTTACTGTTCGCCTCCCATTCTCCTCCCTCCCACAGACCTCCACCAACGCCATGGCGCAGAAGGATCATCCACTAGTCTTCAAGTTTGGTGAAGTTGACTCCGAGCCGGAGGATATAGAAAATAAGGAGGAATTGGGACTCATGGACATGGCCCTGAATGAGCTAGCCATGGCGGTTGCTGCCCCCGCGCCCATCCTAGCTCCCATTCCCGCGCCAGTGCCAGTGACCATCCCCTAGCATTGACGGGCTGGTCGTCGAGCTGTATCACAGAGCTAGAAGCCGCGGGCGTCAACGAGGTCTCCACGGACCCGTGCGAGATCATGTGCAAGCCAACGCCAGCGCCCGTGCCTGTGCGCGCCCCTACACCCATCGCGGCCGGTCCTCGTGCATATGCCTGCACCCGCCGCGCCTGTGCCCGTGCGCGCGGCCCCTCAGCAGCCGTCGACTGCTACCTCGCAGTGCCGCTAGTTGCTGTCCTCCCGCGCCCCGCCCGTCGATTGCGTGACGACATGATGTTTGATTTTCAAGTGAAGAACATCCTGTGCTGCCTTGAAAACTTCAACAATGGCGTCCTGGAGGACGACAACGACAAAACCGGCACGGCACGCCACCTCCGTCGCTGTCGGAAAAAGTCTTTTTTGGGGTTTACTACCGTATCTCGATCATATGAATATAAATTCACAATCTAACTGGATAAAAGATATGGTTTGAATGAACTTGAGTTTTTCTCTCTTAATGTATAGACTTATCAAACGATTTTCTTTTAAAAACGTCAATGGTTTTTAAATATAAAACACTCATCGCAAACGTTTTAGATAGAACACCCATATGTTAACCAACAGCTTCCCCAGGAAGCCAAGGGAAAATGTGCCGAGCAGGATTTGTACAACTCTTGTTCGCAAACATTTTAGATAGAACACCCGTATGCAAAGTGAGAGCTATGGTCTTCCCCAGTAAGCCAAGGGAAAATTTGCTGCGCAGGATTTGTGCGTCTCTTCAACGCAAACGGATCAGATTGAATATGGTATGCAAAGCGAGACTTCTGTGCTAAGCTAAGAGAAAATCTGGCAAGTAGGATTTGTACCTCCCTTGAACTCAAACGGGTTTTTCGGATGACCCGTGTGCAACCGCACATACAGACAATTTGGTAAAATTTGCATCTCTCATATTGGGTATATTCTATATTGCCATTTGTCAAACTGGAAAGATTGACATTTGTTGATCTAGTAACATTGCCATTTTTCAACCTTGTAACACTGCATTTGTCAAAATATGCAGCTAAAAATCACTAGCACTATCTAATTTTTGCAACTAAAATTTAGTAATTAAGCATACATTTCATTCATAAATTAAGTAGTTGTTATTTTATACAAACAGTTCAACTCGACAGCTGAACTGACCAAACTTTTCCCCAATTGTTGCCAACCACATACTAAAATAGCTAGTTCAACTATATATACTAGCCAATTTTAAGTACATTGTACAGTTCTGCCACATCTATAGTCAGATGAACTGAACAAAACAGCCCTAAATACTACTACTACGGAGGGGCTTTGTACTACTTCCGGCAGCCTATCCTCCGCTGAGGATGCTTCATAAGAGGCAGAGGAGGACAATTCTACCGACGAGCTGGACAACTGCAATACGGTGGTATGCTTGATATTTTGAAATATATGGTTGCTTGTTGGTATGCTTGAGTGTTGAAGTCTTCATGTCAAAACTAGACTATTGCTTTGAACCATATAAAATTCCAAATGTCCATGCTATAAAGAAAAGAAAATGTGATGAACATGTTAGGCAGCATTCCAGACCAAAAATTCTGTTTTTATCATTTTCCTACTCGAGGACGAGCAGGAATTAAGCTTGGGGATGCTGATACGTCTCCAATGTATCTATAATTTTTTATTGTTCCATGCTATTATTTTATCATTCTTGGATGTTTTATGATCATTTTATAATCATTTGTATCATTTTTTGTTACTAACCTATTGACATAGTGCCCAGTGCCAGTTGTTGTTTTCTGCATGTTTTTTACATCGCAGGAAATCAATACCAAACGAAGTCCAAACGTAGGGAAACTTTTTTTGAATTTTTTTTGGACCAAAAGACGTCCAGTGGGCCAGGAACGCACCTGAGGGGAGCTCCGAGGGGAGCACAACCCACCAATTTTCGTGCCCTCCTCGTTGGCCTCCCGCACCACCTCTTTGCTCTATAAATACCCCTAATATTCCACAAACCCTAGGGGAGTCGACGAAAATCAATTCCAGCCGTCGCAAGTTCCAGAAACACCAGATCCAATCGGGACACCATCATGGAGGGGTTCATCATGTCCATTGGTGCCTCTCCGATGATGCGTGAGTAGTTCTTTGTAGACCTACGTGTGCGTAGTTAGTAGCTAGATGGCTTCCTATCTCTCTCTATAGATTATCAATACAATGGTCTCTTGGAGATCCATATGATATGTAAGTCTTTTTGCGGTGTGTTTGTTGGGATCCGATGAACTTTCATTTGATGATCAAATCTGAGTTTTTATCCATGAAAGTTATTTGAGTCTTCTTTGAACTCTCATATGCATGACTGATTATAGCCTCGTATTTCTTCTACGATAGTTGGCTTTTTTTTGGCCAACTTGATCTATTTATCTTGCAATGGGAGGAGGAGCTTTGTGATGGGTTCGATCTTACGGTGCTTGATCCCAGTGACAGAAGGGGAAATGGCACGTATGTATCGTTGCTATTAAGGATAACAAGATGGGTTCTATTTCTACATAAATAGATCTTTTCTACATCATGTCATCGTTCTTATTGCATTACTCTGTTTTTCCATCAACTTAATACACTAGCTGCATGCTTGATAGCGGTCGATGTGTGGAGTAATAATAGTAGATGCAGGCAAGAGTCGGTCTACAAATCTTGGATGTGATGCCTATATAATGATCATTGCCAGGATATCGTCATGATTATTTGAAGTTCTATCAATTGCCCAACAGTAATTGATTTCCCACCGTTTGCTATTTTTCTTGAGAGAAGCCACTAGTGAAACCTACAACCCTGGGGTCTCTTTTCATCATATTTGCCTTTGCGATCTATTTTCCTTTGCTTTCATTTTTTTGATCTATTGAACCAAAAATACCTTGCTGCAAGTTATTTATTCTGCAATCTATTTATCCTATCTACCACAATTATCTTGCCTACTTTAGGCGTCGTACCCGAAAGGGATTGACAACCCCTTTAACACGTCGGTTTGCGAGTATTTGTTATTTGTGTGCAGGTGTTGTTTACGTGGTGTTAGGAGGTTCTCCTAATGGTTCGATAACCTTGGTCTCATCACTGAGGGAAATACCTACCATCGCTGTACTGCATCATCCCTTCCTCTTTGGGGAAATACCGACGTAGTTCTAGCACACATCAAAAGGAATTTCTGGCGCCGTTGTCAAGGAGGATCTTTGACATCAACCAGGTTCCTAATCACAAATCTCATCTCCTCGCAATTTACATTATTTTCCATTTGCCCCTTGTTTTCCTCCCCCACCGCCTAAATTCACAAAAATTTGTCGTTTTATTCGCCCTCTTATTCGTTCACCATTTTTTTGTCAGATCTGTTTTTGAGTGCAATCTTGTTGTAAAGTCACCATGAGTGATTTTGGTATGGAAAAAACAGATGATGGCCTAACTCCTAGAATGGAGTGTACGGGCAATTTGGATGCCAAAACTTTTGTCTTGGGGCAAGGGAATTTTATGGGAAAAGAACATATTCACGAATTTTTCAATTGTGTCAAAAAATTAAGTCTTGATGATATTCCTATACTTAAAAGTACTAAATCTTATGCGGAAGCTATTTCGGCACTTATTCTGAAACATGAAACTATATTTATTCATACTCATCCTACCTTGCAAAGTTTGTTCTATGAGTTACCCGTTATAAAGAACCCTAAAGCTAAAAGGTTGGTCACTCTTGTTCTAATGAATGAATTTGACTACATAATACGGGAAGATAGGGAAATCTTTGATTTTTATGGCATGAACCGTGAAAAACCAATGATTGATGAAATTCTTTACAATAGTTACTATGCTTTGAGACATTTGCTTGGAGATAACCAAATCTTTGATGAGAATCTTAAAAAGCAAGTCCCCGTTTTAGATATGATCCAACACATTTTAATGATGTTAATCAACACTATTCTTGGATCACTGCTGGAAATCAAAGGGGTTATGATAAAAAGAAACTTTATAGTGCTAAGGTTTCCATGGATAATGTGTTCTATGTTTTATGTACGAAACCTCCCGACACGAATACCTCCAAGGAAGACCAGGATAAGGATGACAAAACTTAGATCCTACGCGTTATGCCTAGCTAGGGGCGTAAAACGATAGCGCTCGTTGGGAGGCAACCCAACTTGTATCTTTTTTATTTTTGTTTTTCTTGTTGTTTTCAATAAAATACCCAAATATTCATCTGATTATATGTGTTTCTGTGGTTTAAATTAGTGTTTGTGCCAAGCAAGGCCTTTGGGATGATTTGGGTGAGAGTTGATTTGATCTTGCTGACAAACAGAAACTTTTGCGCTAATGAAATTATTTTTCTTTTTTATCAGAAGAGTGCTTTTGAGTTGTTTCTTTTTGCAGAAGATTAAGAAACAAATTATTCACGTCGTCCTAATTTTTCAGAATTTTTGGAGTTACAGAAGTATTCAAAGTAGTCAGATTGCTACAAACTGTTCTGTTTTTTACAGATTCTGTTTTCTTTGCGTTGTGTGCTTATTTTGATGATTATATGGTTTTCTTTGATGAGTTTTTGCCATAGAAAAGTTGGAATAGAGTAGATATAATGCAAACACAAAATATGAATGGGTTTGCAACAGTACTTATAGTAGTGGTTTGCTTTCTTATACTAACGGATCTCATGAAGGTTTTGTTGAGTTTTGTGTGATTGAAGTTTTCAAGTTTTGGGTTATCTTATGATGGATAAGGAATAAGGATTAGCAAAAGGCTAAGATTGGGGATGCCCGAGGCACCCCAAAATAATATTCAAGAAGTAGCAAGCAACTAAGCTTGGGGATGCCCCCCGAGTGGCATCCCCTCTTTCTTCTAACAACCATCGGTATTTTACTTGGAACTATATTTTTATTCGTCACATATTATGAGTTTTGCTTTGAGCGTCTTGCATGATATGAGTATTTGCTTGTTTTTCTTTGTCTTTTAAGTCTAGAATCCTTGTTGGACACACCTTTTTGAGAGATCCAAAAATTACGCTATGCTTGCTCCTATGCTTCACTTACATTTTTTAGAGCCATGGAATTGCTCTAGTGCTTCACTTATATCTTTTTGAGCACTATGTGCAAATGTGGTACAGTACCAAGTCGTTACCCTAGCCCCAAGTGTGGTGGTATGGTACCACCCTTTTCCTTTTCAAGTAGTGAAGCGTAACACTTGATTAAGTAGTCGGATGGTGTGCTAAATGTAGGTGTCCTACTGTTTGAAGGAATAATTGAAGTGTGCCCAGTCTGTGCCCGCATTTAGGGGTCCAACTTACCATGTTCCGGCAGTAGTAACTATACTAGTCCCTGCGTATTCCCTCTATTTTTATTTACTCTGCATTTTTAGCTTTGCTCAAAGTCAAACTTTGTAATCTTTGAAAGTTTATAGGCAGAAATAATAACATATACAATAACAAATCAATAGCATTAGATTCATTAAATATACTTTCACATCATATAGATTTGCTACTTTTGAAGAAATGCTCTCATGCTTCACTTAGATTTATTTCAGAGTTAGTATTTTTTAAGAAATTCTCTCTTGCTTCGCTTATATTATTTTGAGAGAAAGAAATATTATGCTCATGTTCTTCACTTAAGTTTGTTTGAGCTTATAAAAAGCAACATATGAAAATAGTCCCAAAGTGATAGATATCCAAGGAGGATATAATAAAAAAATTCATGAAGATCATTGGACAAAATAAACTTGATTCTTAGTAATGGTTTTGAGATATGAAGATGTAATTATTTAGTACCACTAATACTTCTTGAATAAGTAGTTTGACCATAGTTTGACCAGATTTAACCAAATTTCAAAAAAACTGAAATTTGAGCATAACTCTTTTTCCTTTTAGAATTTGAGGATTCTAAAAATTTGCAAACCCTAAACCCTAAACCTGATTTTCATGCTGATTTTTTTGATATATTATGCGTTTTTTTCAACATCGTATGCATTATATATGGTCGTTTTACTTTTTCATAACACTTTTTTGCAAAACATGTCCAAATTTAATTTTTATAATTTTCCTAACTAATAGATGTATTAACATAACTACATCTCGAAGGATTTTAATGTTGAAGTTTTTATCATTTTCTTTTGCTTTTTACAAAACTGAAAATACGATCCACCGGGGGGTGTAGAGTTTGAAAAGGGACCTTTAGTCCCGGTTTGGGACACGAACCGGGACTAAAGGGCATTGCACCTTTTAGTCCCGGTTCGTGCCTCAAACTGGGACTAAAGGTCTAATCTTTAGTCCCGGTTAGAGATACGAACCGGGACTAAAGGGCATCGCACCATTTAGTCCCGGTTCGTGTCTCGAACCGGGACAAACGGGCTCATTTGAACCGGGACTAATGCCTTTAGCCGCACGAACCGGGACCAATGCCCCCATGGGTACCGGTTCGTGACTGAACCGGGACTAATGGGTTTATCTAGCCCGAACGAAAGCCCTGTTTCCTACTAGCGAAGATAGCTCGTTTTTTAGAACACTTTTTTAAAAATAATTATCATATTACAAGTTTATTATTTTTCCTGGTAACTTGGTCAGATATAATGAGACAATGCGAAGGTTTTCCAATTTTTTTGATTTTTTTTCGAAATTTTCATGCCCGTTTCAAAATGCGGTCAAAACGGCAGGCATGACCGTTCCTAGCTAGTGGTTGAATCTTGAAAAACTTTTGGTGTTTCTATGATTAAACATGTACTTATGTACCTAGAAATGATTTTTGGAAAAAATAAAGAGCAAAATATGATGCAGTTACAGTTCAAATTTGATCCTCTTCGTGCTGAATCGGCGGAAATTTGTCTTTTTCACGAGAGGTGGATCAAAACTTTTAACACCCAACCATTTGGTCAATTGTACATTAAATTGTCCTAACATTTTATAAAAATGATTTTTTCCAATTTTGCAACAAATATTTTGTAGGTCCTTCACAAAAAAACTCATTTTGTGCACTCGAAAAATGGAAAATGATTTTTTCGTGCATAGAAAATGAAAACTTCCTTAGGAAACATTGTTTGTTACTCCAATATGCAAACTTGTGCCAAATATGATGTCGTTTGAACAAATTATGCCATGAATGCTGCCGTAACATTGGCCATTTGCCTTGAAAGCCATGAATCTTCATACACGATAGCTCGTTTTTTAGAACACTTTTTAAAGACATTTGTCATAGTCCAAGCTTGTTATTTTTCCGGCCCACTAGGTCACATATAATGACACAACGTGAAGGTTTTAAATGTTTTTGAATTTCCGTTTCAAAATGCGGTCAAAACAATGTGCATGCCCGTTCGTAGCTAGGCGTTGAATCTTGCAAACATTTCAAAGTATCTCAGATGAAATAGATACTTTAGTACCTATAAATTATTTTTGGAAAAATTAAATAGATAATTTACTACCTATTGATGTGAAAAAAGTAGAAGAAAAACAAAAATGAAAACACAATTTGTTGTGCTTTATTCTTATTAGTGGAACTAGTTCTAACCCGGATCGATGACATGGCAGCCATCCATCCCCTGCCCACGATCTATCCATCCCTTGCCCTCGTCTCCCACCGACCCACCCCGATCCCTTCCCTCCCCTCGCCCTCCCGCATCGCGCCGCCATCCACCTCGTCTCCTCGATCCAGATGGAGATCCAAAGCCCTAGGCCGCTCTCCCCCTCTCCGCCTCCGTGTCCATGGTGACAGACGCCTCCCAACCTCCGGCGTACAAGAGCCCGGGGCCTCAGCCGGCGGTGGACCCCCTTGAAGAGGATGCCCTTCTACCTCTTGAGCATGCGTTGGATTTCCCTTGAAGAGGAAAGGGTGATGCAGCAAAGTAGCGTAAGTATTTCCCTCAGTTTTTGAGAACCAAGGTATCAATCTAGTAGGAGGCTACACTCAAATCCCTCGTACCTTCACAAACAAATAAGAACCTTGCAACCAACGCGATAAAGGAGTTGTCAATCCCTTCGCGGCCACTTGAAAAAGTGAGATCTGATAGAGATAATAAGATAAATATTTTTGGTATTTTTATGATATAGATTTAAAAGTAAAGATTGCAAAATAAAGTAGATCGGAAACTTATATGATGGAAAATAGACCCAGGGGCCATAGGTTTCACTAGTGGCTTCTCTCAATACAGCATAAGTATTACGGTGGGTGAACAAATTACTGTCGTGCAATTGATAGAAAAGTGCATAGTTATGAGAATATCTATACATGATCATGTATATAGGCATCACGTCCGCGACAAGTAGATCGAAACGATTCTTCATCTACTACTATTACTCCACACATCGACCGCTATCCAGCATGCATCTAGAGTATTAAGTTCATAAGAACATAGTAACACATTAGGCAAGATGACATGATGTAGAGGGATAAACTCAAGCAATATGATATAAACCCCGTCTTTTTATCCTCGATGGCAACAATACAATACGTGTCTTGCTACCCCTGCTGCCACTGGGAAAGGACACCGCAAGATTGAACCCAAAGCTAAGGACTTCTCCCATTGCAAGAAAAATCAATCTAGTAGGCCAAACCAAACTGATAATTCGAAGAGATTTGCAAAGATAACCAATCATACATAAAAGAATTCAGAGGAGATTCAAATATTTCTCATAGATAAACTTGATCATGAACGCACAATTCATCGGATCTCGACAAACACACCGCAAAAAGAGTAACATCAAATAAATCTCCAAGAAGATCGAGGAGAACTTTGTATTGAGATTCAAATAGAGAGAAGAAGCCATCTAGCTAATAACTATGGACCCGAAGGTCTGAGGTAAACTACTCACACTTCATCGGAGAGGCTATGGTGTTGATATAGAAGCCTTCCATGATCGATTCCCCCTCCAGCGGAGCACCGGAAAAGGCCCCAAGATGGGATCTCATGGGTACAGAAGGTTGCGGCAGTGGAAATAGGGTTTCGTGGTGCTCTCGGATGTTTTCAGGGTATATGAGTATATATAGGCGAAAGAAGTTGGTCAGGGGAGCCACGAGGGGCCCACGAGGGTGGGGGCACGCCTACCCCCTGGGCGTGCCTCCCTGCCTCGTGGCCACCTCGTTACTTTCTTGACGTCCACTCCAAGTCTCCTGGATTGCGTTTGTTCCAAAAACGACTCTCCCGAAGGTTTCATTCCATTTGGACTCCATTTGATATTCCTTTTCTGCGAAACACTGAACTAGGTAAAAAAAACAGCAATTTGGACTGGGCCTCCGGTTAATAGGTTAGTCCCAAAAATAGTATAAAAGTGTATAATAAAGCCCATTAAACATCCAAAACAGATAATATATTAGCATGGAACAATCAAAAACTATAGATACGTTGGAGACGTATCAAGCATCCCCAAGCTTAATTCCTGCTCGTCCTCCAGTAGGTAAATGATAAAAACAGAATTTTGATGTGGAATGCTACCTAGCATAATTCTCAATGTAATTTTATTTATTGTGGCATGAATGTTCAGATCCGAAAGATTCCAGATAAATATTTAATATTGACATAAGAGTAATAATACTTCAAGCATACTAATAAAGTAATCATGTCTTCTCAAATAACATGGCCAAAAAAAGTTATCCCTACAAAATCATATAGTCTGGCTATGCTCTATCTTCATCACACAAAATATTTTAATCATGTACAACCCCGGTTTTAGCCAAGCAATTGTTTCATACTTTAGTATTCTCAAACTTTTTTAATCTTCACGCAATACATGAGCGTGAGCCATGGACATAGCACTATAGGTGGAATAGGATGGTGGTTGTGGAGAAGACAAAAAAGGAGAAGATAGTCTCACATCAACTAGGTGTATCAACGGGCTATGGAGATGCCCATTAATAGATATCAATGTGAGTGAGTAGAGATTGCCATGTAACGGATGCACTAGAGCTATAAGTGTATGAAAGCTCATCAAAAGAAACTAAGTGGGTGTGCATCCAACTTGCTTGCTCACGAAGACTTAGGGCAATTTGAGGAAGCCCATCATTGGAATATACAAGCCAAGTTCTATAATGAAAGATTCCCACTAGCATATGAAGGTGACAACATAGGAGACTCTCTATCATGAAGATCATGGTGCTACTTTGAAGCACAAGTGTGGTAAAAGGATAGTAACATTGTCCCTTCTCTCATTTTCTCTCATCATTTTTTTTCTTTTGGTGGGCTTCTTTGGCCTCTTTTTTTTATTTGGGCTTCTATGGCCTCTTTTATTTTTCATAAAGTCCGGAGACGCATCACGACTTTTGAGGGAATCATTGCTTCCATCATCCTTTCCTCACATGGGATAATGCTCTAATAATGAAGATCATCACACTTTTATTTACTTACAACTCAAGAGTCATATAACAAAATATGACTCTATGTGGATGCCTCCGGTGGTGTACCGGGATAATGAATCAAGAGTGACATGTATGAAAGAATTATGAATGGTGGCTTTTCCACAAATACGATGTAAACTACATGATCATGCAAAGCAATATGACAATGGTGGAGCGTGTCATAATAAACGTAATGGTGGAAAGTTGCATGGCAATATATCTCGGAATGGCTATGGAAATGCCATAATAGGTAGGTATGGTGGATGTTTTGAGGAAGGTATATGGTGGGTGTATGATACCGGTGAAAGTTGCGCGGCACAAGAGAGGCTAGCAATGGTGGAAGGGTGAGAGTGCGTATAATCCATGGACTCAACATTAGTCATGAAGAACTCACATACTTATTGCAAAAATCTACAAGTTATCAAAACAAAGTACTACATGCATGCTCCTAGGGGAAGGGCTTGTAGGAGTTAACCAACGCGCGATCCCGACCTCCACACATAAGGAAGACAATCAACAAATAAATCATGCTCCAACTTCATCACATAACGGTTCACCATACATGCATGCTACGGGAATCACAAACTTTTAACACAAGTATTCCTCAAGTTCACAACTACTCAACTAGCATGACTCTAATATTACCATCCTCATATCTCAAAACAATCATCAAGTATCAAACTTCTCATAGTATTCAATGCACTTTATATGATAGTTTTTATTATACCTATCTTGGATGCTCATCATATTAGGACTAATTTTATAACCAAAGAAATTATCATGATGTTCTAAAGGACTCTAAAAATAATATAAGTGAAGCATGAGAGATCAATAATTTCTATAAAATAAAACCACCGCCGTGCTCTAAAAAGATATAAGTGAAGTACTAGAGCAAAATTATCTAGCTCAAAAGATATAAGTGAAGCACATAGAGTATTCTAATAAATTCCGATTCATGTGTGTCTCTCCCAAAAGGTGTGTACAGCAAGGATGACTGTGGTAAACTAAAAAGCAAATAATCCAATCATACAAGACGCTCCACGCAAAACACATATCATGTGGTGAATAAAAATATAGCATCAAGTAAAGTTACCGATAGACGAAGACGAAAGAGGGGATGCCTTTCGGGGAATCCCAAGCTTAAGCTTTTGGTTGTCCTTGAATTTTACCTTGGGGTGCCTTGGGAATCCCCAAGCTTAGGCTCTTTCTACTCCTTATTCCATAATCCATCAAATCATTACCCAAAAACTTGAAAACTTCCCAACACAAAACGCAACAGAAAATCTCATGAGCTCCGTTAGCGAAATAAAACAAACCACCACTTTAAGGTACTGTAATGAACTCATTCTTTATTTAAATTGTTGTTAAACCTACTGTATTCCAACTTCTCTATGGTTCATACCCCCCCGATACTAGCTATAGATTCATCAAAATAAGCAAACAACACACGAAAAACAGAATCTGTCAAAAACAGAACAGTCTGTAGCAATCTGTAACTTTCGAATACTTATGGAACCCCAAAAATTCTACCAAAATAGGAAGTCCTAGACAATTTGTTTTTTAATCTTCTTCAGAAAGAATCAACTGAAAATCACGTTCCTGTGATTTATTAAAATTATTCTCGTGCGTGCAAAAGTTTCTGTTTTTCAGCAAGATCAAATTAACGATCACCGTAGGTATCCTAAAGGTTTTACTTGGCACAAACACTAACTAAAACACAAAACCATATCTAACCAGAGGCTAGATGAATTATTTATTACTAAACAGGAACAAAAGGCAAAGAACAAAAATAAAATTGGGTTGCCTCCCAACAAGAGCTATCGTTTAATGCCCCTAGCTAGGCATAAAAGCGAGAATAGATCTAAGTATTGCCATCTTTGGTATTCAATTCATAGGTGGCTCTCATAATAGATTCATAAGGTAATTTGATTTTCTTCATAGGAAAGTGTTCCCTGCCTTTCCTTCATGGAAATTGGAATCTAATGTTTCCTTCTTCCATATCAATAATTGCACCAATCGTTCTAAGGAAAGGTCTACCAAGAATAATAGGACATGAAGGATTGCAATCTATATCAAGAACAATAAAATCTATGGGCAAATAATTCATATTTGCAACAATAATAACATCATTAATCCTTCCCATAGGTTTCTTAATGGTGGAATCCGCAAGGTGCAAGTTTAAAGAGCAATCATCAAATTCGTGGAAACCTAACACATCACACAAAGTTTTTGGAATCGTGGAAACACTAGCACCCAAATCACACAAAGCATAGCATTCATGATCTTTAATTTTAATTTTAATAGTAGGTTCCCACTCATTATAAAGTTTTCTAGGGATAGAAACTTCTAATTCAAGTTTTTCTTCATAAGATTGCATTAAAGCATCAACGATATGTTTAGTAAAAGCTTTATTTTGACTCTAAGCATGAGGAGAATTTAACACGGATTGCAACAAGGAAATGCAATCTATTAAATAACAATTATCATAATTAAATTCCTTGAAATCCAAAATAGTGGGTTCATTGTTGTGTAAAGTTTTGACCTCTTCAATCCCACTTTTACCAATTTTTGCATCAAGATCTAAAAACTCCGAATCATTGGGATGCCTCTTAACTAATGTTGACTCATCTCTAGTCATATAATTATCAAGATTCATATTGGAAAACAAAGATTTAATAGGAGACACATCAATCACTTTTAGATCTTCATCCCTATTACCATGAAAACTAGAAGAACTCGCTTTTACAAAGCAATCCTTTTTTTGCACGCATTCTAGCGGTTCTTTCTTTGCACTTATCAATGGAAATTCTCATGGCTTTTAGGGACTCATTGATATCATGCTTAGGTGGAATAGATCTAAGTTTCAAACAATCAACATCAAGAGAAATTCTATCCACGTTCCTAGCCAACTCATCAATCTTAGGAAATTTTTCTTCAAGCAAAGCTTTGAAATTCTTTTGAGAAATCATAAACTCTTTAACAATAATCTCAAAATCAGAGGGCAACTTATTAAAATTTTCATAAGAGTTGTTGTAGGAATTACCATAATTATTAGAGGAATTACTTGGGAACGGCCTAGGATTAAAGTTTCCTCTATAAGCGTTGTTACCAAAATTGTTCCTACCAACAAAATTCACATCCATAGATTCATTATGATTCTCAATCAAAGTGGATAAAGTCATATCATTAGGATCAGAGGAAACACTCTTATTAGCAAACAATTTCATAAGTTCATCCATCTTTCCACTCAAAACATTAATCTCTTCTATCGCATGAACCTTTTTACTAGTAGATCTTTCGGTCTGCCATTGAGAATAATTAATCATAATATTATCTAGGAGTTTAGTAGCTTCTCCTAATGTGATTCCCATAAAAGTGCCTCCTGCGGCCGAATCTAAAAGATTTCTAGAAGCAAAATTCAATCTGGCATAATTTTTTTTGTATAATCATCCATAAATTTAAACCATGTGTAGGGCAATTACATATCATTAATTTCATTCTCTCCCAAGCTTGTGCAACATGTTCATGATCAAGTTTCTTAAAATTCATAATATCGTTTCTAAGAGAGATGATCTTAGCGGGAGGAAAATACATAAGAGATAAAAGCATCTTTGCACTTATTCCATGAATCAATACTATTTTTAGGCAAAGATGAAAACCAAGTTTTAGCACGATCTCTAAGTGAAAACGGAAATAGCTTCAATTTAACAATATCATTATCCACATCTCTCTTCTTTTGTATATCGTACAAATCAACAAAGTTGTTTAGATGTGTAGCGGCATCTTCACTAGGAAGGCCAGAGAATTGATCTTTCATGACAAGATTCAACAAAGCAGCATTAATTTCGCAAGATTCAGCATTGGTAATAGGAGCAATCGGAGTGCTAAGAAAATCATTGTTGCTGGTATTGAAAAAATCACACAATTTAGTATTATCTTGAGCCATCGTGACAAACAATCTAACACACAAGCACACAAGAGTCAAGCGAAAAAGAGGCGAACGGGAAAAGGAGGGCGAATAAAACGGCAAGGGTGAAGTGTGGGAGAGGAAAATGACAGGCAAATGGCAAATAATGTAATGCGAGGGATAAGAATTTGTGATTGGTACTTTGTATGTCTTGACTTGTGCGTAGACTCCCCGGCAATGGCGCCAGAAATCCTTCTTGCTACCTATTGAGCATGCGTTGGTTATCCCTTGAAGAGGAAAGGGTGATGCAGCAAAGTAGCATAAGTATTTCCCTCGGTTTTTGAGAACCAAGGTATCAATCCAGTAGGAGGCTACACTCAGATCCCTCGTACCTGCACAAACAAATAAGAACCTTCCAACCAACGCGATAAAGGGGTTGTCAATCCCTTCATGGCCACTTGCAAAAGTGAGATCTGATAGAGATAATAAGATAAATATTTTGGTATTTTTACGATATAGATTGAAAAGTAAAGAATGCAAAATAAAGTCGATCAGAAACTTATATGATGGAAAATAGACCCCGGGGCCATAGGTTTCACTAGTGGCTTTTCTCAAGATAGCATAAGTATTACGGTGGTTGACCAAATTACTGTCGAGCAATTGATAGAAAAGTGCATAGTTATGAGAATATCTAGGCATGATCATGTATATAGGCATCACGTCCGCGACAAGTAGATCGAAACGATTCTGCATCTACTACTATTACTCCACACATCGACCGCTATCCAGCATGCATATAGAGTATTAAGTTCATAAGAACAGAGTAACGCATTAGGTAAGATGACATGATGTAGAGGGATAAACTCAAGCAATATGATATAAACCCCATCTTTTTATCCTCGATGGCAACAATACAACACGTGCCTTGCTGCCCTAACATCCTTTGGGAAAGGACACCGCAAGATTGAACCCAAAGCTAAGCACTTCTCCCATTGCAAGAAAGATCAATCTAGTAGGCCAAACCAAACTGATAATTTGAAGAGATTTGCAAAGATAACCAATCATACATAAAAGAATTCAGAGGAGATTCAAATATTTCTCATAGATAAACTTGATCATAAACCCACAATTCATCAGATCTCGACAAACACACAACCAAAAGAGTTACATCGAATAGGTCTCCAAGAAGATCGAGGAGAACATTGTATTGAAATTCAAAGAGAGAGAAGAAGCCATCTAGCTAATAACTATGGACCCGAAGGTCTGTGGTAAACTACTCACACTTCATTGGAGAGGCTTTGGCGTTGATGTAGAAGCCCTCCGTGATCGATTCCCCATCCGGCGGAGCGCCGAAAAAGGCTCCAAGATGGGATCTCACGGGTACAGAAGGTTGCGGCGGTGGAAATAGGGTTTCGTGGTGCTCCTGGATGTTTTCAGGGTATGCAAGTATATATAGGCAAAGGAAGTCGGTTAGGGGAGCCACGAGGGTGGGGGGCGCGCCCACCCTCCTGGGGCATGCCCTCCTGCCTCGTGGCCGCCTCGTTTACTTCTTGACGTCCACTCCAAGTCTCCTGGATTGCGTTTGTTCCAAAAATAACTCTCCCGAAGGTTTCATTCCGTTTGGACTCCGTTTGATATTCCTTTTCTGCGAAACACTGAAATAGGCAAAAAACAACAATTTTGGCTGGGCCTCCGGTTAATAGGTTAGTCCCAAAAATGATATAAAAGTGTATAGTAAAGCCCATAAACATCCAAAACAGGTAATATAATGGCATGGAACAATCAAAAATTATAGATACGTTGGAGACGTATCAGTTGTTTACTTACTACTAGGCCCAGGTTGACCTGCCTTTACAAGCATATCTCCATTTCCTATTCTGGTCTGGCTGAACGAATGCATCAAACCCTTGTCTAGTGGTTGAATTAATTTCTTTACTTGGCTCAGGTTGAAGCTCAAGTACTGCTTGTTGAGGGTAAGGATGTCGCGGATACCATTTCCAGTCTTGTTTCTCAGTATGTCGGTAACCCTTCCAGCAAGAGCCCATTCACTAGGTAGGTCCTCATAATCATACTCATACCTGTACTGTACTAATTCGTGATGAATAAGAAATAATGTGCGTGCTCCTATTGATCATTGGATCTTGTAGGAGGTCTAGTGCAATCAGAAAGTGGCTCGCCCTCTAGCTATCCAGTACCAACAGGCAACTCTGGGAGCTCCATTACCAAAGAATTTACATATGGAACATCCTCAAGATCAGGTAAGGCCCCATAGGCACTGCAAATAGGATGGCTCTTCTCAAGTTGTAATGCATTTCTGTAACTCATTTCTATTCACAGTTTCTCTCCACCTTTTTGTTGTTTCTAATAATCCCAATATTCTACCCAACTGTTTTCAAGGACATCAAAGGTGATGGTTCTATGCAACAAAGAACAATGACTGCAGACTCTTCTGCATTATACAGAGCAGTGATGATGCAATCAAAATCTGGACTAGCCGCTTCTGGTGAGTAATATCCTGAGATGATATATGTCTGCTGCTCATTATGTCTCTTGACGTAGACACAATGAGCAGCAGTTCCCATCCGGTGACACTAGAGTTTTGACTCGGTGCCGTGGTTGATTACTTGTCGGCCATCGTGTCAAGGACCAAGTGTTGGAGTTGATTTGTTGTGCTCGTGGTCATCTAGCTACTGATTTGTTGCTGCTAGTTAAGAATGCCTATTGTTTTGTGCTACAGTTTGCATTGGTTTGATGTCCTGTAAGCTACTGATTTGTTGCAAGTAATTCGAATATTGTAGGTTTAGTATCAACGTGTCTTAATCCATTGGATGGCCTCTGGCTAGTTCAGTTGGTATCTAGTCTAGAATAAATTATTTTCCCTTTTTTTTTGTTTCCTTGCTAGACATGTCATGGTTCAAGTGCTGCTGTTGCCGTTGACTACTCCCGCCTTAAAGAAATATAAGGGCATTTAGATCAGTACTTCAGTGATCTTGATGCTCTTATATTTCTTTACAAAGGGAGTACATGGTATTATTGCTAGCTATATATATACCTGCTGTTGATTGATGTTGTTGTGGTTAGGATTCTACTCCCTGAAGTGATACTTTTGCATTGCTTTCCTTCCTCACGCACCTGCAGACTTTACGCTGTTCCCTTTTCGATTTTACCTCAAAATTTCTAACTCCTCCTATCCATGTGCAATAGCGATGCTTTGGATTTCATATGTGCAACAGAGGACAAGGACTTCATGTCCAACCAAGGTGCATTGTGCTAGCAGCGATGAAGGAGGTTATTTGACATCGGCTACATAAACCACCACTGTGAGCTCCTCCGTTTCCTCTGTTAGTGTGGTATATAATGTAAATGTGTTGCATATGAACCGTTTGTCAGCTGGGCATATGATGTTATACAGTTGCTCTTTCTAGTAGGCATTGCAAGTGTTGTGTTCAAGTGTAGTCCTTTGGTCACATTTTTTAACCAGTACCATATGATTATAGCATACTACTAGTTTTAGTCATTTAACATCTTAATTTACCTAGAATGGTGAAGTAGTTTCACTTGGTAGATCTGCTGAGCAAGTGATGATTCATATGATTATTCTGATACATTTGATGTTTCAAAATCAAGCTTTTTAAACCTGCTGCTCATCCCATCACAAATAAGTCATCTGCTACTCTTGTTGTGATGTAGTTTCTTATGATGATTTGAAAGTGAACAGAGTATAACTATGTTATCCTGTTTTGGTAAAACAGGTACCAACACCTGGGATCGGTTTGAGATGCGGGTGCACAAAGGGTGTTCGACCTTGTCAACCATAAGGTACCCGCCTCCCTCTATGCTTGATCCCATTTTTCCCTAGTTGTTGTGTATGGGTTGTATCGGGTCCTGTTCGTCGGTGGTGTGATGATGGTGTGCTGAACATTTAGACCGCTGAGGCCTTTCTGGTTGTTGATGATCTAAAATCGAGCTTTTTAAAACTGATGCCTAGCATGCCATCAACGTACCACTTTGTTCTTGTGTCTAGAGATGCAGCTTTGTTAGTGTAGTACTGCATAATAGAGCAGTTACATATGAATCGTTTGTCAGCTGAGCATATGATGCTACCTTCACATTTTGATCTGTTGAATTGTCCCAGATTATGTCAATTTGTTACCAACTAGTTAGAGTTAAAGCAACTCATTTGGCTTTTGCTCACTGTTTTTACTATCCTGTGCTGCTCAGACTGTACGTATAGCCTATTGTTGAACTGAAGATGCTATTTTCTTCACATTTTTGTTTGTTGAACTGTCCCAGATTATTTGAATTTAATATGGACTTGGGCAAAGTAGATGCTAGTTTGATTACTACCTGTACATCAGGTCTACTTGATGTAACTGGCTATTTTTTGCTTGTCTCTCTTTGACATATTGTTTTTTCTTTTTGAATGTGGAGGTCATTTGCATCATTTATTGATTAGGATCTATGATGGTGATCTTCTTTTGTTGCGGGGAACTTGTGAGATAACATTTATGTGCTTTGAACCTGCGAGATACAGTTCTGTATAATGTTTTGAGATAAAGTTATGTACTTGTGAACATGGGAGATAAGTTATTGATGTGTGTAGTTTTGTATAATGTTATGCGAGATAAAGTTATGTGTTGGCAACATGTGAGATAAAGTTTTTCTACACTTGTGTTATTACTGAACGTGGGAAAAATTACTGTTACTATTACTGATTTGAGAATATTGGCTATAAATAAAAGAGGGCTTGGCCCAAGCACTATTGGATTGTAAAAAGTCCATGTCCATAATTTATATTGCACTTAATACTTGGGCTCTAAAAAGGCCATGGCCCAAACTATGTTGGTCTCGTTTCTAAAAAGAGCAATATAAATTACAGTTTTGAAAAAGGTTGAGGCCCAAAAAAATGGACTGTAAAAGGTTGCATCTTAGAAAATAAAATGTTGAATTATTGGGCTAGACCCGTTTAGCTAATCAAAGCACAGGGAAAAAAACAATAGAAATATCAAATTTGCTGGGCTTGGCCCAAGTGAAATGTCGAACTGGACCGGGCTAAATCTTATCAACGACCTTTTCATTTGGTCGCAATTTTGCCACGTCAGATTGCCACATCGGATCCGACGTGGCTTGGGCAGACAACCAGTGACCAAAATAGAAGGTCATAGGATCAACGGCCTTTTGGTTTGGTCGTTGCCTTCCACGACCTTATCCCAAAGAAGGTCGTTAATTTTAGTTTACGACGGGCAGCTTTTGACCATCTGTTTTTGGTCAAAAAAGGTCGCAAATAAAAAATAACGACCATTCAGCGACCAATAGTGATGGTCGCAAGTTGACGTATTTCTTGTAGTGAGGGTCCTGAAAACACAGGAATGGGGAAAGTATGAGACTAGAGTGCTAAATCCAATAGGATTAGCAAAGAGTGTTCAACGTCACAGGAAAAACAAAGGAATTGTAAAAATAGGTTTGAGAGAAATTCCTATCAAATCCGATCCTATGTACTCGTGTCAAAACCGCTCTTATACTTATGGGACGGAGGGAGTACTAGCTAAGATATGACGACGCTCTTGCTCCGATGATGGCGATGAACCGAGAGGAGGAAGCGGTGGCGTGTTTTTCTACATGCTAGAGACTGGATTGTAGTACATCGTTTTTTATTGGCATATCACCACATTGTTTTCTAGGCCTATCGCCTGCTGGTTTACTGTGCTGCCGTGTTTCGCACTCCTCCAACATATAGTACTAGTATATACCACATGATTCTTTGCCCCTTCTTACGTCGCTGACATGTGGGAGAGCCATCATCCGGGTCGACGTGTCATGCACCAGATTAGAATGGGAAACGGAAGGGGGGCCTCACCCCGGTCGTAGTGCCACAGTAATAATGACTATAATGAGCAGTCATATCACAATACCACATCTTTCTAGTAGTAACGAGCCATCAAATCACACAGCCCTACCTTTCCAGCAGTAAGTTGAATCCGCTACTCCCTCACCCTCCCCGCCTCTCTGTCAAACTAGCTGCACAAAAATTGATACGCGTACTGCCCGAGAAAAGCCCCGCCCTCAACTTTTGAATACTCCTACTATAATTTTATATCGATAAATTGTGCCATGGAATATAAAACCAAAAGACAAATGTGGGACATGTAAACAAATACAATGTAACCCATGCATGTGTTTATACATATAGGTTACTTCAAAGTACTGAGTCCATTGATGCAATGCGCTCAAACTGTATCATCGATATCTCAAAGCCAAAATAGTTCGAGCTTGTTCGTTCTATATAAATAGTATTATATATTTATTCACCTGTGTGGTTGTTCAATGAATGGAGGGCCAGGGTGCACAACTAAACAATACTACTACTAAGTAGTACAGTATAGTACAAAGTGCGACGTGGAATTAGTCATGTTAAATAGAGAGTTTCTTTTTTTAATGCCACGTACACAAACTGAAATGCTTGTTGTGGAGACAAAAAGATAATCACTCAACTATATATATAGGGTTACTATTCATCATCCAGGGTGCAGAATAAGTTATTCTCCACCCGAGGTAATCTTACAAATGTTTTATATATAAATTATATTTGAAATACAAATAGTTATATTCATAGTGATTCACTACGTAAAATTTGACATATTAAAACAAAAATATAGGTCATAAGACAAGAAAAATAGCATTTTATGTATATCCTACACTATGTTTTACATTTGTAATTTTATGTAACATATAATATTTTTTACGCTGATTATATATTCTCTTACATTCTCTTTTTACGTCTGAAATAAGATAAAATTTACGGAACGTAAAATTATGGTGCATTGACGTCAAAATAGAGGGGGTGAAGAATAATTAACTTCCTGAGTTACCCAACCTGACCTTTCCCGAGTACTAGGTTGAACTTCAGCTAAAAAGTGTCCAAATGGGGCTTGCAATATACCGTTGGAAAGCTATGGACACGAGTATCATGACAAAATTTGAATTTTTGACAAAATGTAAGCGGTTTAAGAGCAGTTTCAAAAACCGTTTTTCCTTCATACAAAAAACGTGAATTATATTTTCCATCGCATATCTAAACCGTTAATCGGAATGAGGCAAATAATATGGCGTTTGAAAGCCCCTGCAAAACTTCTCCTTCCACATGTAGAAAGTTTTCTCTAATTCCCTATGGATAAAGAGTAATTTGGAAAATCGTAAAATTTCACAAACCGAACAGCCGAGTTTGTATTTTTTATGTCGTTTCTAAATGGGTAATCCAATTGAGGCAGATGATATGGCCTTGGAAAGCTTATGCAAATGCGCTACTTTTTCATGTTAAAAGTTTTCTCTAATTTGAAATGGTCTAAAAGTAATTCAGAAAACAATACAAGTACCATCGAGTCCATATTTTTGAGCTAATTTTTTAACCGTACGTCCGAATGCAGCAAATGATATGGTGTTAGAAAGCATGAGAAATGTGAAACTTTTTCGTATATATTGTTTCTCTCAATTCCTTATGGTTTTAAGTCAAATTTTAAAATGGCTAAAAACGTATTTTCGCCGTAATTTCTACAAACTTTAACGGATTGGGGCAAATAATATACTGTTGAAAAGCTACAGAAAATGCGAAACTTTTTCATGTTGAAGGTTTTATCTAATTCCTAGCTATTTTCAACTAATTTCGAAAATGGTGAGATCATTCGTTCTGCCTCTATCATGAATTTTTTTTTTGAAAATGCACCTTGTGAAGAACTTGAACTTTTCAGCATGTCTAATTGAACTTCACTCTATTTTTCACGTGCTTTTTTTGCTCGTAGCTCTCCATCCACTCACCCGAATTGAGCAAGTGATATACCGATGGAAAGCTGTTGTAAACATGCAACTTTTCCGTGTTAATCATTTTTTCATAATCGCGACGACTTTAAAAGTTTTTTAACTGAAAAGTCATCTACTGTAGTAGTTGAACTTCCTACCGTTTTCACATTCAACTTCTGTGACGTATTTTTCTTTATAATTTTCCATCCATTCGTAAGTATTACACAAATGATATTCCTTTTGAACAAACCTCTCTCACTATAATTTTTTAACTTTCTCCGCCCGTGGACTTGAACTTATAACAACAAAAACTTTGGACTTTGTCTTTTAATTCATTTTTCTCATATTAAACACACACCATGTAGTACATAAACTTTTTCCATTTTTATGATTTGAATTTTTTATTTTCTTTTTAAAATCAAATTGCTACCAAGTAATAACTAAACTTCGTTGTGGATTGTGAGAATTATTTTAAAACGCAAAAAAACAAACTTTTTTTTGAACATGGAAATACAAGGTGAAACTCTCTTGCAAGAATTTTAGAGCTTCCCCGAACAGAGCACTTGAACTTCTTTCAACAAACTTTTTAAGCTTTTATTTTTCTATACTTTTATTCTCACCTGAAATGCATTCCTTGCAGTAATTGAACTTCTCATTGTTTTCACTATGAACTTCTGTCAAATTTTTGTGTATGGGTCGGTCGGACATCATGTTTTCTCATTTTTAAAACATGTAATTGGATGTCGCACGTCCCGCTTTATAAATTCTGAACCATGGACGGAGGTGCACGTGAACTTCTTACAACAAATCTGAGTTTTTTATATACTTTGAACTTCTCTGTTACTTTAATTTTAACTTCTTAGTCATATTCTTAGAAAGGAAATATGTTTTTAAATAAGCATAAAACATTTTTTTTGTAAATCACACTTCATAGTTTTATTTTTTCTTTAGAGATGCTAATAATTTGAGTTTCCCGTATACATCGAACTACTCCTCTTTTTTAATTTGGATTTCGTCATTTTTATTCTTTACTAACAAAGAAAAACTAAGTTTCTTTATAAATATCGAACTTCTCTATTTTGTAATTTGGAATTTTTGGTTTATTTCTTTTAGCATCAAAATATCCTAGTTTTGTCATAAATATTGGACCCCCTCCATATTTTTTAAATTTTGATTTATTTGTAAAAACATAGACACAAACGGGAGAGAGAATTATGTGTGCATAAAGTGGATAGCAATTTCCAACTTTCCCTCGTCGAGCACATGAACTTCTAGCAAGAAATGTTCTTCATTTTTATGAGTTTGTTTTAAAAATGCCAAAAGGGCATTTGTTTTGTGTTTTTGTTATTCGAACATGTAAATCTTAGGTTTTAATAAACTCCAAACTTTCATGTTATTTTAATTCGAAGCTCACGTTGATTTTATTTTCTATTAGCGGTTAGAATCCGAGTTTTCAATCAACATTGAGCGGCTTCATTACTTTAATTTGAACTTCTATGTTTCTTTTAGAAACGGGAAAATCCATTTACTAATTAAATGTTCAAAACTTTTTTTATTTTAATTTGAGTTTATTTCGAAATGTGAAAATTGGAGTTTTTTTAGAAACATCAAACTTCTTTGTTATTTCGAATTGAACTTATTGGTTTTATTCTTTATTAACTGAAAATCCATTTTTTCAAATAAATATCAAACGGCCCTTTTTCAATTGAACTTCTTGGTTGTATTTATTATTAACAAGAAAACCTGAATTTTTATATACATTGAACTTCTCAGTTTTTAAAATTGAACTTCTTGGTTTTAATCTTTAGTATTGGGAAATCTTAGTTTTTTATAAACATCAAATAGCTTCATTTTCTTAATTAGGACTTCTTGTTGTTATTCATTAATAACGGAAAAGTCCTAGATATGTAATAAATATCGAACTCCTCAATTATTTCAATTTAAACTTCTAGGTCTTTTTGAGAAGAGGGAAAATAAATTTTATTAACTTTCTGAATGGCTCGGTTTCTTAAATTTGACCTTCTTGGTATTGTAATAAATATTTGTACTTCTTTGTTATTTAAATTTGAACCTCTATATTTTTCTGTAAAAACAGGGAAATCTATTTTCTATACAATGTTTGTGCTGCTCAATTTTTCTAAATTGAACTAGTTTATTTGTTCTGTAGTAACGAGGAAAATCCTAACTTTGGAATAAACATCGAACCTCTTCGTTATTTAAATTTGAAGTTCTTTCTTTTTTTAAAAGGGGAATCTATTTGAACTTCATTATTTATTATTTTTTAGTAGCGGTTAAAAATCCGAGTTTTTAGTAAACATTGAACGGCTTCGTTATTTTAATTTGAACTTCTAGATATTTTTGGAAACGGGGAAAATTATTCTTTTTATAGACTTTTTGAATTGGTATGTTAATTTAATTCAACTTGTTGGTAAACGTCGAACTTCTTCTTTATTTTAATTTGAACTTCTTAGTTTTATTCCTAGAGAAAAATATGGTTTTCAAAAAAAGATGAAATATAAGCCGATTGTGATACTGGAACATTTATGCAACCAGAAAATGCAACATTTTCTACGAAACTCACATGAAAGGAATGATTTTTTCATGACATTTTATTGGTAATTGAGCTTCCGTATTTTTTTCCTTTCCTATTTTTTGTTTTATATATATTATGTATTGAATGAAGTTTGGTAATTGAACTTCCTATTTTTTTAATGTGAATTCCAGAGATTTAGCATTTCCTACATTTCTTTTTCAAGGGAGAATCCGTGAAACTTTTTCTAACGGATGATTTAACATTTCCCACTCCACACCTTTTGTCGCAGAATGTGTAATTTTTTCGAGACTGAACTATTGTACATATCAAACAAGGGCCAAAAGAATTTTTTGGGTACATACCACATGATAAACACAACTGTTTTTGATACAAAGAAGATGCATTCACATATACACAAACAAAGTATCGATGATAAACACATGATCCATCCACAATTAACCCATGCAAAATTTCATCAGTACAAGAGCAGCATGGTCAATGTCCGGCAATGTGAGGATTCGCCAATCTGAACCGAAATAATAAGCAGTGTTGCAAATCGCTCGCACTGTCTCTCACCAAATCTTTCCCTGAACTCAAATACCTGCAAAAGTATGAGCACGGAAGATTAAGGACCTGGGCCTCATCCAGGTGCTACAGCAGTGGGAACTGGGTGGCTGAGCCGAACTTCTTGGGGCTGCGCAGTTGAACGGCCGGAGCTGGCAGCGGCGAAACGCGCTGAGTGCTGTAGCTATGGGGCCCCACTGGGAGGACGCTACGTGGTGGCAAGGGACCATGGGTCAGGTAAGACCTACAATAGTTATGTTTAGTAGTCAGCACAAAGATTGAAAAGGTATCACTTAGGCATTAAGCAGGATAACTATGTGCATAATATGCTCGAGTATATTGCAACTACCTTGTGTGAGGACAGTATGCCATGACTCAAAATCAGAAAATAACAATATACTATGCTAGTTCACATAACTTCACTCAAGTTAGAGCACGAAGGATAACATAAATAGTTGAATGATCGATGACCTCAATATTATGACAAGGAACATCTAAATTCCCAGCTCACTTCCGTGGAAAACACACTAATACGTCATTGTCAGTTGCTCTTTTTTATCAAGTATAAGGATTGACTGAATTTCCAAATTCAGTGGTGGAGCTATGCAATGACAGAATAAAGAATACATCCACACAAATTCAGAGAGTTCAGGAGCTCTGAAGCTCAAGTATACGTGGTACAGGTGTGTCTGTGTATGTGCATCTGATTGTGTGGAAGAGGTGCTCAAAGATGGACCAGGCCATCAGACGCACTGCCGGTATAGTTCGGGCCGAGGGTGGCGGCGGGTTGTAGTGCGGGATGCGGCGTCACCGTCTCGCTCATCACCCGCACAGAGACGGCCAAGGCGTACAGCACGCCAGCGCACTAGGACAGGCCGATGACCTTCAACAAAATTTGCAGAGAACTTGAGCCATGGTGTATCAAACATCACGTGTTTGATTTTTCAGAGCATCCTTGCTTGCAAGACAGAGTACTAATCTAATATCTAAGATAACTTAATACTTGGGAAATAAAAATTAAAGAATCTATAGGGAGAACTAAACTGGAACTGCTCATCTAGCGAGACAATTCCTTCCTTTTCATATTTTTTCACACGCAAAAAATAAGAAAGAGATGCCACAAGCTCTGCTCAGTTTGGATTGAAGGAAATTCCTCTAGCATATGTAAGAACTCATAACTGAACTAGCTTCTGACGCTAACGATACAGGCAGCCTGGAGGATTTGTGTTAGTGCATACCACCATTTTTGCGTCTCCATCGGGCCGCAGTTGACCTCGCTTGTACTACAGGGGAGGAGGAGCTGCCATGAGAGTTTATAGAGGCCCACCATGGCTGGCAAGGGAAAGTTCGAGCGACCAGTCGCCCGCATGGAGAAGTTCGAGCAGCACCAGGGGCAATCCGTGGTGGTGTCCAGACGCTGTTCAAGGCGGCAGCAGGTGACGCAGGGGTAGCCAGAGAAGCACTGCCTCCCCCGCCTGAGCTAGCGGTGGACTGCAGCCGCAACTAGCTAAAATTACACACACATCTTGTTCCTTCCCTCTAAGTACAGAACGACCCTCCCTCCGTTCGATCCCTCCTCCTCTCGAACGATCCCGCGGGCTCTCCCGAGAAACCTGCTTCTCCTGCACATCTCACGCGCCCACCCTTGTGCATGTGGGATTCGAACCCACGACTCCCTGGCACCAAAGCACACCACCACAACCAACTCACCCTTAGAGATTTGTTGCTCAACTAAAGAAAACTATTTGTTTTGACACCTTTTTTTACAGTCATGTTATTACAGAAAATTACCACGATTTCCCCTCGGGTCAAAGTTACCATGGTATCCGTATGCAAGTTATCAAGTCTATGTTGCGTAAGTTACCGTGTTATTTACATAGAACTTACCAGGTAGTATGTTTCAACAACTACACCCCCTTTCAAAGTTACCATTGTGTTTTGTACACAAGTTAGCAGGTCCTCGATGCGTAAAATACCGTGGTACTAACACATAAGTTATCAGGGTATGTTTACATAAACCTCCCCCGGTCAAAGTTACCATGGGGGATTGTACATGAGTTAACGGTTCTACCATTCGTATATTATCATGGTACTTACACCTAAAAATCCGGGTGTGTTTCAGTAGCTTTTTTCATAGGTAAAAAGTTACCACAATATTTTTGTGTAACTTATCACACCTATAGCGGGTCAAAGCGGACCTTTTTTTTGGGGGGCCAACCCACGAGCATGTGTGCCCCTCATGACACTAAACATTATATGACTTTCCTGTGGCGCGCCATGTGTTGTGTTCATCCAAGAGGGCCCGCGAGGAGAGTATATGTTTCTAACAACTTTTTTTTCCTTTGGGAAAAGTTACCATGATGTTTATGTAAGTTATCGGTTATGGGTGCTTGTATTATCATGTTATTTACACACACAAAATCTCGGGGATGTTTTGAACAACTTTTTCCCGGATCAAAAAGTTATCATGGTGATTCTAGGTAACCTATCAAGCCCGCCATGCTTGAAATATCATGCTATTTACACAATATTTATCAGGGGCATGTTTCAGCAAAACTTCCCCCCACGGGTCAAAAACTTATCATGGTGTTTAGTTCTCGCAGTGCATATGTTTCATGCTATTACACAGAAAAATACTAGGGGAGGGAGGTATACTACTGTGCTATTTACACATAAGTTACCGGAGTATCTTTTCGATAATTTTCTTCCCTATAGTCAAAGTTACCATGGTGTTTCTATCTCAGTTATCAGATGTGCGCTGCGTATATTACCATCTATTTACACAGAAATTATCGGGTATATTTTCACATTTTTCTTCCCCAATGGTTAAAGATACCATGATGTTTGTATCTAAATTATCAGGTCTATGGTGTGAATGTTATCATATTATTTACAGAAATTACCAGGGGGTTGTGGGCGGGGGGGTCAACAAATTTCTTCCCAATGATCAAAGTTACCACGATGCTTTCACCAAGTTATCACGACTCCGGTGCTTATATGGCCATGCTACTTACACATAATGTAACGTGTGGCATACAAAAGTTATCATGTTGGTGGTGTGTTAGTTATCATGGTGGTGATAAAGAATTTACCACGAGAAAATTTTATGTGCCAGGTTTGATAGGTGAAACAAAAAGATTTTCTGTGTTATCATATTAAAGGCAAAACATGTCAAAAACCGTGTTTTCCTTATCATGTTCAACAATGAGTTGTAGGTGAGGTGGTCAGTTCCCTTTGTTGATTACCTGCAGACTAGAGATCAAATCCCAATGCAAGCATTATTTTTGCCCTAAAAATCAGGAACGTGTATGGGGCCGTAACTGAAAACTACGAAAATTAGGGAGGCACCTGCGAGTGCGCGCGAAAAAATCGGAAGGACGTGCGGGAAAACTAAAGAAGGAAGGAAATCGGGTGTAACATCCCAAAATTCTAAATTTTGGAATGTTATAAACATATAGATAGTTTTGGTTGATTGTTTGATTGATTAACTGAAATTGAGTGAAATTCGAAACTTTTTGAAGGTTAAATGAGAGGGAATTAAAGGACTTTCCCAAACTTTCATTTTGCTTTTATGATCTCCGGAAATTCAAATTCTTTTCATCACAAAACCCTGGAGAGAAGATGACATGACTTCTTCCATTTATTTAAATGACAAGGGGTGTTGAAAATATTTTCCAATTCTGAAACTTTATGCAACTCAATGATTTTCACGAGCGAAGATAAAATGACTTCTTCAAAACATATGAAATATGAGTTGGGAGTTTCAAAGAATTAAATTCAAAGTTCTTTTGAATTTATTTTCAATTTGGAGTTATTTGAGTTTTATTCAAATTAGTCTTCTCCAAAAATAAAATATATGGAAAATAGGGTAACATAATTCCCTACATCAGAAATTGGAGAGAAATTAATTTAAAGTCATTATCGTATTTTTAAAATGATTTTTCAGTGGATTTTAATTAGGGCAGAAGCACTCTTTGCTTTATTTAAATTTGTGTGAATTTTATTTAATGCTATAGAAATGTCCATGTTGTAGGAAATTTTTTTCTGAAAATTTTGATATATTATACGCCTATATAAAATTTTTATTTGGTTTTATTATTTTTGTTTTGTTGTCTCTGTCTTAAAAAAAAATTCGCTGCGCCCCGCCGGGCCAAGGGCCAAGGCCCAAGGCCAAGCCACCGGCCAAGGCCAAGGCCAACGCCCACGCGCGCATAGGGAGCCAGGAGGGAGCCGCTCCTTTTCCTTTTCCTTTCCTAGTAGGACTTTTTTCCTACTTTCGTTTATTCCGATTTGTTTCTAGATCTTTTCCCTTTTGTTTCCTAATCCTAGTCTATTTCTTGTCCCCTACCCCAAGCAAAACCCTCCCCTCCCCACTATAAATACCCAAGCACCACCCCCCCCTCCAACACATCAAACCAACACCTCTCCTCTCCTCTCCTCTCCTCTCCATGAGCAGCAGCAGTGCAGCAAGACCACCGCCGCCGCCAAGTGCCGCCGCCATGCCTCTCGACCTCTCCTGAGGTTTATATGATCTCCTCTCCACCGTCCCGTGATCTCCTTTCCTCTAGGATCAACCGCAACATCGGATCCGATCTTCTTCCCCAACTACGACGACTACTCGGTGAGATCCACGAAATCCCGTAATTCATTTTTTTCAGAAAATAGCAATCTTAGAAAATTCATATCTTTTAGAGTTTTTAGTATTTTGAGTGATTCCAATTGCTATGTGTCACAAATTTGCGGAAGTTTCTGTTAGTGTCTCTGGATTTCAAATTTGAGTAGCTTAAATTTGAATTTGATAAATTTTGTTCAGATTAGTATTTTGGCCATAACTTGAGTTTAAAAATAGGTTTTAATTAATTCTTTTTGCTCCTGGTCACTTATGATATTTTTTAGCTGTAGGATTTAGTTTGGTAATTTTGGAGTATTTTAAATTAGATTTTAGTAAAAACAGTACTGTTTGCTTATATAGTTGTTTTAGTTATGTAATTATTGTTTTTAATTATTTTTAGTTCATTCCTTTTGTAGATTTTCACTTGTTGTTATATGTTTATATTTAGCTACAGTAGATAAATTTTTGTAGTTATTTATTAGTGTTTAGCTACTGTTTTTGTAATTGCTTGTTTAGTTCATAGTGATAGTGGACAAAAATAGTTTTATTAGTTTTAAAAGTAATTCTTTTTCCACTTCAAGTTATATTGTTTTTGTTTCTGTTATTTGTGAACACATTAGTTGTTATATTTATTTAGTATAGTTTATTAATGTTTTAATAAATGATTTGCTGTTATAGTTGTGTTAGTGTTTTGCTAGTTGCTATATTTGTTCTAGTATTAACTAGATGGTTATAGTAGTTTTATATTAGTTCTTTTTGTTAGTTATTAAATTAGTAATTTATTTTCTTTTATTTTATTAGATTTATATTTTCTTTGATGTAGAAAAAAATATTAGGGTAATTTAGTGATGTTATGTTAAGATTTGTGTGAGTTGGTCACCACTAGTTTTTCCTTGAATTTTTCTTTCGAAGTTTTTCCTTTGGTTTTCGACTTGGTTTTCTTTGTTGCTTTTATTTTGATTGAGTATTGTTATGATTGATAGAATTGATTGCTAGGATGATTGCTTATATGATTGTTTGTTTAATATAGATTTTCAACGGAGTGACGAATAGTTCTACCAAGTCTTTATTCTGAGAGCGTTATTATCTTCATCAAGTAATACCAGGCAAGTTCACTTTGACCATGTTTTTCATACCTATGTGTTTTATTGCATCTAGTGTCATCTTCGCAACAATCCCTCCAGTAGTGACATTGAATCCTTGTAGTTGAGTAGTATGCATGAGGTAGGAACCCATCACCCTGTTACCAAGCCCGGGACGATATTTTATTTTAATGCTACGCTATAGTAGACGGGTTTGGTATGAGTGCTCAGGAGTGGTGTGAGAATGGAAAATCTCGTCAATGGCGACAACTCCATGATGGAATCTGCAAGGACTGCATCTTCAAGGCCTCAAGACTTCAAGACTCGAGACAAGAATTCAATACACACTCTTGGGTGAAGGATGGTTGACGGGCACCTGGAGAATCCAGTGGTTGGCGGGATGCATGGAGAAGCGCCATGACATCTTGCGGAAAGCTTCACCCAGACTCAAAGAGACGGAAGAATACTTCATGCCGGAAGCTTACCTATGCAACCGCAAGTCACTATGGGCTCGGCTTGGTTGACCCTAGTTGTGACTCAGCTAGGGCGGTGCTAGCAGATGTAGAACTACGGTAGGATTGAATGAGCACCGGACGGTGGTCGGGGAACTCTTGAAGACCATGTTTGGTCATCTTGTTCTCAAACACCTGAAGTGCGAGAACGTAAAAGAGGATCGAATCTTGCGGGTAAAGTGTACAAACCTCTGCAGAGGTTTAAACCTAATCGATTAGCCGTGTCCCGATTACGGACAACTTGAGCATCTGGACTTGGATCTATCTCGGAACTCTCAACACGGATTGATAACTTAATTGTGGGCAACTTATGATGATTTTGGGCTATGAGACATCGGTTGGCGGAACCATGTCATGATAGAAAACTCCATAGTACAGACTTCATTTATTCCTTTGATGTAGGGAAAATAAATCAACTTTTACGCAAACATAACTCGACACGAGCCACAAAGCCATATTGCATATAGTATAGTTTTATCATCTGTTTTCTCATGTTGTGATCTTGCGGTACATTCAATGTACTTGACCTACATGGCTGCAACGTATCATGTTGCGAGATACTTTCGTCCGACGAGTAAGAATACGGTGCAGGTTACGGTCTACACTCAACTTGCCGTGGCGTTGATGGGACTCCACACCGACTATTTGTTTCATGTGACTTATGAGGTATATATCAGTTTTACGTTAATTATACATGTGATTGCACTTTGATATATACATTGATGTCTGTGTGTGCCAACATACTTGATCGAGGATGGCACAACAACACGGAGGCTTGACCGTCGAGGTCGGGTCGCTTCTGAATATGGTATCGAGCACATGTTGACTGTGGGCGTGACCCTAGAAACCGGAAAGCCCTAGGATAGGAAATTTCTAAAACTTTATTTTCAAAAAGACTCTTACTTCTCATCCTTTCTGATTTTATCAAATAGACACTCTCACCTCAAATTGTTAGAATATACCCTTTTCCCTTTTGACCACATGAAGGATCAACTGAAGCCGCTCCAAGAAAGATATCGGACAACTGATGACCTCTTCAAAGTAACAAGGATTTCACCATGCATTAGAAGAGTTGAAGCTGCAACAATTGAAGACTCTGAAGACTTGAAGAATTTGAAGTTCCTGAAGAATTATTTGACCTTTAGAAGACCAAACCCCTGTTATACACTTACGTTAGATGCGGCCATTTGTGAGCTGTCATTTGTTTGATGTTTTCCGACAGCCACAAAGTAAAACTCGTTTTTTTTCAAAAAATTATTGTTTGTATTGTGTGTATCCCTCCCCACCTCTCTCATATCTCATCCCAAAACTTTTGGACCCCATAGATGATGAATGAAGTTGGACTGATATTCTCTGGACCGAAAACCCAGCCGGAGGCAGAGCTATGGATTCAGAACATGGAGAATCACTTCGGGAGCAGATTGGTTTCAAGGAAGAATGAAGTATCGTACGCTCTTCAGTACTTTGAAGGAAGTGCTGCAACCTGGTGGAAAATGCATCAAGCCATACAAGGATTTAATGGAGCAAGAACTTGGGAGGAATTCAAGAAGACCCTGTTGAGATCACATCTCATCCGGAAGCACCATGATACACCAAGGAATAAACCTTGTGCCTGCAAGATTTGCGGAGAAATAGGACACACTCAGGAGGAACACAAGGATGGATGCCCTCATTGTGAGGAGAAACACCTAGCTGAGGAATGCCCAACTAGTCAGGTGACTTGTTTCTTGTGTGAAGGAACCACCCACTACCCGACTCAGTGTCACATTTACCCCATGGTGCAACAAACTATTCAGGAGCAGGAAGAAGAAATGAAAGAAGCGCTCCGAGAAGTTACGAAAGAACCTGTGATGAAGGAATGTGTTGAAGACCCTGATGGAGAAGGCCTCAACAGATTTTACTCCAATGCCTGCTATTCATGTGGAGAAGGACATTTTTCACAGTATTGCACCAGGGAAAGAAAAGAGTGTCTGGGATACTTCCCGACGGAAGCAATAGAGTTTGATCCACAGGGAATAGAAGGTTTGATCAGAACGAAGAAACCCAGGAAGAGAAAACAAAGACACCCTCTGAACAACCCAATTTCTGCAAAGAGGGACAAGAGTCATATTACCTGTTTTGAATGTAAGGACGTCGGGAATTATGCCAATCATTGTCTTGAAAGGAAGCAAGGAACTCAAGGAGCAGGCACCATCTCCAAGAAGCCCAAAGACTTATCGAAAGTTATGAGTTTTCATTGCAAGGAAGCAGGACATTATGCTACTAAATGTTCCTACAAGAAGGAAGCTGGAGTTGAGTAGTTGGAATTTTGACATGGATAATAAGAGTGGTAGAAACCAATTTTTTTCATGATTACAATAAGTTGAGTTATGTAATGGGTGCTCAGAGTTTGTAATGGATTCATGAAATCAATAAAGTTAAGGTGACATGTTTTCATATGTTTAATTGTATGAGTTGTTACTCTGTGAACAAAGATTTTGACCATTTTCGAGGATATGAGAAATATGGTCTATGAATGGATTTGTGAATTTCATTTTTAGGGTGGTAGTACCCTGTGATGAAGACTAGACTAATGGATAAGAAAATATATATTCCACAGACTGTAGTTCGAAGGAAAAAAAAGTTGGAGTTTTGCTTTTGATATGATGGTATGAAGAAACAGTACTCTTGGATTTAAAGGATGTGTAATATGGAACAAGAGAGTTACCCCAAGGATGAGTTAAAGCTGCACTAGTGTTGAAGTGGGCCATAACCCACAGGCCCAAGAATTAATAAGGATCAAGTACCCACTGGAGAAAGAAATTTTGGGAATAGACTACGATTTGATCAACCGACGATTCTATAGGAGTTTACGCAAAACCTGAGAGTTGTTAAGTTACGATAGATGTTTGTTTGGCCTGCAGAATCAATGGATTTTCCGAACTTGGTTCGTCGACAAGAGAAATTCTGCAATGCTTGTGAGGATGACCGAGTGTTAGAATGCGAGATTCACTAAACCATGTACAAGGTAATGATTTGGGTGCGGGATGGATTGATCACCATACCGACTTACTCTTATTATTCGCTTTGCTATATGGGATGGTAAAATCTGAGTGACTTACCTATAGTAGAGAGCGACGATCAAAACCTTGTTTAAACCTTAGAAAGGTATAGGTATTTTTCCCTTGTACACGGCAGTTGTTGCCAACCGTAGGTTATACGGTGAGTTCAACCTGACCCGTTTTCTGCAGGGGAAACCATAAATCGTTGACCACCATGAGATACCGATATTTGTTTAGAATTGGCGCCAGACCCGTCAGCTATGAAGACCCAGTCTCGGAATAACCTTACCAAGAGTAAAAGACAAAAGAACTGAGGAAAAGGTTATGCCACTACCGGAAGAGCCCAGAGAAGGAATTATCCTTAATATCTGAGAAGACCGACACTGCCAGCAATAAGGATGGAGTATCTGAGTTTTGATGGAACCGTAATAATGCTTCTAAGGGGTGGTAGCACCCGAGACCCGGAGACGATCGATGGATTTTTGAGAAGACCCCCAAACCCTAACCTATTTCTTGCTAACCTCTCCGAATCTCGAGGACGAGATTCATTTAAGGGTGATAGTTTGTAACATCCCAAAATTCTAAATTTTGGAATGTTATAAACATATAGATAGTTTTGGTTGATTGTTTGATTGATTAACTGAAATTGAGTGAAATTCGAAACTTTTTGAAGGTTAAATGAGAGGGAATTAAAGGACTTTCCCAAACTTTCATTTTGCTTTTATGATCTCCGGAAATTCAAATTCTTTTCATCACAAAACCCTGGAGAGAAGATGACATGACTTCTTCCATTTATTTAAATGACAAGGGGTGTTGAAAATATTTTCCAATTCTGAAACTTTATGCAACTCAATGATTTTCACGAGCGAAGATAAAATGACTTCTTCAAAACATATGAAATATGAGTTGGGAGTTTCAAAGAATTAAATTCAAAGTTCTTTTGAATTTATTTTCAATTTGGAGTTATTTGAGTTTTATTCAAATTAGTTTTCTCCAAAAATAAAATATATGGAAAATAGGGTAACATGATTCCCTACATCAGAAATTGGAGAGAAATTAATTTGAAGTCATTATCGTATTTTTAAAATGATTTTTCAGTGGATTTTAATTAGGGCAGAAGCACTCTTTGCTTTATTTAAATTTGTGTGAATTTTATTTAATGCTATAGAAATGTCCATGTTGTAGGAAATTTTTTCTGAAAATTTTGATATATTATACGCCTATATAAAATTTTTATTTGGTTTTATTATTTTGTTTTGTTGTCTCTGTCTTAAAAAAATTCGCTCGCCCACTTGCCAAGGCCAAGGCCCAAGGCCAAGCCACCGGCCAAGGCCAAGGCCAATGCCCACGCGCGCACAGGGAGCCAGGAGGGAGCCGCTCCTTTTCCTTTTCCTTTCCTAGTAGGACTTTTTTTCTACTTTCGTTTATTCCGATTTGTTTCTAGATCTTTTCCCTTTTGTTTCCTAATCCTAGTCTATTTCTTGTCCCCTACCCCAAGCAAAACCCTTCCTCCCCACTATAAATACCCAAGCACCCCCCCCAACACATCAAACCAACACCTCTCCTCTCCTCTCCTCTCCTCTCCGCAGCAGCAGCAGCAGTAGCACCACCGCCCGCCAAGTGCCGCCGCCCGCATCCTCGACCTCTCCTGAGGTTTATATGATCTCCTCTCCACCGTCCCGTGATCTCCTTTCCTCTAGGATCAACCGCAACATCGGATCCGATCTTCTTCCCCAACTACGACGACTACTCCGGTGAGATCCACGAAATCCCGTAATTCATTTTTTTCAGAAAATAGCAATCTTAGAAAATTCATATCTTTTAGAGTTTTTAGTATTTTTGAGTGATTCCAATTGCTATGTGTCACAAATTTGCGGAAGTTTCTCTTAGTGTCTCTGGATTTCAAATTTGAGTAGTTTAAATTTGAATTTGATAAATTTTGTTTAGATTAGTATTTTGGCCATAACTTGAGTTTAAAAATAGGTTTTTAATTAATTATTTTTGCTCCTGGTCACTTATGATATTTTTTAGCTGTAGGATTTAGTTTGGTAATTTTGGAGTATTTTAAATTAGATTTTTAGTAAAAACAGTACTGTTTTGCTTATATAGTTGTTTTAGTTATGTAATTATTGTTTTAATTATTTTAGTTCATTCCTTTTGTAGATTTTCACTTGTTGTTATATGTTTATGTTTAGCTACAGTAGATAAATTTTTGTAGTTATTTATTAGTGTTTAGCTACTGTTTTTGTAATTGCTTGTTTAGTTCATAGTGATAGTGGACAAAAATAGTTTTATTAGTTTTAAAAGTAATTCTTTTCCACTTCAAGTTATATTGTTTTTGTTTCTGTTATTTGTGAAGACATTAGTTGTTATATTTATTTAGTATAGTTTATTAATGTTTTAATAAATGATTTGCTGTTATAGTTGTGTTAGTGTTTTGCTAGTTGCTATATTTGTTCTAGTATTAACTAGATGGTTATAGTAGTTTTATATTAGTTCTTTTTGTTAGTTATTAAATTAGTAATTTATTTTCTTTTATTTTATTAGATTTATATTTTCTTTGATGTAGAAAAAAATATTAGAGTAATTTAGTGATGTTATGTTAAGATTTGTGTGAGTTGGTCACCACTAGTTTTTCCTTGAATTTTTCTTTCGAAGTTTTTCCTTTGGTTTTCGACTTGGTTTTCTTTGTTGCTTTTATTTTGATTGAGTATTGTTATGATTGATAGAATTGATTGCTAGGATGATTGCTTATATGATTGTTTGTTTAATATAGATTTTCAACGGAGTGACGAATAGTTCTACCAAGTCTTTATTCTGAGAGCGTTATTATCTTCATCAAGTAATACCAGGCAAGTTCACTTTGACCATGTTTTTCATACCTATGTGTTTTATTGCAGCTAGTGTTATCTTCGCAACAATCCCTCCAGTAGTGACATTGAATCCTTGTAGTTGAGTAGTATGCATGAGGTAGGAACCCATCACCCTGTTACCAAGCCCGGGACGATATTTTATTTTAGTGCTACGCTATAGTAGACGGGGTTTGGTATGAGTGCTCGGGAGTGGTGTGAGAATGGAAAATCTACGTCAATGACGACAACTCCATGATGGAATCTGCAAGGACTGCATCTTCAAGGCCTCAAGACTTCAAGACTCGAGACAAGAATTCAATACACACTACTGGGTGAAGGATGGTTGACGGGCACCTGGAGAATCCAATGGTTGGCGGGATGCATGGAGAAGCGCCATGACATCTTGCGAAAGCTTCACCCAGACTCAAAGAGACGGAAGAATACTTCATGCCGGAAGCTTACCCGTGCAACCGCAAGTCACTATGGGCTCGGCTTGGTTGACCCTAGTTGTGACTCTGCTAGGGCGGTGCTAGCAGATGTAGAACTACGGTATGATTGAATGAGCACCGGACGGTGGTCGGGGAACTCTTGAAGACCATGTTTGGTCATCTTGTTCTCAAACACCACGAAGTGCGAGAACGTAAAAGAGGATCGAATCTTGCGGGTAAAGTGTACAAACCTCTGCAGAGGTTTAAACCTAATCGATTAGCCGTGTCCCGATTCACGGACAACTTGAGCATCTGGACTTGGATCTATCTCGGAACTCTCAACACCGGATTGATAACTTAATTGTGGGCAACTTATGATGATTTTGGGCTATGAGACATCGGTTGGCGGAACCATGTCATGATAGAAAACTCCATAGTACAGACTTCATTTATTCCTTTGATGTAGGGAAAATAAATCAACTTTTACGCAAACATAACTCAGACACAGAGCCACAAAGCCATATTGCATATAGTATAGTTTTATCATCTGTTTTCTCATGTTGTGATCTTGCCGGTACATTCAATGTACTGACCTACATGGCTGCAACGTATCATGTTGCAGATACTTTCTTCCGACGAGTAAGAATACGGTACAGGGTTACGGTCTACACTCAACCTGCCGGTGGCGTTGATGGGACTCCACACCCGACTATTTGTTTCCTCTGTGACTTATGAGGTATATATCAGTTTTACGTTAATTATACATGTGATTGCACTTTGATATATACATTGATGTCTTGTGTGTGCCAGATACTGATCCGAGGATGGCACAACAACACGTAGGCTTGACCGTCTGAGGTCGGGTCGCTCTGATATGGTATCGAGCACATGTTGACTGTGGGGCGTGACCCTAGAAACCGGAAAGCCCTAGGATAGGAAATTTCTAAAACTTTATTTTCAAAAGACTCTTACTTCTCATCCTTTCTGATTTTATCAAATAGACACTCTCACCTCAAATTGTTAGAATATACCCTTTTCCCTTTTGACCACATGAAGGATCAACTGAAGCCGCTCCAAGAAAGATATCGGACAACTGATGACCTCTTCAAAGTAACAAGGATTTCACCATGCATTAGAAGAGTTGAAGCTGCAACAATTGAAGACTCTGAAGACTTGAAGAATTTGAAGTTCCTGAAGAATTATTTGACCTTTAGAAGACCAAACCCCTGTTATACACTTACGTTAGATGCGGCCATTTGTGAGCTGTCATTTGTTTGATGTTTTCCGACAGCCACAAAGTAAAACTCGTTTTTTTTCAAAAAATTATTGTTTGTATTGTGTGTATCCCTCCCCACCTCTCTCATATCTCATCCCAAAACTTTTGGACCCCATAGATGATGAATGAAGTTGGACTGATATTCTCTGGACCGAAAACCCAGCCGGAGGCAGAGCTATGGATTCAGAACATGGAGAATCACTTCGGGAGCAGATTGGTTTCAAGGAAGAATGAAGTATCGTGCGCTCTTGAAGATACTTTGAAGGAAGTGCTGCAACCTGGTGGAAAATGCATCAAGCCATACAAGGATTTAATGGAGCAAGAACTTGGGAGGAATTCAAGAAGACCCTGTTGAGATCACATCTCATCCGGAAGCACCATGATACACCAAGGAATAAACCTTGTGCCTGCAAGATTTGCGGAGAAATAGGACACACTCAGGAGGAACACAAGGATGGATGCCCTCATTGTGAGGAGAAACACCTAGCTGAGGAATGCCCAACTAGTCAGGTGACTTTGTTTCTTGTGTGAAGGAACCACCCACTACCCGACTCAGTGTCACATTTACCCCATGGTGCAACAAACTATTCAGGAGCAGGAAGAAGAAATGAAAGAAGCGCTCCAAGAAGTTACGAAAGAACCTGTGATGAAGGAATGTGTTGAAGACCCTGATGGAGAAGGCCTCAACAGATTTTACTCCAATGCCTGCTATTCATGTGGAGAAGGACATTTTTCACAGATTGCACCAAGGAAAGAAAAGAGTGTCGGGATACTTCCGACGGAAGCAATAGAGTTTGATCCACAGGGAATAGAAGGTTTGATCGAGCGAAGAAACCCAGGAAGAGAAAACAAAGACACCCTCTGAACAACCCAATTTCTGCAAAGAGGACAAGAGTCATATTACCTGTTTTGAATGTAAGGACGTCGGGAATTATGCCAATCATTGTCTTGAAAGGAAGCAAGGAACTCAAGGAGCAGGCACCATCTCCAAGAAGCCCAAAGACTTATCGAAAGTTATGAGTTTTCATTGCAAGGAAGCAGGACATTATGCTACTAAATGTTCCTACAAGAAGGAAGCTGGAGTTGAGTAGTTGGAATTTTGACATGGATAATAAGAGTGGTAGAAACCAATTTTTTTCATGATTACAATAAGTTGAGTTATGTAATGGGTGCTCGAGTTTGTAATGGATTCATGAAATCAATAAAGTTAAGGTGACATGTTTTCATATGTTTAATTGTATGAGTTGTTACTCTGTGAACAAAGATTTTGACCATTTTCGAGGATATGAGAAATATGGTCTATGGATGGATTGTGAATTTCATTTTTAGGGTGGTAGTACCTGTGATGAAGACTAGACTAATGGATAAGAAAATATATATTCCACGGACTGTAGTTGAAGGAAAAAAAGTTGGAGTTTTGCTTTTGATATGATGGTATGAAGAAACAGTACTACTGGATTTAAAGGATGTGTAATATGGAACAAGAGAGTTACCCCAAGGATGAGTTAAAGCTGCACTAGTGTTGAAGTGGGCCATAACCCACAGGCCCAAGAATTAATAAGGATCAAGTACCCACTTTGGAGAAAGAAATTTTGGGAATAGACTACGATTTGATCAACCGACGATTCTATAGGAGTTTACGCAAAACACGAGAGTTGTTAAGGAGCGATAGATGTTTGTTTGGCTGCAGAATCAATGGATTTTCGAACTTGGTTCGTCGACAAGAGAAATTCTGCAATGCTTGTGAGGATGACCGAGTGTTAGAATGCGAAATTCACTAAACCATGTACAAGGTAATGATTTGGGTGCGGGATGGATTGATCACCATACCGACTTACTCTTATTATTAAGCTTTGCTATATGGGATGGTAAAATCTGAGTGACTTACCTATAGTAGAGAGCGACGATCAAAACCTTGTTTAAACCTTAGAAAGGTATAGGTATTTTTCCCTTGTACACGGCAGTTGTTGCCAACCGTAGGTTATACGGTGAGGTTCAACCCAGACCCGTTTTCTGCGGGAAACCATAAATCGTTGACCACCATGAGATACCGATATTTGTTTAGAATTGGCGCCGGACCGTCGACTATGAAGACCCAGTCTCGGAATAACCTTACCAAGAGTAAAAGACAAAAGAACTGAGGAAAAGGTTATGCCACTACCGGAAGAGCCCAGAGAAGGAATTATCCTTAATATCTGAGAAGACCGACACTGCCAGCAATAAGGATGGAGTATCGAGTTTTGATGGAACCGTAATAATGCTTCTAAGGGGTGGTAGCACCGAGACCCGGAGACGATCGATGGATTTTGAGAAGACCCCAAACCCTAACCTATTTCTTGCTAACCTCTCCGAATCTCGAGGACGAGATTCATTTAAAGTGATAGTTTGTAACATCCCAAAATTCTAAATTTTGGAATGTTATAAACATATAGATAGTTTTGGTTGATTGTTTGATTGATTAACTGAAATTGAGTGAAATTGAAACTTTTGAAGGTTAAATGAGAGGGAATTAAAGGACTTTCCCAAACTTTCATTTTGCTTTTATGATCTCCGGAAATTCAAATTCTTTTCATCACAAAACCCTGGAGAGAAGATGACATGACTTCTTCCATTTATTTAAATGACAAGGGGTGTTGAAAATATTTTCCAATTCTGAAACTTTATGCAACTCAATGATTTTCACGGCGAAGATAAAATGACTTCTTCAAAACATATGAAATATGAGTTGGGAGTTTCAAAGAATTAAATTCAAAGTTCTTTTGAATTTATTTTCAATTTGGAGTTATTTGAGTTTTATTCAAATTAGTTTTCTCCAAAAATAAAATATATGGAAAATAGGGTAACATGATTCCCTACATCAGAAATTGGAGAGAAATTAATTTGAAGTCATTATCGTATTTTTAAAATGATTTTTCAGTGGATTTTAATTAGGGCAGAAGCACTCTTTGCTTTATTTAAATTTGTGTGAATTTTATTTAATGCTATAGAAATGTCCATGTTGTAGGAAATTTTTTCTGAAAATTTTGATATATTATACGCCTATATAAAATTTTTATTTGGTTTTATTATTTTGTTTTGTTGTCTCTGTCTTAAAAAAATTAGCTCGCCCTTGGCCGGGCCAAGGGCCAAGGCCCAAGGCCAAGCCACCGGCCAAGGCCAAGGCCAACGCCCACGCGCGCACAGGGAGCCAGGAGGGAGCCGCTCCTTTTCCTTTTCCTTTCCTAGTAGGACTTTTTTTCTACTTTCGTTTATTCCGATTTGTTTCTAGATCTTTTCCCTTTTGTTTCCTAATCCTAGTCTATTTCTTGTCCCCTACCCCAAGCAAAACCCTTCCCTCCCCACTATAAATACCCAAGCACCCCCCCCCCTCCAACACATCAAACCAACACCTCTCCTCTCCTCTCCGCAGCAGCAGCAGTGCAGCACCACCGCCGCCGCCAAGTGCCGCCCCCGCCTCGACCTCTCCCGAGGTTTATATGATCTCCTCTCCACCGTCCGTGATCTCCTTTCCTCTAGGATCAACCGCAACATCGGATCCGATCTTCTTCCCCAACTCGACGACTACTCCGGTGAGATCCACGAAATCCCGTAATTCATTTTTTCAGAAAATAGCAATCTTAGAAAATTCATATCTTTTAGAGTTTTAGTATTTTGAGTGATTCCAATTGCTATGTGTCACAAATTTGCGGAAGTTTCTCTTAGTGTCTCTGGATTTCAAATTTGAGTAGTTTAAATTTGAATTTGATAAATTTTGTTTAGATTAGTATTTTGGCCATAACTTGAGTTTAAAAATAGGTTTTAATTAATTATTTTTGCTCCTGGTCACTTATGATATTTTTTAGCTGTAGGATTTAGTTTGGTAATTTTGGAGTATTTTAAATTAGATTTTAGTAAAAACAGTACTGTTTTGCTTATATAGTTGTTTTAGTTATGTAATTATTGTTTTAATTATTTTAGTTCATTCCTTTTGTAGTTTTTCACTTGTTGTTATATGTTTATGTTTAGCTACAGTAGATAAATTTTGTAGTTATTTATTAGTGTTTAGCTACTGTTTTTGTAATTGCTTGTTTAGTTCATAGTGATAGTGGACAAAATAGTTTTATTAGTTTTAAAAGTAATTCTTTTTCCACTTCAAGTTATATTGTTTTTGTTTCTGTTATTTGTGAACACATTAGTTGTTATATTTATTTAGTATAGTTTATTAATGTTTTAATAAATGATTTGCTGTTATAGTTGTGTTAGTGTTTTGCTAGTTGCTATATTTGTTCTAGTATTAACTAGATGGTTATAGTAGTTTTATATTAGTTCTTTTTGTTAGTTATTAAATTAGTAATTTATTTTCTTTTATTTTATTAGATTTATATTTTATTTGATGTAGAAAAAAATATTAGAGTAATTTAGTGATGTTATGTTAAGATTTGTGTGAGTTGGTCACCACTAGTTTTTCCTTGAATTTTTCTTTCGAAGTTTTTCCTTTGGTTTTCGACTTGGTTTTCTTTGTTGCTTTTATTTTGATTGAGTATTGTTATGATTGATAGAATTGATTGCTAGGATGATTGCTTATATGATTGTTTGTTTAATATAGATTTTCAACGGAGTGACGAATAGTTCTACCAAGTCTTTATTCTGAGAGCGTTATTATCTTCATCAAGTAATACCAGGCAAGTTCACTTTGACCATGTTTTTCATACCTATGTGTTTTATTGCAGCTAGTGTTATCTTCGTAACAATCCCTCCAGTAGTGACATTGAATCCTTGTAGTTGAGTAGTATGCATGAGGTAGGAACCCATCACCCTGTTACCAAGCCCGGGACGATATTTTATTTTAGTGCTACGCTATAGTAGACGGGGTTTGGTATGAGTGCTCGGGAGTGGTGTGAGAATGGAAAATCTACGTCAATGACGACAACTCCATGATGGAATCTGCAAGGACTGCATCTTCAAGGCCTCAAGACTTCAAGACTCGAGACAAGAATTCAATACACACTCTTTGGGTGAAGGATGGTTGACGGGCACCTGGAGAATCCGGTGGTTGGCGGGATGCATGGAGAAGCGCCATGACATCTTGCGGAAAGCTTCACCCAGACTCAAAGAGACGGAAGAATACTTCATGCCGGAAGCTTACATGCAACCGCAAGTCACTATGGGCTCGGCTTGGTTGACCCTAGTTGTGACTCTGCTAGGGCGGTGCTAGCAGATGTAGAACTACGGTATGATTGAATGAGCACGGACGGTGGTCGGGGAACTCTTGAAAGACCATGTTTGGTCATCTTGTTCTCAAACACCTGAAGTGCGAGAACGTAAAAGAGGATCGAATCTTGCGGGTAAAGTGTACAAACCTCTGCAGAGGTTTAAACCTAATCGATTAGCCGTGTCCCGATTCACGGACAACTTGAGCATCTGGACTTGGATCTATCTCGGAACTCTCAACACCGGATTGATAACTTAATTGTGGGCAACTTATGATGATTTTGGGCTATGAGACATCGGTTGGCGGAACCATGTCATGATAGAAAACTCCATAGTACAGACTTCATTTATTCCTTTGATGTAGGGAAAATAAATCAGCTTTTACGCAAACATAACTCGACCACGAGCCACAAAGCCATATTGCATATAGTATAGTTTTATCATCTGTTTTCTCATGTTGTGATCTTGCGGTACATTCAATGTCTTGACCTACATGGCTGCAACTTATCATGTTGCGATACTTTCTTCCGACGAGTAAGAATACGATGCAGGTTACGGTCTACACTCAACTCTGCGGTGGCGTTGATGGGACTCCACACCCGACTATTTGTTTTCATTGTGACTTATGAGGTATATATCAGTTTTACGTTAATTATACATGTGATTGCACTTTGATATATACATTGATGTCTTGTGTGTGCCAAAGATATCTTGATCGAGGATGGCACAAACAACATAGAGGCTTGACCGTCTGAGGTCGGGTCACTACAGATATGAGGGCGTGGTGGGTGCGCGCGATCGGATCTCTGTAATCGACGACTACAAAAATTAGAAAGGCACCTGCAAGTGCGTGCGAAAAAATCGGGAGGACGTGCGGGAAAACTAAAGAAGGAAGGAAATCAGGAGGGCGGGGTGGGTGCGCGCAATCGGATCTGACAGCGCTGGATACGTGTGGTAGTTTTTGCAATCTGCCACACGGTTGCCACATACATATTTCGATATATATATACATATACATAAACACTATTCTGGTCACGGGATCAGAATAATATTCTGATCACAACCTGAACTGCCTGAGTAATGCGCCTGAACTTCCCTCTGCATGAACCCGACCTTCGGGCTATCTTCGCAACCGTGCCTTCCCCCTTGAATTATTCTGGTTAGTCGTGTTCTATATGATGTTAGTGTAATCTAGGAACGTTTTTTAGCAACTAAATACTGGTTTTAAGTAGGAATCTCGCTTGTTGGTGGATTTTGCTCTCGTGTCGTGATAAAATTGCGTTTTTTGCAAATTTACTGCCTGAGTTGTTCGACCTGAACTTCTCGCAGTGCTAGGTTGAACTTCCACCAACATTGCCCAAATGGGGAGTGCGATATACCGTTGGAAAGCTATGGACACCAGTATCATGACCCAAGTTAAATTTTTGGCAAAATGTAAGCGGTTTAAGAGCAGTTTTGAAAATCGTTTTTTCTTCATACAAAAAATGTGAATCGTATTTTCGATCGCATTTCTAAACTGTTTATCGGAATGAGGCAATTAGTATGGAGTTGCAAAGATGCTGTAAAACTGCTCCTTCCACATGTTGAAAGTTTTCTCTAATTCCTTATGGTTAAAGAATAAAATGGAAAGTCGTAAAATTTCGGAAACCGAACATCCGAGTTCGTATTTTCAATGTCATTTCTAAACGGTTAATCCAATTGAGACAAATGATATGGCGTTGGAAAGCTTATGAAAATGCGCTACTTTCTCTTGTTGAAAGTTTTTTCTAATTTTGAATGGTTTAAAATTAATTTAGAAAACGGTACAAGTTCCACCGAGTTTGTATTTTCGAGCTAATTTTTTAACCCTACGTCCGAATGCAGGAAATGATATGGTGTTGGAAGGCTTGAGGAAATGCGAAACTTTTGCTTCATACTTTTTCTCCCAATTCATTATGGTTTTATGTCAATTTTGAAAATGGCTAAAAACGTATTTCCGTTATAATTTTTACAGCTTTTATCGGAGTTGGGCAAATAATATACCGTTGAAAAGATACGAAAAATGCAAAAAAATTCCATGTTGATGGTTTTCTCTGATTCCTAGTCGTTTTCAAGTAATTTCGAAAACGGCAGGATCATTCATGTTGCCTTTATCGCGAAACAGATTCTTCGAAAATGCACCGCGTGAAGACCCTGAACTTCTCGGCGTGTGTGCTTGAACTTCACTCTGTTTTTCACAGGCTTTTTTTACTCGTAGCTCTCCATCCACTCACCGGAATTCAGCAAATAAAATACCGATGGAAAACTGCGGTAAACACACAACTTTCCCGTGTTGATCATTTTTTCATACTCGCAACAATTTTCGAAGTTTTTCATCTGAAATTATTCAGTGTAGTAGTTGAACTTCGTGTTGTTTTCACGTTGAACTTCTGTGAAGTATTTTTGTATGTATTTTCGTCAGTGTTACACAAATGATATTCCTTTTGTACAAACTTCTCTCACAATATTTTTTTAACTTTCTCCGACCGAGGACTTGAACTTACACAAATGATATTCCTGCCATTTTGAGTAAATTATAAAATGGCGAGATCATGATTTCTGCGCTCATCGCGAACGGAAATGCACTGCGTGAAGTAGTTGAACTTCTGGGACAAGTCTGTTTGAACTTCACTCTATTTTTGACGTATTGTTTTTTGCCCGTAACTCCCAAACCACTTACCGGAATTGTGCAAATAATATGTCGATGGAAAGTTGATGAAAACTCGCAACTTTCCTGTGTTGATCAGTTTTTCATACTCGTGATGGTTCAAAAGAATTTTTTGAATACACAAAAACATGTTTTAAACAGTATACATAAAACTTTTAAATCATCCATCGGAATATAGCATATTATATATCGTTGGAAAGTTTATGAATAGGAGCATCTTTTACATGTAGACAGACGTTACAAATTCATTGTTGTTTGAGAGCAGTTTTAAAAATGGCAAAAACAACATCGTTTTTGCCTTTTTTTATATGTAATTGAAGGTCGGACGTCTCGCACTAGAGTTCTTGAACTTCACTGGGAGGAGCACGTGAACTTCTTGCAACAAACGTTTTAGGCTTTTAGTTTTACATTCTTATATTCTTATCTAAAACGCATTCCGTGTAGTAGTTGGACTTCCCGCTGTTTTCACCTTGAACTTCTGTCACGCATTTTTGTTCAACCTCTTTCACAACAATTTTTTTAACTTTCTCCGGCCGGAGACTTGAACTTCTAGGAACAAAAATTTTGGACTTCGCCTTTTATTCAATTTTTTCTCATATGAAACACGCCATGTAGTACGTGAACTTCTGGCTATTATATATTTGACCAGCTCTCTCTGCTTTTTTTTTGCCTAACTCCTAAAGCACTCATCAAAATTGAGCATGTAAATCGCATGTTTTTATAATCTCCGAACTTCTCTGTTTTTAAAATTTGAACTTCTTAGTTTTATTCTTATAAAAAATGATTTTTAAATAAACATCATACAACCTTTTTAAATTGAACTTCATACGTTAATTTTGCATAGAAACGAGAAGAATACGAGTTTGTTGTATACATCGAACTATTCGGTTTTTTATATGAAATTATTGATTTTCTTTCTAAATCGATTTGCTCCAAAAAAAATAAAAAATGCAAAAACCGAAACTACCTTTTAGCAATGAATAAAATCTAAATTTTTTATAGACATCAAACCGCTAATTTTTTTCAAATTTTGAACCTCTTTGTGTATTTTTAGAAATGGGAAAAATTGGAGTTTTTTAATAAATGACGAGCTTCTTTGCTATTTCGAATTGATCTTCTTGGTTTATTCGTTAGTAACGGGAAAATTTCGAGTTTTTGTAATAAATATTGAACTGCTCCATTTTTTAAAATTGACCTTCTTGGTTTATTATTTAGTGACGAGGAAAATTTGAGTTTTTCATATACTTTTAACTAATCTTTTGTTTTAAATTGAACTTCTTGGTTTTCTTTAATATGGAATTCTTGGTGTTATTCATTTGTAACGTAAAAAGTCCTAGTTTTGTAATACACATCGAAACACTTAGTGCATGCGATGGCGTACTTCTTCACCGCGTTCGCGGGCTCAGGTCCAGTAGTTGCACCAGGCTCGAGCGTCCCTTGCTACCTTGCGCGCACCGGCCGACTTGGCGTCCATCATTCGCACCAGGGGCAGGATGCAGCCATGCTCCCGGAGCAGCCGCTTCATGTCCTTACTGTTGCTGCCGAAGATCCTCTAGATGCAGCAACCACAAACCAAGTCAATTTTCATTCATTCATCCATCATTTTCAGACCACTTTTCAGTATACCTCATAAAACTGTTGTTCATCGCCTCCATAGTATTTTTCTCAAGTTTTGAGTTACTATTGTCATCCATTCTGCCCAAGCAGAACAAATTCACATTAATTTTTAAGCAAATCCAAACAAGTTCAGACCTTGGACAGCGAAATCTTATCAAAGAGAGAGAATGCTTTTTTGATCAATGATACTTTTTCGCTTCTGTTAGGCATCAGCAAATTACTTGCGTGAGTGTGTTCCATACATTTTTTGCGTTTCCTAACTTGTAGTAGCATCGCATGGCAAGCATCACTCGGCATCTCTCTGAATAAATTGTGTGCAAAAGGATGGACAGTATGCAATCAAAAGTACGGCCCTGGAATAAGAAGGATCTGGGCCTTGTCCGGGCACAGCAGCAATGGGAACCGGGCGGTGAACGTCTTGGGGCTGTGAAGTTGAACGGCCGGAGGTGACAGCGGCGAACAGCCTGAGTGCTGTGGTGGTGGGGCCCCACAGGGAGGAGGCTGTGTGTTGGCAGGGGCAGCCTCACCGCCGCCACAAACGAGCACAGCGACGCCATGACGGAGCTCTACCAGCCTTCTTCCTTGTCACCATGTCAGACCTCCGCCGTAGCCCTGAGCTCTGCCCTCTCCCCGTCTCCACCAAAGCAGTGGATTTCTCCAGCCTCCAGTCGACGTCGGGATGGCGGTTGGATGTGGGGTTGGCTGTGGCAAAGGGGGAAGAAGCACAGAGGAGAGGGTCTAGCGCGGCGGCTGGAACGACGGTTGGGGCCCTGGCTGCGGTGCCGGGATCCGACGGCAGGGGCCCTAGCAGCGGCGGCAGGGACTGGTGGTTGGGGAGGCAAATCTGTTGGGTGGGATGGGGCGCCGGTTGCCGGCCTTGGCTGGCGGCGGCGACGACTTGGCGGCGGCGGCGTGCGTGCGGCGACTCCTGCGCTGGTTTGGTGGGGTGCGGTGGGGATTGGGGACGGGGCGGCGAGCAGGAGATGCGGGAGCTGCGGGATCAGGGGAGGTGGGGTGGGCTTTTTCCCCATCTCTTTTTGTGGTTGCCCAGTTCGGGAGTTCGGGAACAGCCTCATCGGGCCTATATAGGGGTTGTGATCCGAATAGTTATTCTAATCCTGGGATTAGAATAGTGCCATCCTCTTTATATATATATATATATACGTGAGCACTTGCTTTACTAGGGTTGCTCTCTTCAATCTCTCATCCTCTCCAGATCTAAACAAGATAGCGGTAGCAACATTCTCTCTCTGCTCACTACTGGTCATAGATCCGGTCGGATCCCTTCGGCCGGGGTGTGTAGGGGACTAGGTACATCATTCACGTAGTCATCAGCGGCGATGGAGGAAACCCACAGCTGCCGGCGGGTCCCGATCCTCTGCCCGTGTCGTTCTCTCAGACACAGCGCCGGCTTGGGAGGTCCTCGGACCCCTTTTTCCTCCCTGCCATATTGTGGACAGATCCGTCCTCCCGCCGCCCTCCTAGCCACATCCCGACGACCCTTAGGTATAAGTTCCTTCGAAAGCGTCCTTGCTCTACTGCCCCAACTCCTCACGTGGCTGAATGTGGATCTTTTTCTACTTCCATCAGCTCTTCCAAAACCACCTAAATATTTAGTATTATTAGAGGTAAAGCTACTTCATGCAATCGAATTTAGGACTTGGTTCAGACAACGTAGAAAGGGGGAAAGTTGTAGCATGAATCTAGGACTTGATTCAAAGAGGAAATAACAAGGAGAAAGTAGTAGAAGATGGATACCCAACTGGTCTCTTGGTTGAAAAGGGAAATAAGAGCATCTCTAGTAGACCCCTTATAATGCCCTGACCCACAAAATAACCACCAAAATATGGGTCTGCGCAAAAAAGCTGCCCGATCAGACCCCATATCGGGCTGCGACCTGTAAAAAAATTGTGGGGCGCGGCAAAAGTTTGCCCTCAACATTTAGATTCACGGCGTGGGAGGCCGACCCGAGCTCGCCCCCTATCCGCATCGAGATTTGGCATGAGGGAAATTTCCGCGCGGCAGTTCCCTCTTCCCACCCCCTTCGCCGCCATTGCCCAGCCTTCACCCGCTCATGTCCATCTTCCCCGGCCATTCTTCACCGCCATGGAAGCCTCCCAGCCATCCCCCATCACCGTGTATGTCGCGCACACGCAATCCCCTCCGGCAAATCTCGTCGCCGGCCATGTCACCCTTGTCGTCACTCAAGGCACCACCATGTCTGTCTGCAAGTGGCAGGGAAACATCGCCGTGCATGGTGGAAATCCGGCTGGCCCCGCCGGGAATGCATGCGCACCTGGCGCCGCTGCCATTGCGCGATCTGCCCGGCCACCGCTGGAGAAGAAGGGCAAGGTTTCGGGCGTGAAGCGCAAGAAGGCTCCTACGAAAAGGCCGACGACTTCATCCTCTCCCTCTGCCTCAGCAAGAGGTACCCCGACGATGCCCTTCAATGGCGCTACTTCCACCGCAATCGAGTTGTTCGACGAAATGGCCGGAAGGTATGTGAGGGAGTCCTGGACTAGGGGGTGTCCGGATAGCCGAACTATCATCACGGTCGGACTCCAATACTATGAAGATACAAGATTGAAGACTTCGTCCCGTGTCCGGATGGGACTCTCCTTGGCGTGGAAGGCAAGCTTGGCGATACGGATATGTAGATCTCCTACCTTTGTAACCGACTCTATGTAACCCTAACCTATCCGGTGTCTATATAAACCGGAGGGTTTTAGTCCGTAGGACGAACAACAATCATACCATAGGCTAGCTTCTAGGGTTTAGCCTCCTTGATCTCGTGGTAGATCTACTCTTGTACTACCCATAGCATCAATATTAATCAAGCAGGAGTAGGGTATTACCTCCATCGAGAGGGCCCGAACCTTGGTAAAAACATCGTGTCCATTGTCTCCTGTTACCATCCGCCTAGACGCACAGTTCGGGACCCCCTACCGAGATCCGCGGTTTGACACCGACATTGGTGCTTTCATTGAGAGTTCCTCGTGTCGTCACCGATAGGCCCGATGGCTCCTTCGATCATCAACAACGACGCGGTCCAGGGTGAGACTTTTCTCCCCGAACGGATCTTCGTATTCGGCGGCTTTGCATGCGGGCCAATTAAGCAGCCATCTGGAGCAGATCGAAGGCTCGCCCCAGCCATCGGTCAGATTTGCAAGTTTGAACTATCGGCCGATATCCGCGGAGACTTGATCTTGACGGATTCGAGCCGCAATAAGCGTGTCGCCTTGTCTCGATGGGCATGATCTAGCTCTGCAGCGAGCGATTGCCACGGAGGTCGCACCGACATCCGCTCCGACCCTTAAGCGGGAGCTGGATTCCCGATCAGGGCGAGTGGTTGGACACCGCCTCGGGGCTACGATCTCTACGGCGATTGAGCCGAATTCCATCCCTGTCCTTTGCGAAGACCTCGACTCTAGGGTGCCGGACTCCTCTCTGGACTCCGAACCCCCCGCGCCCCTGCCAATCAATTCCGATTGGGCGCCGGTCATGGAGTTCACTGCCACGGACATCTTTCAGCACTCGCCCTTTGGCGACATCCTAAATTCACTAAAGTCTCTCTCTTTATCCGGAGAGCCCTGGCCGGACTACGGACAGGAAGGTTGGGGTGCGGACGACAAAGAAATTCAACGCCCACCCAACACCCACATCGTAGCCACTGTCGAAAGCTTACACGACATGCTCGATCTCGACTCCGAAGACATCGACGGTATGGACGACAATGTAGGAGACAACCATGAACCAGCGCCTATAGGATGCTGGACAACCACCTCATCCCATGATGTATACATGGTGGATACACCTAAAGGAAATGAAGACGAGGAACAACGGGACGCCACGAAGGATAAATCCTCGGCAAGCAGTCAAACGGCAGCGTAAGCGCCAAACCAAGTCCCGCCTCAACAGAGACCCAGCCGTGAGCGAGGGCGAACCGTGGACGGCGAACATGCTATCGAGCAATCGTCCGAACAAGACAACTTGGATAAACAACCCGTCCCCGGCGAAGACAACAGTCCGGACGATCTCACGCTGGACAAAATGTTGGAGCAAAATAACCTCTAGAAAAGGCTCGTCGCCACTGCGCGTAGCCCGAAAAAGCAGAAGCGGAAGCTCAAAACAGCGGAAGATGCACTCAGGATCAGATGGAGCAAAGTATTCAACACCATGAGACAAATCTGGCGACGATCGCGAACAAAGATACCCAAAAAGAAAGCTACTGCCCGAATTTGACGAGGAGGCCTTAGAGCCCCCACAATCAAAAAGTAAGAGGGCCACCCGGTCGGATGGACGACCCCACGGCAAAAAGAGAGCGGCAAATGGCGCCGCACACAAGCCGATATGCGATCCGCATAAGGATTCACATCAAAAGGATGGCCCAGTTAGGTCCATCTATGGGCCAAGAAAGCAAGCTCTTCAAAGCAATGCAACATGTCAAAAATCCGAACATCATGGCACACCCAAATATAGGGGCGCCGCACATCCCCTATGTTTCACCGATGAGGTGCTGGATCATGAATTTCCAGCGGGATTCAAACCCGTAAACATAGAGGCATACGACGGAACAACAGACCCTGGAATCTGGATTGAGGATTACATCCTCGACATACACATGGCTAGAGGAGATGATCTCCATGCCATAAAATACTTACCCCTCAAACTCGAAGGGCCAGCTCGGCATTGGCTTAAAAGCCTCCCCGAAAATGCCATTGGAAGCTGGGAAGAGCTCGAGCAAGCATTTCGGGCAAATTTTCAGGGGACCTATGTCCGCCCTCCGTATGCAGACGGTCTAAGTCACATAACTCAACAGCCCGGAGAGTCAGCCTGGAAATTCTGGAACAGGTTCCTTACTAAAAAGAACCAAATAGTCGACTGTCCGGACGCCAAAGCCTTAGCAGCCTTCAAACACAACGTCCGAGACGAATGGCTCTCCAGACACCTCGGCCAAGAAAAGCCAAGAACAATGGCCGCATTAACAAGCCTCATGACCCGCTTTTGCGCGGGAGAGGATAGCTGGCTAGCAAGATGCAGCACCAGCGACCCAAGTACATCGAAGTCGAGGGATGGAAGCGGAAACCACGGCGTAACAAGGACCAGGTGCGGATAAAAGGAATGATCCAAAGAGCGCGGCAGTCAACGCCGGATTCAAAAGCTCATGACAGAACAATAAAAAACTGCCCCTTAAGGACAATAGCGATGAGCTATCCAACTTAAACAAAATCTTGGATAAGATATGTCAAATCCACAGTACTCCCGGGAGGCCTGCAAACCATACCCACAGAGATTGTTGGGTCTTCAAACAGTTCGGCAGACTCAACGCGGAACACAAGGGGCTCGACACACCAAGTGAAGATGATGACGAGCACCACAAGCAGAGCCCCGGAAAACAAAAGAATTTCCCACAAGGGGTTAAAACAGTAAACTCACTTCACGTGATCAAAGGGAAAAACAGAGCGGCGCCCACTAGAATGCGCACCGCACAAACTACCCTAGCGGAGTACCAACACTGGTTGTCAAAACCAATCACCTTCGACCATCAGGACTATTCCGAAAGTATTCGGAACGCAGGATGGACTGCCCTGATATTGGATCCTATAATCGACGGATTCCAATTTACACAAGTCCTCATGGATGGCGGCAGTGAGATAAACCTGATATATCAGGACACAATCCGCAGGATGGGATAGACCCAACCAAAATTCGCCATAGCAACACCTCCTTTAAAGGGGTAATGCCAGGCCCATATGCCCATTGTACGGGCTCCCTACTGCTAGACGTTGTGTTCGGTTCATCCGACAACTTCCGTCACGAAAAGTTAGTCTTCCATGTCGCCCCGTTTAAAAGTAGCCATCAAGCACTATTGAGACGCGAAGCTTTCGCCCGCTTTAATGCAATACCGCATTATGCATCTCTAACACTTAAAATGCCCGGTCCACGCGGCATCATCTCATTAAAAGGAAGTATTAAGTGTTACTCGAGCACGGAAGAATGTGAGACTGCCTTGACAGCCCCACACCTGTCCGGCTCCGCTAGTCAAAGAACCTGAATAGGTCATTCAAACCCCGGACACGGCTAGACGAGTCCGGCGCCTACTAGCGGCATACCCCCATACAAGGGGCTGCATGCATGTATCAAAAGAGACAATAAAGCTCAATTTTCTTTGCTTCTTCGAATCGTACTCTGTTTATTTAATATAAAGTACACCTTTTGCACGATCCTTTTTCTTTTTAAACAAAGTTCCTCTCTTTTACAGATGAACAACGTGCTACACCCGTGCAGGATCTGGCTGCGGGAACCAGGCGCAGAGCGTGCGATGAGGACCCGTTACAAGGATTCTTTTCAGATTAAGACCCTCGTAAACCTTTTTACTGTCTCTTGTTGATATACATCCCCGGTTTCTTACTATAACCGAGGAGGAGGCTGGCGTTTTGGCATTGGCCGCACCAGAATTTTTTGCGTGCACGGACACGGGGGCTTAGGGCACTATTCTTCCCGTTTTATAAAGACCGAATACCTTAGGGAGTATTGGCGTCTCGAGATTAGGCCTTATATGCATCAGCTCCGAATCATGTCTTTGGTCAAATGTTGGGTTTGCCGGCTCCTGTGTTTGATGCCTTATGTTCCGTTCTATCGGCTAACGCGGCACCGGAGAACTCTGCGATTGTGCCCGGTTCGACCGGGCGAGCACCTCGATGAAAGCGAAAACTGACTTTCATGATATAGCGAGACTGGTCAACCACTCGATGACTAATCAGAATGTTTAGAATTCCTCCGCATTAACGAAGGACGGTTTTGGTCGAGGCACATCTGAACCCGAATTCGGGAGAGTGCGGTGCCCCCAGGGGCTATATAGTAGCCCCACCCTCGAACTCCTATGGCTAAGTGAAAGTGATAAAGCATTATAGTCCGGTTGCCTAGTTTGCTACGCTACCACCTCCTTAACAGGACCAAGACGTTGGATTAAGTGTGAAAAAGCGCCTTCTTTGCAAACACCCCCGCACTATGTGCGTGGGGGCTGAAGCCAAGGACTGCCATCTTTTAGGTTATATATACATATACATAAGCGGCCGCCTGGGGGTAGTTTACTACTTGAGCGCACAAGTATAAAAAGCTCTTATATTATATTGAAACATTGTTTTCACAAATCATACATGTCATTTAAACATAATATCCTTGAGCACTGCGTCTCTATTAAGCAGCGCCTGCAAGACTTCCTCAAAGTAGTGCTCGGCGGTACTAAACTTCTGTCCGAATCTTGGGATGCAACGTCGCTGGCCTTCATCTCCGCCCAGTATGTCTTGACACGGGCCAGAGCCATCCGCACTCCCTCAATACACGCCGACCACTTCATTGCGTCGATATGCGGCACCGCACCAAGGAATTGCTGCACTAAACCAAAATAAATCTTCGGCTGGGGTCCGCCCGGCCACAAATGAGTCATGACATGCTTCATGGCAAGTCTGGACAATCGATTCAGCTCGGCCCATTCGGCCAACCGATCGGTCAACGGAAGAGGGCGCTCCGGACTATGGAATTGCGACCAATATAGCTCTTCCTTCAGTGCCCCTTCGGCCTCGGAAGTGCTCAATCGCGTCCATGGCGCTTCGCCGCTAAGTCGAGATAAGCATCCTCGAACTCCACAACTTGTCCAATTGAGCATACTTTGGATCCGTATATTTTCTCCGCAGCAGAAACGGTTTTCCAGCCGCAATTGCCCCGGCCTGACTCAGCTCCTCCTTGGCAGCTCTCAAGGCCGAACGGGCATCCTTGGATTCGGCGGCGGCCTTTTTCAGTCCCTCTTGCTCCGCTTGACGTTCCTTTTCAAGGACCTCGCAGCGATCGGTAATATTCTTCAACTTTCTGGCCATATCGGCCATTTCCTCTTTGCTTCGGCAGTGAGCAGCCCGTTCGGCTTTTAGCTCTTCGGCCGCCCTTAAAGCGGCCGCATTACTATTTCTGGCTTGCTCTTTCGCTCGAGCGAGTTCCGCCGCAGCTCCTCCATAGCAGCGGCACCATCTGCATTGCGCATACAAGTAGTAAGACATGGGCGTCAAGCTCCCTTACCAGGTGTCCGCGTAGAAGTCACATACCTTGTGACTCGTCAAACCGTTTATTGACCAACGCTATGTCCGCATCCACCTTGTCAAGTTGCCGCTTTAGTTCGGCATATTCATCAGTCCGGCTGGCCACTTGACGCCCCGCCACCTGTTTAGGAACGATGATATGTTATAACTGAGATTTTCATCCTCGGCACGCTGTCAATTCTGACAACATACCGAGTCTCAGGGGCTACTATCTATACAGGGCGCATTCTATATGCATAACTGTCGGAAGGTACATCATTTTGCGTACCTCGAACCCGTCGATAAGCTTCGGCGGCTTCATGCAATCCGCTCTCCGCGGTTGCAATTCTTTCAATCACCGTACCCATTAGAGCACGGTGATCTTACGAATAACCGCTCACCCGAGCAGATCCTTCACTCCTCCGACCGCACACCACTTGGCGCGGACCTTTCGGCCCGCGGACTTGGGGAACCCTCGCGATGACACCTCGGGTCGTCCGCCTCGCATGAGGGTGCGACAGGTGGAGGCGTTCGCTCTCCATCATTTCCGGAAGAAGATCCCCCGAAGACGAGCTCTGCTGAGAAGGGCTGAGGTCCGAACTACAAGGTACAATTTCAGTTATCTTCATAAATAAATGCAGGGATGTTCCTTATTTACAAGACCCCTTCTTTTTACTTACGGCTCATTGGAGGCTGATCCTTGGGGAAATAGTGCGGCTGGGTTACTTCCCAGCGCGGACTCTCGACGAAGATTCCTTCCCTCTTTGGGCCTTGACCCCGGATCTTCGAAGCGGTCCTCTTCTCGCCTCGAAAGATGGGACTTTTAATCCCTCCTTCCTTGATAGCCTCCTTCATAGAGTCAGTTGCTTCCCTACTCCCCCCTTCGCCTTCTTCAAAAGGCGCGGCCTTCAACATCTTGGTCAGCATGGGATCCGGCGTGGTCTCTGGGAGGGGAGCCGGACACCTTATTAACTTTGCCTTGGCTATCCACTCCTATTCAAGAAACGGCTCCTTTAAAGGGCATATATATATGATAAATAAATGAACAGCCTGTACGGTTACAGGACTACTTACTTGAGTATCTAGGCGATTGCAGCTTAGTCCTGCGTCCTCAGTCAGGTCCGGACACTTCTCTTGTGATCCGAAGAACAGTTTATACATATCCACAGGCGTCGTGCCCATAAAATTTTGGAGGCTCGTGGTCCCTCGGTTGAATTCCCACAGGCGGAGGCGGCGCTTCTGGGCAGAAGGCGCGGATCAACATAACCTGCGCCATGCAGCCAGATTGATCTCTCTTTCTTGGAGGTCTCGAATCGGCCCTGCAGCAAAGGCGTCCTTGGGCGGCCCCAGTCGAGCCTTGTTGGCCCATGGCGCCAGCCGCTATGGTGGACTGGCGGAAGGCGGGAGTGCCACCCATTTGGTGCCCACAGGGCGGTGATATAAAACCACTCCGTTGCCACAAACCAAGCTCCTCTTGAAAAGAGCCCTCGGACCCACGGAGCATCAGCACATTTTCTTATGACCGCCCCTCCGCACTCTGCTTGTTGCCCCTCGATCATCTTTGGCTCCACCCTTAAGGTCTTGAGCCACAATCCAAAGTGAGGGGTAATATGGAGGAAGGCCTCACATACTACAATGAATGACGAGATATGGAGGATGGACTCCGGATTCAAGTCATGAAAATACAGCCCATAATAAAATATGAGCCCCCGCACAAAGGGATCCGTCGGGAAGCCTAAACCCCGAAGGAAGTGAGACACGAACACCACGTTCTCGCCGGGCTCGGGAGTGGGAATGGCCTGCCTGGGCAGGCAGCCTATCGAGATCTCGCCGATTAGATACTGGCGTCTCGCAGCTTTAGCACATCTTCTTCTATGACGGAGGAAGACATCCATCGGCCACGCTGGTCGGAGCCGGACATCGTCGAAGGTCCGAAGCGCCTAAATCTGAAGCTTTGGGTGTTAGAACTTCGAAGTGTGAGGCGAACTTCGATGGAGGGTGTAAAAGAGGAGGGCCTTGGTCTCATTATAAAGAGGTTGAATACCAAGAGCCCACCCGTGGTCGATTAGGACTACGCCTTTGATAGAGGCGGCGTGCGACGGACGCAGTTGGGTTACCCACGTCCGTATTGATGAGAATCCCGGAATAAGGGGGCAGTTGTATGCTTTGATAAGACGTGCCAAGGAAACCGCCTCGCTAAACGCGCTAAGGTGGAACGGTAAAAAATGATTCATATAAAGGCTTGGCCGTGGTGTGATGTCACGCCGCGGAATACGTCAGCAGATCTGTGCAAAAGTTATTCTCTCTATGGTGGTATGTGGAACTTGTTTTGCTGAGACGGACACTATCCTTGTGTTCAAAACCTTCTATGAAGTATTCGGAAGAGGAACCCGCCTTGCAATGCCGAAGACAATATGCGCGCCGGACTCGTCGTCATTGAAGCCTGGTTCAGGGCTCTTGAGGAGTCTGGACTAGGGGTTGTCCGGATAGCGAACTATCATCACGGCGGACTCCAAGACTATGAAGATACAAGATTGAAGACTTCGTCCCGTGTCCGGATGGGACTCTCCTTGGCGTGGAAGGCAAGCTTGGCGTCTGGATATGTAGATCTCCTACCTTTGTAACCGACTCTGTAACCCTAACTTATCCGGTGTCTATATAAACCGGAGGGTTTTAGTCCGTGGGACAAACAACAATCATACCATAGGCTAGCTTCTAGGGTTTAGCCTCCTTGATCTCGTGGTAGATCTACTCTTGTACTACCCATATCATCAATATTAATCAAGTAGGGTAGGGTATTACCTCCATCGAGAGGGCCGAACCTGGTAAAACATCGTGTCCCTTGTCTCCTGTTACCATCCGCCTAGACGCACAGTTCGGGACCCCCTACCCGAGATCCGTCGGTTTTGACACCGACAGTATGCTTCTTCAGTTTCTTCAACTTGCTTCAATTTTTTCCATTGTGGTAGCTTGTGACTTGATGACACTCACTATAGCGCTAGTTCGAACGAGGCCACTACCGAGTTCGTCAACTTGTTGGGCGCCAACACCGTCGACATCGATCAAGCCCCTATCACTAATTTTGATTACAATGAAATGGATGGTGCGTGGATGGTCACAGTGGTGAAGATGGGGTGGAGGAGATAGATGAGGGGGTGTATGACCAAGCGCAAGCAAAAAAAGGCGCGAGATCGAAGGACTACACGTTGTTCGAAGACCAAATCTTGATCAAGGTTTGGAGTGTGGTGTTTCTTGGTGCGTGCACCGACACATCTCAAACCGCCAAGAGGTATTGGCAAAGGATTGAAGATCAATACTTCCGCATGATGGCAAGGTATCCCAATAGGACTCCAGGCACCTTTCGGTCACTCCAAGGTCGTTGGAACATTATCAAGCCGATTTGTAGCCGTTGGGCTGCTTGCTTGGAACAAGTTCGCAATGCACCTCCAAGTGGAACCGCGGAATCCGACTATGTGAGTTCGTTTTCATGCCCCAAGTTGTGCAAATCATGTGTAGCATTTGAAGTGATTGCATCATTTGACATTGTTTTAACTGTGTAGGACAAAATTGCCCAACAAAGATACAAAGACATGGAAGCTTCTGAAGGCAAATTATTTAAACTAGAGCATTGTTGGGAATTGCTAAAAGAGTGTGAGAAGTGGAAGTTGATTGAGAAAGAACCCCCACCAAAGAGAGGTTCACTTATGAACATGGATGATGATGAAGATGATGATGGCCCACAAAACTTGAACAAGCCCAATGGAGACAAGAAGACAAGGGAGAAGATTAAGAGGGAACACGAGGAATCGAGCTTGCGGGACAAGATAGATGCCATGGTGCAATCAAATGATTTGATGTTGGCGAAGACATTGGAGGCAAAGAAAGAGACACCAAGAAGAAGGCACGAGAGAAGCAAGAGAAGTGGCAATTTCTCAAGGACGAGGGGTTGCGCAAGGCGGCCATTGAGGAGAGAAGAGTCTGTGCTGATGATACCAAAGCCATGGCCAATCTTCTTACTGAGGAGAACATGATCATGACATTAAACTGCTATGACCTGGACGATGCCACCAAAGAATGGCATGATATGGCAAGGAGAGACATCTTGAAGAGGAGGATGCTAGCTTATACGTCTCCAACGTATCTATAATTTTTTATTGTTCCATCCTGTTATATTATCATTCTTGGATGTTTTACATTCATTTTATAGCAACTTTATATCATTCTTAGGACTAACCTATTGACATAGTGCCAAGTGCCGGTTGCTCAGAATACTAGTACCAAACAAACTCCAAATGCCACGAAACTTTTTGGAGATTTTTTTCTGCCCAGAAGACAACTTAGGAGCCAAGGAAGTGCACGAGGGGAGGCCTGTGGGGCCCACCACCTACTTGGGCACGCCAGAGGCCCCTGGCGCGCACGTCATGCTCATCCTGCTCCGCCTGCATCCGGGCTGCCTGCTCGCCTACATCCGGGTTGCATGATCTGTTGCCCCTGCCGCAGCCCTCGCTGCCTCATACTCCCTATGGTTGTTGATGTCCTTTTCTTGGCCGCAAGCCACTTCTATGCATGCTCATCCAAGAGGGTTTCGTCTGCCAACATGATCTTCGCATCCTCAGTGTCCTGTGCGAGTTGCAACCTCTCCTTCTCAAGCTCAATCTCGCTAGATATCTTGGCCTTCTCGAGTTCCCATTTGATCGCCGCCTCTTACTTCTCCAACTCGATCTTCTCCCTCTCAATTTCGAGCTTCTTCTCCACCCTCTTCCGGTCCCGCTCCATCCTCTCCTTTTGCACATCCAACATGAGCTTGTACCTCTCCTTTTTCTTGTTCCCCCTTACCCAAAAAATGTTCGTCCATGTGGACGAGATTTTTGTAGCCGTATTCTACTTGTGAGTTGTGTTGGGATTTCCTCGAAGAGGAGAGGACGATGTAGTACAGTAGAGATAAATATTTCCCTCGGTTAAGAACCAAGGTTATCAATCCAGTTGGAGAACCATGCAACACCTCGTGAACAACACCTACACACAAAAGATCAAATACTTGCACCCAACGCGATCTGAGGCATTCCCAAGCATGGAGTCTTCGGTGTCCATGAATATTACCTTGGGGTGCCTTGGGAATCCCCAATCTTAGGGTCTTTCCACTCCTTATTACTCATCCATCACGCTCACTCAGAACTTAAAAACTTCAGCACACAAAACTCAACAGGAAACTCATGAGATCCGCTAGTATAACAACCAAATCTTAAACTTTAGTTACTGTTGTAGACCCATTCATATTTTATTATTGCATAATACCTACTATATTATAACTTCACCATCACTTATTACCCCCCCTCCCCCCCTCCCCCCCCCCCCCGATACAATCCATAGATTCATCTAAACAAGGAAACTATGCAACGAAAACAGAATCTGTCACAGTCTGTAAAGATTCGAACAATGACCATACTTCTATAACTCTAAAAATTCTGAAAACTTAGGACAACATGGGAAATTTGTATATCAATCAGGTGTAAAAAATCAGATAAAAAAATGTTGAAGTGATCTTTTGATTTTTTTGATTTTTTTGGACTAAGCGTAAACGTTTCTCTTTTTTTCACAGAATCGAATCAACTATCAACCAAATCATCCCAAAGGCTTTACTTGGCACAAACTCTAATTAAAACACAAAAACACAACCATAATAGTAGCATAATTTTGTGCACACAAAAACTATAAATGATAAATATTGGGTTATCTTCCAACAAGCTCTTCCTTTATTGCCATTAAGATAGGCTTTGAGATTTCAATGATGCTCACATGAAAGACAAGAATTGAAACACAAAGAGAGCATCATAATACATGTGAAAAAAGACATTTAAGTCTAACATATTTCCTATGCATAGGCATTTTATAAGAAAACAAATTATCAATACAAGAAATATCTAAGCGTATGCAAGGGAGAAGAATAAAACATTGACAATCTCAACATAATGAGAGGTAATTTAGTAACATGAAAATTTCTACAACCATATTTTCATCTATCATAATAATTACATGTAGGATCATAATCAAATTCAACAATATAGCTATCATATAAAATTTTCTCTTCATGATCCACATGCATAAAAGTTTTATAATCTTATCAAGATAGAGGATTAACATTAACTAAAATTCATGACCTCTCCAAACCCACTTTTATAAAAAAATCACAAGATTGATAATTCTCCAAAGTAGTGGGATTCTCTTTACCTAAATTTGACACTCTTCCAAACACACTTTCAATATTATTGCAAACATTATTATCAATAACATATTTATCATGAGGCTTAAATAAAATTTCAAGATCATAAGAAGAATCATCCCAATCATGATCACTTCAATAAGTATCGGACATAACAAAATTATCATCCCCAAGCTTGTAGCTTTGCATATCATCAGAACAATTGACATTAATAGAATTTATAGTGACATCATTGCAATCATGCTTTTCATTCAAGGAGCTATCATGATTCACTTTATAAATTTCTTCTTTTAATACTTCATCACAATTTTTAGATTCGTGGTTTTCAAGCAAAACTTCATACAGATAATCAAGTGCACTCAAGTCACTAGCAATTGTTTCAACACATACCTGGTCATGGGCAGCCTAGCCCGGTCGGCACGACCCGACCCGGACCGAAAAAGCTTGACCCAGCCCGGCCCGACCTTGCCCACGGGTCGGGCTCCGGCCTAGATTTCAAGCCTGAAGGCCGTGCCTAGCCCGCTATATTAGCGCGTTAAAGAAGAGGCCCGACCGGAGGCCTAACGGGATTTTAGTGTGATGGGTCGGGCTCGGGCCGTGCCCGGGCCTGGGTTTTTCGCGTCGGGCTTGGTCAGGCCCAACCCGAAGCCTGGCCCGGCCCTAGGGATGGCCAGGTATAGTTCAACATGATTAGATCTTCTAAAAAGATTAGCAAGTGGATGAGGATCCATATGTTTTTACTTTCCTTTACTTTTTGTTTTTGAGTATACTGAAGGCAATTAAAAGCAAGCAAATGAGCAAACAAGCAGTTGAAAAAATATTTTTTGTTTTTGTGAAAATGTTTTAGAAGTGGGGGAGATGAAAACAAGAGGCAAATGGAAAATGAAAGTAAATGCAAGGAGATGAAAGTTTATGCGATGGTACTTGATAGCTTTTGCTGATGTCTCCCCGGCAACGACGCCATAAATTCTTCCTGCTACTTGTGAGCTGCATTTGGATTACCTCGAAGAGAAGAGGATGATGCAGTACATTAGATATAAGTATTTCTCTTAGTTAAGAACCAAGATTATCAATCCATTAGGAGAACCACGCAAGACTTCATGAACAGCACCTACACACAAAAGAACAAATACTTGCACCCAACATGATCAAGGAGGTTGTCAATCCCCTCGACGATTAATTGCAAGGATCAAGTCTGATAATGGTAGATAGATAAACAAAAACACAAAATAAAAGAATGGTAAATAAATTTTAGTAAGGTATTTTTGGATTTTATATATGATAAAGATAGAGCGAGGGCCATAGTTTTCACTAGAGGCTTCTCTCTCGAACAAAAAACATATGGTGGGTAAACAAACTACTGTTGGGCAATCGATAGAAAAACACATAGTTATGACGATATCCAAGGTAATGATCATATATATAGGCATCATGTCTGGGACAAATAGACCGACTCCTGCCTGCATCTACTACTATTACTCCACACATCGACCTCTATCCAGCATGCATCTAGAGTATTAAGTTCATAAAGAACGGAGTAACGCCTTAAGCAAGATGACATGATGTAGACAAAGTAAATCCAATCAATATGAATAAACCCCCTCGTTTTCCCCTTAATGGCAACAATACAAATACATGTCTTGTCCTTTTTGTCACTGGGATATAGAGCACCGCAAGATTGAACCCATCACAAAGCACCTCTCCCATTGCAAGAAAAATAAATCTTGTTGGCCAAACCAAACAGATAGATCAGAGAGAAATACAAAGCTATAATAATCATGCATATAAGCATTCAGAAAAGACTCAAATAATATTCATAGATAATCTGATCATAAACCCACAACTCAGCGGATCCCAACAAACACACCGCAAAAGAAGATTGGATCGAATAGATCTCCAAGAACATCAAGGAGAACATTGTATTAAAGGTCAAAGAGACAGAAGAAGGCATCTGGCTACTAGCTATGGACACATAGGTCTGGGTAAACTATTCTCACATCATCGGAAGGGCAACAAGGTTGATGTAGAAGCCCTCCATGATCGATTCCCCCTCTGACAGATTACCGAAAAAGGCCTCCAGATGGGATCTCCAGAGAACAGAAACTTGCAACGGCGGAAAAAGTATTCTGGGGGGCTCTCTGTTGGTTTCCCGATTTTAGAGAATTTATATAGGCAGAATTAGGTCAAACGGAGCCACGGTGGGCCCACAAGGTACTAGGGCGCGCCTACCCCCGGGCGCGCCCTAGTGCCTTGTGGCCTTCTCGTTGCACGTCTGGTCTCCTCCCAAAGCTTCTAGGGTCTCTTTTGTCCAAAAAGAATGTCAAAAAGTTTCGTGGCACTTGGACTTCGTTTGGTACAGAATTTCTGGAAAACCCAAAAAAAGGCAAAAAAGGACTGCAACTGGCACTTGGCACTAGGTTAATAGGTTAGTCCCAAAAAATGATATGCAATTGTATATAAAACATCCAAGATTGATTCTATAATAGCATGGAACAATAATAAATATAGATACGTTGGAGACGTATCACTACGTCGTCACAGGAGGCATGTGCCTTCTGCCACTTGTTTTCCATGACATGTCAGTTATCCTTTGGCACGGTGGCTCTTCCATTCGTGACGACAACATCGTCCTCTTCATCGTCCAACACAATTGATTGGTTGGAGCTTGAGCATCATTCCTCTTCTTGCCAAACTTGGGATCGGCCACAACTTGATTTCGCTTCGGCTTGCCATTCAATATGATCCAACAATGGCTAAAAGCAAACGACTTCTTATCCACTTCGTGATACAAAGTGGCCACCACTACCGTCTAGCAAACAACATATGTATGAGCACGAGAATGCAAAGACAAGAAGCATATGCAAATGACGACAAGATGAAGTAATTGAGCTTACGCGAGTTGCCACTTCCATCCCACTTTGAGGGCGTTTGGTCACTTGTGAGTAGTAGCTGAAAGTGCGTTATATCGACTAGAGGGGGGTGAATAGACGATTTTTATGAATTCTTCATTGAGGAATTTGCCGGTGAGGAAATTCCTTAGCGAAGAACTACTTGTAGTGGAATAAGTACTCAAGAGTAAGCATAAAAGGATACAAGCATGGTCATCATGATGAAATGAATACAGAGCGCGAATCTGAAAGCGTAATCACGGGATAACACAAGATGAAGATAAGCAGTGAAGAAATTGAGCGAGGAAATTGAGAAAGTCTTGATCAAAGTCTTCAAACACAGATATGAACAAACACTCAACACAGTAATGAGGAAATGAAAGAGTTGAGGAAATAGAACTAGTAAGGTTGGTGAAGACAATGATTTGGTAGACCAGTTCCAACGGTTGTCTCAGTTGTACGTGGTTGGAGCGGCTGAGTATTTAAACTCGAGACACACAGTCCTGGACACCCAGTCGCTGAGCACGCAGCTCAGGACACCAAGTCCTCACCGTATTCTCCTTGAACTAAGGTCACACAGACCTCGTCCAATCACTCGTGGTAAGTCTTCAGGCGACTTCCAAACATTCACAGACTCGGTCACTCGGTGATCTACAATTCCTCTTGGATGCTCTAGACCATGACACCTAACCGTCTGGAAGAAGCACAGTCTTCAAAGGTAACAAGCGTAGGATCCATGCAGGATCAATCTCTTCAGTGATGCTCAATCACTTTGGGTTTGTAGGTGTTTGGTTTTGGGTTTTCCTCACTCGATGATTTTCACTCAAAGTCCTCGGAGGATGGGATGCTCTCAAATGACAAGTGTCAAGTTCTCTCGGAGCAGCCAACCAGCTAGGGGTTGTAGGGGGGCGGCTATTTATAGCCTAGGGAGCAGCCAGACATGATAAGACATAAATGCCCTTCAATGATATGACCGTTAGGTGGATAAGATATTTTGGGACAGCTGGCGCGCAGCACAACAACGGTCGGAAATTTGACTCTCAAATGCCTTAGGGCTATCATGTTCCTCACTGTGTAGGCAATCCGCACTGGCGAATTCCTAACTCCTCAGTCAGGACAAATTCCTCGTGACGGAAGAACTTCGTCTTTGTCCTTTGAAGAAATTGGTGAACTGTATGAGATTTCAAAGGCTTCACTCGAAGGGATTGGTAGGTGTAGGATTTTGAGTTGAGCATCACATGGAAATTTTTCCTTAGTATTTCCTCGACCCCCTTTAACAGTACGGTGTTTCCTATGACTCAAGAAAGAAAAAACGAAACTATGAAAACAAAAGTCTTCACGCTTCATGTTCCTCAAATGAATACCAAGTCTTCAAGGTCACACCAATTTCTTCACTTTCAAAGTCTTCAGAAAGTCTTCAGAATCCAAAGTCTTCAGTCGAAGAACTTCATTTTTAGGGGTCGACTTTCTCTGTAAATATCAAACTCCTCATAGACTTATTGACCTGTGTACACTCATAAACACATTAATCCCTTAACCTATAAGTCTTCAATACACCAAAATCACTAAGGGGCACTAGATGCACTTACAATCTCCCCCTTTTTGGTGATTGATGACAATATAGGTTAAGTTTTCAACGGGGATAAATATATGAAGTGTAAAACTGATATTGACGAATTTGATTGCAAGATATAGAAGAACTCCCCATGAAGATGTGCATAGTGAGGAATTTGCTTTTTAGTCAATGCACATTTGAAGAGTTGAATCATGGAGATCTCCCCCTATATCTTGTAATTCATACACGCATTCGACATATAATATGAAGAATTTGAAATGCATGATGAAATATGGTGATTGATGTAATTCAGCATGCGTGTATTAACATATAACGAGGAATAAGCATGCATAGGAACACATCAAAAGTATCAGAGCACCATCGGGTTTAAGATTACAACTCGATCCAATAAAGTTTCAGAAGAGCGAGAGTTGTAACTTAGCAAAAAAAGCCCATATAATAGACTCGCTTGAAGACTAACTCAAATTTCTCCCCCTTTGTCATTGAATGACCAAAAGGATCAAAACGAGGACTAACGCATACAAGAATATCAAGTTGATGGAGGAGCGCCCGGCGTTATCAAGGGTCGGTTGTCGTAGTAGGACTGCCGCAGATGTCGTCCAAGTCTTCATTTTCATCGGTGTCGCGCGATGAAGAATAAGAACTGCCACCAAGGAAGGAACCTTGACCTTCTTGTATTTCTTGGAGGAGGTGCAGCCCAGTCAAATTCTTCCTTGAGACCCATTTTCTTGGATCTTCTGCTGTAGACATGAGATGAACAACCCGAGTGCGGTTGAAGGTTTCATGGTGGTAGTATTGGTTTTATTCACTGCATTGTGTGTTGAGGTCATGTTGTGAAGAATTGAACCAAACGGACGCTTGACCCATTTATGATTGCGATCAACTTTACGATGAAGGCGAGGAGTAACTCACGATCAGTCATCACCACAGGTCTTTGTGGCTTGAGGATTTTGCTTGGCGAGTTGTTGGCGGCGAGTCATGTGTGGCGAGTCATCATTGGTGGAGTAGGATGCAGCCTTGCGAAATTGACCATCAATGGACGAATGCCTTCATCTATCACAATTGCCTTGCCTTTGTCATCAGTGAGGAAAATGTCCGTTTGAGGACTTCAATCGGAGGCAAGTAGCTGCGATGGTTGAGTATCAGCCTTGTAATTGAGTGAAGACCTTGTCTGATGAACCTCATAATCCATGGTGCATAAGGCTTCAGCTCAAATGGTGACATAGCAATATTCGCCAGAGTCCTCATGAAGAAATCATGGAAGTTGATGGGAACGCCATGAATGATATTGAAAAGCATATTCTTCATGATGCCAATGACTTCCTCATCATTTGAGTCGTGGCCTTTGATAGGACTCATTGTCTTCGTCAGAATGCAATAGACAGTCCGAGGCACATACAGTAATTCCTTGACGAGGAATTTGGTTCGAGGGGCCTGCCCGGGCTTCAAACGCTTCATCAACACTTGCATGTAATGATTTGTAAGCTCAGGTTCATTATAGATGCAACGAGCACCTTCAAGGGGAGGACTGAGTGGGAGGGCACGAAGCAATTCAGTTGCTGGTGCCTTGTAGTGAGTATTTTCTGACATCCAGTCCAGCACCCATGAGTTCACATCTTCAGAATTTCCTGTGATGTGCAGCGTCGCATAGAATTGAAGAATGAGTTCTTCATTCCAGTCACATATGTTAGTGCAGAAATTCAGCAATCCAGCATCGTGAAGAACACTGGGGACTGGCTCGAAGCCCGGCAGCGATTCCATGTCCACGTGAGGAATGTGTGCATGATCAAAGACTTTGTCTTTGTTGAATAGCACTGAGGAATAGAAATTGGCTTGACTAGCAGTCCAGAAACGCCTCTTCCTTATGCGAGCAGAATCATAAGGGTTATGTCGATGAAGAAAACATGCTCGCCAAAGAAGTCTTCAGCCTTGAACTTTTGCTTGCGCGAGATTGGATCCTTTGGTTTTGGCAGAGGAGTGTCAGTGAGTTGCATCACTACCTCAGGAATCGCAATCTCAGGTTCTTCAGGCTGAGGAATTTCTGGTTCCTCTTCAGTGGCATTCTGCATGTTCAAAGGATCAGCAGCAGCAGTTTCTTCAGTGGTAGTGGCTGGAACTTCTTCATGCATATGCGAGGTGGGGTGAGTTTCTTCAGAGCCCATTTGAACGGTTGGTGCTGGGGACTGAGGTATTTGTTGTATTGGGGTGAAGAGTGGAGAATTGGGGTGCTGATTTTCCCAAAAGTCATCATTCATCACTGGCGTAGTGCATCCAATATCCACGTCTTCATCTTCAATTTCTTCAACGCCAGCCTCTTCAGCTGTGAACTGAGGCATTGGCGAGGAAACAACTGGTGTGGAAGGGATCGCATCTACTTCAATTTCTTCATCAGTCTGCTCTGACGAAGCAGCAGAATGATTTTCTTCATCAGATCCGCTAGGGTTCACATATTCTTCACCAAAAGGAACAAGGTCCTTTGATGGCATGGTGGAAATCGGAACAACATCAATCAGATTTTCAAACGAGCTGGTCATAGTCTTCATCTTCTTTGGAGCTGAAGATTCTAAAGCACTTGATGCTTTCCTTTTCTTCACTGCAGCTCGCTCTGCAGCCATGGTCTTCTTCACATCTGATGCAGATGGAAGGATAGGAGTTGGTGTAGGCGCGGGAGGAGCTGAGGAATCTGTTTGAATTTCCTCGGGCGCAACTGATGCAGTTGCCCTGATTTCTTCAGTTTCTTCAGGTGCACCACTAGTGGATGCCCTGGCAATTTCTTCAGCGGCTGGAATGCAGTCATCAGCCCTGGAACTAGCATTTTCTTCAGCAGCCTGAAAATCATCAGTGGTGCTGGCATGTTCTTTAGTTGGCTGAGCAGAGGCTCCAGCCTAACGAACTTGTTGTTGCGTTGGAGCTACAACATTTGTGAACTTCTCAGTCAGTTTAACAAACCTGACTTTGGCTCCTTGCCAATCAGCATAATAAGCATCGAAGTCATCGCTGAGGGCTTTGATTTCAGACTGGATCTTTGTAAACTCAGCAGTCGTCAAAGAGATAACGTTTTTCCTCGGGAACTTCTCTTTCCTGACTGAGCCTTCTTGATCTGCCTGGCCTTCTCAAATTTCCATTTCTCTTCAGTGATGAAATGGGTCAGCATGTGACTTTGGCCAGGAGTCAAATCAAAATCAATCATAGGGGTGTCTGGATCCTTGTGCCAGAGATCAATGTAATCGAGGATCGCCCTTGGATCCAAAAGCAGTGGCACAGGTGTGCCTTTGGCTCTAGCGGCCCTAACTTGCCTGACTCTGATGATTTCTGCAAGTTCATCATCATCAGCTTCATCGTCAGATGGCACTTGGAAGGCAACCTGTTTCTTCTTCGGACTTGGCCGAGGACCTCGTCTAGCCGTTGCCTTTGTCTTCAGCAGAGTGGGGCCAGATGAAGAATTTGGTGCGGCTGAGGAACTCGATGAGACACCAGAGGCAATAGAGATGTCTGCAGTCCTTTGGCATGTGGCCAGATGCACCGGTGCTGAGGACTTTGCTAGAGCAGGTGAGGATCTTGGAGGAGCAGGAGCAGCATGAGGAATTGGCCGTGAGGGCTTTGAAGATTCTGGCCGTGAGGGCATTGCTGAGGAACTTGTCCGTGAGGGCACTGTTGGTGAAGCACTTGGCTTGTGCGCGGGCTTCTTTGCCATTGATTTTCTAGGCTTGCGGAGGCCTCGATGGCAGCAGCGATGTGAGTCTTCATTGAATTTCCTCACTGCTTCTTTGGCTTGTCTCGCCAACTTGGCTTGGCGCTTGGCGCATTCTTCAGGAAAATCCTCACCATGCTTGATGCTGGTGGGGTCAGCTTCTTGGCCAGGTGCCAATGGAGCGCTTGGGCATGGAGGATTAAGTGTGAATTTCTTCATATACTTTGGAGTTACATACGTGTACTCCCTCCATTCTCTTGCCCATCTCCTTTCAATCCTCTGTATGTGCACCTTGTGCTGATTTTTGTTCTCCTTTTCGAACTTGGCCTCATCAGGTGTGCAATAGTCACCATAGATGTCCTCAGGTATTTCAAAAGCAGTCATGACCTCAGGCCTCTTTCCTCCTTTTTGTGGCTACTTACCGTCTGCCATATTCTTCAATTGAGGAATTTGAATAATCGAATTCTCTGAAGAAGTATGCAACTTTTCTTCGAGTAACGCTGCAAATGAGTTAAGTTGATGAGAACCTAGTGATTCAACATCGGACATGAGTACCTGTGAACAGAGTATAGTTGCGAGGAATTTGGAGAGGTCATATGCGTTCTCAGAAGGTTTTTCAAAAAGAACAAGTTTGAGGAATTTTGACTAGATGAGCCTTGAAGAATTTCACTAAGCGTTCTTTGTCTTAGGTTCCAGAGTTGTATAGATCGAGGATCCACACAATTGAGGAATCTTTGAAGAAAAAAGATGCTTAGAGAAACGAATCAAGAACAGATGATAAGTGAGGTGTTTTGTGTGTGAGGATTTGAAGAATAAAACACCTTTGAAGATTTTGTAGAGAAAATTTGAATCAATGAGGGCAGTAAAAGTAACTTTTAATTACCCTGGATGAAGAACACGACGAACTGAGAAGTGTAGATTTGAAGCTCGTCAGTTCAGATCTTCCACGCCCTAACTCGACGGAGGAAGACAGCAACGGCGGCGGCGGAGTGAAGATTTCATGACGGCGCTGAGTCTGACGGCGACGAGGTCGAGCGATGAAGCTCTTCCTCACCGGCGACGATGGAGTAGCAGCGGCGCTAGGGTTTGAGAAGCTCGAGCGGGAGAGAGAGCGGTCGAGCGGAGTAAAGGAAGTGAGGAAGGGGTGAGGGGGTATTTATAGTCGCAGTGAAAAAACTGTTCGCCCGAAGATTTAGGACGAACGTGCCCCTGACCCTTCTCGTTCGCTTGACATGTGTCACCCATGTACTGAAAAGTGGAGATCGTGTTAGATCGTGGGTGAGTAGATGAGTCTATCGTGGGATGCGGAACGGTTTGAGCAGCAAAGCCAAAAACTTGGATAAGATTAGTTTTAAAGTTCTGTTCGCAATTTCTTCAGCTGACAAGGACACGGTGAAGATTTTGAACGAGTTTCAAATAGAACGCACATGAAGAATTTGTGAATAGATTGGGTTGAGTATATCATAGAGGGGGAAGGGTCCGATCACATTCACTTAGCAGAAAAATGCAACTTGAAGAAATAGCCATAAGTGAATGTTGTAGAGGACATAAACCCATATATATATAGCCAATGAAGAAAAACGACGAAAACAGTGAAGATTTTGCAATAGTTGAAGAATTTGAAAAACTGAGGAATTTCAAAAACTGAGGAAAAACTCAAATTGAAGATTTTCAACTTTTTTGTGGTGGCGTGACCCACCGTATAAGAATGATGATTTCAGACACCGCGTACAATTGTCGTAGGGTTCTGAGAATCAAATTCTTCATTAATTTCTTCACACTTAGAGTGTTATTCTTCATTGATTGAAGAAAAATGTTTCTTCATGTGTTCCACATCTAAGTCATCAATTTTGCATAGGCGCCAGGATGTGTGTCCTTTTCAAAGAACATTTGAAGATTCTAAGATATTTAGCTCACACCGCAACTTGCTAAATCTCTTCTCATCCAAGGGCTTTGTGAAGATATCGGCTAGCTGTTCTTCAATCTTCACATGATCAATAAAGATGTCGCCCTTCAACACATGATCGCGAAGAAAATGATGACGAATCTGAATGTGCTTTGTCTTCGAGTGTTGAACTGGGCTGTGAGCACTCTTGATGACACTCTCATTGTCACAGTAGAGAGGCACATTCTTCACGTTGATGCTGTAGTCCTTGAGAGTTTGCTTCATCCACAGCAATTCAGCACAGCAAGAACCAGCAGCAATGTACTCAGCTTCCGCAGATGAGCGGTGATACCCATTTACATTTCTTGAGGACCAACAGGACCAAAGATCGTCCGAGAAATGACAAGTACCAGATGTTGACTTGCGGTCCACACGATCACCAAAGATAGTCGAGTCGAGAATATCCAATGAGATCAAAAGCGAGCCCTTGGGGTACCATAATCCTAGTGTTGGTGTGTGAGCTAGATATCAAAGAATATGCTTCACAGCCTTATGGTGTGATTCCTTCGGTGTAGCTTGAAATCGGGCACACATGCAAACACTAAGCATTATATCTGGCCTAGATGCACATAAGTACAATAAAGAACCAATCATGGAGCGGTATACCTTGTGATCAAAGTCAATACCAGTTTCATCAGTGCATAGATGGCCATTTGTGGGCATAGGAATATTGACGCCTTTGCAATCCTGCATGCTGAATTTCCTCAGAACATCCTTGAGGTATTTCTCCTGAGATATGAATATGCCATTGCGTTGTTGACGAATTTGAAGACCTAAGAAGAATTTCAACTCTCCCATCATAGACATTTGATATTCTTCACTCATCATATAGGCAAATTCATCACTATAACGTTGGTCAGTACAGCCAAAGATAATATCATCAACGTATATTTGGCACACAAATAGTTCACCATCATACGATTTAGTAAAGAGAGTAGGGTCGAGTGAACCGGGTGTGAAGCCATTCTTCATGAGGAATTCCTTCAAAGTATCATACCACGCCCGAGGGGCCTGCTTGAGGCCATAGAGGGCCTTGTTGAGTCTGAAGACTTTTTCAGGATTCTTTGGATCTTCAAAACCTGGGGGTTGAGCAACATATACTTCTTCCTCAAGCTTACCATTGAGGAATGCACTTTTCACATCCATTTGATATAAAGTGATATCATGATGGTTAGCATAAGCAAGTAATATGCGAATAGCCTCAAGTCTAGCAACAGGTGCAAAAGTTTCATCGAAATCAATTCCTTCAACCTGTGTGTAGCCTTGAGCTACAAGTCGTGCCTTATTCCTCACCACAAGGCCATTTTCATCTTGCTTGTTGCGGTAGATCCACTTTGTGCCAATGATATTATGCTTGCGAGGATCTGGACGTTTGACCAGTTCCCAGACATTGTTGAGCTCGAACTGATGTAATTCTTCTTGCATGGCCTGAATCCACTCAGGCTCCAGAAATGCTTCATCTACCTTAGTGGGCTTTGTGATAGAGACAAAAGCATAGTGCCCACAAAAGTTAGATAAATGTGAAGCTTTTGAGCGTGTGAGAGGACCTGGTGCTTCAATGTCATCGATGATCTTGTCAACTTGCACTTCTTTTGCAATGCGAGGATGAGCTGGTTGTCGTCGAGGAATTTGATCAACATTTTCTTCAGCACCATTTTCTTCAGCATTGTCTTCAGGTGCATTAGCTCGGCGTTCTTCACGTTCGGAATGAATTCTTCAGCAGATTCTTGATGAGGAATGACATCCTCGATCGCCTTGAACTTGATAGATTTCTCATGTGCTGGTTCATCTATCACGAAGGTAGGTGCTCTCTGCGAGCCATTAGTTTCATCGAACCGCACATCTACAGTTTCAACAACCTTGTGAAGAACGTTGTTGAAGACTACTGTAGGTGTCTGAGTCCTTTCCGTAACCAAGCATAAAACCTTCATGTGCTTTGGTGCAAATTTAGCATTGTGATGAGGATCTCTAATCCAACATTTAGCACTGAAGACTTTGAAATAACTCACATTCGGTTTCTTGTCAGTGAGGAGTTCATAGGCAGTCTTCTTGAAGACTTTGTGAAGATATACTCTGTTAATGATGTGGCACGCGGTATCAATTGCATCAATCCAAAAACGACGAGGCGTTTTGTATTCATCAAGCATAGTGCAAGCCATCTCAACAAGAGTTCTGTTCTTACACTCCATGACGCCATTTTGCTGAGGAGTATAAGGAGCAGATAACTCATGAGTAATACCAAGTTCATCAAGATAGTCATCAAGACCGGAATTCTTGAACTCGGTTCCATTGTCACTCCTGATGTGCTTGATCTTCACACCAAAGTTGGTTGAAGCCCTCGAGGAAAATCGTTTGAAGACTTCCTGCACTTCATGTTTGTAATTAACAATGTGTACCCATGTGTAACGAGAGTAATCATCAACAATAACAAAGCCATATAGAGATGCATCATTAGTGACTGCTGAGTAATGATTAGGACCAAAGAGGTCCATGTGAAGCAATTCGAATGGTCGAGTAGTGGTCATGATAGTCTTCGCTGGATGCTTGGCCTTGGTCATTTTTCCAGCTTCACAGGCTCCACACAAGTGATCCTTGAGGAATTTGACATTCTCAATGCCAATGACATGCTTCTTCTTCGCAAGCTGTGCAAATTCCTCATGCCTGTGTGACCAAGTCATCGATGCCATAGCCAGCCTTCTGAAGCTTTTGCAAGTAGGCACACGGCTGGTTGTGGTCCTGTAGAGAAATCAACAATATACAAGTCTCCTCTCCTAAAGCCTTCGAAGACTTTGGAATGGCCAGCTTCCATAATCACAACACAACGATAATTGCCAAAGACAACAACCATATCAAGATCACAAAGCATTGAGACTGACATGAGGTTGTATCCTAAGGACTCAACAAGCATGACTTTGTCCATGTGTCTGTCCTTAGATATCGCAACCTTACCTAGACCCAATACCTGACTTTTGCCTTTGTCAGCAAAGATGATATGCTTCAGATGTGATGGTGATAAGGGAGCATCCATCAATAGATTCTTGTCACCAGTCATGTGATTTGTACATCCACTATCGAGGACCCATTCAGTGGCTTTGGAAAGATCATCCTGCAGATGAATTAGTGCAACTTACGAACTCATATACTTCATCAGTGAAGAATATGATATCAAATTCATCAGATGAATTTCATCAAGCAGTAAAAAAGATATAGCAGTATGAGGACGTGTGAAATGAAGGTTCATTTCTTCATGATTAGCCTATGTCCTTTCAGGCAATTTTGTCAGGCCCCCAGCAGATTCTTCAGACGTTAAAACACGTCTGGAGACCTGACCCTGCAGAAGAGATTAGTTCTTTTTCTTCACCACCCACATCTGAAGGGGTGGCAAACAGTTCATCACTCTACGAGCTCCATATGAGAATGGTGGCATAGAAGCCAATCCATTTCGTTTCACATAAGAGGGTTAGGGTAAGCATATGAATAAGCGGAGAAATTCTTGAGGACTTATGAACATAATGGTTTGAAGAATAATGCACATATTCATAGCCCTTAGCTCTACCCTGCGAAACAGAGTTGTTAGCACGATGATAATCATATGAGGACTTTGATCCTTTTGAGGAATTTGATCCATGTGAGAAATTTGGTCCGTATGAGGACTTGAATCCATATGAAGAATTTGATCTGGGGTTCCTATTATTCACAGGTGGTGTGATGAGGACATTCACCTGAAGACTTTCAAGGCACCTTTTGGGAACCCAGATTTTCTTCCTAGGAGAACCGTTCCTGCAGTTAGTGCCAACATATCTAGCAAATACTTCACCATTCTGATTTTTGAAAAGTTTATAGTTGGAGTCAAATGACTCATCAGAAGAATGAGGAGATTCACATGTAAAGCCAGATAAGTTAGATGGATCAACAGGAGGTCCCTTTGCAGCAACCCATGAAGTTTTGGGGTACTGCTCAGGCTTCCAATATGTTCCATCAGCATTGAGTTTCCTCTCAAAGGCAATACCCTCTTTCCTAGGGTTCCTGTTGAGGATTTGCTTTTTAAGCACATCACAAAGAGTCTGATGCCCTTTGAGGCTTTTGCACATGCCTGTCATGTACAATTCCTCCAGCCCTGCATCGTCAGTGATACCAGCAATGTCCTCAGATGAGGAATTAGTGATAGCAGAGGCAGGTGAAAAATTTGTAACAATTGAAGCATTTGAACATTCAGGTGAAGAATTTGCAGATTCACGTTCAATGCACTTTAAGCTTGGAGGAACAAATTCTTCCTGAGCCGCTGATTTGTTGAGCAAGTAATGAATCGCGCTCCTTCTGAAGATCTTCATAACTCACTCTTAGCTTCTCAAGATCTTGCTTTCTTTGAAGAAATTCATAAGAAAGCTTCTCATGATCGAGACAAGAGAGTGTTATGATGACCTTGAAGGTTGTCAAACCTAGATCAAGTCTTTGAAGATTTTCGATCGGGGCTTTAGTCGATCCATTTCTTCACCCAACATATCATCACTTTTGTCTAGCATGTTTTGAACCTTTTCAAAACCCTTTGTTGTTTTACAGCAATCTTAGCAAGTTTAGAGTAGCTGGGCTTGAGGTCTTCATCGATTCATTCTCACTAGATTCAGAGGAGGTATATTTGAGTACCTTGGCACCCTTTGCCATGAAGCAATAGGTGGGGCGTAGTCATCATTATCTTCATCAGCCTTGTTGGTGAGGTCGGTTTCTTGAGTTGAAGATAGAATTGTTGACGAATGCACGATGGCGAGAGCCGACTCGCCACACTGCACTCGGACTCCTCGGATGCCTCCTCTTCCTCATGTTCCCCAGATTCAGCTTCAGAGTCCATTTCCTTGCCAATGAATGCCCGAGCCTTCTTGGAGCTGCTCTTCTTGTGAGATGAAGACTTCGAGGATTTTGATGATGAAGATTTTGACGATTTCTTCTTCTTCTTAGCGTCATCAGAACTGTAATCCTTGTATTTCTTCTTCTTTAATTCCTTTTCCCACTGAGGAAAATCTTGAATATAGTGACCATGTTTCTTTCATTGGTGGCATAGCCTTCTCTTATAGTCACTGGATGAGGAATCACTACTCCTTGAGGATTTTCCAAAACGACCATATCTTGAGAACTTCTAGAACTTCTTCACGAGCAGTGCTAGCTCCTGGCTCAATTCTTCAGGATCACCAAGGCTGCTACCAGAATCTTCACATTCAGATTCAGACACTGCCTTGGCCTTCAGAGCACGTGATTTGCCATAGCTCGAACCATAGAGATCTGTCTTTTCAGCAAGCTGGAAGTCATGAGTATTTAGCCTCTCGACGATATCAGCGGGATCAAGTGACTTGTAGTCAGCACGTTCTTGTATCATCAGTGCCAGAGTATCAAATGAGGAATCAAGCGATCTCAACAATTTCTTCACCACCTCATGGTCGGTGATGTCAGTGGCACCAAGTGCTTGAAGCTCATTTGAGATGTCAGTGATGCGATCGAAGGTTTGTTGAACATTTTCATTGTCGAGTCTTTTGAAGCGGTTGAAGAGATTTCGAAGAACATCAACACGAGAGTCACGCTGAGTTGAGACTCCTTCATTTACTTTGGACAACCTATCCCAGATAAGCTTAGCAGTTTCCAAAGCACTCACTCTTCCATACTGTCCTTTGCTCAGATGGCCACATATGATATTCTTCGCTTGAGAATCGAGTTGCTTGAATCTCTTCACATTGGTAGCGTTCAGTGAGGGTGAGACAATGGGAACACCATTTTCCACAACATACCAGAGATCGTTATCAATTGCCTCAAGATGCATTCGCATCTTATTCTTCGATAAGGGTAGTCTGTCCCATCGAAGGTAGGACAGCCAGCGAGAGACCTTGATCATACTGCGGTCGACATAACTAAAACTCCAAAGCGGTTAAACCAAAATCACACGAACAAGGAGTACCTTGATCTGATACCAATTGAAATTGTGTTATATCGACTAGAGGGGGGGTGAATAGGCGATTTTTATGAATTCTTCACTGAGGAATTTGCCGGTGAGGAAATTCCTTAGCGAAGAACTACTTGCAGCGGAATAAGTACTCAAGAGTAAGCATAACAGAATACAAGCATGGTCATCATGATGAAATGAAGATAAGCATAGAGTACAGAAAGCGTAATCACAGGATAACACAAGATGAAGACAAACAGACTGAAGAAATTGAACTGAGGAAATTGAGAAAGTCTTCAGTCAAAGTCTTCAAACACAGATATGAACAAACACTCAACACAGTAATGAGAAAATGAAAGAGTTGAGGAAATAGAACCAGTAAGGTTGGTGAAGACAATGATTTGGTAGACCAGTTCCAACGGTTGTCTCAGTTGTACGTCTGGTTGGAGCGGCTGAGTATTTAAACTCGAGGACACACAGTCCCGGACACCCAATCGCTGAGCACGCAGCTCAGGACACCAAGTCCTCACCGTATTCTCCTTGAACTAAGGTCACACAAACCTCGTCCAATCACTCATGGTAAGTCTTCAGGTGACTTCCAAACCTTCACAGACTCGGTCACTCGGCGATCCACAATTCCTCTTGGATGCTCTAGACCATGACGCCTAACCGTCTGGAAGAAGCACAGTCTTCAAAGGTAACAAGCGTCGGATCCACGCAGGATCAATCTCTTCAGTGATGCTCAATCACTTTGGGTTTGTAGGTGTTTGGTTTTGGGTTTTCCTCACTCGATGATTTTCGCTCAAAGTTCTCGGAGGATGGGATGCTCTCAAATGACAAGTGTCAAGTTCTCTCGGAGCAGCCAACCAGGATGGGATGGGATGTCCTCAGTCAGGACAAATTCCTCTGCGACCAGAAGAACTTCGTCTCTATCACTGAAGAAATTGACTGAACTGTATGAGATTTCCAAAGGCTTCACTCAAAGGGATTGGTAGGTGTAGGATTTTGAGTTGAGCATCACATGGAAATTTTTCCTTAGTATTTCCTCGACCCCCTTTAACAGTACGGTGTTTCCTATGACTCAAGAAAGAGAAAACGAAACTACGAAAACAAAAGTCTTCACGCTTCATGTTCCTCAAATGAATACCAAGTCTTCAAGGTCACACCAATTTCTTCACTTTCAAAGTCTTCAGAAAGTCTTCAAAATACCAAAGTCTTCAGTCGAAGAACTTCATTTTTAGGGGTCGACTTTCTCTGTAAATATCAAACTCCTCATAGACTTATAGACATGTGTACACTCATAAACACATTAGTCCCTTAACCTATAAGTCTTCAATACACCAAAATCACTAAGGGGCACTAGATGCACTTACAGTAGCCAACATACTTGTTCACTTCCCCTTGAATGAGCCCCCATCGATGTTGGAAAGATCCACATTGCGGGTTGTCATAATTGGATGCGGATCCACATAGTCCTTTTGTTCGTGATATTCCTTCCAAATCTTCTCCCAATATGTATTCTCCTTTTGCTCGGCGCCACATATTGGATCCATTGTTGTGGCCAACCAAGCTTTGACCAACAAAATGTCCTCAAATCTTGAGAATGCCGGACCTCTTGCCTTTGCCATCTTGGTCTTCTTCTTTTTCTCGGATTGGGATCGTATTCATACTCCATTTCGATCGAATCTTCATTGTCATTGATCATGTTCGACAAGAACACCTCTTGCATGATCATGGTTTGCAAGCACTCATCATGTGCGAAATGAACTAGTGGTCAATACAAAAATTTGATCGGACAGGAGCAAAGAAAACATACCGACTCTTGTTCTGTCATTCCCTTGAACATGTTGAGGGCAGCCCGGACGCTGCCGGTGCCCGTGCTCATCCGCGCCCGAACAAGCTGCGGCGAGTCGCATATGTCGACCGCCGGCTTCTGCATCGGTGAGAAGCTCTCCGGAATGGCCCGGCCGGCTATCGAATCCTCCTCTGTCCCAACGAGGTCGGACGGCGTAATCCGCGTCGACATGGAAGGGGTGCGGGGTTCCGGGCGCGGCAGGGGAGAAAGCTGCTCCACCATGTCTGAACCTCCCTGCGAAGCCACCACCACCTCCCTCTCTTTTTGCCGGCGTCGCCGGAACTTCCGGAATACATTCTCCGCCTTGCAAGACGGAGCTGACGAAGGGACGCTGACGGACGAGGCGGACTGCATCTTTGTCGTGGCGGTCGGGGACGGGTTGGACGACATCTCCGGTGGTGAGGATGGGGAGTAAGGGTGGAGGACGGCGAGGGCTCGAGCACGGGAAAGCTTGGATGGCGGCGAGAGGAGGAGGAAGGGTTTGGTGGATTTGATGCAATGGGCGGTGGGGTCAGGCTGTCGGGTCCGAAGTGGCGGGCGTTCGCGCCCTCATATCCGCCCCATATTTGGGCTGGATATAGGGGTGCCGATCAGGCCGTGCATTTAAGACTCGTTTCAGAAACCCGTCTGCGTCGGGGGGCGGCTTGGTCGGGTTTGAGGCGCCCGCTTGTAGATGTTCTTATGCATTTTTGTGTAAACTGAACTTCATTATTAGTTAGGACTTGCTAGCACGACCTGAAGTCTTAATCTTCATCCTTCCCTGTCTTTCTTTTATCTATGTTTTCTTATACCAAAGTCAAACTTCGGGACGCGGTCTTGCAGACCAGAGAGAGTTCCTCTTTTAGGGCTCCTTTGATTCAAAGAGATTTTATAGGATTTCTGGAGGATTGAAATACTTAGGATTTTTTCCTATGTTGGTCATTTGATTCATAGGATTGGATCCCGTAGGAATTTTTTCTATGGGATCTTTTGTACTACATCTCATAAAAAATCTAACATCCACTCTAACCTCTTTTTACAATTCTTTTGTTTTTCCTTTGGCATCAAATACTCATTGCTAATCCTATAGAATTCAAGAGGGCATGCCACTCCAACCGTATACTTTTTCTATTCCTATGTTTTCAAAATCATACGAATCAAAGAGGCTTTTAACCCGTCGTTGGCTATTCTTTTCTCACAAGCATCATTAGCACCACTGCCGCACCCATCGAGCCTAAGCTACTAAAAGTTGGGGAAAGATAGAGGCACTGTTCCTCTCTGCCTTTGCCACAGCAAGGCAGAATGGGGGCGACTGGTCTGAGCATAGGGAAGTCCGTGCTGAATGGAGCGCTGGGCTACGCCAAATACGTACTGGCGGAGGAGGTGGCGTTGCAGCTCGGAGTCCGCCGCGACCAGGTGTTTATTACTGATGACTGATGAGCTCGAAATGATGCAGGGTTTCCTCATGACTGCACACGAGGAGCGAGACGACAACATGGTGGTCAAGATCTGGGTGAAGCAAGTCCACGACGTTGCCTACAACATCGAGGACTGCCTCTAGGATTTCGCCGTTCATCTAGACAAGCAGTCTTGGTGGCGCCTCCCTCTGACGCTGCTAGACCGGCGGCGCATCGCCAAGGAGATGAAGGAACTGTTGGGGAACGTAGTAATTTTGAAAATTTTCCTACGCACACGCAAGATCATGGTGATGGCATAGCAACGAGAGGGGAGAGTATTGTCCACGTACCCTCGTAGACCGTAAGCGGAAGCGTTATAACAACGCGGTTGATGTAGTCGTACGTCTTCACGATCCGACCGATCCAAGTACCGAACGCACGGCACCTCCGAGTTCAACACACGTTCAGCTCGATGACGATCCCCGGGATCCGATCCAGCAAAGCGTCGGGGATGAGTTCCATCAGCACGACGGCGTGGTGACGATGTTGATGCTCCACCGGCGCAGGGCTTCGCCTAAGCTCATGACGATATGACCGAAGTGGAATATGGTGGAGGGGCACCACACGGCTAAGGAACGATCCGTAGATCAACTTGTGTGTTATGGGGTGCCCCTGCCCCGTATATAAAGGAGGGAGGGAGGTGCGGCCGGCCCTCATAGGGTGCGCCTAGAGGAGTCCTACTCCCACCGGGAGTAGGACTCTCCCTTCTTGCCTTGTTGGAGAAGGAAAGGGGAGGGAAGAGGAAGGGGCACCGCCCCCCCTCTCCTTGTCCTATTCGGACTAGGGGGGAGGGAGCGCGCGGCCTGCCCTGGCCGGCCCTCCTCTTCTCCCTCATGGCCGACTAAGGCCCAACATCCCCCGGGAGGGTTCCGGTAACCCCCCGTGTTCCGGTAAAATCCCGATTTCATCCGGAACCATTCCGATATCCAAATATAGGCTTCCAATATATCAATCTTTATGTCTCGACCATTTCGAGACTCCTCGTCATGTCCGTGATCACATCCGGGACTCCGAATAAACTTTGGTACATCAAAACTTATAAACTCATAATAAACTGTCATCGTAACGTTAAGCGTGCGGACCCTACGGGTTCGAGAACTATGTAGACATGACCTAGAACTATTCTCGTTCAATAACCAATAGCGGAACCTGGATGCCCATATTGGTTCCTACATATTCTTCGAAGATCTTTATCGGTCAAACCGCATAACGACATACGTTGTTCCCTTTGTCATCGATATGTTACTTGCCCGAGATTCGATCGTGGGTATCCAATACCTAGTTCAATCTCGTTACGGCAAGTCTCTTTACTCGTTCCGTAATACATCATCTCACAACTAACTTATTAGTTGCAATGCTTGCAAGGCTAATGTGATGTGTATTACCAAGAAGGCCTAGAGATACCTCTCCGACAATCGCGAGTGACAAAACCTAATCTCGAAATCGCCAACCCAACATGTACCTTTGGAGACACCTGTAGTACTCCTTTATAATCACCCAGTTACGTTGTGACGTTTGGTAGCACCCAATGTGTTCCTCCGGTAAACGGGAGTTGCATAATCTCATAGTTACAAGAACATGTATAAGTCATGAAGAAAGCAATAGCAATATACTAAACGATCAAGTGCTAGGCTAACGAAATGGGTCATGTCAATCACATCATTCTCCTAATGATGTGATCCCATTAATCAAATAACAACACATGTCTATGGTTAGGAAACATAACCATCTTTGATTAATGAGCTAGTCAAGTAGAAGCATACTAGTGACTATATGTTTGTCTATGTATTCACACATGTATTATGTTTCCGGTTAATACAATTCTAGCATGAATAATAAACTTTTATCATGATATGAGGAAATAAATAATAACTTTATTATTGCCTCTAGGGCATATTTCCTTGAGTCTCCCACTTGCACTAGAGTCAATAATCTAGTATTACACAATGATTCTAACACCCATGGAGTCTTGGTGCTGATCATGTTTTGCTCGAGGAAGAGGCTTAGTCAGCGGGTCTGCAATATTCAGATCCGTATGTATCTTGCAAATCTCTATGTCTCCCACTTGGACTTGGTCCCGAATGGAATTGAAGCGTCTCTTGATATGCTTGGTCCTCTTGTGAAATCTGGATTCCTTTGCCAAGGCAATTGCACCAAGATTGTCACGAAGATCTTCATTGGTCCCGATGCACTAGGTATGACACCTAGATCGGAAATGAACTCTTTCATCCAGACTCCTTCATTTGCTGCTTCGAAGCAGCTATGTACTCCGCTTCACATGTAGATCCCGCCACGACGCTTTGTTTAGAACTGCACCAACCGACAGCTCCACCGTTTAATAAAAACACGATCCGGTTTGCGATTTAGAATCGTCGGATCAGTGTCAAAGCTTGCATCGGCGTAACCATTTACGACTAGCTCTTTGTCACCTCCATATATGAGAAACATATCCTTAGTCCTTTTCGGTATTTCAGGATGTTCTTGACCGTTGTCCAATGATCCACTCTGGATTACTTTGGTACCTTCCTGCCAAGCTTATTGCTAAGCATACGTCAGTCCTGGTACACAGCATTGCATACATGATAGAGCCTATGGCTGAAGCATAGGAACATCTTTCATTTTCTCTCTATCTTCTGCTGTGGTCGGGCATTGAGTCTGACTCAATTTCACACCTTGTAATACAGCTAAAAATCCTTTCTTTGCCTGATCCATTTTGAACTTCTTCAAAACTTTATCAAGGTATGTGCTTTGTGAAAGTCCAATTAAGCGTCTTGATCTATCTCTATAGATCTTGATGCCCAATATGTAAGCAGCTTCACCGAGGTCTTTCATTGAAAAACTTTTATTCAAGTATCCTTTTATGCTATCCAGAAATTCTATATCATTTCCAATTAATAATATGTCGTCCACATATAATATCAGAAATGCTACAGAGCTCCCACTCACTTTCTTGTAAATACAGGCTTCTCCAAAAGTCTCAGATAAAACCATATGCTTTGATCACACTATCAAAGCGTTTATTCCAACTCCGAGAGGCTTGCACTGACCATAAATTGATCATCGGAGCTTGCACACTTTGTTAGCACCTTTTGGATCAACAAAACCTTCTGGTTGCATCATATACAACTCTTCTTCTAGAAATCCATTCAAGAATGCAGTTTTTACATCCATTTGCCAAATTTCATAATCATAAAATGTAGCAATTGCTAACATGATTCGGACAGACTTAAGCATCGCTACGGGTGAGAAAGTCTCATCGTAGTCAACCCCTTGAACTTGTCGAAAACCTTTTGCAACAAGTCGAGCTTTGTAGACAGTTACATTACCATCAACGTCAGTCTTCTTCTTAAAGATTCATTTATTCTCAATGGCTTGCCGATCATCAGCAAGTCAACCAAAGTCCATACTTTGTTCTCATACATGGATCCCATCTCAGATTTCATGGCTTCCAGCCATTTCGCGGAATCTGGGCTCACCATCGCTTCTTCATAGTTTGTAGGTTCACCATGGTCAAGTAACATGACTTCCAGAATAGGATTACCGTACCACTCAGTGCGGATCTTACTCTAGTTGACCTCGTAGTTCAAGAGAAACTTGATCTGAAGTTTCATGATCATCATCATTAACTTCCTCACTAATTGGTGTAGGTGTCACAGAACCGATTTCGTGATGAACCATTTTCCAATAAGGGAGCTGGTACTGTTACCTCATCAAGTTCTACTTTTCTCCCACTCACTTCTTTCGAGAGAAACTCCTTCTCTAGAAAGGATCCATTCTTAACAACGAATGTCTTGCCTTCGGATCTGTGATAGAAGGTGTACCCAACTATTTCCTTTGGGTATCCTATGAAGACACATTTTCCGATTTGGGTTCAAGCTTATCAGGTTGAAGTTTTTCACATAAGCATCGCAGCCCCAAACTTTCAGAAGCGACAACTTTGGTTTCTTGCCAAACCATAGTTCATAAGGAGTCGTCTTAACTGATTTTGATGGTGCCCTATTTAACGTGAATGCGCCGTCTCTAAAGCATAACCCCAAAGCGATAGCGGTAAATCGGTAAGAGACATCATAGATCGCACCATATCTAGTAAAGTACGATTCTGACGTTCGGACACACCATTACGCTGTGGTGTTCCGGTGGCGTTAGTTGCGAAACTATTCCGCAATTTTTCAAATGTAGACCAAACTCAGAACTCAAATATTCTCCTCCACGATCAGATCATAGAAATTTTATTTTCTTGTTACGATGATTTTCAACTTCACTCTGAAATTCTTTGAACTTTTCAAATGTTTCAGATTTATGCTTCATTAAGAAGATATACCCATATCTGCTTAAATCATCTGTGAAGGTGAGAAAATAACGATATCCGCCACGAGCTTCAACATTCATCGGACCACATACATCTGTATGTATGATTTCCAACAAATCTGTTGCTCTCTCCATAGAACCGAGAACGGTATTTTAGTCATCTTGCCTATGAGGCACGGTTCATAAGTACCAAGTGATTCATAATCAAGTGATTCCAAAAGTCCATCAAGATGGAGTTTCTTCATGCGCTTTACACCGATATGACCTAAACGGCAATTGCCACAAATAAGTTGCACTATCATTATTAACTTTGCATCTTTTGGCTTCGACATTATGAATATGTGTATTACTACTATCGAGATTTAATAAAAATAGACCACTCTTCAAGGGTGCATGACCATAAAAGATATTACTCATATAAATAGAACAACCATTATTCTCTGATTTAAATGAATAACCGTCTCGCATCAAACAAGATCCAGATATAATGTTCATGCTCAAAGCTGGCACCAAATAACAATTATTAAGGTCTAAAACTAATCCCGAAGGTAGATGTAGAGGTAGCGTGCCGACCGCGATCACATCGACTTTGGAACCATTTCCCACGCGCATCGTCACCTCGTCCTTTGCCAGTGCTCGCTTATTCCGTAGTCCCTGTTTTGAGTTGCAAATATTAGCAACAGAACCAGTATCAAATACCCACGTGCTACTACGAGCTCTAGTAAGGTACACATCAATAACATGTATATCACATATACCTTTGTTCACCTTGCCATCCTTCTTATCCGCCAAATACTTGGGGCAGTTCCGCTTCCAAAGGACCAGTTTGCTTGCAAGAGAAACACTCGGGCCAGGCTTAGGTCCAGACTTGGGTTTCTTCTCTTGAGCAGCAACTTTCTTGCTGTTCTTTTGAAGTTCCCTTCTTCTTCCCTTTGCCCTTTTCTTGAAACTAGTGGTCTTGTTGACCATCAACACTTGATGCTCTTTCTGATTTCTACCTCCGCAGCTTTTAGCATTGCGAAGAGCTCGGAATTGTCTTGGTCATCCCTTGCATATTATAGTTCATCACGAAGCTCTTGTAGTTAGGTGGCAGTGATTGGAGAATTCTGTCAATGACACTATCATCCGGAAGATTAACTCCCAGTTGAATCAAGTGATTATTATACCCAGACATTTTGAGTATATGTTCACCGATGTAACTATTCTCCTCCATCTTGCAGCTATAGAACTTATTGGAGACTTCATATCTCTCAATCCGGCATTTGCTTGAAATATTAACTTCAACTCTTGGAACATCTCATATGCTCCATGACGCTCAAAACGTCGTTGAAGACCCGGTTCTAAGCCGTAAAGCATGGCACACTAAACTATAGAGTAGTCATCAGCTTTGCTCGCCAGACGCTCACAACTTCGGTGTTGCTCTCTGCAGGCAGTTCGCACCCAGCGGTGCTTCCAGGCGTAATTCTTCCGTGCAGCAATGAGGATAATCCTCAAGTAACGGACCCAGTCCGTGTAATTGCTACCATCATCTTTCAACTTTGCTTTCTCAAGGAATGCATTAAAATTCAACGAAACAACAAAGACGAGCCATCTATCTACAAGAAACATAGACAAGCAAAATACTATCAGGTACTAAGTTCATGATAAATTTAAGTTCAATTAATCATATTACTTAAAAACTCCCACTTAGACAGACATCTCTCTAGTCATCTAAGTGATTACGTGATCCAAATCAACTAAACCATAACCGATCATCACTTGAGATGGAGTAGTTTTCAATGGTGAACATCACTATGTTGATCATATCTACTATATGATTCACGCTCGACCTTTCGGTCTCCGTGTTCCGAGGCCATATCTGCATATGCTAGGCTCGTCAAGTTTAACCTGAGTATTCTGCGTGTGCAAAACTGGCTTGCACCCGTTGTAGATGGACATAGAGCTTATCACACCCGATCATCACGTGGTGTCTGGGCACGATGAACTTTGGCAACGGTGCATACTCAGGGAGAACACGTCTTGATAATTTTTAGTGAGAGATCATCTTAAAATGCTACCGCCAATCAAAGCAAGATAAGATGCATAAAGGATAAACATCACATGCAATCAATATAAGTGATATGATATGGCCATCATCATCTTGTGCTTGTGATCTCCATCTCCGGCTAATCGTCGTGATCACCATTGTCACCGGCGCGACACCTTGATCTCCATCGTATCATCGTTATCGCCTCGCCAACTATTGCTTCTCGACTATCGCTACCGCTTAGTGATAAAGTAAAGCAATTACATGGCGTTTGCATTTCATACAATAAAGCGACAACCATATGGCTCCTGCCAGTTGCCGATAACTCGGTTACAAAACATGATCATCTCATACAATAAAATATAGCATCACGTCTTGACCATATCACATCACAACATGCCCTGCAAAAACAAGTTAGACGTCCTCTACTTTGTTGTTGCAAGTTTTACGTGGCTGCTACGGGCTGAGCAAGAACCGTTCTTACCTAGGCATCAAAACCACAATGATAGTTTGTCAAGTTGGTGCTGTTTTAACCTTCGCAAGGACCAGGCGTAGCCACACTCGGTTCAACTAAAGTGAGAGAGACAGACACCCGCCAGTCACCTTTAAGCAACGAGTGCTCGAAGCGGTGAAACCAGTCTCGCGTAAGCGTACGCGTAATGTCGGTCCGGGCCGCTTCATCTCACAATACCGCTGAACCAAAGTATGACATGCTGGTAAGCAGTATGACTTATATCGCCCACAACTCACTTGTGTTCTACTCGTGCATATGACATCAACGCATAAAACCTGGCTCTGATACCACTGTTGGGGAACGTAGTAATTTCGAAAATTTTCCTACGCACACGCAAGATCAAGGTGATGGCATAGCAATGAGAGGGGAGAGTATTGTCCACGTACCCTCGTAGACCGTAAGCGGAAGCGTTATAATAACGCGGTTGATGTAGTCGTACGTCTTCACGATCCGACCGATCCAAGTACCGAACGCACGGCACCTCCGAGTTCAGCACACGTTCAGCTCGATGACGATCCCCGGGCTCCGATCCAGCAAAGCGTCGGGGATGAGTTACGTCAGCACGATGGCGTGGTGACGATGTTGATGCTCCACCAGCGCAGGGCTTCGCCTAAGCTCCGCGACGATATGACCGAAGTGGAATATGGTGGAGGGGGGCACCGCACACGGCTAAGGAACGATCCGTAGATCAACTTGTGTGTTATGGGGTGCCCCCCTGCCCCCGTATATAAAGGAGGGAGGGGGAGGTGCGGCCAGCCCTCATAGGGTGCGCCTGGAGGAGTCCTACTCCCACCGGGAGTAGGACTCCCCCTTCTTGCCTTGTTGAAGAAGGAAAGGGGGGAGGAAGGGGGGCGCCGCCCCCCCTCTCCTTGTCCTATTCGGACTAGGGGAGGGGCGCGCCCTGCCCCGGCCGCCCTCCTCTTCTCCCTCATGGCCCACTAAGGCCCAACATCCCCCGGGAGGGTTCCGGTAACCCCCCGGTGTTCCGGTAAAATCCCGATTTCATCCGGAACCATTCCGATATCCAAATATAGGCTTCCAATATATCAATCTTTATGTCTCGACCATTTCGAGACACCTCGTCATGTCCGTAATCACATCCGGGACTCCGAATAAACTTCGGTACATCAAAACTTATAAACTCATAATAAACTCTCATCGTAACATTAAGCGTGCGGACCCTACGGGTTCGAGAACTATATAGACATGACCTAGAACTATTCTCGGTCAATAACCAATAGCGGAACCTGGATGTCCATATTGGTTCCTACATATTCTTCAAAGATCTTTATCGGTCAAACTGCATAACGATATACATTGTTCCCTTTGTCATCGGTATGTTACTTGCCCGAGATTCGATCGTCGGTATCCAATACCTAGTTCAATCTCGTTACCGGCAAGTCTCTTTACTCGTTCCGTAATACATCATCTCACAACTAACTTATTAATTGCAATGCTTGCAAGGCTTATGTGATGTGTATTACCGAGAAGGCCTAGAGATACCTCTCCGACAATCGGAGTGACAAAACCTAATCTCGAAATACGCCAACCCAACATGTACCTTTGGAGACACCTGTAGTACTCCTTTATAATCACCCAGTTACGTTGTGACGCTTGGTAGCACCAAAGTGTTCCTCCGTAAACGGGAGTTGCATAATCTCATAGTTACAAGAACATGTATAAGTCATGAAGAAAGCAATAGCAATATACTAAACGATCAAGTGCTAGGCTAACGAAATGGGTCATGTCAATCACATCATTCTCCTAATGATGTGATCCCATTAATCAAATAACAACACATGTCTATGGTTAGGAAACATAACCATCTTTGATTAATGAGCTAGTCAAGTAGAGGCATAATAGTGACTATATGTTTGTCTATGTATTCACACATGTATTTTGTTTCCGGTTAATACAATTCTAGCATGAATAATAAACTTTTATCATGATATGAGGAAATAAATAATAACTTTATTATTGCCTCTAGGGCATATTTCCTTCAGGAACTTCGGGCCAAAGTCGAAGATGTCAGCCAGAGGAACGTGCGCTACAATCTCATCAATACCACGGGCTCCAGGCCCGCTGCCCCTGGTAGGCAGCCCAGCATCGCAGGTGTGTAAATCGCTATGTATCTATGTTTTTGTTTTTCTTCTTCTAAGTAAACGTATCAAATTCGGGTTCACCCCCTTCCTTCGAATCTGCCGCATCCGGCTCTGCTCGCCTTGCTAGTCGCTCACCTGAATCGCTGCTTGGCCCACGCTCAGCGGCACATCACCTCCTCTGCTCCAGTAGCCGCCTGCAGTCTCAGTCCCAGCCTCAGTCTCAGTCAAAGAGAGAGAGAGAGAGAGAGAGAGAGAGAGAGAGAGAGAGAGAGAGAGAGAGAGAGAGAGAGACGGCCGACGCCAAGCAATATGAGTCGAACTGCGCTAGGAAATGGAGGAGACTAATTTTATCGCGATTTTGGGGTTACTGGCCCAAGCGCGGGGTTGCTGACCAGGCCTTTAGGTTAATTTTAGGTTGTTTTCTTTAAATAAGTTTGGATCTCATTTGGAGAACAGTTATATGTTATCCCCTTAGTGCTCGATGAAAATATGTTGTAAACTGACGTGTTTCGAACTGAAAACAATGAGTACCAATACAAGATGTATAGTAACCTGTCAGTACCAGGGCACTGACGACAGGCAGGATCGACGGCAAGCAGAAGACAGGAGAAGAGGGCGGGTAATTCAAGTGGCGAGTGGACCTTGGGTGTGTGTTGGCGTTGGGTCTTGGGCCGGCCCAGGTTGTAATCGAATCATGCATATATAAGCAATGGTCGACCTCTTTACGAAGGCATCGAGATTTTGAAATGAAATTCTGAACTTATCCCCTCGCTGCCTTCTCCTACCTTCTTACCTCGCTCCTCTCGATCCAGATCTTCTCCTCCACCTCTGATCACTACTCCGATGAACCTGGCCGCCCCTAGGGCGTGACAATCTGGTATCAGAGCTGTCGCTCCGCCGTGCCCAAATTTTTTTCCTGAATCGTACCCGGCAAATCCAAGGCGACGATCGCGGATCCCCTTTGGGTTGATCTGCATAATCCCCGACCTGAGGTGGGTTGATTTGGGGAAAACGAGCCGCGACGACGACATTCAAGCCGAACCCGCAGACGCGTTCCTCGCGGACGAGATGGAGGCGCTGCAGGAGCGGATGCTGCAGGAATTTGCCGAGTTGCATGCGGCATAGAGCAAGCTGGCGGTCGTCGACGGCATCAGCGCACAGCTTGAAGCCCTCGACGCGAAGCTCACCGAGCAGTCGGCCCGCATCGACCAGGTCCAGATGAAGGTGAACCTCTCGTGCGACGCCCTGGGCAAGGTTCAGCAAGAGCAAGCGCAAGCCGTCCACCTGGGGAAGCAGCCCATGCCGCATGAAATTGGCGAGAGTTCATCCCCAACAGCCTCAGGGGTGACGAACGGCATTTTGGGTGCCATGCCAGGGCCACCACCACGCCCGCCTCTGCGTTTCTCCCAGGTACACCCCCCAGCGCCAGTAGATCACATGGTAGTTCCTGGAACAGAGGATCAGTCGGGCAGACGACAGTGGATGCCTAAGATGGATTTCCCTAGTTTTGATGGCACGGATGTTCGGATCTGGTTGGATAAGTGCGAGGCCTTTTTTCGTCTGTATCACATCCCAGAAAATTTCAGAGTCACGTCTGCTTCCCTGTATCTCACTAACAATGCAACGCACTGGTATCAGGCGTTCAAACAGCAGAGTGCCTTTCATACGTGGGAACAGTTTTGTGATGCGGTGTTACAGGAATTTGATGTGAATATACATAGAGAAAGGATGAAAGAGTTAATGCTGCTCAAGCAAAGTGGTTCAGTGGAAGAATATAAACAACAGTTCCAGCAGTTAGTGTATCACATCAGGCTCTATGAGCCGACCATAAGCAACACCTTCCTGGTCACTCGTTTTGTCATGGGGTCAAGGAGGAGCTTGAACAGCAATGGAAATATAGTTACCAAAGAACGTGCAGTTGGCCGCTATGTATGCAGTGGTACAGGAGGGATTGACACAACAGCAGAAGCATTTCAAATCAACATATCCAAAAAATTCAGTTACCAGGAATGAGAATAAACAGAGTTTTGCTCCGGGGGAGTTGTGGAAGGCAAAACAACTTAGGGAGTACCGCAGAGCAAATGGATTATGCTATGGATGTGGAGAGAAGTATGCCCCAGGTCATGCCTGTAAACCCACAGCTGCACCTGCAGCTCAATTCAAAGCAGCAGAGCTGGTAGATCCTCATGAAATCATATCAGATGCAGTGCTGGATGCCTTAGTGGACAACTACCAAGAGGAGTGTGCCACCATCTCGGACACAGCTTTGTCTGGAGCATCACATCCCAAAACCATTCAGCTCAGAGCTCTAATTGGAAATCAGGTGGTGTTAATACTTCTGGATTCAGGGAGCACTCATACATTTGTGGACCAAGCACTGTTGGACAGAGTTGCAGTACCTGCCCAGACAATGAAAAAACCCTTGCAAGTGAAAGTAGCTAATGGAGGACTAGTGGATTGCACCAAGTTTGTACCTGAACTGACCTGGTGGATTCAGGGGCATAGTTTTTCCAGTGCCATGCAAGTTCTTCCACTGGAAGGATATGATATTATCTTAGGAATGGATTGGTTAGAGAAATGGGGTGTAATGCAATGCCACTGGGCTGAGAAAGGGATTCAGTTTGAGTATCAACAGAAAACTGTCAGGTTACAAGGGGTACTGCCAGCTAAAACAGAACCACTTAAGGAAGTTTCTATGGAACAACTCAAAAAGTGGGAAAAAGGAAATGACATTTGGGCAACAGCCATGCTACATTATATGGTTGTCAGTCCTCGTTCTAAAATACCTGAAGAAGTTCAACAGGTACTTCAAGCAAACAAAGCTGTGTTCAATGATCCCAAAACCCTACCTCCACAGAGGGAGTTTGATCATGAAATACATATTGTACCTGGAGCACTTCCTGTTAACTGCAGGCCTTATAGGTACTCTCCACAGCAAAAAGATGAAACTGAACGACAAGTGTCTGAAATGCTACAGTCAGGGCTCATTACACCCAGTTTAAGTCCTTTTGCTTCTCATGTCCTGTTAGTCAATAAGAAGGATGGTACCTGGAGGTTTTGTGTGGACTATAGAAGATTGAATGAGATCACAATTAAGAACAAATTTCCTCTGCCAGTCATTGATGAACTGTTGGATGAGTTAGGGGGAGCCAAGTGGTTTTCTAAGTTGGATCTCAAGTCAGGATACCACCAAATTCGTATGGCAGAAGCAGATGAGTTCAAAACAGCATTTAAAACTCACAATGGACAGTACCAATTCAAGGTGGTGCCCTTTGGCCTAGCCACAGCACCAGCTACATTTCAATGTTTTATGAACTACATATTCAGAGGCTCTAACAGAAAGTTTGTCTTGATTTTCATGGATGACATATTGGTTTTCAGTGGTACTTTAGAGGAACACATAGTTCATCTACAGTCAGTTTTTGATACATTGAAAGCAAACAATTTGGTGGTGAAGGAAAGCAAGTGTTCTTTTGCACAGCAGTCCATGGAATACCTTGGCCACATTATTTCTGACAAAGGAGTAAGTACTGACCCTGCAAAAACTGTTGCAATGTTAGAATGGCCAACTCCCACCAATGTCACTGAACTAAGGGGTTTCCTTGGTCTCACTGGCTACTACAGAAAGTTTGTTCAAAACTATGGTCTGTTAGCTAAACCCCACACAACTTTACTGAAGAAACAATCCTTCCAGTGGACTACAGAGGCTGACACTGCATTTCAATCCCTCAAACAGGCTATGGCCACAACACCTGTGTTGGCATTACCAGATTTCAACAAAACATTCACCATTGAGACAGATGCTTGCTATACTGGTATTGGTGCAGTGCTCACACAGTCAGGCCATCCTGTTGCTTACTACAGTAAAGCTCTTGGAGTGAACAGTCAAAAAGTGTCCATCTATGAAAAAGAATTTATGGCTATCATGATGGCCATTGACAGGTGGAGATCCTACTTGTCCAGAGCTCCATTCGTGATCAAGACTGACCACCAGAGTTTATGCCACCTGGGAGATCAAAACTTAACTTCTGATCTTCAAAGAAAGGCTATGACAAAGCTTGTGGGGCTAGATTTCTCTATCCAGTACAAAAGAGGAGTTGAAAATACAGCTGCAGATGCCCTGTCCAGAGTGGCACATTTGTTTCCAGTTCAGGCATTGTCCACCAGTAAACCTGTCTGGATACAGGAAGTGTTGAATTCTTATGTTGTGGACCATGTTTCCCAAACAATGCTCACCAAGTTAGCTCTTGACAGTCAGGCTTGCCCAGGGTTTCAGCTACAGGAAGGCCTCATTAAACAAGAAGGGAAAGTTTGGGTGGGAGCCAACTCTAGATTGCAAACTAAACTGATTCAGGCCTTCCATTCCTCCCCCATAGGAGGACACTCAGGTATGTTGCCTACTTACCACAAAGTGAAACAGCTGTTCACCTGGACTGGTATTAAGAAGGATGTGGAGAACTTTGTAAAACAATGTAGTGTGTGCCAGCAAGCAAAGCATGAACACTGCAAAGTACCAGGCTTGCTGCAGCCTCTTCCTGTTCCAGATGGCCCTTAGCAAGCAATTAGCATGGATTTCATTGAAGGTTTACCTAAATCAGAAGGCTACAATGCTATTCTAGTAGTTGTGGACCGTTTCACCAAGGTGAGCCACTTCATTCCACTGAAGCATCCTTTCACAGCAACATCAGTGGCAAAAGTGTTTCTCCACACTATGGTCAGGTTGCATGGTTTGCCTCTGTTTATAGTGTCAGATAGAGACAAGATATACACCAGCTCATTTTGGAAGGAGCTATTCAGAGTTTGGGGCACTAAGTTGCAAATGAGCACTCCATACCATCCTCAAACAGATGGGCAAACAGAAAGGGTGAACCAGTGCTGAAAGGATCGATATAGTTGACTAGAGGGGGGGTGAATAGGCAACTAACAATTTTTAAGCTTTTCTTTACCAATTTAAACTTTGCAATAATAAAGGTTGTCTATAAGTGCAACTAGGTGGACAACCTATATAATGCAATCAACACAAGCACAAGAGCAAGCAAAGATAGAAACACAAATAAGCTTGCACAAGTAAAGGGATAAGATAACCAAGAGTGGAGCCGGTGGAGACGAGGATGTGTTACCGAAGTTCCTTCCTTTTGAGGGGAAGTACGTCTCCGTTAGAGCGGTGTGGAGGCACAATGCTCCCGAAGAAGCCACTAGGGCCACCGTAATCTCCTCACGCCCTCGCACAATGCAAGAGCCGTGATTCCACTATTGGTGCCCTTGAAGGCGGCAACCGAACCTTTACAAACAAGGTTGGGGCAATCTCCACAACTTAATTGAGGCTCCCAACAACACCACGAAGCTTCACCACAATGGAATATGGCTCCACGGTGACCTCAACCGCCTAGGGTGCTCAAACACCCAAGAGTAACAAGATCCGCAAGGGATAAGTGGGGGAATCAAAAGTCTCTTGGTGGAAGTGTAGATCGGGCCTTTGTCACCCAATCCCGAGCAAATCAACAAGTTTGATTGGCTAGGGAGAGAGATCAGGCCAAAATGGAGCTTGGAGCAACAATGGAGCTTAGAGATGGAAGAGGTGGTCAACTAGAGGTAGGAGACACGCCTTTTATACTCGGAGAAAAGATCCAACCGTTATCCTCTAGTTCAGCCCGCGACACGCGGTACTACCGCTCCGAAAACGCGGTACTACCGCACGGCCACGTGGTACTACCGTGGAAGGACACAGTACTACCGCGGCAGCAGCAGAGCTTGGGACTGGCGTGACTGAGCGCAGTACTACCGCAGGCGCGGTACTACCGCGCACCCTTGCGGTACTACCGCAAGGCAGGCAAGCCACAACCTACGAAGAGCGTGGGTGAAATAAATTACATCCGTGCCTACTTCCGCTGAAAAAGAAACAATGCGAAAACCCGACGCGGTACTACCGCGCCCGAGGCGCGGTATTACAGTGAGGCGCGATGTAAAATTACATCCGCTCCTACAACCATGGGCGCAACGCAGGGGCATGAGGGCCACGGTACCACGGCTCCAAGAGAGCGGTACTACCGTGTCCACTCGCGGTACTACCACAGCAGGACGAGCGGTATTACCGTGTGGTGGCGCGATGTAAAATTACATCCGCCTACTACCGCACGGAGCAGCACAAGGCGTGGGAGTTGCGGTACTACGGCTCGTGGGGAGCGGTACTACCGTGACCCCAGCGTACTACCGCTGGTGCTTATGTACTACCGCTCCCTAGAGCATACTACCGCAAGAACAGCAATGGTCGTCGATTTATGCACAATTATGACAACGGAAGATGCTCCAAAGTGCAAGGAAAGGAAGAACAAGTGTACGTGTTGATTCCACCCAAACCTTTCCGACGCGGACCCCTCTTAATAGTACGGCTCTCCTCGACTCAAATCCACCAAAAGAAACGAGAACGACGCCGCCTTCAATAGTCTCCGAGGGCACCGAATCGCCTCGCGCCTAGTGATGAAACATCCGAGAAACTCAAGGCATACGATTAGTCCGCAAAAGTATCGCCATCAATCACCAAAACACTTAAGGGATAAATATCCCTTACAATCTCCCCTTTTTGGTGGATTGATGACAATACGGATTTGCACAAAGATACGATAATATTGAGCAAGGGCAACCCTCCTCTCCAAAATATAGACGGGCTCCCCTAGATGTGTGCACTGGATGAATGCTTTGGACTGCATAGCACACATACTAGGATCACCACACCCCCTATATTTTAGAGACAAAGGCACGAATAATAACATCTAACCAACATATAGCACAATATAACACAAGCTCGCTAAGATAGATAGACTGCATATGTCTTACACCATATGAAGGAAAAGCAACTAAAACGAGGTTCAAACGAAGTTCAACCGAGAACGCAAAAAACACACCAAACACGAACACGACACAAGACTCGCAAATCCCTACACTCTCTCCCCCTTTGGCATCGAGACGCCAAAAAGGCAGAGAGGACACCTACACACAAGCGGTGGTTCAAGCAACAGGGAACTCATCCCAACCCTCTCCGTCAGACTCCTCGGCAGCAGGGATGGACTCCTCGACATCCTCCTCGTAATCAGTCCACCAGTAGCCTTGCTTCTCCATCCACTCGGCCTCGAGGTGATGCGCCTCGCACCCGCCAGACACATCCTCACCATAGAGCTGCAAGATCTTCGTGTCCCGGCGACGACTCTCCTTGGACGCCACATGAGTCCTGACGCCCCTTGGCTTGCATGCGTAAAAGAGTCTTCATCTTGTCCTTCACTTCTTGGCCCATGAAGGCATAGAGGAGCTCTGGAAGGCCTAGCAGCATGGCCCAAAGAACATTCTCGGCGCCAAAGATCCTCCTCACCAACAGCAGCCCTAGCAGCAGGCGCCTCGGCACGAGTAGTAGTGTTGGCCCAGTTGGGTTTGACACACGCATGATGGGATCATGGCGAATCCAAATGGGGCAAGGAACTCCTCACCAGGAACATCTTCTCCCAGTGTCCTCGAGATCAGCAGTAAACAGATAGGGACCATAGATAGGCACTTTATGGTTGAACACCGCAAACCAAAGCTCACACCACATGATGTGTGAGACATCAAGTGGCTGAGTCTGAGACAAACGAGCCTCCTCGCAGATGAGCATCATATCCACCATATAGGCATGGACCTTGTCCTTGTCACCAATGCGAGGGAACAAAGAGTTGCGGAAGATGCGGTACATGATATCCAGAAAAGAGTTGAGCACCAACCCTATCTTGCCACTTGGAAGCGTCTTCTCAACATAGTACGGTGCAAGCTTGTCCTTGTTGGCAGAATCAGAGTTGGCATGGGGGCGAACACCCACGGGAGTGTCGAGCCCTTCATCAGGTACCTGGAGCAAATCCATGAACTCCTTCCAGGTAGCAGTCAGCTTACGACCATTGGTCATCCAGGTCATCCTCCTCTCCTCATCAGGGTGAAAGTAAACTGAAGCAAAGAACTGACAGATAAGCTCGGGATCATAGTCAAGGTGAAAGGATATAACATGCTCAATGCCAAACTTCTCCACCAAGTCCAGAGCCTCTCCAAAGTAGGCACGGAACTTGTCCTTCCTCAAGTGATGCATGTCAATCCATTTCACATCCACATAGGTATTCTGCTTGTTCTTGATGACATCCAGATAGATGTTGGTTTGTTGCTTGTTCCAAAACAGCTCACAACCCCTGACAGAAGAACGAGGGGTCAAGTACGGGTGAAGCTGCCTGAGACGGACGTAGTCAGATTGGGGCATCTCATCCATGCCCTTGGCGGGCTCCTTGAACTTGCTAGCAGTAGTCTTGACATTGCGCTTGGGCGTAAGAGCCCTCCAGTGCGTCACACCGGTTCTTGTGACGCTTGGAGCCAGTGTCACGACTGGGATTGGAACGGCGAGAGCCACCACGTGAGACACACACGCAAAACACCAACGAACGCGAAGAGGATCAATGCAAAGACCACAACAAAGCACAAGAAACACATAGGAAATATACGTGAAGGTTGGCCAGCGTTAGATGTGAGCCACGGTAGATCGCAGATGTCTGCGGTACTAAAAAATTAGTACTGCTCGACGGTAGTACCGTGCTAGGTCACGGTAGTACCGTGGTTGGAGCAGTAGTAAGGTTTTAGTGCCGCAGTGTGCGCGGTAGTACCGCGCCAGAGGGGCGGTAGTACCGCGCCCGACGGGCGGTAGTACCGCGTCGCGTCAGATCCGAACGGCAGTTTGAATCTGAAAAGACCCGCGAAACAATGGCAGTGCTACGATGATCAGATCTTGCGCAAGACAACAAAACAAGTATAATTCCTATGCAAGGCTACTCTCCTTCATCATATTCTTGCAAAGAGAAGGCCTACGAATCTCTAGAACATCCAAGTCTCCCGCAACAACCTAAAGACAAAGAACGCAATAATACGAGAAAGGATTGGGGAAAAACCTGGGTCCATAGCAAGAGCACATGGTGGGGAAGGATCCCACCGGACGGAATCGCGGGAGGGCAGCCGGAGGAGGAGATCCGGCGACGAACGCTGGCTCCTATCTTGAGCAGGAGAGAGAGAGACGGCGTGGGAGGAACTGCGAATGGGTATGGGGGAGTTAGAACTCCCCCTGCCCGTCCTTATCCCCACGCGCCCAAGATGGCGCGGTAGTACCGCAGGTCATCGCGGTAGTACCGCTCGGGCGGAAGTACCGCACCGGAGCGGTAGTACCGCTCACCCAGGCGGCAGTAAAAATTCTTGCCGCGTGGGGGCAGTAGTACCATGCTCCCACACGCGATAGTACCGTGGCCTGCCGCGGTAGTACCGTGAGCTCAAGACACCCCTGGTTTCAACACAAAAGAAAGGTCTTTGCACGGAAACTTTTCACACAAAAGAAACCACAAGCACACGCACAAACCAGAGGTAGAAAGAAAACAAGAGAACACCAAGTGACACAACCTCTCAAAAGGAGAGGGCGGTGGCCTAAGCCACCTATGTTTGAGTTAGATGGTATGGCACCGTGAAGAATTATCCTTGGGCCCATGACCAAAACTCGTCTTTGAAGCACAAGTACCATCAAAAATGGCTAATGTGAAAGAGTTGATCTATTTATGCATGATAGGGGGGAGGGAGAGTTCATTGAGAGAACAACACTCCCCCTTTTTCCATGCCTACACCTAAACTAGACAACAAGATGAGTGTGGTGGGGGGTGCACGGGTTCAAGTCACATTGCTCAAATCAATGATATTTAGCTCATGCCTTAACTCGCGAAATCTTTCTTCACCTAAGGGCTTCGTGAAGATATCTGCAAGGTTATCATGAGCGTTGACATACTTGAGCTCGATATCCCCTCTCCTAATGTGATCCCGGATGAAGTGATACCGAATCTCAATGTGCTTCGTCTTGAAGTGTTGCACCGGGTTGAGAGAAATCTTGATGGCACTTTCATTATCACACCAAAGAGGCACTTTGTCACAAATGACACCGTATTCTTTAAAGTTTGCCTCATCCAAAGGAGTTGAGCACAACAACTACCGCCGCCACATATTCCGCTTCGTGGATGAGAGAGACACACAACTTTGCTTCTTGGAAGACCAACTTACCAAAGAACAACCAAGAAATTGGCACCTCCGAAGTGGACTTCCTATCCACTTTGTCTCCCGCCCAATCGAATCAGAAATCCTTCAAACTTGAAGTTTGCTCCTCTTGGGTACCATAAGCCAAAGTTTGGGGTATGAGCCAAATATCGAAGATTCGCTTGAACGCCACATAGTGGCTTTCCTTCGTGCTTGAAACCGTGCACACATTCCCACACTCAACATGATATCCGGTCTAGATGCACAAAGGTAAAGCAAGGAGCCAATCATGGAGCGATATACCTTTTGATCCACCGCTTACCATTGGGATCAATGTCAAGTTGGCACTTGGTAGGCATTGGTGTAGTAGCCGCTTGACATCACTTAGCTTGAATCTTTTGAGCATGTCTTGAGTGTATTTGGCTTGGTTGATGAAGGTTCCTTCTCTTCTTTGTTTGATATCGAAACCAAGGAAGAACTTCAACTCTCCCATAGAAGACATCTTGAACTTGGAGGTCATGAGAGCGGCAAATTCCTCATTGAAAGCTTTGTTAGGGAACCAAAGATAATATCATCAACATATAGTTGGCATACAAACAACTCCCCATTGACCTTCTTAGTAAAAAGAGTGGGGTCGATTTGCCCCACTTCAAAACCACGATCTTGTAACAACTCGGTAAGGTGGTCATACCACGCACGTGGGGCTTGTTTAAGGCCATAGAGTGCCTTATCGAGTTGATACACATGATCCGGGAAGTAGGGTCCTCGAACCCGGGGTTGCTTGACATAGACCAACTCATTAATAGGACCATTAAGAAAAGCACTTTTCACATCCATTTGTTGCAACTTAAAGTTGTGATGGGCAGCATAAGCAATCAACAAACGAATGGATTCAAGGCGAGGAACGGAGCAAAGGTTTCACCGTAGTCGATACCCTCGACTTGGGAGTAGCCTTGTGCTACCAATCTTGCCTTGTTGCGAATGATGTTCCCATGAGCATCTTGCTTGTTCTTGAAGATCCACTTGGTTCCAATGACGTTGTGGTTCCCGATGGCCTTGGCACCAATCTCCACACCTTGTTGTACTCGAAATTGTTGAGTTCTTCATGCATGGCATTGAGCCAATCCGAGTCTTCGAGCGCCTCATAGACCTTTTGGGGTTCAACACAAGAGACAAACGCGTGATGTTCACAATAGTTTGCCAATTGTCTACGAGTGCTTACCCCTTTCATTAGGCTTCCAACCACATTCTCCATGAGATGGCCTTTTGTAGTAAGTTTGGATGCAATCTTGGCGGCACGACGCTCTAATTCTTCCTCGGAGGTGAGATGAGGAGGGGTCACTTGATCATCTTGAGCGCCGTCTTGAACATGTTCTTGATCTTGAGCATGCTCGGGGAAGATAACTCGACCTTGGGCATAATTTGGTGGGTCACCATCGTCTTGAGCACGATCTTGCCCTTGGTCTTGTTCATGAGGTTGAGGGCCTTCACTTTGTTCTTCAGAAGCGTGTGGGCCTTGAGTTGGTGATGGCTCCACTTGAGTGGTGCATTGTCCTTCTCCTTCGGCCACAAGGGGTTCCTCAACGGGTAGGATAAAACCAACACCCATTCTTCTTATGGCTTGAGGAGGAATTTCATCACCTACATCACAAGTGCCACTTTTCTCCACTTGGGAGCCTTTATTCTCATCAAACTCCACATTACATGTCTCCTCAATAAGTCCCGTGGATTTATTGAGGACACGGTAAGCATGAGAGTTTGTAGCATAACCAACAAATATGCCCTCATAAGCTCTAGCTTCAAATTTAGACAAACGAACACCTTTCTTGAGAATGAAACACTTACACCCGAACACCCGGAAATACTTGAGATTGGGCTTGTTGCCGGTGAGTATCTCATAAGGAGTCTTGTTCAAGCCTTTGCGGAGATAGAGCCGATTGGATGCATGACATGCGGTGTTGATGGCTTCGGCCCAAACGTTGTATGGAGACTTGAACTCCGCCATCATGGTCCTTGCCGCATCCATCAACGTCCGGTTCTTCCTCTCCGCAACACCATTTTGTTGAGGGGTATATGGTGCGAATATTGATGCTTGATCCCTCTTCACTAAGAAACTCATCCAAGGTGTAGTTCTTGAACTCGGTGCCGTTGTCACTTCTTATTGTCAAGATCTTTGCATTATGTTGACGTTGAGCTTCATTTGCAAAGTCGATAACAGTTTGTTTAGTCTCACTCTTCCTCTTGAAGAAGTATACCCAAGTGTATCTTGAATAATCATCCACAATCACCAAGCAATACTTTCTACCCCCAATACTATCAAAGGATGGAGGTCCAAAGAGGTCCATGTGCAGGAGCTCCAAGGGTCTCTTCGAGTAGATGATAGTCGGGAGGATGAGCCGTTTCATGAAGCTTTCCTTCGATACAAGCACTGCAAGCACGATCTTTGGCAAAACTAACATTTGTTAGTCCACGGACATGGTCCCCCTTGAGAAGACTTTGCAAAGATCTCATATTGACGTGGGCTAAACGGCGATGCCAAAGCCATCCCACGTCAACTTTAGCCATTAGGCATGTCGCGGTCTTAGTGGGTCGCTCCGAAAAGTTTATCAGAAAAAGACCATTCTCGACATGCCCAACAAAGGCTACTTTAAGAGTCTTTCTCCACAAGAGGGCCACGGTATCAATGTTAAAGAAGGTGGCAAAGCCCATGAGTGCAAGTTGACGAACGGAAAGCAAATTGTATGCAAGGGAATCAACAAGCATGACTTTATCGATCGTTAGATCATGAGAAACGACAACCTTGCCAAGACCCAATACCTTAGAATGTGAGGCATCACCCCACTCGACATTGGTGGGCATAGATGGGATCTTTTGCACGTCCACCACCAAGTCCTTGCTCCCGGTCATATGATTCGTTGCTCCACTATCGAGCAACCATGATCCCCCACCGGAAGCAAACACCTACATGAAATCAATGCTTGGTTTTAGGTACCCATTTAGTAATGGGTCCTTTGATGTTAGTAACGAGGGTCTTAGGAACCCAAATAGACCATTCAATGTACTCATAAGAAGAACCAACAAATTTAGCATAAACATGCCCATCACTAGCACGGCACAACACATATGAGGGGTTAAAGTCGCGGCTATGTTCAAGGGATGACGTTGTCCTTCTTGGCATTGCCACCCTTTGCATGGTTCTTCTTCTTCTTGAAGCACCCTCTCCTCCCTCACAAAAGTTTGCTTGAGAGGAGGAGGTTGCTTGGTCTTGTCATTCTTCTTCTTGCTCTTGGGCTTGGGCGCCAACCCAATCCCTCCTTGGCTACAACTTCCTTTTGATTACTCAAAAGGTCGTTAAGGTTCTTCTCACCTTGTATGCATGTGACAAGGCCCTTTTCAAGTTGCTCCTTCAACTTAGCATTCTCTCAACAAGATGCACATGCTCACAACAAGGGTTAGTAGCATTTGCATTATAAATCAATATCATATGAGGAAAGGTGGCTTTCTCCTTGGTTAGCTTCACTTGGAGTTGATCATGAGACTCTTTGAGACTAGCATGAGCACCCTTCAAGACTTTGTGAGCCTTGTCGAGAATGTCAAACTCCTCGTTGAGTCTAGCAAGATCAACTCCAAGCTTTGCCCTCTCGGAGCTAAGCACACGAGACACAACAAGAGCATGATCAAGGTCTTTCTTTAATTTAGCATGATCATCATTGTATGACTCCTCAAGAGCCAAACGAAGACAACGCCTTCCTCAAGAGCATTGGAAAGATCCAAATCTCATCGGCATAGTCACGACTATGCCCTTCCATCTTAGAGATGGTTTCTTCATGAGCCTCGATCATGACATTAGCTTCACCAAGTTGTTCCAAGAGAGCAACGGTGCTTCTTGGATTTGCCCTTGAGTTTACCCATAAAGATCTCAAACTCATTCTCATCCACATTAGTCCTCATGTTCATCAATGCAATCCACAAAGAAGAATGATTGATGATGGTAGTTTTGATGTTGGGGTTACCTTGTTGGTGGCTTTAGCCATGAGGCACTTGGCGGTGATGCTTTCATTGGGTGAATCAAGAGAGACACTGAGGAGTCGCTGTAATGGCAACGGAGGCCATGGCAACCGACTCACCATCTTCATCATCATCATCATCCTCATTGTACTCTTCTTGAACCACCAATGCTTTGTGAGGAGCCTTCTTGGTGAAGTTGCTCTTGTTGGGGAAAGACTTGGCCTTGTCCTTACGGATGAGCTTGCCACCATTGTCTTCCCTCTTCTCATATGGGCACTCCGCAACAAAGTGACTCACATTGCCACAATTGAAGCAAGTCCTCACTCGTTGATTGCCCCTTGCGCCACTTGAGTTGCTCTTGTTGAAGTTGGGCCTTGAGTTCTTCTTGCTCCAAAATTGCCTTGAAGCAAGGGCCATGTGTTCATGATAGTCATACTTCGTATCTTCGAGGTTGCTCTCTTCTTCTTCCTCCTCTCCATCTTCTTCGACACAAATCTTGGCCTTCAAAGCGAGGTTGGGCTTCTTTGATCTTTGGGAGTGAAGCACCGCATTGTCGGCGGTCTTGTCCAATATGCTCATAGCCACAAACTCATCCAACACATCACTTGAGGACAGGGTGTGGAAGTCCGGCCGTTAACGGATGACGAAGGACATGGCTTTGTGGTAGGGCATCATTGCCTTGAGGAATTTGCGCTTGATCCAGTTGTCATCCGTGTCCTTACTTCCATGATCCCGGAGGGAGACTGCAAGCTTGCTTACTCTCTGATAGAGCTCACAAGGTTCTTCTTCTTCTTTCATTGCAAATTCATCGTCTTCATCTTGGACCACTTCATAATTGAACGTTGAATGCTTGCGCTTCCTCGATAAAGGAAACCACCTTGAGCCAAGCATCTTTGGCAAGGGAGTAGGGCGAAGATGAGGGAGGTCTTCGGAAGGATTGCTTCTTGGATGATGAAGAGAGCATTCTCATTGAATTGATGGTCCACGACTTCTCTAGGAGAGAAGTTGCTGAATCATGGATAGAAACCTTCTTCAATGATTCTCCAAAGGTTAGTGTTCACATGATTTAAATGACGCTTAAAACGATAAACCCAAGAATCAAAATCCTCCTTTTATCAATCTTAGGTGGTGGACCGCATGATTCAAATGAGTGGAAGGAATCGGTCCACCATAAACGGGAGGAGGTTGCACATGGGCTAAGATGCCGTGCCATTCTTACCACTAGACGATGGGGCTTTCTCACTAGAAGCTTCCCCTTATCGGAGTTAGCATCCGCCCCGTGTTGGCGGGATCACCCACTTTCACGGGTGCGGTGGAAAGTTTAAGCCCTTCTAGGAATTCCTTAAACATGTCCTTGACCTCGGTCGTCATGGAGGTTTTCAATGTGTCCAACGCCACATTGAATTCCTCACGAGAGATCGAGGTACCCCCATCTCCCATAGATGATATCAGATTCGCACCGGAGTGCTCCCCCACATCATCTACGACGTCAACCATACTCTTCGGACGGTAAAGTCCTTAAAAAGAGACGAGGCTCTGATACCAATTGAAAGGATCGATATAGTTGACTAGAGGGGGGTGAATAGGCAACTAACAATTTTTAAGCTTTTCTTTACCAATTTAAACTTTGCAATAATAAAGGTTGTCTAGAAGTGCAACTAGGTGGACAACCTATATGATGCAATCAACACAAGCACAAGAGCAAGCAAAGATAGAAACACAAATAAGCTTGCACAAGTAAAGGGATAAGATAACCAAGAGTGGAGCCGTGGAGACGAGGATGTGTTACCAAGTTCCTTCCTTTGAGGGGAAGTACGCTCCATTAGAGCGGTGTGGAGGCACAATGCTCCCCAAGAAGCCACTAGGGCCACCAGAATCTCCTCACGCCTCGACAATGCAAGAGTCGTGATTCCACTATTGGTGCCCTTGAAGGCGGCAACCAAACCTTTACAAACAAGGTTGGGGCAATATCCACAACTTAATTGGAGGCTCCCAACAACACCACGAAGCTTCACCACAATGGAATATGGATCCACGGTGACCTCAACCGTCTAGGGTGCTCAAACACCCAAGAGTAACAAGATCCGCAAGGGATAAGTGGGGGAATCAAAAGTCTCTTGGTGGAAGTGTAGATCGGGCCCTTGTCACCCAATCCCGAGCAAATCAACAAGTTTGATTGGCTAGGAGAGAGATCGGGCCAAAATGGAGCTTGGAGCAACAATGGAGCTTAGAGATGGAAGAGGTGGTCAACTAGAGGTAGGAGACACGCCTTTATACTCGGAGAAAAGATCCAACCGTTATCCTCTAGTTCAGCTCATGACACGCGCGGTACTACCGCTCAAAACGCGGTATTATCACATACCACGCGGTACTACCGTGGAAGGCCACGGTATTACCACGGCGGCAGCAGAGCTCGGGACCGGCGTGATCGAGCGCAGAGATTACCGTGGCGCTGTATTATCACAAGCACCTTTGCGGTACTACCGCAAGGCGTGCAAGCCACGCTCACGAAGAGCGCGGATGAAATAAATTACATTTGTGCCTACTCGCTGAAAAAGAGTCAGTGCGAAAACCCGACGCGGTAATACCGCTACCGAGGCGCTGGTATTATCGTGGAGGCGCGATGTAAAAATTACATCCGCTCCTACAACCGCGGCGCAACGGTACGGGGCATGAGGGCCACGGTACTACGGCTCCAAGAGAGCGGTACTACCGTGTCCACTCGCGGTACTACCGTGTCCACTCGCGGTACTACCGCGCAGGACGAGTGGTACTACCGTGTGGGTGCGGATGTAAAAAATTACATCCGCGCCTACTACCGTACCGGAGCAGCACAAGGCGTAGGAGTTGCGGTACTACGGCTCCTGGGGAGCGGTACTACCGTGATCCCCAGCGGTACTACCGCTGGTTCTTGCGGTACTACCGCTCCCTAGAGCAGTACTACCGCAAGAACAACAATGGTCGTCGGATTTATGCACAACTATGACAACGGGAAGATGCTCCAAACGTGTTGATTCCACCCAAACCTTTCCGACGCGGACCCCCTCTTAATAGTACGGCTCTCCTACGACTCAAATCCACCAAAAAGAAACGTAGAACGACGCCGTCTTCAATAGTCTTCGAGGGGCACCGAATCGTCTCGTGCCTAGTGGTGAAACATCTGAGAAACTCAAGGCATACGATTAGTCCGCAAAAGTATCGTCATCAATCACCAAAACACTTAAGGGATAAATATGCCCTTACAAGTGCCTTGAAATGTACCTAAGGTGTGTTGTTCATGCTTCGCCAGCTAAGTGGGCTTCTTGGCTACCTCAAGCAGAATTCTGGTACAATACCACTTACCACTCTGCTTTGGGATGCACACCTTACAAAGCTCTATATGGGTATGAGCCACATGTGGGACAAGTGTACAGTCCAGCTCAGTCTCACAATATTGATGTACAGCAGTGGTTGTCTATACATACTGAACACACAACAACACTCAAAGAACAGCTAGCCAGAGCTCAAAGCAAATACAAAGAGTTTTCAGATTGCAAACGTACTGACAGACAGTTCATCAAAGGGGAGAAGGTCTATCTGAAGCTCCAACCCTATGCCCGCCTTCAAGGTAAATCGCCTCGCCTCAAATGGCCATGAAGTATTTTGGCCCTTTCAAAATCCTCTCCAAGATCAGTCAAGCAGCATACAGACTGGAACTGCCGCGTGGGAGCCTCGTGCATCCGGTTTTCCACGTCTCTCAACTGAAAGAACATGTGCCTGACCACACGCCAGTGTTCACTTCCCTGCCAGCACCACTGGATTTGTCTGGTCCAGAGATTCAGCCTGAGGAAATTCTGGATCGTCGGCTGGTCAAGAAGGGCAATGCAGTGCACTTGCAGGTGTTGATCAAATGGACCAAGTTTGCCGCTACAGATGCTACTTGGGAGGACTACCAAGTGCTCCGTACCAGGTATCCGAATGCGCCAGCTTGGGGACACGCTGGCTCTCCAGGGAGGGTATCACAAGATTGTGAGGCACCGACGACAGCAGGATCGACGGCAAGCGTAAGATGTGAGAAGAGGGCGGGTAATTCAAGTGGCGAGTGGGCCTTGGGTGTGTGTTGGCGTTGGGTCTTGGGCCGGCCCAGGTTGTAATCGAACCGTGCATATATAAGCAACGGTCGAGCTCTGTACGAAGGCATCGAGATTTTGAAATGAAATTCTGAACTTATCCCCTCGCTGCCTTCTCCTACCTTCTTACCTCGCTCCTCTCGATCCAGATCTTCTCCTCCACCTCCGATCACTACTCCGACGAACCTGGCCGCCCCTAGGGCGTGACATAACCCCTTGTGAACTCAATTCGTATTGGGTAGTGAATCGCCGTGAACCAAGGAATTGCAGGTAACTATGCATGTTCTTTTATCCAGTTATTATATTAATTGGATTTGTGGTCATGTACATCACTTTGATGCCCGGGGATGCGTTTTCTTTCATTATCCATAAATTTCTTATAAGTGAATACCGTGAAGAAACATGTGTATGTACTACCTCCGTTCCTAAATACAAGTCTTTGTAGAGATTTCACTATGGACCACATACGGATGTATATAGAATTATAGATGCATTTAGAAACCGAGGGAGTATGTGATATTGGAGCATGCCTAGGGACTGATTCCTTCAATACAAATCATGTTCCTGCAGCTGAAATAAGCAAAGCAATCACCAAGTTCCCTATGATCTATCTGACCAAATTAATTAAGTATCTATAGTTCATATTCTTTTATGAGATTGTTTTAAAATGCACTAATGAACATTGGAGCAACATTGATTACTCGATTCTTATTTGATCCATCAACACGCACAATTGCAGGTACAACAATGCTTGGCATTCAGGATGCAACGAAGCAGGAAAAATCAAAGGTGGATCTTGTCCAGCTGATAAACAAGAAGGGCACCGACCTAAGGGTGATCACAGTGGGCGGAAAAGGTGCTGATCTTGGGCAGACACTGATCATATGGGCAGCTTACGAGGATCCAGAGGTCAAAAACAATTTTCCATGCTGAGCATGGGTGAGGTTGATGCATCCTTTCAATCCAGAAGACTTCATTCAAAGTTTAGTGGAGCAGTTTCACACATCTGTAGGGGTTGACATTCTGCTGGAAACGAAAAAGATGGGGCAAGAGTTAGCTGAGGAATTCAATGGATATGTCAATGCCAAGAAGTTCCTGATTGTGCTTAATGACTTATCAACCATTGAAGAGTGGAATCGGGTTAAGAGGTGCTTCCCAAACAATAAGAAAGGGAGCCTGATAATAGTGTCCACAAGGCAAGTTGAAGTTGCAAGCTTATGTGCAGGACAAGAAAGCATAGTATCTGAGCTCAAGCAATCGTCTATTGATCAGAATATTTACGCTTTCTATGAGAAGGTAACTTCAAAGTTCTACCGCTTGTGCTCTTCTAGTTCAGCCTTTTGATTTAATTAACTGCATTTGCATTTAAGTCATATTACTTATTAGTTTCTCTCTATTTAGAGATATATACATTAACTGTATCTTCATTGTCCAAGTTCAAAACTTAGACCACCAATAAATCCAATAATACATACATTATATGACACAAAATTGATTCCACTGGATTCGTATTCAAAGCATTTTCTTGTGATGATGTTTTTAAATTATTAACAAAAAAATTACAGTCAAAGATTGAATGTAGACAGTCAATGACCACATGTGTGAGCAATTAGTAAGGGTTTGCTTATCTGGCTGTTGATGATCTGTTTTTGTTATCAATAGCTAGCTATATACACATTGCCCCCCAGCAATATGCTGGTTAATAAAGGACAAGGGTACTAAGCATGTCGATTATTGTTGTAGCACAATAGAAAACCATCTCAGTAGTGGTGGCGCATGTAGTAAAAGACTGAACATAGACAGTCAAAATATGTCATATATTTCTGAAAGTAAGAGATCAGTTAACAACAACCACATGAATGAGAGCGATTCATTAGAGTATACCTTACTTGGCTACCGATGATCTTATGTTTTTGTTATCAGTAGCTAGCTATATACACCTTAGTTCCTAGCAATATGCTAAGGACTCAAGCTCCAAGTTCAAGAGGCACCGGGGTGGATTTTTGGATGGCTACTCTCGTCCCTCCCCTCCCTCTCCTCCCGCTCTCCTCCGGCAACACCTCAACCAATCCCACTCCCTCCTTCCTGGCTCCGGCGACGACATCCTTCCACGATCCTCTTCGTTGGAATGACTCCCCCTCCGACAAGGCGCTGCGAGCTACGCTCGGCGTGGGCGACGCGATGGGGGAGGATTTTCAGGCGTAGGTGTGGAGATGCCTCTCCATGCACATCAACCCGCGCCGCCATGAAGCTCCATGCTTCCTCTCGGTTCACGTCCACCACGACACGCTCGACCTCGACGAGATTCTCGTGGCTGTCCTCATGCAAGCTTGCCTGGGCGGCAACGCCCCAGCCTTCCAGGTGACTCGCCTACAGGATCAGCTCTTTCGCATCTCTGTCTCCCACAAGCGCATCATTCAAGCGCTCATCGCCGAACCCATTCTCACCGGAAAAACCCACTCCATTCAGTTTCTTCCTTATCCACCGCCAAACACCTCCACACACCAACAGCCCATTCGCCGAAGAAAGCTTTTCGACATCGGGGACCGCTTCGGCCATGCTGACGCGTTTCTCCGCTCTCAGCTTCGTCTCGTCCCCTCTCCCGGAATAGACTTTGAGCTCAATATCCTTGAGCTGTTCTCATCCAAGGTTTTCGACGCGCCTCCGGCCGCAGCCTCACCCAGCTCCATCATCTTCTTCGTCCACAAAGCGGACTTCATGGTCGATGAAACTCTCGTCGCCACCCTCCTCTTGTTCCGCTTTGGGGGACACGCGAGGTTCATCGCCGTTCATCGTCTCTCCAACGCTGCCTTCGCAGCGCCGGTCTCCTCCAACACCGTCGCAACTCTCATGGCGGCATGCTCACCAATTGTGGCTCCTCGACTGTTTGCCACCATTACGGTTGCGCCTCTCGGCTCGCCAGCATCGCTGGCTGGGCGGCCACAGTCGCCGCCTCGCTCATCGCCGGTGCCCCCCTGCATCGTCATCAACGACCAACCACGCTCCCCTCCGTGCATGTCCTCCATGCAGGTGGGACCAGACGCCTCCAACGGTCGGCCACCCGCTGGGCCTACTACGACTTCCGCACCACTCTCTCCACAGCGATCGCATGCAAAGGTACGACCGTTCCGACCGGGCATTTCGTTTAATAAGCTGATTTACTCTAAGTACCACTGTCTTGTCACCACGCCCACCACATGCTTATCCCACAAGCCAACTACCCCTATATGGATTGTGTTCTACTCAAAAACAGTGTGTGCTAATGAAACCTTGATCAATAATGCTCTAGACCACCAATTCTCATTTCAACGGGCCTTCCACGCCACCACGCTAGCTCCTAATTTGTTCCTAGTGCATGTCTACTCGGACCATGTCAGAAATGAAGTCCTCCGTGTCGCGCCCATCCAGTTTTCGAATTTTGAACTACAACTATTCGACTCATTTGACCACGCTACGCAAACAGTGCGATCAGTACCGCTGCCTGTCGTGTTTGAACCGGACTCAATTGGACCGTCCGTGCCCATCGTGCCTACCCACCGCTCGTCCTGCCTTGGACCGCATCCGTCAACTATAATACTACCCCAAGATCTATCTCCCCTGCACGCCAAGATTCACGGCACTGTTCCCTGCGTGGAATTCACTACTGATGACCATGTTGACCGCAATGCCATCGATTCCTGGGACACGTGTGCCACTCACCTGGATCGGCCGCCCCCGTCGGGTCTCCCCGCACCCCTTCTCCAGAGAGAAAAAATGATGAACTAGGTGGCTATACCGTACCCTCCCTAGACCAACCCTGTATTTTAAACGAGCCGGCCACTATCGACCCGCCTCCACGCCACACATCACATCACTCTGATGCATCGACCCACCCCCGAGTCGAACCAGCCGCCCTCCGGTCGGCAGCAAAGCCCGCGCGATCCCCTAGGCGCCTCTTCACACACAACTACACACCCTTCAGACACTGATTCACGGGCCCCACAATCACCCCCCAGCAACACCACCCAGCATGACAAAAACAACGCTTGCATGCACACGCATGCGCCCATCATCGCGTCTAGTCCACCACCTGCCTCCCCTACCTCCGCCAGCCTACGCCCCGCCCAGTCCCCTCAGCTCCGTCCCGAGATCGCCACTAACCAGTCGCACGCCCCTGCCGCTGCTGCCACCTCTCTGCGATCTTCGATCTCCACGCCGATGCAGGACCCACGCTCCTACCGGGAGGTTTTGCTGAGCTCCCTGCCTAGGGTCTCTGCATCTACCCGCTCGCATCCATCGGCCTCTCCGGCCTATATATCCCCCTCTCCTCAGATAGCAAACCTCAAACACATACACCACCATTACAGCCGAAAGAGGAAGACTAGATGCTTTCGGTGCCTTGCTAGTGATCACACTATCGCCGACTGCCGCGACCCCGTACGGTGCTCTCGCTGCTGGTGCTCCGGCCACCGGAGTTTCAGGTGCAAGGCCGTCCGCTTCCTCCCGTTCTTCCCGTCTATGCCTCCTTCTCCTCATATTAACCCCGCTTTTGTGCGGCCTCCTTGCAGCTAAAGCTCAATGGCTCACACGACGGGCACCCACACCGCCTCCGGCTCTTCTGCCGACTCCGCGCGCTCCAACGGCGCTCCGATCTGGTTCGGCTCCCACTGTGTTCTCAACAATGACCTGCCACCCTTCCGCCTCCCGCTAATCTTCGGGCCGCGTGCATCGTCCTCATCCCCCCCGGCGCCATCCTTCGCCCCGCCTCCGCCACCATCCCCAGTCACCATGACCTCCCAAGCCTCTGGCTTCTCTCCCACGTCTCCCCACATCCCTCTCCTCGTCCCTCCCAGCTGCCTCGTTAGGCAAGTTGACAACCTAGCCTACGTACACCTTGCCACCCCCATGCACAACCCATTTAGGTTCATTCGTCAAGCCCTTGCGCACCACCGAAACAACCCCATGTTCGGCCTCACCTCCTCTGCACGTGGCGCCGGGCGTCTCTTCTTCCCCAACGCGGAGGAGCGCCTCGCGGCCACAGGCCATGGGCCAATCCACTTCCAGGGTAACACCCTCTTCTTCGAACGGCCAGAGCACGCCGACAACAGATCCACTGCCATCTTCATTCACATGGCGGAGATCGAGGCTTTCGATTTCCCCGACGAACTCTGGCATCCGGAGGGAGTCGACTACTTCTTCTCTCATCTTGGAGATTTCGTCTCCGCCGACCAACACTGCTTCCAGGGTGACTACTTGAGCGTCCGCGCTCTGGTTATGGTTGCCCGTGATTTCGTGCTTCCCCCATGCCTCATGGTGCGCCTCCCTGACAATGACGTTGTCATAGTCAAGCTTGAGAGCCGTTCGCTCTTCCGCCATGGCTCTGATGCTTCTCCCTTCTCCTCGGAGGATGGAGACGATGGCTCCCTCTCCTCCCTCATAACAAACCCTCGCCTCTCACCCTCCACCATCTCTCAGATCAGAAACATTGCCACGGACATGTCCCCATTTGCATGTTCCCCGGAGTCTCCCACGGGCCCTCCTCCATCACCCGTGGACCGGCCCCTCGAAGGCATTCCGATCCTGGCTGTCATGGTCGATGGCATGCCTGTCGCCATGCTGGTTCATGCCCCTTGGGCTCCCCCTGCTCGCTCTCCCACTCCGGCTATGGAGACGATTCGACCAGGCCGTTCTCGCCCTCTGCTTGCCCTGCCATCTCCACCACCTTCTCCGCCGCTCCCAGCTCCGCCGTCCCCCCCCCCCCCACCACCACCCCCACCTGCCCCCACGGCCATCCTCTCAACGGAGCCCACCCACGAGTGCCATGCCAGGCGTATCAGCAGACGCGCAAAGATGGCGGCCGACTCTGGCATCAAAGCCAAGCGCAGCGCCAGGCTTGCTGAGATCGAGCCGCCTGTCTACTCCTCAATGACTGCCAGGGCCATGCGCTCCAAGGAAAAGAAGCTGGACCTGGCTGCTGCGTCCAAGGATCTATCTGACGCTCTGATCCACGCTCTTCTCTGCGACGAGACTGGGCTCGTCGACGGCTCTGCTCACGGCCTCGCCTCGCCTGATGATCTTGCTGTTGTTGCTGCTGCATGCGGCGCCTCGCCGGAGGTGGTTGCAGACATTGCTTCGGGCTCTGGTGACCTGGGGTCGCCATGATCTGCTCTCTGCTCTGTGGCCACGAGGGTGGCGGCCAATCATGGCCATGTATCCGGTGTTTAGCACCACTTAGTAGTTGCTATGCTAGAACGACTCAACCTATTAGTGTGCTCACGCCTACTTCTGTCAGTTTATCGTACTGTAACTTGCCCCGATATGGTTGTCAATCGGAAAAATACCCCTATGTAAGGTGCCACCCCAAGTTTCAACTATGAAAAACGCCTCCTACTCTATCGTCTCCTGGAATGTACGTGGATTAGGTGATAATGACAAATGTGCTAACGTGTTCTCTGAAATCAATCTCCTGCGCCCATCTATAGCCCTTCTTCAAGAAACCAAGTTACAAAAACTGGACACAATCAAGCTTCGATCGATCTTGCCACGATTCCTCGACTCTAACAATCACCTGGACGCAACGGGATCTGCGGGCGGCATTCTTTCGGCCACCAACTCTCGATGCTTCACGCTCATCAACTGTCAACATAACCGCTTCACAACAACCTTAACACTATCATGTCTTGCATCGCCACACAACATCTTTGTTACAAACGTGTACGCTCCTTCGCAACGAGATCTAAAGATGGCATTCCTTGACGAACTAAAACTAATTGAACAACCACCGCATTCGCCCTGGCTCCTAATTGGAGACTTCAACATCACCAGATTCCCCTACGAACGCAACAACAACAATTTCCGAAGATCGGAGGCCGACGTTTTTAACGATACAATTGATCAACTTGCTCTCCTTGAGCTACCACTCCTTGACAGAGAATTCACTTGGTCAAACAAAAGGCAGTCTCCCACTCTAATCCGACTGGATGGGTTTCTGATCAACCTCGCTTGGGATGCTATCTTCCCAAACTCACATCTAACCTCTCTCACTAGGTTTATTTCTGATCACGTTCCACTTCTAGTCAAAGTATCCACGTCCGTCCCATCTTCCCACCTTTTTTGGTTTGAACGATTCTCGGCTTAATTTCCAAAATGTGCAGATGTTGTTCGAGAATGTTGGCAGCCCATCACTGCACGTCGGGGCCCCCCATGGACCCTGCCGCCTCCCTAGCTTTATGCATTAAATCTACGCAAATGGCCCTAAAGTCTTGGGCCAAAATGCTCAAGCCCATCCACCAATGAGAAACAAACTGCAAACTGGCCATCCAGGCCCTGGATTTAAACGAGGAAATCGCTCCACTCCTCCCGCTCGAACAAAAATTACGGCTCTCGCTCTCCATTCTGCTTCAACTCACTATCAAACAAAAAATCTCCTTCTGGAAACAAAGGGGCAAGGTCAGAATGGCCGTTGACGGTGACGAGAACACTCGATTCTTCCATGCCTCGGCCACCCAGCGATCGAGATCAAACAAAATACCCATGCTCATTCACAACAACGCTGAAGTTTTCCTCCACGAACAAAAAGCTCACATTTTCAAAGATTTTTTCAACCAATTGATAGGAACAACTAAACATGCAACGTGGAATTTCAGTCTTCTGCAGCTATACCCCTCTCCCCTCCCTCAGCTCCGTGATCTAACACTACCCTTCTCCCACGACGAAATCCATCAAGCTTTTCTATCCATGAACACCAATGCCAGCCCTGGACCAGACGGCTTTGGGCCCATCTTCTTCAGAAAATATTGGAATATCATCAAACCATCCATCCTACCATTCTTCGCTGCCTTCCAGGATCAAACCGGCTCTCTCAAACGCTTCAACCGAGCCTTCATGGTGCTTCTACCAAAAACTCAGGCGCCAACTGCTCCTGACGCGTTTAGACCTATCTCCCTCCAAAACTGCACGCCAAAAGCCGTCGCCAAAATCCTCACAAATAGAGTTAAACCTCTCATTCCGCTTCTCATCCATTACGATTAGACGGGCTTCCTTCATGGGCGTAACATTGCTGAAAACTTCATTTATGCTGCGGACATTCTCAGTACGTGCCACTCTCGCAAAGCTCCGACCATGGTTTTTAAACTGGACTTCAGGAAAGCATTTGATTCCATATGCTGGTCCTCCCTCATTCAAATTTTAAAAGCCTGCGGTTTCCCTTCCATCTTCTGCGCATGGGTCCAAAACATCCTATCCACTAGAAAAACGGCTATTCTTTTGAATGGAGTTTCGGGGCCATGGATTCAATGTAGATGTGGTCTTAGACAAGGGGACCCCTTCTCTCCGTACCTGTTCATCATCGTCGAGGATGTACTTCAAAGAATAATCGCCAAAGCCTTCCAATCTAACGTTCTCTGCCACCCTCTACGACCAAATGAACCTCCGGTGACACTGCAATACGCGGACGATACCCTCATTATCACTGCTGCTAATGAGGCAGCCACCGTGCTTCTCAAAAAAACCCTTCATGATTTCACCCTTGCAACGGGGTTGGTAATCAACTTTCACAAAATAGCTCTTCTCACTATTGCTACTGACTCAGCCACACAAAACAACATTGCTGCAGCTATTGGATGCTCACCATCCTCCTTTCCACTAGTCTACCTAGGCCTTCCACTATCCCCTACAAAATTACCGCTGACTGCCTTCGACCCGATCATAGATAACTTTCGGAAATTCCTCTTTGGATGGGTGGCGCGCCTTCTCTCACGAGGGGCCCGGCTCACTCTTCTGACTGCGGTCCTAGACTCCTTAACAGTTTATTTTATGTCAGTCTTCAGGCTTCCAAAATCCATCTTAGCAAAACTTGACGCTATTCGGAGGGCTTTCTTCTGGTCTAACGAATCTACATGCACTGGTGCAAGCTGCCTTGTCGCGTGGAAAAACGTTTGCAAACCTAAACATACTGGTGGTCTAGGCATTAAAAATCTTGAGATTCAAAACCGCTGCTTGCTCATGAAATTCTCTTCCAAAATTCTGCAACATCCAAATGTCCCTTGGACCCAGTGGTACAATCACCAGCATCCTCTTGGCATAGCTTCAAAAACTACACGTCCTTCCTTTCTATGGAAGGTTATCAACAGCAACTTGCCGCTGCTTATTGAACACTCCTTTTGAAGGAAATATGCCCTAGAGGCAATAATAAAGTTATTATTTATTTCCTTATTTCATGATAAATGTTTATTATTCATGCTAGAATTGTTTTAACCGGAAACATGATACATGTGTGAATACATAGACAAACAGAGTGTCACTAGTATGCCTCAACTTGACTAGCTCGTTAATCAAAGATGGTTATGTTTCCTAACCATAGACAAAGAGTTGTTATTTGATTAACGGGATCACATCATTAGGTGAATGATTTGATTGACATGACCCATTCCATTAGCTTAGCACCCGATCGTTTAGTATGTTGCTACTGCTTTCTTCATGACTTATACATGTTCCTGTGACTATGAGATTATGCAACTCCCGTTTACCAGAGGAACACTTTGTGTGCTACCAAACGTCACAACGTAACTGGGTGATTATAAAGGTGCTCTACAGGTGTCTCCAAAGGTACATGTTGGGTTGGCGTATTTCGAGATTAGGTTTTGTCACTCCGATTGTCGGAGAGGTATCTCTGGGCCCTCTCGGTAATACACATCACTTAAAGCCTTGCAAGCATTGCAACTAATGAGTTAGTTGTGGGATGATGTATTACGGAACGAGTAAAAAGACTTGCCGGTAACGAGATTGAACTAGGTATTGGATACCGACAATCGAATCTCGGGCAAGTAACATACCGATTACAAAGGGAACAACGTATGTTGTTATGTGGTTTGACCGATAAAGATCTTCCTAGAATATGTAGGAGCCAATATGAACATCCAGTTCCACTATTGGTTATTGACCGGAAACAGTTCTAGGTCATGTCTACATAGTTCTCGAACCCGTAGGGTCCGCACGCTTAAGGTTTCGATGACAGTTATATTATGGGTTTATGAGTTTTGATGTACCGAAGGAGTTCGGAGTCCCGGATGAGATCGGGGACATGACGAGGAGTCTCGAAATGGTCGAGACGTAAAGATCGATATATTGGACGACTATATTCGGAGTTCGGAAAGGTTCCGAGTGATTCGGGTATTTTTCGGAGTACCGGAGAGTTACGGGAATTCGCCGGGGAGTATATGGGCCTTATTGGGCCATACGGGAATAGGGAAGAGAGGCCAAAAGGAAGGAGGCCTGCGCCCCCCCTCTGGTCCGAATTGGACAAGGGGCACAGCCCCCCTTTCCTTCTTCCTCTCCCCCTCTTTCCCCTTCTCCTACTCCAACAAGGGAGGTGGAATCCTACTAGGACTAGGGAGTCCTAGTAGGACTCCACACTTGGCGCGCCCCCTCCCCCCTTGCTCCTTTATATACGGGGGCAGGGGGCACCCTAGAACACACAAGTTGATCTACGGATCGTTCCTTAGCCGTGTGCGGTGCCCCCCTCCACCATATTCCACCTCGGTCGTATCGTCGCGGAGTTTAGGCGAAGCCCTGCGCCGGTAGAGCATCATCATCGTCACCACGCCGTCGTGCTGACGGAACTCATCTCCGACACCCTGCTGGATCGGAGTCCGGGGATCGTCATCGAGCTGAACGTGTGCAGAACACGGAGGTGTCGTAAGTCCGGTACTTGGATCGGTCGGATCGTGAAGACGTACGACTACATCAACCGCGTTGTCATAACGCTTCCGCTTACGGTCTACGAGGGTACGTGGACAATACTCTCCCCTCTCGTTGCTATGCCATCACCATGATCTTGCGTGTGCGTAGGAAATTTTTGAAATTACTTTGTTCCCCAACAGTGGCATCCGAGCCAGGTTTTATGCGTTGATGTTATATGCACGAGTAGAACACAAGTGAGTTGTGGGCGATACAAGTCATACTGCTTACCAGCATGTCATACTTTGGTTCGGCGGTATTGTGAGATGAAGCGCCCGGACCGACATTACGCCAGACGCTTACGCGAGACTGGTTTCACCGCTGCGAGCACTCGCTGCTTAAAGGTGACCGGCGGGTGTCCGCTCTCTCACTTTAGTTGAACCGAGTGTGACTACGCCCGGTACTTGCGAAGGTTAAAACAGCACCAACTTGACAAACTATCGCTGTGGTTTTGATGCGTAGGTAAGAACGGTTCTTGCTCAGCACGTAGCAGCCACGTAAAACTTGCAACAACAAACTAGAGGACGCCTAACTTGTTTTTGCAGGCATGTTGTGATATGATATGGTCAAGACGTGATGCTATATTTTATTGTATGAGATGATCATGTTTTGTAACCGAAGTTATCGGCAATCGGCAGGAGCCATATGGTTGTCGCTTATTGTATGAAATGCAACGCCATGTAATTGCTTTACTTTATCACTAAGCGGTAGCGATAGTCGAGAAGCAATAGTTGGCGAGACGACAACGATGCTACGATGGAGATCAAGGTGTCGCTACGGGTGACGATGGTGATCATGATGGTGCTTCGAGATGGAGATCACAAGCACAAGATGATGATGGCCATATCATATCACTTATATTGATTGCATGTGATGTTTATCCTTTATGCATCTTATCTTGCTTTGATTGACGGTAGCATTTTAAGATGATCTCTCACTAAAATTATCAAGAAGTGTTCTCCCGAGTATGCACTGCTGCAAAGTTCAGAGTGCCAAGACACCACGTGATGATCGGGTGTGATAAGCTCTACGCCTATCTACAACGGGTGCAAGCCATTTTGCACACGCAGAATACTCAGGTTAAACTTGACGAGCCTAGCATATGCAGATATGGCCTCGAACACGGAGACCGAAAGGTCGAGCGTGAATCATATAGTAGATATGATCAACATAGTGATGTTCACCATTGAAAACTACTCCATCTCACGTGATGATCGGTTATGGTATAGTTGATTTGGATCACGTGATCACTTAGATGACTAGAGAGATGTCTGTCTAAGTGGGAGTTCTTAAGTAATATGATTAATTGAACTTAAATTTATCATGAACTTAGTCCTAGTAGTATTTTTGCAAATTATGTTGTAGATCAATAGCTCGCGTTGTTGCTTTCAAATGTTTATTTTGATATGTTCCTAGAGAAAATTGTGTTGAAAGATGTAAGTAGCAATGATGCGGATTGGATCCGTGATCTGAGGTTTATCCTCATTGCTGCACAGAAGAATTATGTCCTTAATGCACCGCTATGTGACAGACCTATTGCAGGAGCAGATGCAGACGTTATGAACGTTTGGCTAGCTCAATATGATGACTACTTGATAGTTTAGTGCACCATGCTTAACGGCTTAGAATCGGGACTTCAAAGATGTTTTGAACGTCATGGACCATATAAGATGTTCCAGGAATTGAAGTTAATATTTCAAGCAAATACCCGAGTTGAGAGATATGAAGTCTCCAACAAGTTCTATAGCTAAAAGATGGAGGAGAATCGCTCAACTAGTGAGCATGTGCTCAGATTGTCTGAGTACTTCAATCGCTTGAATCAAGTGGGAGTTAATCTTCCAGATAAGATAGTGATTGATGAATTTCTAGTCACCATCACTAAGTTAGTAGAACTTCGTGATGAACTATAGTATGCAAGGGATGACGAAAAAGATTCTCGAGCTCTTCGTGATGTTGAAATCAACGAAGGTAGAAATCAAGAAAGAGCATCAAGTGTTGATGATTGACAAGACCACTAGTTTCAAGAAACGGGCAAAGGGAAAGAAAGGGAAACTTCAAGCAGAATGACAAGCAAGTTGTCACTCCCGTGAAGAAGACCAAAGCTGGACCAAAGCCTGAAACTGAGTGCTTACACTGCAAAGGAAATGGTCACTGGAAGCGGAAAAGCCCTGAATATTTGGTGAGTAAGAAGGATGGCAAAGTGAACAAGGGTATATTTGATATACATGTGTTTGATGTGTGCCTTACTAGTGTTTATAGTAGCCCCTGAGTATTTGATACTTGTTCGGCTACTAAGATTAGTAACTCAAACAGGAGTTACGAAATAAACAGAGACTAGTTGAAGGGAAGTGACGATGAGTGTTGGAAGTAGTTCCAAGATTAATATGATCATCATCGCACACTCCCTATACTTTCGAGATTAGTGTTAAACCTAAATAAATGTTATTTGGCGCTTATGCTGAGCATGAATATGATTTGATCATGTTTATTGCGATATGGTTATTCATTTAAAAGTTAGAGAATAAATTGTTATTCTGTTTACATGAATAAGACCTTCGATGGTCATACACCCAATGAACATAGTTTGTTGGATCTCGATCGTAGTGATACACATATTCATAATATTGATGCCAAAAGATGAAAAGTTAATAATGATAGTGCAACTTATTTGTGGCACTCGCCGCTTGGGTCATATCGGTGTAAAGTGCATGAAGAAACTCCATAAAGATGGATTTTGGAATCACTTGGTTATGAATCATTTGATGCTTGTAACCGTGCCTTTTGGGCAAGATGACTAAAACTCTGTTCTCCGAACAATGGAACAAGCTACTGACTTGTTGGAAATAACACATATATACCGATGTATGCGATCCAATGAGTGTTGATGCTCGTGGCAAGTATCGTTATTTTCTGACCTTCACAAGATGATTTGAGTAGATATGGGTATATCTACTTGATGAAACATAAGTCTGAAATAGTTGAAAGGTTCAAAGAATTTCAGAGTGAAGTGGAAAATCATCATAACAAGAAAATAAAGTTTCTGCGATCTGATCGTGGAGATGAATATTTGAGTTACGAAGTTTGGTCTTCAATTGAAACAATGTGGAATAGTTTGACAGCTCACGCGACCGGAACACCACAACGTTATGGTGTGTCCGAACGTCAGAATCAAGACTTTATTTGATATGGTGCGATCAATGATGTCTCTTACTGATTTACCACTATTGTTTTGGGGTTATGCATTAGAGACAGCTGCATTCACGCTAAAAGGGCACCATATAAACCGCTGAGACGACACCGTATGAACTATGGTTTAGCAAGAAACCAAAGTTGTCGTTTCTTAAAGTTTGGGTTATGATGCTTATGTGAAAAGTTTCAACATGATAAGCTTGAACCCAAATCGAAAAGTGCGTCTTCATAGGATACCCAAAATGTTGGGTACACCTTCTATCACAGATCCGAAAGGCAAGACATTCGTTGTTAAGAATGGATCCTTTCTAGAGAAGGAGTTTCTCTCGAAAGAAGTGAGTGGGAGGAAAGTAGAACTTGATGAGGTAATTGTACCTTCTCCCTTATTGGAAAGTAGTTTATCACAGAAATCAGTTCCAGTGATTCCTACACCAATTAGTGAGGAAGTTAATGATGATGATCATATAACTTCAGATCAAGTTGCTACCAAACCTCGTAGGTCTTCCAGAGTAAGATCCGCACCAGAGTGGTATGGTAATCATGTTCTAGAAGTCATGTTACTAGACCATGATGAACCTACGAACTATGAGGAAGCGATGATGAGCCCAGATTCCGCGAAATGGCTTGAGGCCATAAAATCTGAGATAGGATCCATATATAAGAACAAAGTATGGACTTTGGTTGACATGCTCGATGATCAGCAAGTCAAGTTAAATAAATGGATCTTCAAGAGGAAGACGGACACTGATAGTAGTGTTACTATCTACAAAACTAGACTTGTCGAAAAAGGTTTTTGACAAAGTTCAAGGTGTTGACTACAATGAGATTTTCTCACTCGTATCGATGCTTAAAGTCTGTCCGAATCATGTTAGCAATTGCCACATTTTATGAAATCTGGCAAATGGATGTCAAAAAAACTGCATTCCTTAATGGATTTATTAAAGAAGAGTTGCATATGATGCAACCAGACAGTTTTTGTCAATCCTAAAGGTGTTAACAAAATGTGCAAGCTCCAGAGATCCATCTATGGACTAGTGCAAGCATCTCGGAGTTGGAATGTACGCTTTGATAAGTTGATCAAAGCATATAGTTTTATACAGACTTGCGGTGAAGCCTGTATTTACAAGAAAGTGAGTGGGAGCACTACAACATTTCTGATAAGTATATGTATGACATATTGTTGATCGGAAATAATGTAGAATTATTCTGCAAAGCACAAAGGAGTGTTTGAAAGGAGTTTTTTCAAAGAAAGACCTCGGTGAAGCTGCTTACATATTGAGCATCAAGATCTATAGAGATAGATCAAGACGCTTGATAAGTTTTTTCAATAAGTACATACCTTGATAAGATTTTGAAGTAAGTTCAAAATGGAGCAGTCAAAGAAAGAGTTCTTGCTTGTGTTACAAAGTGTGAAATTGAGTAAGACTCAAAGCCCGACCACGGCAGAAGATAGAAAAAGAATGGAAGTCATTCCCTATGCATCAGCCATAGGTTCTATAAAGTATGCCATGCTGTGTACCAGATCTATTGTATACCCTACACTGATTTTAGCAAGGGAATACAATAGTGATCTAGGAGTAGATCACTGGACAGCGGTCAAAATTATCCTTAGGGGAATAAGGATATGTTTCTCGATTATGGAGGTGACAAAAAGGTTCGTCCTAAAGGGTTACGTCGGTGCAAGTTTTTGACACTAATCTAGATGACTCTAAGTCTCGGTCTAGATACATATTGAAAGTGGGAGCAATTAGCTAGAGTAGCTCCATGCAGAGCATTGTAGACATAGAAATTTGCAAAATACTTACGGATCTGAATGTGACAGACCCGTTGACTAAAATTATCTCACAAGCAAAACATGATCACACCTTAGTACTCTTTGGGTGTTAATCACATAGTGATGTGAACTAGATTACTGACTCTAGTAAACCCTTTGGGTGTTGATCACATATCGATGTGAACTATGGGTGTTAATCACATGGTATGTGAACTATTGCTGTTAAATCACATGGCGATGTGAACTAGATTATTGACTCTAGTGCAAGTGGGAGACTGAAGGAAATATGCCCTAGAGGCAATAATAAAGTTATTATTTATTTCCTTATTTCATGATAAATGTTTATTATTCATGCTAGAATTGTATTAAACGGAAACATGATACATGTGTGAATACATAGACAAACAGAGTGTCACTAGTATGCCTCTACTTGACTAGCTCGTTAATCAAAGATGGTTATGTTTCCTAACCATAGACAAAGAGTTGTTATTTGATTAACGGGATCACATCATTAGGTGAATGATCTGATTGACATGACCCATTCCATTAGCTTAGCACCCGATCGTTTAGTATGTTGCTACTGCTTTCTTCATGACTTATACATGTTCCTGTGTGTCAGGACCCCGATCCTAAGTCACACCGATCTAGCATGTAACACATCATATCACTTTGCGGCCTCACGCACGGTATTCCCACGGTGTCGCCTTACCATGGCCCGGGACCGCTTATGCGTCTTTTGGCTCACGATATGATAGTGTCGCTAGCATCCATATGACAAAGAACCCGGCCGACATGGCTAGTCGTGAACCCAAAGCGGCGCTTAACCTATGGGGACAGGTATACATGAATCACATCGAGCATGTCGGTCATCAACGATACATTCGGCTGTAGCACTGGCTAACAGGACTCGGTATCCCGGCTGTAGCAGGCTAGGCAGACTCAATAACACCGCGTGACATTTTCCCAAGGGATGTATATAGGAACGAAGTGAAACACATGCCGCCAGTCAAGTGTCCAAGCAGTAGTGCTTTGGCTAGCAGGACTCGTGAACCGGCCAGAAGCGACTACTATCGCCGGAGGCACGAGACTACATTTCCCCATATGAGAGGCTGCCAAGGATAAACAACTAGTTTGTCGGATCCCACACATACCAAGCATTTCAAACATACACACAATATGCTCAATATGTGTAGATACAACATGGCATCACAACATAACTCTACGACTCAAAATATTATTCATTAGGCTCAAGAGTGAGATATTACAAACATGGGTCTCATGACCCAACACTCGAGCATACAAGTCAAAGCACAAGCGAAGCTAAACATGTCTGAGTACGCATAACTATAAATGAAGAAGGCTGAGAAGCCCGACTATCTACTGATCTCGCCGAGGGCACAAGATCGTAGCTGAGGTAACCAGCTAAACGTCAAGTCCAAGCGAACTACTAGCTAGACCGACGCCTCTCGCAAAAACATAGAATAGGCAAACGTGAGTACAATTGTACTCAGCAAGACTTACATCGTAACTAACTACATATGCATCATTATCAAAGGGGTGGTGGAGTTTGACCGCAGCAAGCCAGCTTTGACTCGTGGCTATCCCGAACTACGATCGCAAATAACTCTTTTGAGGTGGCGCACACGAGTCCACATATTCACCATATCAATACACCACTATGGACCCGCCCCGCCTCCCTACGAGAACGCCACCCATAGCACTCACGCTATCTTGCGATTTTAGAGTATCCACTTTCACTTGTCTATGAACCGATATAGGCAACCCAGAAGTCCTTCTCCGTGGACACGGCTATTCAATAGATCATATTAAACCCCGCAGGGTGTACTTCTTCACACACGCTCACCACTTACCGCCGCTTACACGACATGTACTCGCAACCTTCAAGCGGAAGCCCAACGTGGGTGTCGGCCACGGCCTACCTAAACACTCAAGTCCCTAGTCCAGGTTTATCGCCTATTCGGTTCCATCCGCAGGAGTCCGCCGAGGTTTCCCATACAGCCCCGAACGATGTGTGCAGGGTTCCCAGATACCAAACGGGCACTCGGTACACCGGCCCACGGTGCCTACCGCAACACAACCCACCCCTAAGGTCAGCTATGCGGCGGCCCCCAAAGATGTTACAAACACCGTAAACTACTTGCAACTCCTTGACCGAGGACAAGGGTGGTTAAGAAGCCGAGAGGGTCAATTAAGGATCCCAATGCGTGGTAGTAACTGTTTCATGGATCACAAACACGTAACTCAGTTCCCGAGGACGGTTTCAATGAGACAACCCACCATGTACTCCTACATGGCCTCTCACCGCTACCTTTACCAAATCGTGTTCACACACTTAGCTCACACACAAGAGGACATGTTCACACACCATTCCAATTCATTCCCGGCGAATCGACCTGACTCAACTCTAAGCAGTAGCAGTGCATGACAAACAAGCATGAATGAGTAGGCACAACATGGCTCAAGCAACTCCTACTCATGCTAGTGGGTTTCATCTAATTACTTGTGGAATGACAGTCATGCAGAGGATAAAGGGTACAGCTACCGCAGCAAGTAATGATGAAACGTTGTTGTCCTAATGCAGTAAAAGAGAGCAGGAGCGAGAGAGTGGGATTATATCGAATGAACAAGGGGTTTTGCTTGCCCGCACTTCAAGATAATATAGTTCTTCAATAGTGTCATCGAACAATCGCTTAACGCCGCTCATCGAGAGGGACAAACACCGCAAACAAGAGAGAACACAATCAATGCAATGCACATTCACATGAATGACATGTCATATTAAGGTACTGAATTCACCTAATGCAATAATAATCCGTTAGTTGAAGTGGAATTCAAACAAGGTTGAACTCCAACTCCAAATGCTATTTCATAAATTACCCTAATCATGATTCATCCTATTCAGTGATGTTAACTTGTTCAAACATGCATGATCATGGCATAAACAGATTCTTCATATTTTTCTGATCATTTTCATATATAAATTATTTCCATCCGAGTTACGGTTGAATTTATATGATTTTTAGAAGTTTGGGGTATTTTCCGAGATTTCTGAAATATATTAAATGAGAAAATGATTAATGACATCAGCATTAAGGCCATCATCGCGCCAGCAGGTCAATCATGCGGTCCAGTCAAATCTGACGCGGGGTCCCACGTGTCAGAGTAATTAGCTTAATTAGATTTAAATAAAACTAAACCTAGTTATTAAGAAGGGCTGGGCCCCACCTGTCATTGACTCAGGAGAGTCAACCAGGGCCCACCCGTCAAGGTCAAGGTCGGCTGTCGGCGTTTACCGCCCGCGCGACGCGGCGGCGCGAGAGTGAGTTTTGCCACTCCGACGACCAAATGGCCCATGAGAGCATCTAGGAGGAGCTGGGAGGAGCCAAGCTTTGGTGGGGTTAACCGTGGTCGGGTGGTTTGAAATGGTGCCGGCGGCGACCTAGGCGGCAGCCGGAGTTCGCCGAGGTCTAACACGGCGCTAGGGAGCACGGCGAGGCGCGTGGAGTGGCGCTTGCGCCCCGTGAGTGCGGTGAGGGCGTGGTGAGCTCGGGAGCGAAGGCAGGCGTTGTGGCTACGGCCACGCCATGGCCGGGCGGTGAGGAGCAACCGCCCGGTGGAAGTCGGCGTTAGCGAGAGGAAAAGGGCCAGGGAGAGAGGGATCGACGCAGCAGCTCAAATGGATCGAACGAAGGGGTTGGCGAGCTCGGGAGGCTTCATGACGGTGAATTGGCGGCGGCGATCCTCGGTGGCCGAGAAGGGGAAGACGCGTGGGCGGCGCGCGCAGGCTCCCGCGGTCCAATTGGTTGGTGTAGATGACGCAGAAGGCCATGGCGGTCCTCCCGACCCATCGGGAGGCACGGGATGGATGGTGGCTGCGGTGGAGCTCGCCGGTGGCGGCAGCTCCGCTCGGTGAGCTCTGGGAAGAGGGCCAGGGGAAAGAGAGGGAACAGCGAGTGAGGAAGAGGAGCGAGGGGGTTCGGGAGGCGCGTGGCATCTCCGGCCGAGGGGAGCCAGCAAAGCAGCAGGGAGGAGGTGGAGGCGTCGGCGTGGTCGCCAGAAACCCTCCTCCGCCATCGGCAGAGGTAGGCGACGAGCGGCGTGGCGGTTGGTGGGCTGGGCCACCAACTGGGCCAGCGAGGGAGGGGAGAAGGTGGGCGGGTGGGCTGAGAGGTAAGCCGTAATCCTTCTCTCTTTTCTTTATTCCATTTTCTATTTTCTGTTTTGTTTTAGTTTAGTAAAATACTAAACTATTTAAATAAATCCTGAAAATAATTGTGGGCATTAACTGAATTATTACAGAGGCCCTTAACTATTTTCAGAATTGTTGGAGCATTTAAAATATTAATAGTATTTAAATGCCCCAATTCAAATATAATATGGTTATTTCAAAATCCAAAATGCCTTGGAAAAATATACATCATCTCTGGATATGGGTTTCACCCTTTTCCATTAATCATGAATATTTCTGCAAACCAATTTGGGTTTTTGAAAATATTTTTGAATTTGAACCTATTTGAATTGCTTTAGTGCTAGGGCTGGATCATCCCCATTTCAAATTTCATGGAAATTAAACATGATGCATGGATGCAATGCTACTAGTTACAAGCAAGCTCTAGGGCTGTGACACTGTGACTATGAGATTATGCAACTCCCGTTTACCAAAGGAACACTTTGTGTGCTACCAAACGTCACAACGTAACTGGGTGATTATAAAGGTGCTCTACAGGTGTCTCCAAAGGTACATGTTGGGTTGGCGTATTTCGAGATTAGGTTTTGTCACTCCGATTGTCGGAGAGGTATCTCTGGGCCCTCTCGGTAATACACATCACTTAAAGCCTTGCAAGCATTGCAACTAATGAGTTAGTTGTGGGATGATGTATTACGGAACGAGTAAAGAGACTTGCCGGTAACGAGATTGAACTAGGTATTGATACCGACGATCAATCTCGGGCAAGTAACATACCGATGACAAAGGGAACAACGATATTGTTATGCGGTTTGACTGATAAAGATCTTCGAGAATATGTAGGAGCCAATATGAACATCCAGGTTCCACTATTGGTTATTGACCGAAACAGTTCTAGGTCATGTCTACATAGTTCTCGAACCCGTAGGGTCCGCACGCTTAAGGTTTCGATAACAGCTTATATTATGAGTTTATGAGTTTTGATGTACCAAGGAGTTCGAGTCCCGGATGAGATCGGGACATGACGAGGAGTCTCGAACTGGTCGAGACGTAAAGATCGATATATTGGACGACTATATTCGGAGTTCGGAAAGGTTCCGAGTGATTCGGGTATTTTTCGGAGTACCGGAGAGTTACGGGAATTCGCCGGGGAGTATATGGGCCTTATTGGGCCATACGGCAATAGAGAAGAGAGGCCAAAAGGAAGGAGGCCTGCGCCCCCCCTCTGGTCCGAATTGTACAAGGGACACAGCCCCCCTTTCCTTCTTCCTCTCCCCCTCTTTCCCCTTCTCCTACTCCAACAAGGGAGGTGGAATCCTACTAGGACTAGGGAGTCCTAGTAGGACTCCACACTTGGCGCGCCCCCTCCTAGGGCCGGCCTCCTCCCCCCTTGCTCCTTTATATACGGGGGCAGGGGGGCACCCTAGAACACACAAGTTGATCTACGGATCGTTCCTTAGCCGTGTGCGGTGCCCCCCTCCACCATATTCCACCTCGGTCGATCGTCGGGAGTTTAGGCGAAGCCCTCGCCGTAGAGCATCATCATCGCTACCACGCCGTCGTGGCCGACGGAACTCATCTCCGACACCCTGCTGGATCGGAGTCCGGGGATCGTCATCGAGCTGAACGTGTGCAGAACACGGAGGTGCCGTACGTTCGGTACTTGGATCGGTCGGATCGTGAAGACGTACGACTACATCAACCGCGTTGTCATAACGCTTCCGCTTACGGTCTATGAGGGTACGTGGACAATACTCTCCCCTCTCGTTTCTATGCCATCACCATAATCTTGCGTGTGCGCAGGAAATTTTTGAAATTACTTCGTTCCCCAACACCTTTGTCATCACATACAATGGCCTATCCACTTTCTTCTGGCTAGATAAATGGCTTCTACAGTCACCACTACAAAAAGTTTTCCCAAACCTCTTCTCGCACTCCATTGATGACAAGGTTTTAGTGGCTACTGTTTGGCAAACCAGCTTATTGGCGAACCTGCGGAACCGTCTGTCTAATGCTGCTGCTCGCAAGCTGGATTGTGTGTTGTTGTTGTTGCAGGACTTCCAACAGGTGGACCAACCGGACGAACGGTCTCTCGCCCATGGCCTGCCATTCTCGGCCAAGAATGCATACTCCTCTATTGTTGCTGAAGACTACACCGACCCGCACCATGATCTTGTTTGGGCTTCAAAAGTCCCGATCAAGGTCAAGATCTTCGCATGGCTTCTCCTCCGCGATCGGCTGAACACGAAGGGCAACTTGTTTCGCAAGCACATTGCCCAGTCAGCTGCTTGCCCTCGCTGTCAAGACCCTTATGAAGACGCGCTCCACCTCATCTCCACTTGTTCTTATGCTTCACAAGTCTGGACCTCCCTGGGTCTCCAGGCTCCAACCTCTCTTGATGATCTGCTCCAACACCCAACGCTTCATGGCCTCAACCCCAACATATGGCCGTCGGTAGCTCTGTCTATCTCTTGGAAAATTTGGGACTCAAGAAATGCTCTAGTATTCAGGAACGACGACCACTCCCTCAGGACCACGCTACGCAACATTGTTGCTGACTTCTCTTTATGGGTTTTTCGGTTTAAAAAGAAGGAAGACAATTTATTCGCTAAGCAATGGCTTCAGTTCTTATCCTCAGCTATTCCCTAAAAAGCTGACGTTGTAACAATCCTCTGTTGTAATTCTCAAACTCCCCCTTTTGAGTGGCAATATATTCAGGTGGGGAAGCTCTCACCCCCGGTGACCGTTTAAAAAAATATGCTAAGGACTGGAGGCAAGGGAAGTAAACATGTTGATTATTGTAGCACACTAGCAAAACTATCCTAATTGGGGTGGCGACTGCGGCAAAATACCAAAGTGCAGTAGTTAAATTTTGAAACTGCTTAACATATCTCGCTTGTGCCCAGGGTTCTCAAGATGGAACAGATTTAATGATGGTTGCCGGGCCTAGCTCAAAAAGTGCAATCACCAATGGTACAGACCAATCTCAGGGTGCTGATTGGAATCATGCGATGAGAAAGAGCTTCAGTTGCGCCATGTCCATGACAACTGCTCTAGAGGAATCACATCTTGTTGGTCGAGACAAAGAAATGAAAAAGATCATAGATCTTATTTTTGCTGAAGCTGGTGAACAACTTGAGGTGATCTCTGTGTGGGGAATGGGTGGTCTTGGGAAAACCACACTGGTCGGAGATGTCTATCAGCAGATCAATTGCAAGTTTGATAAGCATGCTTGTGTCACAATCATGCGACCTTTCATTCTTGAGGAGCTCTTTGGGAGCTTATTTATGCAACTAGATGCAGAATCTTCTGAAAAGAAGGATGTGGTGGGTTTGTTGGGCAGTGCAAAGAAAGCATCACCGCCGATGTCTCTTGCAGAGTTGGTTAAATGAGTTGGCCAAGCATATAGAAGAAAAGAGGTCCTTGATTGTTCTTGATGATGTGTCATCTACTGCAGAATGGGACCTGATAGTGCGAAAATTCCCTAAAATGACAAACGGAAGCCGGATCATAGTCACTACAAGGGAAGAGAATATTGCTAACCTTTGTTCAGTGAAAAAGGAAAACATATATAAGCTTGAAGCTCTGAAAGACAATGATGCACGTGTCCTCTTCAAGAAAAAGGTGTGTGGATAATATAAGTTGTTCCATTATTTTTGAATTGAAATTGAATTATAGTTAAGCACATTGCTGCCTGCCATATCCATTGAAAATGATATTACATTTCAGAGGAGGTGATTGACCAGGCTATAAAGCATGCCGCAAGGTTACATATAAATTATACCGCGCATCTTAGATCTCCCCTCCCCCGTCCCTCTCATGTTGCCTCTGCTCCCTGAGCATGTCCTACCTGGCCGTCTCACAAACCCCAACTATCCACAGCTCACGGGACCTACGACTGTCATGCTCATAGCTTATCCTCACGAACTGGATAAACTGGATCAATTCTCCTCTGCTAATGGAATTGCAGGAACTCTCTACCCTCTCAGCGAGGTTTGCAAATAAAGATGTGGATGTTTTTTTTGACGCGTCAACGGCGGGCTTACGCCGGCCTGAACATATATTATCACAGCAACATCCAGTTACAAAGAGAGGGACATATGGTTACAGTAGAAAAGAGGTGACGGGGGCAAAGAGAAAACAACAAAAAAGGAGGTATTTAGGGGTTACAATCTCGCAGCAAGATGAAACAACATGGAGGCCCAGTCCCGAATCAAGTTTTTTCTCGGAATATTGGCACATCTATTGGACCATAAGACCAGGTCGTCGGCGGCCGCCCAGGCGATGCAGTGGATCCCTTGGTTGTCGTTCCGAAAAACCTTGGCGCTATGCTCTTCCAAATGTTCCGAGTAAAGCCATGATCACGGTGGAGCGAACTTTATCGTGAATGGAAGACTGCCAAATGTGGAGAAGGTTGATAGGTCGAACGTCTTGAAGGCTTGACAGATGATCCCAAAGAGGTCGAAGCCGCCGACAGGTGAAGAGCAGATGATCATGCTCTCGCATTGCCCGCAGAGTGGGCATGCATCGGAAGTAGCTATAGATCTTCGGAAGCGACATTCGTTCGTATAGACGCGGTCCTTGTGTGCCAGCCAGATGAAAAGGCGACACTTGTTAGGGGTGTAGTTCTTCCATATCGCAGATGCCAAATGATCAACTGGCGCTTAAGCCCAAGTGGCTTTGTATGCTGTCTTGGTGGTGATAGGCTTGCCGTCGGACCTGCTAGTTCTCAAGTCTGCAACCTGCTCATTCAAGTTAATGGAAGCTAAAATAATGCGCAAGGCAACCAGCTCGTGATCAGCAGCGTGGGATAGTCTGGGGGTGAAGGAGAGGTTTAGGTCCGGAGTTGCGAGCGCATGAGCAACCGAGATGGTTTGGCACAAGCAGTGGGAGTATAGAGCGGAGTATTGGGTTGCTAAGGGGTAGGGGATCCCGAAGCCGAGATCATGCTGAAGGAAGTCGAGTCCCCATTTTCAATAATGACTTGAGAGATCGACCTAAAGAAGGAGAGGCCTTTAAAGATGTCTCTCCAAATTGGGGTGGAGAAATTGTCTTGGCTCCCTAGGTCATGGGAGTTTGTCCAACCATATTTGTCGATCAAATAGGTGGAGGAAGTGTTATTGTCGGAGAATGAAGTTTGGAAAGGTGTTTTAGCGGAAGGCACATGTTCATGTGTGGAAGTGAGAGGAAACCTAACCCCCGCTTTCAAAAGGCGCACACACAATATCCCAAGCCACTTTGCATTGCCCTCCAAGAACGATTCCTAACTGCACCAAAAAAAGCACGACACCGCTTTCTCAATCTCGAGGAGAGTACCTGCTGGGATTAGGAGCGAGCTCATCGCATAGATAGGCAAGGCACGAAGCAATCGAGCGAACCAGAATGGCACGGCCCAAGAGAGAGAGAGCAGACCACGCCATCCCGCAAGACGGCGGTCCACTTTGTCAATGATAAAAAGAACGCAGAGAGGTTGAGCTTTTTGGTGGATGAGAGAAGCCCTGTAAGATTGAGGAAAACTAGCCACAGGGCACCAAAAATATCCGCCAAATAAGTGGCCGTTTCATTATCGACATGAATAGGAGCAAAAGTGCTTTTGTGAAAGTTAATGGCCAGTCCCGTTGCAGCGGAGAACTGATCGAGCAGATTTTTTAGAGCCTGAAGTTGGGCAGCTTCCGCCGGGAGGATAATTAGCGTGTCATCTGCATATTGAAGAATGGGGCATGGCAGATTGTTGTTAAAGGGTGGGTAAGATCTCCGTTTTCAGAAGCCTGCAGAATTAGACGCTGAAGAACATCTGCCACAATGATGAAAAGGTAGGGGGAAATCGGGTCCCCTTGTCGTAAACCTTTGCGACAAGAGAACCAAGGCCCAGGTTTGCCATTGAGTAGGATAGCAGAATTGCTGGAGCAGTTAAGAGTATCGATCCAGCGGCACCAGCGTTCTGGAAAACCCTTAGCGCGGAGGATCTGTGCAAGGGCTATCCACGAGACATAGTCGAAAGCTTTGCAAAAATTAAGTTTAAGGGCGACCGCAGGGATTTTCCTTCTGTGGCAAGTTTGGACAATGTCCGCCGCTAGGGTGAAGTTTTCGGCAATCCCGCGTCCTTTGATAAAACCGGTCTGGCCATGATGGATTAGGTTGGGGATGATAGGCTGAGTTCTGTTGGCTAGGCATTTGGAGGAAATTTTTATAGCGCAGTTCTGAAGGGAAATAGGCCGGGAGTGATCAGGAAAGGTGGCGCCGTTTTTTTTAGGGAGAAGCACGATGTAGGCCCTGTTGATCCGCTTGAGGTCGGCCGGACAACTATGAAAGTCAACACCCGAAGTTCTAATTCTCCAAAAGCGACGCCTCCAAGAAGGAAACAGTGCAAAAGCACCGTCATCGCCCGATCCTAGATCTTAGGTTTTCACCCTGGAGAAGATCCGCGCTCTCAAAATAATGCCTTCAACAAGGTCACTGCCAGGCACAGCCAATTAAGGCAGTCATTGGACTTTCACCCTGAAAGCTAAGACACTGTACTCCGCCTGTGCTGCCACCCCCACTTGCCGATGCCACTACCACGAGTCGCGAATCACCAAGCAAAGTCCTCATCGTCGAAACTCACTTTTCCCCCTTCGTCACTCGCTCCGCTCCCGCGAGCCGACGGGCGAACCAGTGCCACCCCCTTCCTCTGCCCCTTCCCTTCCTCCCTCCCCCCTCGCCGCCACCGGCCAGAGGGCGCGACCGGTCGAAGCACGGCGGCGGGAGTCCTTCCTCCTCCCTCGGAAGGTGGTCGTGCGGGACACGCCCACTGGGTGAGGAGCCATGTTGGTGCAGGGCATGGCGGCACGGCGGCGGGGATGAGTGTGCTCTGCAGGCCCTTTAGTCGGGTCTGCTGGGGTTCACCCTCCTCAGATCTGACGCGGCGGATGCCATGGTGGCGCAAGGCAGCCTCCCTTCCAGTGGGTGCGTGCGTGCCACCTGGTGGTGGTGGGCTGCGGGGGTGGTGCCCGATCTGGTGGTCTTGCTTCAGCTCATGACGCGGGATAACCTAGATCTGGCGGCCACCATGGCAGGCGGCGCGGGCTATGGATGGCTTGGGCTGTGGTCTGCGGCTTCTTCCTTGCCGCTGGGCGAAGGTAGCAGCGGTGTGGTGGTGGTGCGGACCGGGGTCGCTCCGGGCAGCTTGGTGGTGGTTGTCTGGTGGCGCGGGTGCGTGCCTGGCGACTTCGATGCCTGGAGCTCGTCGGGCGGCGCGGGTTGGGCAGTGGCCCGGTGTGGATGCTGCTCCGACCGTGGGTGGTTCCACGGCGGCTTGGCAAGTCGGCTACGGCGGCGGCTGGCATGCCCTGGCGTCGTCTCGTCCATAGGCCTCTTGTATTGGCCTTCAAGCTGTCTCCTCGTTGTCCGGGTGCTATTTCTGTTGAAGGGATGGTCCTCTCCCAACTATGGCCCATCGTTAGTCTCGCGCTAGGGCAGCAGGGCCGAGCTGGTCTCGCGGTCGGCGGTAGGACCGTGCCCGTCTCGCGCCCGGCAGCAGGACCGAGCCTGTCTCGTGCTTGGAAGCAGGGCCGTGCCCGTCTCGCGCCCGATGCGGCAGGACGAGTCGATGGAGGCTAGTTTGCCACAGGGTCCGCTCATCTTTTTGGTTGGGGTAGCGGAGGGTATCGAGTGAGGTGTTGTCGAGGTCTTGGATGGTGGAGCGGCGGCCCTGATGGTGGTAGCGTGGTGCTCTTAGGCAGAGCACGTCGCTCAGTGTTGCCCGGCGGCCATGGCCGTGTGGGCGGCGTGGTAGCCAGGGTGAAAACCTGCTCTATCTTCGGACGGACCGGCGGCGGCGTTGCTCGTTCCCTTCTTGAAGGCATCGTCGCAGCTCTCATTGCCCGTCGTGTGGCTCCTGGGAAAACTCTGATCCTTGGATCGGCGGCGCTCCGGTGTCGTAACCTTCCTGAAGGCACGGTCTTGGAGCTCACGGTTCGTCGTATGTGGCTTCATTTCTTCGCGGTGGTGTGGTCACTGTTGGAGTCCCCGGTTGCTCTTGTAGTGCTTGGGGTCATGTTGTTGCGCTCAGCGCCTATGTATCCTGCCTTGGATGTATGCGTGTGTGGTGATGGCGTGCGATTGTACCGGGTTGTTATGGGACGTTAGCTTTATATAAAGCGGGCGGAAGCCTTTTTGGGTAAGTCCTCATCGCCAAGCAAAGTCCCCATATGTTCTTCTAGCCCTTGCTGCAATAAAACTGCCCCTAGAAAATCTAGTTACCATTCCTGTGGCTCCGCAAAAAGTGTTTTGGTCGAAGGCATCATCCACGTTCACTTTTAGAACACTAACAGGAGGAGGGCAAAAGTTACACACATTATCAGATGCATATTTGTGAACCACAGCCTTTGCCTCTATAAAAAGGTCATTGGCTATATCCTGAGCCCATTTGCAATCGGAACAAACTTTTTTTTTACATAATCAACTTTATTCCTCAAATGACAGTCATATCGTTTACAATATAGGGAAGAATAAAATCAGGGATATCGGAATCCGAAAATTCAGACAAGTGTGTTTTAAAAGAATGTTTAGGCAGACTACCAGCTACCTGATTGACTTCTCGGCAGCAGTAAACATAGCTGAGGCAACCATGCTATCAGACTAAATAACAACCAATAGGAACAAACTATCAGAGTCATCAGAACAAACTTTCCAGGAAACAATCGATATAAAGCAATCTACTTACCGGGAACATCCTGAGGAGCTAAGATACCTTCAAGGTCTCCGATTATTGAACTTGTCTAGAAATGATCTGTCAGGCAGCATTCCAGAAAGCGTTGGCAGTTTGGAGCTCTTGGAGTCCCTTGACCTCTCATGGAATGAACTTTCAGCCAGGTGTATCCCTACCACCATTTCAAAATTGAAGTTACTCGGCATGTTAAATCTCTCCAACAATCTTATAAGGGGTGTCATACCCACTGGAAGTCAGATGCAGACATTTGCAGATCAATCAATTTATGGCAACAATCTGGGGCTTTTCTGGCTTCCCGTTGAGCACAGCTGTGTTTGAATGAAGTAGAAAATTAGAAAACATTTTTCACAATGTTTATTAGTTCACGAACATTTATCAAATTCATAAACCTTTTGATTTCATCAACATTCTTTCGAATTTACAAATATGTTTTGAATTAACTTGCACATATTTTTTGAATTCACAATTGTTTCAAATTCATGAAAGTTTTTTTAATTCATTAACATATTTAAAATTTTCAAACATGTTTCGAATCCACGAAGATTTTTTGTATTTGCCAAGATATTTTAAAATTCATGATATTTTTTTGAAAATTGGCGAACATTTCTTGAATTAGTGAACATTTTTTGGCATTAGTGAACATATTTTGAATTTACAATCTTTTTAGTTCGATTTTTTTTGGAATTTTCTATTTTGGAATCCATGAACTTTTTCAAGTCTGCACTTGTTGTTTTCCCGACAATAGTAAGATGTCAATCCTATTAACCCTTAGGAGTGTAGCTTGAGCATGAAGTCACACGTTTCACTGTTTGAGTTTGAAACTATTATTCTAAAAAACCAATAATTATTTAGTAACACTAATATTTCTTCAATAAGTAGTTTGACCACAGTTTGACCAGATTTGACCAAAATTCAAAAAATTGAAATAATTATTTAGTAACACTAATATTCATGAATAATTATGTAGTAACACTAATATTTCTTGAATAAGTAGTTTGACCATAGTTTGACCACAGTTTGACCAGATTTGACCAAAATTCTAAAAACTGTAATAATTGTTTAGTAACACTAATATTATTGAAAAATTATTTATTAACACTAATACTTATTGAATAAGTAGTTTGACCAAAGTTTGACCTGATTTAACCAAAATTCAAAAAAAATTGAAATTTAAGCATAACTTTTTTCCTTTTAGAATTTGAGGATTCTAAAAATTTGCAAACAGGCTGTCGGCGGTCAAAATCAGATGTGGATTTTCATGCTGAACATTTTGATATATTATTCGTTTTTTTCTGACATCGTATGCAAAAGTTATAGCCGTTTTACATTTTCCCTACACTTTTTGCAAAACATGTCCAAATTTAAGTTTTAAAATTTTCCTAACTAGTAAATGTAGTAACATAAATACATCTGGAAGGATTTTAATTTTTGAAGTTTTTATCATTTTATTTTGCTTTTTACAAAACTGAAAAGGGGATCCACAGGGAGGGGGTAGAGTTTGAAAATGGGACCTTTAGTACCGGTTCGTGCCATGAACCGGTACTAATGGCTCAAACCCCATTAGTACCGGTTGGTGGCTCGAACCAGGACTAAAGGTCTAACCTTTAGTACCGGTTGGTGCCACGAACCGATACTAATGGGCATCGCACCCTTTAATCCCGGTTCGTGGCACCAACCGGGACTAAATGTCCCATTTGAACCGGGACTAATGCATGTACATTGCCCTAGCCGCTCGAACCGGGACTAATGCTCACATTAGTCCCGGTTCGTAATGCAACCGGGATTAATGCTCTTTCCTGGCTGAACCAAGGCCCTATTTTCTACTAGTGGGAGTACCACTTTTAAAGAAAGTTGTGCCACATTTTACCCTTCTTAACTTTTAGCGTGTTCTATCATGCGGGTCTCAGTTGTCACATAACAATTGATGTGCCACATCGATGATTTTCCTATGCAGCTAGTTTCCTCCTCGCGCCCACCCGCCAAGTTCAGCCTCTGGTGCGGCTCCACGTGTCAGTTGGCTAGGCGCATCATAGCTTGACTCGAGGTATACCACTCCCGCACACCCCCTCGCACTCACGAGCTTATAGCCCCTAAGGAGGAGTACGTGAGGAGTGTCTGTTTCATGAATTTTCACACTTGTGGTCGAATGTGGCGATTGACCAGCATCAACTTTTGTAGGGAAATTTGAGTAATTTTTGTTTGGATTCTTAGTATAAGATGGTCATACGAAAGCAAAGACCAACACTTGCCTTAGGCCTTGTTCGGTTACACCTCTTCTCAAGAGGATTGGAGGGGATTTGGGTGGATTTTGACTTGTAGGGGATTATATCCACCTCAATCCCTGCCAAATCCCTTCTAAATCCCTGTCAACCGAACAAGGCTTTAATGAGATGATATGGGCTTGGCCAACAGGCTAGATTGATCAATCGTAAGGGCCTGGTCGATGGCTATGTAAAGGCTGGATAGTTCAACTGCAATGGCCATTTACAAAATTACATGTACCTACTACTTATGTTAGGGTTAGATTTCCGTTGGTGGCGACGGCGATGACTTGGCTTCTGAGGAAGCGGCAACGGCCGTTTTCACTTGAATTGAAGCCTCCGAACCGGAGTCCGAATCAACTGGGTGGGGTGCATGGAGAAACTGGTTGCGGAGGAAAATCCATGGACGTGGCACACCATGTGTACCGTAATAGCTAGGATCCGCTTGACAAGACATGATAAAAACAATTAAAACAGGTAAAATGTGGTACAATTATTGTTAAATGGGTAAACCGGAAGAAATTTCTTAAATGGCGGGTAATTCATGTAAAAGTGCCTAAATAGGAGGTAAAATAGAATTTACTCATTTTTATTGTATATAAGGGACCTCTCTAAATCAGATGTTCTCTTTATGAATTGAGAAAAAAGGAATGTTACAAATTCATAGAAAGTGCAATACTATCTTTTAAGGAGTAAAATCAATTAAATAAATTTCTAGTTTTATGAAGCAAAGAACAATGTACTGTCGCTCCAAATCATTTGAACTTATAGGTTTATCCTAAGTCAATCTTCTTTGTGTTTGATTGAGTCTATAGAAAAAATATACCAACATATACAACACTAAATTAGTTGCATTGGATTCATAATATATAAAGTTGGTCAAACTTATTGTGTTTCTACATAGGTTATGAGACATCTATAACGTCCTTCTGAATGTGATGATTTTCTTAGTATATTTTTTTTACCTTCTTGGTAAAAATATATATGTTACATAGCTCTCTCCAATGTGTGAAAAATGGCAAAACTGGCCCTTAACCCATATCAGGAAGTTCAGCCACAAATGTCTCCTCCCATAAAATTTAATTAGATCTGACTAGTTTTCTCAACAGCCTACACTTTGGCATTCAGGTTTTTTTTTAGACAAAAAAATACTTTGGCATTCAGGTAATACATATATAAACGCTACTATCAATGACGTTTAGCCCAGCCCACTGGTCCAGCCAACCCGATTGACCGGCTCATGTAAATTGCAGGATCCGATTTCTTATAACTCTTTCGTACATAATTTGTTTGGTTTATAAGGTGCAAAATCTTTTCTGCGGTTTTATATAAATACTCTTATTGGCCGACCTAATGGACATTTTCCTTTGTTTCAATAACAACCAAATTCTTCAAAATAGCCAGTTGTTTTTTTGTTCAAATTTAGTGCGTCAAATATGTATATATGGCTACAATTATTAGACTTAAAGTATAGATAGGGTTAGATATTTTAGTCGAACACGTGTTAGCCAGACCTACTATATAAACACAATGCGGAGTAGTCAAAATAGATCAGTCACTAGATTACCAAATAGACGTTTCGGATGCCCGGGTGTCTGGCCGGCTGGGCGCGATGGTCGAGATACGTCTGATGACCTTTGTTGTTGATCTGTGCTATGTCGATTATATATAGAGGAAGGAGCGTCCATAGTCATATCCTAGTGCACGTAGTTGATGTCTCTGTTTTCAATTCGTATAATATTCAAATGCTAGGACAACTAAAGGGGCCCGAACACTCTTTATACTACTTGCTAAGAAAAAAGATAAGACCCTTGAACAAAAGAAACGAATGGAGCAATCATACACACGTGCTCTGGACAATTCCCACGCGCATATTTCAGTTCATTTTGGTCCCAGAAGGAAAGGTAATCCCAGTATAATTCTGCACGATGGAGGCATCTTATCTTATCTTTGATTACTATTATCTTTGGGTTTGACTCGTACGTACACGGCAACGACCAGCGTTGTGGACGTGCATGCAGCGTGTGGTTCTCTCGTCTAGTTCTAGCTATGCTTAATTCCCGATATAAAGTAGATCATCAACTTGTCTGGTGTTGTTCATGTCATGCGCTCACTTTTCTCTTATTTCTTCTATCTATCTCTTCTATTTTATCCGAGAAATCTCTGCTAGATCTATACTGCTAGCTACTAGTGCATGCACCGCATCTTCCTCCCTATCTCTCTTGGTCTCGATCAACAAACATTTCATTGAAATTTGCATCCACCAAGTTGCTAAGTGACACTTGATGTATATATATGTTGCTGTCATAGAATATATACATCCCTTCTGTTTCTCAAAAGTAAAAAAGTACATCTCCCTTGTTTACTTGTGCTCAGGACACCTATAAAAACATTTTCTAGTATTTAAAGAGATCTCGTATTTAAATGGCGAAGACCTACAAGGTCAACCGCGCGTGTTCGAGGACAAGAGCACCATCTAAAAAAGGTGGTATTAGAATCCAACGAGAAGATATCTCTTCCTTTTCCAGAAAGTATAGAAGTTTTGTGCGTACATAACAACATATATGTCATGAGGCCTGTATATATAACTTGTGGGAATGCTATTCTTTTTTTTACACGATGCTACTCTTTTCTTAGTAGGGTTTCCCTTTTGGTAGAAAATTCTATGCTACATAGTTCGCCCCCATGACGAATAAAGTTTCCTGCTTGGATCTACTACGCAATCAATGTTGAAAGTCATTATCAATCACTCCTCTTTAGTTTTTTCCCAACAAGTTCCTCCAATTCCATAAGAACCTTTTTTTCAACATGGGGCATTGTTATATATCTTGTCCGTTAGCAATGTTTTTCTTTTCTCAATGGGGAAAAGCTTCAAGAACAACGAAAACTCTTTCATAGCGTGCACGATATGTAGCAAGAAGGAATCAGTTGTTTTGTATTGCTTTGAGGTTCAAATGCTATGTTTCCAACTCATTGCATTCCTCTAAATTAGTTTCACAATGGAAACTATTTCTCTATATTATAGGGTTTCTTGCCTTTTTCTACACTCCTTACACTTTTAGTGGTCCCCATAATTCTTAATACTATGCAATATATGACAGGTGTTGAAGGCAACTATTGACCGATCCGTCATCAAGATGATGTCTGGAACACCGCTTCATGTTTGGGGTGAAAACTATTGTCTGATCTTTATTGATCGAGTTCAGGAGCGACGAACTTGCGTCATTACCTTGTTGAAGGAGTTTTCTACTTCCTATATTGTGTTCGTCTTCGTTGTCTGGTCTCGGCAACCAGGATGAAAATCTTTGTCTAGGTCGTCCGAGGTCGGACACATCGACAATGGCATGAAGGCGTTTATCCCTCTCTTTTTTTGAGGAACCGGCAGGAGCACTGCCTTTTCATATAAGAAGGAGAATAAAGTTTATGTACAAGAGTGTTCCGGTTTTCTGAAAGAAACCGGACAAAAACCCCTAGGAACTAATCAACCGATACCGGCTGCCACCTGTGCTCGGCCAAAGGCCAAAGTCCTTTGCTTGATGTCGTCGAAGGCAATAGCTGCTACCTCTAGGTGCGTGAGGCGAGTTCCATTGAAGATGCGTCGGTTTCCCTCCTTCCAGATGTTCCAGATGGTGTAAAGGAAGCGGCCGCTCCGCCTTCTTTCGTCGTCCTTGGGCAAATTGGTGGTGAACGAATCCCACCAGTCCGAAATCCCCATCGAAGGGGGCAACGTGGGCGTGGCCCCAGAATCCTCTCCCGTCCACACCTGGACGTGAGACCAAACTGCGGCGGCAAACGGGCAGTCCTTACAGAGATGAGTGGCCGTCTCCGGTGCCCCAAGGCAAAGGGGGCAGCGAGGGTCGTGCGGCCAGCCACGAACGGCTAGCATGTCGGTCGTGAGGATTTTTCCGTGGAGCACAAGCCAGGCGAAGAACTTGCATTTTGGCTCAGCGTGTGCCTCCCAAATCTTGGCTGGGGAAAACCTGGGATAGGATGCAGAGAACTGGGCCGCGTAGGCCGAAGCAGCAGAGTAAATGCCATTTGGTGTCCACCGCCAAGTGATGGAGTCCTCCTGGTCCGGGTTCAACTCAACCTGAGAGATAGCTGATGCGAGGGCAATGAACTCCTGCAGATGGGTAGGCGATGAAAGACGGGCCACCGATCTGATCCAGTTCTCCTCCTGGAGCTCCTTCATCACAGTTCTCCTCTTCCTGGTGGCAATTTTGTACAGCTCCGGGAAGGCCCGGGACAGGGGGCCCCGTCCTGTCCAGTCGTCGTGCCAGAATAAGGATTTTCTCCCATTGCCCAAGGAGATGGTGGTAGAAGCCCTGAAGAGCGCCATATCCGTCTCATCGCAGGGCACCGCAGAGCCCACCCATTGGCGGCCAGGATCAGTCCACATAAGCCAAGGCCAGCGCAGACGGAGCGCCCGACCAAATCTCTCGAGGTCAGTGATTCCCAGGCCCCCCATGGGCTTAGGCCGGCAGACAGTCTTCCAGTTGACCAGAGAATGTCCGCCAGACGTGTTTTCCGAGTCTTCCCCACACCAGATGAAGTTACGAGTGATCTTACTAAGCTTCTGGATTGCCCAAGTGGGAAGCGAGAGCGCAGTGAGGTGATGATTTGCGATGGCGCACAATACGGACTTTGCAAGGGAGACCCTGCCCGGTCGCGCCAGGTTCTTCCCCTTCCAGCCCGGCAACCGGCCCATTGCCTTGTCTAGAAGAGGTTGGAGGTCAACCCTTCTGAGCCGCCTGGTATGTAGTGGGAGACCTAGGTATCGGCCGGGGAACGAGGCCAGCTTGGCCGGGAAGGCTGAGAGGATTGCCGGGAGATCGATGTCCTGACAGCGAATGGGGAACACCTCGGTCTTGCTGACGTTTGTGACGAGGCCCGATGCATCCCCAAAACAGGCCAGTATCCTAGCGATGGCGTCGATCTCTTCTTTGACCGGGTTAGCGAAGATGCCGCGATCGTGCGAGATAGAGAGAAACCCTGCAGGAGGCCGTCCGCGCCCTGATGGGCTTGAGGATTCCGGCCTGGGAAGCCGCCCGAAACATAAGTTGCAGAGGATCGATGGCCAGAATGAAGAGCATAGGTGACACCGGGTCGCCCTGGCGAAGGCCTTTTCCATGTACGAATGGGGTTCCCGGCTCCCCATTTAACAAAGACCCTAGAGGAAGATGAAGCGAGGGTCATGCAGATCCATTCCCGCCAGCGCTGCCCAAATCCCAACTGTTGCAGCACCTCCAGGAGGTAAGCCCAACCCACAGAGTCGAAAGCCTTGGAGATGTCGAGCTTGAGGAAAAGGCCTGGCGTTGAAGAGCGGTGCAATTCTTTGATCAAGTTTTGCACGTGTAGGAAATTATCGTGGATGCACCGTTTCTGCACAAAGGCACTCTGGCACTTGGAAACCAGCGACGGAAGAAGAGGGGCTAGTCGGTTAGCCAACAGCTTGGAGAAGATCTTGGAGATGCTGTGTATCAAACTGATTGGGCGGTAGTCGCCAATCGAGGATGCGCCGGCTTTTTTCGGGAGCAGAATAATGTTGGCAGAATTGATCAGGCCAGCGCAGTCGCCTCTCAGGTTCGCGAGCTGCATCACCACAGCCACGACATCCACTTTGATGATCTCCCAGCATGATTTGAAGAAGGCGCCGATGAAACCATCAGGGCCCGGGGCCTTGACCGAAGGTAAGGAGAATACCGCCTCCTTAATCTCCGCCTCGTCGAATGGAGCGTCCAGAGCCGATAGGTCGTGGCGCTGCATCCCGATGTTCTCCCAGACAATGGACTTGGTGCGCAGGGCAGGCGTGCCGATGTTAGCCTGGAAGTGGTCCAGAAGGGCTCGTTCCTTGTCCTGTCTAGTAATTGCCAGCCCCGAGGTGGTGGTGATTGTCTGGATGAAGTTCTTACGCCTTCGTCTGTTCGCTCGAGCATGGAAAAGCTTTGTGGTGGCATCCCCCAGTGGGATCCAGTTGAGCCGAGAACGCTGTCTCAGCTTGATTTTCTGAATGGCGAGGAGCCCCAGGTACGAGGCCTTAAGTTGTTTACGCAATTCCCTCTCCGAGTCCGAGAGCGGTCTTCCCTCCTCAGCAACATCCAGGCGCCAGATGATCTCCTTGGCAACTGCGATCTGGGAGCCCAGCATCCCGACCTTTTCCTTTTGCCACTTGCGCAGGGCCTTCGCGGTCCGACAGAGCTTGATATGAATCTTGCGGATGGCATCCCGGGCCTGAACAGGATTGTTCCATGCCAAGGCAACGGTGTCCTTGAAGCCCGGGAGACGAAGCCAGAATTCCTCGAATTTAAAGGAAGGCTTTCTTGAGTCGCCGACGCACCCTCAAGATATAATGGAGCATGATCCGAGCAAGCTGTGGTGATAGCCCAAGGTGCGATTGGGAAAGAGCATGTCCCAATCGTCAGAGTGGAACACGTGGTCAATCTTGGTAAGGACCGGGTTGGCCTGCGCATTTGACCAGGTGAAACGGCGCCCGCCTAGGTGAAGCTCCTTTAGCTGCAAGAAATCAAGAGCCCCACGGAACTTGCCCACCAGGCGGCGGTTGATGTTGGTGTTGCTCTTATCCGCCGCTTTAGTGATGAGGTTGAAATCGCCCAGAAGGAGCCACCCGCTTCTGGCCATGGTCTTGAGAGTCCTCGCTCCTCAATGAAGGCCAACTTGTCTTGCTTTCGCCTCTGCGGCCATAGACGCCCGTGATTGTCCACGAAGCGCGCTCGTTGAGCATGGTGACGGTGGCAGAGATGGAGCCCAGAGTTGCATGGAAGTCGGATAGGGTGAAGAAGCGATCCGACGCGGCCAGAATCAAGCCCCCGCGGGTGCCGTCGGCCGGGAGGATATAGAAGTTTGCGACGAAACACGGGCCAAGCATCTCGCGGATGGTGGCGTCATCAACGACCTGGAGTTTTGTCTCTTGGAGGCAGACAATGGATGCATGGGAGTCCCGGACGATGTCCCGAACGGCATCCCGGCGGGCACGCGAGTTCAGGCCTCGAACGTTCCAACAGATGATGTTGACGTTAGGTTGTGCCATTAAGGAAACTTTGAGTGATCACGGCAGGAGCAGCTTCTCAGAGCCGAGTAGCCGGTAGATGGACGGTTGACGCAAACACACATGTTGTAGAAGATAGCGATTTAACATGAAGCACCCCAAGGGTGAGACGATAGGCGACTCGAGCAGCGGCGATCGCAGCATCCGGAGACTAAAACGAAAGCGAAAGCGTATATGATACATCTTGGGACGGAAGACCTCCCAGGCCTTGCGTCGGACGCAAGGGCCACTAGAACTACTAGGACACCTACACATCAGCAACTTGAGCCTCCACGGTTGCTTTCTTGCCCTTCTTCAGCTTCTTTTGTGTGAGGTTCTTGGCATGTGAAACAAGCCCCGCAATCGCCTGGACCACGGGAGCGGCTAGCGGAGTGGCGAACATGTCTAGGTATGCTTGCTTGGCCTTGTCGTCGTAGCCGACGGATGGATCAAGGACACCGCAGACCCTAGCAATGATCTCTTGGACCGCGTCCGAGCCGGCGCCCGGCGGGAGCAGAGCCTTCTTCTTGTCAAGGCGGGCGCTGCGACGAGTAACCGCTACAGCAGCCTTGGCCTTGCGTGGAGCTGGAGTGGGCAGCAGCGGAGCGTCGGCGCAGTTGGCAACGGAGTCGAGGAACGTGTCCGAGTAGCTGGAGGAAGCGGTCCGTTTTGAGCGCCGCCACGACGCCAGCGCAGCGGGTCGCCGGCGATAAACTCAGCGTGGGCGCCGCCGGCAGCGAGAACAACAGCAGCAGATTTACCCATTGAAGGTAACCGGCGAGCCACCACAGCCCAACAGGGAGCAACCCAACCGCCAAGTCATCAGGTGACAGCACGATTTCATGCGCCAAGTTCGCACATGGCAACACACTTACATGCACGGGCCCTAGGCCACCTCCATGCACGGGCTCCAGGCAATCAACAAACACGTTTACATGCACGGGCCCTAGGCCAACTCCATGCATGGGCTCCAGGCCATCTTCAGGTAGCACGACAGCAGCCGCGGGTTCCAGGCCAGCATCAAGTAGCAGAACAGGTCCATGCACCTCCAGGCCAGCAGCAGGCACAAGCAGAGGCGAGGCGGTCGAGCTCAGGGAGTCCATCGTAGGGGACGACAGCGGCGCAACAAAAGCAGTAGGAAGCGCGGCGGTCGTGGGAACCAGCCCGGTGATGGGATGGGCATGTTGAGGCGTGTCCGTGGCGGGGACGGACCAGGCTTCATTCGTGGCCTCGCCCGAGCCAAGCCGAGCCGAGTCGAGCGCCAGCCCCGCCAGGCCGACAACGAGGGGGAGAACCGCATCCCTGTCTGCCTGAACGCCTCCATGCACCGCATGCGGGGGTGGGCTGACGGCGCGTGCCGACGAGCTCAACTTGGAGAAGAGCACCTCCGCCTTGTCGACGAGCCCGACAAGCGTACGACGCATGGCAGAGAACTCAGAGCGCAGCGGAGCGAGTGCCGCCTCGAGAGCCAAAGCCATCTCGTCCCGGAGCGCCCGAGCTTGCCCTCCAAACTGCAGCCTGCCGTCGGAGGCCGCCGGGCGAAGCTGACAGAAGGCACCCGAGCCCAACCCCGGTGCCAAAGAGACCGGCACCGCAGCGGCAGGAGACCCCGCCCGGCGTCGTCCGTGTCGTTCGTCCGCCCCGTCCCGGCGACGGGGGGAACGGGTGCACTCTCTGTGCACCTCCATGCGGGTCTCCCTAGCATGGCCATCGCGCCCGCGCCCATCTCTTCCGCCGCCCCCATGGCAGTCATCGTCGAAGTCGTCGCCGTCGTCGCGGCGCCGGTGCAGCTGGCGTGGGTGGTCGTCGGTCCCCTGGCCACGGCGGCGAGGCGCAGCGGCCCGTGAGGGGATGGTGGGAGCAGGCGTGGTCAGCATCGCCCCGAGCGGAGGGGGAACGCCATCGACAGAACCTCGGTTCCACACCAGGTCCGACCGAGGCGGGCTGAACGGGGCGGCACGGCTGTCGGTGACGTAGCAGTCCAGCGGGGCGTTTGCATGGTCTTCCACCGCATCCAGATGGACCAGCACGCGGAAGGTGGCTCCTCTCTTGCAACCGGACGGCCTGGCTTCGTTGGCGAACACCTGCAGACCGCCGGACGGCCTCGTGGTGAAGGTGAGCCAAATGATCTTCGGGGTCAGGTTTGGGTCCGCCGTCCACGCCCAAAGGTCGAGCGTCTCCGAGTTTGTCCTGAGCGCGGAGTGGTCTTCAAGACGGTCGAGGGAGCAACACCGGCCGATGATGCTTTCGGCGATTTAACGGGTCCAGCGTAGTCCGCACGCTTCTCCGTAGAGGCGCATCAGAAGTTGAGAGCCGCGCCAAGCGCCCGCTCCAGCGGCCGCCAGGGGCGGATGTGGACGATGCCACCGCCGACGCGCACCCGCCCCGCAGCGAGAGCCTCGTCACAGTGCGCCTTGTGATTGAACTTGACGAGGAACTCAACGGGGTGGTACGGAGTGACGGCCACATCCGCGTGGCTCAAACGGAACTGCTTCGGATGGCTCGGTCGACGCAAGCACCTCAAGGCGCCGTGGCGAGTTGATGACCAGCGATGGCGGCAGATCTGCTCCCGCCGAGCATGTCACGGTCCATGTCGAAGGAGGACGGATGATGCAGAGTCCTCCTCCGGGCGAGCGTCCGGCGCCTCAATACCAGCAGAGGCGCGGGCCATCGCGGGCTGGCGTGGTGGAGGAAGGGCCGACGCGGGAGGAGCGGCAACGATGGCGGCCCAGGAACTCGCGCCCGGCGCAGTTGGCGATGAACGATGGCGAGCAGCCGTGGAAGGGGGAGCTGGGTGGGGAGGTTTGGCTTGGTGCGCAGCGGCACTTGCGCCGGTATGACCGGAGAGCTTGCGGGATGGCAGCGGATTGGATCTCGCAAGCGACGGAGCGGTGGTGCTGCGGAGCAAGGCAACGAGAGCAGAGGCCCTCCGTGCGCCTTTTGAAGCGGAGCTGGCTCGCCCGACGCTGCTCCACGAGGTGGAGAGCCGCGGGATGGGCAGGGGATGCAGCAGGCCGGCTTGAAGGCGCGTCCCGTCGAGGGCGGCGCGGGCGGCGCGCAGCAATCCATCCCGCCTCCTCCCGAGGCGAGGATGGGACGTCGTCCGGCGTGTGTGGGCAGCCTGGAGGCACGAAGACGGCCTGGTCAGAGCCGGGCGGGATGATAATGGCTGAGCGGAGGCAAGAGGCCGCATTGAAGGCGCCGGTCGCCGCAGCTGTCGGTGGACGCGAGGACACCTCGCCTTGATTGCGCTCGGCGCCTTGAATGCAGGCAGAGGGGGCCAGAGCGCCATCAAGGCCCGGGGAGGGAGGCAGCGAACCCGGCACCATTACGCCCGGATCCCCGGACAGACGCGACAGCCGCGAAGCGGAGGGAGACACAGGCATGGCCGCAGCGGCCGGATCCGACGCGGAGGCAGCAGACGCAGGCCATGGGGGCTGGCTCAGATCCGGAGCCGAAACCAGCGCAGAAGACCGCAGACGCAACCGCTGCTCCTCGGAGAAGAACCACGGGGCCCCAGGAGCGAGGCGGACCGGCCTGAATGGAGGAGGAGGCAACGGGGCGGCCAGTGGCGGACGGGGCGCCGGCGAGGCGGCCGCGCCTGAGGACGGGGCCGAGGGGAGCGTGGGGCTTCCCAACGGATACATTTTTCCAGTGATATCTGATGTGATACCAGATCTTGCTCGTGCACGTACCGCGAAAAAACCTAACCTCGTCGCTCCAAGGACACGCCAGGAATCTATGTTGGAGCTTCCGCGTTTATCCCTCTTGAAGGTGCTAGCTACGGAAGAAGTAGACTTAGTGGTAGGTGTTAATTTCATATCTTGTAAATGTTCTGTTGTGGTTGCCTTTGTTCCGTATTCTGCTTAATAATAAATAAGAATGGATGTGTACATCGCAATGATATTGAGCTGTAGCTTTTAACCTCCTTTAAAAAAAATGGCAGAAGTATTTTACAAGTTGACACACTTGTAGGCATAAATTCCATTTGACTGTTGATTTTTTTAAAGTTTGGTTCAATAATTTCATTTTTCTATTCACAAATGTCCAATGTTTTCACTCAAATTCCATATATAAATCGCACACGGTTAATTTAATTTATTGTTCACTGATCTTCCATTGAATTCACTAAAATTTCACATGTTTAAGAAACATTCCACACATAATTCAAACAAAATCAATAATGTTGAAGCATGCCAACAAACATTCTAAAAGGTTCTTACAACTTACTTTTCATTCATTCCTGATTCAGAAATGCTCTACAAACATATCACACCATGTTGTAAAAAAGATTTCAGATATATCGAACCATGTTTCACAAGAAACCATCAAATTCCAGAGATATTTCACACACAAAATAGAAGCAAGTGAAATAGATAATGGACATTTCAAACAAAAGTACGCATTTTACCACACTCCGCACACAATTACAATGCACGCCACTCCCGCCATCATTGTCATGCCATAGCACGAATTTATGTAGGCACATACTAGGATATTTTTCTTGTGTACATGCCGCTTGGCACCCATAGGAAACTAGCTAGAGACGAAAGCATGCCGCAACTACGGGCTTTCAAAACACGCACGTACGTTACGTAGCCTCGGAAGAAAAAGGAAGCTGGGGCGCGTGCAGGGTGGCCATCGTGCGTGTGTGCACTAGCGGTGGTGCCGGTTGACATTTTGTCCACGCACCGCCGGGCCTACTGTAGTTGACATCACTACAGGACTAGTAACATTGAGTACCCACATGGTATATCGGCAACGGCAAGATTTTGGACACGTGGGCATGTGCATGGACAAACACTGCCACCCATGAAAAATGTCAGATATGGATATGGGAAATGGGTTTATGTTATCCACCCTATATATTCGACCTATTGACATACTTCGTCTTTGGGTTTAGTTTCCCGGTCGTGAGTAAAAATTAAAAAGAAATGCCCTTCATTATGAATTATATGATATTTTGATATAAACTACATATGAACTGAAATGAGTGAAGCAAATACAATAAAACGCGTTTATATACATGATTTGGGAAAAAAAGAGTTAGAACATCTTGAATGGAGGGAGTAATAATTAGCAAGAGTGAGTTGCTGGTTCGCCCTGTCTCCGGTGGCCATAGGGCCCTGGCGGTGCGGTGGATCCCGGCCCTTGTTGGCGGGTAGGCTATGTTTTTAGATGTTCTTTCGAGTTTTGTTAAGGTTTGTGTCCTGTTTAGGAAGACGAGACGGGGACAACTCCATGAAGATGGAATAAGGTTCTCCTCGCCTAGCCTCCGTCCTGGTGGTGTGTTTAGCATTGTCGGTGGGCGTGTGAAGGTGTGTCTCCAGCGGATCTGTCCTTGGTGGATTTGCTCGGATCTAGTCATAGTTCGTCTACGTTGGTGTGTCTTCAGGTTGAATCCTTCCGATCTACGCTACTCTTCATCGGTGGCGGTTATTGTTCTACTGCGCTGGTTTTATGGAGCCTTAGCACGGCGACTTCCCGACTGTTTACTACAACAAGTTTTGCCCGACTCCGGTGAGGAAGGCGATGATGATGGCGAGCTTTTACCGCTTCATCTTTGTATATCGTCATTGCGTGACAGTCCTGGATGATGTTCGTTGTACTGCCAAAATTAAAGATAAATAAAACGGAAGTTTTTGAAAAAGAAATAGCAACAGTGATGTACGCATTTTACCACACTCCCGTCATTATTGACCTGCCATAGCACGAATTTGTAGGCACATAGGATACGAAACTGGCTACCAAATCGATACGTTTCTTGTGTACATGACGCATGCGCACCCATAGGAAGCTAGCTAGAGACAAATGCATGCCGCAACTACGGGCTTTCAGAACACGCACGTAGCCTCGGAAGGAAAAGGAAGATGTGGAGCGTGCAGGGTGACCGTCGCGCGTGTGTACACTAGCGGTGGTGCGGGTTGACATTTTTTGTCCACGTACCGCCAGGCCTACTGTAGTTGACAACTTGACATCACTACAGGACTAAATTGAGTGGGGTACACCGCACACGCCACACACCTGCATGCTAGCCCGAGGATTTTCAAGACGTCAAACACTGTGGAAGACGGTTGTTGTGTCGCTTTCTGTAGATTTTTCTTCTTTTTGTGGGACCTATATTATATTCGGTGCCCTGAAAGATAGAACTACAGACAAACACGGTAAGACATTTGCTTCTTTTTATTATTCATGTTCATGAATATTCATAAATCTGCCTACAAGAAACATTCATTAACGTTATAACGTGAAAATTTTACGAGGTCAACTACACGCATTCGAAAACGTGTCCGTACATATATAGCTAGACCAACATGAAATTTTTCTCCCTTTTGCAAGAAGTATTGGGTATTTACATATATCATGGGGCATGTATAACTTGTGGGAAATTTGATGCTTTTTTAGTAGATTTTTTCTGTAGAAAACTCTACAGTATATATCTAGCTCTCTCCGACGATGAATAAAGTTTCCTGCTCAATCTACTCAAATGTGGAGAGTCATTACATCAATCACTTCTATTTTCTCTCCCAACAAGTTTCTCCTATTTCTTCTATAAGAAACAAGTTTCTCCTATTCTAATTTCCAAAAGAACATCATTCTTCTCCAACATGGATCATTTTATCAAAAAGTAAATCCCAATACGCTAGTCATGTTCATGGATAACGACAAGGTCTCCCATAAAACAGTTCTCTAGATTATAAATGTAAAAAACCTTACAAGGTCAATAATACGCATTTGAAGATGGCATCATCTAAAAAGAGAGAACCAGGATGTAATAAACAGCTAGAATCCAACAAGAAAATATTGTTCCCTTTTCCAAAAACTATATATATATTGCATATGTACAACGTACGTAGTGAGGTGTGTATAACTTGCTGATGCGGTTTGAAACTGCGTCGGTATTTCCCAAAAAAGGAAGGGATGATGCAGTACAACTACGTTAGGTATTTTCCTCAGTTATGAAACCAAGGTATCAATTCAGTAGGAGAACCAAGCAACACTATGTAAACGTTACCTGCACACAAAGAACAAATCCTCGCAACCCAACGTGTAAGAGAGGTTGCCAATCCCTCCTCGGAAAAAAGATAGATTAATTTGTATGATTTTGGATAAATAGATCTTGCAAAAACACGAAATAAAATAAGTAAAGAAAAAGTGCAGCAAGGTATTTTTGGGTTTTTGGAATAACATATCTGAAAACAAATACGGTAAGAGATAGATTGGAAAGCAAATATGAGAAAAGATAGATCCGGGGGCCGTAGATTTCACTAGTGGCTTCTCTCGAGAAAATAGCACATGCGGGTAAACAAATTACTGTTGGAAAATTGATAGAAGAACAAATAACTATGACGATATCCAAGGCAATGATCAATATATAGGCATCACGTCCAAGATTAGTAGACCAAAACGATTCTGCATCTACTGCTATTACTCCACACATCGACCGTTATCCAGCATGCATCTAGCGTATTAAGTTCATGTAGAAAAGGAGTGATGCAATAAAATGATGACATGATGTAGACAAGATAGATTCATGTAGGAGTTGACCCCATCTTGTTATCCTTAATAGCAACTATACATACGTGCCTCGCTACCCCTTCTGTCAGTGGGTGAGAACACCATAAGATCGAACCCAACACAAAACACCTTTCCCATTGTAAGAAAAATCGATCTAGTTGGCCTAACTAAACCAAAGATTCGAAAAAGAAATACAAGGCTATAAATAATCATGCATATAAGAGATCAAAAGAAGACTCAAATAATATTCATGGATTTAAATCTGTTTATAAACTCAAACTTCATCGGATCCCAACAAACACACCGCAAAAAATCATTGCATCAAATAGATCTCCAAGAGACCATTGCATTGAGAAACAAAAAGAGAGAAGAAGCCATCTAGCTACTGCCCACGGACCCGTAGGTCTATGGTGAACTACTCACGTATCATCGGAGAGGCACCAATAAGGATGATGACTGTAACGCCCCGGATCCGATGCGCCAGGTGTCCGCCAGTTATTCACCGTCGTTGCCATGTCATTTGCTTGCGTGTTGCATTTTGCCATGTCATCATCTGCATTTCATATCATGTCATCATGTGCATTTCATTTTGCATACGTGTTCGTCTCATGCATCCGAGCATTTTCCCCGTTGTCCGTTTTGCAATCCGCACTCCTATGTCTCCGGCGCCTTTTACCTCTTTTCATGTGCGGGTGTTAAACGGTCTCGAATGGACCGAGGTTTGTCAAGCGGCCTTGGTATAGCACCGTAGACCGCCTGTCAAGTTTCGTGCCATTTGGAGGTCGTTTATACTCCAACGGTTAACCGGTAACCGCAAAGCCCTCTTTGTGTGCAGCCCAACACCCTTCCAAAGTGGCCCAAAACCCACCTAACTCCCCTTCATGATCTCGGTCGTTCGTTCACGATCGCGTGGCCGAAAACGCGCCTCATTTGGAGCTTCCTAGCTCCTCCTATCTATAAATAGGTGATCCCTCCAAAATTTGCGGTCTAACCCTAGCCTTCCCTACCTCGCGCCACGGACAAAAATCCCGCCGCCGGACGTGTCCGCCCATCCACCACCGCCTCCGTGGCTAACGGAGCGCACCACGTGGCCTCGCCGCCCGCCTCCACCGCGCCGCCACCCGGGCCCAGATCCGCCCGCCCGGGCCGAACTGGCAGCCGGGCCCGCCCTCCGCCGCCCTCTCAGCGCCTCCGGCCGAGCTCGCGGCCGCCCGCTCCCATCGGCCGCCGCCGCCCGCCGCCTCCGCGTCCGTCGCCGCCGCCCGCATCTCCTCCGTGCCCGCTCCAGCCTCGCCGCGGTGCCCAGCTTGCCGGGCGCCGCCCGCCCCGCCGGCGACCTCCAGCCGCCCGTGTCCCTCCGCGCCCGAAGCCCCCACCATGGCCTCCTCCGTCGCCGGCCATCCTCCGGCCAGATCCGGGCAGCGCCGCCGGATCCGGCCGCCCCGGGCCTCCCCGGCCTCCTCCCCGTCCATCCCCGGCAGCCCCGCCGCCCAGCTCCGGCGAGAGCCCGAGCCGCCTCGGTTCGCGTCCCGACGGTTGACTTCCCCGAGCCCCAATTTTCGTCTAAGTCATTTTTCTGATGTTATTGTCATGCATTTTCATCATGCCATAACTCTGTCATCGTTGCTCCATTTTGTGCGTGTAATATGTCAAATTGTTCGTCTCGACGAGTAAATTATTTCATCTCATTGCATCATTTTTATTTGAGCTCATCTTGATGCCCGAAATGCTGTTAGAAGAGTGTCATGTGATGTTAGTTTCTGTTTCTTATCAGAACATGCACTTTTGTCATTTTTGCCATGATTGATGTGTGCATCCTATGGACTTGAATCCTACATGTGTTTTGTTCTATGCCATGCCATCTTTACAGGGATGTATGCCATGTATTTTTGTGATCTCTGTGGTGACTAGCACAAGCATGCAAACTAGGCTTCATGATGTTGCTGATTTCAGCCACTGTTTTGCTGATATTTTTATGCCATGTAAACTTGATGCTACCGAGAGATCCATGCTTATTTTGAGATACTTCAGTAAGGATGTTTTGAACATATGGTTATGCTCTATCCATCCATGCCCTTGTTTGTAATTATGGAGTGCCATAGCTTGAGTCAATCGAGCTCTACTTTTGCTATAAAATGTCTCCTGGCAGGTTGTTTACATGTTATTCAATTTTGCCAAGGTTGTTGTAGTTGATCCGTGTATGCTATGATGTTGTTCTTGCCATGTATAGCTTCTATGCCATGTATTCTTACTGTTAGTTGCCTTGCCATGCCATTTATTGCTCTGTGGTGAGTGGTTCAAGCTCACCAACATGCCTACTTATTGTTGTTCCTGCCATGTATGAATCTGTAATATAACTTGCCATGTTTACATGGGTGCCATCATATCTTCTGATCCTTTTTGGCTCATGGTCAGTAAAGGACTTTTGTTCTATGCATTTAGTAGATCCATGCCATGCCTTTGTTTGCCCTGATAAGTTCCTGTAGCATGTTGTTTGATAGCTCTAAACTTTGCAACCTGATGTTATTTCTGCCAATGCCTGAAACTGTTATTATTTGCAATCTTGCCATGTCATTTTGAGCATGTTCTAGTGATTTATGGAGATAGCTCAGTGTTCATGTTTTGTCATGCTTTACCTGTACATCATGCCCATGCCTTTTGTTTTCATGTTGAGGTCCTGTAGCATGTTGTTTTGATGCTTGCAATATGCCTAGTTGCTGTTTTGGACAGATTGTTGTCATGACTTGTATAGTGTGTATGTGTTGAACCGTTGCTCCGTTTTGAGTGTGCTCTATATGAAACTTGCTTAGAATTGCATGTAGTTTCATATTATCATGTTGCATCTTTGTTTTGAGAGTGTTTGCTTGATGTTTGTATGCATTTTGCATCAATGCCATGCTTATCTTGTTTTGCTCATATCTTCTAGGCCGTAGCTCCGAATCTAATGAACTTTATATGTAACTTGACTAGAATTTCGTGTAGATCATCGTGGTGCATCTTAACTTGCTGTTTAACAACTTGAACATAAAGTTATTCAGATCTGGACCAATTTCAAAATTTGCATATGAGGACTTACCGGAATTGTTCTATGTTGTTTCCGGCCTCATTTAAACTTGCTTTAATGTGTTGCTCTTGTTTGCATCATCTCTTGCCATGAGTAGCCTCGTCTAGATTTGTCATGCATCATGCTTGTTGTGCATCATGCCTTGTCCATGTGTGGTGTGTTTACTATGTTGTGTGCTTCTTCTTGTTAGTTCCCGTTTTCGTTGTGATCGTGAGGATTCGTTCGTCTACGCTTGGTTCGGCTTCATCCGTTCATCTTCTTCATGGACTCGTTCTTCTCCCTTGCGGGATTTCAGGCAAGATGACCGTTACCCTGGATCTCACTACTATCATTGCTATGCTAGTCGCTTCGTTCTATCGCTATGCTGCGCTACCTATTACCTGTTTATCAAGCCATCCCAAATTGCCATGTCAGCCTCTAACCTTTGTCACCCTTCCTAGCAAACCGTTGTTTGGCTATGTTACCGCTTTGCTCAGCCCTCTTATAGCGTTGTTAGTTGCAGGTGAAGATGAAGTTTGTCCCTTGTTGAACATGGAGATGTTGTTCCTTGTTGGAACATGTTTACTTGTTGGGATATCACAATATATCTTATATTATTAATGCATCTATATACTTGGTAAAGGGTGGAAGGCTCGGCCTTATGCCTGGTGTTTTGTTCCACTCTTGCCGCCCTAGTTTCCGTCATATCGGTATTATGTTCCCGGATTTTGCGTCCCTAACGCGGTCGGGTGATTTATGGGACCCCCTTGACAGTTCGCTTTGAATAAGACTCCTCCAAAGAAGGCCCAACATTGGTTTTACCATTTGCCTCACCACCACCTACATTTCCCTTGGGAGCAATTAACCCAAGGGTCATCTTTATTCACCCCCGGGCCAATGCTTGTCTAAGTGTTGGTCCAAACCAGAGCCACTTGCGGTGCCGCCCCTAGGCAACTTGGGGTATCGTCGGTTGTTGTACGTAGTGTTCATCCGGTCGTGGCCTGAGACGAGATACGCGCGGCTACTATCATGGTGTCGGCACGCCGGAGGTCTTGCTGGTCTTGTTTAATTGCTGTCGAAATGTCTTGTAGCCGGATTCCGAGACTGATCGGGTCTTCCGGGAGAAGGAATATCCTTCGTTGATCGCGAGAGCTTATCATGTGCTAAGTTGGGACACCCCGCAGGTATAAACTTTCGAGAGCCGTGCCATGGTTATGTGGCAGATGGGAATTTGTTAATATCCGGTTGTAGTAAACTTGAAGCAAACTCTTCTAAAATACACCAACCGTATGCGTAACCGTGAGTGTCTCTTTTCGGGGTTGATCGAGAGGAGAACACGGTTTCTGGGTTATGTTTGACGTAAGTAGGAGTTCAGGATCACTTCTTGATCATTGCTAGCTTCACGACCGTTCCGCTTGCTCTCTTCTCGCTCTTATTTGCGTAAGTTAGCCACCATATATGCTTAGTCGCTGCTGCAACCTCACCACTTTACCCCTTCCTTCCCTTTTAAGCTTTGCTAGTCTTGATACCCATGGTAATGGGATTGCTGAGTCCTCGTGGCTCACAGATTTCTACACCACCAGTTGCAGGTACAGGTTTGCGATGATCATGACGTGAGAGCGATGTTTGCTTGTGTTGGAGTTCTTCTTCTGCTTCTTCGATCAGGGGATAGGTTCCAGGTCGGCAGCCTGGGCTAGCAGGGTGGATGTCGTTTGAGCTTCTGTTTATGATTCATCCGTAGTCGGATGTTGATCTTGTATGATGTTGATGTATTCTTGTGGCATTTGTGCCTTATGTATGTATCCCCACTATTATGTAATGTTGATGTAATGATATCCACCTTGCAAAAGCGTTTCAATATGCGGATCTATCCTTGGTGGGACCTTCGAGTTCCTTTTGGATAGGGTCGCATATTGGGTGTGATAATGACCCCCTCTGTGATCGTGTTAGATTGGATCTCGTGGTTTTGGAACTTGCGACGGCTGGAATTGTGTTTAGTCGACTTCCCTAGGTTTCTGGAATATTTGGGTATTTATAGAACTAAGAGGTGGTGGCTGAGACCCCGTGGGCCCCAGAACCCGTCAGGGCGCGTCAGGGGCCTCTGGTGCGCCCTGGTGTCTTGTGGGCCCCACGGGCCTCCCGCAGGTGCTTCCTTGGCTCCCAAGTTGTTTTCTGGTATAAAAAAATCTCCAAAAAATTTCACTATGTTTGGAACTGATATTCTACGAAGTAAAAAAAACAAGCAAAAAACACCAACTGGCACTAGGCACTATGTCAATAGATTAGTCCCAAAAAATAAATAAAGTTGCTATAGAATTATTTTAAAACATCCAAGAATAATAATATAACAGCATGGAACAATAAAAAGTTATAGATACATTGGAGACGTATAACAGCTGGTCTATTAGATGGAATAGATAAGCTGGGCTACCATAACATGCTCTCACTTACGGTCAGAATCTATGTTATGAGGGTATCTCCAACGCCGACCCACAAACCGTCCGCATACGTCCGGGCCGCGCGGTCTAGACGTGTTGTGCCATCCAACGCGGGCATGTATCAGTCTGCCGAGCGGTTCGGATGCACTTTCTCCCTCAAAGTGGAAGCAAAGTTTGCGGGGGGTTTTACGGGAGTCGGGCAACAACCACATAGGACCCCGATAGCCCCGGGCCATATATCCCTCTCCCGGTGCCATTTTCTTCCAATCCGCCCCTTCTTCTCCTTTGCATCCAATACTGACGCCCTTGCCTGCCTTTTAGGATGACATCATCCACCTAGGACCCGTCCATAGGAAGGTACGCCCCCCTTGTAGACGTCGTCCATGGTGGACACCACACCCGGTAGGTGTTCAGTCAAATGCCATTGATCTTATTTTCGAACGCCATGTCTTTTTTTAGAGCACGAATGATGGTGGGGTACTCAATAATGGAGGATGAGTTGTTGCGCGATGTGTGGTTGGCCGTATCCGTGGATAATGTAGGCAGGAGCAGAGGGGGGCTCTTCTGACAGCACGTGCATGATTCGTTTCACACGCGAAAGCACATTGCCCCCTACGACATGCACATCATCCAATGTGAGGTCGTTATCGTATCATTGGTACGCCATCAGACCTCATCAAGTTTTGTGGCGCGGTTGATATGCTGGAGAAAGGTGGCCATTGCGTGCGACAGTCGAAGAGATCGTAAGTTTTGCTTCTTCTTCCTCAACTTGTTGATTGATTCATTCATTCAATCAATGTTGCTCTACATATTGTGTAGCATGCACACGCTTTCGTGATGTACCACGGGATACAGGGATGGCCATTTACGCACATACACTGTTGGATGAAGCTGAAGAGGCAGTATGTGTAGGACGACATGATCCGTTCATGAAAAACCTGTTGAACACTCGGTTAATTCGTTGAATTTGAACTATTGTTGTACTAGACTTATTTGCATGCTATGTATGGATTATTTGTTTTATTTTTATCCAAACTTTGATGAAATCCATCGTGTTTGCATGATTTTCGTTCGGTTAGTTGAAACCCGGCTTGAAATGTATGGGGGCAGCGTTGGATGTCCGCCTACCGCATCTATGTCCATGAACTGGTCCCTCTGTCCATAGACGGATGCTGGAGCAAATTTGCGGGTCAGTGTTGGAGATGCTTTGACATACTATGGAACACTCGTTAATAGTGAGCTACGAGCTTTTTGTCGACCTCTAGTTATGCATCCCTTATGTTAGCGATTTATTTTATCAACGTGAAAAAAAGCTTCAACAACAACGCAAGATGGGACCACTTGGCAAGAGTGAAGAATGGTAAGCTATATCAAAAATAATGAACAACGCAATATGGGGGCAATTCATGCACAATACTTCACTCCACAAAGAATGGACGCCACTCCCGCGTGCTCGACATCTATGTAGGCACATAGGATTAGAAACTGGCTACCAAGAAACATACATATTTTCCTGTGTACTCCTATATGGATAGGATAGGACCTCGAAAAAAAACATGGATAGGATAGGAAGAGACAAATGCTGCAGCCTTGGGCTTCTAGAAGACGTAGACATAGGTGTGTACACTAGAGGCGGTGCGGGTTGACATTTTGGCCACGCACACTTATGTGGGTTTTTTTTTTTTTTTTGAGAGAACGATCGGCTTTATAGCTTAATGAACAACATTACACAGAGTTTGCCGGATACAATCCGAAACAGAATGGAACACACAAAGACTAGAAGAGTTCATACAAGATTTAGCTAGCACATGAGCAGGAACATTTAAATACCGACGAACATGTTTGAAGGACACTGAAGAGAAACCTTCAGCCAAAGACTTGGTATCAGCCACCACCACTCCAATTGAAGAACGGTCCCTCATAGTCGAGTTGATCCTTTGCACAAGTGAGAGACAGTCAGAGGAGTGAGAGACAGTCAGAGGCGAAGATAACATCTGAAACTTGTTCATCATGCGCCAAAAGAACAACACGTCGAAGAGCCATGGCCTCAGCCATTTCAGGTTCCAAGCTACCCGCAATAGGCTCGCTACAGGCCACCACGAATTGACCTCCGTCAACCCTGCCGACGACCCCAATGCCGGACTTATCCAGGCTCGAGAAAGTTGCAGCGTCTGAGTAGAACATAATGGTACCTGACGGCGGCGGAGACCAGTTGGAGCTGGACGCATTGGTTTCACGCCTGTGTTCAGATACTGGAAGGAAAAGATGCTGCAGGATAAGGGCGACATAAGCCTTGATCTTCTCAGCAGTACGTCGTGGATGGGGAGCCTCCGGATTGTTTCTCGCAAAGTTTCGAGCCTCCCAAATATGCCAGAGGGTCACAACCAGGACAGTATGCACCTTATCAGACGACCTTGCCATGAAGTCAAAAATCCATTGCCTTGGAGACAGAAAAGTGCCACGGTGCAGGTTGAAATTATATTCCTCCTTGACGATATCCCACACGTCCCTGGCATGTGGGCAAAATAGCAGAGCATGCTCAACAGATTCAGACCGAGCACAAAAGCAGCAGTGTTCAGAGTTGGGTACCTGGCGGCGTTTAAGTTGTTCCCCAGATGGTAAACAATTCTGCGCAAAGCGCCATAAGACGACTTTCATCTTGCCAGGTGCTTTGATAGACCATAACAGTCTCCAATCCTTTTCCTGGGAAGAAAAATTGGAACTCAAACCCATTCCTTTGTTACTATGAGACTCCAGGAAGAGTGCAGACCGAGCCAAATTGTAGGCTGATCGCACAGTGTATTCTCCAAATCTTGTGAATGGCCATCGAACAAAATCCTCCCCATGCTTGTAGATAGGGATCCGAAGAATCTCGCAAGCGACGTCGTTCCGAAAGAAGGCACGCACCGTTTCTTCATTTCAGGACCCGCTTTCCTCATCCATAAGGCACTTAACTTTAGCATTAGCAGGAATAGGAGAGAGCGGCTGAAGAACACAAGGCGGAGATGATGGGATCCAGTGGTCAGAAGTAATGTGAACCTGGCAGCCGTCCCCAATTCCCCATTGAACTCCCTTCTTGAGCAGGTCACGGCCAGCAAGAATGTTGCGCCAAGTGGCAGAAGCTGAACGCGGGGCCGGTGCATTCCAGAAATCCGTGTGAGGGAAATACCGGCCTTTTAAGACACGAGCACACAAGGAGTCCGGAACAGTAAGTAGTCGCCACCCTTGTTTGCCCAGCATTGCCAAATTGAAGATGTGCATATCCCGAAAACCCATCCCGCCAAACGACTTGGGCCACATTGGATGGGGTACACTGCACATGCCACACACACTTGCTAGCTTGGGGATACATTTTTAAGATGTCAACACCATGGAAGCCGGTTGTCTAGTCGCTTTCAGTTGTTTTATTTTGGGAAACCTTTCCGTCATGGAAATCATGCATATAAAAGAATATATATAATGTAACCAATGTCGAAAAATAAAACAGGGAAATAAGAACAAACACCTTCGCTAACATCTGTGTTTAATTGGCACATTTCGGCTGCAATGTTTTTTGAATGTCACTGTTCTATATCCACTATAACATTTTGCTCCTTAATTTTTAAGGCCTCACAGCCAGTTGAGATCTTTAATTTGAAATTTGATCACCTGATTTTGACCGGGTCAAGAATTTCTCAAGGAGCTCTCTTATTTAATTCTTTTAGTTCACTATGCTTCCTAATTTTAGAGCTATCTCATTCGATTGAGGTGTTTAATTTTGGATGTCGTTCGCATTTTGACCGGTCAATGATTTTTCAAATAAATCAGCAACAATCAACCCATAATAAAATATCAATCCCGCACACCCTCTTATCACCTAGAAAAAAGAAGTGCTAACATGTGATATTGTAGCACCAATACAGTACATGCAGCCACCGACGCATAAAATATTTCACATAAATATGAGTTGATTAACTGATAATTAGCATAGTATCTTACTGTTAAAGGTCCACCAAAATAATGCATTATAAATAAAAATAAAATACACTCCATCATCTCCCCACTCGCCAAACCAAGTATTCCCTCAATTCCAAATATAAGGTGTATTACACTTTTGAAAAGTCATTTTTCTTTAACTTTGACCAAGTTCAGAGCCAAAAATGTCGATATCCACAATAATAAATACATTAAATAAGAAAAATTGTTTCATGATAAATCTAATGCTACTAATTTGATATTATGGATATTGATGTATTTCTCTACAAATATGGTCAAACTTAAAGAACTTGACTTTTTCAAAAAAATACTACATCTTATATTTTGAAATAGAGGGCTTACCTGTAGAAAAACCGAGGGACTAAAAAACTTATGAAAACCAGCAAAGCATGCCCAACCCTTTTAGTTTATGTAATACTGGGAAAAATGCGACAAAGATCCAGTTCTATTACAAGAGCTCACTAGAAGTAAAAAAACATCTCAAAATATTACATCAAGGTCTCTAGACTATCGAACGACCACTACCGCCACCAGAACTAGTCACCGACGTGCCATTGCGGCACTTCCCTATCGAAGTTGGCTTAACCTTGTTGATGACAATAGGGAAGTTTTCATGCATGTGCCACTAAGAACCAGAGACATGGAGCCACAGATATCATCGTTGAACCCTTGAATAGATTTGAAGCATCTGACACCAAATCTCACCTTCACGCAAGCACAACGAGAAACTCTAACCACGCTTCCTCAAGGAGACAACATGAATCTACGCTAGAGATCGGACGACTACATCCAGATGGATGAACTCAAGGTGGATCGGAGCCCATAAGACAAACTCTAAGAATAAGCGTCAGCATCCGCCCGAGCACCGCACCAATGAGGACTAGAAAACCCTAGCCTAAACTCCTAGCGGAGTGAAGGCATCGGGATTCCCCTCCCCACCACTCGTCACCGGAGCCACTAGAAGAGGGGGATGGCGAATCCATGGGCTTGTTGGCGAAGTGTAGAGGGGAGAGTTTTCCCTAGCCACCAGGTGAAGGGGAGAAAACTCTTGGAGAAAAAGTTAATGAGTCGCGTATGACCGACAAGTGTTTAATTTATTATGTGGTATTAAAACAAATAATTCAAATCCAACCTTTTTCTATCCATCCTTGCTCCCATACCCAGATCTTAGCCATTCATATCTTGTCCTCAGCTTGTCAGCGACGAGTAAGGCAAAGGGGCCATCTCTATATGTAATCTACTCCTAGTTTGTGTTCCCACCCTCGTCCTTGTCCTGGTTGGGGCGTGAAGTGGCAAAAGCATCCCAAAGTTAGAACAATGTCTTTGCGGCTCTATCCCCGCTCCGACGATGTTCTTAGTAGTTGCAAATGTTGGGGAACGTAGCAGAAATTCAAAATTTTCCTACGTGTCACCAAGATCTATCTATGGAGAAACCAGCAACGAGGGGAAGGAGAGTGCATCTACATACCCTTGTAGATCGCTAAGCGGAAGCGTTCAAGAGAACGGGGTTGATGGAGTCGTACTCGTCGTGATCCAAATCACCGGAGATCCTAGTGCCGAACGGACGGCACCTCCGCGTTCAACACACGTACAGCCCGGTGACGTCTCCCACGCCTTGATCCAGCAAGGAGAGAGGGAGAGGTTGAGGAAGACTCCGTCCAGCAGCAGCACAACGGCGTGGTGGTGATGGAGGAGCGTGGCAATCCAGCAGGGCTTCTCCAAGCACTACGAGAGACGAGGAGGGAGAGAGGTAGGGTGTGTTGGGCAGCCCCTAGACCTCAAGTATATATAGGGGGAGGGGAGGGGGCTGCGCCCCCTCTAGGGTTCCCTCCCCAGGGGTGGCGGCAGCCCCAGATCCCATCTGGGTGGCGGGCGAGAGGAGAGAGGGGGGCGCTGGGGTGGGCCTTAGGCCCATCTGCCTAGGGTTTGCCCTCCCACTCTTCCTCGCCTTGGGCCCTTGTGGGGCGCACCAGCCCACCCGGAGCTGGTCCCTCCCACACTTGGCCCATGCAGCCCTCCGGGATGGTGGCCCCACTTGGTGGACCCCGACCCTCCGGTGGTCCCAGTACATTACCGATAAAACCCAAACCTTCCGGTGACCAAAACAGGACTTCCCATATATAAATCTTTACCTTGGACCATTTCGAACTCCTCGTGGCGTCCGAGATCTCATCCGGACTCGAACAACATTCGGTAACCACATACAAACTTCCTTTATAACCCTAGCGTCCATCGAACCTTAAGTGTGTAGACCCTACGGGTTCGGGAACCATCTTGATACATGACCGAGACGTTCTCGGCCAATAACCAACAGCGGGATCTGGATACCCATCTTGGCTCCTACATGTTCCACGATGATCTCATCGGATGAACCACGATGTCAAGGATTCAATCAATCCCGTATTCAATTCCCTTTGTCTAGCAGTATTATACTTGCCCGAGATTCGATCGTCGGTATCCCGATACCTTGTTCAATCTCATTACCGGCAAGTCTCTTTACTCGTTCCGTAACACATCTGAAGGAAATATGCCCTAGAGGCAATAATAAAGTTATTATTTATTTCCTTATATCATGATAAATGTTTATTATTCATGCTAGAATTGTATTAACCGGAAACATAATACATGTGTGAATATATAGACAAACAGTATGTCACTAGTATGCCTCTACTTGACTAGCTTGTTAATCAAAGATGGTTATGTTTCCTAACCATGAACAAGGAGTTGTTATTTGATTAACAAGGTCACATCATTAGTTGAATGATCTGATTGACATGACCCATTCCGTTAGCTTAACACTTGATCGTTTAGTATGTTAATGCTTTCTTCATGACCCATACATGTTCCTGTAACTATGAGATTATGCAACTCCGTTTACGGAGGAACACTTTGGTACTACCAAACGTCACAACGTAATCGGGTGATTATAAAGGAGTACTACAGGTGTCTCCAAAGGTACTTGTTGGGTTGGCGTATTCGAGATTAGGTTTTGTCACTCCGATTGTCTGAGAGGTATCTCGAGCCTTCTCGGTAATGCACATCACTTAAGCCTTGCAAGCATTACAACTAATGAGTTAGTTGTGAGATGATGTATTACGGAACGAGTAAAGAGACTTACGATAACGAGATTGAACTAGGTATTGGATACCGACGATCGAATCTCGGGTAAGTAACATACCGATGACAAAGGAACAACGTATGTCGTTATGCGGTTTGACCGATAAAGATCTTCGTAGAATATGTAGGAACCAATATGGGCATCCAGGTTCCGCTATTGGTTATTGACCGAGAATGGTTCTAGGTCATGTCTACATAGTTCTCGAACCCGTAGGGTCCGCACGCTTAACGCTTCGATGACAGTTCATAATGAGTTTATAAGTATTGATGCACCAAGGTTGTTCGAGTCCGGATGTGATCACGGACATGACGAGGAGTCTCGAAATGGTCGAGACATAAAGATTGATATATTGGAAGCCTATGTTTGACTTGGAAGTGTTCCGTGAAATCGGATTTTATCGAGTACCGGAGGTTACCGAACCCCGGAAGTCTATGGGCCTTAATGGGCCATGGGAGAAGAGGAAGGGCAGGCCAAGGTGGGCTGCGCCCCCCCCCTCTAGTCCGAATCGGACAAGGAAGGGGGCGCGCCTTCCTCTTCCCTCCTCCAATCCTAGTCCAACTAGGAGAGGGGGAGTCCTACTCCCGGTGGGAGTAGGACTCCTCCTTAGCGCCTCCTCTAGGGCCGCCACCTCCCCTTGTCTCCTTTATATACTGAGGCAGGGGCACCCCAATACACACAAGTTGATCTACGGATCTTTCCTTAGCCGTGTGCGGTGCCCCTTCCACCATATTCCACTTCGGTCATATCGTCATGAGCTTAGGCGAAGCCTGCGCCGGAGAAGTCATATCGTCGCGGAGCTTAGGCGAAGCCCTGCGTCGGTGGAGCATCAACATCGTCCTGCCACGCCGTCGTCTTGACGGAACTCATCCCGACACTTTGCTGGATCGGAGTCCGGGATCGTCATCGAGCTGAGCGTGTGCGTAACTCGGAGGTGCCGTGACGTTCGGTGCTTGGATCGGTCGGATCGTGGAGACGTCGACTACATCAACCGCGTTGTTTTAACGCTTCGCTTTCGGTCTCACGAGGGCGTGGGCGGACACTCTCCCTCTCGTTGCTATGCCATCACCATGGTCTTGCGTGATCGTAGGAAAATTTTTGAAATTACTACGTTCCCCAACAGTGGCATCCGAGCCTGGTTTTATGCGTTGATGTCATGTGCACGAGTAGAACACAAGTGAGTTGTGGACGATACAAGTCATACTGCCTACCAGCATGTCATACTTTGGTTCAGCGGTATTGTGAGATGAAGCGGCCGGACCGACATTACGCAGACGCTTACGCGAGACTGGTTTCACCGCCCGAGCACTCGTTGCTTAAAGGTGACCGGCGGTGTCTGCTCTCTCACTTTAGTTGAATCGAGTGTGGCTACGCCCGGTCCTTGAGAAGGTTAAACGGAGTCTATTTGACGAAATATCGTTGTGGTTTTGATGCGTAGGTAAGAACGGTTCTTGCTCAGCCCGTAGCAGCCACGTAAAACTTGCAACAACAAAGTAGAAGACGTCTAACTTGTTTTTGCAGGGCATGTTGTGATGTGATATGGTCAAGACGTGATGATATACTTTATTGTATGAGATGATCATGTTTTGTAACCGAGTTATCGAATCGGCAGGAGCCATATGGTTGTCGCTTTATTGTATGAAATACAACGCCATGTAATTGCTTTACTTTATCACTAAGGAGTAGCGATAGTCGTAGAAGCAATAGTTGGCGAGATGACAACGATGCTACGATGGAGATCAAGGTGTCGCGCGGGTGACGATGGTGATCATGGCGGTGCTTGGCGATGGAGATCACAAGCACAAGATGATGATGACCATATCATATCACTTATATTGATTGCATGTGATGTTTATCCTTTATGCATCTTATCTTGCTTTGTTTGACGGTAGCATTATAAGATGATCTCTCACTAAAATTATCAAGAAGTGTTCTCCACGAGTATGCACCGTTGCCAAAGTTCAGTAGTACCCGGACACCACGTGATGATCGGGTGTGATAAGTTCTCGTCCATCTACAACGGTGCAAAACAGTTGCACACGCGAATACTCAAGTTAAACTTGACGAGCCTAGCATATAACAGATATGGCCTCGGAACACGGAGACCGAAAGGTCGAACGTGAATCATATAGTAGATATGATCAACATAGTGATGTTCACCATTGAAACTACTCCGTCTCACGTGATGATCGGACATGGTTTAGTTGATTTGGATCACGTGATCACTTAGATGACTAGAGAGATGTCTGCCTAAGTGGGAGTTTTTTAATATGATTAATTGAACTTAAATTTATCATGAACTTAGTACCGATAGTATTTTGCTTGTCTATGTTTAATGTAGATAGATGGCTCGTCTTTGTTGTTCCGTTGAATTTTAATGCGTTCCTTGAGAAAGCAAAGTTGAAAGATGATGGTAGCAATTACACGGACTGGGTCCGTAATTTGAGGATTATCCTCATTGCTGCACGTAAAAATTACGCCCCGGAAGCACCGCTGGGTGACAGAACTGCTGCGATGCTTGAGCGAGGTTATGAGCGTCGCAAAGCAGAGCTGATGACTACTCTATAGTTCAGTGTGCCATGCTTTACGGCTTAGAACCGGGTCTTCAACGACGTTTTAAACGTCATGGAGCATATGAGATGTTCCAGAGTTGAAGTTAATATTTCAAGCAAATGCCCGGATTGAGAGATATGAAGTCTCCAATAAGTTCTATAGCTGCAAGATGGAGGAGAATAGTTACACGGTGAGCACATACTCAAAATGTCCGGGTATAACAATCACTTAATTCAGCTGGGAGTTAATCTTCCGGATGATAGTGTCATTGATGAATTCTCCAATCACGCCACCAAGCTACAAGAGCTTCGTGATGAACTATAATATGCAAGGGATGACTAAGACAATTCTGAGCTCTTCGCGATGCTAAAAGCATGGAGGTAGAAATCAAGAAAGAGCATCAAGTGTTGATGGTCAACAAGACCACTAGTTTCAAGAAAAGGGCAAAGGGAAGAAGAAGGAAACTTCAAAAGAACAGCAAGAAAGTTGCTGATCAAGAGAAGAAACCCAAGTCTGGACCTAAGCACAAATCGAGTGTTTTTACCGCAAGCAGACCGGACATTTGAAGCGGAACTGCCCCAAGTATTTGGCGGATAAAAAGGATGGCAAGGTGAACAAAGGTATATGTGATATACATGTTATTGATGTGTACCTTACTAGAGCTCGTAGTAGCACTGGTATTTGATACTGGTTCATTGCTAATATTTGCAACTCAAACAGGGACTACGGAATAGACGAGCATCGGCAAAGGACGAGGTGACGATCTTGCGCGTGGGAAATGGTTCCAAAGTCAATGTGATCGCGGTCGGCACGCTACCTCTACATCTACCTTCGGATTAGTTTTAGACCTAAATAATTGTTATTTGGTGCCGCGTTGAGCATGAACATTATATCTGGATCTTGTTTAATGCGAGACGGTTATTCATTTAAATCGAGAATAATGGTTGTTCTATTTATATGAGTAATATCTTTTATGGTCATGCACCCTTGAAGAATGGTCTATTCTTGTTGAATCTCGACAGAGTGATACACATATTCATAATGTTGAAGCCAAAAGATGCAGAGTTGATAATGATAGTGCAACTTATTTGTGGCACTTGCCGTTTAGGTCATATCGGTGTAAAACGCATGAAAAAACTCCATCTTGATGGGCTTCGGAATCACTTGATTATGAATCACTTGGTACTTATGAACCGTGCCTCATGGGCAAGATGACCAAAACGCCGTTCTCCGGAACTATGGAGCGAGCAACTGATTTGTTGGAAATCATACATACTGATGTTTGTGGTCCAATGAATGTTGAGGCACGCGGCGGGTATCGTTATTTTCTCACCTTCACAGATGATTTAAGCAGATATGGGTATATCTACTTAATGAAACACAAATCTGAAACGTTTGAAAAGTTCAAAGAATTTCAGAGTGAAGTAGAAAATCATCGTAACAAGAAAATAAAGTTTCTACGATCTGATCGTGGAGGAGAATATTTGAGTTACGAGTTTGGTTTACATTTGAAACAATGTGGAATAGTTTCGCAACTCACGCCACCCGGAACACCACAGAGAAATGGTGTGTCCGAACGTCGAATCGTATTTTACTAGATATGGTGCGATCTATGATGTCTATTTCGATTTACCGCTATCATTTTGGGGTTATGCTTTAGAGACGGCCGCATTCACGTTGAATAGGACACCGTCAAAATCCGTTGAGACGACGCCTTATGAACTGTGGTTTGGCAAGAAACCAAAGTTGTCGTTTCTTAAAGTTTGGGGCTGCGATGCTTATGTAAAGAAACTTCAACCGATAAGCTCGAACCCAAATCGGAAAAATGTGTCTTCATAGGATACCCAAAGGAGACTATTGGGTACACCTTCTATCACAGATCTGAAGGCAAGATTTTCGTTGCTAAATTCGGATCCTTTCTAGAGAAGGAGTTTCTCTCGAAAGAAGTGAGTGGGAGGAAAGTAGAACTTGATGAGATAATCAGATCTGCTCCCTTATTGGAAAGTAGTTCATCACAAGAAATGGTTCTGTGACAACTACACCAATTAGTGAGGAAACTAATGATGATGATCATGAAGCTTCAGATCAAGTTGCTCTTGAACCTCGTGAGGTCAACCAGAGTAAAATACGCACTGTGGTACGGTAATCTTATTCGGAAGTCATGTTACTTGACCATGGCGAACCTACAAACTATGAAGAAGCGATGGTGAGCCCAGATTCCATAAAATGGCTGGAAGCCATGAAATCTGAGATGGGATCCATGTATGAGAACAAAGTATGGACTTTGGTTGACTTGCCCGATGATCGGCAAGCCATTGAAAATAAATGGATCTTTAAGAAGAAGACCGACGCCGATGGTAATGTAACTGTCTACAAAGCTCGACTTGTTGCAAAAGGTTTTCGACAAGTTCAAGGAGTTGACTACGATGAGACTTTCTCACCAGTGGCGATGCTTAAGTCTGTCCGAATCATGTTAGCGATTGCCGCATTTTATGATTATGAAATTTGGCAAATGGATGTAAAACTGCATTCTTGAATGGATTTCTAGAAGAAGAGTTGTATATGATGCAACCAGAAGGTTTTGTCGATCCAAAAGGTGCTAACAAAGTGTGCAAGCTCCAACGATCAATTTATGGTGCAGTGCAAGCCTCTCGGAGTTGGAATAAACGCTTTGATAATGTGATCAAAGCATATGGGTTTGTACAGACTTTGGAGAAGCCTCAGATTTACAAGAAAGTGAGTGGGAGCTCAGTAGCATTTCTAATATTATATGTGGACGACATATTATTGATTGGAAATGATATAGAATTTCTGGATAGCATAAAGGATACTTGAATAAAAGTTTTTCAATGAAAGACCTCGGTGAAGCTGCTTACATATTGGGCATCAAGATCTATAGAGATAGATCAAGGCGCTTGATTGGACTTTCACAAAGCACATACCTTGATAAAGTTTTGAAAAAGTTCAAAATGGATCGAGCAAAGAAAGGTTTTTACCTGTGTTACAAGGTGTAAGATTGAGTCGACTCAATGCCCGACCACAATGCAGAAGATAGAGAGAAAATGAAAGATGTTCCTATGCTTCAGCCATAGGCTCTATCATGTATGCAATGCTGTGTACCGACTGACGATGCTTAGCTGTAAGCTTGGCAGAAAGGTACCAAAGTAATCCAGAGTGGATCATCGGACAGCGGTCAAGAACATCCCGAAATACCGAAAAGGACTAAGGATATGTTTCTCGTATATGGAGGTGACAAAGAGCTAGTCGTAAATGGTTACGTCGATGCAAGCTTTGACACCGATCCGGACGATTCTAAATCGCAAACCGGATACGTGTTTTTATTAAACGGTGGAGCTGTCAGTTGGTGCAGTTCTAAACAAAGCGTCGTGGCGGGATCTACATGTGAAGCGGAGTACATAGCTGCTTCAGAAGCAGCAAATGAAGGAGTCTGGATGAAAGAGTTCATTTCCGATCTAGGTGTCATACCTAGTGCATCGGGACCGATGAAGATCTTCTGTGACAATCTTGGTGCAATTGCCTTGGCAAAGGAATCCAGATTTCACAAGAGGACCAAGCACATCAAGAGACGCTTCAATTCCATTCGGGACCAAGTCCAAGTGGGAGACATAGAGATTTGCAAAATACATACGGATCTGAATGTTGCGCACCGTTGACTAAGCCTCTTCCACGAGCAAAACATGATCAGCACCAAGACTCCATGGGTGTAAGGATCATTACTTTGTAATCTAGATTATTGACTCTAGTGCAAGTGGGAGGCTCAAGGAAATATGCCCTAGAGGCAATAATAAAGTTATTATTTATTTCCTTATATCATGATAAATGTTTATTATTCATGCTAGAATTGTATTAACCGGAAACATAATACATGTGTGAATATATAGACAAACAGATGTCACTAGTATGCCTCTACTTGACTAGCTTGTTAATCAAAGATGGTTATGTTTCCTAACCATGAACAAGGAGTTGTTATTTGATTAACAAGGTCACATCATTAGTTGAATGATCTGATTGACATGACCCATTCCGTTAGCTTAACACTTGATCGCTTAGTATGTTAATGCTTTCTTCATGACCCATACATGTTCCTCGTAACTATGAGATTATGCAACTCCGTTTACGGAGGAACACTTTGGTACTACCAAACGTCACAACGAATCGGGTGATTATAAAGGAGTACTACAGTGTCTCCAAAGGTACTTGTTGGGTTGGCGTATTTGAGATTAGGTTTTGTCACTCCGATTGTCGGAGAGGTATCTCGAGCCTTCTCGGTAATGCACATCACTTAAGCCTTGCAAGCATTACAACTAATGAGTTAGTTGTGAGATGATGTATTACGGAACGAGTAAAGAGACTTACGGTAACGAGATTGAACTAGGTATTGGATACCGACGATCGAATCTCGGGTAAGTAACATACCGATGACAAAGGAACAACGTATGTCGTTATGCGGTTTGACCGATAAAGATCTTCGAGAATATGTAGGAACCAATATGGGCATCCAGGTTCCGCTATTGGTTATTGACCGAGAATGGTTCTAGGTCATGTCTACATAGTTCTCGAACCCGTAGGGTCCGCACGCTTAACGCTTCGATGACAGTTCATAATGAGTTTATAAGTATTGATGCACGAAGGTTGTTCGAGTCCCGGATGTGATCACGGACATGACGAGGAGTCTCGAAATGGTCGAGACATAAAGATTGATATATTGGAAGCCTATGTTTGGACTTCGAAGTGTTCCGGGTGAAATCGGATTTTATCGAGTACCGGAGGTTACTGAAACCCCGGAAGTCTATGGGCCTTAATGGGCCATGGGAGAAGAGGAAGGGCAGGCCAAGGTGGGCTGCGCCCCTCCCCCTCTAGTCCGAATAGGACAAGGAAGGGGCGGCGCCTCCCTCTTCCCCTCCTCCAATCCTAGTCCAACTAGGAGAGGGGGAGTCCTACTCCGGTGGGAGTAGGACTCCTCCTTAGCGCGCCTCCTCTAGGGCCGCCACCTCCCCTTGTCTCCTTTATATACGGGCAGGGGGGCACCCCAATACACACAAGTTGATCTACGGATCTTTCCTTAGCCGTGTGCGGTGCCCCTTCCACCATATTCCACTTCGGTCATATCGTCATGAGCTTAGGCGAAGCCTGCGCCGGAGAAGTCATATCGTCGCGGAGCTTAGGCGAAGCCCTGCGTCGGTGGAGCATCAACATCGTCCTGCCACGCCGTCGGTCTTGTGGAACTCATCCCGACACTTTGCTGGATCGGTCCGGGATCGCCATCGAGCTGAACGTGTGCGTAACTCGGAGGTGCCGTCGTTCGGTGCTTGGATCGGTCGGATCGTGGAGACGTCGACTACATCAACCGCGTTGTTTTAACGCTCCGCTTTCGGTCTCACGAGTGCGTGGGCGGACACTCTCCCCTCTCGTTGCTATGCCATCACCATGGTCTTGCGTGATCGTAGGAAAATTTTTGAAATTACTTCGTTCCCCAACAACATCATCCCGTGATCAACCCCTTGGTCACATTGTGCACATTATGATGATGTCCTACCGAGTGGGCCCAGAGATACCTCTCCGTTTACGGAGTGACAAATCCCATCTCGACTCGTGCCAACCAATGCAGACACTTTCGGAGATACCTGTAGTGCACCTTTATAGCCACCCGATTCGTTGTGACGTTTGGTACACCCAAAGCATTCCTACGGCATCCGGGAGTTGCACAATCTCATGGTCTAAGGAAATGATACTTGAGATTAGAAAAGCTTTAGCATATGAACTACGATCTTTGTGCTAGGCTTAGGATTGGGTCTTGTCCATCACATCATTCTCCAAATGATGTGATCCCGTTATCAACGACATCCAATGTCCATGGTCAGGAAACCGTAACCATCTGTTGATCAACGAGCTAGTCAACTAGAGGCTTACTAGGGACATGGTGTTGTCTATGTATCCACACATGTATCTGAGTTTCCTATCAATACAATTATAGCATGGATAATAAACGATTATCATGAACAAGGAAATATAATAATAACCAATTTATTATTGCCTCTAGGGCATATTTCCAACAGTCTCCCACTTGCACTAGAGTCAATAATCTAGTTCACATCGCTATGTGATCAATACTCATAGGTCACATCTCCATGTGACCAACATCCAAGAGTTTACTAGTGTCACTAAACTAGTTCACATGATCATGTGATTAAGACTCAATGAGTTCTGGGGTTTGATCATGTTTTGCTTGTGAGAGAGGTTTTAGTCAACGGGTCTGCAACATTCAGATCCGTATGTACTTCGCAAATCTCTAGGTCATATTGTAAATGCTGCTTCCACGCTCCACTTGGAGCTATTCCAAATGGTTGCTCCACTATACGTATCCGGTATCTCTAATCAGAGCTATCCGGATAGGTGTTAAGTTTGCATCGACGCAACTCTTTACGTCGAACTCTTTATCACCTCCATAATCGAGAAACATGTCCTTATTTACTCCAAGGACAATTTTGACCGCTGTCCTATGATCCATTCTTGGATCATTCTTGTACCCTTGACCGACTCATGGCAAGGCACACTTCCAAGCGGTACACAACATAGCATACTATAGAGCCTATGTCTAAGGCATAGGGGCGACCTTCGCCCTTTCTCTCTTTTCTGTCAGTGGTCGAGCTTTAACTCTTAACTTCATACCTTACAACTCAGGCAAGAACTCCTTCTTTGACTGATCCATCTTGAACACCTTCAAGATTATGTCAAGGTATGTGCTCATTTGAAAGTACCATTAAGCGTTTTTTATCTATCCTTATAGATCTTGATGCTCAATGTTCAAGTAGCTTAATCCAGGTTTTCTATTGAAAGACACCTTTCAAATAACCATGTATGCTTTCCAGAAATTCTACATCATTTCGATCAACAATATGTCAACAACATATACTCATCGAAATTCTATAGTGCTCCCACTCACTTCTTTGGAAATACAAGTTTCTCATAAACTTTGTATAAACCCAAAATCTTTGATCATCTTATCAAAGCGCACATTCCAACTCCGAGATGCTTACCCCAGTCCTTAGAAGGATCATTGGAGCCAAAGATACCTGTTTAGCATCCTTAGGATCGACAAAAACTTTCTGATTGTATCACATACAACCTTTCCTTACGAAGACTGGTAAGGAAACTCGTTTTGATCCATCTGCCAGATTTCATAAATGCAGCTAATGCTAACATGATTCCGACGGACTTAAGCATCGCTACGGATGAGAAAAATCTCATCGTAGTCAACTCTTTGAACTTGTGAAAAATTCTTCGCCACAAGTCGAGCTTACCATCTACGTCCGTCTTCTTCTTAAAGATCCATTTATCTCAATGGCTTGCCGATCATCGGGCAAGTCCACCAAAGTCCATGCTTTGTTCTGATACATGGATCCTATCTCGGATTTCATGGCTTTTAACCATTTGTCGGAATTTGGGCCCACCATCGCTTCTCCATAGCTCGTAGGTTCATTGTTGTCTAGCAACATGACCTTCAAGACAGGATTACCGTACCACTCCGAAGCAATACGCGTCCTCGTCGTCCTACGAGGTTCGGTAGTGACTTGATCCGAAACTTCATGATCAGTATCATAAGCTTCTACTTCAATTGATGTAGTCGCCACAGGAACAACTTCCTGTGCCCTGCTACACACTTGTTGAAGTGATGGTTCAGTAATCTCATCAAGTCTCCACCATCCTCCCACTCAATTCTTTCGAGAGAAACTTTTCCTCGGGAAAGGACCTAATTCTAGAAACAATCCTTTTGCTTCCTAATCGAGATCGGAGGTATACCCAACTGTTTTGGGTGTCCTATGAAGATGCATTTTATCCGCTTTCGGTTCGAGCTTATCAACCTGAAACTTTTTCACATAAGCGTCACAGCCCCAAACTTTTAAGAAACGACAATTTAGGTTTCTCCAAACCATAGTTCAAATGGTGTCGTCTCAACGGAATTACGTGGTGCCCTATTAAAGTGAGTGCGGTTGTCTCTAATGCCTAACCCATGAACGATAGTGGTAATTAGAGACATCATGGTACACACCATTCTAATAGGGTGCAACTATGATGTTCGGACACACCATCACACTATGGTGTTCCAGGCGGTATTTATTGTGAAACAATTTCCACAATGTCTTAATTGCGTGCCAAAGCTCGTAACTCAGATACTCATCTCTATGTTCATATCATAGACATTTTATCCTCTTGTCACGAAGATCTTTAACTTCACTCTGAAATTACTTGAACCATTCAATAATTCAGACTTGTGTTTCATCAAGTAAATATACTCAACATCTACTCGAATCATCTGTGAAGTAAGAACATAACGATATTCACTGCATGCCTCAGCACTCATTGGACTGCACACATCAAAATGTGTTACTTCCAACAAGTTGCTCGTTCCATCTTACTGAAACCGAGGCTTTTCAGTCATCTTGCCCATGTGGTATGATTTGCATATCTCAAGTGATTCAAAATCAAGTGAGTCCAAACAATCCATCTGCATGGAGTTTCTTCATGCATATACACCAATAGACATGGTTCGCATGTCTCAAACTTTTCAAAAACGAGTGAGTCCAAAGATCCATCAATATGGAGCTTCTTCATGCGTTTTATACCAATATGACTCAAATGGCAGTGCCACAAGCAGGTGGTACTATCATTACTATCTTATATCTTTTGGCATGAAAATGTGTATCACTACGATCGAGATTTCAATAAACCATTCATTTTAGGTGCAAGACCATTGTAGGTATTATTCAAATAAATAGAGTAACCATTATTCTCCTTAAATGAATAACCGTACTACGATAGACATAATCCAATCATGTCTATGCTCAACGCAAACACCGAATAACAATTATTTAGGTTTAACACCAATCTCGATGGCGAGGGAGCGCGTGCGATGCTTGATCACATCAACCTTGGAAACACTTCCAACACATATCGTCGGCTCACCTTTAGCTAGTCTCCGCTTATTTCGTAGCTTTTATTTCGAGTTACTAACACTTAGCAACCGAACCGTATCTAATACCCTGGTGCTACTAGGAGTACTAGTAAAGTACACATTAACATAATGTATATCCAATATACTTCTATCGACCTTGCCACCTTCTCATCTACCAAGTATCTAGGGTGGTTCCGCTTCGTGTCCGTTCCTCTCATTACGAAGCACTTAGTCTCGGTTTGGGTTCAACCTTGGGTTTCTTCACTAGAGCAGCAACTGTTTTGCCGTTTCATGAAGTATCCTTGTTGCCCTTGCCCTTCTTGAAACTAGTGGTTTTACCAACCATCAACAATTGATGCTCCTACTTGACTTCTACTTTCGCGTGTCAAACATCGCGAACACTTCAAGGATCATCATATCTATCCTCGATATGTTATAGTTCATCACGAAGCTCTAGTAGCTTGGTGGCAATGTCTTCTTGAAACATCACTATCTCATCCGGAAGATTAACTCCCACTAGTTTCAAGTGATTGTTGTACCCAGACAATCTGAGTACAAGCTCAACGATTGAGATCTTCTCCCTTAGTTTGTAGGCTAGAAAACTCGTCGGAGGTCTCATACCTCTTGACGTGAGCACGAGCCTGAAATCCCAATTTCAGCCCTCAGAACATCTCACATGTTCCGTGACGTTTCAAAACGTCTTTGGTGCCTCAACTCTAAACCGTTTAACTGAACTATCACGTAGTTATCAAGACATGTATGTCAGATGTTCGCAACATCCACAGACGACGTTCGAGGTTCAGCACACCGAGCGGTGCATTAAGGACATAAGCTTTCTACTGATCGCATAATCGCTACTGTCAACTTTCAACTATATTTTCTCTAGGAACATATCTAAACAGTGGAACTAAAGCGCGAGCTACAACATAATTTGCAAGAATCTTTTGACTATGTTCAGGATAATTAAGTTCATCTCATGAACTCCCACTCAGATAGACATCCCTCTAGTCATCTAAGTGATTACACGATCCGAGTCAACTAGGCCGTGTCCGATCATCACGTGAGACGGACTAGTCATCATCGGTGAACATCTTCATGTTGATCGTATCTACTATACGACTCATGCTCGACCTTTCGGTCTCTTGTGTTCCGATGCCATGTCTGTACATGCTAGGCTCGTCAAGTTAACCTAAGTGTTTCGCGTGTGTAAATCTGGCTTACACCCGTTGTATGTGAACGTAAGAATCTATCACACCCGATCATCACGTGGTGCTTGAAACGACGAACTTTACATAGCGGTGCACGCTTAGGGGAACACTTTCTTGAAATTTTAATGAGGGATCATCTTATTTACTACCGTCGTTCTAAGCAAATAAGATACATAAACATGATAAACATCACATGCAATCAAATAGTGACATGATATGGCCAATATCATTTTGCTCCTTTGATCTCCATCTTGAGGCTCCATGATCATCATCATCACCGCATGACACCATGATCTCCATCATCGTGTCTCCATGAAGTTGTCTCGCCAACTTATTACTTCTACTACTATGGCTACCGTTAGCAATAAAGTAAAGTAATTACATGGCGTTGTTCAATGACACGCAGGTCATACAATAAATAAAGACAACTCCTATGGCTCCTGCGGTTGTCATACTCATCGACATGCAAGCCGTGATTCCTATTACAAGAACATGATCAATCTCATACATCACATATCATTCATCACATTCTTCTTGGCCATATCACATCACATAGCATACCCTGCAAAAACAAGTTAGACGTCCTCTAATTGTTGTTTGCATGTTTTACGGGCTGCTATGGGTTTCTAGCAAGAACGTTTCTTACCTACGCAAAACCACAACGTGATATGTCAATTGCTATTTACCCTTCATAAGGACCCTTTTCATCGCATCCGATCCGACTAAAGTGGGAGAGATCGGCACCCGCTAGCCACCTTATGCACCAAGTGCATGTCGGTCGGTGGAACACATCTCACGAAGAGTGCGTGTAAGGTCGGTCCGGCCGCTTCATCCCACAATACCGTCGAAACAAGATTGGACTAGTAACGGTAAGCATATTGAACAAAATCAACGCCCACAACTACTTTGTGTTCTACTCGTGCAAAGAATCTACATAATAGACCTAGCTCATGATGCCATTTGTTGGGGAACGTGGCGAAATTCAAAATTTTCCCACGTGTCACCAAGATCTATCTATGGAGAAACCAGCAACGAGGGGAAGGAGAGTGCATCTACATACCCTTGTAGATCGCTAAGCGGGAGCGTTCAAGAGAACGGGGTTGATGGAGTCGTACTCGTCGTGATCCAAATCACCGGAGATCCTAGTGCCGAACGGACGGCACCTCCGCGTTCAACACACGTACAGCCCGGTGACGTCTCCCACGCCTTGATCCAGCAAGGAGAGAGGGAGAGGTTGAGGAAGACTCCGTCCAGCAGCAGCACAATGGCGTAGTGGTGATGGAGGAGCGTGGCAATCCAGCAGGGCTTCGCCAAGCACTACGAGAGACGAGGAGGGAGAGAGGTAGGGCTGCGCCAAGAGGGAGAGAAACTCGTGTGTTGGGCAGCCCCTAGACCTCAAGTATATATAGGGGGAGGGGAGGGGGCTGCGCCCCCTCTAGGGTTCCCTCCCCAGGGGTGGCGGCAACCCCAGATCCCATCTGGGTGGCGGCCAGAGGGGGAGAGAGGGGAGGCGCACCTGGGGTGGTCCTTAGGGCCCATCTGCCCTAGGGTTTGCCCCCTCCCACTCTTCCCTGCGCCTTGGGCCCTTGTGGGGGGCGCACCAGCCCACCTGGAGCTGGTCCCCTCCCACACTTGGCCCATGCAGCCCTCCGAGGATGGTGGCCCCACTTGGTGGACCCCCGGGACCCTCCCGGTGGTCCCGGTACATTACCGATAAAACCCGAAACCTTTCCGGTGACCAAAACAGGACTTCCCATATATAAATCTTTACCTCCGGACCATTCCGGAACTCCTCGTGACGTCCGGGATCTCATCCGGGACTCCGAACAACATTCGGTAACCACATACAAACTTCCTTTATAACCCTAGCGTCATCGAACCTTAAGTGTGTAGACCCTACGGGTTCGGGAACCATGCAGACATGACCGAGACGTTCTCCGGCCAATAACCAACAGCGGGATCTGGATACCCATGTTGGCTCCCACATGTTCCACGATGATCTCATCAGATGAACCACGATGTCAAGGATTCAATCAATCCCGTATTCAATTCCCTTTGTCTAGTGGTATTATACTTGCCCGAGATTCGATCGTCGGTATCCCGATACCTTGTTCAATCTCATTACCAGCAAGTCTCTTTACTCGTTCCGTAACACATCATCCCGTGATCAACCCCTTGGTCACATTGTGCACATTATGATGATGTCCTACCGAGTGGGCCCAGAGATACCTCTCCGTTTACGGGAGTGACAAATCCAGCCTCGATTCGTACCAACCCAATGACACTTTCGGAGATAACGTAGTGCACCTTTATAGCCACCCAGTTACATTGTGACGTTTGGTACACCCAAAGCATTCCTACGGCATCCGGGAGTTGCACAATCTCATGGTCTAAGGAAATGATACTTGAGATTAGAAAAGCTTTAGCATATGAACTACGATCTTTGTGCTAGGCTTAGGATTGGGTCTTGTCCATCACATCATTCTCCAAATGATGTGATCCCGTTATCAACGACATCCAATGTCCATGGTCAGGAAACCGTAACCATCTATTGATCAACGAGCTAGTCAACTAGAGGCTTACTAGGGACATGTTGTTGTCTATGTATCCACACATGTATCTGAGTTTCCTATCAATACAATTATAGCATGGATAATAAACGATTATCATGAACAAGGAAATATAATAATAACCAATTTATTATTGCCTCTAGGGCATATTTCCAACAGCAAAGGGTGTGCGAAGGTGTATTTCCTATGGATCTTCTTGGGTCCAGTCGGCATTGGTCTCTGAGGTCTCTATTTAGATCCGGTAGGTGTTGGTCTCTAGTGGATCGATTTGAAATTTCAGCTGGTATTTGTGGTCGTTGGTGTGTTTGCGGGAATGCTCCTTTTGATATATGTTGTCTTCATCGGCGACGAATGTCATTCTCGTGTGATGGATCATTGGGCACCTGGAACGATGACGTTCCCATTGTCAATTTCAACAAGGTTTGTCTGGCACCGGTGAAGGAGGATCAATGTTTGTGGCGCACCTTGAGATTGTTCTAGTGATTGCAGTCGTCGCTAGGTGGTCCACGGACTTGGTTGTATTTTATTACCTCTACAGGATCTTTGTATTTATTGTTACATATTAGTAATAGATCAGAGGATTTTTTTAAGTGATAGTTCAGAAAATAAATAAGTGACGATTTTGTAGTCCTAGTAATGTAAGCTTCAATTTTATTTATACTCAAGCTATGAAACTTCATTTATAGGTCTAATAGGTGAGGACTTGGATGCGTATTAAAGCATGTAAAGACATTGTGGAAGACATATGGCTTTCCATGGTTTTTTGTGAAATTTATTATATCCAACCATAGGAAATAGAACTATATAAATAATATAGCTCAGCTACTTCTTTGAGATCTACCTGATTCATTACGTGGGAGCTGTGGTATTTGCTAGATCCTTGTGTGCATCCTAGTGAAGCAGAGTCCAGGAGAAACTTTTAAGACAGTGAAACGATTTTGTTGTTTCTAGCCTCTAGATTTACATGTTCACAATCAGTATTATTATAACACCAAGCTCATATGTGCCAAGTTAAAATGTTATGTGACTCGGACTAAATCAAACTTTAGTAATCCTATTGCAGGCAACATATCCAAATCGGGGCACAGTTGTAAATCACATGCCACGCTGCTCGAGCATTCAACCATTCAAAAAAAGTGAATTGTCTTATGTTTCAAACAAAGGCCACATTGAGTGTTACCTTCCAATTTCCACTTGGCCAAGTTGTCATTAGTCGAAAGGACACATTAACATAAATAACAACGAAGAAACTTGATATCTAGTAAGTCTCACAATCTTTCCGTTTGGAACCTCACTTGGCATATATACCAAAGAGTTTGGAAGAATAACACAATATTTTATCTAATAAGTTCTTTTCAAGATCTAGGGGATTTTTTTTACTTTAATCTCTTCTATCCCATGTCAAATTCAAGATACTTCATGTACATGACAATGAAAGAACTTTGTTTTCCCCCTATGCATCATATTGCTCACAATCAAGTGAGGGTCTGGACAGGAAGGCGGTGAAAGTTAAGTCTAAGAGATCTTGTATTATTACACTATGAAGTTTACATGTGCCAAGCAAAAAATGAGTACATGACAAGTGCAAAACCAAATGCTAGCAAGCCAGATGCGTGCACGACAAATAAACCAAGATACAGACACACATGTAGGCCAATCTAATGCCAGCTTCCATCAGTGTCGTATCAAGCAATCATTGAAGTAAAGCCCACGACTTCCTTCGGTTGATACACACAAGAAGATCACCCGCAAAATCTCATGGGATTTTCTTCTCTTACAAACAATATCACCACGACAAAGCCAAAACAACCAAAAAGGGCAACAATCCCAAGATATATGAAATATCGTAAACTCTTAGGCACCCTCCATATCCAAGACCCAAAAACATGTCACATACTAGGGGATTAGTATTAAACGCCAAATGTATCACACACCATGCTAATCGAGCATTCAAGCATTAAAAAAAATCTAAATGGAATTATCTCATATTTGGAACAAAGCCAACATTGAGTGTTACCCTCTAGTTTTGCTTGGCCAAGTTATCATTAGTTAAAATGCCACACCATCATAAATATCAAAGAAAAACTTGATATTTAGTAAGATTCCACAATTTTACCACCCATAACCTCACTTGGCATAGTAACTATCTAAGAATACTAAAGTCTAACAAGTTCTTTCATCTACAATTTGTTTGGAGAACACACAGATAGGCAAAACATATTTTTGTTATTAACTTAAATCTCTTCTATCCCATGTCTAAGGTAAACAAAATATGGTTAGAGGGCAGGGTTTTGATAAAAATGTAAGACAATCTCTGGTAAGTGTATGAATTCAAACTCTTGCCAACTTCTTATGCTACCATTGAAACCAGAAAATAAATTCACTTGTAAGCCACTCCAATCCCGCCAGGGCAACATTCATCGATGCCTTATCCACTAAAGTAAAACCCATGACCACATCTAATTAATACACAAGAACATCACCCGTATCATGCTATGGGATTTTCTTCTCTTAAAAACAACCCCAACATACATCAGATAGCATAAAGACTTGAGTACACTCCATAACAAGAACCCAAAACCACGTGTCACACTAGGTGAGTAGTATTAAACAATCGCACGCCACGCTATTCAGACGTTCAAAAAAGATATGTTCAATTGTCTCATGTTTCAACATTGGGTGATAACCTTATGGCACCGTTTGGCCAAGTTATCATCGATTAAATTAGACGCCAAGATAAAATACCAAAGAAGAAAAAAAAAACTATATATCGTATAAGCTTTGCCAATCTTTCTGCCGAAACCTCACTTGGCATAAATATCCAAAGATCCAGAAGATCTAACAAGTTCTTTCATATATTGTTTGATTTAGAGGTCAGTCACATAGGCAAACCGCTTCTTAAAAAAAACTTTAATCTCATCTGTCCCATGTCAAAGGTCAAGATTTCCTATAAAGATAATGTACTACGGCTACAGGACGGGGTCCTGAGGATTGCTAGTGCGCCCCAAAAACAAAGTCAAAAGAGCCTTCATTGTGCTTTCATGGGCAAACCTTTCTCGTTGCTCTCATCACAAAGCACGTCACATAGATGGATGGATAACTTGATGTGTCATGGAGTTGTCTTCTCCGAAAAAAGCAAATAAGATACTAGTATAGCCGGTGAAGTATTTCTAGGGGGAGCCCCTAGGGAAAAAGTACTTCTAGGGGAGAACTTTGGCATCTTGCAATGAGCAAGCATTGGAACGTACCATGGCACATGTGGCGCAGATGTTCTCTCGCTAGCTTGGAATTGCTTGCACGCAGGCAAGCAGGCATACTATTCTCCTAGCTGTCCGGCAAAACCGATGGTCGAGGAATTCTTCTGCTGCAAAATGCACATGGTGGCAGCTGGACAGCATATCCATACCTTCTTGCATGGTCCACTCCGTCCCTTTTTCATGTCTCAAATTTGATTATCTTTGTTAAAAATACCACGATTACGAATTTTCATGTCACATGTACTTGGAGTATTTCCTAATTGTTGTTGTGCTTAACTAATTTCCTGTAGTGCTTGACGAATGCCAAACATATATAAGTGATGTGTTCTTTTTGTAGCAATTGTTTTCCTAGAATAGCATATACCCACCAATCCACCGATGAGGAACTAGGCCATAGATAGGTTGATGAGAAGGACGCTTCATATGGAACGCAGAAAACTTTCCATGGAGTTACTTTTCCAGCTTGCTTACCTTCGAAGGATGGTAATAAGCTCGTTCCGCCGGTGATGGTTAGTGTAACACATGTACTCCAGTTGGAGAGAGCCCTGATGATGGCGATCCCGTAGGTCAATCCACGTGTCAAGAACAGGTGCTGCCAGATGGGTTAAGGAACCCAGTATATAGCTTTCCCAAGATCACGATCAAGAGTAGTAAAACACAAGCACAAAGCACACGCTTAGCTTTGAATAATGCCTCTACTTTTGGCTCCACTAGAGAGCTTTTTCAATCGGAGCCTTGACCAAGGACGCAGACTAACCCACCCATGATTAATTAGATGGGTTGCACGCATGTCTTGTACGTAGTACTTTAACTTAAGCAACCTTGCTTTTTGTCCTCTTGTAGAAATTTTGTGGAGTATAGTATGTTTCTTAGCGCTGAGGCTATCTGTGTGGGCTATCCAGCCATATATATATGTGAACAAATTATAACTATAGAGCACCAAATTTTGCCCAGCACCTTTATGAAGAATTGCATGCACATACAAGACATAAAAAAGTATATGTGTAATATGTTTTGGATTTTTTTATCATTTTATACTTTTATACATCTATTGCCTCTATATCCTAATTTCGCCTCTCCTAACCTATTTGTGGCTATAGATAGCATTGTGTCATGCCATCTAGGAAAAACAATCATTTTTTAGAACACCGCGACATTATATTTATGAGCATTTATCCCCCCCCTCCCAGGCACATGTCACCGACTACCCCTGCATGCCCGTTTGCAATTATGTCGGCGTACTATCTATTTCATCCCTCCTAACCTATCTTTGGCTATAGATAGCATTGTTCCGTGACATACACGGAAAAGAATCATTCCCACAACATTAATACACACTATTTTTTGCTTGTTGTTACAAATAACCACGACATTGGAGATCACACCATGGATGGATGTTATATAACGAGGTTCGCCTGAATCCTACATTGATGAGCATTGATTTCGAGCTCTCCTCCCCATCATACCACTATGTCGGCGCCGCACGGGGGTGGGGCACATGTCACGGACTACCTCTGCATGCCGGTTTGCAATTATGTCGGTGTACTATCTATTTCACCCCTCCTAACCTATATTTGTCTATAGATAGCATTGTTCCATGACATACACGGAAAAAGAATCGTTTCCACAATATTAGTACACACTATTGTTTGCCTGATGTTAGATATAACCACGAAATGGGAGATCACACCATGGATGGATGTTATATAACGAGGTTCGGCTGAATCCTACATTTGCGGAGCATTGATTGCAAGCTCTCCTCCCCATCGTACCACTATGCCGCCGCCGCACGGGGGTGGGGCACATGCCACGACTACCCTTGCGTGCCTGTTGCAATTATGTTGGGTGAAATACCTATCTTAACAAGTGTGGTGGCGCTACGCGGCGTAGGATACACGATTCGACACCGACACTACCAACACCTTATCCACGATAATTACAGCTCCGGGGCCAAACACAAGCTCACGGCTGCAACATTCATTTATGATAGCTTTCCGACGTGTCACATTGTGATGCTCCATCTGTTCCGAGGTATAAGGTGTGTTATTTGTCTCCAAAAGCCAAACTTGGTCAAATTTAGAGGCGTTTTATAGGGGGGGATAATATCAAAATGATCTATAACTCTCTCTATAAACTAATATAAGACGATTAAGGGGACGTGGAGTATTTGCACCCGAGCTCAAATGCTCCTGGTGAACAGTAAAATCGGGGGAAATAGTCAAGAAAAATGTAAAAAAAATCCGTTTTTTGTGTGGTAACCTTTGACAAATTTTCTATGTGGTTGCAAAAATTTATCATGAATAAACATTCCTGGAAGTCGTGGCAAAAAAAATGATACTCCAAAAATACTATTTTTTTAAGCATTTTGGACTACAGGTTTTATTTGCCACGACTACCACAATGTCATTTTATTATGAAAATTTTCAAGCATAGAAAACTTCTGTCAAAGGATACCATAAAAAAAATTCAGAATTTTTATTTTTTTTGAATTTTCATCGGATTTTACTGTTGACTACAATATTAAACATATATTTTCAATATGGATCTAATGGCACCGCTTTAGAGTTGTATATTTTGACATTTTAGGTGTAAGCTTGGTCAAAAATAGAGAAGTTTGACTTAATTAAAAGAAAAAACAATACTACACCCTTATTATATGCTCCCTCCGTTCCTACATATAAGTCTTTTTTGGGATTTCAATAAAGGACTACATACGGAGCAAAATGAGTGAACCTACACTCTAAAAAATGTCTATATACATCTGTATGTAATTCTTTATTGAAATCTTTAAGAACGAAGGGAGTATAAATACGTTATTTTAAGAGCTGGCCAAGGCACCAAATATGCAAGGCAGTAACAAATAAAGACGCACCGTCGTCCAATCTGCTCCATCGGTCCACGCACATCGCCGCCCTCGCTTCAGCATCCGGCGGCCACCATCAACCCAAACACGTCACAGAAGACGAGAAACCAACATAATAAAATCTTATCCACAACCAAAAGATTCAACAAACTGGCCCAAAATTAACGCCACGGATAACAATAACCCGGAGGCCGACCGGCGGGCCCCACCGCACCCTGGAATAAATTTACCATCCCGCTTTTAAGGAAAAAGAAAAGAGGAAAGCCGTAATATTTGTGACAAATTACGAGAATGGGCCTCCGCCCCCGCGTGTGTTATTATTTCTTTCTTGCTCACTCGCCTCCGTCCGGTCCGCCCGCTGCATCTCCTCTCTCCTCGTATATTCTTCTTCTTCTTCCTCCTCCTCCGCGTCCCAATCTCCAACGAACTCCCCGAATCCCGACCCGCCCCGACACAAATCCGCTCCCCCTTGTCAATCCCGCCCCCCCACACCTCGCCACAATCCATCCCATCACGCCCGATTCCAGCCTCGCCCGCCCGCCCGCGCAATCCGCTCCCAAAGCGCCCTTCTTGGACGGAGAAGGAGTTCCCTTTCGATTAGGCTCCTGCGCCGGAGTTCTACGCCGGAGGTAGAGTTTTCTGAGGCTCGTTGATGTTGGCGATGCGGTGGCCGTGGCCGCCGGCGGCGAGGAAGTTCAGCGTGCGGCTGGTGGTGCGCCGGGCGGAGGGCCTGCCCCCTGCCCCCGCGACGGACGCGGACGCGGAGGCCAGGATGGCTGTGGAGCTCAAGTGGAAGGGCCCCAAGGCCAGGTGGAAGGGCCTCCGGGTCTGCCGCAACCGCACGCGCCTGGAGGCGCCGGCGCCGGCGGAGTCCTCGGCGGCGGCGGCCGTGGCGTGGGACGAGGAGTTCGAGGATGTGGTCACCCTCACCGCGGCCTCACACCGCAAGCCCGCCGCCGCGTTCCACCCCTGGGACCTCTCCTTCTCCGTCCTCAATGTGAGCACACTCCCCTCTCTCTCCGCGTACTGCTACTGCTACCTTTTTTTTTACCGTGTCAAAATTAAAGTAATTGGATCGACGGATTTGTTACTTTGACGATTTCTCCACCCGCTTTTTGTGCCGATTCTGATTCGATTGGATCATCGGGTTAAAAGTTTCGCGTGGGTGTTTGAATCATTCCTGTTTGGATATTTTTTTGGAATTTCATCCCCGGTCATGGTGATGGCGAAAGTTTTGACTTTTTTCGTTGAAAAAGTCAGTCTCATTGGTTTTTTCGTTGAAAACGATAACGTATTTATAATTCGTTTGGATCTTGCCTTTTACAACAACAGCAAAACAATCCAAGGCAACAAACCCAAGCTTTTAACAAAATATGACCATTCTAAATTTGAGTATAAGCTTTAACAGAATATAACAATTATAAAATTGATTATAAGTTTTTTTTTTCTGAAAAATATGCAAGCAGTGTGGTTGGTGCTGGTTTTTATTTCAGTTTTTGTGACAGTAGGATTATTGATCTTAGCCACTTTTCTGCCCTTTTTGGCTATTGTGATGTTCAATGATTAGGATTTTGGTGGTTAGGCCATGTAGTTGTTATTTGGAATCTCCAAATCGGTTTAGCTTTATTGCAAATTTAGAATAGCTTACTGGTAACAATGAGGTTTTTTCTAGCCGGTATATGTTTGTCTAGGTAACCGAATTATTTGAATATATGAAACCCTAGCTGTCGATTTAATGATAAGAATCTATGTTGTTCATATTAGTAGCTTCAGCTTTGCTGTCGTAAACTAGGTATGGTACAAGGAGAAAGCGATATAATGCAATATATGATTAATTATACTCTCGGGCTTCGCAAACTCAGGAGAGATTGTCCATACATGAATTGATTAGGCTTATTGTACTTGTCCTGCCAATTGTTGCTTTGTGAGCCTTTAGACAAACACCGACACAATGAAAAAATGTGATGCCGTGCCTTGTTGTCCCAGCTGTTTCCACTAGTTTGTGATTAGCGGTATTGCCATTTTGTCACGTTGTTTGCTTGGTGATTCGCCGTTGTGACATTTATTGTTTTGAGTACACCGTGTAACTGGAAGCTAATCTAGTGGGAGCTTGCCAGTTGCCACCCAATTATCAGGGAAAAGAAACGGATAGCTACAATTGCCGCCATATACCCTCTACTGTACTTCTTCACCGACACATTTAAATTCCTACGAGGCAGGCTACCAGTTCTGCTGAGTTAAACTAGTGCAAAATGACCGCATCATTTAAATCTCTACGTGGCAGGCTACTGGTTTTGCTTAGTTAAACTATTGTAAATTGACCGCAGCATTCAAATCCACATGAGCAGGCTACCAGTTTTGCTGAGTTAAACTAGTGTAAATTGGAATGTGGAGAACACTTTGCTTCTTCTTTTGATTAGTCTGCTCTAATGCATTCCTGCACTTTATCTGACCTCTCAATGATTTGTTAATATTGTTGCAGGATTCAAATAAAGGCCCAAAAGGTGAAGTAATTTTGGGAACTGCATCACTGAACCTAGCAGATTACACATCTCCTGCTGAAGAGGAAATTGAGATTATCCTCCCATTATCGGTGCCCAATTGCACACCTGAGTCTTCCCCATCACTTCATGTATGTTGGTGATATGATGCTATAAACCAGTGACACTTTCTTGTCCAATATATGTTGTTTTCTCACTGGAACACCATATATCATATAGTCAACCAGTTTGTTAATTACTGTACCTTTTTTTCAGCTCACTCTGAGTTTGGTGGAACTAAGACTTCCTCAGCAATCACCAGATGCAGCACAGCGTTCTGTTGCTTGTGTCCCATTGTCACCATCTTCTGGTGACTCTGTACCTTCTGGAAAAGATGACCATTCTGTTATTAAAGCTGGGCTGAGAAAGGTGAAAATCATCACAGATCTTGTGTCGACTCGGAGGTCTAAGAAGGCTAAGAGAGAGGATGACAGCAGTGATAAGTATGTTCATAGTGACGGCGCCGAATACCCTTGTGTTATTGACTCTGATGATGATCTAGATGATAGACAGAGGGATGATGACTTAGGGGGTTCAACTGTCAGGAAGTCCTTCAGCTATGGTTCGCTGCAGTCTGTGAATGTAGCTGGTGGCCTCTTTTATGCACATGCAAGGATTGATGGAGAGCATGAGGACTGGATATATTACAGTCACCGTAAATCTGACGCCGGCTATCATGTAGAGAAAGAGCCATCATCCACTTCGGAGGAGAATTCCTCTGTAGTTATTCCGCGAAAAAGGAGCATACTTCCTTGGAGAAAGGTCAAACTGCCGAAGAAAGGGGAACCCTTGTTGAAGAACAAGAATGGCGAAGAGGGTGGCGATGATATTGACTATGATCGTCGGCTATTAACCTCTTCTGATGAATCCGTTTCCGGGGTACCTATTTCTTTCATATCTTGGGACACGATTCTTGATATTCACTTTCTGTTTACTGCTTTCATGCCCATTTCCCTTTGTTTTTCTTTGTTTTGTGGCACCATCGTTGGAGGCTTGCTGATATAGCGTATGATCTTTCTTATTTTCAGGGATCAAGTGGTTCTGTTAGTACTATGGAGTCAGTATTTGGCGATGACAATTTTGTTGTGGGGAACTGGGAGTCAAAGGAGGTACTTAGTCGTGATGGACATTTGAAGCTTTCCACCCAGGTGTTCTTCGCATCAATAGACCAGAGGAGTGAACGGGCTGCTGGGGAGAGTGCCTGCACCGCACTGGTGGCTGTAATTGCGGACTGGTTCCAGGCAAACCAGGAGCTAATGCCAATCCGCTCACAGTTTGACAGCCTCATCCGAGAAGGGTCTCTAGAGTGGAGGAAACTTTGTGAGAATGAGAGCTATAGAGAGCGCTTCCCCGACAAGCACTTTGATCTTGAGACAGTACTTCATGCCAAGATCCGCCCACTCACAGTTGCTCCTAACAAGTCATTCGTTGGTTTTTTCCAGCCTGAAAGTGCAGAGGATGGCAGTGGGTTTGACTTCCTTGATGGTGCCATGTCATTCGATAACATCTGGGAAGAGATCAGCCAAGCAGCGGAGGCTTCTACTGAGAAGCCTACCCTTTATGTTGTCAGCTGGAACGACCATTTTTTCGTGCTCAAGGTCGAGGCTGACGCATACTACATCATCGATACACTTGGTGAGAGGCTGTACGAAGGTTGCAACCAGGCATACATCTTGAAGTTCGATGACAGCACCACAATTCACAAAGAGCCCGCTGAAAAGAAAGAAGGCAGCCCTGATTCCAGCGCCCGCCAGAAGGACTCTGCAGAAAGCTCCTCCACCGAGCAGGACAGCGGAACTGACGACACCGAGGAGAGCGAGCTCGTGGTCAAGGGCAAGGAGGCATGCAAGGAGTACATCAAGAGCTTCCTGGCCGCCATCCCGATCCGCGAGCTCCAGGCCGACATCAAGAAGGGGCTCATGGCGTCGACGCCGCTGCACCACCGCCTCCAGATCGAGTTCCACTACACCGAGGCATGCCCCAGAGAGATCGCCCTCCCGGCCCCGCCGCCCGCGATCGAAGCCCCCTTCGAGTTTTGCTGGCCCGACCCGCCGCCCGCCATGGAGTTTCCCCTGGCACCTGCAGTCGCCGTTGTATAGTGCCCGCCGCCGCCATGGCTGCCGAGAGCTAATCGGCCGGCGTTTAACATACAGAGAGAGAGAGTGAGAGAGAGAGCCTCCTTTTTCAGGGCGAACCCTGAAGTGAACCGGGTCGAAGATCTGGCTTCGTCTCGGGTTTGCGCCGTTTGCTGTCTAGTTAGTTAAGATGAAACCGAACTGACTAGTATAGGTAACCGAACCGAACCAAATTCCCGTTTTGCTCTGTGTGTGTGTGTGTGTTTTCCTTCACTTTCTCTGCCAGGCTATGATGGGAGGAGCTTTCATCTTGTACAAAGAAAGAAGAATGCTGTCTGCTCCGACCTGTCGTCCTGAATAGAGTTGTGATGGGACCTACCTGTAATCATCCTTAGTAGATCCTCAATGTTAATTATGTTAATGTTAATTATTATGCCATGTTCTTTTCTTCTGAGTGATGCTGTATTTCACTACTGCTTTGAGCTTCCACTTCAGGAGAGCTTGTAGTTTCACAGGAAGGGTCTGACTGAAAATTTGGATTGAAGATGGGACATGTTCAGCTCAAAGAAAGGAACTGGACATGTGAATGCAAAATACACTAGCTAGTAGTTGATCATCTTGTGAACATGACATAATCCTTGGATGATGAACAGTTTCATGTCTGCATCAGTGCAAAGATTTATCAAAACTAGTGATGCCTCTCCCTGTCAACGACTGCTTTTCCGGTGCATGACAGGGAACTCATCCCATCCACCACCAATATTGTTTTCTTTTTGGATGAGTGTGACAGGTGAGCTGTAGCTGCCATTGTGGAACTGTTAGATGCAGTGTGTGCATGTGACAGGTCAAAGTCAGATATGATTTGTTTATAGGATTTTAATAAAAAATATGCCTGGTGTATTTCATTGGTCATGCTAGCTGGCATCACTTTTCTGGAGTCAACTCTGACCTGTAGATACACGCTCATCAGATTCAGATGGCCCAAGGCCATGTCTGAGCTGAAAAGCAAAATAGAAACACAATACTAGTGCAGCAAGATGCAGCATAATTTACCTTGGCAAGATTTTTCGTAGGCGAAAACACTTTGTCTGCTGTCAAACTTCCTCCAGAAATCATCTACTAATTTTTTTTCTAACCATTCTAACAACAGGATCTGGAAAAATGCAGAGGGTTTACCAACCAGGCGCAATAGCAATGTACTCTACCAATTCATGGCACCGAAATAAAAGCAGCATTATGGCCAGGTCAGGCTCAGGCAGTAGTACTTTCTCACAGCCATTGCAGGGCTGAAAAAGTTGGCATATGGGGGGCCTTTTTGTGTGCTCAAAGCCATGCAGATTAATTGTTTGGTTAATTGCCTCAAAAAAATTGTTTGATTAATTGGCTTACTGAAGTATTAATGGGTCCAGTTAAGTACACCTGTGGCAGTTTTGACACCTGTAGCTGTTGCATCTCTAATCATTCTATCAACTAAATAAAGGATCATAGTTAGAATCATCGCCATGACATTTGTATACAACTGCCAATTTTTTTAAAAATAGGCAAGACTACTAATATCTGATCCATGAGTTCCATTCAACCTGGGCAAGGAGAGGCATGTCTGGTTTCTCTCTGTGATGGGCTATTTCTGGGCAACAACTCATCACAAAGAGGCTGCTCAAACTGTCCTGGAACAGCAGAAAACTCACTCGGCTTCCTACTTGAAGAAGGTTCAGAGCTGAAAGACTGAAACTCTGCAGGCATGGATTTTGTGCACACAGTTGCGCATTACTATAAAAAATTGTATTTTTTTGAAAAATAATAATATCAAAGCCCTTGTTGAAATTTTGTCGGGTTTAAAAGTTTGCGGCAACAAGAAAACAAATGCGTCCCTCGCAAAAAAATTAAAAAAAATCCGTACATATGCTGTGCAGAGGCTTCAATTTCTTCTTCTTTCTGCAGAGCGCTTGCATTCGTATTTTTGAAAAAAAATATTACGATCAAATGTCCATACCAAATTTCCACAGATGGCCATATATCATGATGCTAATTATTTGATTAATTTGCTCAGTAAATTTGATGAATTTGCTCAGTATGATGGCATGTCCCAACGACATCGTCCATAACATCCCAGAAGACAAGCTTGCAAAGCATTCCCAAGTACTTCCGCAACATGTGCCACCAATCAAAGAAGACGACCGAGAAGGTGTTCGCCTACGAGCACCTCATCGACCAGTACAAGATCAGGGGCTATGCGGAGGACGAGTCAGAGGTCACCGAGGACGACGACGACGACGACGAGGAGGAGGCCGTGGAGAACTACCTTGGCATCAATCAAAGCCTTCGTGTGTGCAGTACAGTACAAACCTAGTTGATCATCTTCTGAGCATGACAGAAACCTTGGATAATGAGCAGTTTTATGTCTGCATGGGTGCAAAGATTTATCACAATTACTGAAGCCTCTCCCTGTCAATGCCTGCTGACAACTGATCTCATCCACCACCAATATTTTTTTTTCCTTTTGATGAGAGTGCATGACAGGTGAGCTGCCATTGTGGAACTGTTATTCTTAGATGTAGTGTGTTGCTCATCATGTGTGTACATGTGAGTTGTGACAGGTCAAAGTCAAACTTTTTTGTTTTTTAGAATTTTTATTATTGCTAGTGTTATCTAGCATCACTTTCTTGGGTCAACTCTGATCTATACATAAATGCTCATCAGATGGCCCACGGCTCATGGCCGAGCTGATAAGGAAAAAGGAAAATAATAACAAGTGAAGCAAGCTGCATCACAATTTACCATGACAAGAATTTGGGTTGGTGAAACATTTTTTCTACTTCCAAAATTCCTGCAAAATTCTTGTCAAATTTGAAACAGGGCCGCAGAAAACAGAAAAGGAGGTGGAAATTGCAGAGGTTTATCAACCAGGCGCAATAGCTAGCCTATGCACTCTACCAATTCTTTCTATCATGGCACCGAATAAAAACAGCTTTGTTGGCAGGTCAGGCTGTAGTACCTCTTCTCACAGCCATTGCAGGGTTGAAAAAGGTGGCATATGGTGCCTTTTTGTTGCTGAACATTGTTGTGTGTGCTCAACTCAAAGCTATGCTGGTTAATTGTTTGATTCATGGCTTACTCAAGTTTTAATGGGTCTAGTTAAGTACAACTGTTGTAGTGTAGCTGACACCTGTACCATTTCTAATTAAACCCCATGTTAGAAACTGCATGCCTAATCATTCTATCAACTGAATAAAGGATCATCATTAGAAGTATTGCCGTGGCATTTGTATACAAGTGGAAATTTAAAAAGAAAGTGCAGGCAAGAACAAATACTACTGAACTATCTGATCTGGGGCAGAAGGGGCATGTCTAGTTTCTCCAGTTCATCTCTGATGTAGCATAGGTACTGAGAGAGATTTGCATATTACTGCAGAGTGTTCTAACATCACGAAGAGAAGTCACCTAAGCTACAATTCTCTAACTTTCCTCCTTCACATCCATATGGTTAAGGCTAAAATGACTTGAATTAATTTGCAAATTACAATCTATTGTATACATTTACAAAAAATACATACAAACAAAATTATGATGCAATAAAATTAATTTTAATTTTATTTACATGAACAATAACCACACACATAAGCTGCTGCAGTAGATAATTACATTATTTGCTACAGTGCCTCTGACTTTCCTTCTTTGTTTTGCACTAGATTGATAGCTTAGGTGACTTTCCTCCTTAATGTTAGAGGATCCACTTCCCTACCTTTGGCAAGTCGCTCAAAATAAAAAAATACTAGTACACCACTCCTCCGCTTGGTGAGACAGAGTGATTTCGTGGGCTATTTCTGGGCTTCAACTCATCACAAAGAGGCTGCTCAAACTGTCCTGGAACAGCAGACAACTAACTTGGCTTCCTACTTGAAGTAGGTTCAGAGTTGAAAGCCTGAGACTCTGCAGTTGTAGTCCATGTCTGGGACACAAGGGGATACACATGCAGACATGGATTTTGTGCACACAGTTGTGCATTACTATAAAAAATTATATTTTTTGAAAAAGTACTACCAAAGCTTATGTTGAAATTTTGTCGGGCTTGAAAGTCTGCGGCAACAAGAAAACAAATCCATCCCTCGCAAAATAAATAAATAAATTTCGGTGCGGGAGTTGGAACAAGCGCCGGAGGTGGATTCGGTGGTGGCGATGAACTTCAAGATGGACTCGATGGCGCGGAGTAAAGATCGACCAAGATGGTGCCGGACATGGGCGCAAACTTTTGCATGGTCCGTTTGAAGGGTCTACATCTGAGGCCGTCCGCGCCGGCCAGTAAAAGCGGTTTTGCGCGAACTGCAAGCAAATGCGTTTTGCATGTCGGCGAGATGCGGGGTCTGCTAGAGTTGCTCTAACGGACTTGATGCCCTTTCTATGCTCTCCACAATCTGCAGGACCCGATCAACAGCGCCAGGGGCAGCGATGTCAGTCCAAGTGGACAAAGTGCTCCAGGTTTTCCTCGTCAGCGGGCGTGACCAGAAGAGGTGGTCTGCTGTCTCGAGGTTTCTGTAGCAAAACTCGCAAAAGTATGAGTTTGCCAAATACTTAGGGTCCGAATAACTGCCACACGTGTGGCGTCGGCGGGAACCCGCCCGCACGCCTCGTGTGGCATGGACGGGAACAGGCCCGCACGACCACGTCCGCGCACACAAACGCGCGTCCCGCACGTCCGTTCCGTGCCAACACCGCCCGCACTGCCCCGTCCGGGCAAGCCGACCCGCTGCCCGCACGCTCAACCAGTTCCCGGTCTCCGATCCATCCCCTCCATCGTCTGCCGCCATCGTCCGTCGCCGGCTATCTCTGGTTGCCATGGCAAACAGAGCAGATCCGTAAGGCAATCCCACCTCAAAACCACACCCCAACCCTCCCCACCCCCAGCCCCAAACTCCAACCAAGCCTTCCGAAGACGATCATCTAAAACCCAGGTGAAAATCTCCCGATCTGAACCTTCTCATCCGTCTTTAAAAGCTGAAAATCTCCCGATCTTGTGCTGGATCTATGCTATAGAGGTAGAACACTACATGGTTCAGTGTGTAGTTGCAATTGCCAGGCAGAGTACACCAGATCTGCCATGTACTAACGTTTGAAATTGACTTAATTTCCTAGTTTAATTGGCGCAAGTAGTTGGAGTGCGAAAAAGGGCGGTAGGAGCAAAATTTTGGAATGAAGAGGGCCAGTCAAGAAATTAGTTGCCACTTGTGTATAACGACAGTTGCCACCTTTCGTTGTCGATGGCTGCCACCTATTATGACCCGTCGATTGCCATCCATATCTTACGTGTGCAAGCAGCGAAGAATGCTATTCTTGTGGATTGTTGATGCCTCTCTTGTTCATGCAGAGATTGAGAACACACTTTGGAAAAGAAGGAGACACGGAAAAATGAATCACAAAGGTGGCGCTGGTGATTGGGGTTCTCGAGGCGAAAACAGCCCCTTGGGATGCAACAGAGTACATTCAGCTCATCTCTTGAGGGCCGTTGCTGCCACTCTGGAACAGTATGCAGGCCTAGGTATGATGCGTGCTAACAAAAGAAGAGAACAGTTGTCATCTTGGCGACGATGAAGATGACATTCTACTTATGTCGTACACTGTTATTTTTAGCGAGTTCTTATGACCAAAACACAAATAGGGAGGCCCGTGGCAAGTTCACTCGCAAGGCGCTAACAACGACAAATGTACGGGCAGCCAACTTCAACTAGCTTGTACAGACAATCAAGGTAATGTAAAACGACAAAAAGAGCGCATACTGCTGTGGACATGAAAATGAACATGCAAAAATCGGCAAAAGGAATCGGGACTTACCGCGGTTTGAAAATGCAGAGCCTTCGTGCAGCGCGTGGCATCAGGCACCGCTAATCTACCTGCCATCGACGTCATACACAGGTCAGTCCATAAAATAAGGTGAAGTTGCGGATGATCAATTAGCACAAGCAGCATAGGTGGCAACTGCAATTGCCATGACTGGTCATCTACAGTTGCCATGTATTAGAAAACTGCATTTGACATCCCTGTACATCTGTTGTTTCCATCCATGGACAAATGTAGTTGCCAGGGGAGAACAACTGTAGTTGCCATGCCAGTGCAACTACATTTGCCATTTCATGGCACTGCGGCTGCCATGGAGGAACAACTGCGGTTGCCATGCCGATGCAAAAATACGTGTGCCTTGCCAATAAAACTGCAGTTGCCACATCAGGGCAATCAGTAGTTGCCGTGCTAACACAAAACACGATTGCCATGAATTTGACCAACCACTGCTATGCACACAGGTTATTACGCTGGTGGTACCCGGCAAGCGTCTCATGGCAACCTTCACAAATTGCGGTGGGGAGTCATTTTGGTGTCGCGAGCAACACGGGATGTCGAATGCAACACACCAAGGTAAGGGAAAAAATCTGAACCAGGAAAACAACAAGACCTTTGATATTTGAAGTTATTTGCATGCAAAAACAAACTAGTTGCCATGTTTGTTGAAACAATATCTGCCATCATTTGGACAGCTATAGCTGCCGTGCATGCCCACGCAGACTTCATGGCTTGCTGTTTGAAAAATGATGTCGTGGAAGATCACTCGTAGATGGTGTGATCGCTGCGATACACATGTTATTCAAACATAAAACTTAAATCTGGCCCCTGTTTTCCCTATCGCGGGGCCTACAACTACATTTAACAGCAGCGCGGGGACATCTCTGCGGGGAGCTCGAAAGCCGGAAGACGCATTCCACCAGCAAGAAGATGCTCGTGCACAAGACAATTTGGAGTCACAGCCGGGAATGGCAATCATTCCAGCAATACAGACAAGCACCCCTTTGAACACACTCACTGACAACACTCAAGTAGAAGGAACTGCCGCCCGATCTTCAAGTGAATGATGAAAGTGACGACGAGGCGAAGATGACGAAGATGGTGGGCAATCAGAGATCGTGGTGCCTCAGCCACCGTACATTGGGCAGAGATTTGAATCATTCGAGGAAGCAAAGGAATACTACCAGACATATGCAAAGTTCCATGGATTTGCGGTCAACACCGAGTACCATAGAAAAATTAAGAAAACTAATGAGTACAGCGAGAGGTGAGATGAGGTGCCACAAGGCACGGAGGAACAAGAAGGTGAAAGGTGTTGCGTCTGTCGTTCGGACGAAAAGAGGAATCATTCTCAAGGCGGGATGCCCTGTCCGTGTAAGCTAAACGTAGATGGAACACAGTATGTGGTCACTGAATATTTTGACGAGCACAACCACAGCCTCATAAAGAAGTTCGACCTGGTCAAATTTCGACCGCCCACGAGGATTCACCCGGTCGAAAGACAATTAAGAAAGCTGCTACATGATCGTAACGTCGGTCCATCAAGAATGGTCCAGATACTATCACTCATCCACAGCAAAAGGGAAACTGAGTAGCATTCCCTACACACCGGTGACGTCACAAACCTACGTGCCAAGTCTGTAGAGAGAGCAGTGGCTGACATAGAGGCTACAATTGCCTAATTCGATGAGAAAGCAAAGGAAGATCCAGATTTCTTCTACAGGATAAGGTTGGACGATGAGGACCGTGTCAGGAACATGTATTGGGCAAGGAGAGCCTACAAACATTTCCGAGATTGCATTTCATTCGACGCGACGTACCTCACCAATATGTACAAGATGCCATGTGCTTCGTTCATAGGAATAAATAACCACAATCGATCGTTGCGGTTAATTTGCGGGCTCGTTCGAACGAAGACACGGATGGATGCGTCTGGTTGTTCAAGACCTTCTTGGAGTGCATGGATGGACTTGCTCCGATGAACATAATAACAGACCAGGATTTTAGCATGCGTGCGAGCATAGAGGAGGTCTTTCCGTTGGCGATGCACAGAGCACTGCAGGTGGCTTTATAATAAAGAAGGCCGAGGAGACCCTAGGACCGTTCTTTGCTGACCGTCGAGCTGCACAAGGCATTCGAGCTCTGCGTGGACCACAGCTTGACGGTGGAGGAGTTTGAGAGGAGCTGGATGGCCATGGTTGAAACGCATCAAGTCCAAGACAACAAGGCGCTTGCTAGTCTCGGGAGAAGCGAATGTCTTGGGTGCCCGCCTACTTCATGCAAGCTTCTTCCCTTTTCTACAGACTACGCAGCGCAGCGAGGGGTTCAATGCTGTGTTGAAGCGATACGTGAGCCCTGGCAACTCATTGCTACAGTTTGCCAAGCAGTACACAGCTCTGCAACAAAAAATTCTGGGATCTGAGCTCCAGCAAGAAGCTACCACCGCGCTAAAGCAGCCGAAATTGCTAACGTACTTACCAATGGAGAGGCAAATGAGCAAGATATACACAAACAAGATCTTTAACAAGTAAGTCAGTTGCGTTACGGTCTTATTTGCGCAAAAAGCACTAGGGCAGTAGCTGCCATATAGAGTTCAAATGCAGTTGCCATGATATGCAGTTGCCCATGTTTACTGGAATATTGTTTGCCATGCTTACTCACCTGCGATTGCCATGTTTTGATGAAATTTCTGTTTACAATGCTTACTCGGATACATTTTACATGTTCAATGAAGTGCCGGTGCCATGTTTAATGAACTATACTTCCATTGGGGAATGTAGGTATGAAGATGGCAATGTCAACTGAAAAAAATGTCATAATGTCAACGCATATGCTGAATATACAAATTGCCATGTTTAATAAAATGCATCTGCCATGTTTGTTGAAAATGCAATTCCCATGTTTACTGGAATGTAGATGCCCATGTTTGATGCAATGTGCTTCCATTGGGGAAAACATTGTTGTGGAAACGGCAATGGCTAGTTGAAAATGTACTGCAGTTGCCATGTCTGGTGTACTGCAGTTGCCATGTTCAAAAACAAAAAATCTATTTCTATTCCCATGACAGCATAACGTGCTACAAATAAAAGGATCGCACGATAGATTAACATAAAGCTCACAAAAACTTGCAGATTCCAGGAGGAAATAAAGCGTGCCAGCATGTTCACGGCTTTCCAGGTGGACGAACATACGTTCAAGGTGTGTTCTATTTTGGGCATGTCGGATTCAGAACCTGAAGACCCAGACAAAGGAAGGAACTACTTCGTGAAAGCCTCGATAAGCGAAGGCGAGTACTACTGCCAATGCTGCAAGTTCGAACGGGACGGCATTGTGTGTTGTCACATACTAAAAGTGATGGACATGAACGCCAGTGACACGGATGCCCCGCCATTTCATAAAGCGACGATGGACTTGGGACGCCGACGACGCTACCGGCGCCGCAGACAACACACACGCGTTCGGCTGTGCATGACGAGAGACCTGAGTCAACCATGGAAGCCGTGAGGCACGTAGTCTGACAAAGAACTATCTTGAGCTAATTGATTAAGCGTGCAAAAGTGATGAGACAGCAAGAGTCGCAGAAAAACACAGAAGGCGCTGAAAAGAGAGCTTGATGAGATCAAGAAGAGGAAAGTGAGGAAGCCTTACACCGTTCCCCGCACATCAAGTGTGCCTTCGTCGGCGGGGCCATCGTCTCAAAACTTCGGACATAGGATCTGGAACAGCAAGCACACAAACGCAGGTCGAGAACCCACCCTGTTCCATCACAAAGGGGCGGCCGAGAGAGATAAGGTACAAGTCAGGATTGGAGATTCAAGCAAAACACAAGAAAACAAAGAAAGCGACGGGCAATCCATGAGCAGAAATTGGGGCATTGCGGCATGGTCCTTGTGGACATTTTGTTTTGTAACCTATACGATGAGATTTTTTGTTTTTAAAATTGGGAGAATAACTACCGGGAACATCGAAATGGAAAGGAACAAAATTCATTGACTGCAGAATCATGATTTGCCATGTTATGGGTGCTTAATCTGCCATGTTATGTGTATTAAATCTGCCATGTTATGTGTACTAAAAATATGCCATGCTATTTTATACTAAAAAAAATGACATGCTACTTTATACTAAATATGCCATGCTAGTTGTACTGGAGCTGCCATTGTTAGTTATACTGGGTCTGCCATGTTAGTTGTACTGTATCTGCCATGTTAATTATGCTTGATCTGCCATGTTGTTTGAACTGTAATTGCCATGTTAGCTGTGCTTAAAAATATGCCATGGTGTTTGAAATGACTGTGCATGACATATATTTCCATGACAAATACCACGTAGTTTAGAGAAACAATGTGTGTTGTGGGCAATGTATGCTACATTTGCCATCTGTTTTAAAACATCATAGACGCAATCAAAAACAGCAAAAACTGGTGCTGTGTGCGATGAAACCATTGTAATACTGATAAAAACATATGTGCATTAACGCCTAAAAAAAATAGGTTCACGTCCACACATATATTACATAACTACTAAAAATGTCGCTCACACACCACCACTACATAGTGGTATACGCTGAGTTGCAGTCGTAACATAGCACACAAACATAGTTTTCGACAGATGACAAGATAGATAAGTACCTTACATTCCTCAGCAACGGAATGTAAGGTATGCGTCCGGTGTCTAACACCACATGATCACTTGTACTTCTTGTTGATTTTCTTGACAGCTTCCTCCACGAACTCGCGTGCTCCAGACCGCTTGTTGAAATCTTCGTTCATCAGCCAGTTCCACGTGTGGATTTTCCGGAGCTCAACAATCGTTGCAGCTGTGATAGCGGGGACGATTCTGCCTTCCCACTTTGCAAAGTATTCCAGCGCGTGAAAGCCGCAGTCCGTACTGCACGAGAAAGAGACTCAGATGAACACGCAAAAAAGGACAGACGTAGCAAAGATAGACTTCAATTCAGATGTGACAACAAAAAAAGAGGGGTTGTATTGATGTAAACGGCACATAAAAGGAGGGGACAAAGAAATTACGTGTTCCCTTGCTTCACAGTCGCCACATACTCAATCGGGAAATGTCTGATCTGGACCTTTGAATTTTCGTAGTGACGGTTTCATGTCTCTTTGAGGTTGTTGATGAAGAATTCGGCATGCGTAGTAAGATCTGAATCAGCTCCCGAACAGATTGAATGAAGCACCTCGAAGCGTTGGTTCTTCAGGTTCAGACAGATCGCGTAGTGGTGACCACACTTGTCATGTTGGGCATGTGGTGCAAGCTCCTGGAACATGGGGAACATGACCTGCATTTAAAAGAGTGAAGAAATGAGAAGCAGAGTTCACATAAAAAGGAACAACAGAGGGACAAAAAAATTCAAATCATGTAGGATGTTTTTTGGGTTATGGTGTGGGGGTAGTTGAAGGAAATTTGCCGTCCATGTATGTACAAAATGTGCCGCAATTCAAAAAATCAAATTGCCACATGGTTCGCACGGGATGCACAAAACAAAAAAGAAAAATGTGCATGGCAACTGTTGCCACATGGAAAACATCGGCACACAATCAAAAAGTGCGAAGATGGCAAAACCACACCCATGTGAAAAAATAGAGCGATAGGGAGGATTACTCACATATTTCTTGATGTTAGCTTGAATTCACCGTCTTGGCGAAATTCTTCCTCAGAATTTTGTGGTGGAAGTCACCATCCCATATTTTGCATGTCACGCTGTAATGCATGATGACCTTGTCGGCGCACATATCGATGTGATTGTTGATGTAGTCAATCCCGCATGCAATTACATTCGTCGACATTTTAACGTTTGGCCTCACGGACTCGGCGAGATCACCCAGGTCGACGTACGTCAATCCGCATTGAATGACTTTGGTTCTGTCCAAACATGAGCTGTATGAAAACGACATAACACGGAAGAATCATGCCTGCTAAGTAAAAAAGATATATGAAAGAACTAAAACGTAAGCGCATCATGTATAGGGAGTACGAGGAACAAGATGAAAAATGTTAAAAAAGGAACTAAGCAAAATGAGTGATTATAGGGTGTGGTCATTTACGCTTTCAACTCCTTCATGTGCTTGGTGCTGGCCCTCGCATTTCCAAACCGCTTGATGATGTCGCATAGCTGGGTCTGTTCCTCATCGCCCTGAATTCGGGCTCGTAGTCTTCCGCGGGAGGTGCGTGAACTACCCTCTGCTGTCTCACAGAACCAGGGGTCGCGCTTCTGATGGTATCCTCAGTTGCCGTCTCTGCAGTCAAGTTGGAACTTGATTGCCCTTGCCCTCGCGATGTCCTCCTCTGCAATGCTGCCTCCTCAATCTTGCGGTAAGCTTCGTCAAGTGACGGTGAGATTTCTCACGGGTGCCTGCAATGATTCAAAAAAAAAGTGTGTTAGGATAAGCAGAAAGTCAGAAAACATATGGATTGTGAGGAACAAAGGTGTATGATGTGAGATGTAGGTATAAAAAAGTGGGGAAATTGCCATGTGTGGTGCAACTACGGTGGACATGTCATGGCAACTGCAGTTGCCATGCAGTTGTGATGAATTACCGTTCAGATGGCCTGTGGCTGCCATGTCACATCAAATGCAGTTGCCATGTTGTGGCAAGTCCACTTGCCATGTGATTACCATATAGAAAAAATGCAGAATGGTAACAAAAAAATGCAGGTGACATGGTGTGGCTTCATCCAGTTGCCATATGTAATGCACTACATTTGCCATGTGTCAGCACATACAGTTGCCATGATGAATCAACTTCAGTTGCCATGTGTTTACCCAAAATGTCAAAATGCAGCATGGCAACAAAAAAAATGTAGGCCATGGTGCATCAAAATCCACTTGCCATGTCATCACACCGCAGTTGCCATCGCAAGTGAGAACACCCCGAAAAGAATATGATTGGGACAAAATTCAAACTACAAAAGATGTAGACACGAAAAATCGTAAGGACATGACGAGTGTACCTTGCACAATTGGCTCCGCAAACTTGACAGCCTTTCTGCCCTCGACCATTGGCTGCGCCATCATTGCACCGTGGCTCTGGAAAAGCAAAGGCAATCGGCATAGGATCATGCACCACCGCTTGGTCTTGAGTTGTGCCAAGGCTGAAGCTCGGTGGGGTAAATGCCATTGGGTGCCTCTCATTCCTACTGGCCGGACCACGAACGATTTGCGGGGCAGAATCCAATGGTGAAAGATCTACAAACATATCTGAATCGGCCGCTACAGAATGTTCGGGCTTGTTTGCAGGGCGGGGCGTGTTGTCATCGGTATCAGCAGCAGCTTTCATGGCAATCTTCTTGTTTGGGCTGTAGGGAACACCAATATTGACTGGCAGCCTGGTCGTGCGCAGATTTATGTTGGGGATTTCCACTAAGGGTAAAGGCACAGTCTGCTCTGGCCGTTCACCTGCGTCACTCGTGCCACCCTTGACAGATGCATCAGTTGTGCTCCGGTCTTGCGGGTTCTCCATCACATTGCTTTGGGCGGTTGGCGGGAACAGTGTGGATGCAGGAACATACCCAGACTCATCTCTCCTGCTCCTAGATACAGCCGGTGCATTGGGTACGACTGTTGGTTGCTTACGGGGCTGCGACGCTGGGTGGAAGACCAGCACGCCCACAAGAACCTTAGCGATTCTGCACCGCGGGCTGGAGCTGTTGTGCCGTGACTCTCACCGTAGGTGGCATATCCTTATGAACTGCCGCCTCGGCTTCGTCGTGAACACGGTGTGCCATCACGCACGCTTCCGGAGTCGATGTCGGAAGAGCGGAATCTTCCTTGCCTATGTTCGTCTCGGGGCGTCCACTTCAACACTTGCGATGGGGTTGCGTGGCTCATGCGGCATCCTTCATTGCCGTAAGAGTTGGCAATATTTCAGCTGTCTGGCAGATATCGACTCATCACTCCCGATGTACGGATGCCCGATGTTCTAGCTCGGGCATCCGCAGCAGCGGAGATGGTCGACCACTTGCATCGAGTTGGTTGGGCAATCATCGGTGCAGCAGCGAGATTGTCGCGGGTGCCTCATGTACATTTGAGTTGCCCCGTTGACAACTTTGAATGTAGTCGCTCAAGCGGATCATTGATGCTATGCTTGGCCCAGCAGATAGTCTTCTTCACCTGCAGAAGAAAAAAAAAACCACATGAGAAAGGTTTGAAAAATGAGCAAAAATATGTTTTGCAAAAGGTAGAAAACCTTAAAGTGAATGAAAAACAAGTGGAAAGTTGGTAGTTGCCATGTAATGGGAACTTGAGTTGCCATGTGTCATGGTTAGCAGTTGCCATTCAGCAGTAGTTGCCATGTTAGCAAATTGAAGAATGAAAAACAGATGTATGATCTGTCAGGAATGCAATTTGAAACCTGTGTGTGGGATGAGCTCACAAAGCCATAGGTAAAAAAAATGGCAGTTGCCATTAGGTAGAGGGTTAGATGCCAGTTGCCATGTAAAGACCAAATATGAGTTGCCGTAAACTAAAAAAGAAGAAGGAAGGAATCATTTGGGGGAAGAGAGGTTGCCGCGTGGGTGACGGTGACAGAAGATCATGTGACAAAGCTGAACAAATAGCATTGGAAAATTCAAGGAAAAAAAAAAAACGTAAATGAAAGCACATGGATGAACATACTTCTTGACTGGCTTCCTCAGGTCTGGCAACACAACAGGATCCCCAGTGTTGGTCGTCCTCGTACGAGGAGACGACCTGGTGGAAGGGATGTCACCAGCAATGGGGGCACCTTTGTTCAAGCGAGCAGAAGCACGGGTTGGCGTTGGCGCTGCTTTCAGAATCGCCGCCCACCGCGGTCGGCTCGCTGCAAAAATAACAGATGGAGTGGAAAAGGCAAGGTGGCAAATGTCGGACAACAAACCAGGTTGTCGCGCTTGACAAAAAAAGTGCAAAGAAAATGGATGAGATTGTTCCAAGAAAATAGACACAGCGGAAAACTAAAATTGAAAGTCGAACCTCCTCCTGGCAGCTACGGGATCGGTCTTAGACTTCTTGCCATGAGAACCCTGCCCAACATCATCTCAGATCCCTCCCCTCCTTGATGGCAACACCCCCGGCCTCTCGCAGCCGTCTGTTCTTTCACTTTCTCCAGTGGGGGGGCATCTGTTGCATCCTGCCCCTGTTGTCGCCTCTACGAACTTCAGCTAGTTCATCGTCATACGTGTCCTGGTGCACATTGTCCATGTCGTCGTCATCATCATTGCTAAGGCCAACGTCTCCATCTACATCATCTTGTGTGTCGCCGGGCTCTTGGGAACTGTTGTAGTCATACCGTCCACGGCAACCGGTTGGTCGATGTGTACGTTCTGGGACAAATGAAGTGAATGCCTCGCAACAGCGTCATTGTCGTGAGGCACTAAGGGCGCCCATCCTCAACCAACTTCCCGAGCAATCCGGTCATTCCGAGGCAAACTGCCCAATTAAATGCTCAACTGGTGCCCTCGCCTGTCCACGAAAACAAGAAGCATCAACAACAACCCGTATTGAAGTCACTTGCGCAACATCAACATATAATCCACAGCAAAACATGGATGTAGACATTTTGATTACCTCAGAAGGGCAAGACGGAGCTGAGTGCACGTCCATCCACTTTCCAAATTTTTGAGGCCCCCCAAACACGCTGTAGTCTATAGCATGCTTGGCCATCAGCTATGAAAAACAAAAAAAGAAAATTTAGGCATGCCTTATAAAACCACAGACGTTTGCGTCATGTCAAATTTGTAAGCATGCCGTGTGAAAAAAGACATAAGCAAAAACTAACTGTAGTTTTCCATACGTGCCATCGGTTGCCTGCTCTGCGGCAAGTACAGACCTTGACAATGGCGATGGTCCACGCAAAACAACAAACTTGTGCGTGGCGGCGGCCCTCCTACCCCAGTGAAATCCACGGTGGATGAGATCAAGGCAATCGACATACATGAGCTGATTTAAAACAATTTTACAAAAGAAAAGAAAATATCGATTGCCATCATGGGTACTTTGTAGTTTGCAAAAAAAAGGAGCAGGATAATGTATGATCCAACGATAATATGTATGTGCTAGTTGCCATCAAATTGTGATGGCAGTTGCCATCCCATCGTGATAGCAGTTGCCACGCTAATATAAAGGCAGTTGCCACATTGTCGGTATGACGGTTGCCACGTTGTCGTTATGGCGGTTGCCACAGTGTCACTATGGCGATTGCCATCTTGTTATGACCAGATTGTCATGCATGAATAATAGTGTGTTATAAACAAAGAGTTCACACAGAGTTACGGTAAAAATAAATACCATTAAATGCAGCCGACAACCCTTACGGTACATCTTGTTTTGAAAGCATCGTGGAGAAAGTCGGATATAAACTTACACCAGTTCATATTCTTCACATTTTTCAGATTCGCCTGCACCACACAAAATTTCATGGCAAAAAAGTTTGCCGCGTCGAAATCAAACGGAATAAAACGCAAAGAAAACACCGGCAAAGAGTACAGATGGATCATTCACGGGATGGGGAAACATTTGTTGCTTGGCCGTAGAGAAGTGGTAGGCGCAAAAACAGCTGATATGAGGTACATGAGTAGCTTCATCTTGAAAACTTCTCCGTCGTCGTCATGGCTCTGCAGCGAGTCTGCCAAGACTGACGTGTTCGGCATGGACTCCAAACCAGGAAACAAACGGGCGAACAGCTCTTCCTCGATCTCATTATTGACCTCGTGCGGGACTTTGATATGTCCACGAGGCACACCCAAAGTGCGAACACGGATTCCTCATTCAATGGAAGTCTTCCCGTCCGGAATCACGAATTCCACAGGCGGGATCATATATCTCACCAAGCCAGTCGCATACAGGGTTGACAAGGTTCGTGCACCGGACATCCATCAGAACCTGCATACCCATCTCAGCAGCAGCTCCCTTTTGATCGTCAGTGAATTTGTCAATCAACACAGTCAGACGTTCCTGAGAGGCTCTGTTGCGAATACGCTTCTTCTTCTGCGGAAAACAGACCCAAAATTGTTGAGCCTGTTGCCATGTCTTTGCAATGTCATGAAAATTTAGTTCACAATGGACGACTGCAGAAAGATCTAGGTGCCAACATAAATAACATAAATCGGGAGGAGGGGGGGCGGGTGCGCGGACAGTTACCTCATCGCCCTCTTTTCTCCGTCTAGTTGCCCGGTTACGTTGAGGTGGATCCATGAAATCGTCGTCATCACTTTGGTGATCGCCACGAGCCATTCTGCTGATGAAGGAACAGACCAAATTGTCAAGGGCGAACATGTAAATGCAATGGGTAAGCATTTGCCCCCTAACAGGAAAATGTCACCTGATTTGAATGCAAATGTGGTTGCCATATTATGCAACCAGTTTGCCACACTGTCATATCTGTATTGTGGTAAACAGACATTGTGTTCACGTACTATATTGCCACATGATTATACAACCCAAGTGGCAAACACGCACGCTCGATGTGCACATTAGTTACGTCCAGTGCTACCGATTGTGGCAACTATCAAAGTGTGGAAACTGTCACAAATAATTCAGAAAAAAAAACAGGTCTCACAAATGAAAAAGCATGTTTGTGGTTACTATCATGTAAATTCAGCAAAAAATCCCGTTTGCCTCGTGGAAGAGCGTGTGTGGCAACTATCTCATTCATTCAGTAGAAATTAGTTGCCCCCCCACCCTGTGTGTGAGCTTGAACACATTTGTGGCACCTATGACAGTCAGTTTCATAAAATTTGTTGCCGCAAAAAGAGAACACATTTGTGGCAACTGCCACATTTGTTCAGGTAGTTTAGTTGCCACACATTTGTTCACGTTCGGTCATACTGCCATAGTTGCCTCATTCGTAAAGCATTTTTGCAGTTGCTTATCATACAAGTTCAACAGAATTCAGTTTGCCACCCGGGAAGAGCATGCGTGTGGCAACTGTCACAGTCGTTCAATGAAAATTAGTTGCCCCCTATGTGAAAGCTTGAGTGTGGCAACTATGACAGTCATTTTCGGAAATCTGTTGCCACAGAGGAGAACACGTTTGTGGCAACTACCACATTTCTTCAGGTAGTTTAGTTGCCACACATTTGTTCACATTCAATCATACTGCCAATTTCGCCACATTCTGCAGTTTCAACACACAAAACTAAACTAAACTAGATCTAAGTTTCAATGGCAACTACTTCAACCTCAAAAATCACCCTCACAATTCTCGCGCGAAATGACTGCAACCCCAAATTTCGAACCAATGCTCACCAAAACAACCCGGCGGACAACTCTCAAATCCAAATGCAAGACTAATACGTGCCTCCGAACAGGCATAACGTCATCGACGATGCCGCCGCCGCAACCGCGGCGACGAAACTGCCCACTCCCACCAAGCGACGGCAGGGCACACGACTACGGCGCCGCGGCGAACGCCGCGCTTACCGCCTAATCGTCGGAATCTCTAGGAGTCGGATCTAGAAATCGAACATGGAAGGAAAAGGGAACAAAATCAGGAAGGATGCGATAGATGAAGCGAGCATTACCTTCAACCCGACGCGTTCCGGCGATGCCGCTCCGCTCGGCGAAAGCACCACCTACGACCGCGAACACCGTCGATTTATCCGCCTCCGTCATCGCTTTCTCCCTCGCCTTCTCCTCCAGTGGTTTGAAGAGCGAGTGGGTTGTCTCCGATAAATGCGTCGCGGGGGTGAGTGAATGGAACCGTCGGGGAGAGGTGGAGGGTGAGCGGCGAAGTTTGACGTCAACCGCGGTCGGAACGTGGCGTCGGGCGCATGGCGTTCCACCGCCGCCTTTCTCGGTGGCAACCGCTGACCGCTGGGTGGCAACCACCGTCGGGGCGAACCCACTCGCACACCGCACACGACACTCGTCCTACGTGGCGCCAAAAACCAGCCCTTTTGCTCCAAGATTCGTGCGTACCGAAGCCAGCGGCGATGCTTGCGTGTGGACGGAGTGGTGAACGCCCACACGTGTGGGCGTTAACATTTCCGAATACTTACTACCTAAGTACTCCTACTAAGTACATGGACTGCTACCTTTGCTAAGTCGCTCAAAATAAATAAAAAATACTACACCACTCCTCCGCTTGCTACGCTGCGTGCTTACAATAGTCGATCGATTCCCGTCGTCATTGCTTGTGCTTGGTATATACGCTAGCCACCAGCATCTAGTCTAGCCGGCGACGATGGCGACGCAAGAAAAAGAAAAGGCACCCCACGCCGTCCGCCGTCCGCCGCCGGGTCGTCTTGTTCCCGCTGCCGTTCCAGGGCCACCCCAGCCCCATGCTCCAGCTGGCCGAGCTCCTCCGCGCCCGCGGCCTGCCCGTCACCGTCCTCCATACCGAGTTCAACGCGCCCGACCCCGCACGCCATCCGGAGCTCGCCTTCGTCTCGATCCACGAGGCGCTCCCGCACGAGGCCACCTCCCCCGACGCCGACATCGTCGCGCAGCTCCTGGCCCTCAACAGCGGTTGCGAGGCGCCGTTCCGGGAGGCCCTGGCGAAGTTGTTGCGCGAGGACGTCGCCTGCGTGGTCGTTGACGGGCAGTGGTACGCGGCGCTGGGGGCGGCGGGCGCGCTCGGCGTCCCCGTGCTCGCGCTCCGGACGGACAGCGCCGCCACGTTCGGCAGCTTGCTTGCGTTCCCTCGCCTGCGCGACGCCGGCTACGTCCCGATTAAAGGCAAGTGCTGGTGCGACCTAATTGAATTCGTACGTACTCAACCTTGGAGGGAGCGACGGGACGACGAGCTCGTGCCGGAGCTGGAGCCGCTCCGCGTGCGCGACCTCGTCCGCATCGACGGCAGCGACGTGGACGCGCTGTGCGGCTTCATCGCCCGCGTCGCCGACGCCGTGCGGGCCTCCGCGTCAGGGGTTCTACTCAACTCGTTCCACGCCATCGAGGCGCCGGAGCTGGCCAGGATAGAGAAAGAGCTGTCCTGTCCGGCGTTCGCGGTCGGCCCGCTGCACAGGATGTGCCCCGGGCCGGCGCCGGCGGAGCACGGCCTGCACGTGCCGGACCGCGGCTGCCTGGCGTGGCTGGACGCGCACCCGCCGCGCTCCGCGCTGTACGTGAGCCTGGGGAGCGTCGCTCGCGTCGACCGCAGCGTGTTCGAGGAAATGGCGTGGGGGCTGGCGGGCAGCGGCGTGCCTTTCCTGTGGGTCGTCCGGCCCGGCTCCGTCCACGGCGGCGCTGGCGCCGACGAACTACCCAACGGGCTCGACGAGGGATTCAGGAGCAGGGGGAATGTGGTGGCATGGGCGCCACAACTGGAGGTCCTGGCCCACGAGGCCGTGGGCGCCTTCTGGACGCACTGCGGCTGGAACTCGACGGTGGAGAGCGTGTGCGCCGGCGTGCCGATGCTCGCGCAGCCGTGCTTCGCGGACCAGACGGTGAACGCGAGGCACGTGACGCACCGGTGGGGCGTCGGGCTGGAGGTGGGGGACGTGCTCGACAGGGCCAGGGTCGCGGAAATGGTGAGGATGGTGATGGCCGGGGAAGAAGGGGATCGGGCGAGGGAGAGGGCGCGTCAGCTCAAGCTGCAAGCAGACCAGTGTGTCGCTGCTAGTTTCGCCGTTGACAATCTCGTGCAGTACGTGCTGTCACTGTGAGTCGCCGGCCGGCTTCTCTACACGATTCCAAGATTTTTCTTGTACACAAGTTTTGCATGATGTTGCCAATTAAATATAATGACAAGCATCTAGTTGATGTATAAAAGCAAAATTCAAAACAATTTGGTGAAGCCTATTGGGAGTTAACCCATAAAAGACAAGACGAATTTCCATGTATGCCAACATCAGCTAGACATCTGCTTATTTCAGTTGAGATTACAAGGGATGACCTTTACAATCGTGTCTCCACTCTCCACTTGAGAACAGTAGTTTCTAAGGAAAAAAAAATACAATAAACAAACATATATTCAGCTAAGAAGCAATGCATTAGAAGTGAGTCATTTGATAGCAACATGTAGTGCATATACTTGGAAATGCATGTCGACATACCATTGAAAGGAACAAATCAATTTTATGGTTTAAACATATATTTAAAGCACAGGCATGTATTACCGTTCTATCCTGACACTGGAGCTTCTTGGGCACGACCTCGTCTTGAGACCTCCAGGATGACAGACGGCTACACAGTTTGGTTGGCCCCAAATATGGGTACAGCAGCGAAGGTGGCGTCGACAATGGATACTCTGGCCCGTATAACCTATGCAAATATTTTCAGTCAGAATATTTCTTCAAGCTGGTACAACCTACAGATATTTTAAATGCATTTCACCGTTAGCAATACTGCCACTCTAGGTATTCATTATTCAAACGGGGACTCCCCTGGTCCAAAAAGAGAATAGATGCATCTAGATTATTATTTTTCATCTGCATTTAAATAAGGGAAATAACTACATGCTAAACATGCCAGGGAAACTACAAATGTTTCCAGCAGCTTCTAATATATGAGAAATAATAGGAGAAGCAGGAGCATCAACATTGATCTGAGACCTTATATACACTTAGTACATAATTCATCATGTGCTTATCAAGATGGCAATAAAAGGTTAATCACAGTAAAAATGGAAGTTGACCTCTCTCTGGATCATCAAATAAAGATAAAACGTTTGCCCATCGGTGTTCATAAAATTAACTCATTATTTCTAGAAACATTAATTCGAGATATATGTCAGATGTGCACTTCTACTTATTCAATTTGGAAGCATCACATAGCTAACAGAGTTTGACTTACTTCAAACAGAACAGTCACATGCATGGTAATAGCACTCAATTTGTATAATGACATTTGACCTTACGATTATGAAACCCACCAAAGATCTTCTAGATGCGAGGTATAACAGTAGAAAACCCAGAATGACTCGAACTACAGGCCATCCAAACAGCAACATCAATCGGTCGGTTGCACCGATCGAAGATCTTGATGATGTCCTCGTATGACCGCAGCCTCCCTGTAGTAGAGCACGAGCTTGTGTTGCAGGCAGAAAGCAAGGGAGCACGGGCTATTAAATCCTATAGGTCATTCACCCATCTCTTCCCATATCCCATCAGAACGCTAGGCACTATGAGAAAAAGAGAAAATAAAATTATGTACTTCAGATGCAACTAAACAAAAACATCATAAAGCATTTGAAAAAACATTTCATACGACTTGTAAGGAGGAGCATCAACATTTGGACCTGTAGCTTATATTTAACAACTAACACGTAGTAAATTTACTACCCCGTCCGCCTCCTTGTGCCTACTCCTTCTGCATCTCCAGGCTACCAAATTTGATGTAGAAAATCAACTGCAAAGTTCAAACTCCCTTCTTCAAAATCTATTTGGCCAGAATCTATCTAGCTCCTGGGCATGGTTTCTTTTGGTAGATATTTGTCACTTTTAACCTTTTACATATGTATACATGGTATACCATTGGACATAGTACAATGATATTCACCAAAGATATGTGTTAATGTTCTTAATTCTCTTCCTTCTAACTGGCATAATGTGAGAAAATGTGCATGGTTCAGAAAAGTGTTTCTTCCTGGGAACTTCTTACTCCATATCTAAAACCAACATCAGTGTTTCAATACATTGAGTATCATTTCTTACTTATATCATTCTGTGATGTAAGCTTTGCAATTACTATATGTCAGTACAGTCTTCGTCCTGAACATGTCCAGAAAAAATCCAACGCCTTGGATAGCTAAGAACTTGAGTAAATCATTCACACTGTCTGGGGTGCCTTGTATCTCTGGCTGGACGTTTAATTTATCTGAGGTCCTTTCCCAAAACAAAAAGGAGATAGCAGCCATCGCCCATCGGTATTGAACATGGGAAGAGTTATATATACAGTTAATTGTCATTGCAACATGGACAAAGCTGAATATTACTATGAAATTTTATGGCGCTGTCGGACACATACCAGTGCAGCGTGTCGAGCCGGCATGTCGAGCACACCACTGGCATGAAGCAAGAAGGGGCCGCAGATCGACGACGGAGGAAGGTGCTGATTCGGCCCGGATTGCGGCGCTGGAGCGGGGAGAGCGCACGGGCACAGAGACGGAGGGGTCTGCCACGACGTGGCTGTGGTGACGCAGCTCAAGACAGCGTTTCTTGTGCGCAGCGCCCCAGCGTTCCCGCACAAGATTCGTTGATTCTTTTGTACTACTAAGCAGCATTTCTGCAGAGTCCAAACACCACCACTGAATTCTTTCCTGCATATGCAGCAGATACACAAACATAATACATTCGTTTTTCAGTTTCTTTTCTTCTCCACTTTTCTTTCTTTGAACTGAAAATTCTTTCCAAGAACGCCAACATTCCCCTGTTTTTACTTCCACATTCATCCATCTATCCATTCATACACTACACCTCACTGAAGCTCAAGCTGTACCCACATATCAGAGAGAGATTAGAGAGTGAGTGTGATCAGCAAAGCACAGGAGGAAGAAGAGCAGAGTTCAGAGGAGGAGTTACGTTGCACTGCTGCATCCGCTGGTGATGCCTGTCTCTGGGATGTTGGCAGGCTGCTCCTTGTCGTCCAGGCATCAGATGAGCACGGCGCAGCGACTACCATGCGGCTTCTCCAAGCGGGGCAGCCGCGGCGACTCGACAGTCCCCGGCGCCGCCCCGCGTGCCGGGCGGCGACGGTCGGGGGGCAACGGCACCTGCTCCTTCTGGGCGCACCCGGCGCCGCCGGTCACCCAGGCCGTGACCTGGGGCGCCAAGCCGGAGCCCTCCGTCGTCGGTGACGGCGGCGGCTGGGAGAGGCGGGGCGGAGCCGTCAAGCGCCACCGGCATCAATCCTCGTCGCCAGCGCCGTCGGCATCTGCCTCCCCGGCGCACACAATAGGGCCACCTCCCTCGTCCACGTCCTCGCCGACGCCTACGCAGCGCTCGCCGACTGCGCCGTCCCTGGAGGGACCTTACCTTCATGGGGCTCGTCTGCCTCGGCTGTGGCTTGCCTGCGGCCTTGGCGTGCGACCATAGGTGCGACGCAGCCATCGCACGGCTGTGCGTGAGCCCCCTCTCCCGCTGTGGATTTTCTCTCAAAAAAAAAAAAAAAACAAACAGAATACAGATCGTGATACTGATTGCCGTCTGTATGAATACATCCCTTATCCACATCCCTCTCCTTGGTCGGAACTCAAGCTCAGCTAAAGCTTTCCATGTCCTCTGCTGCTCTTGCTCCTCGAGCCTCCAAGCACTTCCTGCCCATCGACCGGATGTCGTCGCGCTGCCGTGCAGCTTCTACTCAGGCGTGCGCACTCACGCATCTCACCCCATCCCGGCTCCCGGCTGGCCGCCGCCCGCGTGCGCCTGCTGAATCAGCATCCGCGGCTCAGCTGGCCGCCGCCGTGGTCCGCCTACTGAATCAGCATCCCCGGCTCGGCTGGCCGCCGCCGTGTTCCGCCTGCTGAATCAGCATCCCGCCTGCTCGACCTAGTCGCACAGCAGTTCGGTGGGGACGGGATCCTCCGCGGCGCCGTGCTCGCTGATCCGAGATGCGGAGCCTAGCGGGAGCATGTGGGACGGCCACGCAAGAGGTTGGCGTGTTATTGGCGGGTGCTCGGGCTTGTGGAGGAGGGGCCGAGTATAGAGGGGAAGGACGTCGAGAATCAGCATCAGCGCCATCAATTTGGTACTCAGAAAGGAAGAAGAAAGGGACTGCAGCTCATACATGCAGTACGCATAACATAGGTAATTTCCTCTTCTTCTTGTGCCATTCCTGTCTCATGCGTGTTAAATTCAGAGAAGGAGAGCTATTAACAATTCCATTACTCTCCTTTCATTCAGTTAAGATGTGTGTTAAATTCAGAGAAGGGTGAGCTAATAGCAATTCCGGTACTCTGCTTTCATTCAGTTAAATAAGATTCCTTGCATGCTAAATTCGGGCTGCTTGTCAATCTGTTCTCTGCTCGCTCTATGCCTCTAAGCATGACATTTAGATAGATGGTTCAGTGTACATATATTATGCATAATTGAAATGGATCATTGGGATCCCGGTCATCGTAACTTAAAATGAGAAGGATAGCTTAGAGGCTCATATGAGCACGATGCTTGTGGAAAATTGTTCATAGCTAATTCTATGAATTAGTACGCAATTAAAAAATATATGTGAACTAGTATATTTGATTGGGGACATTTAGTAGCATTCAGTTGATGGCACATACAAGTTCTAATAAAAATTATTTGCAACTTTGAAGTCAAAACACACATGAGATAAAACTTGCGACAACAAAATAGATCATGTTGGCTTCGGTTGATTGAGGAAGGCTTGGTTTTGTCCTGTCATCATACTAGATGTAGAGGTTCCAATGGTCCTTTGCACTAAGGGATTCTGCGCCGAGTGTTGGTGCTGTAAATAGGTAGGCATGTGATTTGTCGGATGACCCTGGGCAGAAAGGTAGCAATTTCAGTTTCATTGAAGTTGAGAAATTGGAAAACTTGGAAGTATGGAATGTTATACCACTGGAGTATAGTGTGGGTCTTGGGTCTGTGGTGGCATCAGGATGGTGTGACCAACTGATGGCTGCATTGTCGCATTTACAATAGATGTCGCCTTCGGTTGAAGAAGGAAGCCTTGATTTTCTCCTGTCATCGAACTATAGTTAGAGGCTCCAATGGCCTCTATCAGGCATGGATTCAAAGCAAAGTTCTGCTGTTGTAAAAAGGTGTACTTGTGGTTTGTCGGATGACCCTGTGCACAAAGTAGCAACTATCAGTTTCAGTGAAGTTTAAAAACTGGAAAACTCGAAAGGGTGGAATGTTGTACCACTAGAGTGTCGTGTGGTGCTTGGGTTTGTGGTTGCATTGGGAAGCTCGGACCAGCTGATGGCTGCATTGTAGCATTTAGGATAGGTGTTGGCTGAGCAGAGCTCTGCTGCTGTAAATAGGTAGACATGTGATCTGTCGGATGACCCTGTGCACAAAGTAGCAAAGTTCAGTTTCAATGAAGTTTAAAAAAAATCGTAATCTTGAAAGAGTGGACTGCTTCTACCACTGTTGTGTTGTATGGATGGAATCCCGCCAACAGTTGTTGGGTATGCGGTGGCATCGGGATGGTATTATCAATTGATGGTTGCATTGAAGCATTTAGGATAGTGTTGTAGTGTAATTCCAAAGGACCCTATTGAAAATGATAGAGAAAGATCAATACAATTGAGTGTTTTATAAGAAACAAGCAACAGCGTTATACCGTTGAGAGGCCATGAGGTTGTAGTTGTACAATATCTTTTTTGTTCCTTTTCTTCTTTGAAGTTGCTTTCTCCGAAGGGGCCTATCAAAAATGATATGAAAGGTCAATAATGTTGAAGGTTTTATAAGACACAAAGCTACGAAGTATAATACCTTTGAGGTGCCATGAGGCTCTAGTTGTACAATATCATCTATGCTCCTTTTCTTCTTTGAAGTTGCTTTCTCAAATCCACCAACGGGCCTTTTTGATCCTTTGACAGTCTTCTCCTTGACCTTCATACCTTTTGGCTTTGCAAGCCCATCATTGTGTTTTGATTCATATGCCAGACGCAAAGTCTATGGTGAGAATGAGGGAACACTTTACGGATTGCCTTTGCCATTGCTGCATCTTCATCTGTGAGAATTGTACGTGGATGTTTCCCAGACATAACTTTTAGGAAAGTTCTGAAAAGCCAAGCAAAACTTGCAGCAGTTTCATCATAGAGAAGTGCGGCGCCAAAGACAACAGTTTTTTGATGATTATTCACCCCAACAATCAAACCAAATGGGCGTCCATCATCTAGTTTCTGTATGTGGTGTCAAAGCATATAACATCGCCGAATAATGCGTGATCGATACCATTTTCGAGTCAGTCCAAAAATATTAGTTATCAACTCATCTTCATCAACTTGAATTGAATAGAAGAAGTTGACATCTTCTCGAGACCTTCTTCTCCATGTACTCTAATACTCCCCCTGTGTCACCATGCTTTGCTTTTATTGTTCTCTTTGACTACAAACGATTTTTCAAATCTTCACGTATAAAGCCAAGGTTTTCACTTCCACATGCTTCCTTGGCCATCAAATCGAATGTTGCTTTATTTGAAATGCCTACTGACTTTGCAACCTCGGCATTTGCTATATGTGCTTCTGTTACTTTTCTCTGGGATCTCAAGTACTGGGCCATGATTCCTTGAGCAAGAGTGTGGTTATGTGATGCCTCGAATTCATACACATAATAAAAACCATTTTTAAGGCTTATCTTCATATGAGCATTACAACCACATCGTGTTTCAGGCCTACTGTAACTGAATGTGTCCTCTCTTTTATCTTCTTGCCGGTGGCCTGTGAGTTGTAGTAATTGTCTTAGAGCATAAATAAGTGGTTAGAATCAAAACAAACTAGAAGTAACATGTACCTTGATGAGAGCATGTAAATGTGCGTTGATGAAATACAGAAGAGTTCTTCACTTTATGGCCACTACTTCTTCTGATGCTGAAACCGATAGTTTCAGCATACTTGTTATAAAATAAATAAGCTTCCTCTTCAGAAAAAATGTCATGCCAAGCTTTGGTACCCTTTCATCACTGTGATCTGCCATGGTTTGTTGCGAATCCTGTATCAATTAGGATTCAGTTTAGTTAATCCACAGACATGGCAAATGGCAATCATATTTTCCTACCACAAGTTTTGATCAACCGATTCATGAATCATATTTATCTGTCTTGCAATCATATTTGTCTTGGGAAACATGCGCATTGAGGGATCAATACTGTAGTAGTCTTAAGGTTTAGAGGAGAAATCAAGATGGACTCTGCAATCCTTGTTCTATTTTTATTTCGTATCATTATACAGTTTGTGCAAGAACTTCTTCTCATCTAATTAAATGTGAAAATCGGGGTACTGTACATGCTCCTACTTTGTTTTTCGAAATGCAACAGAACTAACTTCTCGTCGTTGCTTCGCATCTGCAGATTGTAGTCGCTAGTCATGGTTTCCTGTACAAGTTCTAAAGCGGTACAACAGGAGAATTTGCCGGTGATTCATCGTGAAGAACAGAGTGCGATTTCTTACTTTTGGTGACTGAGAGTCATCAGGAGCATCCTGGTTCCCTGGACCACATCTTGGAGAAGCCACCGGGGACGTGAGACTCGAAGAAGCCATCAGGGACGGGATTCCTTGGCTGCCCAATTCAAGAGGAGAAATTACCTGTGCTTGCCCTGGTCAAGCCGCCATTGATTGTTCTGCCGAGGTTGTAGGTCTCTCTCGCATTCAGGAGTATATTTTGGCGCGCTTTTCTGCATATGCGTATCTGTTTCGCGGGCATTTTCTGGATATGTTACACAGGCGATGAGTTTTTTTTACTTGATTTTTGTTTAGTCTTAATGGTGCGAGAGTATTACGGAACGAAATAGGTATAACGGGACGTCCGGTATCATGATCTGTATTCTGTTTTTTTTTGGAGAGAAAATCCGCAGCAGGAGAGGGGGCTCACGCACAGCCGTGCGATGGCTGCGTCGCACCTATGGTCGCACGCCAAGGCCGCAGGCAAGCCGCGTCCTAAACTCAGAAGGATTAAGGGCAATTAGATTTTGGTGATGGATGGATGTGATTTGAATCTGCCACCTCTCTTTCTTTTATAGTGGTAGTAGATGATTTCATCGGTGAATGCTAAGAGCGTCTACGTCACTGACCGGACAATGACTAAATTGAGCTCTCCACAACCGTAATTGTCTAAATTGTATACACAAGCTTATACTAACCATGCAACGTACATATATCAATAACAAAATAATGCACAACATACGAAAACCGACATCGGACATAGCACAATTCATCAAAAGGGGCGAATTCATCCAACTTAACCTTACATAAACTTAAACAAAGTAAGCCGGAGTTCACCACTTGCGAGCCGGCCCCTTCCCTAGAGGGCGGGACAGCCCAATGCGGGAAAACCTCGACGACCGTCCACCTCCACGCTGTTATGGCAAGGACCCCGTGGACTACTTAGACCATCACGACGTTCGACATCGCATCGAGGCAAACAGGGCACCCCCTCGGTCCATCTACGGATCAAGGGGACGCGCACCCGCACGGCTCGATGGCTACGATGCCTGGATGGACAGGAACGGACGTGCCCGAGATCAGGCCTATTAACGGCTTTCGCCCGACCTCCAACAAGATGCTCCTTGGTTTCGAGGTCCGGCTCAGCCGATCTGCTTCACAGACAGAGTGATGGAACATCAATTCTCCGAAGGATTCAAGCCCATCAATATAGAATCATACGACGGCACCACCGATCCAGCAGTATGGATCAAGGATTTCCTTCTCTACATTCACATGGCCAATGAAGATGATCTCCATGCCATTAAATATTTGCCGATCAAACTAAAGGTGTCGGCGAGGCATTGGCTTAACAGTCTGCCTCCTCAGTCTATTGGCAGCTAGGAGGCCCTAGAAGACGCTTTTAGAGCAAACTTCCAGGGCACATACGTCCGGCCTCCAAACGCTGACGACCTCAACTGCGTCACCCAACAGCCAGGCGAATCAGCCAGGAAATTCTGGAACAGGTTCCTCACCAAGAAGAACCAGATCATATATTGCTCTGAAGCCGAGGCCATCGCCGCACTCAAGAATAATATCCGATATGAATGGTTGGCCCATCAACTCGGCCAGGATAAGCCAAGGACTATGGCTGCCCTTACCTCGCTGATGACTCGCTTCTGTGCGGGAGAGGATAGTTGGTTCGCATGTAGTTCTCACAACAGCAAGGCAGGCACCTCGTAAACACACGACGCCAATGGAACACTAAGCACAATAAAAATAAGCGCATGTATAAAAATGGCGGAAGCGATACGGAAGACGTTGCGGTCAACGCGGGGTTCACCAGACCTAAATCCGGACACACAAAGAAGCCCATTAAAGGGAACAAAGACGGACCTAGCCAGCTCGAAAGGATCCTGGATCGGCCGTGCCAAATCCATGGCACCCAGGACAAACCAGCAACCCACACTAACAGAAATTGCTAGGTCTTTAAACAGCTGGCAAGGTCACCACGAAGAGTCCAGGTAAAACCCAAAACCGCAGTGAAGACGAGGATGAACCTTGGCGGCCCGATAATGGAGGCCACAAGAAGTTTCTTGATGAGGTAACCGACGTCAACATGATCTACGTTACCCATATCCCTAAAAAGGAGAGGAAGCGAGTACTTCGGGATGTCTACGCGATGGAGCCAGTCGCCCCGAAGTGAAGAAGAGGATGAACCTCGGCGGCCCAATAATGGAGGCCACAAGAAGTTTCTTGATGAGGTAACCGACGTCAACATGATCTACGTTACCCATATCCCTAAAAAGGAGAGGAAGCGAGTACTTCGGGATGTCTATGCGATGGAGCCAGTCGCCCCGAAGTTCAACCCCTGGTCGGCTTGCCCGATCATGTTTGACAAGGATGACCACCCGACTAGGATCAGACATGGCGGATCGGCGGCGCTTATCCTGGACCCAATTGTCGATGGTTACCATCTGACACGCGTCCTGATGGATGGAGGCACCAGCCTCAACCTCATTTACGAGGACACGGTTAGGAAGATGGGCATCGACTCATCCCGGATCAAACCGAGCACCACCACCTTTAAAGGTGTCATCACAGACGTCAAAGCCCGTTGCACCGGCACGGTCACCCTGGAGGTAGTCTTCGGCTCGCCCGAAAACTTTAGAAGCGAAGAGTTAATCTTCGACATCGTCCCCTTCCAGAGCGGATATCATGCGCTTTTAGGGCGCACAACCTTCACATGCTTCAACGCAGTCCCGCATTATGCTTATCTCAAGCTTAAAATGCCAGAACCCAATGGTGTTATAGCAGTCAATGGCAATACCGAGCGCTCGCTCTGGGCTGAGGAGCAGACCACGGCTTTTGCAGCCGAGGTGCAGGCATCTGAGGAGGCAGCCCACAACGACAAACGCACTGCTAGCTCTTCGAAACACTAGTACTGAACAGTATCTCCAGTTCATCCTAAATAGGGATACGGGCTCTTGGCGTGCCTTCTTTGGATGGGGCACTATGTCCCCAGGGTGCATAATTTCGCACACAAGATTCCCTGGGCCGCCGAGTAGCCAAAAACTCACTAACACGTTGGAACGGCTCGACAGAGGACCAACGTGGCTTTGAGCCCTTATATCAACAGGCTTCTATTAAAGAGCCGACAATCACAAATTTTTCAATGTGGCTTCAACCACGTAAGCAGACTCATGCAAGCCCCCCTTCAAGGGACTCGGCCATAAACGCCTAAAGCGCATAAAGGACCGAGATTGCACCAGTCTTACTTAAATCACCATCATAGGTGACCCCAAGCTGGTTAACAGCCCAGAAGCACAGACGTGCGGCAGGATGCAGCCCAGGTTCCTAAAAGCCCGGTGTCAATACCCGCCCTGTATTTTTTCTTCCTCCTTTTCCTCTTGCATTGTACTCTTTTAATTCCTCTTGTTGCAGTTGGGCATGTAAAGGCTTGAAATTATGAAATAAAGAAACCGCGCCCTTTAAGGTTCCTATCGTATTTATTTCTAAGCACGGTCCTTCGCTGCGAAGAAATTCTTTAAAAATACACAATTGTATTACAAGTCCGAAGTATTTGGTGTCTCGGATTTCGACTTTATATGCATCAGTTTCGAACCTAGATTTCGGTCAATAGCTGGGTTGCCCAGCTCCTATGTGTACCCCTTACGTTCCCGATGAATTCGACTAAAGGTGTAACAGGAGAACCGCTACGATAGCGCCACCAGGTAAATTGGCAGAGCGCCTCAGTGGAGAAAGCCGAATAATGACTATCTAGGTAGGCGCAAACTGGTTGGCCATCCGTCGACCGCGTTAAGTGATATGCCAATAGAGATCACCTGTGTTAATGAAGGGCTCTACTTTCGAGCCGAAGTGTGTCACGACCTAGACCTCGGCCTACCAGGGCGACCACTTCCCACACCGGGGGCTGGTCATCAGCTCCACAGTCAAACTCCTAGGACTACTTGAAAGCTCTCAAGCCACTATAGTCTGATTGCCTCGTTCCTGAAGGAAATATGCCCTAGAGGCAATGATCAAGTTGTTATTTTATATTTCCTTATATCATGATAAATGTTTATTATTCATGTTAGAATTGTATTAACGGGAAACTTGATACATGTGTGGATACATAGACAAAACACAGTGTCCCTAGTAAGCCTCTACTAGACTAGCTCGTTAATCGAAGATGGTTAAGTTTCCTAACCATAGACATGTGTTGTCATTTGATGAACGGGATCACATCATTAGGAGAATGATGTGATGGACAAGACCCATCGGTTAGCTTAGCATATTGATCGTTCAGTTTTATTGCTATTGGTTTCTTCATGTCATATACATATTCCTTTGACTATGAGATTATGCAACTCCCGGATATCGGAGGAATACCTTGTTGCTATCAAACGTGACAACGTAACTGGGTGATTATAAATATGCTCTACAGGTATCCCCGAAGGTGTTTGTTGGGTTGGCATAGATCGAGATTAGGATTTGTCACTCCGAGTATCGGAGAGGTATCTCTGGGCCCTCTCGTTAATACGCACCATAATAAGTCTTGCAAGCAATGTGACTAATGAGTTAGTTGTGGGATGATGTATTACAGAACAAGTAAAGAGACTTGCCGGTAATGAGATTGAACTAGGCATGAAGATACCGACGATCGAATCTCGGGCAAGTAACATACCGATGACAAAGGGAATACCGTATGTTGTCATTGCGGTATGACTGATAAAGATCTTCATAGAATATGTGGGAACCAATATGAGCATCCAGGTTCCGCTATTGGTTATTGACCGGAGAGGTGTCTCGGTCATGTCTACATAGTTCTCGAACCCGTAGGGTTCGCACGCTTAACGTTCGATGACGATGTTGTATTATATGAGTTATGTGATTTGGTGACCGAACGTTGTTCGGAGTCCCGCATGAGATCACAGACATGACGAGGAGTCTCGAAATGGTCGATCGGTAAAGATTCATATATTGGACGATGATATCCAGGCACCGAAAGTGCTCCGGGGGTACCGGGTACATATCGGGTCACCAGAAGGGGTTCCGGGCATCCCCACGGCAACTACATGGACCTCATGGGCTAAGAAGGGGACAGACCAGCCCCTAGGCGGCCGGTGCGCCCCATGTAGGCCAAAATAAGGGGGAAGGAAAGAGGGGAATAGAGAAAGGAAGGGGAGCAATTCGGCCTCCCCCTTCCTTATCTCCTCCCTCCTCCTTCCTTCCCCCTCCGGATGAATATGGAAGGGGGGAGGCTGAATTGGGAGACGCCCAAGTAGGATTCCTCCTACTTGGGGTGCCCCCTTGGCTGCCTCTCCTCCCCTCCAACCTATATATATGAGGGGGGCACCGCTAGAATAGATAAACATCTGTTAGCCGTGTGCGGCGCCCCCCTCCACAGTTTACGCCTCAGGTCATATTGTCGTAGTGCTTAGGCGAAGACCTGCGTGGATCACTTCACCATGACCGTCACCATGCCGTCGTGCTGACGAAACTCTCCCTCAACACTTTGCTGGATCAAGAGTTCGAGGGACATCATCGAGCTGAACGTGTGCAGAACTCGGAGGTGTCGTACGTTCGATGCTTGATCGGTCGGAACGAGAAGAACTTCGACTACATCAACCACGTTGTCAAACGCTTCCGCTTTCGGTCTACGAGGGTACGTGGACACACTCTCCCCCTCTCGTTGCTATGCATCTCCTAGATAGATCTTTCGTGAGTGTAGGAATTATTTGAAATTGCATGCTATGTTTCCCAACAGTGGCATCAGAGCTAGGTCTATGCGTAGATGATATGCACGAGTAGAACACAAAGATTTGTGGGCGGTGATCGTCATACTGCTTACCACCAATGTCTTATTTTGATTCGGCGGTATTGTTGGATGAAGCGGCCCGGACCAACCTTACATGACCACGTTCATGAGACCGGTTCCACTGACAGACATGCAACTAGTTTTGCATAAAGGTGGCTGGCAGGTGTCTGTTTCTCCAACTTTAGTTGAATCAAATTTTACTGCGGCCGGTCCTTGTTGAAGGTTAAAACAGTAAACTTGATAAATCACCGTTGTGGGTTTGAATGCGTAGGTAAGAACGGTTCTTGCTAGAAGCCTGTAGCAGGCACGTAAAACTTGCAACGGCAAAGTAGAGGATGTCTAACTTGTTTTTGCAGGGCATGTTGTGATGTGATATGGTCAAGACATGATGTGATATACGTTATTGTATGCGTTGATCCTGTTTTGTAAAAGTTATCGGCAACTGGCAGGAGCCTTAAGGTTGTCGCTTTATTGTATGAGCCTTGTAATTGCTTTACTTTATCACTATGCGTTAGCGATAGTTGTAGAAGCAATAGTTGGCGAGACGACCATGACGCTACGATGGAGATCAAGGTGTCAAGCCGGTGATGATGGAGATCATGACGGTGCTTTGGAGATGGAGATCAAAGGCACAAGATGATGATGGCCATATCATGTCACATATTTTTATTGCATGTGATGTTTATCTTTTATGCATCTTATTTTGCTTAGTACGACGGTAGCATTATAAGATGATCCCTTACTAAAATTTCAAGGTATAAGTGTTCTCCCTGAGTATGCACCGTTGTGACAGTTCGTCGTGCTGAGACACCACGTGATTATTAGGTGTGATAGGCTCTATGTTCACATACAACGGGTGCAAGACAGTTTTGCACATGCGGAATACTCGGGTTAAACTTGACGAGCCTAGCATGTACAGACATGGCCTTGGAACACTGGAGACCGAAAGGTCGAACGTGAATCATATAGTAGATATGATCAACATAGAGATGTTCACCATTGAAGACTACTGCATCTCACGTGATGATCGGACATGGTTTAGTTGATTGGATCACGTGTCATTTAGATGACTTGAGGGATGTCTATCTAAGTGAGAGTTCTTAAGTAATTTGATTAATTGAACTTTAATTTATCATGAACTTAGTCCTGATAGTATTTGCAAATTATGTTGTAGACTAATAGCTCGCATTGTAGCTTCCTATGTTTCTGCTATGTTCCTAGAGAAAACTAAGTTAAAAGTAGCAATGATGCGGGCTGGGTCCGTGATATGAGGATTATCCTCATTGCTGCACAGAAGAATTATGTCCTTGATGCACCGTTAGGTGACAGACCTATTGCAGGAGCAGATGCAGACGTTATGAACGTTTGATAAGCTCGGTATGATGACTACTTGATAGTTTAGTGCGCCATGCTTTACGGCTTAGAACCGGGACTTCAAAAAAGTTTTGAACGCCATGGAACATATGAGATGTTCCAAGAGTTGAAATTGGTATTTCAGACTGATGCCCATGTCGAGAGGTATGAGACCTCTGACAATTACTTTGCCTACAAGATGGAGGAGAATAGCTCAGCCAGTGAGCATGTACTCAGAATGTCTGGGTACTACAATCGCTTGAATCAAGTGGGAGTTAATCTTCCAGATAAGACAGTGATTGACAGAGTTCTCTAGTCACTATCACCAAGCTACTAGAACTTCATGATGAACTATATGCAAGGGATGACGAAAACGATTCCCGAGATCTTCGCAGTGCTGAAACCAGCAAAGGTAGAAATCAAGAAAGAGCATCAAGTGTTGATGGTTGACAAGACCACTAGTTTCAAGTAAAAGGGCAAGGGAAAGAAAGGGAACTTCAAGAAGAATGGCAAGCAAGTTGCCACTCCCGGGAAAGATCCCAAATCTGGACCTAAGCCTGAAACTAAGTGCTTCTACTACAAAGGAAATGGTCACTGGAAGTGGAACTGCCCCAAATACTTGGCGGATAAGAACGACGACAAAGTAAACAAAGGTATACATGTTATTGATGTGTAATTTACTAGTGTTCATAGCAAACCCTGGGTATTTGATATCGGTTCAGTTGCTGAGATTAGTAACTCGAAACAGGAGTTGCAGAATGAACAGAGACTAGTTAAGAGCGAAGTGACAATGTGTGTTGGAAGTGATTCCAAGGTTGATACGATCACCATCGCACACGCCCTCTACCTTCGGGATTAGTGTTGAACCTAAAATAAATGTTATTTGGTGTTTGCGTTAAGCATGAATATGATTAGATCATGTTTATTGCAATACGATTATTCATTTAAGTCAGAGAATAATTGTTGTTATGTTTACATGAATAAAACCTTCTGTGGTCATACACCCAAGGTGAATGGTTTATTGAATCTCGATCGTAGTGATACACATATTCATAATATTGATGCCAAAAGATGCAAAGTTAATAATGATAGTGCAACGTACTTGTGGCACTGCCGTTTAGGTCATATTGGTGTAAAGTGCATGAAGAAACTCCATGCAGATGGATTTTCGGAATCACTTGATTATGAATCATTTGATACTTGCGAACCATGCCTCATGGGCAAGATGACTAAAACTCCGTTCTCCGGAACAATGGAGCGAGCCAATGACTTATTGGAAATAATACATACCGATGTATGCGGTCCAATGAGTGTTGAGGCACGCGGCGGGTATCGTTATTTTCTCACCTTCACAAATGATTTGAGCAGATATGGGTATATCTACTTAATGAAACACAAGTCTGAAACATTTGAAAAGTTCAAAGAATTTCAGAGTGAAGTGGAGAATCATCGTAACAAGAAAATAAAGTTTCTACGATCTAATCGCGGAGGCGAATATTTGAGTTACGAGTTTGGCCTTCATTTAAAACAATGTGGAATAGTTTCACAACTCACGCCACCTGGAACACCACATCATAATGGTGTGTTCGAATGTCATAACCGCTTTATTAGATATGGTGCATTCTATGATGTCTCTTACCGATTTATCACTATCGTTTTGGGGTTATGCATTAGAGACAGCTGCATTCACGTTAAATAGGGCACCATCTAAATCCGTTGAGACGACACCGTATGAACTATGGTTTCGCAAGAAACCTAAGCTGTCATTTTTTAAAGTTTGGGATTGCGATGCTTATGTGAAAAAGCTTCAGCCAGATAAGCTCGAACTCAAAATCGGAGAAGTGCGTCTTCATAGGATACCCAAAAGAAACTGTTGGGTACACCTTCTATCACAGATCTGAAGGCAAGATCTTTTTTGCTAAGAATGGATCCTTTCTAGTGAAGGAGTTTCTCTCGAAAGAAGTGAGTGGGAGGAAAGTAAAACTTGATGAGGTAATTGTACCTTCTCTCGAATTGGAAAATAGCTCATCACAGAAAACCGTTCCTGTGATGCCTACACCAACTAGAGAGGAAGCTAATGATAATGATCATGAAACTTCGGATCAAGTTACTACCGAACCTCGTAGGTCAACCAGAGCACGTTCTGCACCAGAGTGGTACCGTAATCCTGTTCTGGAGGTCATGTTACTAGACCATGACGAACCTACGAACTATGAGGAAGCGATGATGAGCCCAGATTCCGCAAAATGGCTTAAGGCCATGAAATCTAAGATAGGATCCATGTATGAGAACAAAGTATGGACTTTGGTTGACTTGCCCGACGGTCGGCAAGCCATAGAGAATAAATGGATCTTCACGAAGAAGACTGACGATGATGGTAATGTTACTGTCTAGAAAGCTCGACTTGTTGCGAAAGGTTTTTGACAAGTTCAAGGAGTTGACTACGATGAGACTTTCTCTCCCGTAGCGATGCTTAAAGTCCGTCCGAATCATGTTAGCAATTACCACATTATGAAATCTAGCAAATGGATGTCAAAACTGCATTCCTTAATGGATATCTCAAAGAAGAGTTGTATATGATGCAACCAGAAGGTTTTGTCAATCCTAAAGGTGCTAACAAAGTGTGCAAGCTCCAGCGATCCATCTATGGACTGGTGCAAGCATCTCGAAGTTGGAATATACGCTTTGATAAGGTGATCAAAGCATATGGTTTTATACAGACCTATGGTGAAGCCTGTATTTACAATAAAGTGAGTGGGAGCTCTGTAGCATTTCTGATATTATATGTGGATGACATATTGCTGATTGGAAATGATAGAATTTCTGGATAGCATAAAAGGATAATTGAATAAGAAGTTTTCAATGAAAAACCTCGGTGAAGCTGCTTACATATTGGGCATCAAGATCTATAGAGATAGATCAAGACTCTTGATAAAAATTTCAATGAGTACATACCTTGACAAGATTTTGAAGTAGTTCAAAATGGAATAGTCAAAGAAGGAATTCTTGCATGTGTTGCAAGGTATGAAGTTGAGTAAGACTCAAAACCCGACCACGGCAGAAAATAGAAAGAGAATGAAAGTCATCCGCTATGCCTCAACCATAGGTTCTATAAAGTATGCTATGATGTATATACCAGACTTATTGTGTACCTTGCCGTGAGTTTGGCAAGGGTGTACAATAGTGACCCAGTATTGGATCACTGGACATCGGTCAAAGTTATCCTTCGGGGACTAAGGAAATATTTCTCGGTTATGGAGGTGATAAAGGGTTCGTCATAAAGAGTTACGTTGATGCAAGTTTTGACACTGATCCGGATGACTCTGAGTCTTGATTTGGATACATATTGAAAGTGGGAGCAATTATCTAGAGTAGCTCCATGCAGAGCATTGTAGACATAGAAATTTGCAAAATACATACGGATCTGAATGTGTCAGACCCGTTGACTAAACTTATCTCACACCTTAGTACTCTTTGGGTGTTAATCACATAGCGATGTGAACTAGATTATTGACTCTAGTAAACCCTTAGGGTGTTGGTCACATGGCGATGTGAACTATGGGTGTTAATCACATAAACATGTGAATTATTGGTGTTAAATCACATGGCAATGTGAACTAGATTATTGACTCTAGTGCAAGTGGGAGACTGAAGGAAATATGCCCTAGAGGCAATAATAAAGTTGTTATTTTATATTTCCTTATATCATGATAAAATGTTTATTATTCATGCTAGAATTGTATTAATCGGAAACTTGATACATGTGTGGATACATAGACAAAACACAGTGTCCCTAGTAAGCCTCTACTAGACCAGCTCTTTAATCAAAGATGGTTAAGTTCCCTTACCATAGACATGTGTTGTCATTTGATGAACGGGATCACATCATTAGGCGAATGATGTGATGGACAAGACCCGTCCGTTAGCTTAGCATATTGATCGTTAAGTTTTATTGCTATTGCTTTCTTCATGTCATATACATATTCCTTTGACTATGAGATTATGCAACTCCCGGATATCGGAGGAATACCTTGTGTGCTATCAAATGTGACAACATAACTGGGTGATTATAAAGATGCTCTACAGGTATCCCCGAAGGTGTTTGTTGGGTTGGCATAGATCAAGATTAGGATTTGTCACTCCGAGTATCGGAGAGGTATCTCTGGGCCCTCTCGGTAATAAGAATCATAATAAGTCTTGCAAGCAATGTGACTAATGAGTTAGTTGCGGGATGATGTACTACAGAACAAGTAAAGAGACTTGCCGGTAACGAGATTGAACTAGGCATGAAGATACCAACGATCGAATCTCGGGCAAGTAACATACCGATGACAAAGGGAATACCGTATGTTGTCATTGCGGTATGACTCATAAAGATCTTCGTAGAATATGTGGGAACCAATATGAGCATCCAGGTTATGCTATTGGTTATTGACCGGAGAGGTGTCTCGGTCATGTCTACATAGTTCTCGAACCCGTAGGGTTCACACGCTTAACGTTCGATGACGATTTTGTATTATATGAGTTATGTGTTTTGGTGACCGAATGTTGTTCGGAGTCCCGCATGAGATCACGGACATGACGAGGAGTCTCTAAATGGTCGAGAAGTAAAGATTCATATATTGGACGATGATATCCAGGCACCAAAAGTGTTCCGGGGGTACCGGGTACATATCGGGTCATCGGAAGGGGTTCCGGGCACCCCCCGGCAACTACATGGGCCTAATGGGCCAAGAAGGAGATAGACCAGCCCCCTAGGGGCTGGTGCGCTCCATGTAGGCCAAAATAAGGGGGAAGGAAAGATGGGAAGAGAGAAAGGAAGGGGAGCAATTCGGCCTCCCCCTTCCTTCTCTGCTCCCTCCTCCTTCCTTCCCCCTCCGGATGAATATGGAAGGGGGAGGCCGAATTGGGAGGCGCCCAAGTAGGATTCCTCCTACTTGGGGCGCCGCCTTGGCTGCCTCTCCTCCCATCCAACCTATATATATGAGGGGGGCACCACTAGAACAGACAAACATCTGTTAGCCGTGTGCGGCGCCCCCCTCCACAGTTTATGCCTTAGGTCATATTGTTGTAGTGCTTAGGCAAAGCCCTACGCGGATCACTTCACCATCACCGTCACCACGCCGTCGTGCTGACAAAACTCTCCCTCGACACTTTGCTGGATCAAGAGTTCGAGGGACGTCATCGAGCTGAACGTGTGCAGAACTCGGAGGTGCTGTACGTTCGGTGCTTGATCGGTCGTAACGAGAAGAAGTTTGACTACATCAACTGTCAAACGCTTCCACTTTCGGTCTATGAGGGTACGTGGACACACTCTCCCCCTCTCGTTGCTATGCATCTCCTAGATAGATCTTGCGTGAGCGTAGGATTTTTTTGAAATTGCATGCTATGTTTCCCAACAGTTCCTATATGCAGAAGACCACCTCCGGGCACTGAAACGTCGGCTAAGGGTCAAATCTACATCTCGGAACACCCTTTGTATTAAACTACATGGGGGCTGAAGCCAACGACTGGCCACTTTCAGGTTAAAAAAGTCACCTGGGAAGTAAAAATAATCAGAAAAACACACATGGCATTTAAAGCCATATCCACTAAAGCAAAACGATAATGTTTTATACATTACATAACTTCGGTATTCCGGAGTGCCACCTAGTAATACAATGTATCCTTTGGACACATGGCCTCGGTGATCTGAGCTCCTTCCTCCACCTCGGGGTAGAACTGTTCCGCGGTGCAAAGCTTGTCCGTAAGAGGGCCCGTGGCCACCGTTACCGCGCCGACCTTGCGGAAGTGCGTCTTCACACAGGCGTACGCTCTCCATGCTCCTTAAAAGCACGCGGACCTCTTCCAGCTGTCCACACGCACGACATCCCCCCGCATGCTCATCACCAGGCTGAAGAGGCTAGTGGGAAGGGCTTCGGTAGGCCACAACACGACGCAGAGGACTTGTAGCACCGGCCTCGCTAGGAGGAGAAACTCCGCCAACTGCTTCATTCAGTTGTTCAGCACCTGTGACACCAGCGACCCAAGAATTGACCCCAGAAGGCCTTTCTCCACCTCGTGACCCGCCAACTGGTCGAAGTGCGCGACGACATCCGCCATGCTTTGCGGGAGACCCGTGAAGACCTCTGTGGAATGCCACAGCTGGGTGAGCTCGACGCACCCCATGCTGCCAAACACACACTACAATAAGTAGTGCTTACCAGAGGTGATTTGCTCCAACTGCTGGAGCATGTCGCGGTCTGCCCGGGCCACGGTTTCAGGTCGGCATGGGCAAGCTTGAGCTTTTCGAGTTCCTCCTTTGTTTGCTGCCCTTCCACCTAAAGCTTGTCGCGTGCTTCAAACATGGTGAGGGAGTCCTGGATTAGGGGGTGTCCGGATGGCCGGACTATGACCTTCGGCCGGACTCCTGGACTATGAAGATACAAGATTGAAGACTTCGTCCCGTGTCCGGATGGGACTTTCCTTGGCGTGGAAGGCAAGCTTGGCGATACGGATATGTACATCTGCTCCCATTGTAACCGACTCTATGTAACCCTAACCCTCTCCGGTGTCTATATAAACCGGAGGGTTTTAGTCCGTAGGACGGACAAGAATCATACCATAGGCTAGCTTCTAGGGTTTAGCCTCTCTGATCTCGTGGTAGATCTACTCTTTTACTACCCACATCATCAATATTAATCAAGCAGGAGTAGGGTTTTACCTCCATAGAGAGGGCCCAAACCTGGGTAAAAACATCGTGTCCCTTGTCTCCTGTTACCATCCGCCTAGATGCACAGTTCGGGACCCCCTACCCGAGATCCGCCGGTTTTGACACCGACATTGGTGCTTTCATTGAGAGTTCCTCTGTGCCGTCACCTTTAGGCCTGATGGCTCCTCCGATCATCAACAACGATGCGGTCCAGGGTGAGACTTTTCTCCCCGGACAGATCTTTGTATTCGGCGGCTTTGCTGCATGGGCCAATTCACTTGGCCATCTGGAGCGAGATCGAAGCTACGCCCAGCCCATCGGTCAGATTTGGAAGTTTAAACTACGGCCGGCGTCCGCGGAGACTTGATCTTGAAGGTTCGAGCCACAGCCAAGCACGCCGCCTTGCCACGACGGGCATGATCTAGCTCTGCCGCGAGCAGTGCCACGGAGGTCGCACCAGTGTCCGCTCCGACCCTTAGCTCGGAGCTGACTGCGCCAATCGAGGACGGGTGGCTGGACACCGCCTTGGGGGCTGCAATCTCTACGGCGATCGAGCCGAACACCATACCTGTCCTTTGCGAAGCTCGTGGCTCCAAGGTGCCAGACTCCTCTCCGGACTCCGAACCGTCCGCGCCCCTGCCAATCAAATCCGATTGGGCGCCGATCATGGAGTTCACCGCCGCGGACATCTTTCAGCACTCGCCCTTCGACGATATTCTGAATTCACTAAAGTCTCTCTCTTTATCATGAGAGCCCTGGCCGGACTATGGTCAGGAAGGTTGGGATGCGGACGACGAAGAAATTCAAAGCCCACCCACCACCCACTTTGTAGCCACTGTCGATGATTTAACCGACATGCTCAACTTCGACTCCGAAGACATCGACGGTATGGACGACGATGTAGGAGACGAACAGGAACCAACGCCTACAGGGCACTGGAAGGCCACCTCGTCGTATGACATATACATGGTGGACACCCCAAAAGAAGGGAACGGCAATGGAACAACGGAGGATGACCCCTCCAAGAAGAAGCCTAAGCGCCGGGCGTCGTGGCGCCGCTCTAAATCCGCCAAAGCAAAAGCAGCGATTCCGACACGGAGACAATAACACCCGGACGGTGCGAAGACAACCCCTCCGGCAGGATTCAGCCAGAGGAGGATGGAGAAGCCAGCCCTCATGAGAGAGCGGCAGACGAGAGGTAGAGGACAATAATTACATGCCTCCCTCCGAAGACGAGGCAAGCCTCGGCGACGAAATTTGTCGTGCTGAGGATCCCGTCGAACAAGAGCGTTTCAAGCGCGGGCTTATAGCCACGACGAGCAGCCTCAAGAAAAAACAACAACAGCTTAGAGCTGACCAAGACTTGCTAGCCGACGGATGGACTGATGTCCTTGCGGTGAAAATCTGAACTCGAGCGCCCTCAAGAGCTACCCAAAGCGCAGGCTGCTACCCGATTAGAGGAGGAAGCACCTAGACTTACATCACCAGCGCATGATGCGGCCGACCGCCACCTCGTGGCCACGACGAGAGCCTCTCGGCCCTCCACTCAAGCCGCACCCGGTGTTGCTCAAAGAATACCAAGGCGGGAAATCGCCGGACCTGCGAGATATATTGGAGGACAGGGCAAGGCAAACAAGATCGATTTATGGATCGCGTGGGCGCCCGACACGTGGCGATAACCGTCATGCGGATATAGTAAATCCGGCCAGGCGAACACGATGAACAAAGCTCATTTGAGCTACGTCGTGATATAGCCCAATCTGAGGCGCCAGCACCCACCGTGCTTCACGGATGAAGTAATGGATCATCAAATCCCGAGGGTTTCAAACCCGTAAACATCGAATCATATGATGGCACAACAGATCCGGCGGTATGGATGGTGGATTATCTCCTTCATATCCACATGGCCCGGGCGATGATCTACGCCATCAAATACCTCCCGATCAAGCTTAAAGGACCAGCTCGGCATTGGCTTAACAGCTTGCCAAAGAGAATCAATTGGTTGTTGGGAGGACACGGAAGCCGCATTCCTCGACAACTTCTAGGGCACCTATATGCGACCACCGACGCCGATGACCTAAGCCACATAATTCAGCAGCCAGAGGAATCGGCGGACTATTCTCGACACGGTTCCTAACCAAGAAAAATCAAATAGTCATTGTCCGGACGCAGAGGCCCTTGCAGCCTTCAAGCATAACATGCTTGTGACGAGTGGCTTGCCCGCACCTAGGACAGGAAAAGCGAAATCCATGGTAGCCCTCACAACAGTCATGACCCGCTTTTGCGGGAGAAGACAGCTGGCTAGCTCGTAGTAATAACATGACCAAGAGCCCTGGTAATTCGGATACCAAGGACAACATTGGCAGGTCGCGTCGCAACAAGCAAAAGCGCCGCATTAATGGCGACAATGCTGAGGATACGGCAGTTAATGCCAGATTCAGAGGCTCTAAACCCGGTCGGCGGAAAAAGCCATTCAAAAGAAATAATCCGGGCCCGTCCAATTTGGACTGAATACTCGATCGCTCGTGCCAGATACACGGCACCCCCGAAAAACCAGCCAACCACACCAACAGGGATTGTTGGGTGTTCAAGCAGGCAGGCAAGTTAAACGCCAAAAACAATGACAAGGGGCTGCATAGCGATGATGAGGAGGAGCCCCGGCCGCTGAACAATAGGGGACAGAAGGGCTTCCCCCCACAAGTGCGGACGGTGAACATGATATACGCAACCCACATACCCAAAAGGGAGCGGAAGCATGCACTCAGGGACGTATATGCGTTGGAGCCAGTCGCCCCAAAGTTCAACCAATGGTCCTCCTGCCTGATTACTTTTGATCGAAGGGACCACCCCACTAGCATCTGCCATGGCGGATTCGCCGCATTGGTTCTAGACCCAATAATTGTCGGATTTCACCTCACTAGAGTCCTTATGGACGGCGGCAGCCTGAACCTGCTTTATCAGGATACAGTGTGAAAAATGGGCATAGATCCCTCAAGGATTAAACCCACAAAGACGACCTTTAAAGGCGTCATACCAGGTGTAGAGGCCAACTGTACAGGCTCAATTACACTTGAGGTGGTCTTGAATCCCGGATAATTTCGAGCGAGGAGTTAATCTTGACATAGTCCCGTTCCACAGTGGCTATCACGCACTGCTCGGACGAACCGCATTTGCAAAGTTCAATGCGGTGCCGCACTACGCATACCTCAAGCTCAAGATGCCAGGCCCTCGAGGAGTCATTACGGTCAATGGAAACACCGAACTCTCTCTCCGAATGGAGGAGCATACGGCGGCCCTCGCGGCGAAAGTACAAAGCAGCCTCTCAAGGCAGTTCTCCAGTCCGGCCATTAAACGTCCGGACACCGTCAAGCGCGCCCAGAGTAACCTACAACAAGACCACCTGGCACGTTCCGAGCACGCATAGCAATCCGGCCCCAACCCCAGCCCTCGCGAAATTGCGAAACCAGTACTACGCGTACATAACTACGCTCTGGAAATACCATGGGCATAGGGGGAGGGGCACAACCACGGCATGCCCAAAATGCGGCTCAACCGCACTAGGGGCTCCCGATTTTGTCATTCTTTTTTCTTACTTTCAGGACTCCACTCTACGGAAGGCCTGTCCGTGATCTAATCACCGAGCACACGATGCAACAGCCGGGGAGGCGAAAGCTCGTCAGTGTCCAGTGGTCTCTATAATGAGCAGTATACTTGTTTCACATATCATCCCGCAGCTCGCCCACGAGAGGACATGTTAAATAGTCCCATCTCTTGCTTATCACACTATTTGTATCGTTCGCTTTTACATGACTTTTGAATAAACAATACATAGCTTTTGTCTATTATTGCATTCCTTTTTTATAAAAATATGTTCAGTTATGACATTATGCAACCGTACACTTTGGTACGGCCAATACACCAGGGGCTTACGTACCCCGAATATGGTGTGAGAAGTCCGAACACTCTCATGAGTGCGGCACCCCGAACTTATAGCATTATATGCATCGGCTCCGAATCATGTCTTGGGTCAATAGTTGGGTTTGCCCGACTCCCATGTTTTAGTACCTTACGTTCCGTTATATCGGCTAAGGTAGCCTTTGGGAGAACCACTGCAATTGTGCCCCGGTTGAGCTGGGCTAAGCACCTCGATGGAGAAAGCTAAACTGACCGTCATGATAGGGCGAGAGCTGGTCGCTGTTCGAGAGGTTTTCGAGTCCCTAAAGACTTATGCCGCTTAGAGCGAGGAGCCGGCTTTGTCCGGCCTAGGCGTGGATAGCGCCCCGAACTCGGTCTTCCAAATACTAGGGGCTTCGCCGAAATTTAAAATTATAGAATTCTATGGCTAAGTGAGAGTGTTCAAGCATTATAGTCCGATTGCCTTATTCGTTGTGTTGAGCGCCTCCCTCGAAGGACCCAATAATGGGAAAAAGAGCGCTCAAGTTTATCCCGAACACCCCAGCACTCGTGGCATGGGGGCAGAAGCCGACGACTCGCCATCTCTCAAATTTAATAAATAGCCGCACAGAAGGTAATATTTTAAATTCAAAAGCGTTTCTTAGCGCATATGAACAAGTTTTCAGCGTACAGGATCACAAATGCGAGTTTACTCAAAAATTAAATATTTGGAGCACTCATCCGCTATACGGCGGGCACCTTTCAGGACGCCCTCATAATACATCTCGGGCTTGCGATGCTCCTTGCCCGGCGGTGGTCCGTCCGTCACAAGCTTCTCAGTGTCCATCTTGCCCTAGTGCACTTTAGCACGGGCAAGGGCCCTACGGGCACTTTCGATGCATACGGAGCGCTTGATGACTTCAAGCCTTGGACAGGCATCCACCAGCCGCCTTACTAGCCCGAAGTAGCTCCCAGGCATGGCTTCCCCAGGCCACAGCCGGACTACGAGACCCTTCACGGCCTGTTCGGCCACCTTATGGAGCTCGACCAGCTGCTTCAGCTGGTCGCTCAAGGGCACCGGGTGTCCGGCCTCAACATACTGAGACTAGAACACCTTCTCCGTCGAGCTCCCCTCTTCGGCTCGGTAGAATGCGGCAGCGTCGGACACACTCCGGGGAAGATCTGCGAATGCTCCTGGAGATCTCCGGACTCGGGTAAGTAACAAGTAATTCACTTTCACGTGCTTGCTTTGCATAAAGAATGCCTTACCCGCCGCTATCTTCTTCGTTGCCTCAATTTCCTGGAGGGCTTTTTGGGCTTCGGCCTTGGCAGATTTGGCGCTCTCAAGCGCCAAGGCGAGCTCGGACTCTCGAGTCTTTGAGTCAAGCTCCAAACTCTCGTGTTTTTTCACAAGAGCCTGGAGCTCTTGCTGCACCTCCGCCACCAGCGCCTCCTGCTTTTCTCGCTAGGTATGCTCCACGGCCGCATTTTCTTCGGCCTTGGACAGCGCTTCCTTCAGGGTCGCCACCTCGTTCATGGCCCCTGCAATACCCACGTCGGTCCTGTCATTTTTTGCAACCACATCTTTTTTTTATACTTACATAAGGTATTACTTACCTTCCTTGTCCTCGAGCTGCTTCTTGGCAAGGCGGAGCTCGTTCTCGGACCGCTCGAGGCTCTGCTTCAATGCAGTGACCTCTGCAGTCAGTGCGGTAGAGGTCAGCAGCACAACCTGCATTCCCATATTGACATACTTATGTTAGACTCCTGCGTATATCTTTTAGATCCTCAGTTCGGCTTTTCTTCCCGAACACCAAACTGAGCATCAGGGGCTACTGTCTATGTGGTAACATTTTACATATCTTGAATACATACCTCAAAGCCTGTTAGAAGGCTGGCACAGGCTCCGGTCAGCCCGCTCTTGGTGGACTGAACCTTTTGGATCACCACACTCATAATAGTGCGGTGCTCCTCGTCGATGGAAGCGCCGTTAAGCACCTCCAGCAAATTATCCGGTGCCTCCGGTTGGACGGAGGTAACCGGCGTCGTAGGCTTGCCCTTATTACGTGGGGGTCGCCTGCCGGACTCCGGAACCACTGAAGGTTCTTGTGCGGAGTCCGGCCCAGGGCCGGACTTAGAGCCCTTTGGGGTTTTATCCCCTTTGCACCTGGAATCCGGGAGGTTGCCTTGCGGCGCCTCCAGGACACCTCCTCCTGGCCTGGCCCCTTTTGGGACGCCACCTCGGCATCATCCGCAGCGCGAGGAGAGGAGGCGGCCGGAAGTGAAGTGCTGTTCACATCCGACAAACCCAGGAAACCGCTCGACGAAGCGTCGAGCCCGGCCTTGGGCGGACTGCATGATTATATTCGGCGTCAGAAGGTACTGTGCAATGAAAAAGCGCCATGAGTTACTCTGGTATCCGGATACTTACGATTTCGCCAGGGGCTTGGCCCTGGGTGGCCACTCTTCCTCGCCATCGTCGGCGTTGGTGGAGTAGTCCGGAGGGAGGGTCCTTCCCTTCTTGGACCCCCCGACCCCCCCAGTTGGGGCGGCCTTCCTTTTCTTCTCTCCCGCTGCTGGGGAAGAGACCTCTCTTTCCTCCTCCTCGTCTTCACGGGAGGAGTCCGCCTCAGAGTCATCGGACGATGAGTCCGACACCACCTGGCGCTGGGAACTCCTTCAAGTTCCCGTGGCCTTCTTCTTGGCCTTCTTCTCTGGCACCACGTAAGGTGCCGGAGCCAGCAGCTCCGTCAAGCGGGCATCCGCTGGGTCTTCTGGCAAGGGAGCCGGACAACCAATCTGCCCGGATGTCCTCTGCCAATCCTGTCAAAGGTAAGGGAGTTTAGATCCCGCATAGAGTCAAACTATGAAAACAAGTGTCCTGTAAAGGGCAAAATAGCTTACCGCGTTGGCTTGATGCTGCGCGCTAAATCCGCGACCTTCGGTAGCGGATGCGGGAGCCTCGGCGCCCTTGAACAGCACCTTCCAGGCATCTTCGTACGTAGTGTCGAAGAGCCTGCTCAGGGTTTGGTGCAGTGCCGGATCAAACTCCCACAAGCTGAAAGCCCGTTGTTGGCACAGGAGGATCCGGCGGATGAGCATGACCTGGACTATGTTGACAAGCTTGAGCTTCTTGTTCACCAAGTTTTGGACACAGGTTTTGAGTCCGGTCAGCTCTTCCGAATTACCCCACGACAGGCCCGTCTCTTTCCAGGAGGTGAGCCTTGTAGGGAAGCCAGACCGGAATTCGGGGGCCGCTGCCCATTTAGGGTCACGCGGCTCGGTGATGTAGAACCACCCCGATTGCCACCCCTTAATGGTCTCCACGAAGGAGCCCTCGAGCCATGTAACGTTGGGCATCTTGCCCACCATGGCGCCTCCGCACTCCGCTTGGCGGCCGCCCACTACCTTCGGCTTGACATTGAAGGTCTTCAGCCATAAGCCGAAGTGGGGCTGGATACAGAGGAAGGCCTCGCACACGACGATGAACGCCGAGATGTTGAGGATGAAGTTCGGGGCCAGATCATGGAAATCCAGGCCGTAGTAGAACATGAGCCCCCGGACAAATGGGTGAAGTGGAAAACCTAGTCCGCGGAGGAAGTGGGTGAGGAACACCACCCTCTCATGGGGCCTGGGGGTGGGGATGAGCTGCCCCTTGTCGGGGAGCCGGTGCGCGATGTCATTGGACAAGTATCCGGCCTTCCTCAGCTTTTTGATGTGCCCCTCCGTGATGGAGGAGGCCATCCACTTGCCTTCCGCTCCGGACATGTCTGGAGAGGGTTGAGGCGGGATGTGCGGACTTGGGCGCTGGAGCTCGAGTGCGCGAAAATGGATAAGCAAAGGAGGAAGAAGGCATAGATGGAAAAGGTGGATCCTTATCCCTTATATGGGCGGACGAAACTATCGCCCCACCAGCTGGTAAAACTCGCTTATCTCCCAAGCGCCGAGATTAATGGCACGGTTGGGTTACCACGCCCGTATTGATGAGAATCCAGGAATAAGGGACACGATCTCTGCTTCAACAAGGCGTGCCAAGAAACCGCCTCGCTAAGTCTTATTTGAGGTGGGACAGTAAAATGATTCAATAAAGGCTTGGCCATGGTGTGATGTCACGCTGCGGAATCGTCGGCAGGTTGAATTTGTGTAAATATTATTCTCTCTACGGTGGTATGTGGAAATTATTTTGCGAGCGGACACTATCCTTGTGTTCAAAATCTTCTATGAAGTATTCGGAGGAGGAACCCGCCTTGCAATGCCGAATACAATCTGCGCCGGACTAAATCGTCGTTGAAGCCTGGTTCAGGGCTCTTGAGGAGTCTGGATTAGGGGTGTCCGGATGGCGGAATATGACCTTCGGCCGACTCTGGACTATGAAGATACAAGATTGAAGACTTCGTCCGTGTCCGGATGGGACTTTCCTTGGCGTGGAAGGCAAGCTTGGCGATCTGATATGTAGATCTCCTCCCATTGTAACCGACTCTATGTAACCCTAACCCTCTCCGGTGTTTATATAAACCGGAGGGTTTTAGTACGTAGGACGAACAACAATCATACCATAGGCTAGCTTCTAGGGTTTAGCCTCTCTGATCTCGTGGTAGATCTACTCTTGTACTACCCATATCATCAATATTAATCAAGCAGGAGTAGGGTTTTACCAACATCGAGAGGGCCCGAACCTGGGTAAAAACATCGTGCCCCTTGTCTCCTGTTACCATCCGCCTAGACGCACAGTTCGGGACCCCCTACCCGAGATCCGCTGGTTTTGACACCGACACATGGCCTTTAGGGTCTCTTCGACCTCAACTACCCGCGCCCGGTCCTTGTCTCCGGCCACCTTTTCGGTGGCTCGAGCCTCCTCCGATCTGTGGTCGTAGTATCATGCTGCTTCACCTCTTCCCGAGTTGTTTTAAGCTCGGCCTTGAGCTTCTCAAGCTCAACTAACACTGTTGTCATTAAAACAGTTTGGTCTTAGTTTTTAACTGGCAAAACTTATCTGAGAAATGCAAATTCAACTCGCTTACCTTGAGATTGCTCAAATTTCTGGTTCACCAGGTCGAGGTCCTTCTGGTACCTCTCGAGCTTCCGGTTCATCTCCGCAATCCCTCGGAGATGGGGTCCAGAACCGAGGTTGAAACCTGACAACAAAAATCTTTGTTACAAAGGCAAAAGTAGAAGTCCGAGAGCGGTTGCCTTAAAGTGGCGCCTTGGGGGCTGTACGACAGGATCCCATCAAACTTTTACAACCCCGAACCTAGACCGAGATGTCATTCGAAGGCTTGTTGACATCCTCAAGGATAATCCTTATTCTGAAACATTCAGGAATCTAGGTGGAGTCGATGACCTTGAGGAATACCGTATTGAACTGAACACCGACATGAGGCTAGACCAATGAAGGTATAATGTGCCTATATCGTCGGAGGTTGCAGCTATTTGGATTGAGGGTAGTGAACTCTATAAGCACTTTGATCGTAGCATAGTATTGTTTGGCAACGACAACAAGATATATAGCATCCAACCATATTATGGATGTTATGATCCATTGTCTTACCCTTTATGCTTCCTAAGAGGGAAGATTGGTTGGCATCCTGAAATCCCTAAGAATGGTGTCAGCTTGAATGAGATGCTCCAGTCCCGTCGCAGTGGTCGAAAGAGTCTAGTAAATTCATATAACGAAAATAACATGTGTTCATGTTGTTTATCCTCATTGTACTTACTTTTCCTGATTCCCAATATTGTCCTTTTCTGATCTCTCATTTCTATAGGTCCATATATAAATAGTTGATTATGCGTCTCCGTTAGAGACTACAATTGATACAAGTTTGAAATGTGTCGTGGAGTATTTAACACCATGCTATACGGTAAACGACTATTCCAACAATATGTGGTTGATATGTACATCAAGGTTGAAAGCTCAAGATTGGTGAAAGGATCGAGAAGAGGTGTCTAGAGGGGGGGGGGGTGATTAGACACTAAGTACCAAAAGCTACAGTTTTTAACTCTTTAGGTTCAAGTGGAGTTTTGGCACAAGTTTAACACTCACAATACATAATTCAAGCAAGCATGCAAAGAGTATATGGGCAGCAGAAAGTAAAGCATGCAACTTGCAAGAATGTAAAGGGAAGGGTTTGGAGGATTCAAACGCAATTGGAGACACGGATGTTTTTGTCATGGTTCCGATAGGTGGTGCTATCGTACATCCACGTTGATGGAGACTTCAACCCACGAAGGGTAGCAGTTCTTGCGAGTCCACGGAGGGCTCTACCCACGAAGGGTCCACGAAGAAGCAACCTTGTCTATCCCACCATGGCCGTCGCCCACGAAGGACTTGCCTCACTAGCGGTAGATCTTCACGAAGTAGGCGATCTCCTTGCCGTTACAAACTCCTTGGTTCAACTCCACAATCTTGTCAGAGGCTCCCAAGTGACACCTAGCCAATATAGGAGACACTACTCTCCAATAAGTAACAAATGGTGTGTTGATGATGAACTCCTTGCTCTTGTGCTTCAAATGATAGTCTCCCCAACACTCAACGCTCTCTCACAAGAGTTGGATTTGGTGGAAAGAAGATTTGAGTGGAAAGCAACTTGGGGAAGGCTAGAGATCAAGATTCATATGGTAGGAATGGAATATCTTGGCCTCAACACAAGGGTAGGTGGTTCTCTCTCAGAAAATGTGTATTGGAAGTGTAGGTTCGTTCTGATGGCTCTCTCCACGAATGAAGAGTGGGTGGAGGGGTACATATAACCTCCACACAAAATCTAACCGTTACACACAACTTACCAAACTCGGTGGGACCGAATTGTTAAACTCGGTCAGACCGATTCAGCAAATCTAGTGACCGTTAGGATTTTCGCTGGGACCAACATGCAACTCGGTAGGACCGATATGGTTAGGGTTAGGGCATAACGTAATCTCGGTGAGACCGATTACACAAACTCGGCGGGTCCGATTTTGGTAATAAGCTAACCAGAGAGTTGGTCAGGCAAACTCGGTAGGACCGATTACACAAACTCGGTGAGACCGATTTTGGTAATAAGCTAACCAGAAAGTTTGCATTGTAATCCTGGTAGTACCGATTGCTCAAACTCGGTGAGACCGATTTTGGTAATGGACATACACAGCGAGATTACAATCCCATCTCGGTGAGACCGAGATCCCTATCGGTGAGACTGATTTGCCTAGGGTTTGTGGCAGTGGCTATGACATCTGAACTCGGTGGCGCCGGATAGAAAGAATCGGTGGGGCCGAGTTGGACTTTGGTTTAGGTCATATGTGGATGTGGGAAAGTAGATGAGGGTTTTGGAGCATATCACTAAGCACTTTGAGCAAGCAAGCCATTAAGCAACACCTCATCCCCTCTTGATAGTATTGGCTTTTCCTATAGGCTCAATGTGATCTTGGATCACTAAAATATAAATGTAGAGTCTTGTGCTTGAAGCTTGAGCCAATCCTTTGTCCTTAGCATCTTGAAGGGGTTCCACATAGCATCTTGAAGGGGTTCCACATCCTTTAGTCCATGCCACTTCATTGTTGAACTTATCTGAAACATACTAGGTAAAAGTGTTAGTCCAACAAGAGGTATGTTGACATTAATTACCAAAATCACCCAGGGAGCACTTGTGCTTTCAATCTCCCCCTTTTTGGTAATTGATGGAAACATACATCAAAGCTTTAGATAAAGATATAGAGAATAGCAAGTAAAGCTTTGGAAAGACATGTAACATGCATAGGCTTCCCCTACATGTATGCAATCATGTGAACATAGAATATAGAAGCATGGGAGAGCATAACCATGACAGAGTAGGCAATGTGTTACATGTATCTTGGCTATATGCATCAGAGCAAAAGATGTGAATATGGGAAATGTACCTTCATGCTCATGAGTCCTTCTTGCAAACAATATGTACATCAGCAAGAATTCCTCATAGACATGATTGTGATGCATATACTTAACTTGTGGTCTTGAGTTGGCTTAGGATGGAATGAACATGTGAAAACAAGGTTAGATAACACAGATGCACCTACTAGCCAGAGCAAACAAAAGAAACCACAAGAGTACCAAGACTGGGATGACATGTAGAGAGTGAGTACTGAGTACCACAATAGATATTGACATGTCCCCAAAGGTAAAGATGTGCAATGAATTTAAGAAATTTCTTTCCTTTAGATGTCTTGCTCCCCCTGAATCTAGCATGGGATACTGGGAGAAGATAGGGAACAGAAAATCAGAGCTCAAAGAAACAAATGAACAGAGCTAATGCAAATAAGCACATATAAACATGTCTTTCCCCTCAAGAAGACATGTGGCATCTCTCCTCTTGAACACCAAGCATCTGGGATCCTTGAAGATTACTCTTTCCTTGAGTGTTCCCTCCCCCTAGAGATATGATTAAGCTTTGATGTGATCTCTCTCTCCCCCTTTGACATCAATTTCCAAGAAGGGTATTCTGGAATTTTTTGTGAATGGGTTTGGTCCTTGAGTCACAGCACAAAGCACTAAGGTAAATGTGATGCTTGTAGAGGACAAGATTCATTGAGTGGAGCTGGAACAAGAGTAAAGCAGGAATAAATGGCAAAATGTTTTTCCTGTAGTGAAATCTGTGGCACCGAGTTGGATGCTTCGGTTGCTCCAAAAAACTTCGGTTAGACCGAAAACAAGAAACCGGTGGAACCAAGTTCATCACAGAGAAAAGCACTTGTCACCTCAGCTCACTAGACAAGTAAGATCTCACAAGGATTTGCAAGGAATTAACTGAAAGATTTGCAATGAATTGAATGCAGGGAATGCAGAACAAATAGAAAAGAAAAGAAAAGAAAAAAGAAGGAAATCTAGATGAAGTTTTTTTTGAAAGGGGAAACAAATATGCATGAGACAAATGCAATTGCACAGAAAAGAACACAAGAAAACTTCATCCAGAGATGGTCGGTGACAAAGTCACCTATGTTAGAGTATATTGACTTAGGAGTCAAGTGAGATCACTTAATCATAGGTCATACTCATCGTTTAAGCGCAAAATGGGGTTGCCATTTTTCGTTTAAGCATCTTAATGTATTCACATCTTGTCGAGTTGCTTTGACTCATGACTTGGAGTAAAGCTTCTCTAAGATGGAATAACATACCTTGGGTGGTGGTTTTGATCGTGATCATGTAGTTGAACTTGTGTGGGTTGCTCAAGGTTGATGTAGCTCATCAAGAGTTGGGAACACCACTTGGAATTTGAGTTCATCTTCCTACATGGGTTAGTTTTCGCAAAGAAGAGCACTTGTGTATCCAAAATGACAATCATCAAACTCAACATAGAATTTGTCAAACGATATGTTTGAATGGTTTCATGCTTCCTTGTCTTCAACCACAATTGTGTAGAAACTTGGTGATGTAGAGATTCCTCAAGATGTGAGTGAGTTGTGATCTCATAGATTTAGATTCATCCAAGTACCTACAAGGGTTAGATAACATGCAAGATGCAAATATATCCAGGATGTAAGATAATCATCATAAGAGAAACATCAAGGATTAGTCATAATCATCATAAGAGTTCCTACTCCAAGTTTGAAGCATCAATGATGTTCAATCCACCTCTTAACCTGCAAAACACTTTCTCATCAAGTGGTTTAGTGAATATATCTGTTAATTGCTTGTCGGTGCGAACATGCTTAAGATTAATGTCACCCTTAGCAACGTGATCTCGAATGAAATGATGACGAACTTCAATATGCTTAGTTCGAGAGTGTTGCACGGGATTGTGAGCAATCTTTATAGCACTTTCATTGTCACAAAGTAATGGAACATGTTTCACATATATCCCATAATCTTTAAGAGTTTGGGTCATCCAAAGTAATTGAGCACAACATGAACCAGTGGCAATGTATTCCGCTTCGGCGGTGGATAAGGATACCGACTTTTGTTTCATGGAAGACCAAGACACAAGAGATCTACCAAGAAATTGACAAGTACCCGAAGTGGACTTTCTATCAACCTTGTCACCGGCATAGTCCGAGTCGGAGTAGCCAACAAGATCGAAAGAAGACCTCTTAGGATACCAAATGCCAAAATTTGGTGTATGTATTAAGTATCTCACTATCCTTTTCGCGGCCTTAAGATGACATTCCTTAGGAGCAGCTTGATATCGTGCACACATGCACACACTTAGCATGATATCGGGACGTGATGCACATAGATATAACAATGAACCAATCATAGAGCGATAAACTTTTTGATCAACCGGTTCACCATCTTTGGTCAAATCAAGATGTCCACTAGTAGGCATGGGTGTAGTCATACCTTTGCATTCTTGCATATTGAACTTCTTGAATAAGTCCTTGGTGTACTTCGTTTGAGAGATAAAGGTACCTTCCTTAGTTTGCTTGATTTGCAAATCAAGAAAGAATTTGAGTTCACTCATCATAGACATCTCAAACTTCTCCGACATTAGCTTCCCAAACTTTTCACTAAAATGAGGGTTAGTAGAACCAAATATAATATCATCAACATAAATTTGGAATACAAATAGTTCCCCATTAACCCTTTTTGTAAAAAGAGTAGAATCAATTTTACCAATTTCAAAGCCTTTTTCAATAAGGAACTTGGTCAAGCATTTATACCATGCTCTAGGAGCTTGTTTAAGACCATAAAGAGCTTTGTGAAGTTTGTAGACATGATCAGGTTTCTTAGGATTGACAAAGACGGGAGGTTGCTTATGAAGGAAATATGCCCTAGAGGCAATAATAAAGTTATTATTTATTTCCTTATATCATGATAAATGTTTATTATTCATGCTAGAATTGTATTAACCGGAAACATAATACATGTGTGAATACATAGACAAACAGATAGTCACTAGTATGCCTCTACAAGACTAGCTCATTAATCGAAGATGGTTATGTTTCCTAACCATAGACATGTGTTGTCATTTGATTAATGGGATCACATCATTAGGAGAATGATGTGATTGACATGACCCAGTCCGTTAGCTTAGCACTTGATCGTTTAGTATGTTGCTAATGCTTTCTTCATGACCTATACATGTTCCTGTAACTATGAGATTATGCAACTCCGTTTACGGAGGAACACTTTGGGTACTACCAAACGTCACAACGTAATCGGGTGATTATAAAGGAGTACTACAGGTGTCTCCAAAGGTACTTGTTGGGTTGGCGTATTTGAGATTAGGTTTTGTCACTCCGATTGTCGGAGAGGTATCTCTGGCCTTCTCGGTGATACACATCACTTAAGCCTTGCAAGCATTACAACTAATGAGTTAGTTGTGAGATGATGTATTACGGAACGAGTAAAGAGACTTACGATAACGAGATTGAACTAGGTATTGGATACCGACGATCGAATCTCGGGTAAGTAACATACCGATGACAAAGGGCACGCGTATGTCGTTATGCGGTTTGACCGATAAAGATCTTCGTAGAATATGTAGGAACCAATATGGGCATCCAGGTTCCGCTATTGGTTATTGACCAAGAATAGTTCTAGGTCATGTCTACATAGTTCTCGAACCCGTAGGGTCCGCACGCAAGGTTTCGATGGCGGTTATATTATGAGTTTATGAGTTTTGATGTACCGAAGGAGTTCGGAGTCCCGGATGAGATCGGGGACATGACGAGGAGTCTCGAAATGGTCGAGGCGTAAAGATCGATATATTGGACGACTATATTCGGAGTTCGGAAAGGTTCGAATGATTCGGTATTTTTGAGTACTGGGAGAGTTACGGAATTCGCGGGGAGAAGTATTGGGCCTTATTGGGCCTGCGGAAGAGAGAGGGCTGCCTAGGGCAGGCCGCGCCCCAAGGCCTAGTCCGAATTGGACTAGGGAGGGGCCGCACCTTCTTCTCTTCCCCCTTCCTTCTCTCCTACTCCTACTAGGAAAGGAGGAGTCCTACTCCGGTGGGAGTAGGACTCCCCCTGGTCGCCTCCTCCTTGGCGGCCACCTCCTCCTTGCTCCTTTATATACGGGGGGCAGGGGGCACCCCATGACACACAAGTTGATCTACGTGATCGTTCCTTAGCGTGTGCGGTGCCCCCTCCACCATATTCCACTTGGTCATATCGTCGCGGAGCTTAAGCGAAGCCTGCGCGGTGAAGTCATATCGTCGCGGAGCTTAGGCGAAGCCCTGCGTCGGTGGAGCATCATCATCGTCACCATGCCGTCGTCTTGTGGAACTCATCCCGACGCTTTGCTGGATCGGGCCGGGGATCGTCATCGAGCTGAGCGTGTGCAGAACTTCGGAGGTGCCGTCGTTCGGTACTTGGATCGGTCGGATCGTGAAGGCGTCGACTACATCAACAGCGTTGTTATAACGCTTCGCTTTCGGTCTCACAGTGCGTGGGCGGACCTCTCCCTCTCGTTGCTATGCCATCACCATGGTCTTGCGTGATCGTAGGAATTTTTTTTGAAATTACTACGTTCCCAACAGCTTAACATAAACTTCCTCCTCAATTTCACCATTTAGAAAAGCACTTTTAATATCCATTTGGTACAAGGTGATATCATGGTGATTAGCATAAGCAAGTAAGATGCGAATTGACTCAAGTCTAGCAACGGGAGGATATGTCTCACCATAGTCCATACCTTCGACTTGTGTGTAGCCTTGGGCGACGAGACGTGCTTTGTTGTGAACCGCTTTTTCATCTTCATCTTGCTTGTTGCGAAACACCCATTTGGTACCGATGATGTTGTGGTTGTTGTCGGGCTTGTCAACCAATGTCCACACTTGATTTCTCTCAAAGTTGTGTAGCTCTTCATGCATAGCGTTTATCTAGTCCGGATCTTCCAATGCTTCTTCAACCTTCATAGGTTCAATGCTAGAGATGAATGAGTAATGTTCACAAAAGTTAGCTAAACGAGTTTTAGAGCGAGTGATTCTCCCGGTTTGAATATCTTTGTATATTTGCTCGACGGGATGGTCTTTAGCGATTCTTGCTCGAACTCGTGAAAGCTTTTGCTTGGGTCTTGGTTGAACATCTTCTTCATCTTGTTCTTCTTCTTGGCCTTCTTCATTGTTGGCGTTGTCGTTCTCCTGTCGTGGTGGAGAAGGAGGTTGTTGGCGTTCTTCTTGGTGCACTTCCTCGTTTTCTTCATCTTGGTGTGTCCCACTTGTGGATGCCTCCGTATCAACTCTTGGTTCACCTTGTCATGAGGTGGAAGCTTCCACTTGGACGGACGAGGTACTCTCCTTCACCTTCGTTGGACGAATCTTGCCAATAGACAAGTCTTGGATTGCTTCCGAGGGATCTTTGTCTCCTACATCAATTGGCAATTGCTCTACTTGCGAGCCGTTAAATTCATCAAACTTCACATCTACCGTTTCTTCAACCTTTCGGGTGAAATTGTTGTAGACACAGTATGTGTGAGATTTTGAGCCATAACCAAGTAGGAAACCTTCATGAGACTAAGGGGCAAATTTAGAACGACGATGCTTATCAAGAATGTAGCACTTTGAGCCAAATACTCGAAAGTATCCAACTTGGGGTTTGTTACCTGTGAGGAGCTCGTATGCCGTCTTGCTGAGTAGCTTATGAAGATACAAGCGATTTGTTGCATGACAAGCTGTCTCAACCACTTCCGCCCAAAAGTGTGCTTTGGCGTCTTGTACTCATCAAGCATCGTTCTTGCCATCTCTATAAGAGTCCGGTTCTTTCTCTCAACAACTCCATTTTGTTGAGGTGTGTATGTAGCCGAGAACTCGTGTGAAATCCCTTCTTCGTCAAGAAAGGTATCCACATTTGTGTTCTTGAACTCCGTTCCATTGTCGCTTCGAACCTTCTTGATCTTCACGTCAAATTGATTTTGGGCCTTCCTAGCGAAGTTCTTGAAGATCTTTTGGACCTGCGATTTATCATCGAGAAAGAACACCCACGTAAATCTTGAAAAATCATCAACTATAACTAGACCAAAAGAATTTCCACCGAGACTTTTGTAAGCGTTGGGACCAAAATGATCTATGTGAAGTAGCTTGAGTGGCCTCCCTGTGGTCATGATGTTCTTCACGGGATGCCTTCCTCCAACCTGTTTACCTGCTTGACAAGCACTGCAAAGTCTATCCATATCAAATATGACATCGTTAACGCCAAGGATATGATTTCCTTTAATAAGCTTGTCAAGGTTTCGCATACCAACATGACCTAGTCTTCTATGCCACAACCAGCCTTTAGAAGATTTAGCAAAAAAGAAAGTTCTAGGTTGAGCCTTTTTAGTGAAATCAACAATGTAGAGATCACCTCTATGTACACCGGTAAAGACCATTTTATGATTATCTCTACGAAACACTTGGCAATCTACTTCAGTAAATATGACATTGAAACCGAAATCAGCAAGTCTAGATACTGAAAGTAAGTTGTAGCCAAGAGATTCAACGAGCTTGACATTTTGTATGGAGCTATCATGTGAGATGGCCACCTTACCAAGGCCAACCACCTTACCCTTTGAATTATCACCAAAAGTGACATATTTTCGAGGGCCGTCATTTTCAGCAAGCTCACGGAACATGTCTTTATCTCCGGTCATGTGATCAGTACATCCACTATCAAGGACCCATTCCTTTCCTCCAGCCATGTAGCCGCGAAGATTTGCCATAAGACCAAAGTGTCTCATTGCATCGTCAAGATCATATTCACTATCATCCTCATCATAGTATCCATGTTCAACATTGTCTTGTGATTGATCAATTCCTAGAGAGGGAAATTCATTAGACAAATGATCATCACAATGGTCATCTTTATGAATTCTAATAGCTTTGGATATGATACCGCTAATGATCCCAACATTTCCTATAGCACACATGAGATTGGTAAGCTCAAATAGACAATCACCAAAGCTAGGATCACTAGAATTCATCTTACTCAAGGCAATAGACTTATGGAGAATTTCATCTAAATTTTTCAAGGAATAATCTGGAAATCGTTCCTCAAGAAATTTCCATATGGTATAGGCACAATCAAGAGTAGGCAAACTAGCAATCAAGTTTTTGGGCAATCCTCTTATGATAAGATTGATGGTTCTAAGATTGTGAATCATGTCAAGATCCTCTTCGGGTGTGGGATGCAAGGGATCATATGAGGTGCACAAGGGCTAGAAATGTACTTGTTCAAATGATATTCATTGAAAATCTCAAGCATTTCATTTTTCCACTCATGAAAATATTCTCCATCAAGAATAGGTACTCTATGTCTAAGACTCCCTAAAGTAGACACATCCAACTTCCTCCAAAGGTGTTTAAACCAAGGCAATGGAGACCAATGCTCTGATACAATTTGAAAGGATTGAGAGAGGTGTCTAGAGGGGGGTGATTAGACACTAAGTACCAAAAGTTGCAGTTTTTAACTCTTTAGGTTCAAGTGGAGTTTTGGCACAAGTTTAACTCTCACAATACATAATTCAAGCAAGCATGCAAAGAGTATATGGGCAGCGAAAAGTAAAGCATGCAACTTGCAAGAATGTAAAGGGAAGGGTTTGGAGGATTCAAACGCAATTGGAGACACGGATGTTTTTGTCGTGGTTCTGATAGGTGGGGCTATCCACATCCACGTTGATGGAGACTTCAACCCACGAAGGGTAGCAGCTTGCTTGAGTCCATAGAGGCTCCACCCACGAAGGATCCACGAAGAAACAACCTTGTCTATCCCACCATGGCCGTCACCCACGAAGGACTTGCCTCACTAGCGGTAGATCTTCACAGTAAGCGATCTCCTTGCCCTTACAAACTCCTTGGTTCAACTCCACAATCTTGTCGGGCTCCCAAGTGACACATAGCCAATCTAGGAGACACCACTCTCCAAGAAGTAACAAATGGTGTGTTGATGATGAACTCCTTGCTCTTGTGCTTCAAATGATAGTCTCCCCAACACTCAACTCTCTCTCACAGGATTTGGATTTGGTGGAAAGAAGATTTGAATGGAAAGCAACTTGGGGAAGGCTAGATATCAAGATTCATTTGGTGGAAAGAAGATTTGGTGGTTCTCTCTCAGAAAATGTGTATTGGAAGTGTAGGTTCGTTCTAATGGCTCTCTCCACGAATGAAGAGTGGGTGGAGGGGTATATATAGCCTCCACACAAAATCTAACCGTTACACACAACTTACCAAACTTGGTGGGATCGAATTGTTAAACTCGGTCGGACCGATTCAGCAAATCTAGTGACCGTTAGGATTTTCGGTGGGACCAACATGCAACTCGGTAGGACCGATATGGTTAGGGTTAGGGCATAACGTAATCTCGGTGAGACCAATTACACAAACTCGGCGGGACCGATTTTGGTAATAAGCTAACCAGAGAGTTGGTTAGGCAAACTCGGTAGGACCGATTACACAAACTCGGTGAGACCGATTTCGGTAATAAGCTAACCAGAAAGTTTGCATTGTAATCCCGGTAGTACCGATTGCTTAAACTCGGTGAGACCGATTTTGGTAATGGACATACACAGAGAGATTACAATCCCATCTCGGTGAGACCGAGATCCCTATCGGTGAGACCAATTTGCCTAGGGTTTGTGGCAGTGGCTATGACATTTGAACTCGGTGGCGCCGGATAGAAAGAATCGGTGGGGCTGAGTTGGACTTTGGTTTAGGTCATATGTGGATGTGGGAAAGTAGATGGGGGTTTTGGAGCATATCACTAAGCACTTTGTGCAAGCAAGCACTACAAAAAAAATACACTTCCGTGATGATACGTGTTTGTCATAGTAGGTCGCGTTTTTTGTCATGCATGTACATCCATGACAAATTTATGACATAATCAAGATAGTCATACCTGTGCTGTCGTAGAAGTGTTCCATGACATTACCAAAATTATCATCACGGAAGTGTCCACTTCCATGACGATAAATCCCGCGTCACAGAAGTGCTTTCGTCAAGGGTGACCGACACGTGGCATCCACTGTAACGGAACGCCATTAAGCTATCGGGTCGGGTTTTGGATCCGATAACCCATTAACAGCCCCGACCAATGGGGATTTTCCACGTATAAAATCATCATTGGCTGGAGGAAACACGTGTCGGCTCATCGTTGGGACAGATGTCATCCACTCATTGGACAGAAGGCGCCTATGATACGTCGACCGTGGCACGCCCAACGAGGCCCATTCACGGAAAAGGCCGATCCGTTTGACTTGGTCAAAAGGTGGCGGGCCGGCCCATGGAAAGCCTGTTAACGGCCTGTTCGTATATAGCCCATTTACAGCCCCCTAACCTAAGGCCCGTTATGCCCTATCCGAACTAGGCCCAGTAGCGTCATCTGGGCCACCCAATATGATTCCAGCCCGTTTTCACTTCTGGCCCATGTATGGCCCATGACGTCTTTCGGCCCATATGAGGCCCTATGTGACTCTTGTCCTATTAACGACCCGTGGTGAAACTGGCCCGTAATGAACAGTGTATCACTTTACACCCATTAACGGCCCGTGGTGAAACTGGCCCGTAATGAACAGTGTGTCACTTTATACCCATTAACGGCCTGTTATTCCGTTGGGCCGTTTCTAGCCCATTTATTCTTGGGCTCATTTCCAGCATTTGTTTACTTACGACCCGTTACTGTCATTTTCTGCTTGTGGGCCAAATTTAGCCCGTGGTTACAGTCGGCCCGTTTGTGGTCCGTTAATACGTTGGGCCATTTTCATAGCGTCATGAAATACGACCTATTAATGATGGCCCGTTATGGTCGGCCCATGAACGGACGATTCCAACTCTAGCCCATTTACGGCCATAATGCGGCCTGCTATTGGCCCATGTTATCATACTGCCCGTATAAGGCCCATTGATGATACGGCCCGTAGAAGGCCCATTGTTTCTATGGCTCGTAGAAGGCCCATTGTTTCTATGGCCCGTAGAAGGCCCACTGTTTCTACGGCCCGTAGGAGGCCCAGTGTCACTACAGTAAATATTAGCCCATGGTTATTGAAGCCTAGTTTAAAAAATAGGTTATTGCAGCCACTAGCAAACCGTGGAAAAATAACTGCAATGACTACAAGCAAACAAATAAACAAGGAAATAAATAAGCAAGCAACTTACGCTAGGCTATCACGGCTATCACATATTACATCCACTGGGCATCAAAGTTATGCCACCGTTGCAAATAAGCACGCAACGAAAAGAATATACAAAACTGAGAGCACTTCAGAAGGCACTAGGCCTGGCAAGCTCGGGCCCTGCAAGCAGCTGAAGAAGCTGAGTAGACCTCAGTTGTGTCAACGATAGATGCATCAACACTAGATTTAAGGCATGATGGTGCGCACGGCAATCCTCGACATCTTCATTGCATCTTTGACTTCAAGTCGGAGCTGAGCTGAAGCAAGCCTTTACGCTTTAAGTTGAGGCTGAAGAAGTCGAACGATTGAGGCAGCGGCCGCACGAGGTTGTCTCACACCTGCTGGTGAGTAGCTTCAACTCCTTGTCTTCATCAAGACAGGACCTTGGGGTCATCTCGCTGTCCTCAAGATGGTTTGGCTCACTATCTTCCCTAAAGTTCTGCACTCGAGTAAGAATCGACTCGAAAGAGAAACAAGGAGACACTTAACAGGTTTCACAATTATATAAGCAAATAAATGGATCTGTTCTGCATAAGGAACATGTTTTTACAACTACAATTTGAAACTGGTAGTTGTTGCAAACATCCAATCAGATGTAAACAGCAAAGCAAACAGCAGTGGAGGAAATGATGCCTATCCAAATCTATACTAGAACAAAGTTTGAAGGCTTGAGAAGGATGAACTTACTTTACATGTTAACACGGGCTGGACAAAGCCCTTCTCCATGTTGATGGAAGGATAATTCAATAAATTCCCCAAAGAAAATTCTTTATAAGCATTGCCATTATTCTACATTTTGCAAAGAGTAAATATATATCAAATAATATTGGAAGAAACAGAGGATAATGAAGCTCAGGTGCAGACTGATGATACATAATCAAATAGCAATTAATTAAGTACAGCGTTACAAGGCAAAAGGGAGAGAGGTACTGACAAGAGCAATGCAGAGCCCATTATTGTTTTGAGGTCGTATGATCCTTTGAGCAAGGAGATTCATCTGAAATTAGTTTTCATACGAGAGACAAGGTAACGCACAAGCAGAAATTTAGGAGTTCAAATTTTGAATTGATATCAAGACAGAACCTGCGCTGGGCTCCCAGCAGTTCTAATAGGGGTTTGGCCACTGGAGTAGGGGTAAAGTGTGGTACAGTTGGGCCTGTGTTTTCTGTGGCTGCTGATCTATCTAATTTAACAGGTATCACTACCTTTTCCAAATACCTAGTTTGTACTCCTTGAGGATCTGCACTCACCCTCTTCCTTTTGGACATCTATTACGAAAGAACAACATTTGACTGGAAAAACATAGTGTGACGACACATGGAATAGGTACGAGAAAATGGATAGGTATGGCATGTAATCATATATGATGCTTAAACTAAGCGGATGGTGTAACAAAGTAGAAGTAATGCAAGAGGTCGATGCAAAATATATGCGACCCATACAACTTTGCAAAGTTAGAGCAAGCACCTTGATGGGTGAATAAGATAGGCCATCCTCCACCATGCCAAGTTTGTTAGCCAGTGGATCATTCCGCAATATTCCTCTCGTGCACCCATTCTCATATTCATTTTGATAATGTTCAATATCGACATGCATGAAAACATAAAAACAAGTGAGATTTTCTTTGTAATGCGAAGTGATTCTAATCCAATCTGCCTCCTGTAAACCCCTTTGTGCTATCTCTGCAATTCTTTTAAAAGATGCCATGCATGCTGTAATTTGTTGTGTGCATTAATATAATGTGGCCTACTACTCAAAATATGAGAGCTCGAGTGATGACACTTCGCAGATGATAACTTCAATATATAGTAAAGAAGAACAAGTCGACTGACTGACAGATTCAAAATATACTAAGGAGAACAACTCGAGTGACGATCGACCGCAAGAGAAGAGTATCATCTTAAAGAAGAGCGAAGAGCAAGCAGATTGAAGATATTACAAGTCTTTCAATACAATGTCGGTTGGCAACCCATGATGAACCAGGCGCCTGAGACAAATACTATTCTTTCCGGTCTCTCCATATGTGGCTCACATGCATTTCGAAACTAAAGTAGGAACATTTAGCTCACCAATTAAACATCTCTTAGTTTTACTAATATCAGCAATAATATCAGATATGAATTTGTACAACTAAGCTTGTTTAGCTCGATGGGTGGAGCAGTGCTATTACGACACGAACCACGTAGCTGATTGTGGTCATCATAAAATGGGGAAAACATAAGCATGATGAGTACAGTGTTGACCGTGGCAGTTAGATGGCAGATCTGAAGCTGCAAACCACGCAAAGGGTAGTTAGCAACCGATGTTTGCTTTGAAATAACAACTAAGATTCGGTATGGACAAGAAACTACAGTCAACAAGTGACAAAGAAATGCAATTATGCTGTCTCTCTATATGTCGCGACATGCATTTGGAAACTCAAGTGGGACCTTTAGCTAACCAATTAAATGTGTCGGTTAACTAATATCGGTATCATATCACAATCATATTTGAACAACTAAGCTTTGAATTCGAGTGTTGTGTTGTTTAGCTTGAAGGGTGGAGTAATGCTAGTACGACGAAAAGCACCTCACGAGATCATAGAAGAGTAGATAAAGGGAAAACCCTAAGCATCAAGAGAAAAATCAGGAAAGTGGAACTAGCTGGACCAGTGGGTGGCGCACATGCTTTTCGAAACGAATATAGGAACATTAGGTGACCAATTAAATGTTCTCTGTTTTAGTGATATGAGCATCATATCAGATTCTTATTTCAACACGTAAGCTTTGGGTTGAGGTCTTGAGGAGCAGTGCTAGCACGACACGAAGCACCTACGATGATGGTAGTGAATATAAAGGGGGGAAACCATAAGCTTTACGAGTATAGTGCCCGTGCCATGGCGGATCTGAAGGTGCAAACTGGACAAAGCTACTTCGCAACCAATGTTTGCTTTCAACTAGCCACTACGATTTGGTACGGACAAGAAAAGTACGGTAAACAAATTACGATCTATTTTCCGGGTGAGATCAATAACTTAAGCACATATGGAAGAGTTCCACCTCTCTTGCGGCGCCGTGTAGGCCTATCTTGATCGTTGAGGTGCTGCGGGTGCGATGGCTGTCGTGGCGGGGAAGAAGTCTTTAGGCGGCGAGACGGCGGGTCGGGGATATATCCTGTTGCCGTGGGCGAGGCGGTCGTAGGAGCGGCAACGGCAAGGTGGACGGCAGCGCCCGATGAAGCGAGAGGAGGCGATTAAAGGATCCTGGTCCAGCGTCGTGGATGAGAGCGTCCATCTCTTGCGATGGGCGATGGGTTAGGGTAGCGGCTCCGGCAAGGTGGAGGATGGGGTGGCGGACGGAGGAGGCTGGCCGCGATCACGGAGGTTGTCGTGCCGCCCGACGGTGTATGAATGGGGAAATGGAGGGAGGGGAGATCTCAAACTTTGGGGCGCTTCTCGAAATGGGGAAATTCTGAACTTATCCCCCGTTTAAAATTTTGACATCACGTCAGTTGGGGATAGGACGGTAATCTCGCATCTCCCAAATATTTGCCGGTAACTATTTCGGGCGAGGAGAGGGTGTTTTGCCGCCCACGGTTGGCGCCCACGGTGTATGAATGGGGCTGACAGGTAGGGCGGTTGTGTCATGTCTGATGGAAGTTAGACATCTGCCCCTATTTAGAATATTAGCCTACATCGATTTCGGACGAGGAGAGTTTGTTTTGCCGCCCACCGTGTATGAATGGGGAAATGGAGGAAGAGACACATGTCTTTCAGACGAGCTTGAATAAAATGTGTTTTGCCACCCATGTTTGGCGCCCACCGTGTCTGAATGGGCTCAGAGGCCGTCGTGTCACGTCTGATTGAAGTTACTAGTCTACCCCTATTGACAGCAGTGTAAATCCAGTCGATAAGGATGTCAAGTGTCAGGGGTAGACAGTAATTTCCATCTTGCAAACACTTGCTTCGGGCAGCCCACAAATTATAGTGGGTGTTTAGCCGCTTCATTCAAAACTTGGGAGAATTAGCATTCACATTTGCCTTGGGACCTGGCAAACTAAATTCAAATGCAATTTGTATTTGATTACGAATATCCACAGATAATTATAGGTTTTGTTATTTATTTCTTCCAAACCACAAGAAAGATTTATTCCACCTTTATATATGATTATGATTTAGAAATGTCGTGATCTTGAATTCAGTAGGTTGGATACACTCTGATTCAAACAGTTATTTCATCAATACAATATGCTCACACGAAAAACAGTTCACCTTATGTCAATCATACAAGTCTTGAGGATTACCTCGCCTAAAAAATTCGGATCATTACAACACATGGACAACATAGGGGGTCTTGCAACATAATCCATTCAGAGACATGACACAACATGCAAGTACGATAATCTAATGACAATTTCAACTGGTATCTAAAGAAGAACCGGGATTACCTTGACGGATAGCGAAACAGCAGGACCTCCTCCGTCTTCAAATGCAACATTCTTACTTCCTCCAATTCTTGGGTTGCTTGCATAATGCGTGCCGCTAATTCCGTAATTTCCAGCCTCAAGATAAAGATTACCTCATTCATGGCAGCCACACCATCTCTCTCTGCCTCTAGTAGAGCCTCAAGCACTATAATATCTGTGCTCAGACTGCTCTCCGGCGGTGTTGCCTCTGAACTGCTACCATCTGGTAACATGGATGGTGCACTACTTCCACAAATAGATTCTGGGGTTGTACATTGTGTCCTAGTGTGAACGACATCCTGAAAGGTTTCCGCTGGACATAAGTAAGAGATAGTTATCGTATGATCCAGGCAGTAAGCTTACATGGTAAATGATGGACGAATTATTGCCGAGCATGGCAAACTATATTTAAATGGTTCGAAGCAGCATGGGCCGAAAAGAAATTAAAATGGTAAGATGAAACTAGGGATGTAAGTGGCAAATAAACGACATCCGCCAGTCCCATCTAGTTACTCTTTGCTACCTCCCTAGTTCATTTTCCTCAAAAAACAAAAACTCTTTTAAACTATCATACCCCTAGTGGAATTTAATTGGGATTAGACGGGACCCAGTTGATATCCCTAGTTGAAAGGGAGTGTACAACCGCTATATTTAAGTTGCCAGGGCATCTAAGCAGTTGAAATAATCTGAGAAAGCACTTAACAGTGTGGCCTCATATAAACTACGAAGACAGTCTTGTGATGAAGTTGAGAGGAAAAGTTAAGGACTCAAATGAAATAGGCATGCATTTCTTTACATTAGTACAACAGGCACTGCTGACATATTGGCCAACTCAGGTATAGCGTAACAACAAACAAGCATTCGAATCAAGCAATACAGAAAGCCAGACAACTGAACTATTTGTAATTCGGTAGGATTACACGTTGAGGGCACAAGCCAAGAAAGCAGCCCACTCGCATTACATTTCACATGTACTAAAACACACCGGATTACCATATGTTGTTTGTGAAGCCTAGCTGCTATTGCAATGTTCTTTGAAGATATCGTCAGCATCCCGTGGTTGCAAATCTAGTTGTTGTAGTTTATTCTGCACCATCTATTTAGGTAAAACTAATTTTAATCGCATGCACTGGTCCGAATTGATCATCAATGGTTCATCTAAACTAATGAAAGAAGGGTGTGTGCATACACGACAATATATCTGCTTCCCTCTATTTTTATGCTTGTTCGAGGTGCCAGCCCCAAAAGAACAAATATTTTGCTTGATGGGGTTGGCAGCTCCATAATTAATAGAAGCATCAAATTAGTCATGCAACTTGGGAAGATCAAGAACACACAAACAAGTAATGAACAGAGGCTCGGAGCAGTGATGTAATAGCTAGCATCAAAAAATGTAGGGTAAAACAAACAAAAAGCAGCGGAACCACATGCTAGTTTGCTGATGTGTAATTAAGCATAGAGAACATTAAGCGATCGATGGAACCAACATGTGGCATCGAAACAAAACTAAAGCATATTAACTATATGTGCCTTTGGTATGTAATTTAGCACATGTAACATGTTCACTGCCAGAAGTATGGCCCTACAGGTGCAAGCAGAATAACGCGTCTCATGAAAAACAGAATGATGCCCTGAAGAAATTCAAAGGTGCGGTGCTTATGCTAGGAAAGTGAACGTAGGCGCCGGCCGTTGGATAATAGTACCTGATTCTCGGCGGCGTATGGGTATCGTTGTCATACTTGATAGCTAAGGATCGTCGATGGTGCTCGTGTTGTGGTTGAGTTTGGATCTGTTGCCGCGGACGAGGGCTTGTATGAAGGGCCAACGAAGGGGTGGACGAGGGAGTCAGTGAAGGGCCTATGCTGTGGTGGACGAGGGCGCCGGTTAAGCAGATCCGGTGTGGTGGACCATGATGACGGTCAAGGAGATCTGGAGCGGTGGACAAGCCAGTCGCTGAAGCGGCTCCGGTGAAGTGGTGAGTTGGCAGTTGGGGGTTCCAAGGTGCAGAAGGTAGATCCGGCAGGGTGTGAGGTCCACCGCTGCGGCGGAGGACTAGATTCGGCGGCTTGCCATGGTTGGGGTGGTCGGGGAGGGGAAGGGGAGGGGCTCTAGGGAAGAATGTTGGGGGCAAAGAGGGGAAAACAATGGAGTTACCAAAGCAGCCCTTTTCTGTTCATGTGGCAGGGGTAAAACAGGAATATCGCAGGGCTAAACTTTCGGGCGCGTGATATTTCGATGTGAGCGGGATGTTTGAAAGCTTTTGGCGCCTAAAATTATAAGTATTCTTCTCTCGTACGGCCGACTAAGATATCATGGCCGACAATTTGTTTGTTTTGCACGCAAAAAAATGTGCAAGTTTTGAAAATCAATGTCTCCAACTCGAAACTTAGATTGTCCATTCAATTCAAATATGGATCATTGAGCTACTACAAGCAAATACCATCATACGGTCCAATTCAAATGAAATTCCAAATGTGTTTATCCTAAATATGATGACAAAAGCAAAAATGTGTATGTGTATGAATAAAGTGAATGATTAGAAAGTTTGAACATGCTCGTATGTGTATATCTCTAGGTTTGATATATGAATTTGAAATCACGAAATCCCGGCTTAAAAATGTACCTCCGTTTAAATGAATTACAAAAGCTAACGATGGAGTCGAATTCCAAAATTCCAATCTTAGCTTTGTAATTCTAGTACATCAAGGTATATCACGCATGTTCAAACGTATCGTTATCTCATAGTACAAACTGTGAAACAAATTGATCAACCATGAGTGCACAATATCTCAATTACGCTAAAGTCCCTCAAATATAGACACCTCACTCTTTATCCAAGTCAACCCCCCCCACCACACACACACACACACACACACACATAGAGAAGTCGTCCTCTCCCCAAACACCAACACACGAGCACATTAACACCCCTCTCTCTTGTAAAGTCCGGACCCCAACATAGGTCTCTATCACTTTGTCTCGCGGGCATGCACACATCTCTTCCCTCACTCTCTAGGTCTCCCGCTATCTCTCTTACCCAAGCACACGCACTATGTAGAGTGTATATTTCCCATACACACAAAACATCGCCCCCAAATGTCCATCTTCCTAGTTATGTGGTTCTCGCGCACTCACCTCACACACCACCCCCACTGCAAACAAGCACACTTTGTCTCCTTGTGCACCACTCTCGTCTTTCTATCTCTCCCACATGCGGACCCGCCCCAACTCCTTCCCTGTATACATATATGCCGTGACTCTTTGCATAGCTCCCTAATGTATAATCGTTCTTGATTTCGCACGTTGTTCTCTACACCATCTATTCTAGATCTCTCATGAAGTCCCTATCACACACACGATGACTCGCTTCCCTTGCGTCTCCGTTCATAGGCCAATTTCGGACAACATCAACATTGTCTCCCTATCTATACGCCATTTATGGACACAAACGACCCCTCTCGCCCCTCTCTTCCTCTCTCTCTCTCTCTCTCTCTCTCTCTCTCTCTCTCTCTCTCTCTCTCTCTCTCTCTCTCTCTCTCTCTCTCGCTAGCTCTCTCTTTCTCTTGCTCTCACACCCCTCTCCCACACACACACTCGATGTCTCTTCCAAATAGTCTGCTCCCCCCGCCCGCACCCGTGCTATCTCGCTACTACACATGTCACACCATTCCCCCTTCCCTTATACTAGGTTTACATCATCAGTGGTCTCTCTACTCCACATACACTCTCTCCCTATCACACACAAACGCGTGCACAAACACACACAGACACGCACAAACACCCATTTATCTCGATCCTCATCTCTCCCCATGTCCGCATGTGCATTTCACACACTCACTCTCTAATTATGTATATGTGTCTCCATGTTACACAACACAAAGCCCCATGTACATGTCTCTCTCTATCCTCCACACACATAGACACAAAGAATCTGTTATCATTGCCTCAGTCTCTAACAAATCACACACGCACACTGTCTCTCTCTCTCTCGCAAACACGCTAAACAAGGGTTTCCCCTGAATAACTTACCGTCTATTCATCAACAATCGTGATAATCTGGCGAACACGAGGCGTGAAAAAAAATCTACACGTGCTTAGACCACCTAGTATGACTACTAGGACTAGAGCAAGCCAAAAAGCGCGCCGCCATCACCCCCTCCTTGTCGGCGACGGGAAAATCTTTGTTTTACACAGTCGAGAAGTCATTGTGCTAAGGCCCCACATGCCTAGGCGTTGAATAGAATGTATATGCTAGTTTACGGAAGCAAGTATCGATAATACGTTTGTATCTCCATACTTATATTTCTTCTCTTATAAAAAACCAAGTTGGTGATGATGGTACATGTGCCATCTTGCAATATAGACCGTCTGATCTATATCTAACGGATGGAAATTAGACTAAAAGACACCCGCACCCCTCTCCACATTTGCAGACAAGGCCTTCCCTCGTTCATCCTTATGTCCAACAAACCTCATTGTTGAGCAATTAAGAAAGGAAGCCTCTGGAACAAACTGGCCTGGTGTCCGCTGCCGGCATCGTCAATCCCCATGCCTCCGCTCAGTCCGACCACCAACCACCACCACACCCCACTCCTCTTCACCTTATCTCATATTTCTCGAGATATCATTAGTTTTTCCACGTGGGATTACTCCCACAAGGGTCAATCACAACAAGTGTTTTATAAAAAAAATGCATCTTGATGTTCCGTGCAATGCACGGATCTTGCTAGTACTCCTACACAAGACTAAGTTGGTGATGCTTTGTGTGTCTACGCCATCCGTCGTTTCGACCATTAGATCTACATCTAACGATTGTGAGGTAAGGTGTTGCCTTTTCTCACCAACATCCCACTTGTCTACCAATTTGCAGAAAAACCCATAATTAGTATATTAAAACCAACCACATCCCTCCCTGACCTCACCAAAACAGCCCAAGGAATATATTCTAATTGAAACATAATATATCTCTAGTGACATATGTATATCAAAATTAGGGTGTTTTGTACCAAGTTTGTGAATAAGTATTATTCTAATTATGATTCATTGCAACGGACATGAACATTGCTAGTATTTCTAACCATGCATTTTTTCCTAGTATTCCATAGTTTCGAGTTTTCCATCAAGATATTAGTCACTCATGGTTGATATTTACTTTCAATCATGTACATATATGCACTATGTAACTAGCCTTGCTTATTGGCTTCCAAAGCTTAACTTTCACTTCTACTTACAATATGTAGAGTATTTAACAAAAAACTACCACTTTCAACCATCCCTAAGAAGAATCTATTGTACAAAAAATAGCAAAAACATACCCAAAATTTCTTAATCCACGCCAAAAACTACTACCTAGTACTCCTACTGTCGGTGTCAAAACCGGCGGATCTCGGGTAGGGGGTCCCGAACTGTGCGTCTAGGCGGATGGTAACAGGAGACAAGGGACACGATGTTTTTACCCAGGTTCGGGCCCTCTCGATGGAGGTAATACCCTACTCCTGCTTGATTAATATTGATGATATGGGTAGTACAAGAGTAGATCTACCACGGATCAAGGAGGCTAAACCCAGAAGCTAGCCTATGGTATGATTGTTGTTCGTCCTCACGGACTAAAACCCTCCGGTTTATATACACACCGGATAGGTTAGGGTTACACAGTCGGTTACAATGGTAGGAGATCTACATATCCGTGTCGCCAAGCTTGCCTTCCACGCCAAGGAAAGTCCCATCCGGACACGGGACGAAGTCTTCAATCTTGTATCTTCATAGTCCAGAGTCCGCCAACGGTAAGAGTTCGCTATCCGGACACCCCTAATCCGGGACTCCTCGGTAGCCCCAAACCAGGCTTCAATGACGATGAGTCCGTAGCGTTGATTGTCTTGGCATTGCGAGCGGGTTCTTCTCCAATTCCATATACTTGTCGAATAGTGTCCGCTTCGATAAATGTTGCTCCTCGGCTTCTACGCCCAATAATGGCCATCTTCCACGTGTTTGAATGAATGCGAACAGCCGGGTATTTTACAATTACCCCTAGTCACAAGCAAATGAGCCGCCTATAAAAGGGGCAAGGATCTAGATCTGAGTCACGCCATCCCCCTTTGCGAGCTTTCATCGAGCGCCTCGACCAAAGCCCATTCCATCATGGACGGTCGACGCTCCTCTTCTCGCGCTCCCAGCCCTCGGCCAGAAATTGGGAGAGATGCTCATCCCGCATAGTGAGCTAGTTATACTCCAAGCCAAGGGATTTCTCCCCGGCCTTCATGGTTCGGTTCGAGCGGACTTGCCACCTACAAGGGCGGAAAGCAAGCGGAGAGCGTCCCGATCCCTCTAAAGGAGAGCGGGTATGCTTCATCTCTTATCTAGTAAGAGGCCTCGGATTTCCCATCCATCTATTTCTCCGGGGCTCTTGGAGTTCTCTGACCTCAATTGCACCACCTTACTCCTGCCTCCATCCTGCACATCGCGGGCTTTGTGGCCCTTTGCAAACTATTCTTGGGCGTCGAGGCTCATTTCGGACTGTGGAAGAGAATATTCTGCCTAGTACCCCGTTCTCATGAGGGGTCAATATATCAAGTGGGCGGAGCCGAGCTATGGCGCATCGCCGGGACCGGATACCTATCCGGAACCCCAAAGAAGGCGTCCGAAGACTGGCCTTCGGAATGGTTTTATATGGAGGACGTCCCGCTGCTGGATCCTGTTCAGATCGGCCTTCCGGAGTTCAGCAATGCTCCTCTGAAGAAGCGCCTAAGTTGACGCCCTCGGAGCCCCGGAGAGAAGATGACCGGGATGTCCGTTATTTGATGAGCCGAATAAGGTTACTGGCTCATGCCGGATTAACCATGACAGGAGTCATGGCAATCTGCATTATGAGGGGAGTGCAGCCGCTCCAATACAGGGGCCACCCCATGTGGGACTTCAACGGGGAGGACGATGCCACCCGTCATGGCCGCAAAGGGCCAGGATCTGTCATCGAACTGGTGAAGATCTTGTCTTCCATGTACAAAGGAGAGGAGGAGGAGTTCCTCCGTGTCAACCCACTGAAGGAGTTTTCTTCGAATAATCCTCGAAGCTGGGTAAGCAAACATCTTTATGACCTATCCGATCCATGTTCCCATAGTTAAATATCTCATTTCATGGTTTTTGCGCAGAACTGCGCCGCATCATGGAGAAGATACAGCCCGCCCCACAACCCGAGGATCCGGGCGGTCCTTGATCCGACCTCCAAGAGGACCCGGATATAACGGTGGAGTTGATCGACGGGTGTTCTACCAACTTAGCATCGACAACGCTTTGGTAGCCATTACGGCCGATTACCGGAATACTTCCAGCCCCACGGTAGTCTGAGACCAAGATCCCAAAACCACGATAATGACCCATCCGTGCTTATTTTTATCACCAGATACCAATGGTGTTTCGCAGGGGTTCCTTCGAGGCGGAAGCCGAACTGCGGCAGCTGGCCAACAAGGGCAGCGCGGCCCGAGTTAAAAAGAAGTGCAGTCCGGATCGAAACTCCGCCGCAACGGTATAGCGTGTCACCATACTCCCCGGATTAATTCCTGGAAGGCGTACTAACGCTGATGCTCTTTTCAGGAAAAAGAGCACTTGCCGGACTGAGTCCGGAGAGATTGCCAATCGAACCTTCACCGGCCAAGCTTCAAAGCCGGGTCCGGAGGCTGAGGCGAGCACGAGACGTGCGTCGGATGCTCCTCCGACAGAGGATGCCGATAGGTTGTCCGCCACCAACTCCGAGGTGGAGAGCGCCTTGAATCACAGGCGCCGCCGGACAGTTCTTCGTGACGCATGTTTCTCCCAAGAGGCCTTGAATGCCTTTGATTCGGGAGATGCGCACCTCTGTGCCGCTCAAGATGGTCTAGCCAGAGCCACGGAGCAGTATGTAAAGGACATACGGGTAAGAAAATCTGACAGTTATATATGTCAGTAGCCCCCAAGACTTAAAATAGTTAGAATAACTGATTTAAGGATCATTTGTTATGCAGGATCTTACAGAAAAGAATACCCGACTGTCCCAGGAGCTTGAAGAGTGCAAAGCCCAACTTGAGGCCGCACTAGCCGCTACAGGGGGAGCTACAGAGGCCCCCTCTGGTAATATATGCTTTTTAAAAAATAAATAGTTTATAAAGTGCGGCGGGTGTGTAAATCTGACCAAAACATTGCAGATGGCGCCGGACTAGATCCAGACAAGCAACAGCTCTTACGCCAGTTAAAGGCCGGCGAGAGCGTGCTTACAAGGGTGCGGCAGGAGAAGAATAACCTCCAAGATGCCAACACCAAGCTGGGTGAGGAACTAAAGGACGTTCGTGCCAGGTTGTCGACTCAGAAGGAGAATCGGCGGCTTGTCGCGGCATTTTCAATAAGTGCTTGAGCGAACTTTGAAAAGAGTTCGGCGAGGAAGGCCACTAACATAAACATGTTTGTAGGTTTGCTCACAGGTCGTCCTGAGGAGGAGATGCCCAGTTCTTCGGGTGATCTTCTTCCCGAGTTGTGTCAGCTGCACGAACGAGTCCGACAGGTGATGAAAGGCATCGGCCAAGCCTTGTGGCCATCTATCTCTCTGCCCGAAGGCATTGGGGAGCTGGCGGAGCGGCTTCAAGGAGCACGGCGGCGCTTCCGCTATGGAAGATATCGGCCTGCCGTCAAGGCGCCAGGAGGCTCGGGCCATGGTCAAGACGCTGTACACGAAAGTGACCCAAACCACATGGCCGAGGTCGGACTGTGGGGGCGGATGGGATGGAGATCCTGTAAGTTTAGTGTACGCCAAGTAGAATTGGCCGCCAAGTATTCCCAGCAAGATTGTAAATTAGATAGCCTATTAGATGGCATTGAGGAGGAATACAATGAGTCGAATTGACTATGTAAAAATATGACATGAAAAAATGTCTTCTAGCCGGATTGTAGATCGTTTGTCGTAGCGGACCTTTTCGCTTCGACCTCCGGACCCAATAGTTCGGAGTGTGTCCGAATACCTTCGTGGTTATATAAGAACCGTGGTATGCATGGAGACAAGGCGTAGGGGTCATTGTTGCTGTATCAGACAAGTGCCCAACTAGTTATGTTATATTACATGGGTAGTAAGAAACATCTTCCAGGGAGAATAGTTCCGTTAAGGGTTCCTTTCGCTGGGATGCATGCCCTAAAGTGCATGTCGAAGCTGCTATGAAAGCAGAAAATCATCTAGGGGCAGATGGGTAAATAGTTAAAAATCATCTTTAAATTCACCGACCGAATATTCCCTTAAGAACGCTTAGCTTTGGCTTCACCCACCGAGGTACACATCCGGTGACCCGCAAGAGTAATCGCAGAGTTGCTCCTTTACCACCTAGCCGAACAATCGGGAACGTAGGGGTAAGCACATGAGCCAGGCATCCCAACTTGGCCAAAACTTAAGTCATATCGATGCATATAATGGTGAATAAAAGGTACATGCGGAAGTTTAACACATGTGCTGGGCATGAAGCCCGTATAAATAAGCTTCTATTAAAGAAGCCCCCAGGTATAATGGGCGCAGACAGCGCGTCAAGTGTGTGTGGAAAAAGCGCAAACGAGCCTCTAGAGGCTACAAGAAGAAGGGGGGAGGAGAGAAATAAAAGACAGCAAAAAGCAAAAATAAAGAATGCGGACGGAGGAAGGAGACGAACTTGGAGTCCCGCACTTAGGCGTAGAATCTTCGTAGACGGGCTGCGTTCCATGGGTTCGGCTCGAGTCGGTTATCCGATGTGTTTCGCAGATGGTATGCTCCGCCGGTCAGGACCTGGTCGATGATGAAGGGACCTTCCCATTTGGGCTTGAGTTTGTCCTTTTTCTTGTCCGGCAGGCGTAGAACTAGTTCGCCAACGTTATAAGCTTTGGCCCGTACTTCCCTGCTTTGATATCTTCGAGCCTGCTGTTGATAGAATGCGGAACGAGCTTTTGCCACGTCTCTCTCCTCCTCCAATGCGTCCAAATTGTCCTGCCGATCGAGCTCGGCTTCTCTTTCTTCATACATGCGTACGCGAGGTGAGTCATGTATTATGTCGCAGGGCAAGACTGCCTCTGCGCCGCATACACCATGAAGAATGGTGTGAATCCGTAGTACGATTCGGCGTGGTCCGCAGCCCCAGTACGGAGTCGAGCTCCTCGACCCAAAGTCGTGTTAGATTCCTTGAGGGACCGCACTAGTCTGGGTTTAATGCCGCCATGATTAGACCGTTTGCCTGCTCGACTTGGCTGTTGGTTTGAGGGTGATAGATCGAGGCGTGTCGAGCTTGATGCCCATGTTTTTGCACCATGATTTGACCTCATCGGCCGTGAAGTTGGTGCCATTGTCAGTGATGATACTGTGGGGGACACCGTAACGGTGCACTACCCCTGATATGAAGTCTATCACTGGTCCGGATTCGCCGTTTTAACTGGTTTGGCTTCTATCCATTTGGTGAATTTGTCCACCATGACCAATAGGTATTTTTGCTTGTGGGTTCCTCCCTTGAGGGGTCCAACCATGTCAAGCCTCCAGACCGCGAACGGCCAGGTGATGGGTATAGTTTTAAGGGTGGTGGGTGGCATGTGGCTTTGGTTAGCAAATAGCTGGCAACCGACGATCGTTGGACTAAGTCCTGCAAGATTCTGCCGGGCCGTCGGCCAATAAAATCCTGTACGGAAGGCCTTGCCTACAAGGGCCCGGCTGCGGCATGGTGCCCACCCAGTCCGGCATGAATTTCAGCCAGAGGTTTCGCCCTTCCTCTTGGAGATACACCTTTGAAGGACTCGTAGTGCTTTTCTTATAAAGCTCTCCTCATGGACTTTATAGGCTTTAGAGCGCCGTACTATGCAGCGAGCCTCATTTTGGTCTTCGGGAGTTCCTGCCTAGTTAGGTAGGCTAGGAATGGTTCCGCCCACGGGCGATAACCGCCATTATTTCGTGAGCAGAGGGTGTTATCTCGGGGCGGAGCCTCCGTTGTGTCGAGTGTTCGGCGTCAGCGGTGCGGTTGAGTCCAGATTGTTATTGCGGACTCCTTCCCATAGTACGGATGGCTTGAACAGCCGCTCCAAAAGATATTGGGTGGGGCGGCATCGCGTTTTGCGCTGATGCGCGCCAATATATCCGCCGCTACCGGTTGTTATCCCGGCTATATGATGAAATTCGAGCCCTTCAACTGCGGCGACATTTTAGGACCGCATTGCGGTATGCTGCCATTTTCGGATCTTTGGCGCCAAAGTCTCCGCTTATTTGAGATATTGCGAGGTTTGAATCCTCGCACCTCTAGGCGTTGAATGCCCATGGAGATCGCCATCCGGAGGCCGTGCGTAAGGGCCTCGTATTCGCTGCGTTGTTGGAGTCCGTATACATTATATGAAGGACGATTGGACTGTGTCCCGGTTGGGGACGCCAGACGACGCCAGCCCCGTGCAAGCCAACATTTTGGAGCCGTCAAAGTGCATGATCCAATTGAGTATGCGCCGTACTCTTTAGGGAGTTCGCTTCAGTCCATTCGCCACGAAGTCGGCCAAAACCTGCGACTTAATAGCTCGTCGTGGCTTATAAGTTATGTCAAATGGGAGGAGCTCTATGGCCCATTTAGCAATCCGCCCGTCGCGTCGCGTTGTTTATAATGTCATTAAGAGGTACTTCGAGGCTACCGTTATCTAACACTCTTGAAAGTAGTGTCGCAGCTTCCGGATGCCATGAACACCGCGTATGCTATCTTTTGATAGTGTGGGTACCGGACTTGCATGGAGTTAGGACAAGGGACACATAATAAACCGGTTTTGAATAGGGAACGGTGTCCGTCCGCTTTCGCTCAACAACGAGCACCGCTACCGACAACTTGATGTGTTGTGGAGATGTATAATAGCATTGGTTCGCCCACGCTATGCGCGCCAGACCGGATTTGTTGCCAAAATGGCCTTTATTTCTTCGAGTCCGGCCGTGGCGGCATCCGTCCACTCGAAGTGTTCGGTGCGGCGCAGGAGGCGGTAAAGAGGTAATGCTTGTTCTCCTAAACGGGAGATAAAGCGGCTTAGAGCCGCTACGCATCCCATCAATTTTTGTATTTGTTTGAGGTCTTTTGGAATATCCAATTGTGACAGAGCTCGAATCTTGGCTTGGTTTGCTTCAATTCCTCTACCGGACACAATGAAGCCCAGGAGCTTTTCGGCTGGAACGCCGAAGACGCATTTTTCCGGATTGAGCTTGATGTCATATTTTCGAAGATTGTCGAATGTGAGCCTCAAGTCGTCTACTAGAGTTTCGACGTGCTTGGTTTTGACGACCACGTCATCTACATATGCTTCCACCGTTTTGCCGACCTGGTTTGCCAGACATGTTTGAATCATGCGCTGATATGTTGCGCCGAAGTTTTTAAGCCCAAAGGGCATTGTGTTGAAGCAGAACGGGCCGTATGGAGTGATGAATGCTGTTGCAGCTTGGCCTGGCTCCGCCATCTTGATTTGGTGGTAGCCGGAGTACGCGTCGAGGAAGCACAATGAGTCGTGTCCTGCTGTAGCGTCAATGATTTGATCAATTCGAGGGAGGGGGAAGGGATCCTTTGGGAAAGCCTTATTAAGGTCTTTGAAATCAACACATAGGCACCAGGATTTATCCTTCTTTGGTACCATCACCAGGTTCGCTAGCCAGTCCGGATGTTTTATATCTCTGATGAATCCGGCCTCCAAAAGTTTGGCTAGCTCCTCTCCCATGGCCTGTCTCTTGGGTTCGGAAAAGCGCCGAAGAGCCTGTTTGAATGGCTTCAATCCTTTTAGGATATTTAGGCTATGCTCGGCCAGCTGACGTGGGATTCCTGGCATGTTTGAAGGGTGCCAGGCAAAGATGTCCCAGTTTTCTTGTAGAAATTCTCGTGAGTGCGCGTCTACATCGGGGTTTAATTGTGCCCGATGGAGGCCGTCTTTGCAGGTCCGTTGGTGGACTTGGAATTTGACTATTTCATCCGCTGGTTTAAAAGAGGTGGACTTGGATCTTTTATCAAGTATCACATCGTCCCTGTTCACCGTGGAGCGATCGCGGTGAGTTCCTCGGCCGCTAGGGCTTTGGATAGTGCCTCGAGGGCTAGTGCGGCTGTCTTATTTTCGGCTGGAGTGCTATGTTCGGATCACTAGCGAGAGTGATGATTCCGTTGGGACCGGCATTTTAAGCTTCATGTACCCATAATGGGGTATAGCTTGAAAAATTGTGAATGCCTCTCGTCCTAATAAAGCATGATATCCGCTGTTGAACGGGCCACTTGAAATGTGACCTCCTCGACCTGTAATTGTCCGGCGAGCGAACACTACGCCCAGCGTGATTTTTCCTGTGCAGCATGCTTCCGGCTGGGGATTATTCCTCTAAAGGTAGTGCTGCTTCGCTCAATGCGGTTCCATCTATTTCCATTTTTCGAGGGTTTCCTCATAGATGAGGTTTAGTCCGCTGCCACCATCCATGAGTACCTTAGTAAGGCGAAAGCCGCTTACTATCGGCCGAGGACCAATGCGGCTGGTGCCCGGCAGTTCGAATTTAGGTTCGCCACGGCATTGAAGGTAATAGCCGTGTCCTCCATGGATTTATTGTTGCTACTTGGTAGACTTCGCAAGGTTATGGAGTTGTCGTTTTCGCATGTTATTTGATGCAAAGTCTCAAGACTGTTAACACCGTCTTGGTGTTGCTGGGCTGGGATTCGAAGCTAGAAGCTCTTCGCCACTTTTGGCCACCGTCGTAGTATCCAACATGCTCAAGGCTATGAGTTGGAGTGGCGCCCTACGTGCTATGAATTTTGCAGGTCCGCTTAGCCAACCCTCCATTACGGTTCCGCACTTTTAGGGGTTTTGGTTTTTGGTATTCAACCCGGTGCTTGATAATGATGCACCCTTTTGTTCCGGACTAGGGATGTATTCAAATGGATTATCCCAAAATTTACTTTCGGTTTTCCAGGCGCTCTCCATCGCACAGTACTTTTGTACGATGGTCACCAAGTCAGCAAAGCGTGTAATTTCACGACGACTTATGGCGTTTAGGATTCCCTTGTCCGTGCAATTATTGCAGAAGATTGGTATTGCGTCCTCCTCTCGGCAGTCCTTTATCCTGTTCATAACCAGGAGGAATCTGGCCCAGTAATGATGTACTGTTTCGGCGGGCTCTTGCCGAATTCAAGAGAGATCGCTAATGTTTGGGTGGGCGGGTGGCACTAAATCCGGAACCCCGTCCAATTTAGGACTCAAGGGCCGGGAAGTTTCTGAACTCGGAAGTTTGGATTTTTGAGTGCTATCCAATGAGTCCGACCCGCCGCCTGACTTTAAGTTCAGGGCTTGATCGACATCCGTCCCTCCGCAGGAATCCGGCATGGAGGGATTGGGAATCTGGACGTAGCTAGTCCTTAAAATAGGAGAAGAGTCACCACATTGCTCCTCTATCACAGCAACATGATGGGTAGCCTGGGGAGAGTTGATCTCTCTCAGATCGGTTTTAGGCCCGATCCGGTCGTAATCTGTGGCGACTCCTGTATGCGGCGCGATCCAAGAGCTTGTTTACGAAGGAGAGCTCGATCGATCTAACTGCTCGGCAAGTTCGAACTAACATGGAGATTGGTTTCGATGACTCGAGAGGTCATCGTCGGTAGCAACCGTCAACTAGCGGTCATGAGAAACCGCCTAGCCAAGAGTCGACCAGTGGCCAAGGCTTCTTTGGCGATGGTATCGCCTTTAAAGACGAGATGAGGCATCCTACCGATGGCGATGGCACGAGGAACTCTCAATGAAAGCACCAATGTCGATGTCAAAACCGCGGATCTCGGTAGGGGTCACGAATTGTGCGTCTAGGCGGATGGGAACAGGAGACAAGGGACAAGATGTTTTTACCCAGGTTCGGCCCTCTCGATGGAGGTAATACCCTACTCCTGCTTGATTAATATTGATGATATGGGTAGTACAAGAGTAGATCTACCACGAGATCAAGGAGGCTAAACCCTAGAAACTAGCCTATGGTATGATTGTTGTTCGCCCCACGGACTAAAACCCTCCGGTTTATATAGACACCGGATAGGTTAGGGTTACACAGAGTCGGTTACAATGGTAGGAGATCTACATATCCGTATCGCCAAGCTTGCCTTCCACGCCAAGGAAAGTCCCATCCGGACACGGGACGAAGTCTTCAATCTTGTATCTTCATAGTCCAGGAGTCCGGCCAACGATAGGAGTTCGGCTATCCGGACACCCCCTAATCCGGGACTCCCTCACCTACCGATTAGGTTCGTTTAAACCCGTTTATGACTGGGTTGGCCCACACGTCCGTGCTGACGAGGCAGCTTAAACCAACACATTTTGTTTGACCGTTGACACGAGGGACCCACATCTGACCTTCTATCCTGTTATTCCCCCTCAAATCATTATTTTTCCTGAACATTACTTCAAACAGTACTGATGCGTGTTCCTCGATGGCGCCGGTGATGAGTGGGTTGGCCGCCGCTCTGCCGGACGGGCCGGACGCCGCGCTGGCCTCCACACGGGTTGGCAGGCCGGCCCGAGCGTGACCCACTAGCGAGCAAGTCGTCGCGCTGGCCTTCGCTTGAGCCAGATGGCTGGCCTTAGCGCGGCGTGCACGAGCAAGCCGTTGCGCTGCCGTGCCAATCTAGCTAGCAAACCTTGCAGACAAGCAGCTGGACGGAGCTATCTTGGCTAGCTAGCGGCCGCGAGCGCCGGACGGAGCTGGCATCCGGGCTGCCACAACATGGGCTCCGCACCGCCGGCGGTTTTGACCCCGCCTTCTGCCGGCGGCGGTAGCTGCGTCCCATGGCCGAGGATGACTAGGTGGATGGGCCGGAGGTAGGAGGTCACTCGAGGATTTTTGTTGGTAAGAGCATGTACAATCTTATATTTACTAATTGGAGGCACCATACGAGAGACCACGTTAATCCTTAGAATTAAAGAATATTGACCGTTGGATTAATTTATTATGTATTTGTAGCCTTCGGATGAAAGATAATACATGTTGTCTCATATTACTCCACGTACGGGAGTCTTAGTCCCATGGAACTCTCTCCGTTTCATTAAAAAAAAGGAAATCTTTCTTTAAAAAACAAAAATCTGAGTGTCCTATGCTACCATGTATGGGAGGCTTCCTCCCTTGAGTCTCTCTTCGTTTCCTGAAAAAAAGAAATATTACGTGAAAATATATAAGCCAGGAATTTTATTACGAGAATCATTTAAGGTAAAAGAATAGAAAATTATACATTAATTTTCAGGCTCCAAAAAATCATAATTAATCATAAACCTATTATATTCAAATTTAATGGTCAAGCTTAGTTAGGCGGCCATGTCATATAAATTTTTAATGAAAAAACTACACATACCAAAAGTATGAAAAAGGATTAAACTCACATGCACGGAAAATTGTCCTGCATGCCCACGTTCAAGTACCAACCAAAGAAAAATCCATTTGCCTTCCCCGTTCATAAAGAAAAAAGAAGAAATGTTATCAAATAAAGATACACATAAATGAAACGTTCTTAGGCCCAATGCTACAAAAAGAGTCCATGTCTAAATATCACCAAAATAAAAATCACGTGTGTGCTCCCTTGACAAAAAACAAATTAAAGTCTCGTACAAATAATTGCTCGCCAAAACCTCACGCTTAGAAAAAGTACGCCTAAATGTTTTTCAGCCAGATGCATGTTCCCATGAGAAAAATGAAATTAAAAAACCACGTCCAGTTATTCCTTTTGAAAAAAAAGTCTTTTCATGAATGATTTTTTTCATTCCTTTTGAACAAAAAGAAACATGACCGAGATAAAATAAATCAAAAATTAAAAGAATATTTGTGCCTAACAGCTTCCAAATTGTAGCTGATTTATAATTTTTGTAAGATTTGACCTGGTATATGTACCAATTATTTCAAGACTTGGTAGCTCATCAGGTCAAGAAAGGTTCAACCGTAAAACATATTAGGGTGTCTCTAAACTTCACTTCATCTATTGTAGGACACATGATGTGTTTGACCAACAAGTATAGCTATCCAAAAATGTTGATGTGACAAATGAATTTACACGACAATGTTAGCCAGAGAAATTTCTAGCCCGTGCAGCCGCACGGGTAGATGACTAGTGGTTGATAAGGTAGTCTTAACTTAAGTCTGCCACATATGCAAGTGGTAGTAGTTTCTTGGCATTTTAGTGGTTTCTTGCATTATTAGGGGTTTTTTGGAAGGAACAATGTACGTACTACTAGCGACAAAAGGCGATTCTAGGTTGCGTTGTACTCCAACGAGTACTACTAGTGGTCGCGGGAGTGTATACCTCGTTTTGTGGGTTCGATCCCGGCCGAATGCACGGCGGCCTTTTTTAAAGAATAGTACTACTACAATTTGCTGCGAGCCAATATTTTACACGGATAGTTTGAGTTTTGAAGTCAAACGGACGTGCGGCCCCACAATCTGGGTGCACTGGACAGTCTAGCCACGTGAACGGGTTTTCCTTCCCAGCATCCCGTGACTCGCGTGCTCTCCCTAGCCGCACCTCGCTAGCAGCTTCCTCATCAGCTAGTAGCATATTTAAACTAGCGCCTCCCAATAAGCCCGAGGAGCCGAAAAAGCCTGGCGGGGCATTGGGAACTATGCAATATGGCTCAGATGTAAAGTGCTCTACTACTACTCAGAGCTTGTGGCGTTACGCATGGACTTCACTCCATTATCGGCTCTACTATAAAAGAAATTCCTCTTGACGTGTTTTTTTTTGAAACGGAGGCAAAAGCTTTGCTTCATCTCATTCATAAAGAAGGAACTACTAACAAAGTTCGACGAGATCCATTACACCTCCACAAATGGAAGCGAAAAGCCTAGTCTCGTTGTATCAAATCTCTATATACTCTTATAAAAAAACCGAGTTGGTGATGATGGTGTGCCTGCCATCCTGCAATATGGACCGTCTGATCTATATCTGAAGGATAGAAAGCAAACTATGACAATTTTGCTAAAAGATACTCGCACCCCTCTCCACATTTGCAGATAAGGACTTCCCTCGTTCATCTTCTTCTCCCACAAGATAAACAACTCGTATAAATGCATCTTGATGTTCCATGCAACGCATGGGCCTCTTGCTAGTAACTCAAATGTTCTGCCCCCGCAGTAACCGTCGCTGATAAACAGGCTGCTAGTGTGTGCGTGAGAGGAGCGGCTGAGTAGGCCAACTACGTGAGAGGAGCGGCTGAATAGAGCACCGAGAGTACCCACTAGGCCACTACGCAGGTGTACTTCCCCTGCATTGATAGTAAAGCGATGGTTCTTGAGAACAGTAGTACCCTCCACTTCCAACTGTAGCTCCTTGGCCCTGAGATTCAAGAGTTCAAAACTGGTGCACTATACTACTAGTAGACTAGACTAGAAGTACAGTACATCGCACTACTAGTTGAGAAAAGTAGTACTAGTACTGCTACAGTACGAGTACGTACTCCTCCGTCACATAATGTAAGACGTTTTTTGACACTAGTTGGCGTGTACAAAAAATGGCAAAACATACCCAAAATTTCTTAATCCACGCCAAAAACTACTACCTAGTGCCAAAAATTTCTTACTAGTGCTATTATTTACAGTATAATGCAATCCCATAACGTTCCATAATGCTAGTACTTAGTAGTAAATAATAGCCTCACCCCTTCGCTGAGGAACGATCTACAGTTGGAAGGGACGAGGCCTTGCGGTTACTACGCTCTTATCTCCTCCTCGCCAGTTCCCCTCCCCTCGAAGAGAAGGCAGTTCGTCGCTGCTCCGATGGATTCGCCAGTCGGTTCTCCTCCTCGTCGGGGCTGGGAGACCTTGGACGACGATCCTCTGGGAGAAATCACACGCCGTTCCGACGTCCTTAGCGCCGCAAGACTCGGTGCTTCCTGCACCAACTTTTTCAAGACGCTGCTTAAACAAGCTTGGGAAAAGGCCATGCTTGTTGGTCTTCCATGCGTCCTCGAGGAGAAGGTTCTTCTATGGGACAATCCTTTGAACAGTCCACCGCTCCCTGGCCATGGTTGCACGTTGACTCCGCTAGAGTTGCCGACGTTGAGAGGTAGTCGGATTTTGTCCGATGAGCAGGTCAGTAATGGAGTTTGATCATGTAGTACTTAGTTATTCCATTTCCATCCCGTAATTTCTTCGCTGCCCACCGTCTTATATATAGGTCTGGGTCGGTGCCAACGAAGATTGGCTTGCATACCTCCGGCAGGATACCACCATCATTTTGCACAACATCCACAACAGTGCGGCCGTTCCGGTAGACCCCTTCTCCACCATTGGGATCGGCCTTCCGGACTGGTTGGGCTTGAATACGTATGATGATGCCTACATGAGATTGAAGAAGATAGCAATTGCGGACCTGCTGACAAAGCGACACGGCTACGACAATTACTATCTCATTGCGGTGTTCGACATAAGGATTGCCATCAATGCAAGAGGCAGTAACGGCAGAGGCTGGCGCATGTTGGCGGCGGCAGATTTGTACCCCTACACGTTCGAAGATGCCTTGCGCCATCTAGGACGCATCTTCGCGGTGACAAGCCAGGGGACTTGTTTCATCTGGTTGCCATCCTACGATATGGGAGATTACAAACGGAATGCACAAACCATCATTTGCATCCCTAACGGTACTCCATTATTTTGCAGGGACCAGTCATCCCCCGATCAAAATAAGATCGCCGATCCTGGATGTGCATTTGCATCCGCGATTCCGTCTAACCTGGAACCTTGTAGCTGACTTTGGCATATTGGGATCAACTATCTTAGCAATCGTTACCCTGGTACCACCGATGTGCAACATGGTCACACAATCTACCACGATCGGACCGTCACCATCTACCCAGGTATTCCATTTTTTAACCCTCTCGCCTTCTCTTTCATTGTCGTACTAGTAGTATACTTAGTAGTACTAGTAGGAGTACTTTTTACCTTGGAGGACGTGTATAGCTAGCTAGGCCCTTGAAGACTTGAACCCACTAGCTGCCACCATTTTTGTTTTTCCATGTCTTACTATCTCATCCATGTAGCCAAGAGTGGCTATATATAATAAGCCGGTTATTTTACTTCCTCTATACCGGAGTAGTACTATTTGCCGCACAATATTACTGACTGCCATATTTGAGCACAACATTATTATGCATGGACCTTGACTATGTACGTCACCATGTATCTAGATCTGGGATGCCGCGTGTACCAGATGAACGGCGCCGAGTTTGACCCCTGTGATGCTACGTGGGTGCCGAGGAACACTCTTGGAGAGTACTCGCTTTTCATCGGGGACAGCTACCCCATTGTGAAGCGGATGCCACCTTCCATGCACGACATGGAAGGCCTGCCGTTCATGAAGCATGGTTGTGTCTTCAGTGTGCACCGCCGGATGAACGACATGCTGGGACATGATATCCCTGATTTATGCCGCTTCAGCTTGGATGAGTCTCCATCGTGTGGAACCGGACTAGAAAGCTGCGACAATGATTCCCGTTGCCCACCGCTATGGATCGTGCCATCCATGAAGAACACCTGGGACTGGAACCTGGAGGAGGACATGTAGCCCATCTATAACGTGTAAGTGGAGTACGGTAATTGTGAACGGTAGCGCTGTGAATATATGTAGACTAGTCGTGCACAAAATTATCACATGAATTGGAGATGGACTTGTGTGGCATACATGCATTTGTCCTTTAGAATTTATTACTAGTAAATGTGTTATGTGTACGTGCAACTTGTGTGGTTGTTGCACGTGCTCCAACATGCTCTTTGAGAAAAAAAGGTGGCACAGCTTTGGATATACGTGACGTGGTGGCATCATACAGTAGTATCATTCGCTATAGTTGTAGTACACTCCTACTAGGACGACAACTCCTATAAAACCTTGCGCTTGGCTCTTTGCCTCTTCGGGAGGTTCAACAGTTCGTACTCATGTGAACCTTGCACCTGGCTCTTCGCCTCTTCAAAAGGTCCAACAATGATGATACTATAGTACAATATGCTTCTGGCAATCTGACACCGATTGAACTGCTGCATGTCCACCGCGAGGGCGAGGGCAAGGGCGAGGGCGAGCGAGAGGGAGAGGGTGCTGTAGTCAAAACCCTCTCCTCGTCCTGCGAACCACCACGCGCGTGGGCGAGGGAGAGGCGTAGTAAGCAAGCTTCTCCTCGTTCGGCGAGTTGACGGGACACATCAAAGCAGTACTAGTACTAGTAGTAGTCCATACTGCATCCTTTCCGATTAATATGGCTTAATTTGAAACGAGAAAATACATTTGGCGGTCAACGTATGTAATAATACGCTTTACGGTCACTATATATAGTTTTGCGTCCAATTATACGATCACTAGCTCATCGAGAGCACCGTGATTGCACCCTCTTGACCGCCACATAGTCGACATGGCACTTTGTTGATCGGTTAAATTGTCACCTGGTTTCGGGTCCCACCTGCCGCTTGGCGAGCAAAGAAATCAGTTAAACAAAACTTTACGCAGCGCGACACGAGTCCAACCCTTGCGCCCAAACCGCCCTGGCTGTGTATGTGAGTGCATGCACGTGTCCTCCTTGGTATTCCAACAAAGAGTGTACGTCGGCTATAAAACAAAGAGTGTAGTAGTATATGATCTACATCTACACTTCCAATGCATTTAGCCATTAATCTAAATCGATATTGATTGACTAATGCACCAACTTGTGCTGTAGGTATAGGCTACATGTCTATCCTTAATTACAGCATGCAACGGACTTCATTTAATCTTCTTATCTCAATGGTCGCATGCACACATAAGTCTGCTACTTTTGGGCGTTAATTATACCCTGGTCAATGTGTAAATCTCTAAATGTACAGTCTTTCACGGACGTAGGGAGTAGGTTGAGCACTTGAGCGTGAGCGTGTGTGTTGCGTCGTGTGCTGTGTGCCGCATGGGTGCGTAAGTGTTGCGTGCGTCCATGTGGAGTACGTGTGAGTGTTGCATGTTGCATGCCTGCATGCATGCATGGGGCTTACTCCCTCCCATTGACATGTTCATATTTCAAGCATCCTCTGTTCCCTCCATATGGTGATACTCCCTCTGTTCCCAAATAGTACGGAGTAAAAGCCTCCCTCTGTTCCCAAATACGGAGTTGTCTTTCTACAGATTTCAACAAGTGACTAGGTACGGAGCAAAATGAGTGAAGTGAGCGTAGAGGCATAGGGATACTGTAGAAAGGAAGTCCTCGCGATCCATTATTCCCCATCTCGGTCAGAGAGAACTATTCAACTAGTCTTCGCAGTGAAGTGACAGTACACACTGCAGCAGATGGGACACGTAATTAATAAGTTGAACCAGCGTGTTGGTCTTACTAAATCAGCCTTACCTAGTACTGCCATGATGTTTGCCAGTAGAGCACGCTTCCGCAAATACGCCTACGCACCTCTGTCCTCCATTAACTGACATATGTGCCCTCTTGTGGTAGACCCACATGTCATCGGTGTAACTATTTACACTCCGAAGGACGGTGCCTATATCCTAGTAGTAGTACTAGTAGAATTGAGATTTAATGCACTTTCTTCCCCGTCTTCCACTCTTCTTCTTCCTCCTCTCTTCTTCCTCCTCTCTCTTCCCCATCGTCGGCCGCACACCATTTACCCCGCCACTCGCTTTCGCCTCCGCGCCATCTTCCTTGGTAGCTCATGCGTACCATATCCCCCGCCACTGCTTTCGCCACACGAGGAGAAGCTTCTTCGCTTCGCCCTCAATCCACTTCCTCGCTGGCTTGCGAGCACCGAAAACCCCAATGGCAGAACCGATCGACACGCAGAGCCGCGATGGAATTCCCTCCCGATGTTCTTTTGGAGCAGATCTGTAGTCGTATGGACCTACTCAAGACCGTCCGTCTAGCTGCATGCTCGGTGTCTTTGTACCGCCTACTAAATCGCAACCGCTGGCTCTTTTCAAGACACCACTGCTTGTCGATGCCCGATCCTCGCAGGTGGCCCGCACACCGACTTGACGATCCTACGGAGGTTGCCGTGGTGCCCTCGACATGCTACCACTACCCTCCACATCCCTTCATGCGTGGCCACTCTCGGGCGGGCATGAAGGCCAACTGATCGCCCTCATCCACCACACCGTAGTCCGTGGCGCCTCGTGGATATCCACACCCAGCGAGAGATCACCCTTCCATCGTTGGATACCGCCGCCATCGAGCCTCGCGCCCGCCGGACACTCCTGCCTACTACGCGAGACGCGTCAAGCTTTTGGCTCGACCTCTTTTCTAGAAAGTTGTAATCTGCGGTGCCCACACCATCACAAGACTACATGGATTACAAGCTCATTGCCTTGTTCAACATGGGATTAGTCTATCTGGAATCCGGTCGCCATACATGGTTATGGCTCATCATCAATCTGTTGAGGCAACATTTACATCGATGCTATAGTGCACGATGGCATCGTTTACGCCGATCGACGCACAGATTGGCTGCCTATCTTGGTGGAATCTATCGTCGTGTAATTGTTCTATCTCATCTCATCTTTACCTTATGAATACGACTGCATGTTCATTTGTTACAAATTAAGAATGCATAGCATGTCTATAACCACATCATTGTTATATGTTCCTCTCATTTCCTAGATTTTTATGACCACACATGTTATTGTTAGAGTTTATTTTCTAAAAGGGGGGTCTCCCCGGCCTCTGCATTAGAGCGATGCATACGGCCAATTGTTAGAGTTGATATGAGAAAAATTGGCATCTAATGACTGTTAGAATACATATTATGAGCATAACATCATGATTGCTATATGTTACTCTCATTTACAAGATTTTTATAACAACGCATGTTATTGCTTAGAGTTGATATGAGAATAGTAGTAGTAAGTGCTATGGTAGAATATGAGTAGGCGCTGTCATAGCTATTTTCGTCTCATTGTTACATGATGTTTGAACCATGACATGTTGCTAGAATATGAAAGACATTGGCTTATTTTTTTTTAACTTGGGGCATGATTATGACCACGGCATTGCAATTCTCTGTCTATGATATGTGTCACTGTTATAATAGTCTTAATTCCACACATACTCTGAACATGATTGTTTATTTTTGTCCTTTTGGTCTCCAATTTGAATTGTTGCAGCAGATGCAATGCGCTGGCCTTCATGATTCCAGGACTGGAATCATACCAGCCGATGGGTGCTGGGTTTATCGCTCGTTCAGTGGACGGCGGTCATTTGATGCTCATTCGCACGTACCAAATTGACCAAACCATTACATCAAACCACATGCAGTACAATGCGTGGGGCATTCGTGACATTGATGGCTATGGCTGTTTCGTGTTCGAGAAAGATCCCAGCTCCGTTGGGCCAGGCGTATTCAACTGGAGGCGGGTTTACAGCCTCGGCAACCACTCATTGTTCCTCGGGCTCAATTATCCGATCATCCAACCAATCATCGATCATATCACCGGCGATGATTACTATGCTATGCAACTTCCATTCGCGAGGGGGGGGGCTGTGTTTACACATCATACCATGGGTTTCATGAATCACCATATCCAGAGATTCATCGACACAGCTTGTTGCCAGTTAATCTTCAGTGTGTGAATGGCATCAAGCTTCCATGCAATGGATGGCTTTTGCAAACCCGACATGCGGCGATGTGGTTCATGCCAACAGCAAATATGCACAACTTGATTCGTGTTGATATCTAGACTGAGCCATGTATTCTGCTGCTGTAGCATGACCCTCTTTTGTTGGATATTATGTACTGTTGTTAATTTGAAGCACTCCTCTGGTTTGAAGGATAGATACCTTCCTGGGATCAAGTGCATCCTAACTCCTCTGTTTAGGATGTACTGATAATGATGATGGAGATGTTGTGCAGAAGCCATATATATACATACATAAACACCATTCTGATCACGGGATCAGAATAATATTCTGATCACAACATGAACTTCCCGAGTAACGCGCGTGACCTTCCCTGAGTACTAGGTTGAACTTCAGCAAAAAAGTGTCCAAATGGGGCTTGCGATATACCGTTGGAAAGCTATGGACACCAATATCATGATCCAAGTTAAATTTTTGGCAAAATGTAAGCAAGAGCAGTTTTGAAAACCGTTTTTTCTTCATACAAAAAACGTGAATCGTATTTTCGATCGCATTTCTAAACTGTTTATCGGAATGAGGTAAATAATAGAGCGTTGGAAAGCTGATGCAAAACCGCTCCTTCGACATGTTGAAATTTTTCTCTAATTCCCTATGGATAAAAAGTAATTTCGAAAATCGTAAAATTTCGCAAACCGAACAGCTGAGTTCGTACTTTCAATGTAATTTCTAAATGGCTTATCCATTTGAGGCAAATGATATGGCATCGGAAAGCTTGTGAAAATGTGCTACCTTTTCATGTAAATAGTTTTGTCTAATTTGGAACAGTTCAAAAGTAAATCAAAAAACGGTACAAGTTCCACCGAGTTCGTATTTTCAAGCTAATTTTTTATCCGTACGTCCGAATGCAACAAACAATACGGGGTTGGAAGGCTTGAGCAAATGCGAAACTTTGTTCTATATATTGTTTCTCCTAATTCCTTATAGTTTTAAGTCAAATTGGAAAATGGCTAAAAACTTATTTTTGGTATAATTTCTACATACTTTGTCGGAATGGGGCAAATAATATACCGCTGAAAAGCTACGAAAAATGTGAAACTTTTTCATGTTGATGGTTTTCTCTGATTCCTAGCCATTTTCAATTAATTGCGAAAACGGCGAGATCATTCGTTCTGCCTTTATCGCGAAACGGATTCTTCGAAAATGCACTGCGTGAAGAACCTGAACTTCTCGGCACGTGTGCTTGAACTTCACTCTGTTTTTCACATGCTTTTTTTCTCGTATATCTCTATCCACTGCTCCTAGCTCTCCATTCACTCACCGGAATTGAGCAAGTGATATACCGATGGAAAGCTGATGTAAACACGCAACTTTCCCGTGTTGATCATTTTTTCATAATCGCAACGATTTTAAAAGTTTTTCATCTGAAATTCATTCAACATAGTAGTTGAACTTCATGCTATTTTCACGTTGAACTTCTGTGACGTATTTTTGTTTGTACACGCACCTGAACTTCCCTCTGTATGATCCGACCTTCGGGCTATCTTTGCAACCGTGGCTTCCCCCGCGAATTATTTTGGTTAGTAGTGTTCTATATGATGTTAGTGTAATCTAGAAAAGTTTTTTAGCAACTAAATACTGGTTTTAAATAGAAATCTCGCTCATAGGCGGATTTTGCACTGGGGCCGTGATGAACTCGCGTTTTTTGCAATTTTACTGCCTGAGTTGTTCGACCTGAACTTCCCCTTTTGCTAGCTTGAACTTCCGCCAACATTGCCCAAATGGGGCTTGCTATATACCGTTGGAAAGCTATGGACACCAGTATCATGACCCAAGTTAAATTTTTGGCAAAATGTAAGCGGTTTAAGAGCAGTTTTGAAAACCGTTTTTCCTTCATACAAAAAACGTGAATCGTATTTTCGATCGCATTTCTAAACCGTTTATCGGACTGAGGCATACAATATGGCGTTGAAAAGCTGCTGCAAAACCGCTCCTTCCACATGTTGAAAGTTTTCCGTAGTTCCCTATGGTGAAAGAGTAATATGGAAAAACGTAAAATTTTGCAAACCGAACAACCGAGTTGGTATTTTCAATGTAATTTCTAAACGGCTAATCCATTTGAGGCAAATGATATGGCATTGGAAAGCTTGTGAAAATGTGCTACTTTTTCATGTTAAAAGTTTTTTCTAATTTGGAACGGTTTAAGAGTAATTTAGAAAACGGTACAAGTCCTTCCGAGTTCGTATTTTCGAGCTCATTTTTTAACCGTGCGTACGAATGCGGCAAATGATATGGCGTTGGAAAGCTTGAACAAATGCGAAACTTTTTGGTATGTATTGTTTCTCCTAATTATTTACGATTTTAAGTCAATATTGAAAATAGCTAAAAACGTATTTTTGCCGTAATTTCTATGAACTTTATTGGAATGGTGAAATAATATACCGTTGAAAAGCTACGGAAAATGCGAAACTTTTTCAGGTTGACCACTTTCTCTGATTCCTAGCCATTTTCAAGTAATTTCGAAAACGGCAAGATCATTCGTTTTGCCTTTATCGCGAAACAGATTCGTCGAAAATGCATCGCGTGAAGTACTTGAACTTCTGTGGTAGTTCTGTTTGAACTTCACTCTGTTTTTTGACGTGATGTTTTTCACCCGTAATTCTCAAACCACCTACCGTAATTGAGCAAATGATATACCGATGGAAAGCTATTAAAAACACGCAACTTTTTTGGGTTGATCAGTTTTTCATACTCGCAACGGTTCAAAATATATTTTTGAATGTGTAAAACAATGTCGTTTTTGCCTTTTTTTACATGTAACTAAAGGTCGGACGTCTCACACTAGAGATCTCGAACTTCACCAGGGGTAGCACGTGAACTTCTAGCAACAAAATCTTTTAAGCTTTTTGTTTTCTATTCTTATTTTCCTATCTGAAACGCATTTCGTGTAGTAGTTGAACTTCCCGCTGTTTTCATCTTGAACTTCTGTCATGTATTTTTGTTCAACCTCTCTCACAAGAATTTTTGAACTTCCCCGGACAGAGCACTTGAACTTCTATCAACAACTTTTTTAGAAGTTATTTTATTTTTGAACTTGTTGTTTCCATTCTTTAATAACGAGATTAATCTGAGTTTTCTATAATCATCAAACTTCTGCATCTTTTTAATTTGGACTTCCTTATTTTATTTCTTAATTTTTTTCTATGAAATTTTGAAGCGCTCTATTTTTAAAAGTTGAACTTCTTGTTATTTTAATTTTGAACTTCTTGTTTCCATTCTTTAATAACGATGGAAAACTGAGTTTTCTATAATCATCGAACTTCTCTATCTTTTTAATATGGACTTCCTGGCTTATTTCTTAATCTTTTTTAAGAAATTTTGAAGCGCTCTATTTTTAAAAGTTGAACTTCTTGTTATTTAGTTTTTGAACTTCTTGTTTTCATTCTTTAATAACGAGGAAAATATGAGTTTTCTATACTTCTCTATCTTTTAATATGGACTTCCTGGTTTTATTTCTTAATCTTTTTATGAAATTTTGAAGCTCTCTATTTTTAAAAGTTGAACTTCTTGTTATTTAGTTTTGAACTTCTTGGTTTAATCTTTAGTATGGGGAAAATCCAAATTTTTAAAAAGCGGGAAAATCTTTTAAAACTTTTTTGTTGTTTTATTATTTTAATTTGAAATTATTATTTATTCTTTAGAGCGAGAATCTGAGATTTTATCAAATTTGAACTTCTCTGTTATTTTAATTTGAACTTCTTAGTTTTATTCTTTAGTGCGAGAAACTCGAGTTTTTTAACCTCTTTGTTTTAAAATTTTGAACTTCTTGTTTTTAATAATGTGGAAAATCTGAATTTTTATAGACGTCGAACTTCACCATTTTTTAAATTTGAACTTCTTAGTTTTATTGGTTAGTAACGGGGGAAATGCTTTTTTTATATAAACAATGATACTGTGCCGTTATTTATAATTTGAACTTCTAGTTTTTGTAGAATGGGGAAAAACAGTTTTATACAATCTTTTTGAAATGCTCCTCTTTTTAATTTGAACTTCTCTGTTTTTTTACAAACGAGAAAATCCATTATAAAGATTTTTTGAACTAATTTTTTTTAAACTTCTTGCTCAAATTGTTTAAACTTCCAAAATTTTCTTTTAGATATTAAAAACTTCATTTTTCTAACGTTTACCTGCTTCATTTTTTGAATTTTAACTTCTTATAGAATTTTTTCACGACATTTTATGCATTTTTTGTTTTTTAGTGAAATGGCCTAGGCAGTCCCTTTTTTCATTCGATGATTTTTCTTCTGCACGTGGTACACGTGAACTTCGGAATTTCTGAAACATGAACTTGATGTGCTATTTTTTTTCATGAAACTCCATAATTTTTATTCTATGAATTCCATGATTTTTTTGTTTACATTTATTTGGTTTGAACTTCGATGTTCGTTACACCTGAACTTTCGAAATCACACCTTTTTATACACATTTTTCCTTGAATCAAACATGTGCAAAAACAATAGAAAAAGTTGGGTCAATTCTCATAGGCAATAGGACAAACATTTAGAAGGCACCCATAATAGTTAAAATGATGTTACAATATTGAACTACTACCGAAAGAACTCCCAGGGTGGATCATCCTACATGAGGGAATGGGAGGTATGTTTCTTCAATATTTTTGTGAACGTGAACTTACCTTTTTAGAAAATAAGAAAAACATACCTCTCTCCCTCAAATGTTTGTGACTTAATAAACACACAAAGAGAACATAACTACATATGATAAATATCTAAATTCAACCAAGAATAGCTTTAAAAAATAAATTGTTTTTTCTTTCTTAGAGTAGTACACGTGTCCTTTCTTTCTAGAGTATTACACATGCTATTTTTCCACGAATGGTGTTTTCTACAGCAGTACACTATCCTCTCGCAAGCACATATCTCTTATGCATTCACAATCAAGCCACTCTTCGTCCACTCACCATTTTATTTTAGTTTTTGGTGTGCCCATACGGCCAGCTCTAGCAGCACTTGTTAGTGGAAAAGGCCTGGATCAGAGATTGTGTCACAGGGGCGAGGCAATCTGCACTCAAAATTTTCCAGGAGCAGCAAGAATGATGGACAGAGGAATTGAGGAAGCAGCAACCCTTTTGGTTCTGTTTTTTGTGAAACTTTGTGATCAATCATCACGAAGATACGGACAAGGACAGGGTAGACAAATTTCTACCAGGAGAATTAGACATGGGATATTGAGAACACATGTGTTACGACCGTGGCGAATGCACGGGGTGGACTCAAGAGGGGCTCTGACAGGAAAATACTGGCGAGGCAGGCTACCTCGGTGCCGATGATGATGCATCAGGACACGAGGGGGCGCGGTTAACGATCCACTCGCCAGATGCCGGTTGTGCAGGAGCTCACCACTTCATTTTTTATGAACACTGAATCGTATTTCTTCAGTTGATGCACTTTTGAACCATCGTTGGTTGAAGAATTGAACCTCCGCTGTAGCAGTAGAAAGAACGGATTGAGCAGAGGTGAGCTCGTGGGAGGGCCAATGCATCACCGCGTGGACTGCGTGCTAGTGGCCGAGGTTCCATCTGCAGGATGTCAGGGGCTTACGGCACACTAGGAGCCGAGCGGCGGCGCCTCGGGAGTCGGCGGAATCGCCGGGTGAGATCCCCGCTGCCGCTCACCCTTGGGCGAACTTCTCTGCCACCTCGCCGTGGACCTCCCCTGCTGGTAACCTGCTCCGACGGTGCACCACTGGGCGATGCAGGGTTCGGACGCGTGGAAGCACGCGAGCAAATCGGCGGGGTGGAGACTCAGCCGCGACGGCGGGCGGGAGTTGGGACACGGCAGCGGGGCTCCAGCGGGCAGGGAGCATCTCGGCTGCGGCTGGGGGTTGGTCACGGCGGCACGCGGGGTCCGGGCGTCGCCGGCGAGCTAGGATCGGGTGTTTCCTGGGGCGGAGGTGCCTTGGGTTGCCGGGTCGGCAGCCGCAGCGCACGGGGCCAGGCAGGCGGCGGTGCACCGGGTCGGGCGCGAGGTGCGCCGGTTAGGGGCAGCAGCAGCGGCCTTGCTGGGGTCGAGCGGCGGCACGGGGGTTGGTCGGGGGTTCCTAGGCGACGGGTGGGTAGGGATCGAGGTGGGGAGAGTGATAGGTGCGGGAGGTGGGGGACGGTTCGTTTTTTTTCTTCCGGGAGATCTCAGGAACATGGAATCGCCCTATATAGGGAGCTGTGATCCAAATAGTTATTCTAATCCGGGATTATAATAGTGCCACTCTAATATATATATATATATATATATATATATATATATATATATATATATATATATATATATATATATATATATATATATATATATATATATATATATATATATATATATATATCGATTAGGCTTCAAATGCGTGCTTGTTAGTTAAACCTATGTATAAACTGTGATACTAAATACGACCCGAGTAAGTAATACAGTGCGATACTAGTATCGTCGGTCAAATTATTCATCATGTCCACATTGAATTGACGTGACAACACGCTGCGTGTGAGGTGACACAAGAATCCTGCTGGCGTGTTCGGGTATTCGGACTTCAGATTTGGAGTACCACTTATCTGTCAAATCTTTCATCATTCACTTAAAACAGTCGATTGATCATACATTGAGTACCATATAACTGGAATTACCGATGCAAGTCGAAGAAGGATTGGTCGGTGCTGCCGGCTGGTGTCAAGTTCGATCCCACGGATCAGGAGCTGATCGAGCACCTTGAGGCCAAAGTGAGTCTTGACAGTATGAGATTTCAGTCTCTCATCGATTTGTTTATACCAACCATCGACAGCGAAACACGGCATATGCTACACCCAACCTGAGAAACTTCCGGTAAGACACCGATCGGCCGTCTACTTGCACAAACATATTCCTTTCTTTATAGCTCTATTTTTCTTTTAGACGCAGACCGGTGAAGCAATTACAATTTGACAGTTAATAAAAAGTGAAACAAGTGAGCGCAACATGACAAAGATGTTATGAAAATGCCAACTAGGTACACTAAAACCTGTATTCCACAATCTGCTGGTATCACACCGAGTGGCCTAAGGAAACATTTCTTCCAGCGCAATTCCAGAGGCGTTCAAAGGGCGCACGTGGGCCAGCGTCGCAAGATCTGATCGGAGTGCGGCATGCACGCGATGTGGCACAAGACCGCAATACCTTGTCGGTGATGGTCAACGGCGCGGACGGGCAGCAAAAAGGTTACGGTGCTGCACACCAACAAGAACTTCGACCAGCGGAGGACCAATCTGGGTGATGCACCAGTACCACCTCGGGGACCTGGAGCAAGAGAAGGAGCGGGAGATGGTCCTCCGCAAGATTTTCTACCAGACGAACACTAGAACCAGGAGTAAAAAGATTATAAGTTAGTTTGGTATTGGTAGTTGTACTACGTTGTCGTCCGCAAGTTGGTATTGTTGTTAACGATCTTTTGGTATGAACTTGCATTTGCTTCCAACCATCATGCCGAGGGTCGACGTGGATATAAAGCTGAATCATTTGTTTCGAAACGAATTCTCAGGCACCTGATTTTTATTTGATGGGTAGCATAAGCACCAGCCGTTCGTTCCCAGTTCTGTAGTTTTTTCGAAACAAGTGCATGCACTTATTATCACGATAAAAAAACAATATCCGTGCTGCATCCCAGTTATCAGTCTGTGCTTGCAGAATTCTCTCGTTTATTGAGCATGTATATTGTTTTTTCAGGTCGAGCAAGTTTCAACTGGGTTGTAGACTGCCCAGGGTTGGTTTTATTTTTAACAGGCCCAGCCCATGACGACAACGGGCACAAAGATCCAGCAGGTATCTCGGCCTCTGCCCGCCAAATTAGTTATATTTTGTCTTACAACATCCATGAGCAGTTTTTTTACTAAATCAAACACACAGCCCAGTTCTATTTTCCTCTTGAAACGCATGTCCTACATCCGTTTTCTAATCTGTACCTATAGTTTTACTAGTTCATATACACGTATCATTATATTGAAAACACATAAAATTCCCTTTTCATATTGACATCCTTATTTTTGTTGTTTTTCCCACCCAGCTGATTTTTTACCACTGGTTTTCCTTAAACCAACTCAATTGTCCCACGTCTTATTTGCTTACAAAAACAAAATGATTTTTTGGCAAATCAATAAGTTCTTAAAAAATGTTTATCATTTCGGGATTACAACAGTTTGGACTCCACCGAAATATGCAAAATAAGGTTGAACTTTTTGACCGTGGTCCTGGGCAGAAAATGGGCTGTAATACATTACTTAAGAATTAGCAAATGGGCTGCAAATTATAAAAAATAGCAAATGGGCTGCAAATTATAAAAAATAGCAAATGGGCTTTATGTTGTCTGCCACAGATTTGGAGGCTGACTTGTGGGCCTACACAAGGTTTCTTAAAAAAGAAACTTAGTCAACAATCGACTCTACGGCGCTTGAGACCGTTAGATGTCAATCTAACGGCAATCGTCTTCTTGATCTCGATCTTCCTGCCCCACCGCCCAAACCAGCGCCCGTCGGAACCGCTTTGCTCCGCCTCCGTGGCGGCGGTGCTGCGGGCAGGCCTCACGGCCCCATCATACTCGCATCCTGGCTTGTCTATCCTCTACTCACCCACACCTCCTATTATTTTCCGGCGACAACAACACCGATCAACCCTCGTACTCTCCACCGCGTAGGCAGCGACTGCCGTGTCTTCGCCGGCTCCGTGTCGTTTCCTTTCTAGGCCTCGCCGTCGTCCACCGCCCTGGTGCTCTCAGCGCGGTGTGGTCAACGATGTCCATCCAACGGCCGTAGTGCTTCTTCAACCTCTGGTCTTCTTGCCCCAGCCGCCCAAAGCAGCGTCGGTCGTGCCGCATGCTCCTGCCTCCTGTGGCGGCTATCTTTGCCGGAGGCCTCACCGTCCCCATACTACTCCCACCGCTGGCCGGCCATCCCTCCACTCACCCACCCCCTGTTATTCTCGGCGGCGACAGCCTCACACCGCAGCGAACCAAAGGAACCCTCGTACTCCTCTCCGCGTGGGCATCCACTGTCGCGTCTTCCCCGGCTCTGCGTCGTCCCCTTCCTAGGCCTCGCCGTCGTCCACCGCCCTAGTGCTCTCGGCACGGCGTGGTCAATGTGGTCAGCGACCGACTTCCATCGGAAGAGTACTGTACATGGAGAGGCTGACAGCTGGGTCCACGACAGCCGCAAGGAAGTGCCTCCTTATTACGCGCAAAATAATTATTCCTCCACCTGACAGCAGGGACCCACCGGACGGGCCACCAGTATTTCATGGAAAAAACGTTTCCCCCCAGACTGCTGTGACCCACCGGACGGGCCACCGTATTTTGCAAAAAAAACGTTTGCCCCTGACTGAGGCTGACTTGTGGGCCTACTAAGTTGACGGGGACTGAGGGCTTTGTCAACTTAGTCGATATGAACGATTCTAGCTCCAGTGACCGTAAGATGTCCATCCAATGGCCGTCGTGCTTCTTCGATCTCTGCTCTTCCTGCTCCAGCCGCTCAAACAAGCGCCGTGGGATGCTGCTCCCTCCTCCCAAGGCCACTTTGTCTTTGCTGCGCAGCCTCACCACCCCACCGTACTCCCATCGCTGGCCTAGCCATCCTCTACTCACCCACACCGCTGTTATTCTCCGGCGAGGGCAGACGCGAACGATAAACCCTCGTGCGGTCGTACTCCCCTCCGTGTGGGAAACAACTGCCGAGTCTTCCCTGCCTCCGTGTCGTTCCCTTCCTAGGCCTCACCGTCGTCCACCGCCCCGGTGCTCTCGGCGCGGCGTGGTGAACGTGGTCAAGGAACAGCTTGCATCGGGCGTGGACTATACGTGGAGAGGCTGACAGCTGGGTTCACGGCCGCAGCAAGGAAGTGCCTCCTTATTACGCAAAAATAATTGTTCCTCCACGACATCTGGGACCCACGGAAGGGCCCTGTATTTCCGCGAAAAAACGTGCCCCGCCGACATGTCGGACCCACCAGCTATCTTCGCACGCAAGGAAGTGCCTCCTTATTACGCACAAAAAAATGAATACTCCGCCTGTTAGCTGGGACCCAGTATAGTGGCAGGCTGACTTGTGGGCCTACTAAGTTGGCGGGGACGGAGGGCTTTGTCAACTTAGTCAATATGCATGATTCTAGCTCCATGGACCGTCGATGTCCATCCAACGGCCGTAGTGCTTCTTCAACCTCTGGTCTTCTTGCTTGACCGCCCAAACCAGCGCCGGTCGTGCCTCGTGCTCCTGCCTCCCGTGGCGGCTGCGATCGCGTGGAGGCCTCACCGCCCCTACTACTCCCACCGCTGGCGAGCCATCCTCTACTCACCCACACCCTGTTATTCTGCGGCGGCGGCAGCCTCACCTCGTACTCCTCTTCGCGTGGGCATCGACTGCTGCGTCTTCCCTGGCTCCGCGTCGTCCCCTTCCTAGGCCTCACCGTCGTCCACCGCCGAGGCGCTCTCGGCGCGACGTGATCAATGTGGTCAACGACCGACTTCCATCGGAAGATCTTGTCGTGGAGAGGTGACAATTGGGTCCACTGCGGCCGCAAGGAAGTGCCTCCTTATTACGCGCAAAATAATTATTCCTCCACCTGACAGCAGGGACCCACCGGACGGGCCACCGTATTTCGTGAAAAAAACGTTTCCCCCCTGACTGCTGAGACCCACCAGCTACATCTTCGCACGCAAGGAAGTGCGTCCGGGCAAAAAAAACGATTCGCCCCGATTGCTGGGATCCACCAGCTAGATCTTCGCAGCAAGGAAGTGCTGACGATCGGGACCCACTGGGACGAAGCGTCGTGGCGTTGTCATTCTGGTCGTGACGTACGCATACATATATACTGGTCGATGTAGAGGCGCGCACGTGTCGTAGTAGAGGCGCACATGTAGCACGTACACGTACGTACGGCGGCCAGGGTCTCGAACGCCTACTCGCGCATACGTACATGGCTGGGTCGAAACGGAGAAACAGCGTCGTCGTCGTGTTCATGGGGAGCCAACCGGCTGGGTCGGAACGGAATGCGTGGTCGTGTTCATTGGGAGGGCTTGGATGAAACAGGCGATGGAAACGAGGCCTGGCGTACGACACAACAGAGGAAACAGATCTCCTACGTTCGGAACGGGGTCCTGTTGATTGGGAGGGCTGTGGCGTACCGCAAAACGGAGGAAACGGACCTCCTACGGTCGAAACGGGGGTCATGTTGATTGGGAGGGGTGTGGCGTACCGCAAAACGGACGAAACGGACCTCCTACGGTTGAAACGGGGGTCCTGTTGATCGGGAGGGGTGTGGCGTACCGCAAAACGGACGAAACGGACCTCCTACGGTCGAAACGGGGTCCTGTTCATTGGGAGGGGTGTGGCGTGCATAAAAACGGAACTCCACGGGATACTGTTCATCTCCACCGTCGACCTCCTCCAGCCTCCACGGGCTACCGTCAACCTCCTCCAGCCTCCACGGGCTCCTGTTCATCCAGCTTCCATGCGCTACTCCACCGGCTCTTGTTCAACCACCCTCCACCATCTACTGCTCATCCAGCCCTCCACACCACGGGGTCTGTTCAACCACCCCTCCACGGGCACCCCTCCACCGTCTCACCGTTCATCCAGCCCTCCACACCACGGGTCTGTTCAACCACCCTCCACGGGCACCCTCCACCGTCTCTGTTCATCCAGCCCTCCACCACACCACGGGTCTGTTCATCTAGAGGCAAACGCCACCGCTCCTTGTTCATCCACCCCCCAACGCCACTGTTCATCCTAGAGGCAGCATCGATCGGCTTGATTAGCAGCAGTAGTGAAGAATCGCTCGATCGGGTTCGATTAACGACCATCGATCGATCGCTCGGGTTTAGTAACGCGTAGCTGCAAAGGTCCTTCGGGTTCGATTAGATCCCAACGCCTCGCTTGGGTTTAGTTAGAAACCAACGCCTACGCACACACAGCGTGCGTGTATACGAGACAACGCGCATCGCTTTCGGCCCCGACCTCCCACCGTAACCAGGAACTCCCGAAATTTTCCTCCCCTCGCTTCTACCATGGTTTTTCCGTCATGGGCGGCCCAAAGAATGTCATGCAGCTGCGTCTCCGGCCCACCCAGGACGAAAAGCCCATTTTCTGTCATGATTTTTTGTCATAGAAGTAGGAGCCCACCACATCTATGATGATACCGGGTTTTGTCACAATTATCGAAATAGAAGTGTCATATGTATGACAGGAAAAAAATTCGTTCAGCCCAAAATGTCACGGATGTGTCTTTTTTTTTTGTAGTGAAGCCATTAAGCAACACCCCATCCCCTCCTGATAGTATTGGCTTTTCCTATAGACTCAATGTGATCTTGGATCACTAAAATATAAATGTAGAGTCTTGTGCTTGAAGCTTGAGCCAATCCTTTGTCCTTAGCATCTTGAAGGGGTTCCACATCCTTTAGTCCATGCCACTTCATTGTTGAACTTATCTGAAACATACTAGGTAAAAGTGTTAGTCCAACAAGAGATATGTTGACATTAATTACCAAAATTACCCAGGGAGCACTTGTGCTCTCAATTGGACTATATAAAAAAACACCAGAAACAAATACGTGTTGATCTATACCAAGGTGTTGTCAATAGCCTTCAAGCTGGGGAAAACCGTGCGGATGAAGTGGGAAAACGTACTATAGTTCCTTCATCATTTATTGGGGGTAGAAGAGATAGGAGACGAAGATACCTTGATGCCACGGCCTTGGTGCAAAAGTATGGGAAGCTAGTTATTTTTTAACCATGACTTGGAAACCTAATTGGGATGAAATAATTAGTGAGTTAGATCCTGGACAAACCCCACATGATCGTCCTGATCTTGTTGTACGAGTATTTCGAGCAAAGTAGGAAGACCTCAAGATACAACTTTTTAAAAGGCACATTCTTGGTAAGGTAGCAGCATATGTGTATGTAGTTGAGTTCCAGAAAAGAGGTCTACCACATGCTCATTTCCTCCTAATCATGAAGAGGAGGTACAAGCTAACATGCCCAGAGCAATATGACTGTCTCATATCTGCTGAATTGCCAAACAAATCCAAGTACTCTGAGTTGTACAAAATGGTCGTCAAGCACATGATGCATGGCCCGTGTGGAGTCCTAAACCCCAAGAACGTGTGCATGCAGAAAGGTAGCTACAAGAACTATTATCCATGACCATTTAATGTGTCAACACTTCAGGGAAAGGACTCATATCCCATATATAGAAGGAGAGATGATGGACACCGTGCAAAGGTACGTGGCCAAGAGTTAGACAATAGGTGGATTGTTCCATATAATCCATACGTACTAAGAAGGTATAATTGCCACATCAATGTCGAGGTTTGTGATACGTCTCCAACGCATCTATAATTTATGAAGTATTCATGTTGTTATATTATCATTCTTGGATGTTTTACAATCATTTTATAGCAACTTTATATCATTTTTTGGGACTAACCTATTGATCCAGTGCCCAGTGCCAATTGCTGCTTTTGCTTGTTTTTTACACCGCAGGAAATCAATACCAAATGGAGTCCAAACACCGCGAAACATTTTGTGGATTTTTTATGGACCAGAAGACATCCATTGGGCCAGAGCAACACCCGGGGGGTGCCCCGAGAGGGCCACAACCCACCAGGGCACGCCTGGGCCCCCAGGCGCGCCCAGGTGGGTTGTGCCCACCTCAGTGGCCTCTCGTACCCCCTCTTCGCCCTATAAATCATCAAATATTCCAAAAACCCTCGGGGTAACCCTAGATCAGAAGTTCCGCTGCCGCAAGGCTCTGTACCAACGAGAAACCAATCTAGACCTTGTTCTGGCACCCTGCCGGAGGGGGAGAATCATCCCTGGTGGCCATCTTCATCATCCCGGCGGCCACCATGATGAGGAAGGAGCAGTCCTCCCTCGGGGCTGAGGGTTTGTACCAGTAGCTATGTGTTTAATCTCTCTCTCTCTCTCTCTCTCTCTCTCTCTCTCTCTCTCTCTCTCTCTCGTGTTCTTGATGGCACGATCTTGATGTATTGGGGGCCTTGTTAATATAGTTGCATCATATGGTGTTTTCCCCTCTCTAACTTGTTGTGATGAATTGAGTTTTCCCTTTGAGATTTCATTTTATCAGATTGAATACTTTTATGGATTTGAGAGCACTTGATATACGTCTTGCATATGAATACTCGTGGTGACAATGGGGTATCACATCGATTCACTTGATGTGTGTTTTGGCACTCAACTCGCGGATTCCCGGGGTGACATTGGGGTAATATATGCATAGGGATTGATGCATGGTCTTGTCTTTGTTTCTCCGGTAGAAATCTTGGGGCACTCTTTGAGGTTCTTTGTGTTGGATTGAGTATTATGAATCTGAATTTGCTTTGGCGTTATTTTAGTACGAACTCTTGGTTAGATCGATAAGAAAGAATAGCTTGGTGTTATTTTAGTACGAACTCTATGATAGATTGATCGGAAAGAATAGCTTTGAGGTGGTTTTGTACCCTACAAACAATTTCATCTTATGTTCTCCGCTAGATAAGAACTTTGGAGTGATTCTTCATCGCACATCGAGGGATGGTTATATGATCCCATTATATTAACATTGTTGAGAGATTGCACTAGCGAAAGTACGAACCCTAGGCCTCATTTTCAAGCATTGCAATACCGTTTGTGCTCACTTTTATTTATTCAGATTATAAAAATATATTTCTACCATCCATATTACACTTTTATCACCATCTCTTCGCCGAACTAGTGCACCTATACAACTTGCCATTGTATTGGGTGTGTTGGGGACACAAGAGACTTTTTATTATTTGGTTGTAGGGTTGTTTGAGAGAGACCATCTTCATCCTATGCCTCCCATGAATTGATAAACCTTAGGTCATCCACTTGAGGAAAAATTGCTACTGTCCTACAAAACTCTGCGCTTGGAGGCCCAACACGAGTCTACAAGAATAAAGTTGCGTAGTAGATATCAAGCTCTTTTCTAGCGCCGTTGCTGGGGAGGTGAGTGCTTGAAGGTATATCTTTGGATCTTGCAATTGAATATTTTAGTTTCTTGTTTTATCACTAGTTTGGTTTATAATTAGAAAACTACACAAAAAATGGAATTGAGGTTGCATCATATTATTCATCTTTATAATGTCTTCCGTGAAAATGATGGAAAAGAAAATTGTGCTCAATTGTTAGAATAAGAATGCTATAAAATGTTTGGCATAGAATCCATGAATGATGAGCATGATTGCAATGTTGCTAGTATGAATTCTTTGAATATCCATGATGCTAATGATATGCAAAGCCATAAGCTTGGGGATGCTATGTTTGATGAAGATGATATTTTTAGTCCCCCAAGATTTGATGTGCAAATTTGTTATAATGATTGCATGCCTCCTATTTATGATGATTACAATGATAAAAGTGGATTTGGAGAGGTCGTGACTTTATTTAGTGATGAATTCACTATTTTTGAAGAGGTTTCAAGTGATGATGAGAACAAAGTTGATATCTATGATGATTATCTTGATGACATGTATGCTATAAAGAATAATGATAACCATGAAACTTGTCATCATGATTTTTATTTTCATTTGGATTATGCCAATGAAGTATCCCATGATAGTTATTTTGTTGAGTTTGCTCCCACTACTATTGATGAGAATAAATTTGCTTATGTGGAGGGTAATAAAATTTCTATACTTATGTGTCATGAAAATAATGCTTTATGTGATAGTTATATTGTTGAATTCATTCATGATGCTACTGAAAATTATTATGAGAGAGGAACATATGCTTGTAGGTATTGCAATAATATCAAGTTTCCTCTCTATGTGTTGAAAATCTTGAAGTTGCACTTGTTTTACCTCCCTATGCTAGTTGATTCTTGCTCCCAAAAGTCATTTTCTCACAAAATCCCTATGCATAGGAAGTGGGTTAGGCTTAAATATGCTTTCCATGTGATTCATGATGCTCTTGTTATGTTTCAATTCTTATCTTTTATGCGAGCATCATTGAACTCATCATGCCTAGCTAAAAGGCATTAAAGAAAAGCGCTTGGGAGACAACCCAACACTTTTACCTAATGTTTTTGCATGTTCACATGATTATTCTACTATATTAATCATGTTTTATTGCTTTTGTTTCAATAAAGTGCCAAATAAAGCCTTTGGGATAGTATGGATGATAGTTGACATGAATCTGTGCAAAAATAGAAACTTTTGCACTCAGTCCAGGAATTTTAAAATTCACTGGAATGTTATTTTGATATGAATTTTTTATAGGTGATAGATATACAAATTCCCTAGGTTGTCCTAATTTTTCAGAATATTTGGAGTAGCAGAAGTATGGTTGTAGTACAGATTACTACAGACTGTTCTATTTTCGACAGATTCTATTTTCAATGCATAGTTTGCTTGTTTTCTAGTTTCTATGGCTTATATTGCTCAATATAAATTGTGGAAATGATATTATATAGTAGGAATTGTGTGGAAACAATTATGAATCTTTTCTTTGACAATATCAAAGTGAAATGGTTTGCTCTTTATCATACTAACCTATCTCACGAAGTTCCGTTAAGTTTTGTGTGATTGAAGTTCTCAAGTTTTGGGTGAGATGTCCATATGAGGAGAATAAGGAGTGATAAGACCCTAAGTTTGTGGATGCCCAAGGCACCCCACGGTAATATTCAAGGAAGATCCAAGCAACTAAGCTTGGGGATGCCCCGGAAGGCATCCCCTTTTTTGTCTCCAACATTGTTGGTAACCTCACTTGGAGCTATGATTTCATTCATCACATGATATGTGTTTTACTTGGAGCGTCAATTTATTTTGTTTTGATTTGCTTGCTGTTATTTATAGTAATGTTTTGCATCTTTTATTTCAATAAAAATGTCAATTATAGCCTTTTCCATGCTTATTTTAAAAGTCTATATGTGGCTGTTTCAAAACAGAAAGTTTATCGCCGTTGCAAAAATTCCCTAGAAAAGTCAGAATGTGATAAAATGTTGAAACTTTTTGCATAATAATCTCTGTTAAATTTTCTACAGTGTGGTAAATGTTCATAATTTTTGGAGATAAATAAGTATTGATACTCTTGCATTCTTTACAGACTGTACTGTTTTGGCAGATTGCTGTTATGTTTGCATTGTTTGGATACGTTTGCTTGTTTAATGATTCTATTTGAGGATAGGAGTATTAAATATGCAGAGGCATTTAGTATGCAATGTTGAATAATAATTTTGGTAATTTGCTACAGTAGAGAATGATAAGGTTTTGCATTGATTTATACTAACGTATCTCACGAGTTCTTGTTGAGTTTTGTGTGGATGAAGTTTTTAAGATTTAGGAAACCGTGATATAAAAGGAATTAAGGAGACACAAAAACTCATTCTTGGGGATTCCCAAGGCATCCCAAGATAATATTTCAAGAAGTCTCAAGCATCTAAGCTTTGGGGATGCCCCGGTAGGCATCCCACCTTTCTTCTTCAACAATTATCGGTTAGTATCGATTGAGCCTAAGTTTTTGCTTCTTCACATGATGTGTGCTATTCTTGGAATGCCATTTTGTTTTGTTTTGCTTGTTGTTTTAATAAAATACTTAGATCTGAAACTTTTAAATGAGAGAGAGTCCTCAAAGACCTACCCATTTACATAACTACTCGCTTGATCTTCACTTATAACTTTTTGGAGTAGCTTGTCATTTACTCTTGTGCTTCACTTATATCCTATGATTAAATTGTTGAATGAATTGAATATCATGAACTTGAAATTATATGTTCATATCATGCCTAGTAGTAGCTTCACATTGGGTTTAGAAAGTGAAATCTTTTGAAGCTTGACAATCACAATATTGGTCATACAAGCAATTCCTGAATGATTACAATAAGGAAGAGAACTTTCACATGCAAATACACTATCTTGGAAATCTTTTGTGATTGTGAGCCCCCATCAAAATATTATATGCCAAAATTGTTGACGTTGGACAAGGAAGACAACATAATGGTTTATGTTTTTTCATATTCACATAGAAGTTATATTGTCATAGATCCTTCAACATGTGGTGCTTGCTCCCCATCTTTGCTAGCCAAAAATTCCGCACCAAGTAGATACTACTTGTGCATCCAAAAACCCTTAAACCCAAATCATATTTTCAAGAGTCCACCATACCTACCTAAGGATTGAGCAAGATCCTTCAAGTAAGTTGTCATCGGTGCAATAAGGCAATAAAAATTGCTTCTAAAAGTGTTAGATCATTTAGTGTAAGAGAAAATCGAGCATTATACGAACTTGTGATGGCAAAGAATAAAAGTGATAGACTGCATAATAAAGGTTGCTGTCATAAGGGGAAATATAGCATGATGTTCTTTTGCACTAAGGGATTGAGCATACAGAAAAAGCGCATGGCAACCTCTGCTTCCCTCTGCGAAGGGCCTACCTTTTACTTTTATGTATTTACTTTCATGCAAGAGTCAAAGTTTTTCTCTCTATTATTTTTTATTTTTCTCTTTTGGCAAGCATCATGTGGTGAGGAAAGATCTAGGCACATATATCCAGTTGGATATGGGTAGCATGAGTTATTATTGTTGAGATCACCCCTGAGGTGAATACGTTGGGAGGCGAAATTATAAGCCCCTATCTTTCTATGTGTCCGTTTGAAACGTTTTGCTCGTGTATATGCGGTGAGTGTTAGCAATCATAGAAGACTATATGATGGTTGAGTATGTGGAGCTCTTAAACTCTGTTGAATAAGTTGAATTACAATTGCTTGGTGACTGAGAACATATGTTGTTGAGTTTCAAGAGAATTCGTTGTTTGAACCTTAACATGTGAATTGGTTGCTACTTTAACATGAGAAGTTTTATAGGAAAGAATTGCTGTTATGATGCTAGGAAAAGTCATTGAAATTGTCATTGATCAAACTTGTGCACTTTGCTAGCATTCACACTTCATAAATTATTTCTTTTATCATTTACCTACTCAAGGACGAGTAGGAATTAAGCTTGGGGTGCTGATACAATCATTTTATAGCAACTTTATATCATTTTTGGGACTAACCTATTGACCCAGTGCCCAGTGCCTGTTGCTGGTTTTTGCTTATTTTTTACATTGGAGGAAATCAATACCAAACGGATTCCAAACACCGCGAAACTTTTTGTGGATTTTTTATGGACCAGAAGGCATCCATTGGGCCAGAGCAGCACCAAGGGGGTGCCCCCAGGCGCGCCCAGGTGGGTTGTGCCCACCTTGGTGGCCTCTCGTACCCCCTCTTCGCCCTATAAATCGTCAAATATTCCAAAACCCTCGGGGTAACACTAGATCGGAAGCTCCGCCGCCGCAAGGCTCTGTAGCCACGAGAAACCAATCTAGACCTCGTTCTGGCACCCTGCTGGAGGGGGAGAATCATCACCGGTGGCCATCTTCATCATGCCGGCGGCCACCATGATAAGGAAGGAGTAGTCCTCCCTTGAGGCTGAGGGTTTGTATAGGTAGCTATGTGTTTAATCTCTCTCTCTATCGTGTTCTTGATGGCACGATCTTGATGTACGGGGGCTTTGTTAATATAGTTGGATCATATGGTGTTTTCCCCTCTCTATCTTGTTGTGAAGAATTGAGTTTTCCCTTTGAGATTTTGTTTTATCGGATTGAATACTTTTATGGATTTGAGAGCACTTGATGTATGTCTTGCATATGAATACTCGTGGTGACAATGGGGTATCATATTGATTCACTTGATATGTATTTTTGCGCTCAAATCTTGGATTCCCGAGGTGACATTGGGGTAATCTATGCATAGGAGTTGATGCACGTTCTCGTCTTTGTTTCTCCAGTAGAAATCTCGGGGCACTCTTTGAGGTTCTTTGTGTTGGATTGAGTATTATGAATCTGAATTTGCTTTGGTGTTATTTTAGTACGAACTCTTGGTTAGATTGATCGGAAAGAATAGCTTGGTGTTATTTAGTACGAACTCTAGGATAGATTGATCGGAAAGAATAGCTTTGAGGTGGTTTCGTACCCTACAAACAATTTCATCTTATGTTCTCAGCTAGATAAAAACTTTGGAGTGATTCTTCATCGCACGTCGAGGGATGTTTATATGATCCAATTATATTAGCATTGTTGAGAGATTGCACTAGCGAAAGTACGGACCCTAGGCCCCATTTTCAAGCATTGCAATACTGTTTGTGCTCATTTTTATTACTTGCTACCTTGTTGTTTTTATTTATTCAGATTATAAAAATATATTTCTACCATCCATATTACACTTTTATCACCATCTCTTCGCCGAACTAGTGCACCTATACAATTTGCCATTGTATTGGGTGTGTTGGGGACACAAGAGACTTTTTATTATTTGGTTGTAGGGTTGTTTGAGAGAGACCATCTTCATCCTACGCCTCCCACGGATTGATAAACCTTAGGTCATCCACTTGAGTGAAAATTGCTACCGTCCTACAAAACTTTGTGCTTGGAGGCCCAACACGAGTCTACAAGAATAAAGTTGCGTAGTAGACATCAGTTTACTCAAGCATAAAAGTTGTAAAGTACCTCTTTAAATACATATATAAGGGGCATGATTGAGCATCTGTTTCTATCGATGAGGTGGATAGTGATAGGAACATTGATGAGATAAAGCAATACAGAGATTCCAGGTGGGTAACTCCACCGGAAGCATTATGGAGGATATATGGTTTTCACCTTAGTCAGATATTTCCATCTGTTAGACAACTCCAACTCCACCTTCCTAATATGCATATGGTGTCATTTCCAGCGGGCGCAAATCTGAGTGATGTCCTATCTCAAGAAGGAGCTTCCAAGACCGTGCTAACTGAGTATTTTGAGGCAAACAAGAAATATGAGTTGGCTCGAGGAACTTTATATAAGGATTTCCCATCTTATTTTGTTTGGATCTCAGGTGGAAAGTGTTGGAAAAGGAGGGATGAACTCACGCAGATTGGGAGAATTCTGTCTGCACATCCAGCTGAAGAGGAGAGGTATTATCTTAGAGTGCTTCTAAACCATGTCACAGGTGCTACATCCTTCCAATACCTTAGAATAGTGAATGGTATTGTTTATTCGACATTCCGTGAAGCTACTGAAAGGAGGGGTCTTATCAAGTCAGATAATACTAACAACGAGTGTCTTAATGAACCTGAGGTTTTTCATATGCCATCTTCCCTTTAGAGGCTATTTGCCACTATATTGGTCTTTTGTGAACCCAACAATATGTCTGGCCTATGGGACAGACACATGGAAGCTATGACAGAAGACCATTGACTAACCCGAATGTGCCCCCATGTAGTTGAGAAGATGGTGATATTAGATATAAATAATATGCTTGAACCGATGGGCAAGGACATATCATCATTCCCTCTCCCAGAAATTGACGAGTCATATGATGCCTCAGATAATGATGCTATGGAGATCACAGAGGAGTACACGATAGAGGTGGACCCGGAACACCTTGGCTTGTCATCTTTCCTAAACCCAGAACAGAGATATGCATATGACAAGATACTTGCGACCATCAATAGTGGCCAAGGAGGCGTGTTCTTTGTTGATGGACCCGATGGCACGGGAAAGACCTACCTGTGCAAAGCACTACTTGCAAAGTACATGCTGAGGGTAAAATAGTTGTTGCAACAGCGACATAATGCGTTGTTGGATCCATCTTGCCTAGAGGGAGGACTGCACACTCAAGGTTAAAATACCATTGAACACCGAAGATGGTGTCGTCTGCAGTTTCACCAAGCAAAGTGGGATGGCTAAGCTTCTTATGAGGGTGTCCCTCATAATTTGTGACGAGGCCTCCATGACAAAGCGGCAGGTGGTCGAGGCCCTTGACAATAGCATGAGGGACATCATGGCTCGACCTAACCTGCCGTTTGGTGGGAAGACAATTGTGTTTGGGAGAGACTTCAGACAAATGCTTCCTGTTGTTCGAAGGGAACAAGGTCACAAATAACTGACGCGATGATGCGTAAGTCTTACCTTTGGGAGAATATGAGACAACTAAGACTTGTCCGTAATATGAGGGCTTAGAGCGATCCATGGTTTGTTGATTACCTTCTCCGTGTTGGGAATGGCACGGAAGACACCGTGGATGATGATTACATACGGCTTCCAGATGAGATTTGTGTACCATACACCGGCGATGCCACTAATATTGATAAGCTTATTGAAAGAGTTTTCCGGATGACCCTAGAAGAAAACCTCTTGGATCCAAATAACATAACGCCCCGAGCAATTTTTTCAACTCGGAATGAGTACGTCGACAAGATTAACATGAGAATGATTGAGAGATTTCTTGGGGAGGAGATGATATACTATAGTTTTGATCACGCGGAGGATGATCCACACAAGTACTACTCTACAGAATTCTTGAATTCATTAACACCTAATGGGCTACCTCCCCATATCCTAAAGCTGAAAATTAATTGCCCTATTATATTGTTATGAAACATTGACCCAGCGAATGGTTTGTGCAATGGGACGAGGTTGATTGTCCGGGGATTCATGAGGAATGCAATCGATGCTGAGATTGTGTTGGGCCAGCAGGCTGGTAAGGGGGTGTTCCTTCCTCGAATTGCTCTTTGCCCATCAGACGATGACATCTTTCCATTTAGGTTCAAGAGGAAGCAGTTTCCAGTTAGAATTAGCTTTGCTATGACCATTAACAAGGCACAAGGACAAACTATACCAAACGTTGGTGTATACCTCCCTGAACCGGTATTTTCACACGGGCAGCTCTATGTTTCTCTTTCTAGAGCTACATCTAGAAGTAATATGAAGATTCTTACTGTACCGGATAAAAAAAAGGAAAGCCAGTCCAACTCCATTGCAAATATTACAAAGAACATAGTCTACAAAGAAGTTCTCAGCATGTAGTCCAAGGTATGAATCACTCAAGTACAATTTGGTGGCCGTAAAAATTATATCTATCTAAGAGCATCTCTAATAGATGATGTATATTTTGGTGCTCCAAACCGGTGATGTAAAAATTTACATCACAAATTTACATCACCAAAAGGTGCTTTTTACATCTCCAAAAAAGGCTCAACTCCAACAGATGGTCCAAATTTACATTTTCGTTTGTCTAAATATACTACAGACCTGACCATCATATATATGCAGTACTGATTACCTGATTTCCTTTTAGGTGAGAAGATGGATGAAGTCAGAGCTCAAGGGCCAACGTTGTTAGCACATATGGTTTTGAGCAAACAACTAAAAAAGGCTGTACTAAAAGAAGGTACAACTTTATCTAGATTGTGTATGTTCATGGATATAATGAAACCAAATAAGGCTGCAACTAACATGTTATATAGTCTTTCAGTTATGAACATTATGGCACTAAGGGCTCAAGTTCGGCAAGTGTTTGTACAAAAGATAGGGTAAGTGTTGGAGGCTATACTGGAGGAGGCGATTACTTTTCTCAGTTCTTAGTGTTTTTTCTTTCAGGTTTGCTATTTCACATCTAGATGTGAGATATTATCTCACATCTAACTCCCTCATTCTTAGAGACAAAACAAATCTATGAAAGACTTTGAAAAAATAAATAAATAATGAGGGAGTTAGATGTAAGAGAGAGTTAGATGTGAGATATCTCACATCTAGATGTGACATAGATAGACCCTTTTTTTTTTCTGATATCTCTTGGGTTTCAATTTTCTGTAACATTGCCCGAAAAGTTGCGACCCGCCGCTCGCTCTGCTGCGACCTGCGATGGTACGGTACGAGACATGGACACGTGTCAACGGCGATGCTCCGAGCTACGGGGCACTTTGGCGACCCGGGTGCGGCGTTCTGGCAAGAGAATGAGATGAGGGACGCCTGCGGCCGGCGATGCGGCGAGCGGTGCTGCAATGGTCGCCGGTGCCTACTGCGGCAGGCGGTGCTATGCTACCATCGGTTAGCCGTAGGGTAGGTGGTGATCGATCGGTCCTCCCATCGGTTAGCCGACGGCTATCACCGGCCTACTAGTAGTATTATTTTTGGGAAGCACACACGACTTTTCCTTGCCTGTTCAGGTCAACAAGACACACCTCGCCCCGTGGCTTCCTCCTGCTCCCGTTGATTTCTTGGCAGCGTCCGTCCGCAGCTAGAAACCAAAGCACACTCGTCTTCTTCCTTCCCCATTCTGTCAGCTACTCTTCTTCCTCCTCCTCCCGCTGCGAGCGATCCATGGACGCATCGTCGTCGGAGGACCGCCAGTCGCCACGCAGCAGGCAGCTGCAGCTGCAGGGCCCGCGCCCCCCGCGGCTGTCCGTCAGCAAGGACTCCCACAAGGTCAGGAAGCCGCCCGTCGTGCCGCTGCCCTACGGAGCCCGGCAGCAAGCCCCCAACAACCGCCACCAGCAAGCTCAGCCGCGGGCGCCGGTCATCATCTACGACGCCTCGCCCAAGGTCATCCACACCCAGCCCGGCGAGTTCCTGGCGCTCGTCCAGCGCCTCACCGGCCCGGGCGCGCCGGCCCAGTACTCTAACTCTACCGAGGACGCGGCGGGGCCCTCTGCCGTGCCGCCGCAGTTCCAGCCGCAGGAACTGCCTTTCTCGCCGGCAGCGAGGTACGCCGCGATCGAGAGGTCCGTCCGACCGCTGCCGCCAGGGCCCGCGCCCTACGCCGCCGGCTCCTGGCTGGACCTGGACGGCTTCGCGGAGGTCCTCGGCCCGGGACGGCCCGGGATCCTCTCGCCCGTGCCGTCGGCGCTGCCGGCGGCGGCCTCGGCGGGGCTGTTCTCGCCGCTGCCGTTCGACACCAGCTCCCTCTCCTGGCTCAACGACCTGAGCCCGTTCCTCGCCTCCGCCAGCGCCCGCGACGCCTCGAGCCCCGGCGGGCTGCTGCTTGCCACGCCCACCGTGCCCTCGCCGGGGATGATGATGAGGTTCTTCAGCGATTTTCCGGACCTGTAAATTAACCTGATTTGATTTGATTTGTTTTTTTTCTTTCTGCGTTCGGGTTTAAATGGCCGCCTAAGAACCAGCGAGTAGTAGGTGCACTCGTGAGCTACGTCTCTGGGTGGTTGGCTAATCAATCAGAAAAAAAATGCTCCTGATTGAGTATTAAATTGAGTAGATAGACATTGCTCCTCTTAATTGATTGACATTGTCAACTGATCGAGTACTAGTGTAGGTTGTGCTAATCTTGTTTCAAGATTATTGACTCTTGGGAGCCAACCACCTTTGGTGGGTGGTTCTTTCAATTAGTTCTAATTGTGTTACGTACTTGCAAACGAAGGTGTGATATGTTGTTTCCTGCCCTTATTTTAAGTTTGATGGTTACTATGCTTTGAAAGGCCTGTGTTACTTGGATATAACAAGACTAAATTGGGCTAGTTTCAGAACAGCTATGCGTATGATATACTCCTACCTGAAGTAAAGTCCGATTCTTGTAGTACGAATGCACTGCCTCTGTAGATAATATAAGAACGTTTAGATCACTTTAGAAAGTACGATGCAGGTCCAAGCCATACATATTGAAAAAGGAGCCAAATTCAATGGCGTGACTTGTTTGCGGTACCAAGTTTGGATGCAAATGATCGTATAGCACCGCTCGGCTAGTTTTGTGGTTCTCATGCTTGGTTCCATTTCATCGGTCATCAAATTAGACAAAATGCTTAATTGCTCGTGCGTTTATATGGGAGCGTACATATTCTAATAATTCGGCATCGCTTGTGTTTAACATATACCTTTCGGTGTTTATACTTCTTCTTCTTTGGCGTTGTCATCATTCTTTTCTCTTTCTTCTTATTCCGTTCACTTTTCACCACCACACACACACGCTCGCCACCATTGTTTTTTTTAGCAAATGGGGTTTCCTCCCAATTTCTATAATAGAAACCATAGAGATCAGCCTTTTTCATCGCAAACCAAATTGTGATTAACAACCAAGAAAAAAACATGCAAAATCTCCTGGCAGCAATTGGACGACGGTAGATATGTCTTCAGTTTTTTCATCTCTTTAGCCACTTCTCAGTGTGGGGCTCCAAGACGCCATCCTTTTGTTGCATTGAAGACCTCATTTGCTACCCACTCAAGCAGTTTTACCCCCATATCACTCCCCTAGTCTTTCCTGTTTTTCCATAAATTCATCCAAGAGTTATTCAAAGCATAGGTTCTATGCAGAATAACAAAAGGATCAAGTACCCTTTTCTGTTGAAAGTATAGATCATTTCTATGGTTCCAGATGGACCAAAGGATAGCACATATACACACTGAAATCAACATTTTCTTATCTTTACCATAGTTCTTCAACCAAGTAGTGAAGAGAGTGTTCATGTTCTCGGGGGGCATTCAAAATAAAGGTGCATTTCAAATAAAGAGATTGTAAGTTACATATCTGAATTCGTGACATTAAACTTGAGTTCGATTGATAAATGTACCACTCGGTAGGAACAAGGGCATAGTCAAGCTGGGTCCAATAGTCTTCCTAATACCATTGTTGAATGCATAATTAGCCTCATCGTACGACGCTAACTCCAATTAATCAGCATGAGTCCAAGTACCCTTCAACACCAGTCGATACTCCTTTCAAAGCCACACCAGATGATGGAGATACGCACGTTCGTTGTTGTCGGTCTCACTGTTTGTATCAACTCGCCTAGTCCTTTCAAAGCAGGTGTGGGTGAGTAGAGGGATGGCTAGGCCAGCGATGGGAGTACGGTGGGGCGGTGAGGCCTGCGCGGCAGCACAGCCGGCCGGGGGAGGAGGGAGCAGGCAGTCCCGCCGGCGCTTGTTTGAGCGGCTGGAGCAGGAAGAGCAGAGATTGAAGAAGCACGACGGCCGTTGGATGGACATCCAACAGTCACTGCTTGTGCGTCAACCTTTTTTTAGGAAAGCCTCAAATCTGTAGAAAACAGCATACAACCCATCTGCAATTATTTTTAATAATTTACAGCCCATTTGCTAACTCTTAAGGTTTTTTTGAGCCCATATTCTTTTCGTTAGCATTACAGCCCATATTGTGGCCATGGTTAAAAAATTATACGAAATTTTGCATATTTTGGTGCGGTCCGAAATGTTTTTAATTACGAAATTTCGACTCACATTCAAACTGATTTTAAAATTAAATATATATCAATATAAAATCCAACAAATTCTCCATGCATAAAAATTAATGTAATTTAAAATCTCGAAATGAAAAAAAGATATTTGAAACTAATTGCCAGTTTGATGTGTTTTAAAAATGTACAACCAATTTCTCATTACTGATGGGCCATTTTCTCGGCCAGCCGAATGAAAGCTCTCCTCGTCTTGAAAGATTTGCAGCCCAACAGGCCTGACAAAGCGACTTACTTGGCAAATCACAAAAAAACTGGGCTGTGGCCGTGGACCCAGCTGTCAGCCTCTCCACGTACAGTACTCTTCCGATGGAATGTCGTTGACCACATTGACCACGCCGCGCCGAGAGCACCAAGGCGGTGGATGACGGCGAGGCCTAGGAAGGGGACGACGCGGAGCCGGGGAAGACGTGGCAGTGGATGCCCACGTGGAGAGGAGTACGGGGGTTCAGTGGTTCGGCTGCGATGTGAGGCTGCCGTCGCCGCAGGGCCTGGCTAGCGGTGGGAGTAGTAGGGGGCGATGAGACCTCAACGGCAGCACAGCCGGCCACTGGAGGCAGGAGCAAGCGGTCTCCCCGGCGCTGGTTTGGGCGGCTGGTGCAAGAAGAGCAACGATTGAAGAAGCAGTAGGACCGTTCGATTCAAATCCAACGGTTACTACTGCTAGAATCGTTTGTTGACTAAGTTGACAAGCCCTGCGTACGCGTCAATGTAGTAGGCCCACAGGTCAGCCTCCCAACCGGTGCGCCCCAGATGTCAGTGGGAGGAATCATTTTTTTCGCGTAATAAGGAGGCAGTTGATTGCGTGCGGTCAGGCCAGCGGAGGGAGTAGGGTGGGCCGGAGAAGCTGCAGCGGCATCACAGCGGGCCACAAAAGGAGGAGCGAGCAGTCCACTTGGCGCTAGTTTAGGCGGCCGGGCGCAGAAGATCAGATATTGAAGAAGCACGTCGGCCGTTGGATGGACATCCAACAGTCACTGCTGCTAGAATCGTGTGTTCACTGACAAAGCCTTGCGTAAACAAGTCAGCCGTTTGCAATTATTTTATAATTTTTACTCATTTTCTAATTCATATGGAATTTATTGCAGCCCGTTTTCCATTTTTTGAATTGCTGGCCATTTTCTGGTTAGTATCAGTGTCAAAAAATAACTAAATATGTGGTAATTTTTGAAAATTCACAAATTTTTGCTGGGGAACGAAATATTCTTAATCTAAAAATTAATAGCCATAATTTAAAAATAAATTAGTACTATGTCATGTTAAATCCAATGAAATACGTATAAGATATCAGTGAAGAACAAAAACAAAAAAAACTGATATCCCATTTGCTATAAATTTTTTGGAATTTTCAACCCCTTTTGATATTACTTTTAACAGACATTGACCATACTCTTTGGCCAGGACAGAATGCATCCCTCCTCATCTTGAAAGATTTGCAGCCCAGTAATTCGGAGAAAACAAATAGGCCTAGCTTGGGTATTCTTCAAAAAGAGATACTGGGCTACCTATTTTCCCAAAGAACTGGTGCATGAGCATTTAGCTTTACTTATTTATTTACTTATTTATGTTTAGAGGACCATGAGCATGTACCTGGGCCGGATTCATTTGAGAGCCTCCCTTCCAGTTAATTATGGGCTTCTCTATTGGGCCTTCATCAGTGGGCTGCATCTTATCAACAAATGGAAAATGTGTTCCGTACGAAAAATAGTATGAGCTACGTACGGTACGGGGCACTAAAGGATCGAACCGTGCAACGACTTCCAAAACATTGTGTTTGTCGTTCTAACAACACATTTATTCAACCAACAGACAAAATATACTACTGATTGTACATTGAAAACAGCAGCAGTAGCAACCAGGGCTGGGGGTGCAACAGAAGCAGTAAGCAGGCCAGAAGAGTGAGGACGCATCTCTCTCTTCCAAACCAAACATCAGCCATCATTACAAAAGGGATACCAAAAAAGAACAAGTGTATGCATCAAACTAAATAAAGATCCTACTACACCAAGTGTACGCATCTAACTAACTGGCTCAGTTAGACATTACTATTTATTAAGCTGTGGAGATTGGCTGACGGCTTGAACCAGATGGGTGCCTGACGGGGGAAACTCCAGCCAGCAGGTCGAAGTCTGATACTTGCGACCCTCTCTCCTACTTTGGGCTGCAGAGCGTGGCGGCATATATCAGGGTATGGTGCATGCAAAGACGCATGATACGTTGTGTACACACAGTTTTGCCTGATGAACGAAATCGCGCTGCCATCATGATCCTTGCCGTCGGTTATCTCCTGGTTAATCGGATAATTCAGTCTGACAAACAGAGAGCATGCACCAAGGCTACTTACCAGCCTCCAGGCAGAAATTCATGAAGGCCCAGAGAAGCTGGGATCCTGTTCAAAGACCTTGCAGTGACTGTGATTGTATTCCGCAAAACAACACGTCCGGTATGTGCGAACGATCATCAATCTTTCACCATCGTCTGATCGAGCCAGGAACCACCTGCAACTGCCATGCCGCTTTTCTTTGAAAGGTTCTGGGATTAGGAAGGGTAGGGACACCAGGCGGCCTACAACATCATATCAAGTTGGAGTCAAACAAAAAAGGGCTCTTGATTTAGTCAATCTTAAGAACAACATGTTATGAGCATGACTATTTTTTTAGTAAATGTTGACAGTAATATAAGCAAGCCATCATGATATCATAGGAAAGTAACATACTGTTGTAACAGCCGTTTGTAGCGATATTCGGAGTAGGCCAGCAATACGTCCAGCCATAGAAGGAGTCGACAGCGTAAATGAAGCCCTTGTGTTCAATGGCATCGAGAGAACCATGGAGGATGTATGATCCTGCGATGGGCGTGCAGATTTATCCACTTACCGCATGACTGTCGAGATAGGCGAGACCGCGGTTGAAGAACGCAATTATCCTGAAGTCTTTATAATTCCACAGATCTTGTGGGCACTTGGCGATTACAACCTTGAGCGAATCAAACTTGGTATCATGTTGGCTATTGTAAGATTCGAGTATTCGGGCGCGGTGCCAAAGCGGTGGCAGTGTTAATCGAAGGAAGGGGATCAATCGCGGGTGTAGACCTCCACGAGCATCCGGTTGCGCGACCGTCGACGAGCACCATCAAGGCGTGTTCGCGCCGACCAGTACATACCGTTAATGTAGCCGAGGCTGACGGGATCGGATCGCGATAAAGGGGTTGATGCTCGCCACCCTCGATCGTTATGCTGCGTGACACGCCGTTTACAAGATCGGCGGCATCGGCAAGCAAGGAGCTGGCTTAAAAGCTCCGGCCTGAGGGCTTTGAGTAAACTGTACAGCCCCGACGAGCACGCGGCGAGCGGCATGGTACTGAGATTATCCACACGCGAAACAATGAGCTTGATTACCTCTGTGTGGGAGCAAATTCCAGCCACTCTTTCGGTGGACCCTGCTCGGTTCTGCCATTGTTAGTGCTTGGGTTTCGGCCGAGGGGGGAAGGCGCCTTAGCTCCCAGCGGGGATGGAAGCTTGGACGAGATTATGTGCGGACAAAGATGGAGAAGCGAATATGTGCTGCGGGAAGTGGACAGGTGATGATGACTACAACACGCCGCTTGACTTACGAGACACATACCAGCAGCGTAGGGTCATATCGATGCCAAACAACTGGCTTGAGTGATCACAGTACTGGTACTCCCTACAGTACCTACTACAGTACTATGCCCTAGCTTGCTAGAGTAGAGTAGTAGAGTAGGACTCTGCTCTACTACTAGCACCGGAGGAGTAGTAGTATATTGTAATATAAAATAGTTACAAACTTCAATGCCCGAGCGTGGAACGACTATGAATCGTGCTCAAAGACCGTGTCTACGTGGTGTTTGGACTTATATGCAAAAAAATAGCAAGATGCCCGTGCATTGCACGGCACACCATCATCACCAACTCGGTTTTTTCTCTACTCCTACTCCTATAAAAGACTCAGTTGGTGATGATGGAGGCGAGGAGGCGTGTTCAGCGGGGCGTGCAGCGGACGGCGCAACACTATTTAATTTGTTATAAAAAACAAAGAAGAGTAGTAGAGATAGAGACATAGGGAGGAACACGAGGTTGTGGGAGATAAGGATGAACGAGGCAAGGCCTTATCTATAAATGTGGAGAGAGGTGCGGGTATCTTTTGTAAAATTGTCATAGTTGGCTTTCTATCCGTCAGATATAGATCGGACGGTCTATATTACAAGATGGCAGGCATACCATCATCACCAACTCGGTATTCTATAAGAGTAGATATATATAGATATAGATAGATAGAGACTAGGGAGTACTAGTAAGGACACCATCTACTGCTTCGTGTGCTACTCCTGCGCTCCATTTGGCGGCCGCAACGTCCCTTATAGCCACCCCTCCTGCGCTCCATTCGGCGGGCACTGTTGAAATCCGGGGAGCGCACTCTCGCGACTGCTGGCAGCCACGACTTCACCGACGACGACTTGATGTAGGGCGGAACCCTAAGGTGACGATCTTTCACGTTTGGAGTGGATCCTACGAGGAATCACGAAGAACACGCGGAAGCACAAGGGGAATACAGAGGAAATGAGAGAGAAATCACTCAACCAACAAGGAATCAATCACACAAGTGCTAGATCACCGAACACAAAGAGATACATATGATCCACAATCAACAAAGGTAAGGATACACGAGTAGCCGTTCTTCTCGAGAGGAGGTCTTGATGGGGTCCACCCTAGAAGGGGTCTTGAATCCGCATGGGGATCTTCTCCGTAGAGGTCTGAGCTCCGAGGAGAAGTAACCAAGTGGATGAGCAAGGCTCTCACACAAACATGAGCTAAACTAATGCTAACCCTAGAAAGGTGGGGAAGAAAGAGTATATATAGTCTAGGGGGGCGAAGCGGTACAAGGGCTGCGGCCCCAAACGAAGTCAACACACAGGCGTCGGACGTCCGGAAGGCGTCGGACGTCCGGAGGCTCGGGACGGTCCGGACGTCCGGACGGGCTCGGGCGTCCGTAGAATCAGCTCTGTCGGGCACGTCCAGACGTCCGGAGGGGTCGGTCGTCCGGAGCTTCGTGTGGTCCGGACGTCCGGAAGTCGTCGATCGTCCGTGGATTCGGTTCGGCGTCGTCGGTAGGGCGTCCCGAGGCTTCGGTCGTCCGTAGTTTTGGTTCGGCGGCAAAGTGCGGACGTCCGAGAGTCCGGTCGTCCGGGTCCTGGGACTCGTCGGACGTCCGGGTAGCATCGGACGTCCGATGCCTGTAGCTTCTGCTGCATCACTTCTTCTTGTCCATCATGCTTGGGGTCCTCGCCGTCTTGGCTCTTGTATGTAGTTGTTCCGTGGCTCGTTTCTAGGCACCTGATCACACATAGAGTTTCCGAATGAGGTAGTAGCCATGTCTCGTGAGTAGGAGAAGGGAGTTCGGAGAGGAGCGAGTTCACCTTATCTTTAATAGCCTTAGCTCGGGCTCGAGTCATGGGTCCACGTGGTATGGAGGAAGATGTAGGTGCGTCCATGGGGATGAGTGAGGGATGCTCCGCATCATCTCCCCCCCCCCTTGAGAGAGATCCGACCTCGGATCAAAAGCTTCATCTCCCTGGTATGGTGCGAGGTCCTTGACGTTGAAAATGTCGCTCACATTGTACTTGTCTCGAGGTAGGTCGATCTTGTAGGCGTTGTCGTTGTAGCGTGCTAGCACCTTGAAAGGTCCATCGGCTCTAGGAAGAAGCTTGGACTTGCGTTCTTTGGGGAAGCGGTCCTTGCGAAGGTGTAGCCACACTAGATCACCAATGTTGAAGACCATGGGTTTCTTGTTGACATTGAGCTTGGTCGCTATTCGTTGTACTTGGCGCTCGATGGTTTGTCTTGTATCCTCATGCATCTTCTTGATGTAGCTTGCTCGTGCACTCGCATCCATGTTGGTGCGCTCTTGTAGAGGGAGAGGTAGAATGTCCAGTGGGGACAACGGGCTGAAGCCGTAGACGACCTCGAAGGGGGACTTGCCGGTAGTCGAATGTCTTGCACGGTTGTAGGCGTACTCGGTGATGGGTAGACATGCTTCCCACTCCTTGATGTTCTTCTTGATCAAGACACGAAGTAGAGTGGATAGTGTGCGGTTCGTCACCTCCGTTTGGCCGTCGGTTTGAGGATGGTATGCGGATGAGAACAAGAGCTTGATTCCGAGCTTGGCGCATAGGGTCTTCCAAAAGTAACTCAAGAACTTGACGTCACGATCGGAGACGATTGTCTTTGGTACTCCATGGAGTCGCAAGATTTCCCTACAAAATAGATTTGCAATATGTGAAGCATCGTCTATCTTGTTGCAAGGAATGAAATGTGCCATCTTAGAAAATCTATCCACAACAACAAACACGAAATCCTTTCCATTTTGAGTTCTAGGCAAACCAAGTACAAAATCCATGCTAATGTCTTCCCAAGGTTGATAAGGAATAGGAAGGGGCATGTAAAGACCATGGGATTGAGCTTTAGACTTAGCTTTGCGACAGGTAGAGCAACGGTTGGTGAAGCGTGAGACGTCACGGAACATCTTGGGCCAAAAGTAGTTCTTGGAGAGCGTGGTGAAAGTCTTGTCGCGTCCAAAGTGTCGCATAAGTCCTCCTCCATGAGCCTCTTGCATAAGTAACAAATGAAGAGAAGACTCGGGAATGCAAAGTTTGTTAGCTCTCATAAGATAATCATCCTTTATGTAGTATCGTTCCCAAGATGTGTGTGTCAAACACTTAGCATAAGGAGTAGCAAAAGAAGGATCATGCTCATACAAGTATTTTATATGCTCAAAACCAATAACATTCAACTCAAGTTGAGTGATAAGCATGCATATGCGTGAAAGTGCATCGGCAACTACATTTTCTTTACCCTTAATGTACTTGATGACATATGGGAAAGATTCAATAAATTCACTCCATTTGGCATGACGCTTGTTCAACTTAGTTTGGCCTTTTAAGTACTTAAGCGTTTCATGATCGATATGGATGACAAACTCATGAGGTCTAAGGTAATGTTCCCAAACATGTAGCACACGCACTAAAGCATACAATTCTTTGTCATAGATGGGATAATTAATTTGAGCGCCGGATAGTTTTTCACTAAAATAAGCAATGGCTCGTTTTTCTTGCATCAAAACTCCGCCAATTCCGGTACCACTTGCATCACAATGAACCTCAAAAGTTTTGTCAAAATTGGGCAAAGCAAGAATCGGAGCATGAGTAAGCAAAGACTTGAGCTCATCAAAAGCGGTTGATTGCAAAGTTCCCCAAACAAAGGGAGTATTGTTCTTACTCAAGGCATGCAAAGGAGCGGCAATTGTGCTAAAATCTTTCACAAAGCAACGATAAAAACCCGCAAGACCAAGAAAGCTACGCACTTGTTGCAAATTGGTGGGTTGGGGCCAAGTTTTAATTGCTTCAATTTTAGATTCATCAACATGGACACCCTTTGAGGATACTACAAAACCCAAGAAAACCACTTTGTCAACACCAAATGTGCATTTTTTCATGTTTGCATAAAGACTTTCCTTGCGAAGGGTTTGCAAAACAGCCCTAACATGATTAAGATGTTCTTTTATGGTTTTGCTAAACACAAGAATATCGTCGAAGTAAACCACAACAAAGACTCCAATGTACGGACGAAGCACATGATGCATAAGACGCACGAAAGTACCGGGAGCTTCCGATAGACCCATAGGCATCACTAACCACTCATATAAACCAAATTTGGTTTTGAAATCAGTTTTCCATTCATCACCCTCTTGATTGCGCCGTTCGCGATTACGGTTGGCGAAGGCTCGACTTTATTCTTGAAGGGCACGTTGCGCCTCAAGAGCTTCCGCTTCTCGTTGTTGTTGTTGAAGATGTTGAGCCTTGGCGTCTTGTTCGTCTTGGTGTAGACGCGCTCGTTCTTCCTCTTGGCGCCGTAGTCGTTGTCGTTCTTGAGCTTGGGCAAAAGCGGCTTGGTTTGATTGAGGACGAGGGACTTGCTCATCGACTTGCTCTTGTGAATGCTTGTCATGTAGCGGGTTGCGAGATGCATGACGATCTTGACGTGCGGCACGACGAAGAGTGTTCGAAGTAGGTGTACTTGAGTCGTAGAAGGTGTCGTCGGAGTGTTGACTCGAGCGGCTCCGTCTTGAGGATGAAGAAGTGGAATGATGCAGGTTTCTCATTAAGGCGCGGATCTTGTCCATTCTTGTATCATTCTCTTGCTTGTGAGCGTCGAACTTGTTGTCGAAGTAGTCTCTTGTACGTTGCTCGGAGAGTCGCAAGTCGGTGGCGAGGTTGTCGATGCGGTTGCTCATTGCTTGTTGCTCTTGGTGCAACGCTCGTTGTGCACCAAAGAGGTGGTTCTTGGTGACGTATGAGGACATGTCGTCGTCTTGCTCGATGAAGAGTGGGTTGGTAGAAGTACTTGGCCTATCCATCATTCCAAGCAAAAAATGTGAGTGGTAGAAGGAGAAGAACTTATACCAATGTACCTTTGACCGAAGTTGATGATGAATCAAGTTCACTCAAATGCGGACAATGAAATAGCACTATTGGTACCAATCCTTGTCGGTTCTCACACCTACACAAATAAAAGCTTATGGTGGAGCTTGGTGAGGATGGTGGCACAAAATTTGATGCAATTGTAAGTAGCGTCAATAATGTTGGAAAAGGTACACAAATTTGTAAATGCAAAAAGTAGACCAAGCAAATAGTGGTACACGGAAACACACACGCAAATAGATAAGTGGGATTGTGCAAACCAAAAGTGAGCCAAAATGTGGAATCCACGAAAATGCTCTTGTTGCACAATACTAGAGAGACGCTAGCACGATTGCACAATAGGCGGATACGGAACTTGTGCACAACCTACTATGCAAAAATGCAACTATCTCTATCCCACGTATGCTATATGTATGGTATTTCGGTGCTATGATCCAAGATGATCCAATATGACAATCTTAATGTAGTATGATGCTATGGTTCTTGCTCATAAGCTCTTTGCTTATCTTTCCTCTTTTCTTAAAAGCTTGGGTGGCTCTTTCACTTTTGAGCTCTTTTCTCATGCAAAACTTCACGAACTAAGATAGCAATTGTGTATGCTATGACAACTTTGTGACACACAAATGGATCCCAAGGTATGTATGCTATGGAGTATGATCACTAATGTGCACAAGTCATGTTGCCTGCAATACTCAATGGCTAGTCTCGATGGGTAAGCTACGCAAAAGTAGGGACAATGTGGGTATCAATGCAAATGCAATGTTTGACAAAGATGTCGTCGAAGTTACCGTCCTTGGCGATGATGAGACCCTTGCGAAGTTGAGCCGTGGTGATGATGAAATCGAACCGTACCTAGATAGCCGAAACACAAAAGGATACGGGAGCCACAACTCAAAATCTCAAAGACCAAATTGTGTCAAAATCGTCATAGGAGGTATCGGGGAAGATGGTGGTGTATGTGGGTTTGGAAGAGGTGGTGGAATTTGGGGTTGTGGTGGTGGCGAACTGACAAAGTTCAGTTTCGTCAGGGTTTTACGGATGTCCGGGATTTTACGGTCGTCCGATCGTCGTCGGACGTCCGACCTTTTCCGGTCGTCCGGAGCCTGGGCGAAAATCGGGCTCGGGAAGAACTGCGAGATTTCGGGGAAGAAGGAAATGGTGAGGTCGAAATCGAGTGATTTGGTGGATGGAAAAGGGTGGGGAAGGAGGGAAAAGCTAGATCCACACGTAGCAACTCAAATCCAGGGACCAAATCCAACAAAATCTCAACTCACAAACAAATTACAAAAAAAAATTGGGGCTATTTTTGGTGGGGAATTTTCGGAATTAGGACGAAAACAACAAAATCAAGCTAGAAAAAGAGGGGTAGGGGCTCCAAAAACTTGATCAACGTGGCTCTTGATACCAAGATGATGTAGGGCGGAACCCTAAGGTGACGATCTTTCACGTTTGGAGTGGATCCTACGGGGAATCACGAAGAACACGCGGAAGCACAAGGGGAATGCGGAGGAAATGAGAGATAAATCACTCAACCAACAAGGAATCAATCACACAAGTGCTAGATCACCGAACACAAAGAGATACATATGATCCACAATCAACAAAGGTAAGGATAAACGAGTAGCCGTTCTTCTCCGAGAGGAGGTCTTGATGGGGTCCACCCTAGAAGGGGTCTTGAATCCGCTTGGGGATCTTCTCCGTAGAGGTCCCGAGCTCAGGAGAAGTAACCAAGTGGATGAGCAAGGCTCTCACACAAACATGAGCTAAACCAATGCTAACCCTAGAAAGGTGGGGAAGAAAGAGTATATATAGTCTAGGGGGCGAAGGGGTACAAGGGCTGCGGCCCCAAACGAAGTCAACACACAAGCGTCGGACGTCCGGAAGGCGTCGGACGTCCGGAGGCTCGGGACGGTCCGGACGTCCGGACGGGCTCGGGCGTCCGTAGAATCAGCTCTGTCGTGGGCACGTCGGACGTCCGTAGGGGGTCGGTCATCCGGAGCTTCGTGACGGTCCGGACGTCCGGAAGTCGTCGGTCGTCCGTAGATTCGGTTTGGGCGTGCGCCGGTCGGACGTCCGGAGGCTTTGGTCGTCCGTAGTTTTGGTTCGGGCGGCAAAGTGCCGGACGTCCGGAGAGTCCGGTCGTCCGGGTCCTAGGACTCGTCGGACGTCCGGGTAGTGTCGGACGTCCGATGCCTGTAGCTTCTGCTGCAACACTTCTTCTTGTCAATCATGCTTGGGGTCCTCGCCGTCTTGGCTCTTGTATGTAGTTGTTCCGTGGCTCGTTTCCAGGCACCTGATCACACACAGAGTTTCCGAATGAGGTAGTAGCCATGTCTCGTGAGTAGGAGAAGGAATTTCGGAGAGGAGCGAGTTCACCTTATCTTCAATAGCCTTAGCTCGGGCTCGAGTTATGGGTCCACGTGGTATGGAGGAAGATGTAGGTGCGTCCATGGTGAAGAGTGAGGGATGCTCCGCATCACGACTTCTTCCCCGACCTCGGCAACCTCTTCCTCAACAACATGGGCAACAACCTCAACGCCAACGGTGCTGCTCCTATTGCACATATGTGTTTCTGTCCTTCCTGTTCGAAATCGTGGTAGAATTCATGTTTCTACTCTGTATCCTACTACTATGCTAGTCCACATGATTAGTTTCATCTCTGTTATTGCCATCATGATTTATTTTGTGCTTGTTCGGATTAAATCTCGTAGTAACTTGCTCATATATTCAACTGGCGCAACGTCCCCTACAGCCACTCCCGTTTCATGGACGGCCTGGTCGATGCCTCCAAGGAGCCCTTCGTCCACTACTATGAGTGCCCGATGCCGTTTTGTGGCTCGCCGGCGGACATGGTGCATCACCTCACGGATGCGTGCAGCGGTCACTTCTGGCCCTTGGCGGAGAACATCAAGTACGACAGGTGCTACCGGTTCACCATGCCAGAGTCGCTGGAGGATCACCGACGCCTGCTAGTCTCGGAGGAGGACGGCAGCGTCTTCCTCTTGATCGTGGGCACCGGCGAGGCCCGCTCAGGCCGCTTCCCCATCTCTGTAACGTGCGTCAGGGGCGTCGCCGCTGACGCTGACACTGACACGAGGCAGATGTACGGGTGCGTGGTCACTGTTACTACCCCTCCGGATCGCGTGGGCGGCGACACCGGCCTCATCAAACGGACTTGGACTCTGGGGAGCTGGGACTATCCCGCCAATGTGGACTTGGAAAACCCATGGCATCCGTTCCATCCTTTACCCGCCGACGCGGTGCACGGGGACTCCAAGGAGGTTCACCTGGACATACGCATTATCAAGTGCACTTAGAAAACATGCAGTGTGTGTGTGGGCGCTTATGGCTCGTGTCTTTGCCGCTTTTGATTCTGTAAGCTTGTCGTTAAACTTGAGTGGCTTTCGTCGCAGTCCTTCCTTTGAACTGCTCCTCTCAGTGAGCTGATGTAAGACACTTTGGGTTTCATTTGATAATGGAACCGGGGAGGAGCCTCCCTGTTCTTCTAAAAAAATTATGCATTATCAAGTTAAATGTTGATCATTAGTCTTCGCTCAATGTAATCCGCTGTCTAAGCATGTGGAGACGTCCATGCAGGATCTTGCTCTATTGGAGTATCACGCATGAATAAAAGTGTATCCGTTTATGGTTTAGTCTAGAATCTTCCATGTATGAATTTTTACTACGATCTTGGTGAAAGACTTACGATGAACCATTTCTTACATCTCCTCTGCCCCCTTGCAAGTCATCCTGATTTAATCCCTCCGTCTAGGTGTATAAGGGCATGGTTAATATTACTTAATAGTATAGCCAACTCTTGATTATAAGAAAGTGCCATGTCATCTGTAGCCAACATGTATAACAATCGATACTCAAAAGCTAATTCTTAAAGATCATTTCTTGCAAAGCACAATAAGTGTTATTTCTTCACAAGTTTTGGATGCAGGTTGAACAGTTGAACACTTTTGTTTGCAAAAGATACCTTTTTATCTATTTCACCCGGATGTTTGTGAGCTCTAGAGATGAGATAATATCCGAAGAAACCTATCGATACCCGTTACACATGAGATGACCCCCACATCCTTTGTCAAAATAAACAACTCCCCGATCAATGCATTTCACTCTTCGGTGCAACGCACAGGCACCTTACTACTATAGATTAGTACAACCAAAAATTGAACTAACATTATATATAGTACGATAAATACTGATGCATGTCACCTAAAATTATATCATTCGAAACTATGTTCAAATACGAATCCAACGATATAGTTTTTGTTGACATGCACTAACATTTTGTCAGTTAAATCTTCAGTCAAATTCAATGGGGGACTAATAAACCACGATCGATGTAGTACAAGTGTAGAGGGCGGCGCTGCATGGGAGTCTCACCTCTCACCTCACTCGTGGCGCGGCAGTAAAGCCGTCATATCACAAAACCCAACCACTCCCAGTAATAAGTGGCCTGGTAAAATAAACAGACAAGCAACCATCACATCCCTCCGTCTTTTTTGCATTTCATCTCTCTACATTTACTTTCTCCGGTTCATCTCGCACACTCGATCCCTAGCTACTACTCCTAGGGCCAGTTCTTTTGGCGGCTTCCCCAGCTTTTCCCATAAGACTAGTCACAGTGGAGAGTAACAATAAGGCGCCTCACTCATTTATTTGGGCTTCTAAACTACTACTTCGTTCTGGTTTATTCCTCACCATTATAATTTGTGCTAAATTTTGACCAAAGATTTAGCAAATAAACATTAATGTTTCTCGTTTTCTCCTCCTCCTCCTTGGTCACGGTGCACAGCCTAAGATGACTTACTCACCTATACGGATGGAGTAGTGCATGTGACATGCACTAACATTTCATTAGTTAAATTTATGATCAAAATTTGACATAGATTACAATGGGGACCAATAAACCAGGACGGAGGTAAGTAGTTATAGGATTACTAATCTAGAAGCCTAAAAGAACTGGCCCCTGGTACTCCTACTAGTAGTAGTACTCATGTTGGAATTCCAATTGCCCGGCACAACTTGCTAGGCAAAAAAATTAGATACAGGGTGTAGGAAGCGGTTTGGGAATTTGCATGCCTTTCCAACCAGTGAGATACTCCGTACAAAGTACGACAGAGAAATAACGACAGATAAGGAAGCTAAAAGTAAATAATCAAACGAGCATTTTTGCATTTGTTTTGCATTGAATCGTTTCACAAGCTTGACTAGTGTTGTTTTTCTACTTTTACAAAAACCGCATCGTAATGTTAAAATGTGCATTTGCACGTACATAAGTAATAGTAGTACTCCCTCCGTCTAGGTGTACAAGTCTTCCCTCCTTGGTCACGGTGCACAACCAAAGATGACTTAATGACCTGGACGGAGGGAGTAGCACAACCTGCAAGCATATATCGAGAGAGACATGTAGTGCGATAGTATATAGTAAAGTTTGTGCTATATGCACGTACTTGCAAAATGCGTATGAATACACAAGGTTTCCAAACTTTCCCTTTTACATACTTAATTAAGGACGCTAAAAATTTCTGAACGTTCGGGATTTATCATTTGCGTCCCAAAACTAATGAGATCGCCTTACGAAACAAAAATTATACTCCTCCTAAAAGCCACGGCGCTCGCAGGAGCGCTTGCGGCGCGCCACGAGTGCCCTAGTGCGTGGCCGTTTCCCAGCGCGCCGACACAACGCCTCTTCCTTAGCCTCGCAACTCGTGAGGTGCTGATTGGCGGCTTGCCGACGGGCGAGCGCGATCTCACCGGTGTGGTGATCCGGCGCCAACAGGTACTCCGCCTCGCTGGAAGCGTGCACCCAGTCCATGTACCGCCAAGCATAGATGAGGCGCTTGGGCCCGACTGCACGCAGGGCGGCGGCACGGGCGTCCTCCGCCACCCTCACGGCCCTCGCACGAGCCTTCTGCCAAAGGGCCAATTGCCTGACTCTCTCGGACGCGACATAGGCCTCCCAGGCAGCTTGTTCCGCGGTGCGCTTCTCTTCCTCGGCCTTCTTCTCCGCCTCTATTTTGGCGTGCTCTGCTGGAGGCAAAGCCTCCCACAAGGCGACATCCATTTCTTTCCAAAGCTCCTCAAGGCTGGGGGGGCTTGGCGGGCAGCGCGGTGTTCTCCTCGTAGCGGGGAGCCGACGCGTCCTCCGACGCGCGTGCTGGCGAGATTGGGAACGCTGATGCGTCCACCTCAACGCGTTGCGGCGAGGAGCGGAACACCGACGCTTCCTCCTCGACTAGTGGCGGCGAGGAACGGAACGACGACGCGTCGCGGCGAGGAGCGGAACGCCGACGTGTCCTCCTCGACTAGTGGCGGCGAGGAACGGAACGGCGATGCGTCGCGTAGCGGCGAGGAACGGAGAGCGGAACACCGACGCGTCCTCCTCGACTAGTGGCGGCGAGGAACGGAACGGCGACGCGTGACCGTCCGCGCGGTGCAGCGAGGGGCACCTAGGGCCTGGGAGGGGCGATGCCATGGTGGTCGACGTGAGAGGGAGGGGGAGGAGATAGCGATGAACGTGAACGTGAGGGGTAGGATATAGCGATGTCGTCGGAGGCGCAGTATTTATAGCGAGCAATGGCACACCTACGTAACATATGGACTGAGCTGCACTGACTTAACTGCAGGTCCAGTTGCGTCACTGACATGTGGGCCGAACACCTGTTGGGCCCATATGTCAGTAAGTAACAGCTACATGGGCATATTTGATGGAGTAAATTACGGGGGAGCGAAGGGGTGGAAATATTGCTGGTCACAGCGGATTGGACGAGCGTGGGGGGAGGAGAGTCATGCATGCAGATTTGTTTCACACGGGGTGGAGTGGTGGGACCGCCGGAGGGAGAAGGAGAGTTTGGCAGGCATATTGTTTCCACACAAGGAGAGGAAAAGATTTGGAGATGAACGAGCTTCCTGCAGGTATGGGGAACGGTGCATAATAAGTCATCTTGCGTGCCGGGCTAGGTATAGTCTCAAGTCATTAAAAACATACACGCCCCACACATGTTCATATTTCAAGGTGCACTAAATTATTGCATGCGATGATTAAGGCTGGCCATAATGGTGGTATCTTAGCTGGTATCATGCACACGGGAATAGTAGCAAACATGCTGATGTGGCAAAGAATTAAAGAAGAGAGGGGGTTAGAGTAACTACTGTTCATGCATGCATTGGTAAACACATTTTTGTGTGAAGAACGACAACACTAGTTGAGTAATTTTGCAGACTTCAAAAACTATTCCACCGCCTCTACTATCTTGCTAAGAGTAGGTGAAAATTTTGCATCGAGCCCTTTAAACTAGAAGGGATGTGGTGGTACTCTAATAGCTAACCTTGTTGTGATGACAAGATAGGACATGGCACGCACCTGGACGGAGGAACTAGTCTGCATTGTGCATTTAAGTTTTGTCTGAAGTCAATGTACCTCTACTTTCACCAGAATTATAGAAAAATGTATCAACATCCACAATGTCAAATCGATATTTTTACACTCATTATAAAACGTAGTTCTTATACTCATTATAATCAGTATTGCAGATATTGATATTTTTAGTATAAATTTGGTCGTGGGATTTCATTGATGCCTGTCAAAGCGTGGAGGAAGCGGAGCTTAGGGCTTGCATTGCCGGTCACTACATAGGTATTTCTCTTCATAATCCTGTAATTTTAGAGACTGATTGCGCTTTTGTGGTAGTGTCTCTTGCATCGGGGGACTATGACAGGTCTGCTATCGTGACTCAAGATGAAAGTGTTGAGCATCTCGAAGTTGATCAACAATCTTCAATTGTCAAAGATTAGCCGTTCGGCCAATAAGGTGGCACACTTAATCGCTAAGTATAGCTTTGACAATAGATTAGATGGTATTCTTGTAAATAACGTACCGCTCTGTGTGGTGAATATTGTATCGAATGAGTGTACTGGTGTGGCTGGTTTATTAATATAAGGTGGTGTTAAAAAAGTATAAATTTGGTCAAACACTTTGCAAACAGTTGACGGGAGTAAAAAGGACCAGAGGGAGTATCATGCATGCGGAGTAGGCAAAAAAAATGCTCATTTATAGCCGGTTGAAGTCTCAAAGGGCCCGATCACGCGAGGGAGGCGAAGGTCGTGGGAGGCGCGCGGTTGACGGAATTAAGTGAAGTTACATCCACGCGCCGGCATGGCGTCTGAACAGCGAAGCTATCTTTGTCGGGCCTACGATATGGGTCTAGTAGACATGACATCTAGTGAGTCCCGCATAGTTCTCGAGAACTCTTTGGGGGCTTGCAGCCGTTTATCCACCGGGCAAGCCAGCAACCCCATGCCGTTCTCATGCCCTACTCGTCCCCGTCTTCTACTACCTTACAACAGTTCACTCCCAGTCGTCTCGTCCTTTCACATTAGTTTGCTCCCGGTTTTTGCGGGGTACAACAGTTCAACTTCTCCTAACCCTCCTCCAAAATCCATGGCCTCCCAAAATTCATGGCTTGCTCGCTTCCTACGCATGTTCAACAGTTCAACGGATGAGTGGGTCACTGAGCTAGATGTTGAGTACACCACAGTCCTGCGACGAGAGAAGGATCTAAAGGACGAAGAGAGGAAGAAGCCCGCCGTGATCCAGGTTTGTGTACATAACGTTTTCTTGGTCTACCACATATGCCATGCCGACGTTGAGTGCCAGGATTTTAAGAACTTCCTCAAGGACAAAAGAGTGAAATTCGTTACGGTAGGCTTTAAGAACGATAGGGATGTCCCGCGTCGGATAGGTCTCGTTGTAGGCCAGGCCTTCGATCTCCAGAAGGCAAGCCTGGTGTCCTCCTCTCAACCTTCAATGCTGAACCTGGCAGCAGCCATGATTGATCCTTCGTACACTAAACTGAAGAAACCTCATCACGGGTTTCATCATGCATGGGAGTCGAAGACATTAGATGAAGATCACATCTTGTACGCAGCAATGGATGCCTACCTTTGTTTAAATATCTACAAGGGTTGGATGAAGAAGCAGAGCCCGTGTCCGGTTCAAGCAAAGAAGCGTCGGCGACGAGGAAGAGGAAGAGGGACGAGGACGAAGTCGAGGACATGGACTCGGACTCTGAGTAGGTGGCAGTGCCGTCGCTCATGCTGGTTCTACTGCGGTGTCAAGCGGACTAGTTGCTTAGTTTATTTTCAAGGGTGTGTTGTGCTGAGGCCCCAGCAGAACTATGTTCAGTATGTTCTTTCTCGTTATTTGAACTCTTTAGTACGTACAGTAGTACTAGTACTATGTCTTACTACTGTTCTTCTTGCAGTTGGTACTACTGCTCGTATCTTCACTACAAAAAAATACACTTCCGTGATGATACGTGTTTGTCATAGTAGGTCGCGTTTTTTGTCATGCATGTACATCCATGAAAAATTTATGACAGAATCAAGATAGTGATACCTGTGCTGTCGTAGAAGTGTTCCATGACATTACCAAAATTATCATACGGAAGTGTCCACTTCCATGACGATAAATCGCGCGTCACAGAAGTGATTTCGTCAAGGGTGACCGACACGTGGCATCCACCGTAACGGAACGCCGTTATGCTATCGGGTCGGGTTTTGGATCCGATAACCCATTAACAGCCCCGACCAATGGGGATTTTCCACGTGTAAAATCATCATTGGCTGGAGGAAACACGTGTCGGCTCACCGTTGGGACAGATGTCATCCACTAATTGGACATAAGGCGCCTATGATACGTCGACATGTGGCACGACCCAACAGAGGCCCATTACTGTGACAAGGTCGGCCTGTTTGACTTGGTCAAAAGGTGGCGGGTCGGCCCATGTAAAGCATGTTAATGGCCTGTTCACATATAGCCCATTTACAGCCCGCTAACCCAAGGCCCGTTACGCCCTATCCGAATTAGGCCCAATAGCGTCATCTGGGCCACCCAATATGATTCTAGCCCGTTTTCACTTTTGGCCCATGTATGGCCCATGACGTCTTTCGGCCCATGTGACGCCCTATGTAACTCTTGGCCTATTAACGGCCCATGGTGAAACTGGCCCGTAATGAACAGTGTATTACTTTACACCCATTAACAGCCCGTGGTGGAACTGGCCCGTAATGAACAGTGTATCACTTTATTCCCATTAAGGGCCCGTTATTCCGTTGGGCCATTTCCAGCCCATGTTATCTTTCGGCCTTCTCAGAGGCCATTTATTCTTGGGCTCATTTCCAGCATTCGTTTACTTACGGCATGTTACTGTCATTTTCTGCTTATGGGCCAAATTCAGCCCGTGGTTACAGTCGGCCCGTTTGTGGTCCATTAACACGTTGGGCCGTTTTCATAGCGTCATGAAATATGGCCTATTAACGATGGCCCATTATGGTCGGCCCATGAACGGACGATTCCAACTCTAGCCCGTTTACGGCCATAATGCGGCCTGTTATTGGCCCATGTTTGTGTCGATCATCTTGCCCGTATAAGGCCCATTGATGATCGTCCCATAGAAGGCCCATTGTTTCTCGGCCCGTAGAAGGCCCATTGTTTCTGGCCCGTAGAAGGCCCATCGCTTCTCTGACCCGTGGGAGGCCCGGTGTCACTCGGTAAATATTAGCCCATGGTTATTGTGGCCTAGTTTTAAAAATAGGTTATTGCAGCCCAAACCTGGCCAAACGGGCCTATTAATCGTGCCGCGGCACGATAGCCCGCGCGTGCTGGCACGTCATGGGCGGCACGGCACGAGGCTACGCGGGCGGGCTCGCACGTGGCCCGCTAGGGCCGTGCACAGGCTGCTATGGCTGGCAGCGTGCCAGCCCGGCACGGCACGCACGCAGTGTCACAATAAGCGGAACATGCTACTTAAATGGCGAGTATGCTAGTACCGCCATCTTGTTATGCTTACGTGCTACTACTTTTAAATAGAAAAATCATCTTTGTGTAGTGGTGTGTCACAGGCTAGGCATGCATGCAAGCAGCCTGCTGCCTCGATGTGCCTCGTGGGCGCGTTAAGCTCTGGCGCATTTGCGCTGCGCTCACGCGACGAGATCGGCTTTTTTAAAAAAATCGGGCCATCTCGTGCGGAGCGTGCCTCACGGCCAGCACGTAGCCATGGGCCGTGCACGTGCCTAAGAGGGCAGCACGCGTGCCGGCCCGGCACGGCCCAAGTAGTTAGCGTGCCTGGTCGGGCCGTGCCGTGCCTGGCCCGTTTAACCCAGGCCGGGTCGTGCCGGGCCGGGCCGGCCCATCTGGCCAGGTATGTTGCAGCCACTAGCAAACCGCGGAAAAAGAACTGCAATGACTACAAGCAAACAAATAAACAAGACAACAAGGAAATAAATAAGCAAGCAACTTACGCTAGGCTATCATGGCTATCACACATATTACATCCACTGGGCATCAAAGTTCGCCACCAGTGCAAATAAACGCTTCGACAAAAGAATATACAAAACTAAGAGCACTTCAGAAGGCACTAGGCCTGGTCAGGTCGGCCCCCCCAAACAGCTGAAGAAGCTGACTAGACCTCAGTTGTGTCAATGATAGATGCATCAACACTAGATTTAAGGAATGATGGTGCGCACGACAGTCCTCTGACATCTTCATTGCATCTTTGACTTCAAGTCGGAGCTGAGCTGAAGCAAGCCTTTCCGCTTTAAGTTGAGACTGAAGAAGTCGAACAGATTGAGGTAGCGACTGCACAGAGGTTGTCTCACACCTTCTGGTGAGTATCTTCAACTCACTGTCTTCATCAAGACAGGACCTTGGGGTCATCTCGCTATCCTCAAGATGGTTTGGCTCACTATCTTCCCTAAAGTTCTGCCTGGCATAAGAGATACGACTCTGAAAGAGAAACAAGGAGACACGTAACAGGTTTCACAATTATAAAAGCAAATAAATGGATCTGTTCTGCATAAGGAACATGTTTTTACAACTACAATTTGAAACTGGTAGTTGTTCAAACATCCAATCGGATGTAAACAGCAAAGCAAACAGCAGTGGAGGCAATGATGCCTATCCAAATCTATACTAGAACAAAGTTTGAAGGCTTGAGAAGGATGAACTTACATTACATGTTAACACGGGTTGGACAAAGCCCTTCTCCATGTTGATGGAAGGATAATTCAATAAATTCCCCAAAGAAAATTCTTTATAAGCGTTGCCATTATTCTATATTTTGCAAAGAGTAAATATAGATCAAATAATATTGGAAGAAACAGAGGATAATGAAGCTCAGGTGCAGACTGATGATACATAATCAAATAGCAATTAATTAAGTACAACGTTACAAGAAAAAGGGAGAGAGGTACTGACAAGAGCAATGCAGACCCCATTATTTTTTTGAGATCGTATGATCCTTTGAGCAAGGAGATTCATCTGAAATTAGTTTTCATACAAGAGAGAAGGTAAGGCACAAGCAGAAATTTAGGAGTTCAAATTTTGAATTGATATCATAAACAGTACCTGACGCTGGGCTCCCAACAGTTCTAATAGGGGTTTGGCCACTGGAGTAGGGGTAAAGTGTGGTACAATTGGGCCTGTGTTTTCTGTGGCTGCTGATCTATCTGATTTAACAGGTACCACTACCTTTTCCAAATACCTAGTTTGTACTCCTTGAGGATCTGCACTCACCCTCTTCCTTTTGGACATCTATCACGAAAGAACAACATTTGACTGAAAAAACATAGTGTGACGACACATGGAATAGGTACAGAAAATGGATAGTTATGGCATATACTCATATATGATGCTTAAACTAAGCAGACGGTGTAACAAAGTAGAAGAAATGCAAGAGGTCAGATGCAAAATATGTGCGACCAATACAACTTTGCAAAGTTAGAGCAAGCACCTTTATGGGTGAATAAGATAGGCCATCCTCCACCATGCCAAGTTTGTTAACCAGTGGATTGTTCCGCAATATTCCTCTCGTGCGCCCATTCTCATATTCATTTTGATAATGTTCAATATCTGACATGCATGAAAACATAAAAACAAGTGAGATTTTCTTTGTAATGCGAAGTGATTCTAATCCAATACGCCTCCTGTAAACCCCTTTGTGCTATCTCTGCAATTCTTTTAAAAGATGCCATGCATGCTGTAATTAGTTGTGTGCATTAATATAATGTGGCCTACTCCTCAAAATATGAGAGCTCGAAGTGATGACACTTACGATGATAGCTTCAACATATAGTAAAGAAGAACAAGTCAACTGACTGACAGATTCAAAATATACTAAGGAGAACAACTCGACTGACGATCGACCGCAAGAGAAGAGTATCATCTTAAAGAAGAGCGGAAGAGCAAGCAGATTGAAGATATTACAAGTGTTTCAATACAATGTCGGTTGGCCACCCATGATGAACCGAGGCGCAGAGAAATACTATTCTTTCGGTCTCTCCATATGTGGCTCACATGCATTTGAAACTAAAGTAGGAACATTTAGCTAACCAATTAAACATCTCTCAGTTTTACTAATATCAGCAATAATATCATATATGAATTTGTACAACTAAGCTTGTTTAGCTCGATGGGTGGAGCAGTGCTATTACGACACGAACCACGTAGGCTGATTGTGGTCATCATAAAATGGGGAAAACATAAGCATGATCGATGCAGTGTTGACCGTGGCGGTGGGATGGCAGATCTGAAGCTGCAAACCGTGCAAAGGGTAGTTAGCAACCGATGTTTGCTTTGAAATAACAACTAAGATTTGGTATGGACAAGAAAGTACGGTCAACAAGTGACAAAGAAATGCAATTATGCTGTCTCTCTATATGTCGCAACATGCATTTGGAAACTCAAGTGGGACCTTTAGCTAACCAACTAAATGTGTCGGTTAACTAATATCAGTATCATATCACAATCATATTTGAACAACTAAGCTTTCAAATTCTGAGTGTTGTGTTGTTTAGCTTCAAGGGTGGAGTAATGCTAGTACGACAGAAAGCACCTACGGAGATCATAGTAGAGTAGATAAAAGGGGAAAACCCTAAGCATCAAGAGAAAAATCAGGAAAGTGGAACTAGCTGGACCAGTGGGTGGCACACATGCTTTTCGAAACGAATATAGGAACATTAGGTGACCAATTAAACGTTCTCTGTTTTAGTGATATGAGCATCATATCAGATTCGTATTTGAACACATAAGCTTTGGGTTGAGGTCTTGAGGAGCAGTGCTAGCACGACACGAAGCACCTACGATGATGGTAGTGAATATAAATGGGGGAAACCATAAGCTTTACGAGTATAGTGCCCGTGCCATGGCGGATCTGAAGGTGCAAACCGGACAAAGCTACTTCGCAACCAATGTTTGCTTTCAACTAGCCACTACGATTTGGTACGGACAAGAAAAGTACAGTAAAAAAATTATGATCTATTTTCTAGGTGAGATCAATAACTTAAGCACATATGGAAGAGTACCACCTCTCTTGCGACGCCGCGCGGCCTATCTTGTCGTTGAGGGTGCTGCGGGTGCGATGGCTGTCGGCGGCGGGGAAGAAGACTTTAGACGGCAGACGGCCGGGTCGGGGGATATATCTTGTTACCGTGGACGAGGCGGTCGTAGGAGCGGCAACGGCAAGGTGGACGGCGGCGCCGATGAAGCGAGAGGAGGCGATGAAAGGATCCTGGTCCAGCGCCGTGGATGAGAGACGTCCATCTCTTGGAGTGGACGACGGGGTAGGGGTAGTGGCTCCGGCAAGGTGGAGGATGGGGTGGCAGACGGAGGAGGCTGGCCGTAGTGCGGAGGTTGTCGTGCCGCCGACGGTGTATGAATGGGGAAATGGAGGGGAGGGGGGCGATCTCAAACTTTGGGATGCGCTTCTCTGAAATGGGGGAAAGTTACGAACTTATCCCCCGTTTAAAATTTCAGACATCGCGTCGGTTGGGGATAGGACGGTAATCTCGCATCTCCCAAATATTTGCGGTAACTATTTGAGGCGAGGAGAGGTGTTTTGCTGCCCACGGTTGGCGCCCACGGTGTATGAACGGGTTGACAGGTAGGGCGGTTGTGTCACGTCGATGGAAGTTACACATCTGCCCTATTTAAAATATTAGCCTACATCGATTTGGACGTGGAGAGTTTGTTTTGCCGCCCATCGTGTATGAATGGGGAAATGGAGGAAGAGACACATGTCTTTCGGACGAGCTTGAATCAAATGTGTTATGCCACCCACGTTTGGCGCCCACCGTGTCTGAATGGGCTCAGAGGCCGTCGTGTCACGTCTGATTGAAGTTACTAGTCTACCCCTATCGACAGCAGTGTAAATTCGGTCGATAAGGATGTCAAGTGTCAGGGGTAGACAGTAATTTCCATCTCGCAAACACTTGCTTCGGGCAGCCCACAAATTATAGTGGGTGTTTAGCCGCTTCGTTCAAAACTTGGGAGAATTAGCATTCACGTTTGCCACAGGACACAGCAAACCAAATTCAAATCCAGTTTGTATTCGATTACGAATATCAACAGATAATTATACGTTTTGTTATTTATTTCTTCAAAACCACAACAAAGATTTATTCCACCTTTATATATGACTATGATTTAGAAATGCCATGATCTTTGAATTCAGTAGGTTGGATACACTCTGATTCAATAGTTATTTCATCCAATACAATATGCTCACACGAAAAACAGTTCACCTTATGTCAATCATACAAGTACTGAGGATTACCTCGCCTAAAAAATTCGAATCATTACAACACATGGACAACATGGAATTCCGAACAACATAGGGGGTCTTGCAACATAATCCATTCAGAGACATGACACAACATGCAAGTACAATAATCTAATGACAATTTCAACTGGTATCTAAAGAAGAACTGGGATTACCTTGGGCTTCAGATAGCAGAAACAGCAGGACCTCCTCCGTCTTCAAATGCAACATTCTTACTTCCTCCAATTTTTGGGTTGCTTGCATAATGCGTGCCGCTAATTCCGTAATTTCCAGCCTCAAGATAAAAATTACCTCATTCATGGCAGCCACACCATCTCTTTCTGCCTATAGTAGAGCCTCAAGCACTATAATATCTATGCTCAGACTACTCTCCGGCGGTGTTGACTCTGAACTGCTACCATCTGGTAACATGGATGGCGCACTGCTTCCACAAATAGATTCTGGGGTTGTACATTGTGTCCTAGTGTGAACGGCATCCTGAAAGGTTTCAGCTGGACATAAGTAAGAGATAGTTATCGTATGATCCAGGCAGTAAGCTTACATGGTAAACTACGGACGAATTATTGCCGAGCATGTCAAACTATATTTAAATGGTTCGAAGAAGCATCAGCCGAAAGAAATTAAAATGGTAATATGAAAGTTGAAAGGTAGTGTACAACCGCTATATTTAAGTTGCCAAGGCATCTAAGCAGTTGAAATAATCTGAGAAAGCACTTAACTGTGTGGCCTCATATAAACTACGAAGACAGTCTTGTGATGAAGTTGAGAGGAAAAGTTAAGGACTCAAATGAAATAGGCATGCATTTCTTTATGATAGTACAGCGAGCACTCACGACATATTAACCAACTCTGTATAACGTAACAACAAACAAGCATTCAAATCAAGCAATACAGCAAAGCAGACAACTGAACTATTTGTAATTCGGTAGGATTACACGTTGAGGGCACAAGCCAAGAAAGCAGCCCACTCGCATTACATTTAACATGTACTAAAACACATTGGCTTACCATATGTTGCTGTGAAGCCTAGCTGCTGTTGCAATGTTCTTTGAAGATATCGTCAGCACCCCATGGTTGCAAATCTAGTTGTTGTAGTTTATTCTGCACCATCTATTTAGGTAAAATTAATTTTAATCGCATGCACTGGTCCGAATTGATCATCAATGGTTCATCTAAACTAATCAAAGAAGGGTGTGTGCATACACGACAATATATCTGCTTCCCTCTATTTTTATGCTTGTTCGAGGTGCCAGCACCAAAAAAACAAATATTTTGCTTGATGGGGTTGGCAGCTCCATAATTAATAGAAGCATCAAATTAGTCATGCAACTTGGGAAGATCAAGAACACACAAACAAGTAATGAACAGAGGCTCGGAGCAGTGATGTAATAGCTAGCATCAGAAAATGTAGGGTAAAACAAACAAAAAGCAGCGGAACCACATGCTAGTTTGCTGATGTGTAATTAAGCATAGAGAACATTAGCAGTCTGATGGAACCAACAGGTGGCATCATAACAAAACTAAAGCATATTAACTATATGTGCACTGGTATGTAATTTAACACATGTAACATGTTCATTTGCCGTAAGTATGGCCCTACAGTGCAAGCGAATAACGCGTCTCATGAAAAACTGAATGATGCCTCAAGAAATTCAAAGGTGCGGTGCTTATGCTAGGAAAGTGAACGTAGGCACCGGCCATTGGATAATAGTACCTGATTCTCGGCGGCGTATGGGTATCATTGTCATACTTGATAGCTAAGGATCGTCGATGGTGCTCGTGTTGCGGTTGAGTTTGGGCCGGCTGTCGTCGTCGCTGAAGCTGCTCCGTGCTACGGTTGCGGCGCCTGTTGACATACAAGAAAGCTCATCTGTGGTAAGTGAACAGTTGCACGATAATGAGAAAAACCGAAGGAGTACAAATCGAAATAGCCTGATGAGGCTGCGGCATCGGTAAAGCAGGGCCTGTGGAGTTGAATATGGCGTCCGTGGAGCGGGTCCGGTGCAGTGGACGAAGGCTTCGGCAGGCGCGTTGTATAGTGCTTTCAGTGAGGCGGATCTGTTGCGTCAGACGAGGGCTTGTATGAACGGCCAGCGAAGGGGCAGACGAGGGAGTCAGTGAAGGGCCTACGCTGTGGTGGAGGGCGCCGGTTAAGCAGATCCGGTGCGGTGCACCATGATGGCGGTCAAGGAGATCTGGAGTGGTGGACAAGCCAGTCGCCGAAACGGCTCCGGTGAAGTGGTGAGTTGGAAGTTGGGGTTCCAAGGTGCGGAAGGTAGATCCGGCGGGGTGTGAGGACTAGATTCGGCGGCTTGCCGTGGTTGGGGGGGTCGGGGAGGGGAAGGGGAGGGGCTCTGGGAAGAATGTTGGGGGTAAAGAGGGGAAAACAATGGAGTTACCAAAGCAGCCCTTTTCCGTTCATGTGGTAGGGGTAAAACAGGAATATCGCAGGGCTAAACTTTCGGGCACGTGATATTTCGATGTGAGCGGGAAGTTTGAAAGCTTTTGGCGCCTAAAATTATAAGTATTCTGCTCTCGTACGGCCGACTATGATATCATGGCCGACAATTTGTTTGTTTTGCACGCAAAAAAATGTGCAAGTTTTGAAAATCAATGTCTCCAACTCGAAACTTAGATTGTCCATTCAATTCAAATATGGATCATTGAGCTTCTACAAGCAAATACCATCATACGGTCCAATTCAAATGAAATTCCAAATGTGTTTATCCTAAATATGATGACAAAAGAAAAAATGTGTATGTGTATGAATAAAGTGGATGATTATAAAGTTTGAACATGCCCGTATGTGTATATCTCTAGGTTTGATATATGAATTTGAAATCACGAAATCCCAGCTTAAAAAATGTACCTCCGTTTAAATGAATTACAAAAGCTAATGATGGAGTCGAATTCCAAAATTCCAATCTTAGGTTTGTAATTCTGGTACATCAAGGTATATCACGCATGTTCAAAAGTATCATTATCTCATAGTACAAACTGTGAAACAAATGGATCAACCATGAGTGCACAATATCTCAATTATGCTAAAGTCCCTCAAATATAGACACCTCACTCTTTATCTGAAGTCAACCCCCCCCCTACCACCACCACCACCACACACATAGAGAAGTCGTTCTCTCCCCCAAACACCAACGCACGAGCACATTAACACCCCTCTCTCTTGTAAAGTCCGGACCCCAACATAGGTCTCTATCACTTTGTCTCTCGGGCATGCACACATCTCTTCCCTCACTCTCTAGGTCTCCCGCTATCTCTCTTACCCAAGCACACGCACTATGTAGAGTGTATATTTCCCATACACACAAAACGTCGCCCCCAAACGTCTATCTCCCTAGTTATGTGGTTCTCGCGCACTCACTTCACACACCACCCCCACTACAAACAAGCACACTTTGTCTCCTTGTGCACCACTCTCCTCTTTCTATCTCTCCCACAGGCGGACCCGCCCCAGCTCCTTCCCTGCATACATATATGTCGTGACTCTTTGCATAGCTCCCTAATGTATAATCATTCTCGATTTCGCACATTGTTCTCTACACCATCTATTCTAGATCTCTCATGAAGTCCCTATCACACACACGATGACTCGCTTCCCTTGCGTCTCCGTTCATAGGCAAATTTCGAACAACATCAACATTGTCTCCCTATCTATACGCCATTTATGGACACAAATGACCCCTCTCGCCCCCTCTCTTCCTCTCTCTCTCTCTCTCTCTCTCCATCACTAGCTCTCTCTTTCTCTCGCTCTCACACCCCTCTCCCACACACACACTCGATGTCTCTTCCAAATAGTCTGCTCCCCCAGCCCGCACCCGTGCTATCCCGCTACTACACATGTCACACCATTCCCCCTTCCCTTATACTAGGTTTACATCATCAGTGGTCTCTCTACTCCACGTACACTCTCTCCCTCTCACACACAAACGCGTGCACAAACACACACAAACACGCACAAACATGCACAAACACTCATTTATCTGGATCCTCATCTCTCCCCATGTCCACATGTGTATCTCACACACTCACTCTCTAATTATGTATATGTGTCTCCACGTTACACAACACAAATCCCCATGTACATGTCTCTCTCTATCCTCCACACACATAGACACAAAGCATCTGTTATCATTGCCTCAGTCTCTAACATATCACACACGCACACTGTCTCTCTCTCTCTCTCGCAAACACGCTCATCAAGGGTTTCCCCGTGAATAACTTGTCGTCTATTCATCAACAGTCGTGGCAGTACGGCGAACACGAGACGTGAAAAAGAATAAATCTACACGTGCTTAGACCATCTAGTATGACTACTAGGACTAGAGCAAGCCAAAAAGCGCGCCGCCGTCACCCCCTCCTTGTCGACGACGGGAAAATCTTTGTTTTACACAGCCAAGAAGTCATTGTGCTAAGGCCCCACATGCCGAGGCGTTGAATAGAATGTAGATGCTAGTTTATGGAAGCAAGTATCGATAATACGTTTGTATCTCCATACTTATATTTCTTCTCTTATAAAAAACTGAGGTGGTGATGATGGTACGTGTGCCATCTTGCAATATAGACCGTCTGATCTATATCTGACGGATGGAAATTAAACTAAAAGATACCCGCACCCCTCTCCACATTTGCATACAAGGCCTTCCCTCGTTCATCCCTATCTCCAACAAACCTCATTTTTGAGCAATTAAGAGGAAGCCTCGGAACAAAGCGGCACAGTGGCCGCTGCGGCGTCGTCAATCCCCATGCCTCCGCTCAGTTCGACCACCAACCACCACCACACCCCACTCCTCTTCACCTTATCTCATATTTCTTGAGATATCATTAGTTTTTACACATGGGATTACTCCCGCAAGGGTCAATCACAACAAGTGTTTTATAAAAAATGCATCTTGATGTTCCGTGCAATGCACGGATCTTGCTAGTACTCCTACACAAGACTAAGTTGGTGATCTTTGGTGTGTCGCCATCCGTCGTTCGACCATTAGATCTACATCTAATGATTGTGAGGTAAGTTGTTGCCTTTTCTCACCAACATCCCACTTTTCTACCAATTTGCAGAAAAACTCATAATTAGTATCTTAAAACCAACCACATCCCTCCCTGACCTCACCAAAGCAGCCCAAGGAATATATTCTAATTGAAACATATGTATATCAAAATTAGAGTGTTTTGTACCAAGTTTGTGAATAAGTATTGTTCTAATTATGATTCGTTGCAATGGACATGAACATTGCTAGTATTTCCAACCATGCATTTTTTCCTAGTATTCCATAGTTTCGAGTTTTCCATCAAGATATTAGTCACTCATGGTTGATATTTACTTTCAATCATGTACACATATGCACTATGTAACTAGCCTTGCTTATTGGCTTCCAAAGCTTAACTTTCACTCCTACTTACAATATGTAGAGTATTTAACAAAAAACTACCACTTTCAACCAGCCCTAGGAAGAATCTATTGTACAAAAAATAGCAAAAACATACCCAAAAATTTTAAGCCACGACAAAAACTACTACCTAGTACTCCTACCGATTAGGTTCGTTTAAACCCATTTATGACAGGGTTGGCCCACACGTCCATCTTGTGAGGCAGCTTAAACCAACACATTTTGTTTGACCGTTGACACGGGGACCCACATCGACCTTCTATCATGTTATTCCCCTCAAATCATTATTTTTCCTGAACATTACTTCAAATAGTATCTTGATGCGTGTTCGCGGTGGCGCCGGTGATGAGCGAGTTGGCCGCCGCTCACGGACGGGCAGGACGCCGCCTGGCCTCCGCACAGAGTTGGCGAGGCTGGCCCGAGCATGACTCACGGCGAGCAAGCCGCGGCTGGCCTTCGCCGAGCCAGATGGCTGGCCTTGGCCTTGGCCTTGCAAGCAAGCCGCCATGCTGCCGTGCCAATCTAGCTAGCAAACCTTGCAGACAAGCAACTGGACGGAGTTATCTTGGCTAGCTAGCGGCCGCGAGCGCCGGACGGAGCTGGCATCCGGGCTGCCGCAACATGGGCTCTGCACCGCCGGCGGTTTTGACCGCGCCTTCTGCTGGCGGAGGTAGCTGCGTCCCATGGCAGAGGATGACTAGGTGGACGGGCCGGAGGTAGGAGGTCACTCGAGGATTTTTGTTGGTAAGAGCATGTACAATGGTTGATAAGGTAGTCTTATCTTAAGTCTGCCACGTATGCAAGTGGTAGTAGTTTCTTGGCATTTTAGTGGTTTGTTGCATTATTAGGAGTTTCTTGTAAGGAACAATGTACGTACTACTAGCGACAAAAGGCGATTCTAGGTTGCTTGTACTCCAACGAGTACTACTAGTGGTCGCGGGAGTGTATACCTCATTTTGTGGGTTCGATCCCGGCCGAATGCACGACGGCCTTTTTTTTAAATAGTACTACTACACTTCGCTGCGAGCCATATTTTACACGGGTAGTTTGAGTTTTGAAGTCGAACGGACGTGCGGCCCCACAATCTGGGTGCACTGGACAGCCTAGCCATGTGAACGGGTTTTCCTCCCAGCATCCCGTGGCTCACGTGCTCGCCCTAGCCGCACCTCGCTTGCAGCTTCCTCATCAGCTAGTAGCATATTTAAACTAGCGCCTCCCAATTAAGCCCGAGGAGCCGGAAAAGCCTGGCGGGGCATTGGGAACTGTGCAATATGGCTCCATACGTAAAGTGCTCTACTACTACTCTGTAGCTTGTGGCGTTGCACGCATGGACTTCACTCCATTATCGGCTCTACTATAAAAGAAATTCCTCTTGACGTGTTTTTTTAAACGAAGGCAAAAGCTTTGCTTCATCTCATTCATAAAGAAGGAACTACTAACAAAGTTTGACGAGATCCATTACACCTCCACAAATGGAAGTGAAAAGCCTAGTCTCGCTGTATCAAATAACTCAAATGTTCTCCTTCATGAAGAATCGTCGTTGATAAACAGGCTGCTAGTGTGTGCGTGAGAGGAGCGGCTGAGTAGGCCAGCTACTCCTACGTGAGAGGAGCGGCTGAATATAGCACCGAGAGTACCCACTAGGCCACTACGCAGGTGTAATTCCCTGCATTGATAGTACAATGATGGTTCTAGAGAACAGTAGTACCCTCCACTTCCAACCTGTAGCTCCTTGGCCCCGAGATTCAAGAGTTCAAAACTGGTGCACTATACTAGACTAGACTAGAAGTACAAGACATCGCACTACTAGTTGAGAAAAGTAGTATTGGTATCTTTTCTGATGACGAATACGCCTCCTCCAGTCACATAATGTAAGACGTTTTTTGACACTAGTTGGCGTGTACAAAAAATGGCAAAAACATACCAAAAATTACTACCTAGTGCCAAAAATTTCTTACTAGTGTTATTATTTACAGTATAATGCAATCCCATAACGTTCCATAATGCTAGTACTAGTAGTAAATAATAGCCTCACCCCTTCGCTGAGGAACGATCTACCGTTGGAAGGGACGAGGCCCTGCGGTTACTACGCTCTTATCTCCTCCTCGCCAGTTCCCCTCCCCCCGAAGAGAAGGCAGTTCGTCGCTGCTCCCATGGATTCGCAAGGCGGTGCTCCTCATCGTCGGGGCTGGGAGACCTTGGACGACGATCCTCTGGGAGAAATCGCACGCCACTCCGACATCCTCACCGCCGCAAGACTTGGTGCTTCCTGCACCAACTTTTTCAAGACGCTGCTTAAACATGCTTGGGAAAAGGTCATGCTTGTTGATCTTCAATGCGTCCTCGAGGAGAAGGTTCTTCTATGGGACAATCCTTCGAACAGTCCACCGCTCCCTGGCCATGGTTGCACATTGACTCCGCTAGAGTTGCCGACGTTGAGAGGTAGTCGGATTTTGTCCGATGAGCAGGTCAGTAATGGAGTTTGATCATATAGTACTTAGTTATTCCATTTCCATCCCGTAATTTCTCCGCTGCCCACCGCCTTATTATAGGTCTGGGTCGGTGCCAATGAAGATTGGCTTGCATACCTCCAGCCGGATACCACCATCATTTTGCACAACATCCACAACAGTGCGGCCGTTCCGGTAGACCCCTTCTCCACCATTGGGATCGGCCTTACAGACTGGCTAGGCTTGAATACGTATGATGATGCCTACATGAGATTGAAGAAGATAGCAATTGCGGACCCGCCGACAAAGCGACGCGGCTACGACGATTACTATCGCATCGTGGTGTTCGACATAAGGATTGCTATCAATGCAAGACGCAGTAACGCCAGAGGCTGGCGCATGTTGGCGACGGCAGATTTGTACCCCTACACGTTCGAAGACGCCGTGCGCCATCTAGGCCGCATCTTCGCGGTGACAAGCCAGGGGACTTGTTTCATATGGTGGCCATCCTACGGTATGGGACATTACAAACGGAATACACAAACCATCATTTGCATCCCTAATGGTACTCCATTATTTTTGCAGGGACCAGTCATCCCCCGATCAAAATAAGATCGCCGATCCTGGATGTGCATTTGCATCCGCGATTCGGTCTAACCTGGAACCTTGTAGCTTACTTTGGCATATTGGGATCAACTATCTTAGCAGTCGTTACCCATGGTACCACTAATGTGCAACATGGTCACACAATCTACCACGATCGGACCGTCACCATCTACCCAGGTATTCCATTTTTTAACCCTCTCGCCTTCTCTTTCATTGTTGTACTAGTAGTATACTTAGTAGTACTAGTAGGAGTACTTTTTACCTTGAGGACGCCATAGCTAGCTAGGCCCTTGAAGACTTGAACCCACTAGCTGCCACCATTTTTGTTTTTCCATGTCTTACTATCTCATCCATGTAGCCAAGAGTGGCTATATATAATAAGCCGGTTATTTTACTTCCTCTATACCGGAGTAGTACTATTTGCTGCACAATATTACTGACCGCCATATTTGAGCACAACATTATTATGCATGGACCTTGACTATGTACGTCACCATGTGTCCAGATCTGGGATGCCGCGTGTACCAGATGAACGACGCCGAGTTCGACCCCCGTGATGCTACGTGGGTGTTGAGGAACACTCTTGGAGAGTACTCGCTTTTCATCGGGGACAGCTACCCCATTGTGAAGCGGATGCCACCTTCCGTGCACGACACGGAAGGCCTGCCGTTCGTGAAGCATGGTTGTGTCTTCATTGCGCACCGCCGGATGAACGACATGCTGGGACACGCTATCCCTAATTTATGCCGCTTCAGCTTGGATGAGTCTCCATCGTGTGGAACCAGACTAGAAAGCTGCGACAATGATTCCCGTTGCCCACCGCTATGGACCGTGCCATCCATAAAGAACACCTGGGACTGGAACCTGGAGGAGGACATGCATCTAGCCCATCTATAACGTGTAAGTGGAGTATGGTAATTGTGAACAGTAGCGCTGTGAATATATGTAGACTAGTCGTGCACAAATTTATCACATGAATTGGAGATGAACTTGTGTGGCATACTGGCATTTGTCCTTTAGAAATTATTACTAGTAAATGTGTTATGTGTATGTGCAATTTGTGTGGTTGTTGCATGGGCTCCAACACGCTCTTTGAGAAAAAAAGGTGGCACAACATTGGATATACGTGACGTGGCGGCATCATACATTAGCATCGTGTTGACATCAGGTTTTGGCACAGTTAAGAACTTATTTAAAATGGCATCAAATGGAGAAGATCTACATGAGAGAGTTCCGTATTGCTGATATGAACGTCTTTGAAGTTTGGGCCATCGCCGTTCGATTTCATCTCGAAGGCCGAAACTATGCTCAAAGTACTAAGATCTTATATTCAGAGTACAGTTTGGCGGATTAAGCCCCCAAGATGACCTCAAATGGAAAAACTTTCTACATAAGTTGTCTTCGTCTCGTCGAAACGGTCAGTTTTATATAAAAATCGTCTTAATCCGAGGTCGTATGCAACCTGTGGAGGCAAAACAAAGACAGAAACAGAAGCTGCAGAGTCATTTCGGACGGACCGAGTTGATTGACTCGGTGAGACCGAGTTGATCCGAGAAATTACAGAAAGTTACAAAAAGTTGGCAACGCTCACTCGGTGGCACCGAAGCAAACTAATCGGTGAGACCGAGTTGGTCCAGGAAATTACAGAAATTTACAGAGAGTTGGCCATGTTCACTCGGTGGGACCGAAAACAATCGGTGAGACCGAGTTGATCCGGAAAATTGCCAAAGATTCCTGTCCGAGTTAGGTTAGGGTTTGTGACGTTTTGGATGGACTTTTTAGTCCTTTTCTTGTACGGGAAGTCCAGCCGCCTCATAAATAGATGAGAGGTGACGGCCGATTGAACAACACCCAATCGACAAATCAATATACTACTTTTTATCCTAGTTTTTACATCTCTCCCTTGTTCTTTCTCTCTCGTTCTTCGTTTGTTCTTCGTGTTTAAGGGCAGTGATCCTCGAGGCCCTAGGGGCGATCAGGTCGACCTAGGGCAGCCCATAGCCATCGCGCGCCCTGACGGGGTCCCTCCCGGGCGTGTGGGGTTTCGGGTCCTCAAAAGCACCCGCCGGATTGCTTGCGTACCGCGCTTCCCGACGGGTCTCCTTCGACGTGAGCTGCGGTGCATCACCTCGGCGTTGGAGGTACACGTGACGTGTTCGGGTGCGTGATACGTCTCCAACGTATCTATAATTTTTGATTGCTTCATGCTACTTTATCTACTGTTTTAGGCAATATTGGGCTTTATTATCCACTTTTATATTATTTTGGGACTAACCTATTAACGAGGCCCAGCCCAGATTTGTTTGTTTTATGCCTATTTCGGTGTTTCGAGGAAAAGGAATATCGAGATGAGTCAAAACGGAACGAAATCAATCGAGAAGTTATTTTGGAAGGAAACCCACCGATGGACTTGGAACCCACGCCGAAGATACGGAGGTGCTCACGAGGTGGGGGCGCCCACCCCCGGGCGCGCCACCTGCCTCGTGGGGCCCCCGTAGCTCCACCGACGCTCTCCTTTCACCCATATATATCGTCGTACCCTAAAACTTCCAGAACAGAAGATAGATCGGGAGTTCCGCCGCCGCAAGCCTCCATAACCACCAAAAACCAATCGGGACCCCTTTCTAGTACCCTGCCGGAGGGGGGATCCATCACCGGAGGCCATCTTCATCATCCCGGCGCTATCCATGACGAGGAGGGAGTAGTTCACCCTCGGAGCTAAGGGTATGTACCAGTAGCTATGTGTTTGATCTCTCTCTCTCTCTCTCTCGTGCTCTTGAGGTGATACGATCTTGATGTATCGCGAGCTTTGCTATTGTAGTTGGATCTTATGATGTTTCTCCACTCTACTCTCTTGTGATGAATTGAGTTTCCCCTTTGAAGTTATCTTATCGGATTGAGTCTTTTATGAGAACACTTGATGTATGTCTTGCCGTGATTATCTATGGTGACAATGGGATATCATGTGCCACTTGATGTATGTGTTGGTGATCAACTTGCGGGTTTCGTGACAATTGGGAACATATGCATAGGGGTTGGCACACGTTCTTGACTCTCCGGTAGAGACTTTGGTGCACTCTTTGAAGTACTTTTATGTTGGTTGGATGAATCTGAGATTGTGTGATGCATATCGTATAATCATGCCCACAGATACTTGAGGTGACAATGGAGTATCTAGGTGACATTAGGGTTTTGGTTGATTTGTGTCTTAAGGTGTTATTCTAGGACGAACTCTTTTATAGATCGATCCGAAAGAATAGCTTTGTGGTGGTTTCATACCCGACCATAATCTCTACGTTTGTTCTCTGCTATTAGTGTCTTTGGAGTGACTCTTTGTTGCATGTTGAGGGCTTGTTATATGATCTATCTATGTTATTATTGTTGAGAGAACTTACACTAGTGAAAGTATGAACCCTAGGCCTTGTTTCCTATCATTGCAATACCGTTTACGCTCACTTTTACCGATCGCTACCTTGCTGTTTTTATATTTTCATATTACAAAAACCTATATCTACCATCCATATTGCACTTGTATCACCATCTCTTCGCCGAACTAGTGCACCTATACAATTTACCATTGTATTGGGTGTGTTGGGGACACAAGAGACTCTTTGTTATTTGGTTGCAGGGTTGCTTGAGAGAGACCATCTTCATCCTACGCCTCTCGTGGATTGATAAACCTTAGGTCATCCACTTGAGGGAAATTTGCTACTGTCCTACAAACCTGTGCACTTGCAGGCCCAACAACGTCTACAAGAAGAAGGTTGTGTAGTAGACATCAGTGCGAACACACTTTTTGGCGACTCCGCTGGGGAAGAAAGATCAAGAATCATCATCAACAATGTCTAATCTCCCCAAGCCCTCAGAAGTTGACGCCGATAACATCATTAAGCCCGGTCTTGATGAGCTATCGGATGAACATCGCCAAGCCTATGAAGCGCGCAAGAAGCAGCGTGAAGAGGCTTTTGAGGCGCTCAAGAAGAAGCGCGAGGAGGAGGATTTGGAAGCGTTTCTTTCAAGTTTCAAGAAGGACCATCAAGGCAACATCTCTCCGGTTGGAAACGTCAATTTTCCTCCCCTCATTGATGAACAAGATGTAATCACTGTGAGTAAAGTTTTTTTCTCCAGAGCAAGTGGCTGTGATTGAAAGTCTCGTTAGCAAGGGTAATGTGATGGCATACAATTCTTTTGTGGCTAGTGCTAATGCTCAGAAAAATATGCCTCCGTCATCTAGTGGTACTGTTGGTGTATCTGAAAACGCTAGTCCAACTTTACCTATTTCATCGCAAAGGAACTATCACTTTCTTAAGCTTTCCACCGTTCTTGCTTATTCCCCTTACTTACCCAATGAAAGATATAGATTGGAAATTGGAAGATGGTCGTCCATAGTTATCTTGTTGAAAATACCCTCCCTTACTCATCAAAACGTTGGAAGCGACTTGAGATATCTTTTGGGAAGAGAGAATAACTATAGATGCTCGATATGCATATTGATCAATCGATCTCCGCGTCCTTCCGGTTAAGCTAAGTAGACTCACTCTACCGAGGGGCGAAGAAGATCAAGCCGATAAGGGAAGCGCTGAGAAAAATCTCTCTTATCTAAATATAAGAGCACGCTTTATCTCTATGCACACAGAAAAAGGGATCTTGTGATGATGGAAATGGTGCGTATGTGGACCACTTTGGCTCCGCCAAAGCCCCCGAGCCGACTATCTCCTGGCACAGCCAAAGCATTTCCTCGCCCGAGGCCTGCTCAAAGCTAACTTGAATCCGAACAGCTTGCTGCTTCTCCGAAACCTTCACCAGCTTGTGTATCCTTGTAAGGTCGCGGACCCGGCGTAGCACCTCCTATACAACAAGAATATAGTATGTCGTTGAATTTTTACCCTAGTCAAACCAACCAGCTTGTGACTACACCTACATACCCTAATACTATTATGAGTGTGCCCAATTCAGCGTCAACGCCGAATCATTTTGTCACACCACCCATAGGCGCAAGTATGTTTGGTCTTCCGCCGAATTATGGTTCGGCGCCCATCCCACAAGTTGCACCAATAGCTAGTACTCAGGTTGCTCCTATGTCATTGCCACAAACATCTTCATCTACCTTGGATCCAATTTTAGCTAAATTAAGGGAGGATTTGCATAAGATGTTTCTAGAAACTTTCGGAAACGAGCCAAAAGTAAAGAGTCGTGTGTATCAAAAGCCTTATCCTGAACACTTCGATGCAATTTCTTACCCTCAAGGTTATAAGGTTCCTGATTTTGTTAAATTTAGTGGTGAGGGTGCGAAAACAACTTGGGAGCATGTGAGTCAGTATCTAGCACAGTTGGGTGAAGCAGGTTCAATAGAAGAATTGAAAGTGCGTTTATTTCCCTTGTCTTTAACTGGCACCGCATTTTCATGGTTTGCTGCTTTACCACATGGCTCAATTCTCTTATGGTCGCAATTAGAGCAAAAGTTTCATGATCACTTTTATAGCAGCGATAATGAGCTAAAGTTGTCACATCTTACATCGGTTAGGCAGAAACATGATGAATCGGTCACCGATTACGTCAAGAGATTTAGAGATATAAAGAACCGATGTTATAGCTTAGTGATAACAGAGAGAGACTTGGCGGATCTTGTTCTTAATGGTTTAAAAACTCACATTAAAGAGAGGCTAGAAAGTTATGAGTTTTTGAATATTAACCAAGTCTTGCAAAAGGCGCTGGCTCAAGAGAGTCGAAGTAAAGAGGTTCATAGGTCTACAACCGATCGTCCTAGAATGCATATGGTTGAATACAATGATGATAATTTGGATGATGAGGTTGATGTCTATACTACTGAGTTTGTTTGGTCTTCAAAGGCCGAACCCTATACATGCAATGCTCTTAAGCCGATTCACAAGAATCGTGATGAGGAGATGAAGTTTACTTTTGATATATCTAAGTGTGATAAAATATTTGATGCTCTCTTGCAAGATAAGATGATTAGAATATCACACACCATACCGCCGTTTGACGAGCTGAAACGGCGTGCTTATTGCAAATACCATAATTCATTTTCTCATGCTACTAACGATTGCAATGTTTTCCGACGACAGATACAATCGGCTATTAATGATGGACGATTGAATTTTTCTGAGATGCAAGTTGATAAACAACCCTTCCCGATAAACACCATGGACTTGGAAGGAAGAAAATGTTAATTCGCCTAACATGGCGAATCCGCTAATAAAGATAATGTTGTTATTGGTGAACCCAGGAATAGCAAGGAGGCGACAAGGTCTTGGGAAGAAAGATTGTGCTTGAGAAGCAACCCGATGGCATGGAAGTTTTGAAGATCACTATAAAAAATGCTACACTCGGGGGGCAACCACAAGTGCAAGAGGATACTCATGTTAAATTGATCAAGCCTAAGAATTCAGAAATTGGCAAGTGGAAAAAGAATGAAACTAAGTACAAGAAAATCAAGCCAACTTTTGATATGTTGTTATCCAAATATGCAAGTCAAGCGGCCGGTTCTAGCTCTAATCGTCCATCACATTCAAAATGTTCAAGATCGCCTCCGGAGCAAGAGTTTCGACGCTATGCAGGGCCATATGGGTCATGGGTACCGACACCATGGATGTCACAACCCCACTATGCGCCGTATTACATGGGAGACTTCAATGGAGGATGGGGCAAGCCCCAATGACTCCTTATGCTTTTCATATGGGGTGGGCAGTACCTAGAAGGCCTGCTCGCAAGAGGCTTCGTTTGATCTATGGTGCTAATCGGCCAACAAGATTTTCTCCAAGCAAGGTCAATAAAAAAGTGTGGCGCGTTAAGTCACCCAATGCGGAAATTTCAGAATGTGACAAGCAAAAGGAGATCGAAAAGCCGGTTGTTGGTAATCTGGCTACTTCTAATGGTGATATTGTTATTGTTCAGCAGGGTTCCATGGTTAATGATCATGAGGCGAGCACAAGAAAGACCAAACCAAGGGATCCCAAATATACTCAACCTAAGTGGTGTCCTCCCGGTTTAACTAAGACCAGGAAAAGGAGATTACAACGCATGAGGAACCACGAGAAGGTAGAGCATAATGAGGAGAGGCAAAGGGACAAATTTTTTAGTAAAATTCGGCCCATGGCACTCACAAAACAAGTGTGGAGGCCTAAACAAAAACAAAACACAGATGCTTCTACATTAGCTGCATCAATACCTTCACCACCGAAAGAGGATGATGCGACCTCTATTACATCGTCCATACCACCTGAAACATCCCCTTCAATTGAGGGAACTTTAAGCCCAATATACACATTGGGAGATGAAGATGAGATGGTGGATTATGAATCTGCGCCGGTTCAGGAAGGTATGGATATTAATATGGTATATTACTTACCTGCCGAGTTTCGTGCTAAAGGTGAAGAAGGGGAGGTAGCTCAGCTGGATTTTGGTCCTAAGAATGCTATCTTCGAGAAGCCAAGAGAACCGGTGAAACACTTGAAGCCATTGTACCTCAAAGGTCATATTAACGGATCGCCGGTTGCTAGGATGCTCGTTGATGGTGGTGCTGTGGTAAATCTTATGCCCTACTCGGTCTTCCCAATGTTGGGGTTAGATGATGATGCATTGATGAAGACCAATATGGTACTTAATGGATTCGAGGGTAAAGAAAAGACAGAGGCCAAAGGTGTGATGTGCATGGAACTCGCCGTGGGAAGCAAAACTTTGGCCACCACATTCTTCATCGCCGAGGTGCAAGGTAACTATAATGTTATATTAGGTCGTGATTGGGTTCATGCTAACCAATGTGTGCCATCTACCATGCATCAATTTTTAATACAATGGATCGATGATGAGGTAGAAATCATTCACGCGGATAATTCGGCTTGTGTTGCTTTGGCCGATGCCTCGGTGGATTGGAATCATCCCGATGTTACTTGCTTAACAGGGCGTGACCTCTCGGAGTTTGATTTCCTTAGTGCTACAAGGAACGGCTTCATTCCCATCTCTTTAAAGCCGATTGGTGGTAATCGGTTACAAGGTATGATGTGAACCAGAAGTTAAAATCAATGGCCGATATAAAATTATCGCCCTAAGCATAAACATAGCCGATACATAATTATCATCTTGAGAAAAATAAATGGCCGATGGAGTGTTGACATCGTCCTTAGAAAAAGCATTGTGCAAGTTATTTTTTGGCTCACAAGTTTGCCGAAAAACAGGGGGGCATGTGTTGACACCAGATTTTGGCACGGTTAAGAACTTATTTAAAATGGCATCAAATGGATAATATCTACATGAGAGAGTTCCGTATTGTTGATATGAACGTCTTTGAAGTTTGGGCCATCGCCGTCCTATTTCATCTCGAAGGCCGAAACTATGCTCAAAGTACTAAGATCTTATATTCAGAGTACAGTTTGGCGGATTAAGCCCCCAATACGACCTCAAATGGAAAAAACTTCCTACATAAGCTGTCTTCGTCTCGTCGAAACGGTCGATTTTGATATAAAAATCGTCTTAATCCGAGGTCGTATGCAACCTGTGGAGGCAAAACAAGGACAGAAACAGAAGCTGCAGAGTCATTTCGGACGGACCGAGTTGATTGACTCGGTGAGACCGAGTTGATCCGAGAAATTACAGAAAGTTGGCAACGCTCACTCGGTGGCACCGAAGCAAACTAATTGGTGAGACCGAGTGGGTCCGGGAAATTACAGAAATTTACAGAGAGTTGGCCATGTTCACTCGGTGGGAACGAAGCAAAACAATCGGTGAGACCGAGTTGATCCAGAAAATTGCCAAAGATTCCTTTCCGAGTTAGGTTAGGGTTTGTGACGTTTTGGATGGATTTTTTAGTCCTTTTCTTGTACGGGAAGTCCAGCCGCCTCATAAATAGATGAGAGGTGACGGCCGATTGAACAACACACAATCGACAAATCAATATACTACTTTTTATCCTAGTTTTTACATCTCTCCCTTGTTCTTTCTCTCTCGTTCTTCGTTCGTTCTTCATGTTGAAGGGCAGCGATCCTTGAAGCCCTAGGGGCGATCAGGTCGACCTAGGGCAGCCCATAGCCGCCGCGCGCCCTGACGGGGTCCCTCCCGGGCGTGTGGGGTTTCGGGTCCTCAAAAGCACCCGTCGGATTGCTTGCGTACCGCGCTTCCGGACGGGTCTCCTTCGATGTGAGCTGCGGTGGCATCTCAGCAAATGGCTTTTTGGTGCATGTGAGTGCATGCACGTGTATGTGAGTGCATGCACGTGTCCTCCCTCGATCTTCCAACAAAGAGTGTACATCGGCTACAAAACAAAGAGTGTGGTACATAATGTACATCTACACTTCCAATGCATTTAGCCTTTAATCTAAATCGATATTGATTGACTAATGCACCAACTTGTGCTGTAGGTATAGGCTACATGTCTATCCTTAATTACAGCATGCAACGGCCTTCATTTAATCTTCTTATCTCAATGGTCGCATGCACACATAAGTCTGCTACTTTTGGGCGTTAATTATGCCCTGGTCAATGTGTAAATCTCTAAATGTACAGTCTTTCACGGACGTAGGGAGTAGGTTGAGCACTTGAGCGTGAGCTGTGTGTGTTGCGTCGTGTGCTGTGTGCCGCATGGGTGCGTGAGTGTTGCGTGCGTCCATGTGTACGTGTGAGTGTTGCATGTTGCATGCATGCATGCATGGGGCTTACTCCCTGCCATTGACATGTTCATATTTCAAGCTTCCTCTGTTCCCTCCATATGGTGATACTCCCTCTGTTCCAAAATAGTATGGAGTAAAAGCCTCCCTATGTTCCCAAATACGGAGTATTTGTCTTTCTACAGATTTCAATGAGTGACTAGGTACGGAGCAAAATGAGTGAAGTGAGCGTAGAGGCATAGGGATACTGTAGAAAGGAAGTCCTCGCGATCCATTATTTCCCATCTCGGTCAGAGAGAACTATTCAACTAGTCTTCGCAGTGAAGTGACAATACACGATGCAGCAGATGGGACACGTAATTCATAAGCTGAACCAGTGTGTTGTTGTTACTAAATCAGACTTACCCAGTACTGCCATCATGTTTGCCAGTAGAGCACGCTTCCGCAAATACGCCTACGCACCTCTGTCCTCCATTAACTGACATATGGGCCCTCTTGTGGTAGACCCACATGTCATCGGTGTAACTATTTACACTCCGAAGGACGGTATATCCTGGTAGTAGTACTAGTAGAATTGAGATTTAATGCACTTTCTTCCCCGTCTTCCACTCTTCTTCCTCCTCTCTTCCCCATCGCCGACCGCACACCATTTACCCCCGCTCACTGCTCGCCTGCCCGCGCCATCTTCCTTGGTAGCTCGTGCGTACCATATCCCCCCGCTCACTGCTCGGCCACACGAGGAGAAGCTTCTTCGCTCGCGCGCTCGAATCCACTTCCCCGCTGGCTCGCAGGCACCGAAAACCCCAATGGCAGAACCGACTGACACGCAGAGCCGCGATTGGAATTCCCTCCCCGATGTTCTCTTGGAGCAGATCTATAGTCGTATGGACCTACTCAGCACCGTCCGTCTGGCTGCATGCTCGGTGTCTTTGTACCGTCTACTCGTCTGCAACCAGCCCGCTCTTTTCAAGACACCCTGCTTGCTGATTCCCGATCCTCGCAGGTGGCCCAGACACCGACTTGACGATCCTACGGAGGTTGCCGTGGTGCCCCTCGACATGCTACCACTACCCGTCCACACATCCTTCATGCGCGACCACTCTCGGGCGGGCATGAAGGCCAACTCGATCGCCCTCATCCACCACACCGTAGTCCGTGGCGTCTCGTGGATATCTACACCCAGCGAGAGATCACCTTCCATCGTTGGATACCACCAACATCGAGCCTCGCGACCGCCGGACACTCCTGCCTACTACGCGCGAGACGTGTCAAGCTTTTGGCTCGACCTCTGCTTGCGTAAAGTTGTAATCCACGGCGTGCCATACCATCGAAGACTACATGGATTACAAGCTCATTGCCTTGTTCAACATGGGATTAGTCTATCTCGGGATCCGGCCGCCATACATGGTTATGGCTCATCATCAATCTGTTGAGGCAACATTTCATACGATGCTATAGTGCACGATGGCATCGTTTACCGGATCGACGCACAGATTGGCTGCCTATACTTGGTGGAATCTATCGTCGTGTAATTGTTCTATCTCATCTCATCTTAACCTTATGAATACGACTGCCTGTTCATTTGTTACAAATTTAGAATGCATAGCATGTCTATAACCACATCATTGCTATGTGTTCTTCTCATTTCATAGATTTTTATGACCACACATGTTATTGTTAGAGTTGATATGAGAACAATTGGCATCTAATGATTGTTAGAATACATATTATGAGCAAAACATCATGATTGCTATATGTTACTCTCGTTTACAAGATTTTTATAACAACGCATGTTATTGCTTAGAGTTGATATGAGAACAGTAGTAGTAAGTGCTATGGTAGAATATGAGTAGGTGCTGTCGTAGTAGTTTTCCTCTCATTGTTACATGATGTTTGAACCATGACATGTTGCTAGAATATGAAAGCCATTGGCTTATTTTTTTAACTTGGGGTATGATTATGACCACGGCATTGCAATTCTCTGTCTATGATATGTGTCACTGTTATAATAATCTTAATTCCACACATACTCTGAACATGATTGTTTATTTTTGTCCTTTTGGTCTCCAATTTGAATTGTTGCAGCAGACGCAAATGTGCTGGGCTTCATGATTCCAGGACCTAGAATCATACCAGCCGATGGGTGGTGGTTTATCGCTCGTTCAGCTGACGGCGGTTGAGGGAGTCCTGGATTAGGGGGTGTCCGGATGGCCGGACTATGACCTTTGGCCGGACTCCTGGACTATGAAGATACAAGATTGAAGACTTCGTCCCGTGTCCGGATGTGAATATCCTTGGCGTGGAAGCAAGCTTGGCGATACGGATATGTAGATCTCCTCCCATTTGTAACCGACTCTATGTAACCCTAACCCTCTCCGGTGTCTATATAAACCGGAGGGTTTTAGTCCGTAGGACGAACAACAATCATACCATAGGCTAGCTTCTAGGGTTTAGCCTCTCTGATCTCGTGGTAGATCTACTCTTGTACTACCCATATCATCAATATTAATCAAGCAGGAGTAGGGTTTTACCTCCATCAGAGGGCCTGAACCTGGGTAAAAACATCGTGTCCCTTGTCTCCTGTTACCATCCGCCTAGACGCACAATTCGGGACCCCCTACCCGAGTGTTGGAAATATGCCCTAGAGGCAATAATAAAATGGTTATTATTATATTTCTTTGTTCATGATAATAGTCTGTTATTCATGCTATAACTGTGTTATCCGGAAATCGTAATACACGTGTGAATACATAGACCACAACATGTCCCTAGTAAGCCTCTAGTTGACTGGCTCGTTGATCAACAGATAGTCATGGTTTCCTGACTATAGACATTGGATGTCATTGATAACGGGATCACATCATTAGGAGAATGATGTGATGGACAAGACCCAATCCTAAGCATAGCTCAAAGATCGTGTAGTTCGTTTAGCTAGAGCTTTTCCAAGTGTCGAGTATCATTTCCTTAGACCATGAGATTGTGCAACTCCGGATACCGTAGGAGTGCTTTGGGTGTGCCAAACGTCACAACGAATCGGGTGACTATAAAGGTACACTACGGGTATCTCCGAAAGTGTCATTGGGTTGGCACGAATCGAGGCTCGGATTTGTCACTCCGTATGACGGAGAGGTATCTTTGGGCCCACTCGGTAATGCATCATCATAATGAGCTCAATGTGACCAAGTGTCTAGTCACGGGATCATGCATTACGGTATGAGTAAAGTGACTTGCCGGTAACGAGATTAAACGAGGTATTGGGATACCAACGATTGAATCTCGGGCAAGTAACGTACCGATTGACAAAGGGAATTGTACACGGGGTTGCTTGAATCCTCGACATCGTGGTTCATCCGATGAGATCATCGAGGAGCATGTGGGAGCCAACATGGGTATCCAGATCTCGCTGTTGGTTATTGACCGGAGAGGCGTCTCGGTCATGTCTGCATGTCTCGCGAACCCGTAGGGTCTACACACTTAAGGTTCGGTGACGCTAGGGTTGTATAAATATGAGTATGCAGTAACCCAAAAGTTGTTCGGAGTCCCGGATGAGATCTCGGACGTCACGAGGAGTTCCGGAATGGTCCGGAGGTGAAGAATTATTTATAGGAAGTGCAGTTTCGGCCATCGGGAAAGTTTCGGGGTCACCGGTATTGTACCGGGACCACCGGAAGGGTCCCGGGGGTCCACCGGGTGGGGCCACCTATCCCGGAGGGCCCCGTGGGCTGAAGTGGGAGGAACCAGCCTGGTGGGCTGGTGCGCCCCTGGGCCCCCCTGCGCCTAGGGCTGGAAACCCTAGGGGGGGCGCCCACTGCCTTGGGGGCAAGCCTCCCCTTGGCCGCCGCCCCAGGAGATCTCATCTCCCGGGCCGGCGCCCCTAGGGGCCTATATAAAGGGGAGGAGGCAGCCGCACCCATGCCATAGGCGCCTCCTTCCCCTTGCTACACCTCTCCTCTCGTAGAAGCTCGGCGAAGCCCTGCCGAGATCACTGCTGCATCCACCACCACGCCGTCGTGCTGCTGGATCTCCGTCAACCTATCCTCCCCCCTTGATGGATCAAGAAGGAGGAGACGTATTCCTCAACCGTACATGTGTTGAACGTGGAGGTGCTGTCCGTTCAGCACTAGGATCATCGGTGATTTGGATCACGACGAGTACGACTCCCTCAACCCCGTTCTCTTGAACGCTTCCGCTCACGATCTACAAGGGTATGTAGATGCACTCCTCTCTCTCGTTGCTAGATGAACTCATAGATAGATCTCGGTGAAACCGTAGAATTTTTTTTATTTTCTGCAACGTTCCCCAACAGTGGCATCATGAGCTAGGTCTATGTGTAGTTCTCTTTGCACGAGTAGAACACAATTTGTTGTGGCGTAGATGTTGTCAACTTTCTTGCCACTACTAGTCTTATTTTGCTTCAGCGGTATTGTGGGATGAAGCGGCCCGGACCTACCTTACACGTACGCTTACGTGAGACAGGTTCCACCGACTGACATGCACTAGTTGCATAAGGTGGCTAACGGGTGTCTGTCTCTCCCACTTTAGTTGGAGCGGATTCGATGAAAAGGGTCCTTATGAAGGGTAAATAGAAGTTGACAAATCACGTTGTGGCTTTTACATAGGTAAGAAAACTTTCTTGCTAGAACCCTATTGCAGCCACGTAAAACATGCAACAACAATTAGAGGACGTCTAACTTGTTTTTGCAGCATGTGATTGTGATGTGATATGGCCAAAAGTTGTGATGAATGATGAATGATATATGTGATGTATGAGATCATGTTCTTGTAATAGGAATCACGACTTGCATGTCGATGAGTATGACAACCGGCAGGAGCCATAGGAGTTGTCTTAATTATTGTATGACCTGCGTGTCATTGATTCAACGCCATGTAATTACTTTACTTTATTGCTAAACCGTTAGCTATAGTAGTAGAAGTAATAGTTGGCGAGCAACTTCATGGAGACATGATGATGGAGATCATGGTGTCATGCCGGTGACAAAGATGATCATGGAGCCCCGAGGATGGGGATCAAAGGAGCTATATGATATTGGCCATATCATGTCACTACTATTTGATTGCATGTGATGTTTATCATGTTTTTGCATCTTGTTTACTTAGAACGACGGTAGTAAATAAGATGATCCTTCACAATAATTTCAAGAAAGTGTTCCCCCTAACTGTGCACCGTTGCGAAGGTTCGTTGTTTCAAAGCACCATGTGATGATCGGGTGTGAAAGATCCTAACGTTCGAATACAACGGGTGTAAGCCAGATTTACACACGCAATACACTTAGGTTGACTTTACGAGCCTAGCATGTACAGACATGGCCTCGGAACACGGAAGACCGAAAGGTCGAGCATGATTTGTATAGAAGATACGATCAACATGGAGATGTTCACCGACGTCGACTAGTCCGTCTCACGTGATGATCGGACACGGCCTAGTTGACTCGGATCATGTTTCACTTAGATGACTAAAGGGATGTCTAATCTGAGTGGAAGTTCATTAACTAATTTGATTACATGAACTTAATTATCATGAACTTAGTCTAAAATCTATACAATATGTCTTGTAGATCAAATGGCCCACGTTACCCTCAACTTCAGCGCGTTCCTAGAGAAAACCAAGCTGAAAGATGATGGCAGCAACTATACGGACTGGGTCCGGAACCTGAGGATCATCCTCATAGCTGCCAAGAAAGATTATGTCCTAGAAGCACCGCTAGGTGAAGCACCAATCCCAGAGAACCAAGACATTATGAACGCTTGGCAGTCTCGTGCTAATGATTACTCCCTCGTTCAGTGCGGCATGCTTTACAGCTTAGAACCGGGGCTCCAAAAGCGTTTTGAGCAACACGGAGCATATGAGATGTTCGAAGAGCTGAAAATGGTTTTCCAAGCTCATGCCCGGGTCGAGAGATATGAAGTCTCCGACAAGTTCTTTAGCTGTAAGATGGAGGAAAATAGTTCACAAGTGAGCACATACTCAAGATGTCTGGGTTGCACAACCGCTTGACTCAGCTGGGAGTTAATCTCCCGGATGACGCGGTCACTGACAGAATCCTTCAGTCGCTTCCACCGAGCTACAAGAGCTTTGTGATGAACTTCAATATGCAAGGAATGGAAAAGACCATTCATGAGGTATATTAAATGCTGAAATCAGCGGAGGTAGAGATCAAAAAGGAACATCAAGTGTTGATGGTGAATAAAACCACTAAGTTCAAGAAAGGCAAGGATAAGAAGAACTTCAAGAAGGACGGCAAGGATTTGCGCGCCCGATAAGCCGCCATCGGAAGAAGTCAAACAATGGACCCAAGCCCGAGACCGAGTGCTTTTATTGCAAGGAAGTGGTCACTGGAAGCGGAACTGCCCCAAGTACTTAGCGGATAAGAAGGCCGGCAAAACCAAAGGTATATTTGATATACATGTAATTGATGTGTACCTTACCAGTGCTCGTAGTAGCTCCTAGGTATTTGATACCGGTGCGATTGCTCATATTTGTAACTCAAAGCAGGAGCTGCGGAATAAGCGAGACTGGCAAAGGACGAGGTGACAATGCGTGTCGGGAATGGTTCCAAGGTCGATGTGATCGCCGTCGGCACGCTACCTCTACATTTACCTACGGGATTAGTTTTAAACCTCAATAATTATTATTTAGTACCAGCTTTGAGCATGAACAATGTATCGGGATCTCGTTTAATACGAGATGGCTACTCATTTAAATCCGAGAATAATGGTTGTTCTATTTATATGAGAGATATGTTTTATGGTCATGCCTCGATGGTCAATGGTTTATTCTTAATGAATCTCGAACGTGATGTTACACATATTAATAGTGTGAATACCATAAGATGTAAAGTTGATAATGATAGTCCCACATACTTGTGGCACTACCACCTTGGTCACATTGGTGCCAAGCGCATGAAGAAGCTCCATGCTGATGGACTTTTAGAGTCTCTCGATTATGAATCATTTGACACATGCGAACCATGCCTCATGGGAAAAATGACCAAGACTCCGTTCTCCGGAACAATGGAGCGAGCAACCAACTTATTGGAAATCATACATACTGATGTGTGCGGTCCAATGAGCGTTGAGGCTCATGGAGGATATCGTTATGTTCTCACTCTCCGATTTGACTTGAGTAGAAATGGGTATGTCTACTTGATGAAACACAAGTCTGAGACCTTTGAAAAGTTCAAGGAATTTCAGAATGAGGTAGAGAATCAACATGACCGAAAGATAAAGTTCTTACGATCAGATCATGGGGAGAATATCTAAGTCACGAATTTGCACGCACTTAAGGAAATGTGGAATCGTTTCACAACTCACACCGCTGGAACACCTCAACAGAACGGTGTGTCCGAACGTCAGAATCGCACTTTATTGGATATGGTGCGATCTATGATGTCTCTTACCGATTTACCGCTATCATTTTGGGGATACGCCTAGAGACAGCTACATTCACTTTAAATAGGGCACCGCCTAAATCCGCTGAGACGACACCATATGAATTATGGTTTGGCAAGAAACCTAAGCTATCGTTTCTAAAAGTTTGGGGATGCGATGCTTATGTCAAGAAACTCCAACCTGAAAAGCTCGAACGCAAGTCGGAAAATGCGCCTTCATAGGATACCCTAAGGAAACCATTGGGTATACCATCTACTTAAGATCCAAGGCAAGATCTTTGTTGCCAAGAACGGGTCCTTTCTGGAGAAAGAGTTTCTCTCGAAAGAATTAAGTGGGAGGAAAGTAGAGCTTGATGAAGTATTGCCTCTTGAAACGGTAAGTAGCGCAACTCTGGAAGATGTTCCTGTGGTGCCTGCACCGACAAGAGAGGAGGTTAATGATGATGATCAACATACTTGGATCAAGCTCCTATCGAACTTCAAGGTCCACAAGGACACGCTCCGCACTGAGTGGTACGGCAACCCTGTCTTGGAAATCATGTTGTTAGACAACGGTGAACCTTCGAACTATGAAGAAGCGATGGCGGGCCCAGATTCCAACAAATGGCTTGAAGCCATGCAATCCGAGATAGGATCCATGTACGAAAACAAAGTATGGACTTTGACAGACTTGCCCGATGATCGGCGAGCAATAGAAAACAAATGGATCTTTAAGAAGAAGACGGACGCGGATGGTAATGTTACCATATATAAAGCTCGACTTGTTGCTAAGGGTTATCGACAAGTTCAAGGGATTGACTACAATGAGACTTTCTCTCCCGCAGCGAAGCTGAAGTCCGTCCGAATCATGTTAGCAATTGCCGCATACTATGATTATGAGATATGGCAAATGGACGTCAAAATGGCATTCCTTAACGGTCATATTAAGGAAGAACTGTATATGATGCAGCCGAAAGGTTTTGTCAACCCTGAGAATGCTAACAAGGTATGCAAGCTCCAGCGATCCATTTATGGGCTGGTGCAAGCATCTCGGAGTTGGAGCATTCGCTTTGATGAGATGATCAAAGCGTTTGGGTTTATGCAGACTTATGGAGAAGCCTGCGTTTACAAGAAAGTGAGTGGGAGCTCTGTAGCATTTCTCATATTATATGTAGATGACATACTTTTGATGGTAAATGATATAGAACTTTTGGACAGCATTAAGGCCTACTTGAATAAGTGTTTTTCAATGAAGGACCTTGGAGAAGTTGCTTACATATTAGGCATCAAGATCTATAGGGATAGATCGAGACGCCTCATAGGTCTTTCACAAAGCACATACCTTGATAAGATATTGAAGAAGTTTTACCTCAATATTAATCAAGCAGGAGTAGGGTTTTACCTCCATCAAGAGGGCCCGAACCTGGGTAAAAACATCGTGTCCCTTGTCTCCTGTTACCATCCGCCTAGACGCACAGTTCGGGACCCCCTACCCGAGTGTTGGAAATATGCCCTAGAGGCAATAATAAAATGGTTATTATTATATTTCTTTGTTCATGATAATAGTCTGTTATTCATGCTATAACTGTGTTATCCGGAAATCGTAATACATGTGTGAATACATAGACCACAACATGTCCCTAGTAAGCCTCTAGTTGACTGGCTCGTTGATCAACAGATAGTCATGGTTTCCTGACTATGGACATTGGATGTGATTGATAATGGGATCACATCATTAGGAGAATGATCTGATGGACAAGACCCAATCCTAAGAGTAGCTCAAAGATTGTGTAGTTCGTTTAGCTAGAGCTTTTCCAAGTGTCAAGTATCATTTCCTTAGACCATGAGATTGTGCAACTCCCGGATACCGTAGGAGTGCTTTGGGTGTGCCAAACGTCACAACGTAACTGGGTGACTATAAAGGTACACTACGGGTATCTCCGAAAGTGTGTGTTGGGTTGGCACGAATCGAGATTGGGATTTGTCACTCCGTATGACGGAGAGGTATCTCTGGGCCCACTCGGTAATGCATCATCATAATGAGCTCAATGTGACCAAGTGTCTGGTCACGGGATCATGCATTACGGTACGAGTAAAGTGACTTGCCGGTAATGAGATTAAACGAGGTATTGGGATACCGACGATCGAATCTCGGGCAAGTAACGTACCGATTGACAAAGGGAATTGTATACGGGGTTGCTTGAATCCTCGACATCGTGGTTCATCCGATGAGATCATCGAGGAGCATGTGGGAGCCAACATGGGTATCCAGATCCCGCTGTTGCTTATTGACCGGAGAGGCATCTCGGTCATGTCTGCTTGTCTCCCGAACCCGTAGGGTCTACACGCTTAAGGTTCGGTGACGCTAGGGTTGTAGAGATATGAGTATGCAGTAACTCGAAAGTTGTTCGGAGTCCTGATGAGATCCCTGACATCACGAGGAGTTCCGGAATGGTCCGGAGGTGAAGCATTATATATAGGAAGTGCAGTTTGCCATCGGAAAGTTTCGGGTCACGGCATGTGCATCGACCACCGGATGGGTCCTGGGTCCACCGGTGGGGCCACCTATCCCGGAGGGCCCTGGGCTGAAGTGGGGAGGGGAACCAGCCCCTAGTGGGATGGTGCGCCCCCCTTTGGCCTCCCCTGCGCCTAGGGTTGGAAACCCTAGGGTGGGGGGGGCGCCTCCACTTGTCTTGGGGGGCAAGCCTCCCCCCTTGGCCGCCGCCCCTCCCAGGAGATCTCATCTCCCGGGCGGCGCCCCCTAGGGGGCCTATATAAAGGGGGAGGAGGGCAGCCGCACCCATGCCATAGGCGCCCCCTTCCCCTTGCTACACCTCTCCCTCTCGTAGAAGCTCGGCGAAGCCCTGCCGAGATCACTCCTGTATCCACCACCACGCCGTCGTGCTGCTGGATCTCCGTCAACCTATCCTCCCCCGTTGCTAGATCAAGAAGGAGGATACGTCTTCCTCAACCGTACGTGTGTTGAACGCGGAGGTGCTGTCCGTTCAGCACTAGGATCATCGGTGATTTGGATCACGACGAGTACGACTCCCTCAACACCGTTCTCTTGAACGCTTCCGCTCGCGATCTACAAGGGTATGTAGATGCACTCCTCTCTCTCGTTGCTAGATGAACTCATAGATAGATCTTGGTGAAACCGTAGAAATTTTTTTATTTTCTACAACGTTCCCCAACACCGAGATTCGCCGGTTTTGACACCGACGTTGGTGCTTTCATTGAGAGTTCCTCTGTGTCGTCACCTTTAGGCCCGATGGCTCCTCCGATCATCAACAATGATGCGGTCCGGGGAGAGACTTTTCTCCTCGGACAGATCTTCGTATTCGGCGGCTTCGCACTGCGGGCCAATTCGCTTGGCCATCTGGAGCAGATCGAAAGCTACGCCCCTGGCCATCAGGTCAGATTTGGAAGTTTGAACTACACGACCGACGTCCGCGGAGACTTGATCTTCGACGGGTTCGAGCCACAGCCAAGCGCGCCGCACTATCATGATGGGCATGATCTAGCTCTGCCGCCAAACAGTGTCCTGGAGGCCGCACCAGTGTCCGCTCCGACCCTTAGCTCGGAGCCGACCGCGCCAATCGAGGACGGGTGGCTGGACGCTGCCTCGGGGGCTGCAATCTCTATGGTGATCGAGCCGAACACCATACCTGTCCTTCTTGGCTCGTGACTCAAGGTGCCGGACTCCTCTCCGGACCAACCTTCCACGCCCGCCAATCGAATCCGATTGGGCGCCGATCATGGAGTTCACCGCCACATATCTTTCAAAGACTTCGCCTTTCGGCGACATTCTGAATTCACTAAAGTCTCTCTTATCGAGAGCCTGGCTGGACTATGGTCAGCAAGGTTGGGATGCGGACGACTAATAAATTCAAAGCCCACCCACCACCCACTTCAGAGCTACTATCGATAATTTAACCGACATGCTCGACTTGACTGGATGACATCGACGGTATGGACGCCGATGCAGGAGACGACAAAGAACCAGCGCCTATAGGGCACTGGAAGGCCACCTCGTCGTATGACATATACATGGTGGACACCCCAAAAGAAGGGAACGGCGATGGAACAACGGAGGATGACCCCTCCAAGAAGAAGACTAAGCGTCGGCGTCAGCGGCGCCGCTCTAAATCCCGCCAAAGAAAAAACGACGATTTCGGCACGGGGGATAATAACACCCCTGACAAAGGCCGAAGACAATCCCCCGGCGGGATTCAGCACAGAGGATGGAGAAGCCAGCCCTCATGAGAGAGCGGCGGACAGAGTGGTAGAGGACGATAATTACATGCCTCCCTCCGAAGACGAGGCAAGCCTTGACGACGACGAATTTGTCGTGCTTGAGGATCCCGTCGAACAAGAGAGTTTCAAACGCAGGCTTATGGCCACGGCGAGCAGCCTCAAGAAAAAACAGCAACAGCTTAGAGCTGACCAAGACTTGCTAGCCGACAGATGGACTGAAGTCCTTGCGGCCTAAGAGTACGAACTCGAACGCCCCTCCAAGAGTTACCCAAAACGCAGGCTGCTACCCCAATTAGAGGAGGAAGCACCTAGACCTACATCACCAATGCATGATGCGGCCGACCGGCCACCTCGTGGCCGCGACAGAGAGGCCTCTTGGCCCTCCACTCAAGCCGCACTCAAGGCGTCGCCAAAGAATACCAAGGCACGGGAAATGCGCCGGACCTGCGAGATATATTGGAGGACAGGGCAAGGCAAACAAGATTGATCTATGGATCGCGTGGGCCCCACGACACGTGATTTATAACCGCCATACCGATATGGTAAATCCGCCGGGCGAACACAGAGACAAAGCTCATTTGAGCTACGCCGTGATATAGCCCAATCATGAGGCGCCAAGACACCCACTATGCTTCACGGATGAAGTGATGGATCATCAAATCCCCGAGGGTTTCAAACCCGTAAACACCGAATCATACAATGGCAAAACAGATCCGGCGGTATGGATCGAGGATTATCTCCTTCATATCCACATGGCCCGCGGCGATGATCTACACGCCATCAAATACCTCCCACTCAAGCTTAAAGGACCAGCTCGGCATTGGCTTAACAGCTTGCCAGCAGAATCAATTGGTTGTTGGGAGGACCCGAAGCCGCATTCTCGACAACTTCCTGTGGCACCTATATGCGACCACCGATGCGCATGACCTAAGCCACATAATTCAGCAGCCAGAGGAATCGCCGGACAATTACTCGACACGGTTCCTAACCAAGAAAAATCAAATAGTCGATCGTCCGGACGCAGAGGCCCTTGCAGCCTTCAAGCATAACATCCATGACGAGTGGCTTGCCCGCACCTAGGACAGGAAAAGCTTAAATCCATGGCAGCCCTCACAACACTCATGACCCGCTTTGCTGGAGAAGACAAGCGCTAGCTCGTAGTAATAACATGACAAAGAGCCCCGGTAATTCGTATACCAAGGACAGCATTGGCGGTCGCGTCGCAACAAGCAAAAGTGCCGCGTAACGGCGATAATGCCGAGGATACGCCGCTTAATGCGGATTCGGAGGCTCTAAACCCGTCACGAAAAGCCATTCAAAAGAAATACTCGAGCCCGTCCAATTTGGACCGAATACTCGATCGCTGCGTGCGGATACGGCACCCCGAAAAACCAGCCAACCACACCAACAGGGATTGTTGGGTGTTCAAGCAGCGAGCAAGTTAAACACCGAAAACAATGACAAGGGGCTGCGTAGCAATGACGAGGAGGAGCCCCGCCACCCGAACAATAGGGGATGAAGGGCTTCCCCCCACAAGTGCGGACGGTGAACATGATATACGCAACCCACATACCCAAAAGGGAGCGGAAGCGTGCACTCAGGGACGTATATGCGTTGGAGCCAGTCGCCCCAAAGTTCAACCCATGGTCCTCCTACCCGATCACTTTTGATCGAAGGGACCACCCCACTAGCATCCGCCATGGAGGATTCGCCGCATTGGTTCTAGACCCAATCATTGACGGATTTCACCTCACTAGAGTCCTGATGGACGGCGGCAGCAGCTTGAACCTGCTTTTATCGGGATACAAGGCGAAAATGGGCATAGATCCTCAAGGATCAAACCCACAAATACGACCTTTAAAGGCGTCATACCAGCTGTAGAAGCCAACTGTACAGGCTCAGTTACACTTGACATAGTCCCGTTCCGCAGTGGCTATCACGCACTGCTCGGACGAACAGCATTTGCAAAGTTCAAGGCGGTGCCGCACTACGCATACCTCAAGCTCAAGATGCCAGGCCCTCGAGGAGTCATTACGGTCAATGGAAACACCGAACGCTCTCTCCGAACGGAGGAGCATACGGCAAAGACTTTCATGGCGGAAGTACAAAGCAGCCTCTCAAAGCAATTCTCGAGTCCGGCTATTAAACGACCAGACACCGTCAAGCGCGCCCGGAGTAACCTACAACAAGACCGCTCGCACGCTCGTGAGCACGCCAGAGTAATGCGCCCAACCCCAGCCCTCGCGAAATTGCGAAACCAGTACTATGCATACATAATTACGCTCTGGAAATACCATGGGCATAGGGGGAGGGGAACGACCACGGCATGCCCGAAATGCGGCTCAACCGCACTAGGGGCTCCCGATTTAGTCATTCCTTTTTTTCTTACTTTCAGGACACCGCTCTTCGGAAGGCCCGTCCGCAAGAGAATCGCCAACACACGATGCAACAGCCAGGAAGCGTAAAAGCTACGCCGAGTGTCCAGGTGGTCTCTATAACGAGCAGTATACTTGTTTCACATATCATCCCGCAGCTCGCCCTTGGAGGGGGACATGTCAAATAGTCCCACCTCTTGCTTATCGCACTATTTGTATCGCTCGCTTTTCCGCAGATTTTCCGAATAAACAATGCATAGCTTTTGTCAATTATTGCATTCCTTTTTTATAAAAATATGTTCGCTATGACATTATGCAACCTACACTTTGGTACGGCCAATACACCGAGGGCTTACGTACCCCAGAATATGGTGTGAGAAGTCCAACACTCTCATGAGTGCGGCACCCGAACTTATAGCATTATATGCATCAGCTCCAATCATGTCTTGGGTCAATAGTTCGGTTTGCCTGGCTCCCATGTTTTGGTACCTTACGCTCCATTATATCGGCTAAGGTAGACTTTGGGAGAACCACCGTGATTGTGCCCCGCTGAGCTGGGCTAAGCACCTCGATGAGAAAGCTAAAACTGACCGTCATGATAGGGCGAGAGCTGGTCGCTGTTTGAGAGGTTTTCGAGTCCCTAGAGACTTATGCCGCTTAGAGCGAGGAGTCGGCTTTGTCCGCCTAGGCGTGGATAGCGCCCGAACTCGGTCTTCCGAATACTAGGGGCTTCACCAAATTTAAAATTATAGAATTCTATGGCTAAGTGAGAGTGTTCAAGCATTATAGTCCCATTGCCTTGTTCGTTGTGTTGAGCGCCTCAAGGACCCAATAATGGGAAAAAAGCGCTCAAGTTTATCCCTAACACCCTAGCACTTTCGTGGCATGGGGGAAGTTTACCACTCGCCATCTCTCAAATTTAATAAACGGCCGCATGAAGGTAATATTTTAAATTCAAAAGCGTTGCTTAGCGATATGAACAAGTTTTCAGTCTGACAGATCACAAATGCGAAGTTTACTCAAAAATTACATCTTTGGAGCACTCATCCGCTATACTGGCGGGCACCCTTCAGACGCCTCATAATACATCTCGGCTTGCGATGCTCCTTGCTGGCGGTGGTCCGTCCTTCACAAGCTTCAGGCGTCCATCTTGCCCAAAGCACTTTAGCACGGGCAAGGGACCCACGGCACCTTCTATGCATACGGAGCGCTTGATGACTTCAAGCCATGGACAGCATCCACCGGCCGCCTCACCAGCCCAAGTAGCTTCCAGGCATGGCTTCCCGAGGCCATAGCCGGACTATGAGACCCTTCATGGCCTGTTCGCCACCTTATGGAGCTCAACCAGCCGCTTCACCGGTCGCTCAAGACACTGGTGTCCGCCTCAAAGATACCGAGACCGTAACACCTTCTCCGCCGAGCTCCCTATTCGCCTTCAGAGAATGCGGCGGCGGGGACACACTCCGGGGAAGATCTGCGAATGCTCCTGGAGAGCTCCGGACTCGGGTAAGTAACAAGTAATTCACTTTCACGTGCTTGCTTTGCATAAATAATGCCTTACCCGCCACTATCTTCTTCATCGCCTCAATTTCCTGGAGGGCTTTTTGGGTTTCGGCCTCGGCAGATTTGGCGCTCTCAAGCGTCGAGGCGAGCTCGGACTCTCGAGTCTTTGAGTCAAGCTCCAAACTCTCGTGTTTTTCCATGAGAGCCTGGAGCTCTTGTTGCACCTCCGCCACCCGCGCCTCCTGCTTCTCTCGCTGGGTACGCTCCACGGCCGCATTTTCTTCGGCCTTGGTGTAACATCCCAAATTTTCAATTTGGAATGTTATACATAGAGCATCATTGCATATCATATTTTTTCGTTGCATTTTGCTCGATCCTAGAAATTCTACACAACTCAAGGACCCTCGGAGAGAGTTGGGGATTTTCGTTATTTTCATATTTGAGTTTTCTCAAATTTTGAAAATAGGATCATTGGTTTTAATTATTTTATCTTCAATTATTTCTATTACAAAAATATGAAAGAGGGAATAAAATGACTTTCCCAAAATAAAGAAATAATGAAGATTTAATAATAAAATCAAATAAGATTTTATTTTAGATTTTTTCGCCTTTTTATTTGAATTTAGGATAATTGCGCATTTTTCAAAATTGCATTTAGGCCCCAAATAAATGTTCATTAAATCCGGCTTGATTTTAGAAACCGGGGAAAATTTATTTCGGGATTTTTGGAGTCCGTTTGGTACTTCTTTTGATTTTTTTCTCGTGTAATATTTTATTTTAAAAACGAACCGCCTTCGGCATTGCGAGCGGACTCGCTCGGCGCCTTTTAAATAGCGGAGCCTGGCGCCTCAGCCCACCCGAGCCCCCGCTTGCCCAAATCCACCCACAATTGCCCATGCCGAGCAGCAAGGCCTTTCCGAGGTTCGGCCACGCTTGATTTCCGTGTTTGTTTTATTTAAAAACCATCGCTTTTCTTCGGTTTTTCGGTTTTTTTCGGTTTTTATTTTATTTTATTTATTTATTTTTTTATTTTTTCTTTTCCGTTCAATCTGTTCGCTCGTTTTTTCTTTTTCTCGGATTTAACCCGCGATTTTTCCGATCGCGATTCCGAGATCCGATTTTCGTTTTAGTATAACTTTTGCTCGTTTATCGAATCAGCGATTCAAGCGCCTGGAGTTTCGTCTCGAAACACTCTTTCCGAATAATCTACTTAAACAAGTTTTCGCTTCTGTAAAATTTGACTTAGATCCAGATTAGTAAAACGAAGTTGTTTTCTTCCGCCGTTTGACTTTCGTTGCTTCGTTTGATTTGATTCTTTTTGCAAACCAGAGTTCTTAAGTTGAACTATCTGGTTAGATCTATTTGAGTTTTACCTGTGCATTATATGAGTACTTATTGTATGTTTGTTTGTTTGTCTGCGATAGAATACCCGGAGTGCGCCGCCTGTTACTTCAAGTCTCTAGGTTTCGCGGATCATCAGCAAGGCAAGTAACACTTTGATCATACCTCTTCTCATACCCAGTTTTTATGCATTAGATCTATCCTCAAACATTTGCATGATTAGGATCTAATTAAATTGTGGGATGGGAAGTAGTTGAGGTAGTACCTATTACCTGTTTTATTATCAACGCTTGGGAGTTACTTCTACGTTTGCTTATCATGCCATGCTATGCTAGTAGACTTCGATTGGGTGGGTGTATCCATGACAGATGTGAGATTGTTATTTAATGGTTTATTTAAGGTGGCAACTTAAACACACATCTGGGTGGATTGAGGCACCTGGTTTCTATCAGACTTGCCTGTTTTCTTCGGACCGCCGCCTGCACTCAAAGGGATCATGAGATTATTCAAACTAGAAACTTCCGTGTGCAGCCACAAGCCATTATGGGCTCTGGCATAGTTGACTAAGTTGTGCGAACTCTTACGGGTAGACTAGCAGATGTAGGGGAAAGTAGGTGTACCGTTCTACCCACAAAGTAAGGTGCTAGTGCTTCTAAAAGACTATGTCTCGGTCGTCCGTTTCTCAAACACCCTGTAGTGCGAGAAACCAACAGAGGCGATCGAGTCTTGTGGGGAAAAGTGCGCAAACCTCTGCAGAGTGTATAAACTAATCATGGTTAGCCGTGTCCCCGGTTATGGACATCTTGCGTATCTAGTACTTGGATATCATGTGAATCTCATCATGTTACTTTCTAATTAATATTGTTGGGTTTGTTAATGAGTACTTTTAATTGGGATTGAGAATGCTGTCAACCATTCTCAATGTTTCACAACCACCATGATAGTTAAATAAGTTTATTCCTTTGCAGTAGGGAAAAATTGGCTTTATGCAAAATTGTAACCATAGAGCTTTCCACCAGCCATATATGCATGTAGTATAGGCTTATCATTCCATTATTCTCTATGTGTTACATTGCCAAGATATTCCATGTGTCGACCCATTTTCGGGCTGCAACGCTTCATGTTGCGACTTTTCGATTTACGATTAAGGTGCTTAGGTCGTGGTTCTATACTCAGTGATGCCGTTGGAGTTGATGGACTCGCTTATTCTTCCAAGCCTTCCGCTGTTATCGTATTAGATGGCCTTAAGCCATATTTATTTTATTAAGTTCTCTCTTGAGACATTCGATTGTAATAAGTGTGTGATTGCTACTCTGTTATAAATCCTCCGAGTACTGTGTGGTGTCAAGACATTCGATCCAGGATGACACCGAGCACGAGATCGATCGTTTGAGGTCTAGTCGCTACAGAGATGGTATCGAGCACACACCGATCGTAGGACACGACCATTAAGCTAAAGCCCTAGATCACTACTCTCTTCTCATTTCGACTCCTCATCTTTTCTACTCTTTTAGGATGACTAAGCGAGGATCAAGTTCACCCAAATTGATGAAGATACACCCTTTGGACGACACCAAGAAAGTCACTAAGTACCTAAACATAGGATTACCAAGCTTCACCGGACCTACAATTCCACTTTACCCAAAGAAGAGCGCTGGAAGATTCAAACTCAAGTTCCGGAAGGACGCTTAAGGCCAATCACGGAGCCCATAGAGTGTGTTTTCAATGCACCAACCTCGAGTCCAGGAAAGAGCATGGCAGCTCACATAACCATGGGGCGATTGGAGAAGTTTACAAAGAAGTCCTCAAGGATACTATCTACCAGATTTGCGGACGCCGAGATGAACAATGGGAGATAGTTGGCACTAAGAAGGATCGATCCATTGCAGCTTTCATCCAGGAGTTAAACCAGCACATTCGACGTCAGGAGAACCAGATGTGTGCAGACATGATGGAGTTGAAGACAGCAAAAGCTAAGATTATCGAACTACAAGGAGAACTAAAGGCCACTTGCAAGGACTACATGGAGGAGATTGTAGCTCTAGTGGGACAAAATGGCGATCTTAAGGAGAAGATTGAAGAACTCATGGGAAATTCAGCACCCAGAGGAGAAGATGAAGATAGCACCTGTCCAGAGAACTACATCATCATCGACGACACCGATTCCGATCCTAGTGATGATGATTACGAAGATGAAGTCGAGCAGATATCATGGAGTCTTCATCGAGCAGCTTTTTCTAGTTGACCACCACAACAAAGAGTAGATTACCCCATGTTATTTTAGTTTTAGTTTCAAACTTTGTAACGATAGATAGACCGTTGTATGTCCTTGTTTGAATTGATTGGAGTGATATTGTGTGATTTGTCTCATGTGCATATGGGTAGTGTTTCTCTCTAGACCTCATTCTATTCTAAATTCTCGCCTTTTCTTAAACCCTCGATGCCTCCGAGACGCGACCCCGGATTTGTTTTCCCACCAGAGATCACTCAGTTGATTCAGCAGCAGAATGCCTTGATTCAAACATTGGTACAGAACCAAGGCAACAACAACAACAACAACAACAACCCACCACCACCACCACCGCTGACCATTTGACCTGCTTTCTTAAGGCTGAATCCGCGGTGTTTTCCAAAGAGCACCGAGCCGATTGTTGCAGATGATTGGCTCCGTAAGATAGGGAAGGAGTTGACAACTGCAGGATGTACAGATGGAGAAAGGGTGAAGTTTGCCGCACACCAGCTTGAAGGACCCGCAGCAAGATGGTGGGAGAATTTTACAGCCACTTACCTCAGAGACACCGCCACATGGGATCGGGCCAGCAAGCTTTTCAGACGCCCATGTTTCAGCAGGAGCTATGGCCATGAAGAAGCGTGAGTTTCGCAACTTACGCCAAGGAGGAGGGACAGTTGGCCAGTATGTAGATGATTTCAGTAAGCTAGCACGTTATGCCCCAGATGACGTTGCTACGGACGCAGCTAAGCAGGAGAAGTTTCTAGAAGGACTGAATGATGAGCTGAGCATGCAGTTGATGGTAGCCACTTTCAATAACTACCAGGAGTTAGTAGATCATGCTCTCATGATTGAAGGGAAGCAGCAGCAGATTAAAAATCGCAAGAGGAAGTATGGACAGGGGAAGAATAACTCTGGAGCTCAGCAAAAACTTTGCTTTACCCCGAAGACAGGAGGACAATTTCAGCATACCCATGGAGGAGGTAGCTCGCACAACCATAATGGCACCAAGAATGGGAACGGGAATGGAGGAAGCAATGGACAGAACCGCACCAACCCGTCAACACCATCCAAGGTAGACCTGAGCCACATCACTTGCTTTAAGTGCCGCAAGACTGGACATTATGCAAATGAATGTCCAGAAAGCCAGAATGGAAATGGCAATGGAAGCTCAGGAAAGAAGCTGAACCCTTTCAATAAAGGACAAGTGAACCACGTTACCGTGGAGGAGGTTGAAGCTCAGCCAGATGCAGTAATAGGTAAGTTTCTGGTTAAGACTTTTACTGCAGTTGTTCTTTTTGATACTGGTGCATCGCATTCATACATATCAAGGGGATTTGTGGATAAGTATAAATTGCTAACCCAAGCCCTTAGGTCACCCATGCTAGTAACCTCACCCGGAGCAGAATACATGGCTAGTATATGGTGTGATCGACTGCCATTAAGGATTGGACACTATTTTTTTTCCTCAGACCTAATAGTTCTGGAATCCCAAGGAATGGATGTGATATTAGGCATGGATTGGTTATCGAAGTATAGAGGGAACATAGATTGCGCCAGTAAGTCAATTTTGCTTACCACCCCAGAAGGGAGGAGAATCAAGTATGTATCACTGCATGAGCCGAGGAGAACACATGTAAATTCCTTATCAGGAGTTGTGCAGGAGGAAGTACCAGTGGTAAGGGATTACCCTGACGTGTTTCCGAAAGAGTTGCTGTGCATGCCACCGATAGAGACATTGAGTTTCTGATTGAACTACTACCAGGCACTGGGTCGATATCTAAGAGACCGTATAGGATGCCAGCCCAAGATTTGGAGGAAATTAAGAAGCAGATTAAGGAGTTACTGGATAAAGGTTTTATTCGCCCAAGTTCTTCGCCTTGGGGATCACCAAGATTTAGTGGAGAAGAAGGATGGATCATTAAGAATGGTTGTTGATTATCGAGGATTGAATGAAGTGACCATTAAGAACAAATACCCGTTACCGATGATCAATGACTTGTTTGACCAGTTGCAAGGATCTAAGGTGTTTTCAAAGACCGGTTTGCGATCAGGGTACCATCAGTTGAAGATTCAAGAGCAGGATATACCTAAGACGGCTTTTACCACCAGGTACGGGCTGTATGAGTACACCGTTATGTCATTTGGTCTGACTAACGCACCTGCCTATTTTATGAACATGATGAACAAAGTGTTTATGGAGTTTTTGGATAAGTTCGTCGTGGTGTTCATTGATGATATTTTGGTTTACTCAAGAATGAAGAGGAACATAAGGAGCATTTATGCTTGGTACCGAGAAGCTCAGAGAACACCGCTTATATGCCAAGTTCAGCAAGTGTGAGTTTTGGTTGAAGGAAGTTGGATTTCTTGGACATGTTATATCCGGAGAAGGTATAGCAGAGAGACCCACTAAAGTTGTCACCGTAATAAATCGGGAAGCGCCAACAACAGTTGGAGAGATCCGGAGTTTCCTTGGACAAGCAGGATACTGCCGGAGATTCATTGAGAATTTCTCAAGGATTGCGAAGCCTATGACAGAATTGTTGAAGAAGGATACCAAGTTCATATGGACCGAGGAGTGTGAAGCTAGTTTTCAAGAGTTGAAGAAACGTTTGGTTACCTCACCAGTGTTAATTCTGCCAGATCAGACCAAGGATTACGAGGTATATTGCGACGCTTCACGTCGAGGACTTGGAGCAGTACTTATGCATGAGGGGAGAGTTGTTTCGTATGCTTCACGACAGCTTAAGCCTCATGAGTTAAATTATGCTACGCATGATTTGGAGTTAGCAGCCGTAGTACATGCGTTGAAGACATGGAGACATTTCCTCATTGGAAATCATTGTGAGGTGTATACGGATCACAAGAGTTTGAAATACATTTTCATGCAGAAGGAGCTGAATCTCAGGCAAAGGAGATGGTTGGAACTCATCAAAGATTATGATATGAGATTGCACTATCACCCCGGAAAGGCTAACGTTGTAGCAGATGCGTTGAGCCGTAAGAGTCACGTCAACACATTGATGACGGGAGAAATACTAAAGGAGTTAGCCGAGGATCTTCGAGAGCTATGTTTGGAAATAGTTCCGAGAGGCTATGTAGCAGCATTGGAGATTCAACCAAATTTGATGGACAAGATCAGGGAAGCTCAGAAGACTGACAAAGAGATTGCCTCCATAAAGGAGAAAATGAGTGAAGGAAAGGCTAAGGGATTTCGTGAGGATGAGCACGACACCTTATGGTTTGAAGACCGTGTTTATGTGCCCAATGACCAGGAGATTCGGAAGTTGATTCTACAAGAGGCACATGATTCACCATATTCGATTCACCCGGGAAATACCAAGATGTATTTGGATTTGAAGAATAGTTTCTGGTGGACCGGAATGAAGAAGGATATTGCAGAGTACGTAGTAGTTTGTGATGTATGTCAGAAGGTGAAGGCAGAACATCAGAAGCCAGCAGGATTGTTACAACCATTGCCTATACCCGAATGGAAGTGGGATAAACTGGGTATGGATTTCATCACGGATTGCCCAGACTCGCTCAAGCTATGACTCGATTTGGGTTATAGTCGATCGTTTGACGAAGGTAGCTCATTTCATTCCAGTAAAGACTACCTACATCAGTGCCAAATTGGCTAAGATATACATGACCAGGATTGCATGCTTGCATGGAGTTCCGAGGAGTATCGTATCAGATAGAGGAACCCAATTTACCTCAAAGTTCTGGAAGCAGTTGCACGAAACTTTGGGAACCAGGCTGGAGTTTAGCACAGCTTTGCATCCACAAACAGATGGACAATCCGAGAGAGTCAACCAGATTTTGGAGGATATGCTTAGAGCTTGTGCTTTGGATTATGGATCAAGTTGGGATGACAATTTGCCGTATGCGGAGTTTTCTTACAACAACAGTTACCAAACCAGTCTGAAGATGGCACCTTCCGAAGCCTTGTACGGAAGGAGGTGCAGGACCCCGTTGTTGTGGGATGAAGTTGGAGACCGCCAGTTGTTTGGACCGGATTTGATTAAGGAGTCTGAACAGAAAGTAAAGTTGATTCGCGATAGGCTCAAGGTAGACCAGTCAAGACAGAAGAGTTATGAAGATTCAGAACACAAGGAGACAGAATACGAAGTCGGAGACAGAGTTTATCTTCGAGTATCGCCACTTCGAGGAGTTAAACGTTTTGGAGTTAAGGGAAAGTTAGCACCTCGATTTGTAGGACCTTATCGTGTTTTGGAACGCATGGGAGAAGTTGCGTACAAGTTGGGATTACCCGAAGGATTATCAGGAGTTCACGATGTGTTTCATGTTTTTTAGTTGAAGAAGTGTCATGCAGAGATGGCTGACATACCACTGAGAGATACAGTGCCACTGGAAGCGATTCAGTTGAATGATGATTTGACCTACGAGGAGAAACCGGTTAAGATTTTGGAGTATGCCAGCCGAGTCACCCGCAGCGAGGTCATTAAGTTTTGCAAGGTTCAGTGGAGCCACCACACTGAGGATGAAGCCACCTGGGAACGAGAGGAAGATTTGCTTAAAGACCACCCTCACCTATTTTCTAGCCAACCCGAATCTCGAGGGTGAGATTCATCTTAAGGGGGTAGGTTTGTAACATCCCAAATTTTCAATTTGGAATGTTATACATAGAGCATCATTGCATATCATATTTTTTCGTTGCATTTTGCTCGATCCTAGAAATTCTACACAACTCAAGGACCCTCGGAGAGAGTTGGGGATTTTCGTTATTTTCATATTTGAGTTTTCTCAAATTTTGAAAATAGGATCATTGGTTTTAATTATTTTATCTTCAATTATTTCTATTACAAAAATATGAGAGAGGGAATAAAATGACTTTCCCAACATAAAGAAATAATGAAGATTTAATAATAAACTCAAATAAGATTTTTATTTTGGATTTTTTCACCTTTTTATTTGAATTTAGGAAAAAATGCGCGTTTTTCAAAATTGCATTTAGGCCCCAAATAAACGTTCATTAAATCCGGCTTGATTTCAGAAACCGGGGAAAATTTATTTCGGGATTTTTGGAGTCCGTTTGGTACTTCTTTTGATTTTTTTCTACGCGTAATGTTTTATTTAAAAAAAACGAACCGCCTTTCGGGCCGAACCCGAGCGGGCTCCGCTCGGGGGCGCCTTTAAATAGCGGAGCCCCGGCGCCCCTTAGCCCACCCGAGCCCCGCCGCCGCCGCCACGCCGGAGCAGCGCGCCTTCCGAGGTTCGCCGCCGCCTCGATTTCCGTGCCGGTTTTATTTAAAAAAAATATCGGTTTTTTCGGTTTTTTATTTTATTTATTTATTTTATTTTTATTTTATTTTTTTTCTTTTTCCGTTCGAATCTGTTCGTCGTTTTTATTCTTTTTCTCGGATTTAACCCGCGATTTTTCTGATCGCGATTCCAGATCCGATTTTCGCTTTTAGTATAACTTTTCGCTCGCTTATCGGAATCAGCGATTCAAGCGCTCGGAGTTTCGCCTCAAACCCTCTTTCCGAATAATCTACTTAAACAAGTTTTTCCTTCTGTAAAATTTGACTTAGATCCAGATTAGTAAAACGAAGTTGTTTTCTTCCGCCGCTTGACTTTCGTTGTTTCGCTTGATTTGATTCTTTTGCAAACCAGAGTTCTTAAGTTGAACTATCTGGTTAGATCTATTTGAGTTTTACCTGCATTAGATGAGTACTTATTGTATGTTTGTTTGTTTGTTCTGCGATAGAATACCCGGTGCGCCACTGTTACTTGAGTCTCTAGGTTTCATGGATCATCACAAGGCAAGTAACACTTTGATCATACCTCTTCTCATACCCAGTTTTTATGCATTAGATCTATCCTCAAACACTTGCATGATTAGGATCTAATTAAATTGTGGGATGGGAAGTAGTTGAGGTAGTACCTATTACTGCTTTATTATCAACCCTTGGGAGTTACTTCTCGCTTGCTTATCATGCCATGCTATGCTAGTAGACGTGGATTGGGTGAGTGTATCCATGACAGATGTGAGATTGTTATTTAATGGTTTATTTAAGGTGGCAACTTAAACACACATCTGGGTGGATTGAGGCACCTGGTTTCTATCAGGACTTGCCTGTTTTTCTTCGGACCGCCACCCAAGCTCAAAGGGATCATGAGATTATTCAAACTAGAAACTTCCGTGTGCAGCCACAAGCCATTATGGGCTCTGGCATAGTTGACTAAGTTGTGTGAACTCTTACGGGTACACTAGCAGATGTAGGGGAAAGTAGGTGTACCGTCTACCCACAAAGTAAGGTGCTAGTGCTTCTGAAAGACTATGTCTCGGTCATCCGTTTCTCAAACACCCTGTAGTGCGAGAAACCAACGGAGGCGATCGAGTCTTGTGGGGAAAAGTGCGCAAACCTCTGTAGAGTGTATAAACTAATCATGGTTAGCCGTGTCCCCGGTTATGGACATCTTGGGTATCTAGTACTTGGATATCATGTGAATCTCATCATGTTACTTTCTAATTAATATTGTTGGGTTTGTTAATGAGTACTTTTAATTGGGATTGAGAATGCTATCAACCATTCTCAATGTTTCACAACCACCATGATAGTTAAATAAATTTATTCCTTTGCAGTAGGGAAAAATTGGCTTTATGCAAAACTGTAACCATAGAGCTTTCCACCAGCCATATATGCATGTAGTATAGGCTTATCATTCCATTATTCTCTATGTGTTACATTGCCAAAGAAATTCCATGTCTTGACCCGTTTTCGGCTGCAACGTTTCATGTTGCGACTTTTCGAACGACGATTAAGGTGCTTAGGTCGTGGTTCTATACTCTGTGATGCTGTTGGAGTTGATGGACTCACTTATTCTTCCAAGCCTTCCGCTGTTATCGTATTAGATGGCCTTAAGCCATATTTATTTTATTAAGTTCTCTCTTGAGACATTCGATTGTAATAAGTGTGTGATTGCTACTCTGTTATAAATCCTCCGAGTACTGTGTGGTGTCAGCATTACTGATCCAGGGATGACACTGAGCACAGAGATCAGACTGTTTGAGGTCTGGTCGCTACACTTGGACAGCGCTTCCTTCAGGGTTGCCACCTGGGTTGTGGCCCCTGTAATACCCACGTTGGTCCCATCATTTTTTGCAACCACAATTTTTTATATACTTACATAAGGTATTACTTACCTTCCTTATCCTCGATCTGCTTCTTGGCAAGGCCGAGCTCGTTCTCGGACCGCTCGAGGCTCTGCTTCAATGCATCGACCTCCGCAGCGGTCAAGGCGGCGAGGTCAACAACACAACCTGCATTCCCATATTGACATACTTATGTTAGACTCTCACAGATATCTTTTTGATCCTCGGTTAGGCTTTTCTTTCCTAACACCAAACCGAGCATCGGGGCTACTGCTTATGCGGTAATATTTTTACATATCTTAAATACATACCTCAAAGCCTCGTTAGAAGGCTGGCACGAGCTTTCGGTCAGCCCGCTCTTGGGATCGAACCTTCTGGATCACCACACTCATAGTAGTGCGGTGCTCCTCATCGATGGAGGCGCCGTTAAGCACCTCCAGCAAATTATCCGGTGCCTCCGGTTGGACGGAGGTCACCGGCGTCGTAGGCTTGCCCTTCTTACGTGGGGGCCGCTGAAGGTTCCGGAACCGCTGAAGGCGTGGGAAGAAGGCGTGGGTGAAAAAGAGGAATCGCTTATTCCCCAAGTGCCGCGATTGATGGCACGGTTGGGTTACCCATACCCGAATTGATGAGAATCCCGTGATAAGGGGACACGATCTCTGCTTCGACAAGATGTGCCAAGGAAACCGCCTTGCAACATGTGCAGCAGCTGGTTGAGGAAAACGGTTCGAATAAAGACTGGGTCGTGGCGTGATATCACGTTATGAGAAGTTGTCAGCAGATTGGATTTGTGGAATATTGCACTCTCTACGGTGGTATGTGGAATTTGTTTTGCAGAGCCGGACACGATCCTTGTGTTCAAAATCTTCTATGGAGTATTCGGAGAAGGAACCCGCCTTTGCAATGTCAAGACACCCACGACCGGACTCATCGTCATAGAAGCCTGGTTCAGGGCTACCGAGGAGTCCTGGATTAGGGGTCTCCGACAAACGGACTATATACTTTGTCCGGACTGTTGGACTATGAAGATACAAGATTGAAGACTTCCTCCCGTGTCCGGGTGGGACTCTCCTTTGCGTGGAAGGAAAGCTTGGCGATTTTGATATGTAGATCTCCTTCTCTATAAACGACTCTGTGTAACCCAAGCCCCCTCCAGTGTCTATATAAACCGGAGGTTTTAGTCCGTAGGACAAGAACAACAATCATAACCATAGGCTAGCTTCTAGGGTTTAGCCTCTACGATCTCGTGGTAGATCAACTCTTGTAATACTCATATAATCAAGATCAATCAAGCATGAAGTAGGGTATTACCTCCATCGAGAGGGCCCGAACCCGCGTAAACATTGTGTCCCCCGCCTCCTGTTGCCATTAGCCTTAGACGCACAGTTCGGGGCCCCCTATCCGAGGTCCGCCGGTTTTGACACCGACAAGGGGGTCACTGATGGATCACTAACCAACCTATACTAAGCAGTTTAGGATAAGCAGGTAGGTAACAATAGCAGATACAAAAGCAGGCTATGCATCAGAATAGGGGCAATCAATAACAGTAGCAAAATCTGATGCAAGCATGAGATAATGGAATGGGCGATATCGGGATGATCAAAGGGGGGATTGCCTGGAAGCTCCACTGAAAGGGAAGAAGGGTCGTCGTCGACATAGTCAATCACAGGGGCAACATCAGTGGTCTCTGGGTCTACCGGAGAGAAGAGGGGGAAGAAACAGTAAATACAGAGCAAACAAGTGCATGTCATGACAATAAGTAGCACTAGGCGTGTTCTAACGCGATGCTACATGATACCGACGAAGGGGGAAAACAACCGGGAAAGCTTTCCCGAAGTTTGGCATTTTCGGACAGATGAAACGGAGGGGGGCAGTTGCACGTTCGGTATGCTAGGGACGTGTGGCTGACGAACGGACTACGTATCCGGATTCGTCTCGTCGTTCTGAGCAACTTTCATGTATAAAACTTTTTCATCCGAGTTACGAATTATTTTCTGTGAAATTTTTAAATGATTTTCTAATTTTCTGGAATTATTTTAATTCAAAAATAAATTAATACGTAATTGCTAAGTGTACACAGAGAAGTGTACACGGCAGTGGCTTTAGTGGCTGGCAGGTGGGGTCCAGTTGACTACCTAGTCAGCAGTCAACTAAGACCGTTGACTAGTCAAAGGGCCCAAGGAACCCGCATGTCATCGACTGGGTTATCCCAGTCAGCAGTTTGACTGGTCAATGGGACGAGTGGGACCCAGGTGTCATTCACACATATTTTAGCATTTTCTTTTTAAGTGGATATTTAGAGGAGGGGGTCCACTTGCCATAGGTTAGTAGCTAATATAACTAGTAATTAACCCTAAACTAATTGAACATGGGGCCGGCCTCACACACACAGAACACATACACATACGCTAATTACAAAGGGCCGGCCATACATAGCAGGGACATAGCCAGTAGTCGGGTTGTGTTTGCCATGGCCTCGCGTGAGCTCAACGTGGTTGAGCAGCAGTGGCAGCAGCTCAACGTGGCAGCGGCAACGCAGCAGAGCATCAGCAGTTACGGGCAGCAGCGGCAGCGCTTCAGCAGAAGCAGTAACCAGCAGCAGCGGCAGCAGTGCGGCCAAGCGCTAATAGGCCGCAGCGGGCACACGCGCGGTGAGGCGCAGGGCAGCAGACACACAACAGTAGGAGCAGCATCAGCGGCCGCGGGCGGGCGCGGGGCGTGGCCCACAGAAGGAGCACACAGGAGCAACACAAGCGCAGAGCTAAGCAGGGGCGCGTACGCGTATGCTGAGCCTCGGCCATGGTGGCCGCCGGTTCGTACAGGAGACTACAACGACGGATCGAGACCGGGATGAGGGGGATTCGGAGGAGGAGCTCACGACGAATCTGTAGGGGAGGGTTGCAGGCTCGGGGAGGCTCATAGGCGGCGAATCGAGCGGAGAGGCGGTGACGACTGTGGTGGAGAAGACAGTTGGTGGCGACGGTTCGAGGGCGTCCCGGCTTGAGCTCATGGTCGAGGAGGACGTAGCAGTCGTCGACGAAGCTTTTGGACACCTCCGTGGGGCGCGGGGACGACGGTGGCCGCGGGATCGATGGCGATGAGCACGGGCGGTCTCGAGTGGTGACGGGCAGAGGAAAAATGCGCGGGGGAGAGGGAACGGCGTGGCTAGGGTTTGGGGAGAGGAAGAGGGGGCCGGGGGTTGCTCTTATTCGCCGGGGAAAATAACGGGGAGGCGCGGGATGGCTGCCACGGCGTCATTGGTGGCCATGGCGCCGGTGGATCGTTGCCACGATCCCTCTGTGTGAACAAGGAAGGGAGATGAGGGCAAGTTGGGCTGAGCTGGACCTTCTACTTTTGCTAAATGGGCTGAAGGTGTACAATGGTTCTTTCTATTTCTTTCTCTGAAATTATAAGTAGCTATTGTCCTCTAAAAGTTTAGTCATCAAACTAATCTTGTGAATTATAAAACTTTGCATAAAACTCCAGGGCATTTATTATTGAGCCAAAACTCCGGACTCCGGAACCACTGAAGGTTCCCGTGCGGAGTCCGGCCCGGGGCCGGACTTAGAGCCCTTTGGGGTTTTATCCCCTTTTCGCCTGGAGTCCGGGAGGTTGCCTTCCGGCGCCTCCAGGACCACCTCCTCCTGGCTTGGCCCCTTTTGGGACTCCACCTCGGCATCATCCGCAGTGCGAGGAGAGGAGGCGGCCGGAAGTGAAGTGCTATTCACATCCGACGAACCCATGGAGCCGCTCGTTGAAGCGTCGAGCCCGGCCTTGGGCGGACTGCATGATTATATTCGGCGTCAGAAGGTAATGTGCAATGAAGGAGCGCCATGAGTTACTCTGGTATCTGGATACTTACGATTTCTCCAGGGGCTTGGCCCTGGGTGGCCACTCTTCTTCGCCGTCGTTGGCGTTGGTGGAGTAGTCCGGAGGGAGGGTCCTTCCTTCTTGACCCTCCGGCCCCCAGCTTAGGGCGGCCTTATTTTCTTCTCTCCCCGCCGGGAGAGGCCTCTCTTTCCTCCTCCTTGTCTTCACGGGAGGAGTCCGCCTCGGAGTCATCGGACGATGAGTCCGACACCACCTGGCGCCGGGAACTCCTTCAAGTTCCCGTGGCCTTCTTCTTGGCCTTCTTCTCCGATACCACGTAAGGTGCCGGAACCAGCAGCCCCGTCAAGCGGGCGTCCGCTGGGTCTTCTGGCAAGGGAGCCGGACAGTCAATCTGCCCGGACGTCCTCTGCTAATCCTGTCAAAGGTAAGGGAGTTTAGATCTCGCATAGAGTCAAAATATGAAAAACAAGTGTCCCGTAAAGGGCAAAATAGCTTACCGCGTTGGCTTGATGCTGCGCGCTGAATCCGCGATCCTCGATAGCGGATGCGGGAGCCTCGGCGCCCTTGAACAGCAGACCTTCCGCATCTTCGTGCGTAGTGTCAAGAGCCTGCTCAGGGTTTGGTGTTGTGCCGGATCAAACTCCCACAAGCTGAAAGCCCGTTATTGGCACGGGAGGATCCGACGGATGAGCATGACCTGGACTACGTTGACGAGTTTGAGCTTCTTGCTCACCAGGTTTTGGACGCAGGTTTGAGTCCGCACAGCTCCTCCGAATTACCCCACGACAAGCCCGCCTCTTTCCGTGGAGGTGAGCCGTAGGGAAGCCAGATCGAATTGGGGTCGCAGCCCATTCAGGGTCACGCTGCTCGGTGATGTAGAACCACCCCGATTGCCACCCCTTTATGGTCTCCACGAAGGAGCCCTCGAGCCATGTAACATTGGGCATCTTGCCCACCATGGCGCCTCAAGACTCCGGCTTATGGCCGCCCACTACCTTCGGTTTGACATTGAAGGTCTTCACCATAAGCGAAGTGGGGCTGGATGCAGAGGAAGGTTTCGCATACCCACGATGAACGCCGAGATATTGAGGATGAAGTTCGGGCCGATCATGGAAATCCAGGCCGTAGTAGAACATGAGTCCCGGACAAATGGGTGAAGTGGGAAACCTAGTCCATGGAGAAAGTGGGTGAGGAACACCACCTCTCATGGGGCCCGGGGTGGGATGGGCTGCCCTTGTCGGGAAGCCGTGCACGATGTCATTGGACAAGTATCCGGCCTTCCTCAGCTTTTTAATGTGCCCCTCCGTGACGGAGGAGGCCATCCACTTGCCTCCCGCTCCGGACATGACTGGAGAAGGTTGAGGCGGGATGTGCGGACTTGGGTGCTGGAGCTCGAGTGCGCGAAAACGGATAAACGAAGGAGGAAGAAGGCGTAGATGGAAAAGGTGGATCCTTATCCCCTTATATGGGCGGACGAAACTATGTGCCCCCACCAGCCTGGTAAAACTCGCTTATCTCCCAAGCGCCCTAAATTAATGGCACGGTTGAGTTACCCACGCCCGTATTGATGAGAATCACGGAATAAGGGGACACGATCTCTGCTTCAACAAGACGTGCCAAGGAAACTGCCTCGCTAAGTGCGCTAAGGTGGGGCAGTAAAAACGATTCGAATAAAAGCTTGGCCGTGGTGTCACGCTGCGAAATACGTCAGCAGATTGGATTTGTGTAAATATTATTCTCTCTACGGTGGTATGTGGAAATTATTTTGCGAGGTCGGACACTATCCTTGTGTTCAAAATCTTCTATGAAGTATTCGGAGGAGGAACCCGCCTTGCAATGCCGAAGACAATCTGTGCACCGGACTCGTCGTCATTGAAGCCTGGTTCAGGGGCTACCGAGGGAGTCCTGGATTAGGGGGTGTCCAGATAGCCGGAATATGACCTTTGGCCGGACTCCTAGACTATGAAGATACAAGATTGAAGACTTCGTCCCATGTCCGGATGGTACTTTCCTTGGTGTGGAAGGCAAGCTTGGCGATACGGATATGTAGATCTCCTCCCATTTGTAACCGACTCAATGTAACCCTAACCCTCTCCGGTGTCTATATAAACCGGAGGGTTTTAGTCCGTAGGACGAACAACAATCATACCATAGGCTACCTTCTAGGGTTTAGCCTCTCTGATCTCGTGGTAGATCTACTTTTGTACTACCCATATCATCAATATTAATCAAGCAGGAGTAGGGTTTTACCTCCATCGAGAGGGCTCGAACCTGGGTAAAAACATCGTGTCCCTTGTCTCCTGTTACCATCCGCCTAGACGCATAGTTCGGGACCCCCTACCCGAGATCCGCCGGTTTTGACACCGACAGCGGTCATTTGATGCTCATCCGCACGTACCAAATTGACCAAACCATTACATCAAACCACATGCAGTACAATGCATGGGGCGTTCGTGACGTTGATGGCTATGGCTGCTTCGTGTTCGAGAAAGATCCCAGCTCTGTTGGGCTAGACATATTCAACTGGAGGCGGGCTTACAGCCTCGGCAACCACTCCTTGTTCCTCGGGCTCAATTATCCGATCATCCAACCAATCATCGATCATATCACCGGCGATGATTACTATGCTATGCAACTTCCAATCGCGAGGGGGGGTTGTGTTTACACATCATACCATGGGTTTCATGAATCACCATATCCAGAGATTCGCGACACAGCTTGTTGCCGTGTAATCTTCAAGTGTGAAAGGCATCAAGCTTCCATGCGATGGATGGCTTTTGCAAACCCGACATGCGGCGATGTGGTTCATGCACCAACAGCAAATATGCACAACTTGATTCGTGCTGATATCTAGACTGAGCCATGTATTCTACTGCTGTAGCACGGCCCTCTTTTGTTGGATATTATGTACTGTTGTTAGTTTGAAGCACTCCTCCGGTTTGAAGGATAGATACCTTCCGGGATCAAGTGCATCCTAACTCACCAAGTAGGATGTACCGATAATGATGATGGAGATGTTGTGCGAAATATATATATATATATATATATATATATATATATATATATATATATATATATATATATATATATATATATATATATATATATATATATATATATATATCAGTTAGACTTCAAGTGCATTTGTTAGTTAAACCTATGTATAAATTGTGACACTAAATATGACTAGTAAGTAGTACAAGAGCAGACTAGTATACGCCGATCAAATTATTCATCATGTCCACACATTGAATTGATTGTGACAACACGCTGCGCGTGAGGTGACACAAGAATCTCGTGGCGTGTTCGGGTATTCGGACTTCAGATTTGGAGTACCACTTATCTCGTCAAATCTTTCATCATTCCCTTAAAACAGTCGATTGATCATAGATTGAGTACCATATAACTAGAATTACCGATGCAAGTCGAAGAAGGATTGGCGGTGCTGGTTCAAGGCGTCAAGTTCGATCCCACGGATCAGAGCTGATCGAGCACCTTGAGGCCAAAGTGAGTGCTAACAGTGCGAGATTTCAGTCTCTCATCGATTTGTTCATACCAACCATTGACAGCGAGCACAGCATATGCTACACCCAACCTGAGAAACTTCCAGGAAAGACAACGATCAGCCGTCTACTTGCACAAACATATTCCTTTCTTTATAGCTCTATTTTTCTTTATAGACGCAGACCTGGTGAAGCAATTACAATTTGACAGTTAATAAAAAGTGAAACAAGTGATTGCAACATGCCAAAGATGTTATGAAAATGCCAACTACGTACACTAAAACCTGTATTCCACAATACCGCAGGTATCACAATCGAGTGGCCTAAGGAAGCAATTCTTCCAACAAGCAATTCCAGTATGCTCAAAAGGCACGTGGATGCGCCGCAAAGATACAATGAGTCACGGCATGCACGCCGATGTGGCACAAGACCGGCAATACCTTGCCGGTGATGGTCAACGGCCGCAGACGGGCAGCAAAAGGTTCTGTGCTGCACACCAACAAGAACTTCACCAGCGAAGACCAATCGGGTGATGCACCAAGCACCACCTCGGGACCTGGAGCAAGAGAAGGAGCGGAACTGGTCCTCTGCAAGATTTTCTACCGCATTTAACACTAGGGCCGTGGAGTAAAAAGATTATAAGTTAGTTAGGTATTGGTAGTTGTACTACCTTGTCGTCTGCAAGTTTGTATTGTTGTTAACGATCTTTTGGTATGAACTTGCATTTGCTTCCAACCATCATGCCGAGGGTCGGCGTGGATATAAATGTTGGAAATATGCCGTAGAGGCAATAATAAAATGGTTATTATTATATTTCTTTGTTCATGATAATTGTCTATTGTTCATGCTATAATTGTGTTATCTGGAAATCGAAATACATGTGTGAATACATAGACCACAACATGTCCCTAGTGAGCCTCTAGTTGACTAGCTTGTTGGTCAACAGACAGTCATGGTTTCCTGACTATGGACATTGGATGTCATTGATAACGGGATCACATCATTAGGAGAATGATGTGATGTACAAGACCCAATCCTAAGCATAGCACAACGATCGAGTCTCAGGCACGTAACGTACCGATTGACAAAGGGATTGTATACGAGATTGATTGAATCCTCGACATCGTGGTTCATCCGATGAGATCATCGAGGAGCATGTGGGAGCCAACATGGGTATCCAGATCCCGTTGTTGGTTATTGACCAGAGAGTCGTCTCGGTCATGTCTGCGTGTCTCCCGAACCCGTAGGGTCTACACACTTAAGGTTCGGTGACGCTAGGGTTGTAGAGAATTAAAATGCAGTAACCTGAAAGTTGTTCGGAGTCCCGGATGAGATCCCGGACGTCACGAGGAGTTCCGGAATGGTCCGGAGGTAAAGATTTATATATAGGAAGTCAAGTTTCGGCCATCGGGAAGGTTTCGGGGGTAATCGATATTGTACCGGGACCACCGGAAGGGTCCCGGGGGTCCACCGGGTGGGCCACCTATCCCGGAGGGCCCCATGGGCTGAAGTGGGGAGGGGAACTAGCCCCTGGTGGGCTGTTGCGCCCCCCTGGGCCTCCCCCGGCGCCTAGGGCAGGAAACCCTAGGGGTGGGGGCGCCCCCTTGGCTTGGGGGGCAAGCCACCCTTGTCGCCGCCCCCCCTTGGAGATCCCATCTCCTAGGGGCATGCGCTCTCAGGCCCTATATATAGTGGGGAGGAGGCAGCCACACCCTAGCCCTCGGGCGCCTCCTCTCCCTCTCCAACACCTCCTCCTCTCCGTAGAGCTTGGCGGCCTGCCGAGATCCTCGCTGCATCCACCACCACGCCGTCAGGTTGCTGGATCTCCATCAACCTCTCCTTCCCCTTGCTGGATCAAGAAGGAGGAGACGCCTTCCCAACCGCACATGTGTTGAATGCGGAGGTGCCGTCTGTTCGGCGCTCGGTCATCGGTGATTTGGATCACGACGAGTACGACTCCATCAACCCCGTTCTCTCGAACGCTTCCGCTCGCGATCTACAAGGGTATGTAGATGCACTCCTTTTCCCCTCGTTGCTAGATAACTCCATAGATTGATCTTGGTGATGCGTAGAATTTTTTTGATTTCTGCTATGTTCCCCTACAATGGCATCATGAGCTAGGTCTATGCGTAGTTACTATGCACGAGTAGAACACAAAGCAGTTGTGGGCGTAGATGTTGTCAATTTTCTTGCCACTACTAGTCTTATCTTTCTTCGGCGGCATCGTGGGATGAAGCGGCCCGGACCGACCTTACACGTACGCTTACGTGAGACAGGTTCCACCGACTGACATGCACTAGTTGCATAAGGTGGCTAGCGGGTGTCTGTCTCTCCCCTTTAGTTGGAGCGGATTCGATGAAAAGGGTCCTTATGAAGGGTAAATAGAAATTGGCATATCACGTTGTGGTTTTACGTAGGTAAGAAACGTTCTTGCTAGAAACCTATAACAGCCACGTAAAAACTTGCAACAACAATTAGAGGACGCCTAACTTGTTTTTGCAGCAAGTGCTTTGTGATGTGATATGGCCAAAGGATATGATGAATGATATATGTGATGTATGAGATGATCATGTTCTTGTAATAGAAATCACGACTTGCATGTTGATGAGTATGACAACCGGCAGGAGCCATAGGTGTTGTCTTTATTTTTGTATGACCTGCGTGTCATTGAATAACGCCATGTAAATTACTTTACTTTATTGCTAAACGCGTTTGCCATAGAAGTAGAAGTAATCATTGGCGTGACAACTTCATGAAGACACTATGATGGAGATCATGATGATGGAGATGATCATGGCGCCCCGAAGATGGAGATCAAATGAGCAATATGATATTGGCCATATCATGTCACTATTTGATTGCATGTGATGTTTATCATGTTTTGCTTCTTATTTGCTTAGAACGACGGTAGTAAATAAGATGATCCCTTATAATAATTTCAAGAAAGTGTTCCCCCTAACTGTGCACCGTTGTGAAGGTTCGTTGTTTCGAAGCACCACGTGATGATCGGGTGTGATAGATTCTAACGTTCGAATACAACGGGTGTAAGCCAGATTTACACGCGCAATACACATAGGTTGACTTGACGAGCCTAGCATGTACAGACATGGCCTCGGAACACGGAAGACCGAAAGGTCGAGCATGAGTCGTATAGAAGATACGATCAACATGAAGATGTTCACCGACGTTGACTAGTCCGTCTCACGTGATGATCGGACACGGCCTAGTTAACCCGGATCATGTTTCACTTAGATGACTAGAGGGATGTCTATCTGAGTGGGAGTTCATTGAATAATTTGATTAGATGAACTTAATTATCATGAACTTAGTCTAAAATCTTTACAATATGTCTTGTAGATCAAATGGCCCACGCTAATGTTGCCCTCAACTTCAGCGCGTTCCTAGAGAAAACCAAGCTGAAAGATGATGGCAGCAACTATACGGACTGGGTCCGGAACCTGAGGATCATCCTCATAGCTGCCAAGAAAGATTATGTCCTAGAAGCACCGCTAGGTGAAGCACCCATCCTAGAGAACCAAGACGTTATGAACGCTTGGCAGTCTCGTCTTGATGATTACTCCCTCGCTCAAGCGGCATGCTTTACGCTTTAGAACCGGGCTCCAAAAGCGCTTTTGAGCAACACGGAGCATATGAGATGTTCAAGAGCTGAAAATGGTTTTCCAAGCTCATGCCCGGTCGAGATATGAAGTCTCCGACAAGTTCTTTAGCTGTAAGATGGAGGAAAATAGTTCTATCAAGGAGCACATACTCAAGATGTCTCAGGTTGCACAACCGCTGACTCACCGGGAGTTAATCTCCGGATGACGCGGTCACTGACAGAATCCTTCAGTCGCTTCCACCGAGCTACAAGAGCTTTGTGATGAACTTCAATATGCAAGGGATGGAAAAGACCATTCATGAGGTATATTCAATGCTGAAATCAGCGGAGGTGGAGATCAAAAAGGAACATCAAGTGTTGATGGTGAATAAAACCACTAAGTTCAAGAAAGGAAAGGGTAAGAAGAACTTCAAGAAGGACGGCAAGGAGTTGCGCCCGTAAGCCGCCATCGGAAGAAGTCAAACAATGGACCCAAGCCCGAGACCGAGTGCTTTTATTGCAAGGGAAGTGGTCACACGGCGGAACTGCCCCAAGTACTTAGCGGACAAGAAGGCCGCAAAACCAAAGGTATATTTGATATACATGTAATTGATGTGTACCTTACCAGTGCTCGTAGTAGCTCCTGGGTATTTGATACCGGTGCGATTGCTCATATTTGTAACTCAAAGCAGGAGCTGCGGAATAAGCGAGACTGGCAAAGGACGAGGTGACGATGCGCGTCGGGAATGGTTCCAAGGTCGATGTGATCGCCGTCGGCACGCTACCTCTACATTTACCTACGGGATTAGTTTTAAACCTCAATAATTGTTATTTAGTACCAGCTTTGAGTATGAACATTGTATCAATATCTCGTTTAATTCGAGATGGCTACTCATTTAAATCCGAGAATAATGGTTGTTCTATTTATATGAGAGATATGTTTATGGTCATGCCCCGCTGGTGAATGGTTTATTCTTAATGAATCTCGAGCGTAATGTTACACATATTCATTGTGTGAATACCAAAAGATGTAAAGTTGATAACGATAGTCCCACATACTTGTGGCACTGCCGCCTTGGTCACATAGGTGTCAAACGCATGAAGAAGCTTCATGCAGATGGACTTTTGGAGTCTCTTGATTACGAATCATTTGACACGTGCGAACCATGCCTCATGGGTAAAATTACCAAGACTCCGTTCTCCGGAACAATGGAGCGAGCAACCAACTTGTTGGAAATCATACATACCGATATGTGCGGTCCAATGAGCGTTGAGGCTCGTGGAGGATATCGTTATGTTCTCACTCTCACTGATGACTTGAGTAGATATGGATATGTCTACTTAATGAAACACAAGTCTGAGACCTTTGAAAAGTTCAAGGAATTTTAGAGTGAGGTTGAGAATCAACGTGACAGGAAAATAAAGTTCTTACGATCAAATCGTGGAGGGGAATATTTAAGTCAGGAATTTGGTACGCACTTAAGGAAATATGGAATAGTTTCACAACTCACGCCGCCTGGAACACCTCAGCAAAATGGTGTGTCCGAACATCGTAATCGCACTCTATTAGATATGGTGCGATCTATGATGTCTCTTATGGATCTACTGCTCTCATTTTGGGGCTGTGCTTTAGAGACTGCCGCATTCACTTTAAATAGGGCTCCGTCGAAATCCATTGAGATGACACCGTATGAATTATGGTTTGGGAAGAAACCTAAGTTGTCGTTTCTAAAAGTTTGGGGATGCGATGCTTATGTCAAGAAACTTCAACCTGAAAAGCTCGAACCCAAGTCGGAAAAATGTGCCTTCATAGGATACCCTAAGGAAACCATTGGGTATACCTTCTACCTCAGATCCGAAGGCAAGATCTTTGTTGCCAAGAACGGGTCCTTTCTGGAGAAAGAGTTTCTCTCGAAAGAAGTAAGTGGGAGGAAAGTAGAGCTTGATGAAGTACTACCTCTTGAAACGGTGAGTAGCGCAACTCAGGAAGATGTTCCTGTGGTGCCTGCACCGACTAGAGAGGAGCTTAATTATGATGATCAAGGTACTTGGATCAAGCTCCTCTTGAACTTCAGAGGTCCACGAGGACACGCCCGCACTGAGTGGTACGGCAACCCTGTCTTGGAAATCATGTTGTTAGACAACGGTGAACCTTCGAACTATGAAGAAGCGATGGTGGGCCCAGATTCCGACAAATGGCTAGAAGCCATGAAATCCGAGATAGGATCCATGTATGAAAAGAAGTATGGACTTTGACTTGCCCGATGATCGGCGAGCCATAGAAAATAAATGGATCTTTAAGAAGAAGACAGACAAGGATGGTAATGTGACCATCTATAAGGCTCGACTTGTCGCTAAGGGTTATCGACAAGTTCAAGGGGTTTACTACGATGAGACTTTCTCACCCGTAGCGAAGCTGAAGTCCGTCTGAATCATGTTAGCTATTGCCGCATTCTATGATTATGAGATATGGCAAATGAACGTCAAAACGGCATTCCTTAACGGCTTTCTTAAGGAAGAATTGTATATGATGCAGCCGGAAGGTTTTGTCGATCCAGAGAATGCTAACAAGGTGTGCAAGCTCCAATGCTCAATCTATGGGCTGGTGCAAGCATCTCGGAGTTGGAACATTCAATTTGATGAGATGATCAAAGCGTTTGGGTTTACACAGACTTATGGAGAAGCCTGTGTTTACAAGAAAGTGAGTGGGAGCTCTGTAGCATTTCTCATATTATATGTGGATCACATATTGTTGATGGGAAATGATATAGAATTATTGGAAAGCATAAAGGCCTACTTGAACAAGTGTTTTTCAATGAAGGACCTTGGAGAAGCTGCTTATATATTAGGCATCAAGATCTATAGAGATAGATCGAGACGCCTCATTGGTCTTTCACATGGTACGTACCTTGACAAGATATTGAAGAAGTTCAATATGGATCAGTCCAAGAAAGGGTTCTTGCCTGTATTGCAAGGTGTGCGATTGAGCATGGCTCAATGCCCACCACGCAGTAAGATAGAGAAAAGATGAGTGTCGCCCCTATGCCTCAGCCATAGGGTCTATTATGTATGCCATGTTGTGTACCAGACCTGATGTAAACCTTGCCGTAAGTTTGGTAGGAAGGTACCAAAGTAATCCCGGCATGGAACACTGGACAACAGTCAAGTATATCCTGAAGTACCTGAAAAGGACTAAGGACATGTTTCTCATGTATGGAGGTGACGAAGAGCTTGTCGTAAAGGTTTACATCGACGCTAGCTTCGACACAGATCTGAATGACTCTAAGTCACATACGTGTTTATTTTGAATGGTGGGGCAGTAAGCTGGTGCAATTGCAAGCAAAGCGTCGTGGCGGGATCTACATGTGAAGCGGAGTACATGGCAGCCTCGGAGGCAGCGCATGAAGCAATCTGGGTGAAGGAGTTCATCACCGACCTAGGAGTCATACCCAATGCATCGGGGCCGGTCACACTCTTCTGTGACAACACTGGAGCTATTGCCCTTGCCAAGGAGCCCAGGTTTCACAAGAAGACCAGGCACATCAAGCATCGCTTCAACTCCATTCGTGAAAATGTTCAAGATGGAGACATAGATATTTGTAAAGTACATACGGACCTGAATGTAGCAGATCCGTTGACTAAATCTCTCCCTAGAGCAAAACATGATCAACACCAGAACTCTATGGGTGTTCGATTCATCACAATGTAACTAGATTAGAGACTCTAGTGCAAGTGGGAGACTGTTGGAAATATGCCCTAGAGGCAATAATAAAATGGTTATTATTATATTTCTTTGTTCATGATAATTGTCTATTGTTCATGCTATAATTGTGTTATCCGGAAATCGTAATACATGTGTGAATACATAGACCACAACATGTCCCTAGTGAGCCTCTAGTTGACTAGCTCGTTGATCAACAGATAGTCATGGTTTCCTGACTATGGACATTGGATGTCATTGATAACGGGATCACATCATTAGGAGAATGATGTGATGGACAAGACCCAATCCTAAGCATAGCACAACGATCGAGTCTCGGGCAAGTAACGTACCGATTGACAAAGGGAATTGTATACGGGATTGATTGAATCCTCGACATCGTGGTTCATCCGATGAGATCATCGAGGAGCATGTGGGAGCCAACATGGGTATCCAGATCCCGCTGTTGGTCATTGACCGGAGAGTCGTCTCGGTCATGTCTGCGTGTCTCCCGAACCCGTAGGGTCTACACACTTAAGGTTCGGTGACGCTAGGGTTGTAGAGATATTAATATGCAGTAACCCGAAAGTTGTTCGGAGTCCCGGATGAGATCCCGGACATCACGAGGAGTTCCGGAATGGTCCGGAGGTAAATATTTATATATAGGAAGTCAAGTTTCGGCCATCGGGAAGGTTTCGGGGGTAATCGGTATTGTACCGGGACCACCGGAAGGGTCCTGGGGGTCCACCGGGTGGGGCCACCTATCCCGGAGGGCCCCATGGGCTGAAGTGGGGAGGGGAACCCGGCCTGGTGGGCTGTTGCGCCCCCCTGGGCCTCCCCGCGCCTAGGGCAGGAAACCCTAGGGGTGGGGGCGCCCCCTTGGCTTGGGGGGCAAGCCACCCCTTGGCCGCCGCCCCTTGAGATCCCATCTCCTAGGGCCGCCTCCCCGGGGCCCTATATATAGTGGGGAGGGAGGCAGCCGCACCCCAGCCCCCGCACCTCCTCTCCCTCTCCAACACCTCCTCCTCTCTGTAGAGCTTGGCGAAGCCTCGCCGAGATCCCTGCTGCATCCACCACCACGCCGTCGTGCTGCTGGATCTCCATCAACCTCTCCTTCCCCCTTGCTAGATCAAGAAGGAGGAGACGTCTTCCCCAACCGTACGTGTCTTGAATGCGGAGGTGCCGTCTGTTCGGCGCCGGTCATCGGTGATTTGGATCACGACAGTGCGACTCCATCAACCCCGTTCTCTTGAACGCTTCCGCCGCGATCTACAAGGGTATGTAGATGCACTCCTTTTCCCCTCGTTGCTAGATAACTCCATAGATTGATCTTGGTGATGCGTAGAAATTTTTTGATTTCTGCTACGTTCCCCAACAATAAAGCTGAATCACTTGTTTCGAAACGAATTTGCAGGCACCTGAGTTTTATTTGATGGGTAGCATAAGCACCCGCCGTTCGAATTCCCAGTTCTCCAATTTTTTTGAAACAAGTGCATGCACTTATTATCACGATAAAAAAAATATCCGTGCTGCATCCCAGTTATCAGTCTGACTTGCAGAATTCTCTCGTTTATTGGGCACGTATATTGTTTTTTCAGGTCAAGCAAGTTTCAACTGGGCTGCAGACTGCCCGGGGTTGGTTTTGTTTTTAACAGGCCCAGCCCATGACGACAAAGGGGCACAAAGATCCAACAGGTATCTACTCACCTCTGGCCCACTAGCGTTAGTTATATTTTGTCTTACAACATCCGCAGGCAGTTTTTTTTACTGAATCAAACACACAGCCCAGTTCTATTTTCCTCTTGAAACGCATGTCCTACATCCGTTTTCTAATCTCTACCTATAGTTTTACTAGTTCATATACACGTATCATTATATTGAAAACACATGAAATTCCCTTTTCATATTTACATCCTTATTTTTGTTGTTTTTCCCACCCAGCGCTGATTTTTCTACCACTGGTTTTCCCTTAAACCAACTCAATTGTCCCACGTCTTATTTGCTCACAAAAACAAAACAATTTTTTGGGCAAGTCAATAAGTTCTTAAAAAAATGTTTATCATTTCGGGATTACAACAGTTCAGACTCCACCGAAATATGCAAAATAAGGTTGAACTTTTTTACCGTGGTCCTGGGCATTAAATGGGTTGTAATAAATTACTTAAGAATTAGCAAATGGGCTGCAAATTATAAAAAATAGCAAATGGGCTTTATGTTGTCTGCCACAGATTTGGAGAATGACTTGTGGGCCTACCAAGTTCATGCGTACACAAGGTTTCGCAAAAAAGAAACTTAGTCAACAATCGACTCTACCAACGTCAGACCGTTAGATGTCAATCTAACGGCAATCGTGCTTCTTCAGTCTCTGATCTTCCTGCCCTAGCTGCCCAAACCAGCGTTGTCGGAACCGCCTGCTCCCGCCTCCCGTGGCTGGCAGTGCTGTCGGGCAGGCCTCACGGCCCCATCATACTCGCATCCCTGGCCTGTCTATCCCTCTACTCACCCACACCTCCTGTTATTTTCCGGCGACGGCAGCCGAACCAGTCAATCCTCGTACTCTCCACCACGTGGGCAGCCACTGCCGTGTCTTCCCCGGCTCCGTGTCGTTCCCTTCGTAGGCCTCGCCGTCATCCACCGCCCTGGTGCTCTCGGTGCGGCGTGGTCAACGATGTCCATCCAACGGCCGTAGTGCTTCTTCAACCTCTGGTCTTCTTGCCCCAGCCGCCCAAAGCAGCGCCGGTCGTGTCGCATGCTCCTGCCTCCCGTGGCCGGCTGTGCTGCCGCAGAGGCCTCACCGTCCCCATACTACTCCCACCGCTGGCTAGGCCATCCCTCCGCTCACCCGCTCCCCTTGTTATTCTGCGGCGACGGCAGCCTCACACCGTAGCCGAACCAGTGAACCCTCGTGCTCCTCTCCGCGTGGGCATCCACTGTTGCGTCTTCCCCGGCTCCGCGTCGTCCCCTTCCTAGTCCTCGCCGTCGTCCACCGTGGTGCTCTCAGCGCGGAGTGGTCAATGTGGTCAACGACCGACTTCCATCGGAAGAGTATCAGACGTGGAGAGGCCGACACTGGGTCCACGGCAGCCGCGAGGAAGTGCCTCCTTTATTACAGCGCAAAATAATTATTCCTCCACGACAGCGAGGACCCACCGGACGGGCCACCAGATTTCATGGAAAAATGTTTCCCCACTGCTTTGGGACCCACCGGACGGGCCACCGATTTCGCGAAAAAATGTTTGCCCACGATAGCCGGGACCCACCGGACGGACCACCGTATTTCACTTAAAAAACGTTCCCCATTGTCACTCGGACCCACCGGAAGTGCCTCCTTATTACGCATGTAAAAATGAATACTCCCCTGCTAGCTGGGACCCACCATGGTGGGAGGCTGACTTGTGGGCATACTAACTTGACGGGATGGAGGGCTTTGTCAACTTAGTCAATATGAACGATTCTAGCTCCAAAGGACCGTCGATGTCCATCCAACGGCCGTCGTGCTTCTTCAATCTCTGCTCTTCTGCTCCAAATGCCAAACAAGCGCCAGGCGAGACTGCTGCTCCCTCCTCCCAGCGGCCGGCTGTGTTGCGCGCAGCCCTCACCGCCCGCCCGTATTCCCATCGCTGGCCTAGCCATCCTCTACTCACCCACACCTGCTGTTATTCTCCGGCGACGGCAGACGAACCAAGAAACCCTCGACAACAGATTCCCTCGCGTGGGAAACAAGCGCCGAGTCTTCCACTGCCTCTGTCGCTCCTTCCTAGGCCTCGCCGTCGTCCACCGCCAGGTGTGCTCTCGCGTGACCTGGTCAACGTGGTCAACAACCGACATGCATCCGGCGGATCAGACGTGGAGAGGCTGACAGCCGGGTCCACGGTCCGCGCAAGGAAATGCCTCCTTATTACGCGCAAAATAATGATTCCTCCACCGACATCGGGACCCACCGAAAGGGCCTCAGATTTCGCGAAAAAAACATTACCGCCCGGTGACGGCTCGGACCCACCAGCTATATCTTCGCAGCAAGGAAGTACCTCCTTATTACGCACAAAAATGAATACTCCCGTTAGCTGGGACCCAATATAGTGGCAGCTGACTTGTGGGCCTACTAAGTTGACGGGACGGAGGGCTTTGTCAACTTAGTCAATATGCACGATTCTAGCTCCGGTGGATCGACGATGTCCATCCAACGGCCGTAGTGCTTCTTCAACCTCTGGTCTTCTTGCTCCAGCCGCCCAAACCAGCGCCGGTCGTGCCTCGTGCTCCTGCCTCCCGTGGCCGTCTGTGATGCGGCAGAGGCGTCATCGCCCCCTACTACTCCCACTGCTGGCCAGGCCATCCCTCTACTCACCCACACCCCCTGTTATTCTGCGGCGACGACAGCCTCACACCGCAGCGAACCAGTGTACCCTCGTACTCCTCTACGCGTGGGCATCCACTGTCGCGTCTTCCCCGGCTCTGCGTCATCCCCTTCCTAGGCCTCGCCGTTGTCCACCGCCCTGGTGCTCCCGGCGCAGCGTGGTCAACGTGGTCAAGGAACGGCTTCCATCGGACGTGGATTGTACGTGGAGAGGCTGACAGTTGGGTCCACGACCGCAGCAAGGAAGTGCCTCCTTATTACGTGCAAAATAATTATTCCTCCACCTGACAGCGGGGACCCACCGGACGGGCCACCGTATTTCACGAAAAAAAACATTTCCCCCTGACTGCTGGGACCCACCAGCTACATCTTCGCACGCAAGGAAGTGCGTCCGGGCAAAAAAAACGATTCGCCCCCCTGACTGCTGGGACCCACCAGCTACATCTTCGCACACAAGGAAGTGCGTCCGGGCAAAAAAAAACAATTCGCCCCTCTGACTGCTGAGACCCACCAGCTACATTTTCGCACGCAAGGAAGTGCCTGACAGTCGGGACCCACTTGGTCGAAGCGTACGTAGTGTTGTCATTCTGGTCGCGAACGTGTACGTACATACTGGTCGTTGTAGAGGCGCGCACGTGTCGTAGTAGAGACGCGCACGTAGCATGTACATGTATGTACAGCGGCCAGGATGCAAGAAAGAAAATACGGCCACGTATGTGTACATACGGGTGGGGTCTCGAACGCCTACTCGTGCATACGTACAGCGAGGGCCGTGTACATGGCTGGGTCGGAACGGAGAAACAGTATCGTCGTCGTGTTCATGGGGAGCCAACCGGCTGGGTCGGAACGGAATGCGTGGTCGTGTTCATCGGGAGGGCTTGGACGGAACAGGCGATGGAAACGAGGCATGGCGTACCGCACAACCGAGGAAACGGACCTCCTACGTTCGGAACGGGGTCCTGATGATCGGGAGGGGTGTGGCGTACCGCAAAAGGAGGAAAGCGGACCTCCTACGGTCGAAACGGGGTCCCGTTGATCGGGAGGGTGTGGCGTCCGCAAAAGCAGCATTTAAACGGACTTGTGTTGGAGCGCTAGGTCAAACGGGGTCCTGTTCATTGGGAGGGTGTGGCGTGCGCAAAATGGACCAAACGGACTTGTGTTGGGCGCCACGGTCAAAACGGGAGTCCTGTTCATCGGGAGGGTGTGGCGAACCACAAACGGACTCCACGGATCTGTTCATCTCCACCGTCGACCTCCTCCAGCCTCCACGGGCTACCGTCGACCTCCTCCAGCCTCCACGGGCTCCTGCTCATCCAGCCTCCACCGCTACTCCACCGCCACTGCTCAACCACCCCTCCACCGTCTCTGCTCATCCAGCCCTCCACCATCTACTATTCATCCAGCCCTCCACACCACGTGGTCCCGTTCAACCACCCTCCACGGCCACCCTCCACCGCTCATCGCTCATCCAGCCCTCCACACCACGTGGTCCCGTTCATCCGAGGCAACACCACCGCCACCGCTCATCCAACCCCCCATAATGCTCACTATTCATCCAATCGATCGGCTTCGATTAGCAGCAGATGGCGAAGAATCGCCCATCGGGTTCGATTAACGCCAACGATTGATCGCCGGGTTCGATAACGCGTAGCTCGCAGTCTGTCGCTTCCGGTTCAGATTAGAGCCCAACGCCTCGCTTCGGGTTCGATTAGAGCCAACGCCCGCACGTGTCGAGAGAAAGCGCGCATCGCTCGACCCCCGACCTCCCACCGTAACTGCGAACTCCCCGAAATTTTCCTCCCCTCGCTTCTACCATGGTTTTTTCCGTCATGGACGGCCCAAAGAATGTCATGCAGCTGCGTCTCCGCCCGCCCAGGATGAAAAGCCCATTTTCTATCATGATTTTTGTCATAGAAGTAGGAGCCCACCACATCTATGATGATACCGAAGTTTTGTCACAATTATCGTCATAGAAGTGTCATATGTATGATGTAAAAAATTGCTCGCCCAAAATGTCATGGATGTGTCTTTTTTTGTAGTGCTTCATGTTCTTCTTGTACTTAATCGTTACGTAGATTAGTAGTATAATTTGGGTCAGTCGATTTGTGAAAGAAGTTCGACGGAGCGAAGGAAGAAGACGGTAGAAGAGGTGGAAGAAGCCCTTCTAGCCATCCATGTTGCATCAAACGGCTCACATGAGTCGACTGACCAAATTGCTCCATCAGATTGCAGGATCCACGTGGCATTCAAGGTCTCGAAGGTAGATTCCGCGTCCGCACCCGGTTTGCGGGCTCGACGCGTGCGCGACCGGCTTCCGCCGTGACAGCCACTATGCGCGCCTCCTCCGCACGGGCGGAGACGACAATGACATGCTAGTTCCTCCTCGCCGGCGTGCTGGAGCACGCGCTCGTCCTCCTCTTTGTACGCTGCGTGCATAGACGTGGCTCCACCAGCTGCTCGCGTGCTTGGCAGCGCGGCGGCATCGCGAGGAGGGACTGCAGACGACGTGAGCGGGCGAGCCTTTGGCTTCATGGCACAGGGATGGCAGTGACACGGCGGTGATGGGCGAGAAATTGTTGGCCGGAGCAGGCGGGCGCCGACATGCGCAACGGCGGTGGCGGCATATTGATGAGTGCGCGTGTGGGAGCTTACTTTAGTTTTATATAAGGTTGGTCAAACTTAAAATAAAACCGTACTAGTACACGTAAACATTAGACTTAGGCAGCGCTTTTATTAGTTAGTACCACAGCCACGATACGGAATCTGTGCAAGCGCGCGTGAACCCGGCCGCATGGTCGATCGAATGGTGCGCCACCGTGTCGCGCGAAGGACATCCACCGAACCTTTTGTGTGTGTGAAAATAATCCTCGAATATTACTCAACTTTTTCCCGGGAAAGTTCTTGACGCTGCAATATTTCCATATATTTGAATTTAGCTCCAGTTCGTGTTTATTTGGATTTGGACGCTTTAGGTGCGCCCTAGTTTTTTAGTACTGATTTTGTGTGTGTGACTGAGAGAGAGCGTGTGTATGTGTCCATATGTGTGTTGTGGCGGAAGGGCAATGTGGAGACGGTGTGCGTGTGATACAGACATAGAGAGGTGTGAATGTGCAAATGATCATGCATGAGTGAGACATAGACAAATATGCCGATACGTTGCGTATACATGAGGGAACGGTCTTCTAGTTTACTTGTGTGTGTGTGTGTGAGAGAGAGAGAGAGGGAGAGAGGGAGAGAGGAGCATCCATAACACAACAACCATCTCTCTCTATTCGTCCGTCCCTCGCACGGTCGCATGCAACACATGCATCAACATGCACATTTTGACACCCTCACCCGGCCCCTGCCCACCTCAAGGCCCGCAAAACCTCTTTGTGAATACCCATTTCTCTCCTTAGGTTTGTTTTCTCTCAATATCTCTCTCTCTCTCTCTCACGCACACACACACACAGACACACGCAACACAACACACACACACACAGGCAGCACAACACACACACACACACACTCCCACGAGAACACAATTCATCCCCATCCAAGGTTATATGGCGACCACTCTCGCTTGTGCTTCTTTGCACCCCAACATGCACAACACCTCAATCTTCAAAGAGGGCATCGAGCAGATCAAAGACGGCGACCACACCGCGCTAGAGAATGCGGGGTCATTTGGAAGAAGGGTGATGTGACGACGGCTGACTGACTCCTCCCCACCTCTCTCTCTCTCTCTCTCTCTCTCTCTCTCTCTCTCTCTCTCTCTCTGCAAAATTACCAATCCCTCTCTCCCCCGCACAAAATTGTCAATCCCTCAACCCACGAGATCCTTCCCCTCTCGTCCATGTTTTTCCATCTCTCTCATCAAACATGTTGTCTCTTCTCCTTCCACGTATACAAAATCTGGATGCACACGCATCTCACGTATATTACATGTCTCCATCTTTCTCACAGACCTAACTTCTTCCTCTCTCTCTTTCTCTCTCTATCTCTCTCCCTCTGTCTCGTTAGGTTTGTCTCCTACTCTCTCGTCACACACATACAATATTTCCCTCCCTATCTGCTCCATCTTCAAAAGCTCTCTCTACACGTTTCATTCACACATTGGGATATGTCAAAATGTTGCTTCTATAATGGCCCTATTTGGATCATGGGGTTAGAGCTAGTTTGGGTTAGTTGGGGGATCAAATAACCCAAAAGTATCCATACAGGGAGGGTTAGAGTGGGTTAGTTCCATCTAACCCAACTATCCCAGTGGAGAGGTGCTTATTTGGGTTAGAGTGGGTTAGAAAATAACTCTAACTCTAACTGTGTTAGAGTATCCAAACAGGGCCAATGGCTGATGTAGAGTTATGGTTGTTTTTGTTGCATCCTACAAAGTAATTACTATGAAATGCATTTAGATTCTCATTTGACTGGGATTATGTGAGTTTGAGCATGTTGTGAAGTACTATAGACCTTGTATACATCTTGGGATTCGACAATGATTGTAACTATTGAATTGTATAGACCATTGCATTCGAAGTCAATAGCCTAATATATTTATTTCACAATTTCAACAAATGATTAGTTCACTACAAACTAAGAAAACAAATGTGTACTCCTCCGTTTTTATTTAAGTCCGCGTATTAGCATTGGTCAAAGTCAAGTTTTGTAAACTCTCAGAAAGCTTATAACAAAAAATATTAACATATACAATAACAATAAATACCATTAGATTCATTATTGAATGTACTTTCACATCATACATATTTGTTATGGTAAATGTTTATATTTTTCTATAAACTTGGTCAAACTTTAGGAAGTTTGACTTCGGTCAAACCTAACACGCCACACGGGGAGTCCAGTGTCACAAAATTTTGAGGTCGGCGGGAAAATCTCCCGCGACCCTGATTCGAGCAGTGGGAAGTTACCATCATAGCCTTCGAAACAGGCCTATGGATGATGCTTAGTATGGGGCTGTTCTCGTAACTTCAGGTTCACCCTACCCAGCCAACCCCACCCCGGCACCCAGAGTAGTACACCTGAACACTCCCCGTTTTCTATCCCCACCGCAAAATAGACTTCTCCACGGCACCGCAGCCTTCGTGCTCCTCCCCTTTACATCGGTGCACTCGTCCACCGCAGCGCATCTGCCTCATCAACGACCTCGTACGCCGCATTGGAGCCGGTCCACCGCCGTCGTCGTACACGGAGCCTCTTCCCCAGCATCGTCTTCCACGGTCTCGGATCTGCTTCCGAAAGCCGCGCCAAGCAGAAGTACCACCGTCGTGGACAATGAACTGACTCCGTTGCCGACCATGACTCACAGAGCCGCCGCGCGACCATCGTTCTCCTCCTCGATTGGTAATGTGTGTATTGAATCACTTAGCAGTACATGTGCAGTTCCAATTTTGTTCATACCTACCCTTCAAATTTCCTGGGTGCCATTGTTCCCGTAAAAGTGATTGGTTATAGCCTCCATTGTCCAACAGAATATCAGCTTGTAATTGTGCGTCGCTCCTGTATCACGCTGTTCTTGGGTAGGTTTTTCATCTGCAACCAGTAGTGTGGCAAATGATGGAAAGGTTTTTAGAACTAGCAAGATGCCCATGCGTTGCACGCATCAAGATGCATTTGTATGAGTAGTTTATCTTGTGGGAGAAAAGGATGAACGAGGGAAGGCCTTATTTGCAAATCGGAGAGGGGTATGGGTATCTTTTGCAAAATTCTCATTTGTTTCCTTCCTATCATCGGATATAAATCGGACGACCTATATTACAAGAAAAAAAGTATAGAGAAAAAAAGTAGACAGTAAAGGAAGTAGAGATAAATATTAAATATTAAATATTAAATAAATATAACAGAGAGAAGAGAGTAGAGATAGCAGAGGCGTCGGGAAAGGATCGCCTTGTGGAAAAGCGGCAGGCGTGCGCTAGTTTGGCGCTGGGCGTCCGGCGTGCTTTATAAACTCCAACGCCCTCCCACAGCTCTGTGCCTTGCCACCGCTCTCTCCCCGCTCATTTTCTCCTCGCCGTCGTCGCGCCACTATGCCGCCGCGCCGCCGGGAAACTTGGGGATACCGCGGCGTCCGCGCGCGCCCCTCCGGCGACTTCTCCGCCGAGATCCGGTTCCGCGGGATGCGCCTCGGCCTCGGCAATTTTGACACCGCCAACGAGGCCGCCCGCGCGTACGACGCGGCGGCGTGGCGACTCCGGTGGCCTCATAGAACATTGAACTTCCCCAACGTGCCGACGCGGGAGCAGGCGCAGGAGCTCGCGCCTCTGCCGCGGCTTAGCACCAACGAAGATCGTCGCGACAACCGGAGGCGGGAGCACCATCTCGGCATCGCCGAGATGGACGAGGAAGCCATGGCGCTGTGGCGCCAACACTTCCCGCAGGACATCATCAACGAGCGCGAGTTCTACGCACAAAGGAGGGCGGAGAGGGATAAGAGGAGGGCGGAGCGAGCCGCCTATCGCGAGGACAAGCGTAGGCGAAAAGTGGACGCTCAATTCAACATGAGGCTAGGAGCAGTGTCGCCCTGGGAATCCAACGACAATCGGTATCTTCACGCCTACAGTCAGACGTCGGAGGAGGACATCACCGAGGAGGAGTCGGACGACGAGGAGTAGTTGAATTATCCTTTTTATCTATTTATTCTGAGAACTATCCTCTACTCTATCTACTTCTCGATCTCAAGATCAAACGCTTTTTAAAGCGCCCGCCAGCGTTCTGATTCTGTTGGAGATGATCTAACATGGCGGGCAGAGTGCTTTAATGTTGCCCACAAGATGCTTGAGTATTACTAGTAGTATATTTTTCTTGCCATGTTGAGATTTTAAAACCACGAAAAGAACATGCGGAGGAGCAATGAAGACCAAACACGGGATATTCGGGACATCTTCAAGGAGCGTGGCAAGTTAAAGAGGAGCTGCACCGAACCTGTAAAACGAGCTTTGGTAAGTAACACCCTTTCAATTACTTTCGTGTAGCCTCGCTGTGTATATGTTGTAGTTTCTGTTTCTCTTAAGCGTGGTGTTCTTTGATGTGTAACAAGAAGAGTCTTAATCGTCCTAATGCTTTCATTTTTAGCTTGATGTAGGAAGTGGGTGTTCTCACCTTGTAGTCTGTTTTTATATATTTTTTCCTTTTGAATTCACTTCTCCGAGTTCTGTTTATCCGGCTTCTACTAAATGGATCTAGGTTGCTCTAAGTATTGATCTAAAAAAGAAGTAACTTCATGTCAGGATGCAGTTCCTGCGAGGAGGGAAGTATGGTCAACCTCGAGATCATGTTTCCAAAATGAGGCTGGATTACACACAAGGTTCCAGCTCCTAATGATGCTTGGATTAGACACAAGGTGCAAATTCCCGGATGATGCTGGATTACACACAAGCCGTGGAGTCGTTAGTTGTTCGTGTCCTCGTGGCATTAGTAAAGGCTGAAAGAAAGCATGCAGCAACCCTTGAGAATGTAGCTGAGTTCTGAAGAAGCGAAAAGAGCAATCGATGCTCTCTTCACCCAAGCCAAAGAAGAGATGGAAGAAGCCAGAAATAAGCTAGCAGAGGCGAGCAGGCTAGGCGTCTCTGCTATCTAAAACTGTTGTCAATACAAAATTTCCTTCATAATAGCTAGATTCAAATGTTTATCCAACAAGCATGCTGGTGTGATGTCCGTGCATCTACCGATGTGGCACAAAATGTTTTTTGGTCATGTAATAACAACAATTACTTTCCAAACAATAATGAATTTAAGCATTGGACATGGTATAGTTCACGCATAAGCCCGACATTCCAAGTTCAACTTCCACATCAAACTCATGTTCACAGATATCTGCACATTTCATACATAATGTCCACAACCATGATTCATTTCAAAGCCAAATAAAATGTGAGGAGAGTTATAAATAAAGAAAAACCTCTACTAGTTCCTACTACCAGTGCAAGCACAACAAGTCAAGACCATGCGTAAATTAATTATATTTTAGTCATTTTTTGTGTTCTAAAATGCCTGCCGGCTCACGGAAGGGCGTGGCGTGTTGCCGCACACTGCTGATTCAATGAAGGCAAAGGGGCAATCTTAAGCTAGTTGCACGTGGCGAGGAGGCGCTCACCGGGCTGCAGCGAAAGTGCGGCCCTCTTGGCCGCGGCCACAGTTCAATGCCTGCGCTATGAGAGGTCGCATCTGTGTCAGAGCAATCACTCCCTCCAGTCCTTTTTTGTTTGGGTATAACAAAATCTCGTTTTCCATTCACATTTTACAAGTAAAATTCGTGGACAAACTTTGACCCAAAGTACGATGGGGACTAGTAAACCAGAATGGGGGTAGTAGTTTTTTTTAATCAAAGAAGGGTTTCCCCTTCCGATTTTCATTACTGAAAACCAGCATCTAAATCTAAACCATAGTATTTCCCCTAGAACTACCAGGTTCAGCATCTCACAATATAAACCCATACAACCTCCACCGCAAAAAAAAACCATACAACCATACGCCAAGGAGGTACGTAGTACTATGAATTCCATTTTCGCTCCATACCAATCATTCTGAAAACTACTTACTACTTATAACACGCCATTGAAAATCGGAACACTTAACCCCGCTAGAAAATTGATATTTTAAACGTGGCTACTCGATCTGTGGCAACTGGCGAGCCACCGCGCTCCAAGTCATTCACCTGTGGTCCCGACCATCAACTCCTACGGATCAAATTATCACGCGAGCTGACTATTCCTACAAAGGTGCTCCACCATGTACCCGTTACCCGTGAATGCAGCAATCGTGCACCTAGGGTTTTAGGGTTTATTTTTTAACGTCGCCTTTACGTAACACTCATATGTGCGAGACAGCGGGAGGCCGACTGCGTGCGTGCGCCTCTTCTCTTCGTATATGTACTCCACCGTTTGTCTGGTGTCCAAAAAATTATAATAACTACTAGCAATGTGCCAATGCGTTTCCACACGATCAAAGTAGATTATTACATATTCACCGATTTGATAGAAAAAAAAGTCTAGTTTTGAAATACGTATATCACTAAAAATATGTTATGTTTCACTCAAAATATATTCCTTTGGCGTTTTTGATGAGATAAGGGAGGAATGTTGTTGGTTTCAAGATTCGAGAAGTGGTATATGTCTAATTTCTACTCTTGCTAGCAAGATGCCCGTGCATTGCACGGGACATCAAGATCTTGTGGGAGAAAAGGATGAATGAGGGAAGGCCTTATCTGCAAATGTGGTGAAGAGTGCGGGTAAATTGCCATATTTTCCTTCCTATCCCTCAGATATAAATCGGATGACCTACATTGCAGGATGGCAGGCCCACCATCATCACCAACTCTATTTTTTATCCCTACTCTTATAAAAAGCATTGTCGGTGATGATCGTGTGCCTGCCATCCTGCAATATAGGCCGCCCGATCTATATCGACATGATAGGAAGGAAACTATAACAATTTTGTAAAAATACCCACACCCTCTCCACATTTGCAAATAAGGCCTTCCCTCGTTCATCCTTTTCCCCCACAAGATAAACTACTCATACAAATGCTTCTTGATGTTCCATACAACGCATGGGCATCTTGCTAGTTGTTGCAAAAAGCCCATGTGTGTGTGAGAGAGAGGGGGAGTGGAGGAGGACGGAGTGCATGTGTGACAACGACACAAGGAGTGTGTGTGCGATAGGTATCAACTTAAAATGAGGCGATAGTGCATGTGTGCACGATCGAGAGGGCGTGTCTCGAGAAGGGAAAAAATCTACATAGATACAAGGAGCAGGAGAGACACATGTATGCCATGGTGGAAGCACGAGTGTGCGGGTGTATAAACCTATCTAGAGGCTAGCACGTCAATAAATGTTTGTGAGAGAAGTATGAGTCGGGTGCGAAGCGAGAGTTTTGTGTGTGTGAGAGAGAGACGGTGAGTCGGGAAGGGAGTGGAAGCAGGAGTTGTGTGTGTGTGTGTGTGTGAGAGAGAGAGAGAGAGAGGCGGTAGTCGGGGTTGTCTGATCAGGTAAACAAATGAATAATGTCGATGCAGGATGGAGACGAAAAGGAGATCGCAACAAATGTTGTGTCTCTGGAGAGAGAGAGAGAGAGAGAGAGAGAGAGAGAGAGAGATAATTTTAGTGGTATGAGTCATATGTAGAGACATATAGGGTGTGTGAGAGAATCCCATAGAGAGAAAGACAAAGTGAAAAGCAGTGGAGACTGTGTGTGTGGCGGTGAAAAGAAAGCTTAGGTACCGAGTACCGGAGAACAGAGAGACGTGAGAGATAATGAAAACCGTGTAATTTATAATGATAGGAGAGTGTGACACTTCTCAAGGGAGACGTCGAGAGACCATGTTTGCGAGGATAGGAGAAACATGAAGTGAGCGTGCGGGTGAGCTGGAGAAAAGAGAGTGATAGCTACCGGAAGGAGCATGCATGCGAGAGAGATGGGCGTGAAAGGAGTGAACAGAAAAGGGATTCAAATATTTGAATTCGAGATGATGATACATGTAATCCATACTCGAACCAAAATTGATCTATCAAACATGCATACTCATATGAACTCACGCACATCTATGTTATTTAATATGTAGGTATTACTGATCCATACATTTTAGTAGAACATAATTTGGTTAATTTTTTTCGAATTCAACCGTAAGATTTCGAGATCGTTGTATTTGTAAATCATACTATACATATAAAGGAGCATAATTCTTTGTTGCGCTTTTGAAAGTATATATAAAAAAATGATGTATATAGAATGTAATTCCAATTGAAAATGGATCTCGTCCGAAAAAATAGAATACAAACGGGATTCGAATTGAGTTGGCACGGTAAACATGCACTCTGCAAAATTTGAACGAAGCGAGGAAGGTTGCGAATCACCGAAACCAAAATCTGCGAGATGGCAATCACTACGCCTATCCTCGCCATGCAAAGCCTATCTGCTGGATTTCTATAGGTTTCGATAGGGGTAGGTTTGTAATTTCACCCAAACGTGACGTAACCGCCTCTCACCGGATTCATACGGTGGGCGCCAAAACACAATGTGTCCTTGGCGAAATCGACTCCTCCCGATTCATATTCATACACGGTGGGCGCCAAAACAAACTCTAAATCGACAAATATTCGTGTATGCGAGATTACCGTCCTATCCCCAACCGACTAATGTTCTTTGTGATGTAGTAGAAATTTGAAGCGGGGCTAAATTTGTAAATTTCCTCGCATTTGAGACCAGCGCCCTGAATACATGGTTCCCCCTTCCTCTCTACCTCCCTTTTCCCCATTAGACTCCGTGGGCGCCAAAGCACCCTCTCCACCCCACCCTCCTCTGTCCGCCGCCGTCCGCCACCCCATCCACCGCCGTCCTCCTCCACCATGCCGGAGCTAATACCCCGACGCCACCGTCCATTACAAGGGATCGACCTCTCTCATCCACGCCTTCGGACCGGGATCCTTGCATCTCGTCCTCTCGCTTCATCCCCGTCGTCGTCCACCTTGCTGGCGCCGCTCCTACGACCGTCTCGTCCACCGCGCCCCGCCGCCACCATCTACCCTCCTAGATATGCTTCCACGCCACCGACAGCCATCGCTACCGCAGCACCGTCAAATTCTTAGCAGATGCGTACACGACGCCGCACCAGAGGTGGTACTCTTTCGTATCTGCTCAACTTATTTATCGCAACAAGAAAATAGATCGCCACTGCTTTACTCTGATTTCTTGTCTTGGTTGCGAAGTTGCCTTTGTCCGGTTTGCACCTTCAGATCCACCATGGCACGCTCAACACTATACTCCCAATGCTTATGGTTTTCCCCTTTTATATTCCACACTAGTTAAATCACGATGACTAAATTTCAAAATTGGGTCACCGATTTTCAGAGCTCGCCAGAGTTCGCGGTCTGCGATCGAAGGGCTCGGGTGGTTGTGGGACTCATGAACGAAGAAAACTCGGCGGGTGGGGGTTGGGGCGCGGGTGGGGTGGGGTGCCCGAGGAACACAGGCGGTGGGGGCGGTGGTCGGCCGGCGACCCGTGCGGTGTTCTCATGGGAAGAATCATAGACGAGGAAGAAGAAGGGTTAGGAGGCGTGGATCTTCATCCAACCGCTTTGAAATGGTCAAGAGACAGTGGGAGTTGCATTCTTAATGCGCTCTGGTTCATCATGTGTGGGCACTGCGCAACCAACATTTTATTATCCGAAATCTGCTTGCTCTTCTTTACCATGTTCGATAGAGCTAGCCTGTACGTGATCGATAAGCTTTCAATTACTAGCGGCAATACAACACCGTATTTTCAAGCCAGTTCCACTTTCCCGATTTATATATCTTGGTTATGGTGTACCTGTTATGTACACTATGATCTGCCTAGTTCTTGTGTGCTCTTGTTATCATGGTTTGGCAATAAACTCTCTATCAAGATATTATGAACCTATCATCCGCCACTATCCTTACTTCGAACCTATTTTTTGTGTACTTGTGCAGATTATATAAATGCACGCACCATATTACAGCACACATGAGCTCTCTCATCGAGAATCCAATGATAGCACATAAGTGTTTACATGGGCGCCCATATATTAGAATATCATCTGCATTACAAAGATAATCTCACAACTATTTATGTTTTCATGGTTCTCAGATATTATACGCAATTACAGTGAATATCAGAATCCGCGCATCAGAAGAATATTGTGGAACACTACAATGACTTACAAAATTGGCACCAAGGCATTGAGTGCCATTCTAGAAGCAATGAAACTTGTACGCTCCCTACCTATTGATTCTTGTTCAGAATATCATCCTAATGACTATTCTAACCTTGAGGAGTCAAAGGCAGATGGCCTGTCCTGTTCACCCATCAAGGTGCCTGTTCTAATTTTGCAAGGTTTTATTGATTGCGGGTATCTTGCATATGTTGTCTTGCATTTCTTCTACTTTGTTGCACTGCCATCTGCTTAGTTTACTCATCATATAACTCGAGATGCCATGCCCATCCATTATCAATACATATTCCATCTGTCATCATACCATGTTTTTCCACTCAAATGCTGTTCTTGTGCATCAGACATCAAAAAGGAAGAGGGTGATTGCCGAACCTAAAGGAGCACCAGCAAAGTCCTTGAAAAAGCGTGGTGGTGCCGGAGAAATCGACAGCGCCCACTTGTATTGGTTGTACAACCAAGACACAAAACATAGGACCGACTCCGCAGATCTGCACCCATACTTCACGGCCACACCACTAGCTCCACCACACGGGACTGCACTCCAAAGAAAAGGTATACCGATTTCATTTGCCATAGCACCAGCCGTACCACGAAAAAAATCCCACTCCGACAAAAAGTACAGCAAGTCCACCGGCGAATACCTATCCCAAGCTGAGAGACGGCCAATTCCTGCAGATTGGAACCCCATTCCATTTATTCCCGTTTAAAAGACAATGCTTTCAATGTTGTTAGGGACTACGTGCATATATTCCCATCATGGGAAGATTATAGTGAAGACAAACACCATTTTCACATCTTCCTGTCCAACTTACGTATAAGTGCTATTATTCATGGTTATTATTTTCCTGTTTTCTGCTGATCGAACACATCAATGTTTTACATTACATTGTTGTAACTAGGTGAGGTCAATCTGGATAGTCATGAAGAGCAAAGCTTGCTTGTGCTTTTCAAGGAAGCATTGCAGCGATGATCGGTGTTACCGAGGAAATCACACTTTGATGGCAAGTCTATAAACGAATTTCGGTGAAGTCTCCTGTGCTAAATTTAGAAGACATTGAATGGAAAAACCTTGTTATGCATTGGTCTCGTTCCTGGATGAGCTACCGTCTATGAAATCACATGACAATTTGAACTTCTACTTTTCCGCATATGCCTTACGGATCTTTTTGCGGAAATCTGCTCGAAGAAGAATTCGGTTTGAAAAGAACGACGTGATATCGCAAATATGATGCCCGCTGTTTTGCTCTTGTTAGTACACGTTGTCTGTATCACTGTACTTGCATACATACCTGTTCATTATGTGACAGCAGATGCATGATAGCTTGCTTATCAATTGTTCACTCCAAATTATCGATCTATATGAATGGTTACATTATTGTAGAATATATCCAATGCCAATGAATTTTTAGCTCTGCATTGTTCTTGTAAGTACATGTTGTCCTTTATCGATGTACTTATATTGACAGTAGTTGTTCATGTACCATCACTCTGCAGCTTATTTTCCTTTGCCCTCCATTTTCTACACATCAAATCTATATTTACTCTTACCATAAGGTTGGTCTTGAAGAAGTTTAGCTGTGCATTGCTCTTGGCTGTGCCTTTTGCTGTATCGCTGCACATACATTTATAGCTACTTGGTTATGTAGCATCACTCTTCATCTTATCTTAAATATTCTCTATTTTTTCGTATATTATCACATCTATATTTACTCTTAACAAAATGTAGAATAAAGGCAATGCTTATGAAGAAGATTATGTGCCAAACTTCTTGAATTGCCCCCCATCGGCATGGACAAGGGCTTTATCGAGCTGTCTTCACCAATAATGTAAGTTTGTCCTTCTCAAGCCTTCAAACTTTGTTGTGTATATTTGGTTAGGCATGACTGCAATAGCTGTTTATTTTTGGTGTTTGCATCAAATTGCATGTTTAAAGTTTATTATGTACATAAACAAAAGTTTGTCCTTCTCAATTTAAGTTTTCAGTTGTACAACCAAGTTCCTTCTTCATACCATGTAAATTAAACTATATAAAGCAAGTGATCTTCTTTTGCCTTTGCATGTATGCTACATTCTTCATCCGTAATCCGGTGGTGTGGTGAACCTACTCACTACAAAGACAATGTCATATTCTGCAATGTCTTAACTATGAACAATGTCATATCATTCTACTATTATTTAAACCGTCTCTTTATTTGCCAATTTGAAATGGGATAAATTGACAACACACTAACCATTGATACTTATGAGTTCTTGATCCGTAATCCGATGGTGTCGTGAAGCTGCCAACTCCTTCACAATGTCATTCCTGCCATGTCTTGACTGAACAATACCATATTGTGTTAATGCAATTTTAAACTGTGTCACTTTATTAAATCGAAGAAATGTGATGAATTGTCAAGACTGATACTTTTATGTGCAAAACCTGTCATCTGTCTTCGCTTGTTTATCTTTGAGTGAGGAAGATATAAGTGTTGAACAAACGCAGATCTCATCATCTTGCTTTCGGTTGCTTGCTTGCTGCAACTCCCAAAGAGGGCTAACCTTTCTTGAACTCTATTGAAGTCTTTGTCGGTTTTGTATATTATTTTGTCGGCGTGTTTATTTGCACGGTGGCGATCTTTGATGCCCAAAGTATGTAATCTTTGCTTGTGCTTTATTATCATAGTGGCGAACTTTGATGCCCAAAGGATGTAATATGCCGTAATTTCTTTATTGTATAGTCTAGGTTTTTCTTATTCACGATGCTGCGGTTATTTTCTTGTATATATATCCTGTCTTCGCGATAAACCGCCAAACCGTAAAATTACGGTACATAATCGGGCCGTCATGCAATCACGATGTATGATCCGCATCATGGGCCCCGTCAAACCGCCCACTAGTAGATTCGGGCCTTTAATAGGCGAGTAACCCCGACCCTCTTTTATAAGATAACTCAATGGGCTTTTAGGAGGTGAGAAGTAGGTTGGGCTGAAACGTGTCGAATAGCTCACGGGCGGCAGCAGCCGAAATGGACCAGCCCATGATTGTGCGAATCAATTCACGGGCTTTAACAGCCAAAGTTGTCTCGGTCCTAGTTTGGCCCAATCGATATCCGCCGCGAAAGCAAGCCGGATGCAAACCGGCCGTAGTTAGGCCCAACTATATGACGGCTTTTAACATGCCGAAATTAATATAGGGCCGAAATGTTAAACGGGCCCTTAACAGGCCAAAACTAATATCAGGCCGAATTACTAAAGGCCCAAAAGCATAGCGTCCAGTTAACGGGCCGAATCTGATATGGGCCATAATTGAGCCCAAAGCCTCTTAAAGGGCCGGACCTGATCTGGGCCGTGATTTGGCCCAGAAAGTGGGAGGCTTTTAACGGGTCGGATCTTATATGGACCATTATTAGGCCCCGAACGTGGCAGACCATTAATGGACCGGATCAAATATGGGCCGACATTTGGCCCAAAACATGGCAGCCAGTTAATGGGCCGGCCTACTAGGGTCCTCAAAATCTTGTGGGCCTACAGCTGGGTCGGCCCATTAATGTTGGCAAAATCTCGTGGGCCTTTAGCTGGGCCGGCCCATTATGATCCGCAAGAATTTTGTGGGCCTTTACAGGCGGCCCATTATGGCACACAAAATCTTGTGGGCCTTTACTGGCCGCCTATTATGGCCCGCGAAATCTTGTGGGCCTTTAGCTAGGCCAGCCCATTATGGTCCGCAAAATCTCATGGGCCTTTAGCTAGGCCGGCCCATTATGGTCCGTAAAATCTTGTGGGCCTTTAGTTGGGCCGGCCCATTTAAACTTGATGGGTCGTGCCACGTGTCGACGTATCATAGGCGCCTTCTGTCCAATAAGTGGATGACATCTGTCCCAACGATGAGCCGACACGTGTTTCCTCCGACCAATGATGATTTTACCGTGGAAAATCCCCATTGGTCGGGCTGTTAACGGGTTATCGGATCCAAAACCCGACCCGATAGCTTAACGGCGTTCCGTTACGGTGGATGCCACGTGTCGGTCACCCTTGACGAAAAGCACTTCGTGACGCGCGATTTATTGTCATGGAAGTGGACACTTCCGTGATGATAATTTTCGTAATGTCATGGAACACTTCTCTGACAACACATGTATGACTATCTTGATTCATCATAAATTTGTCATGGATGTACATGCATGACAAAAAACGCGACCTACTGTGACAAACACGTATCATCACGGAAGTGTATTTTTTTGTAGTGTTCACTTATATCATTTGAAGTTTGGATTGCCTATTTCTCTTCACATAGAAAACCGTTATTTGTATAATGCTCTTTGCTTCACTTATATTTATTAGAGCGTGGTCTTTTGTAGAGAGAATTAAACTCTCATGCTTCAGTTATATCCATTTAGAGAGTCAACAGGAATTGGTCATTTGCATGGTTAGTCATGAAATCCTACATAAAACTTATGGATCACTGAATATGATATGTTTGATTCCTTGCAATAGTTTTGCGATATAGAGATATTAATATGTGGGAGGTACTAGTAGACGGTTGTGGATATTAAGAATATTGGTGTTAAGGTTTGTGATTCCCAAAGCATGCACGTATAGTCTCTCGTTATGCTATGAAGTTGGAGCATGATTTATTATTGATTATCTTCCTTATGAGTGGCGGTCGGGGACGAGCGATGGTCTTTTCCTACCAATCTATCCCCCTAGGGGCATGCATAGTAGTACATTGCTTCGAGGGCTAATAAACTTCCGCAATAAGTATATGAGTTCTTTATGATAATGTGAGTCCATGGATTATACGCACTCTTACCTTTCTGCAATTTGCTAGCCTCTATGGTACCGTGCATTGCCCTTTCTCACCTCGAGACGTGGCGCAAACTTCGCGGGTGCATCCAAACCCCGTGATATGATATGCTCTATCACGCATAAGCCTTATTATATCTTCCTCAAAACAGTCACCATGCATACCTACCTATTATGGCCTTTCCATAGTTATTCCGAGATATATTGCCATGCCACTTCCACCGCTTCCGTTTTGATGACTTGAGCATTCATTGTCATATTGCTTTGCATGATCATATAGCTGACATAGTAGTTGTGGCTCAGCCATCGTTCATCATTTTTTATACATGTTATGGTAGATCATTGCACATCATGGTACACTGCAAGAGGCATTCATATAGAGACATATTTTTTCTAGGTATTGAGTTGTGATATTGAGTTGTAAGTAAATAGAAGTGTCATGATCATCATTATTCATTATTAGAGCACTTTCCTTGTGAGGAATGGATCATGGAGACTATGATTTCCCCACAAGTTGGGATGAGACTCCGGACCAAAAGAAAAAAAAGAGAAAAAAGAAAAAGAAAATGAAAGAAGAAAGGGAGAGAAGGGGCATGCTAGTTCCACACTTGTGCTTGAAAGTAGCACCATGTTTTTCATATGGAGAGTCTCCTATGTTGTCACTTTCATATACTAGTGGGATTTTTTCATTATAGAGTTAGGTGCACACCCACTTAGTTTTCATATTGAGCTTTCATACACTTATAGTTCTTAGTGCATCCGTTGCATGGAAATCCCTACTCCTCACACTGATATCAATTGATGGGCATCTCCATAGCCCATTGGTTAGCCGTGTCGATGTGAGCCTTTCTTACTTTTTTGTCTTCTCTATATTTACCCCTATCATCATACTCGATTCCACCCATAGTGCTATATCCATGGCTTGCGCTCATGTATTGCGTGAGGGTTGAAAAAGCTGAAGTGTGTTAAAAAGTATGAACCAATTGCTCGGCTTGTCATCGGGGTTGTGCATGATAAATACTTTGTGTTAAGAAGACAGAGCATGACAAGACTATATGATTTTATAGGGATAAATTTCTTTAGCGTTGATATTTTGAAAGATATGATTGTTTGTTGGGATGCCTGAGTATTAATGTTTTTATGTCAAATTATAGACTATTGATTTGAATCACTGTGTCTTAATATTCATGACATGATTAGATATATGATCAAGTTTATTCCAGGTAGCATTCCACATCAAAAATTATCTTTTTTATCATTTACCTACTAGAGGACAAGCAGGAATTAAGCATGGGGATGCTGCTACATATCCGTCGTATCTATAATTTTTGATTATTCCATGCCAATATTATACAACTTTTAAATTATTTTGGCAACAATTTATATGCTTTATTGGACTAACCTATAGATCTAGTGCCTAGTGCCAGTTCATGTTTGTTGCATGTTTTTTGTTTCGCAGAATATCCATATCAAACAAAGTCCAAACGTGATAAAAATTTACGGAGATTTATTTTGGAATATATGTGATTTTTGGGAGGTGGAATCAACGCAAACAAAGGCCCACGGCCTCCACAACCAGAGGGGGAACTCACCTCCCATCTAGGGGGGAGGCCAGGGAAGAAGAAGAAGGAGGGGGCTCTCTCCCACTCTCTCCCGGTGGCGCCGGAGTGCCGCCGGGGCAAGGATCATGATGGCGATCTACATCAACAACCTTGCTACCGTCAACACCAACTTTCTCCCCCTCTATGAAGCGGTGTAACACCTCTTCTGCCCGTTGCAATCTCTACTTAAACATGGTGCTCAACACTATATATTTTTCCCAATGATATGTGGTTATCCTATGATGTTTGAGTAGATTCATTTTGTCCTATGGGTTGATAGATGATCATGATTGGTTTGAGTTTTATATTTTATTTTGGTGCTGTCCTACGGTGCCCTCCATGTCACGCAAACGGAGGGATCCCCGCTGTAGGGTGTTGCAATATGTTCATGATTCGCTTATGGTGGGTGGCGTGAGTGACAGAATACACATATCCGAGTAAGTGGGTTGTTGCGTATGGGATAAAGAGGACTTGATACTTAATGCCATGGTTGGGTTTCACGACCTTGATGATCTTTAGTAGTTGCGGATACTAGCTAGAGTCCCAATCATAAGTGCATATGATCCAAGTCGAGAAAGTATGTTAGCTCATGCTTCTCCCTCATATAAAATCACAACAATGATCACCGATTTAGTTATCGATCACCTAGGGACAAATGACTTTTCTGTTTGATAAAAGCTATCTACTTTTATTATCTTGCAATTTATTTGTGCTTTTATTCTCGCAAAGTACTCGTAGTTTTATTCTTGCAAAATAGTTTCATACTTGTTCTAGGTAAAGCAAACGTTAAGTGTGCGTAGAGTTGTATCGGTGGTCGATAAACTTGAGGGAATATTTGTTCAGCCTTTAGCTCCTCGTTGGGTTTGACACTCTTATTTATCAAAAAAGACTACAAATAATCCCCTATACTTGTGGGTTATCACTCCACAAGATCATTGAGTAGTTGCATGTGCACCTGATGATCTCGAAGATTCTGATGCATCTGCAGATAGTTCATAAGCTGAGCCGCATCTTGATCTTCCGGGATTTCAACCTGTTCTCCAGGTGCTTCAAAATCATTGGTTTGGGTTACACCATCACCTTCATCTTTGACAATTATATTGTGCAGAATAACACAACATGTCATCAGCTGCCACAAAAATTCTGATTCCCACATCATTGCAGCACTCCACGCAATTCTCCAATGAGCTTGAAGCACACCAAATGCCCTCTCCACATCCTTCCCAGCTGCTTCCTGCATTATTGCAAACTGGCTCGGTTTATTGCCATGAAGTTAAGATATGGCCTTCACAAATGCCGCCCATTGAGGATAGATACTATCGGCAAGATAGTATCCCATGTTGTAGACTCGGCTGTTGACGGTGTAGTTGCATAGCGGCGATTCCCCATTGTAAAGCCTCCTGATCACCTGAGATCGTTGAAGCATGTTGATGTCGTTGTGAGAACCTAACATTTCGAAGAAAGCATGCCAATCCATAATTCATGTGATGCCATCGCTTCTAGTATGATGGTGGCCTCTCTGGTGTGACCTTGATACATTCCTCGTAAACCATTGGGACAGTTCTTTCATTGCCAATGCATGCAATCAATTGATCCGAGCATTCCTGAAAACCCCCTTGCCTCTCCAATAGCCAACAACTTCTTTGTGTTCTGCGCATTTGGTTCTCTGGGATACTCAAGTCCAAACATCTCCACCACGGCGCGGGAAAACTTGACAGTAATCTTCAAGCACGTGCTCTCCCCAATCCTGACCATCTCACCGACGACATTTGCAACAGTACCAAGTGCAAGCATCCTCAGAGCAGCCGTGCACTTCTGCCTGGCAGAGAAAGAGAGTTGTTTGCAGCAGTCCCTTGTGAGCTTGAAGTAGTCGTCCTGTGCCTCCACTCCCTCCATAATGCACAAAAACAATTTGTTTCCGCATGCGAAAATGACGACGAAATCATGGATCGTCCGGGAAAGTAGGATTGGGAGCAAATTAGTCCCTGTGCAGTAGCTTTGCTCCGGACACCTTATCCCGGTTGACCACTCTTCTCTCTTTGACCGAGCCCTTGAAGTTGAGAATATGCTCCACTTGCCAGTCCATTTCCTCTTGCATGCTCATGAGCATGATCATGTCCACTTTTTCGTCCGAATCTGAGGAATCGAAAAACTCATCTTGAATCATTTGATAAAGCTCCGTCGGTCCATACTCCTCGTCCGACGAAGCATCGGAATCCATCGTTTTTCCTAATGAAATCACAAAAAATCCGGTCGAACAATGTGTCGAACACATCAAACGCAAGGCGGAGCCAAAGAGTTGCCGGACGTACCGCGGTGGCGGTACAAGTTGAAGGGAAGAGGTTTGATTGCTAATAAAATGAGTGGAAGAGCTGCTCGGTCAAAGGCATTCTCTCAAGTAGCAAAGGCAAGACGGAAAAGCATGAATGAAGGTTGCTAGGTACCGCTCCGTGGTAACATCTATCGATTCCGCTATCGGGAAAGTCCGGCAAGGGAAATATCCGGTGAGGAATTAGAGGAACTTTGGTAGCACTCGGGACGGAATCAATCAAAGAACTTAAGAAATTGCCCATACCGACAAAGCAGCTCTCGCTTTAGAAAAAACCCTATCTCATCAGGCAGGTATACCTGACCTTTTTTTAGCTAGTTTCGGGAAAGCGGTAAGTTAAGTAAGTTAAGCCCTTCTAAGCGAAGTCCGGGCCGGCGACGACGTGACCCGCGACGAGGATGGGAGAGAGGATCGCTCTGCGGAGTCGGGCGCAGAGAGAGGATACGATCACGAGCGCGGGCCTTGCAGCAGAGAGCTCTGAGACGGACGACGCGGAGGAGGGAGAAGGGAAGAGATAGCAAATGGATCCGGCAGGTCTTGAGGATGGATTTGGTGCAATTTGCGGTGGGGTCGGGCTGTCGGGTCCGACGTGGCGGGCGTGCCCTAGGGCCCCATAGAAGTTTTATATTTGTACGGGTCAGTCCAGGCGTTTGAGTGCCGTTTAAAAGTTCGTCTGGATCGAAAATCATGACCGGACGATCCAATCAAACATATGAGCCGAGTTTGAGGCGCCCGGCTTTCGATACTCTAAGTGTAGCATTGCTTGGAATCGAAGCCTGGTCTGCAAAGGTACGGAAGAAAGACGAGGCATATACGCACGCACGTACAGATACACTCGCGCACGAGACCCCGCGTACGCGTACGCTACGCACGCCTCTTCACGCCGCCTTCCCCCGACCGCGTCAAGAGTGACACCTCTCGCCCAACCAGTTATCGCCGCGTGGCGTATCCACCTTCTCCACCCGTAGATAAACTCGTACGCACGGGATTGACCGATGTTCGACAGTTCGTGTACGCGACGCCACGTCTTCCGCGCTGGCGGCATCACCCGCCCAATCACGCCACGCCACGGCGGCATCCCCGGCCCGCAAGCCAGCCCCCCGTTGCTGTTCTCTTCCTCGCGTTGGTTCTTGCACGCGGTAGATAGATTCGGTCCGCTGATGCAGCGCAGCCGTGAGCCCGTGATCCCGAAGCTGGGAGGAATATCCCCCGCGGATGCCGTGCTCCCGCTGCACATGGACTGGAAATGGCATCCGGTATGATCCGAGCGCACAAAACCTCGTTGCTATCGCCCTGTCCAGCCCGGGCGTGCACCTAAGATCTCACGGCCGATGCACCAGTATGCCTCAGCGTGTGCTCAGCGATCACCTCCGTTTCTTGGCTCGAATTTCACAAGGAAAAAATAGTGACTTATTCCTGATCGTGTCCGACTCTTTTTTTTTCGAAACGGAGGCAAAAATATTTGCCTCATCGATTAATTAAGAAGAAGAGAATTGTCCAGTTAATTTATAAAAAACCGGACAAAAACCAACACAGACTTCCAAATGCGGACTACTCGCAAAGTAGAAAACACCAAAACCGTTTAAGCGGCCCTCTAAACATACAACAACCGCAACCCTCAACACTTGAAGAACACAGTGAAACTCCTAACAAGCACACTGACGAAAACTGACCACCCTCCATCACGAAACTACAGATGCCTTTCGGATGGCGCCACACTTCTTGTTTTTCTTCTTCTTTGATTTCTCCTTACTTGGCATCTTCTTTGCAAGGTCACTTGTCTTGCCAGGATGTCGGCTGTTGAGCCACCCATTTGTCAAGAAAATCGTAAAACTCATTGAATTTCTTCGTGTCATTGTCGTCAACCAAGGGGCTCGTAGGAGCAGGCACCAACCAACCGGCAGCATCAGCATCATCGTCCCGAGGAACCACCGACAGAACATCCTCCACCGCAGGAACCAGCGAAACAATCGACTTCGGCACCTTTAATTTCACAGGGAAGAGCTGCCTTTTTTTTGTCTAGAAGGCATCAATGAAGGTTGCTCTTTTTTGTCGAGATATGAATGTCCCTTAGCGCAGCTAACGTACTACACCACGTGGAGTAAAAAGCAAAACGACGCACTACACCGCATGGAGAATCGAAAAGGTAGCCAGCTCATCGACACAACATCTAAGCCGTGTCGAGTGCCATTGCTGCCAGGCGATGTTCTTCCTCCTCTGTCGTCCCTGCCCCGACCACCTTGACCCTGGGCAAGCATATTCCTTTTCGGAGAAAAAATTACCGGGATATATCCAACAAAAATGGTAAGAAAGACTTTTGCCCAAAAAATCGTGTCCAGCTTCTAAGTTTTGCAGTGAAAAAAAGGTAGACGTGCCTAAACTTTTCATGGGTTGCTTCCATATACACATTGCTCATTTTTTTGGCACATGTACAATATGGAGCTAAATTTCGGTAGTCTACCTCTTCCACGGTCCCGTGATTCTAAATTCATAACCCTAGTGCTCATTTCCATTTTAGGCATGACCGCCATTGCTAACGTTGGACTCGGACATGTGTCATGACGTATGGTTGTGACGAGTGGATGAGCACGCACCGACGTCTCGTGGAAGTATGCTACACCACCATAGTCCGTGGTAGCGCGGTGTCGTGCGGCAGTGACATCTTCTTTGGGTACCAGGCATAGAAAAACCGCGGATGACACACGAAAATTGCGGGTTTTTTGTCGAGACATGAAAGTCCCTTGAGCGCAGCTAATGTAATATAAGATAGTAAAAGCAAAATGACGCACTCCATCACGTGGAGAAGCAAGAATCTAGCATGCAAGATATGTAACGGTTTTCCTTGCGAAGAGATGGCCAGCTCGTCGATACGACATCTAAGCTTTGTCGAGTGCCATTACTGTCGGGCGATGCTCTTCCTCCTCTGCCGTCCCCTCCCCGGCCCTAGACAACCATATTCCTTTTCGGAGAAAATTACCAAGATACATGGAGTGCATAGCAAAATTTGTAAGAAAGACTTTTGCAAAAAAAAAAAGAAAAATCGGCAAGAGAGACAGCAGGCGAGGCCGACGGGTGGGCCCGGCTCTAGAAAGCGCTACTACTCGCTGTGGCCGCGGCGCGGTCCGATTCGATCTCTGGTCAAGTGACTCGTCGTCCTCCGCGTAAATAGCAGCCTTCTCCTTGAGGGCATCGTCTTCTCCACCCCCTCCTCGCCTTCCGCTTCGATTCAATCCAAATCCAAATCCAAATCGATCTCCTCCCCGCCGCGTCTCCAAATCCGCCGCACGCCCGCTCGCCGCCAAATTCCCTCGGATCCCACCCCAATGCCCTCCTCCCCGCTCGCCGCCGGCGACGCCGCGTCCACCTCCGGCCCCGGCCCCGCCTCCGCCGCGCCCGCCGATGACGACGACCGCGTCTTCCTCGTCCAGCACCGGTAAGCGCTCCAGCAAACCCTAACCCTAGCCCTCCGATCCGAGGCCGGCGGGTCCGCGGATGGCATCTCTGACGGCATCGCTGCCCGAGCAATGCAGGTGGTGGAGGGAGGCGCAGGAGGGCGCCGAGATCGACGCGCACGGGATTCCCTACGCGGCGGCGCCGTCGGGGGCCCCCTCCTACGGGTTCCGCGGGGTGCTCAGCCTGCTCATGAGCGACAACGCCGCCTTCACCCTCCGCCGCGCCGACGACCTCCTCCAGCCCGAAGCCTCCGCCAAGGCCGGGGCCAGGAGCTACGCGCTCGTCGCGGCCGACCTCTTCGGGAAGGCACGCACCTGGTGAGCACAAAAGACTCTGCCTCTACTTGCCCGCTGGGACAGGAGCGGATCATGGATTGGATGAATAGATATAGATGCATTTGTAATGCCTAGATTCTGATCATGCCTTGTGCGCGGGTTATTACGTAAGCGATGATGCATGGTATTAGTATTGGATCAAATCTGATGGTTGGTGCCCAGTGAAGCTTTAGGTATCATATGCATTGCGCTGTCGATTAATGCATGTGGTTTGGTCAATAGGTATGTTCTAGATTCTAGATTGGAATCACCCTTGCCGTTGGGGTTAAAGGGAGTTAGAGAACCAAGCTTGTGCCCTATGTTTCTAAAATGGCACCGGTAGTCTCAGGTGGGCTATATAGGGTAACTGTCCGTTGCTCACTTGCATGCGCGCCACTGAGCTGCCTGCTGGTAGAATGAATGCGCCTAGGCGGATGGATTAATTCGTCGATATTGTTGTGTCGTCTTGTGCACACACTAGTTTGTTATCCTCCTTATATCTGTACGGAATATTAACTTTGTATAAGCATGCTATAAAGTGTGCAGTTGGACTTATTTGCGTTACATGAAAGGTTTATTAGTGACACGCTTACTAACTGAAAGTGATGGATTATTAATTATATACGTAATACATTGTACATAGCATTCCTTCTTATTAAAGCAATGTGCAACCAAGGCGGAGAGTTCTTTGGCGTCAATTTTCCATGAAGGTTATAATTGATTTTTTTTGTCATACTGGCTCCGCGGCGGCTACTACTGTTGATGCTCTGTCTCCAGCATGTCTTGAATAGTTTTGTAGGAGAAAGAAAAATATGATGGTCTAGTCTACTATATGGTTTGTCGTTTCATCTCTAGTTTGTCTACGATAGCCGATGGCAACAAGGGGACATTTATTGGTTCACTTTATACTTTTGTGTTGTACGAGTCATAATAGTACAAAGTTACAAACCCAATTTTTCTTGAGTCTTTAGATGAATCTTGGATGTAACCCACTTTAAACTATTCTGAGGGAAACTCATTACACCATGCAGCAAGTTCAGACCAAGAGATCTGGTATTGCATTTAGCCTGTTGCATTTATTCCTTGAGCTGGTGGATGGATGGGAAGTGAGATTACATAGATGTAATATTTGAATGCAACCAAGGCGGAGAGTTCTTTGGCGTCAATTTTCCATGAAGGTTATAATTGATTTTTTTTTGTCATACTGGCTCCGCGGCGGCTACTACTGTTGATGCTCTGTCTCCAGCATGTCTTGAATAGTTTTGTAGGAGAAAGAAAAATATGATGGTCTAGTCTACTATATGGTTTGTCGTTTCATCTCTAGTTTGTCTACGATAGCCGATGGCAACAAGGGGACATTTATTGGTTCACTTTATACTTTTGTGTTGTACGAGTCATAATAGTACAAAGTTACAAACCCAATTTTTCTTGAGTCTTTAGATGAATCTTGGATGTAACCCACTTTAAACTATTCTGAGGGAAACTCATTACACCATGCAGCAAGTTCAGACCAAGAGATCTGGTATTGCATTTAGCCTGTTGCATTTATTCCTTGAGCTGGTGGATGGATGGGAAGTGAGATTACATAGATGTAATATTTGAATGCAATGATGCACCTAAAAATTAGGCCTACCAATTGTGTAATATATGCATAGCTGGCTAGTTTAGCTATGCTCCAATTTTTGGTTTGCCCTGATTGTTTCTATTATCTGTCTCATAACTTAATTGATTTCTTGATTTTCTCACCTAGGCATTCCGATTCTCTCAAGTCTAATGGCAAAAGTTCATTGCTTACTGAAGAGGCACCCGTAAACATTTATCCTATAATGCTTAGAGTTTCGGTCACTAGAGGTACAAATGCACTAACGGTGAAGATCAGTAGAAAGGTATGTGTGATTTTCCACACTATCTGCTTCCCCTCCTTGTTTTGAAGAAAGGTTTCTCAGCCGTGTTTGTTTTGTAAGGGATCTATATGTCTTCATGCATGAATTTCACTTCAGTTCATAAGAAAACGGTGTTGTTCTAACTTATACTTTTAACATATCAGGACAACTCAGCCGAGAACTTTAAAAGAGCAAACAAGATTCTGGCTTCGGAGTCTGAGCCGGTAATTTCTGATTATTTTCACTTGAATGTGTAAAGTTTTGTGTTTCTTTTCTTTGATCACATGTCTATTATATTTAGGTTCACATATGGGATTTCTCTGGGCGAACAACCTTCATATTGATGAATGAATGGAACCGTATGCCCCAAGATCCTCGGTCTTCTGACCAGGAGGTCATTATCTTCTCGATCAAATTTGCCATTCTATTTCCTATGCTTAATTTCTTGCATAAGATTGCTATAAATTAATTGTACAGTTATGTTGGTCATAGTCTTTTATCTCCTAGCCACTTCTTAAGGCTTTTCTACTGCATTACAACTAATTAGCCAAATTAATCCCCATTACTAATTTTATTTGAATGCGGAGCACTGTAACGCTGTATTGCTGGTTTCTTGAGTAAATATTCACTGTCCTAATGAAAATTTTATACTTTAGTCACTTAAATTTTCATGTGCACATGGGTAGTAAGTAACTAATAGTTGCAGTTGCTTTTAAGCGGGTTGAAATTGGAAGTATGCTTATAGCCCGCATCTTCTCTGAGCTTTTGAAATCTAACCTCGCCTCAATGCTGGAGTGCTAGCCTGTTTATTTGCAACTAAATTGGGCTAATGCTTGAAGTTCTACTTATATCTGGCAAGTTATAAGCATGTTTAGCATTGTATATATTGCTACTGGTACCCCCCTCCCTCCATAATATCAAAGATGATGTGACCGATCTGGATTGAGCCAGCTTCCTCAAAATAGATGAGTTGGCTTCTGCTAGGTTAATCCAGACGCGCCTGGCTTGACTAAACGAAGTATACACCAGGTTGCCCCTCCTAGTTACTCCCTCTGTCTCAAAATGTAAGACGTTTTTGACAGTGTCAAAATATGTCTTACATTTTGAGACGGAGGGAGTATTTGATACTAAATCTAACAGCAGTTAAGTTCTGAAATAAGATCTTCAACGGCCTTTTATTCATATCTTTAGATGAGTAATGGAATACTTCTGTAGTATATTGTGCTTATATGATTTTGTTCACATCTTCAGATGCCTCTGGAAATACAATTCTATGATATATCAGAACCTCCGGCTAATGGTGCTGCTGGGAGAAAAGATGAGTTAGCATTGACCATGGGTAGCTCAGCTTTGAGCAATGGTGGCATCATGGACATGGATCTGGATTCATCAGGTGGAATCTGTAAGCAAGTTGGCTCTGGTTTAATAGGATTAGACAATCTTGGAAACACATGTTTCATGAACAGTGCAGTCCAGTGTTTGGCTCATACTTCAAAGCTGGTTGACTATTTCCTTGGAGATTACCAGAAGGAAATAAACACCCAGAACCCACTAGGAATGAAGGCATGTTGAAATTTTTTTTACCATAAACACAGTTCATTTATTCTTAATTTTTATTCCGTTGCTCATCTAGACAATGTTTCTTAAATAGGGGGAGCTTGCTTATTCATTTGGAGATCTGGTGAGGAAGTTGTGGGCTATTGACGGAACCTCATTTTCTCCTCGCCAGTTTAAGGCAAAACTTGCACGCTTTGCCCCCCAATTCAGTGGCTTTAACCAACATGATTCACAGGTTAGTAAATTTCTTGTTTTCTGAAAGACGCAGATGTTTTTAGCATGGTTGGCAATGTGTTAAGACACTTAATCCTACTTCCATTTTCACGTTCAGAATCAATTAGCCTAAATTTATGAGTCATGTTACTTGCTACTGTGTTAATCCTGTTGATAATTTACAATGCCAGAATCCTGTGAGTTTGTGGTCTAGTTTGGTTTGCATCCTTGCTATGTGGTGCCTGGCCTGGAGCCTCCCTGAGATCTGCCTGCTATTTGTTTGGTTGGAACCCTTAAAAATAATAGAGCTAGCCTTGCCTGCATAGCTCAGGCCAATAGTTAGCCTGTCAGGCGTCAGATTCTAGTTGCCTGGACTGTGGCCAGCGGCTGCCTGGCGCTAATCAATCCATTTGCAGGTGGATTGTGGGCTGATGCGTCAGTTATGTGTATACTACCTACCAGGCCCAGGCCCTGTTTCGAGACAGGTGCTAGTCCAGGCTGCTTCACCAGGCTAGAAAACTCGAAGTCCTAGGCCCGGGCCAGGCAACACTTCTGACCAGGCATGCAGCCCAGGGCAGCAACCAAACTAGCCCTGTTTAATTGCTTATATTTCTTGAGGGTGTTGGTTCTTTCATTTGTATTATTTTCACACTTCCCAGTGATGTAGTAGTATTTTAGCAAACTCACATAGTGTTTAGTATTTACCTGGAATGTTTTATGAGTGCCAATAGATTGGTTTACAGATGACTTTCCTGTGCTATTTGTAGGAGCTTCTTGCTTTCTTATTGGATGGACTACATGAAGATTTGAATCGTGTCAAATGTAAACCCTATGCTGAAGCAAAGGATTCAGATGGTCGTCCTGATGAAGAGGTCGCCGATGAGTACTGGGGCAACCATTTAGCTCGAAATGATTCCATTATAGTTGATACATGCCAGGTTAGTTTTATGAGCATGCATTTTCTTGATTTTTGTAAGATATGCCATCTCATATCTCATTTAAAGTAGCCACTACTCTTAACTTAATTATCTTCTATTTCCTGTGGATGAGTTGAGAAATTACTGGTTATCTGTTGTTAGATTCCTCCCATACTTACGGAAGCCATTTCCTAGTCCTTTTAATATTCATTAGGGGAGTCAGTGAGGGGCTGGGTATCGGCAGGTCAAATCATCAACAACCAAACAGCTGTGATACCAGTGCCCAGGCCCATACAGATCCATTTAATTGGCGGAAGGCAATGCATCTTTATACGTTATTCTTGTGGATACATATATCGAATGAAAGAGCAAGTAGAATCCCTTTTCAAACCTATGTAATTCGTGATCAAACTGGTATATCCATACACACTATTTGTGGGTGGAATGAATGTGGGTAATGGTCGTTTTTTATTCTGGCTGCTTTAACTTGTATGCTTTGTCAAACTTTTGACCATCTTTGGTGCTTCATTGACAGGGCCAATACAAGTCTACGCTAGTTTGCCCACTTTGCAAGAAAGTTTCCATAACGTTTGACCCGTTTATGTATTTATCTTTGCCCCTGCCTTCAACGACAATGAGAACAATGACTGTAACAGTCTTTAGTACTGACGGCTCTATTGGGCCATCTCCTTACACTGTGAGTATACCAAAATCTGGAGACTTTAAGACACTCATCAATGCGTTAAGCAATGCTTGTTCGCTTAGAGACGACGAGCGCCTCCTGGTTGCTGAGGTATTATATTTATTCCCGCATATCATTCTTGTGCCAAAAGCTACTACATATCCCTGCATGCTTCCTTAATATATTTTTGTGATATTTACATGTAGGTTTACAATAGTTCTCTCATCCGCTACTTGGAGGATCCCTCTGATGATATCTCCTTGATCAGAGATGGAGATAAATTGGTTGCATATCGACTTCCGAAAGACAGTGAAGGTGCAGCTGTAGTGGTGTTCAAAAGCGAACGCATGGAGTAAGTATAATTGCCTTGTCTGTTATGTTGTGCTGCCAAAGTTAGATCTCAGTTTTTCTGAAAGAAAAGAAAAGCTGGATATCAACACCTTCATCGTCTGTCTTCTTTTGTTTTATCTGCTTAAGAAGTACAGATAGAGCCTTCTTACGATAAAATCTCCCTTTTATGTACAGGTCCTCCATCTCTAGTTTTGGTAGGAAGTCTTGGAAGAATTTTGGCACTCCTCTTGTATCAAATCTCCCCGACACAATTGATGGGCGTACTATCTACAATCTTCTCCTAAAAGCTCTGACTCCATTCCGAGAACCAAAAGATGATGTTTTGGATGCTGATCAAATAACTGGCAAAAGCAGCCCTGTGAATGAAACTTCAGACATCGATATGAGCTCCGATGCTGCAGAGTGCTCCAGCATGAACACTAATGCTGGTGAGGATGACATGACGACTGAAGGTGGCATGCTATTTTTCTTGAATACTGAGAGGTTCCCGAACCAGCGTATGAAGATAGAAATGGATCAAACTATTACACTTTCCAATTTGCAGAAGCGTTTGATTGTGTCTGTGAGTTGGCAGGATAATGGTCTCAAGCAATACAACCTTGATCCTTTGGATTCGCTTCCTGAGGTTTACAAGACCGTGCTGTTTACAAGGAGACCACAGGAAACCTGTTCCCTGTATGCATGTCTTGAAGCATTTATAAAGGAGGAACCATTGGGCCCAGAGGACATGTGGTAATTATTTTTCATTGATATTGTCATGTATCACTGTTTTATAATCTCTTGCTTTGAGTTACTTCCCCAAAGAAGTAGAAATACTGCTGGAGGAAAAACATAGAAGCATGCACAAGTATTCATGTTTATTTCATTTTCTTTTCACAGGTATTGCCCAGGTTGTAAAGAACACCGACAAGCTAGTAAGAAACTAGACCTTTGGAGGTTACCAGAGATCCTCATAATACACCTAAAAAGATTTTCATACAGCCGGTACACAAAAAACAAGCTGGATACATATGTGGACTTCCCGATTCATGATCTTGACTTGTCGAGTTATATCCGCGACAGAAGCGGGCAGATGTCCAACCACTATCAACTGTATGCTGTCAGTAACCACTATGGGAGTATGGGAGGAGGTCACTACACTGCATATGTTTATGTAAGTGTTCTTTTCCCTGCTGACCTGTTTGTTATTCTCTGCATGTGCTTAGCCCGCTAAGCAAACACTCCATATGTGTAAGTCTGCATGTGCTTAGTCAGCTTCTCACACGAGGTACCTTCTTCTGCTGCAGAATGATGGGAAAAAGAAGTGGTATGATTTTGACGACCGTTGTGTCTCAGGTCTTGAGAACGAGGACAGCATAAAGACGTCGGCAGCTTATGTTCTTTTTTATAGGCGGGTACATGGTGATACTAGCTTAGTAGATACAGAAACAACAACAATAGTAGAGTCTACTGATTGTACAACATCAGGAGTAGCGGCGGCGGGTGATGACTTGTGAGCCTGGACATTGTATAGCTGATTGGTTAATTGGGGCCTGGGGGGACAATTGTGCTGCCAAGAAAGATCCAGTGAGGACAAATGATGGCAGAGGCATCTCGACTGACATTTTGTTGTGCGGCTGCAATGTAAAGGAACCGACATGGGAGGGAAGCCGCGGCGGTGATTCTTTCCAACACCCTGACTTGAAGGCGGAGGAGAAGCTGATAACTGCAGATATAGACAGGCATGCAGGCTGGCTGTTGGCTTGTATTTTGGTTACCGGGTGCGTTTGAAACCCATGATTTTCTGGGGTCGAGAAATGGGGTAGATAATTTATCTCATATATACCGCTGTTGTTCCCTCGGTTGTTTCTGAACATGCACTGTGAACTCCTGCTGCTAATATTTTGCTCGAGAAAGAATTTATATACAGCTGCAACCTGAGTACAGTTTTGTCGTCGTTGTTGGGACTCGCTAGTAAATGTTGGCAGTTCTGTTTGTGCCAGAGCGCACGCACGTACGAATGTTGGCGGTTCTGTTTGCCTCAATAACTTGCACACGGCCTTTTCCTGGGAGGCATCAGCGCCGAAGATCTTTAGATTGGTCACCAAGCTATCCAGTCTCATGGCTAAGTCCATAGAACTTGCGCCCTGCGGAACTCAACCGTCCCGAACTCCTTCGCAAGCGACCGCGCCTTGGCAGCACGCTCATGGTGGCCATGGCGCCCAAAGTTGCCTCGGCCGTCGGTTTGACAGCAAGCGTGCCCAACATCTTGCTCTCAGGATGGCCGAAGGGTCGAGTAGGTCGGTGCTCGCACTGAATTGGACTGGGCGACCCACAATGGTTGGCTCCGGGGGCAGTTGGCATGCTCTCAGAACAGGTTCAAACAGAAGGCTGACAGAAATCGTACAGAGCATCATTTGAGGTAGAAGACTCTGTTCTGCTAAAGCTTCAGCCCTATACCCATTCCACGGTGGCGCATCGTCCATGCCCCAAGCTGGCATACACGTGTGTGTGTGTTGGACTGACCATGGGCCACATGTAGCAGGGTGAGTACTTTAGGCATCATGTAAACCGTGGACACGTTATGCAAATGAAAGAATCCAAGGCCAACTTATTCACACACAAAAAAAAGAATCTAAGGCCAACTCCAGTGCACATCCCATTTCGTCTGCGTGTGTCGTTTGCGTCTAAACTGATAAAAACAATGACCCAACGTAGCGACCCATCTCATTATTCCGTCCGCTTCGAGTGTGCTCGCACCCATTTCCATCCCAAATTTGGGTCAGATTTAGAGTCAAAGCATACACAAACCAGACGTTCTACGCGTCCTCCTCGTCCATTTGGGTCTGTTGCAGCGCCCGACTCGAAGTTGGCCCCTCCTCTGCATCTGGCGGCGGCCGCCATGTCCTTCTCTTGCGTCGCCTTGCGCCATGGCCTCCCGAGGCCGATGTCCGTCTACTCCATGCGGCTGCTCCCCTGTGAGCCCGACGGCTGTTTTTTCTTCAAAAAGTTGTCCTATCCGTTTCAAATAGGTCACTCGTGTTGGGTACATATGTGCTCTCTTTCTCCGGAGGCGTCCGTCTATCCGCTGTCCATTTTGCCGATCCAAACGGACAAACTCAGACAAGATTTAGGTCTCCCGTCGGAGTTGGCCTAATTGCTTCTCATCCCCTGTTTCACCTACGTGACCTACCCTGCTCCTCTCCTCATCCCCTTCCTCTCGCCGTGCGCCCGATCTCCTCGTCCCGGGCGTTCGGTCGTCACATAGCGAGAGGTCCCCAAATCTTGTGAACCCTAATTTTCTGCCCACACCATCCAATCTAGGGCCCGCCCAGTCGCTGCGCCTCGTCCCCCGGTTTGGATTTGGCGCCCCCTTCTCCGGGCGTCCGTAACTTTCGCTACGGGATGCTGCTTCTTCAGAACCGCGTTTCACGGTGCGTTCTGGCCTTGTGTAGATTCTTTCTTCTCTTCAGAACCCTGCAATGCATGCTGCTGGTTTAACACACAGAGAGCATGTGCTGCTTCTTCTTCTGTCTTTTTATTGAGTGTCAATCATTGATGTATGTAGATCTGCTTATGCATCCATGGTCGTCATGGCAAGGAACATTGCAGTAAAAGGCGAGAATACATGGGGCAAGCCGAATTGGCTCTGCTGCCTCCTTTGTTGCAGTAACTATTTCTGCACCAATGGCGAGCAATATGCCATCACCGAAGCCATGGATAGAGCAGAGATGAAGGGGCGAACCTCTTATGGTGTATATACAGCCCACATCCTTAACAACACCACCCATCGGGACGGTTCTATATACAAGAGACACTCTGGTTTTCTAGGTTTATGGCCACTTACCCGACGTGATGAGAGTAAGTCATCCTAATCTCTTCCCTATCATAATCTATAACGTGGTTTGGTTGATCGATTAAAAATGCATTATTGTCTTATAGAGAATATATGACTTAGCGAAAAAGTATTTTCAGGTTGAATGTTTTATATAAAATTTCTAGATATTAATTTGTTTATATATAATGCATGGTTAAGGTCTTAACACTAGTTCTTTTTAACAAATCAACACTTTTTTGTTGCATAAATATGTGTCAGTTTTACTCATAAACCAACAAGCTCTGACTCATGAAGCTGAAAGACATTATACTTATTTTAATCATTTTCGCTAAATTAACACAAATATGTGTTGGCATATCATAATTATAATTCTACTTCTCGTGAGAAATATTGTCTAATTCATTATTTTTTGAAATAAAATATTCGTAATTTTTTCATGAAGCACGACTCGAGCCAATGATGTCCTCGCAGCCCATGAATTGCTCCCCGAATCGGGAAAAATGTGATATACATTATGCAACTCATATGATGCAGATTTTCTCATTAAAATTGGCTAAAACTAGTACGAACGTCGGCTTGGTACAGCTATATGGATATATAGCAGTGCGGGATTATCATGATTCATTGCTTAATTATGTTGTCAATCGTAGCAGAGATGATGTCATCATTGTTGAACAGGTGCACATCTTTACATATATGCAATTATATTTAGTGTTGGATTCGTTTAATAATAAAGCTCAATCTCGGTGTCTTATGCATAAAGTTAACTGATTGAGATATAAATATTTGTGTGTCATACTATAACCATGTAATTAGTGTTTAAGAGTCAAAGACTAGTGAGTCATAAGTTTGGTTGTTGACTTGATATCTTGACTCGACTGGTTGGCACATCAAGCGACTAATGGACTAGGTTCTGATTAACCTCGACCAGTCTTGCCCTTTAAGTGGACTGGTTCAAAATTAGCCCACGGGTTTCTTTTAAAAAATAGACCATTGCCAGGTTGAATAAAAGTAGGCCTAAGTTCAAGTTCATTCGTTGAACGGTAGTCTCTTTGATGGACCCACACACATTCCCATCTCAAGTCGTCTCGTAGGTGTTGCCAACTTCATCCTTGTGCTGACTGTTTTGTTGATCCCTCTGCCTATGAGTATGATCAAGGCTGCACCAAGCAACGTTTCTACTCTTTTTCACCGCCCAACATTACCGCTTACCGCATCGGCTGCATCCCTTGCCACCTAGTCGGCAGACAACATGGCACGTGTGCGACCACATCCGCTTGTTCGCACCGAACGCGTCGTGCTTGCAGATCCTCAGCACGCCCCTACTACATTGCCAGCATGGCATGGCATGCCGTCTTAGTGTCTTACACACTTTTCATCCATATCTGTCCCCAAAAAATGTAGAGCCTGTGTTAGTGCTCTCTCTTGTTATAGGATTGTCCTACGGTCTCTGTAGCTATAACTCAGCAACTTCTCGAGAACACTAAGGTTCGGTCCCATTGGGCAGCCAAGGAAGATCAAGAGGATTTTACTTGCTGTTGAACCCTCATTTCCGTTACCTTTACCTAACGTAGACATGATTGACATTCGTGCTGCTTATGGATTATAATTTATTTGAGTGATCTATTAGTGAGTTATAGGTATCTAAAGTAAAATCAACCGGCATAATTCTGGAAGCTTACTTCATGTGTAAGGCAATTACTTAGTACAATAATTTATTTTCTTTCCTTCAATGCATATGAGGGTTCATACCATGAATTATCCAAACACACTAATTTTGTTGGCACATAAACTACAAATACCCTTCTCTCTTGTTGTCATAAGTGAAGCAGTATTCTTCACTTTTATAGGGCCTCTTTGATAGAAAGTATTTCCAATAGATTTTTGAAGGATTCTAGTCCGAGCGAAAATTCTTCCTACCTCAGGGTTGCAAATTATAGGATTTTTTTTCTCTCTTAGGATTCATTTGCACTATAATTCATTAAAAATCTATCCACTCCAACATTTTAGGAAAAAAATTATGCTTTTCCTGTCCACAATCAAACATTCTTTCAGTCCTCTTATACTCAAGATGGCACAACACTGTAATTTGTGCTTTGGTGTTACCACGTTTTGGGAATCCTGCAATCAAACAGGTCAAACATTTGAGGTGGTTGTACTTTGATGATCTCATTTGTATCATTGTATGGATTCATTTATGCAAATGCATGTTATATAATGATGGGGTTGACCTTGCATATATTAGGCAAGTTTGTGGTTAATTATCTTGGCATGATTTAGTTGTGTTATATATGCAAGTGGATTATATTTGTTGACAAAATATCCCAAATTGTTTTGTTTTCGAGGGTTTAGATTTTATGCTATCATTTATCTTAGATCTATTGTTTGGCTAGAAAGAAAAGTGATATTTCTTACTTTACATGAGGAGCTACTAAATAATAATGGTTTTGCAGGGTTCTTTTATTGGGATGACTGGCCCTAAGCGATACATCGCAACGCTAGCCCCTGTTCTAGTTGAGTTTGACATGAGGATCAAGAAAGGAGATCAAGAAGAGGATGATCTACAACTAATTGATGGTGCAATAGAGTATGGCAATCTATGCCCATCTGAATACCCATTCACAGATCGTATTAATGGCGATTGTGGCACGGTTGACATCACTTTAGCTCTCGTTCGTTGGGCATTTGAGGCCACAATAGATGTTACCGTATCAAAAGTGCAGAGTAGATTCGATTTATCTCTCAGTTCGTTTGTTTTTATTATGGATGGGTTACATGAGATTCAGCTCTTTCGTGGCAGTATTGGTGAGTCGTGTGGCTTAAGAAGAAGACATGTGATCGCTGTAAAGGAGGATACTTGGATGCATTTGAAGTTCAAGGTAGGTCAGAGAAGTTGTAAAAATGATGGTGATCTTGATCGCCATTGTTCCTTCAAAGCAAAAAAACACGGGTATGATTGTGAACAAATCATGCTTGAGCTTGCCTCTATCTCAGTGAAGGTGACTTGGTCGAATGTGCGAACTGCACTGAATTATAAGTCAACAACCGTCCAGTAATTACATCAAGGGATTAACAAGGAAAGAAAATACACAGCGACCAATGTGCAAATGTAAAGCACTCTTTCATATTTGAACTTAGTTATGTTATTTGATCTTGCACTGGATTTAACTCTACGAGGCACTAGACAAATGCACTTACTTTTTTTTATTGATGTCGCGTTATTTGATCTGGCACTGTATGTATGTCTATTTGCTAGTAGTCCCTCTGTTCCTAAATATAAGTCTTTTTAGAGATTTCAATACAAACTACATACGAATGTAAGTAGATATATTTTCTGCAAATACTCTGAGAATGCCTGATCATATCTCCTTTGGAAGTTGTATTGATTTCATTGTTGTACGATATGCACTCTTTTTTTGACAAGTTTGACAGATTTGCTGCAACAAATACTAGAAAAGTGGGATTCATTGTACGAAGTAGATAGGAGGCGCTGCTTGAGAGATATTGTATGAAAGAAAATCTGGAGACCTCGGAAAAAGAAGAAAGAAATGCAACCAAGATGGTCTAGTCGTGTATCATTCCAACCAAGCTTTTAGTTCCATTCATACATGCGACAAAATCCGAAATTCAGAGGTTCGGTGAAGATCTAATCATCATTCCAACCAAGCTTTTAGTTCCATTCATACATGCGACAAAACCCGAAATTAAGAGGTTCGGTGAAGATCTAATCATCATCTTATCAATGAAGATGGGCCATGAGTATGAATCTTTAGGGCCTCTTTGATTCAGCGGGAATAAGAAAAACATGGGATTAGAGTGGAATGTCGTCTTAAATCCTACAGGATTGTACGAGTGTTTGATTGTGCATAGAAAAAACGCATGATTTTTTCAAAAAGGTTTGAGTGGATGGGATGTTTCCTATGAAATCTAGTGTAAATGAATCCTATGAATTTTTTTTTATGGTTTACAATTCTACAAATCAAACAACCAAGATAGTAAAAATTCTTAAGAATTAAAATCCTCCAAAATTCTTTTGAGAATCCTTTGAATCAAAGAAGCCCTTAATGTAGCCAAAAAACGGTGGATTGGTCGTCAAAAGCATGGTGCATGTTAATATGAACCATACATTGTTGGTAGATTCAATCTGCAGCCTGGAGCCAGGCAAACACAAAAGGAACTGCTGCTACGGTACATCAGACGCAAGGAGCACACGCCACCCGAGGTCCGCCGCATCGTCTGTTACTGAGGATTGGATATTTGACACTGGAAGAGCTGAAACGCTAGCTTGCCCAGACAAACAGGTGCCACGACGATGTGTCCGCAGATGAAAGTCCGCCGTCCTACAAGTACACATGGCTATGTAGCATAATTTATGGTAAGCATCCACCGCGCAGTATTTGAAGCACATTGTCTCCTCGTCAAATGGATCAATTTTGCTAATCTGAGGTCAGCTCTTGTTTGTATTTTTAGTTCTCCCTTTGTCTCAAAACAAATGTCGCTGATTTAGTGTAAAATTGGTACATTTTTTGACTGTGAACTTTTCAAATTCATAAACATTTTTTATATCCATGTAAAAAAAACAGCAATTGTTGGTATTTTTTTGAACGAGCAATGAAAGAGCAAGGCCTTTCCAAGATAATCTGAAGGGAATTGTTGTTGGGCAGGCCTTTACATCATGCACAGTGTGAGCTTTGCTCTTAGGCTGGGCGAGCCATGGCCACCTTTTGCCTTAACGTAGCTCTGCCTCTGCATGCCAACTAGATGTAAATTCTGTTAGAGTTATAATATAAGTCATGTACTCCTTTGTATTTATCCCGTTGTATAAGGGGTTTTTTGTATATGTTCCACACCTGTACATGTATATATATCGGCCTATGGCCTCATGAGAATACAAGTTGCTTATTCCTAACATGGTATCAGAGCTAGGTCAATTTTTTACACGCCGCAACTCGTGTGATTGATCCTCCCGTGGCGCCGCGGCTGCTTCTCTCTCCGCCGCCGGTTCCCCACGTCTGCTCCCGCTGCTGGTTCCCACAGCCGCTCCACTCTTTCCTCGATCGAAGACTGTCGACAGGAAATCGGTCTCCTCTCTGCTCGACGTGAAGCCGACGGGAATCGACGCTGCCCGCTCGCCCGCTTCTTGCCCGACTTCTACTCGAGCTCGGGTCGAAGCCCCCGCCTGTTCCGCTCGTATCGAAGCCCGCTCGGATCGGCCTGCCCCTTTATCTCCCGACTGGATCGGCCTGTCCCGCCCTGTCTTCCGCTCGAGGCGCCTGGACCGCGAGTACTGCCCCAGATCGAATCCTCCCGCCTGGATCGCGAGTTCAGCCCCAGACCGAAGTATCCTCCCGCCCGATCTCTGCTGCAGCTGTTCTCACTGCTAGTGTTCTGCCTCAGTTTGCGTCTGAGTTTCTTGGTCTTCCTACTGTCTTTGAGATGTGGACCTGTCTTCGTCAGCGCTATGAGCCCTCTGGTGATGCCCTATACCTTTCTGTGGTCCGTCAGGAGCATGCTCTTCAGCAGGGTGCGTGACTCTACTGTTGATGACTTCTATGCACAGAGTTCTACTATCTGGCGCCAGCTTGATTCTCTCTACAGTGCTGGTTGTCGTACTTGCCCCTGTTGCCAGGCTGTCCAGGCCAATTTGGAGTTTCATCGTGTCTACGAGTTCCTGTCTCGGCTCCGTAAGGAGTTTGAGCCTCGGCGTGCTCAGTTGTTTGCTCGTGGCCGTATTTCTCTCATGGAGGCACTTTCTGAGATTCGTGCTGAGGAGACTCGCTTACGTGGTGCTGGTTTGCTGGAGGTTCCCTCTGTGCTTACTACTCGGGCTTCTTCCATGCCACCTTCTGCACCGACCCCTTCTCGCTCGAGTGCTCCGCCGCTCTTGCCCACTCCTTCTGGAGGCTCAGGTCACCCCCGTCCACATTGCTACTGCTGCAACAATGATGGTCATATTGAGTCTCAGTGCTACACGAAGAGGAAACACCTGCGCAAGGCGCGATCATCATCTTCAGGGACTTCATCATCTACCTCGACAGCTTCAGCCATTGCTTTGACTGAACAGGATATTCTGTGACTTAAGTGTCTGCTCGCGGCTTCAGGTTCTTCTTCGACGGGTACTGTTGGTTCTGTGAATGATGCTTCCCGCACTGAGCAACCACCCTCTACACAGTCAGGTACATCCCCATGGGTTCTGGACTCTGGAGCTTCTTTTCATATGTCTTCTCATTCTTCCACTTTGTCCTCTCTTCGATCGCTGGATTCTCCTGTTCATGTCCTCACTGCTGATGGTACTCCACTTTCTGTCGTTAGTAGAGGCAATCTTACCACTCCTTCTTATTCTGTTCCTGATGTTGCTCATGTTCCTCGACTTACCATGAATCTGTTTTCTGCTGGTCAACTTACTGATTCTGGTTGTCATGTCATCCTTGACATTGACTCTTGTTCTGTTCAGGACCGTCACACGCACACTCTGGTTGGGGCTGGCCCTCGCCGCCGTGATTCTTAGGGTCTTTGGGAGTTGGACTGGCTTCACGTTCCTTCCGCTGCCACCACTATCGCCAGTTCCTCCGCTTCAGTCGCCTTCGTTACTAGTTCTTTCAAGAAGTGGCATCATAGACTTGGTCATCTGTGTGGTTCTCGGTTGTCGTCTTTAGTTCGTCGAGGTCTTTTGGGGTCTGTCTTAGGAGATGTCTCTTTAGAGTGTCAGGGTTGTCGTCTTGGCAAGCAGATTCAGTTACCATATTCACATAGTGAGTCAGTGTCTAAGCGTCCTTTCGATTTAGTCCATTCTGATGTATGGGGTCCGGCTCCTTTCGCTTCGAAAGGTGGTCATAAATACTACATTATTTTCATAGATGATTTCTCTCGTTACACATGGCTTTATTTCATGACTTCTCGTAGTGAGGTGTTGTCTATTTGTAAGTGTTTTGCTGCCATGGTTCATACTCAGTTCTCTTCCCCCATTCGTGTTTTTCGTGCTGACTCCACTGGCGAGTATATCTCTAAGATGTTGCGTGGTGTTCTTGCTGAGAAAGGGACTCTCTCTCAATTCTCTTGTCCTGGTGCTCATGCTCAGAATGGTGTGGCTAAGCGAAAGCATCGTCATCTTCTTGAGACGGCTCGTGCATTGATGATTGTTGCCTCTCTCCCGCCTCATTTTTGGGCTGAGGCCGTCTCCACCTCCACCTATCTTATCAATCTACAGCCTTCCGCTGCTCTACAGGGTGGTGTTCCTTTCGAGCGTCTTTTTGATCGTTCTCCCGATTATTCGATGCTTCGCTTGTTTGGTTGTGTTTGCTATGTTCTTCTTGCCCCTCGCGAACGCAACAAACTGACCGCTCAGTTTGTTGAGTGTGTCTTCTTAGGCTACAATGATGAGCATAAGGGCTATCGCTGTTGGTATCCTATCGGTCGTCGGATGCGTATCTCTCGAGATGTGACTTTTGATGAGTCTCGTCCCTTCTACCCACGCCCATCTTCCTCGACCTTTTCTATGGAGGATATCTCTTTTCCTCACTTTTCCTGACTCACCTATAACCCTCGTCGAGCCTGTGCCTATTCGTTCCACTCCCTCTGCTTCTCCACCTCTAGTCGATTTGCAACCACCATCTTCCTCGGTCTCCTCGCCTAGCATGTCACCGGATTCTACACCTTCATCTCCGGTGACTTCTTCGTCGCCACCCCCCGATTCTACCTTGGTGATTCCTCCTTCTATTGTTCCATCTTTTCCTCAGCATTACACTCGTCATTCACGAGCCGTGGATGCCTTTGTGGATGTGTCGTCATCTTCCTCTCAGCCTACTTATGGCTTGCGTTCTCGTCCTCGTCCGCCTGTTGATCGCTTTGGATTTCCCACCGCTGGTGCTACTGTTCTTGAGCCTCCGCGTGCCTCGGTTATCTCTTACCCGAGCCCTTTACTTTGTGATAGCCATATTGTTTCTTGTCATATATCTTGCTATCACTTAGTTGTTTATCTTGCTTAGCATAAGTTGTTGGTGAACATAGGTGAGCCTAGTTGTTGTAGGTTTTGTGCTTGACAAATTAACCGCTAGGTTTATTCCGTAATTATTTTAGAGCGCCTATTCACCCCCCCTCTAGGCGACATCCACGATCTTTCATTTGGTTTTAATCCGGCCAAGCCAAAGGAGTTCATTGAACATATCCGCCGATGCCTTCTTTCACTCCTTATTCTTAGGGGTGAGGTTACTCATCTTAATTGGGTATCCAAGGTGTGTCCACTGTTATTTTGAAAAGATAATACTAGATTTGCCGTTGTTTCTTAGTTTCTGTTTGCTGTTGTACTCTTTCATTCTACATGTTATGTGTTCTTGCAACAAGTGGTCCTCTATAATCTTGTTAGTTTCCAATGCTAGTATTCAATCCGTCAATTTTGTTATGTGAATCTAAAGAGGCATGGGCATTTTATACTTATTTAGTTAGCACCTTTGTTTTGTGTTTTGTTGTAGGCATTAGAGATACACGGTCCGCTCCTTTGAATACCAAAGGACAGAATTAATAAAGAGAAAAAAACTCTAAGTAATCACACGGAGCAGACCTGTGTAACTTTGATGGATGACTAGACAATTATTATCCTTATGTGTATAGGTGTCTTGTTTACTTGAGAGCTTTTTCGGTTGTTTGCAAGTCACTGATGAGTCTGTGTTAGACGTTTGTACAATTTCAAGACCATATGTGATGGCTTTTCTTTTTGGTGGCGTGTCACTGATTTTCCTTAGTTTGTTATCATTATCCTACTTTTTTCAGATAGTTCATTATCTTACCTGAGATGTTTATGTGACGACTTTGTGTCAAGAATCATTGATAGATGGTGCTGACTACTCTGTTATAGTCATGATTGTTATTCTGCGATAGAACTTTGGATTATTGTTTTAGAAATGTCCTCTGATAGGTTTTTCTGTTCTGTCAATCTATACAATATTAGCTTCCTTGCTTTCACCGCTTGGCACACTTTCATAAGAGGATTGATTAGTATTAGTTTATGGTTGTGCCTTCTGATGGCATTCATGGAGTTGGCTTCTCCATAGTATCACTGGTCCATTCCATAAGATCCTAAAATTTTGCCTTCATACAATAGAACTTTATGATTTTTTCATATGATCCATATTAGTTTGCTCACCATGTCCCTATTGTTTTGGCATCATACTTAGCTATGCATGTGCTTCTACAGGTGCTCACAACCTCTGCTGACAGCCAGACGCAATTGGATATAGAAGGGTTGCAAGTCGAGCATGAGATGGTAATAGAGAACAAACTGATGGGCGAGTTTGACCTTGTCGTCATCCCACCAGCACCAAGGGGCTTGAAGCCAGGTTGGAAACCATGTTGCCATTCCTCCTGAACGCGTATAATAACGCTTCCCAAGTACTATGATTGTTGGTTACTCCACCAGTTAATATATAGTGTTGCATGTTCTTTTCATTTCCTTGGTGGTGTATCATTGTTGTTCCTCTGTTTGCTATCATTGTATTACTTGAGATGTTTATGTGATGATGGTTTTGTGTCAGGAATCATCGATAGATGGCGCCGACTCAACTTTGGAGCCATGATTGTTATTCCACATTTGAGCTTTGGCTTATCCTTAGTCATGTCCTTTGATAGGTTGTTCTTTCATTTCGATCTCCGTAACATTAGCTTGCTTGCTTTCACCTACTCGTCCATTTTTCTAAGAGGATTGACTAGCATTAGCTATGGCTCTGCCTTCTGATGGAATGCATTGAGTTGGCTTCCCCATAGCATTACTGATCCATTCTTCCATGTTAGAACACTAAATTTTGCCTTTCTACGATAAAATTTGACATTTTCTCATCTGATCTATCTATCTATCTATCTATCTATCTATCTCTAGTCATTTATTAATAAAATATTTATTATGTGTGGACTTGTTCATGATGGAAGAAAGGTTCAATTTTTCTTTACCATGTCTATGTGTTTGCTCAATCTCAAATGTTGTTCTGCTATCATTTTGTGTTGTGTCCATTTGATAGAGACCAGACCTGGTTGTTATAGGTTGAGGAATTTTGATATGCTTTAAGGGCCCCGTGGAGTCGGTGGTCAAGCAGAACAGGCTCGAGACCGTGGTGATATGGGCTCCCATGGCTGCCTAGCTCCTAGGCTACAACTATGTTAGGTTAGTCCATGGTCTCATTGTGCTCCTCTTTTTGCTCTCAAAACTAGCTTTCGTGCTATGGCTATTGTATGCTTTGTTATGGCCATCGAGCCTTTGATATATTGCATGTGGTCTATAGTGGTGGTCAATGGCCTATGGTTCTATTTACTTACCGTTTACATGTTCAGGCTTAGTGATATGCCCTCTTAATGATCATGGCTACGTTTTGTGGATGGTTAGGATCTTATTAACGGGGTGTCATGGTTATCATCTCTGTTCATTGCCAGAGCTTGGTAGTTGCTACTATTTACTTCGATTTCTGGGCTACTATGATTTTGGTGACGATAGTCTGTAGTTATTACCCTTGTTTACATAAGTATAATTTGACTAGGATGACAAGTTTCGCTTCCATCTTTGTGATTCTAGGATCTCTTCCATTGTCGATGCTGACCTGCAAGTGCATGGTTTGTCAACGCGCATCTAGGAGGAGTTCTCTCCCCATGTCATGTTAGCGAGCTCGACTCTCCTCCAAAAGTCTTTCAGGTAACTGCTCGGTCTCGTCCGTACTTCATCTCGTGCTTTGTGGCCCCCAGCCATTGTGCTGAGGACATGATGTGACCCTGGCCTTCGAGCCATGGTTATTTCTGGGGTAGGATTTCTCTTGTGATAGTTTTTGTAGCGAATAAACTCTTGGCTTATTATATTTTGTTAAATTGTGCAATAATATATTGTTGTGAGGTCATGGGTTCAAGTCCTGGAAACGGCCTCTTACAAAAATGTAGGGAAATGTTGCGTTCTATAGACCCAAAGTGGTCAGACCCTTCCCCGGACCCTGCGCAAGCGGGAGCTACATGCACTGGGCTGCCCTTTTTTGTGTCTGCTCAGTCAGTTGAACGGTGCCCTATTATTGTTTCAGTTGATTTAGTGTTTTTTCTTATAAATACTATTTTTGTTCCTGATAAAAGGAACATAAGCTCCCAGTTTTGTTAACCCAACTAGAGAGTATAGAGGTTCATACAGGAAAATGACCAATATCTTGCAAGCCATGTTCATACAAGAAAAGTAACCAAACAGATGTTAGGACCATTTGGTTGTTTTAGTTCAATCGGGAGGTTCTTGATGTTGGAAGTAGAAAACTATACTTGAAGTTGTTGCATTGGACTATTGCTGGTCTGCACCTCAATTTTGATTTCAATCAATTTTCTTGTAGCTCCTATATCTTCTAGTTTTGATGAAATGAAAAGGAATCATGTCTAGTGTTCATGTCACTGGCGCTTTGTATGTTCTGTTTCTTACCACAAACATTATTCATAGGTGCCTCCTCTCCAATGTGTCGACAGACTAGCTGATGGATGGCTGCTTCCTCTTCCACTCCTAGCCAACATGGTGAGCATCCCCTACGTAGAGATCTGAATACCATGTTTGTTCTTGGGGTGACCACTTCCAATTTTATGTTGTTCCCTGAGAAATTTTAGTGTTGTATCTTGCAAATATATCTTCATATGTCTAACAAGTAACAACAACATATTTGCGTGTAGCACGACAACGAGTAGGGCTGAAGGCTAGTTTTGTAACTGAGACAAAGCATCGTCGCTTGTTAGTTGCTCCCTCTATCAAAGTATACAAGGCCACATAGTCTGGTCTTAAGTCAAACTGTTTTAAGTTCGACCAAGTTTGTAGAAAATAATGCCAGCATATACAATACTAATTTTTTTCTACATGTTTGGTCAAACTTGAAACATTTTGAGTTAATGCAATACGAAGTGGCCTTCTATGCTTAGATAGAGGGAGTATCAAACAGTAGAGGCAAATGACTAGCTGTAGTTGTCCCATGGTAATAGATTCATGTGGTTTTAATTAATTCGGATCGGAGGTAGTACCTGAAACCTGGTGATCTAGAGAAAAACTGCATGTGCAGTTTCTTCTTGTGACCGAAACTATATAATTTGCCTAGGTTCCTCATTGATGTATAACTGTACATTCGTGATCAAGTCCGACGTTAGTTTAGTCTCCTGACATTGCCAAATAACTTGATTATACTTGTCCTAAGAGAAAGATCAGATCCTTTTCCTGAGTACATTATTATCATTGCAATGCAGTGCATGATGCATTCAAAACCAGTAATTATATACGCACCGCGTTCGGAAGGTCAGATGCTTCATTTCAGAGATGTCCTTGAGGTTTGTGGCTTGGGCGACCTTGGTTTTGCAGGTCTGCCATATACTTTAGATAATCGTCAAGGGGGACAGGCTAATGTAAAGGTCCGCCTCGATCGCGATGTGGCCAACAACATGTGGAGAGATGTCCTCGCTCATGCCAGGGTGGAGCACCTGGTGGCGCCCAGCTCCGACCACCTACCCATATTGCTTCGATGCGCGCTCGAGGAGACGAGCCACGAACAGACAGGAGATGCAGACAATATGAGGTAATGTGGGAACGAGATCCATCCCTTCCCGAGGTAATTATGAACACATGGACTGAGCTGGGTGATATGCTGAATCTTGGTGATATGGCTTCCGGTTTGGGTAACTTGATGAAAAAACTGCAAGACTGGAGCCGGATTTTTTTGGTGAAGTGATTAAGGAAATTAACAAATCTCGCTCCCGCTTAGAGGAGCTTATTTTGATGAATGCCGACAGGAAGGACATACGGGAGGAGACCGACTACATGAACGAGCTTCTATACAGAGAGGAGATGTTGTGGATGCAACGGTCTCGTATTGCATGGCTGAGGGAAGGCGACTGCAACACTCAGTTTTTTTCACCGGAAAGCGATATGGCATGCGCGAAAAAACCGCATTAAGGCACTCATTGATGAGGCAGGGGTCACGTACAGGGACCATGGTTCCATGGCGGCTATGGCCACGACCTACTTTTCTAAGCTTTTTACTGCTGATTCTTCTCTCTGTGGGATCCGATTATAGATTTGATTCGGACTTCGTGTGGTGACAAGATGAATGATGGCCTATGCGCAGATTTTTCAGACAAGGAAAATAGCTGATGCTCTCTTCCAAATTGGACCACTCAAGGCGCCAGGGCCGGATGGATTCCCAGCCCGCTTCTTCCAGAGGAATTGGGCAATTATGCGAGAACAAGTTATGGCAGGAGTGCGGGATTTTTTTTACAGGGATCATGCCTGAGGGGGTGAATGACACTTCCATTGTTCTCATCCCAAAGGTGGATAACCCGGAGAGGCTAACTGAGTTCCGTCCAATAAGCCTATGCAATGCCATATATAAGGTGGTGTCAAAGGGTTTGGTGAATCGACTGAGACCTATTTTGGATGATATTATCTCACCTCAACAAAGTGCCTTTGTCCCTGGAAGGATGATTACAGATAATGCACTAATTGCCTTTGAGTGTTTCCACTTTATTCAGCAGGAGAAGGACCCTAGCAAGAGCTTTTGTGCATATAAGATGGATTTATCAAAATCTTATGATCGAGTGGACTGGATCTTCTTGGAGCGAATGATGAAAAAGATGGGCTTCGCTCGCCAATGGGTGGACTGGATTATGACTTGCGTCACCGAGGTGAGATACACAGTGAAATTCAATGGAACCCTCACTACAAAAAAATACACTTCCGTGATGATACGTGTTTGTCACAGTAGGTCGCGTTTTCTGTCATGCATGTACATCCATGACGATTTTATGACAGAATCAAGATAGTCATACCTGTGCTGTCGTAAAAGTGTTCCGTGACATTACCAAAATTATCATCACGGAAGTGTCCACTTCCATGACGATAAATCGCGCGTCACAGAAGTGCTTTTGTCAAGGGTGACCGACACGTGGCATCCACCGTAACGGAACACCGTTAAGCTATCGTGTCGGGTTTTGGATCCGATAACCTGTTAACAGCTCTGACCAATGGGAAATTTCCACGTGTAAAATTCTTATTGGCCGGACGAAACACGTGCCAGCTTGTCAGTGGGTCAGATAGGCGCCTATGATATGTCGACACATGCCACGGCCCACCACTGGCCCATTTAGCTTACAAAGCCGGCCCGTTTGACTTGGTCAAAAGTTAACGGGCTGGCCCATGAAAAGCCTGTTAACGGTCTCTTCGCAAATAGCCCATTTTACGGCCCGTTAACTCATGGCCCGTTAGGCACTAAAGGAAATTGGCCCAACAACGTCATGTGGGCCGTCGAATATAACACCAGGCCATTTCACTTTCGGCCCATGTATGGCCCACCACGTCTTTCGGTCCATATGAGGCCTTCAGATCTTCGGCCCTTCTGGGCCCACGGTGACTCTAGCCCATAATGAACAATAATTTTCTTTGTACCCGTTAACGACCCGTGATTTACATGGGCCGTTTCCAGCCCGTGTTAGCTTTCGACCTATTGACGGCCCATACGTTCTTGGGCTCCTTTTCGGCCCTCGATTACTTCCGGCCCGTTACTGGCCGGCTCCCCTAATGGGCCAAATTGGGCCCATGGCAAGAGTCGGCCCGTTACTGGCATGTTCCACAAATGGGCCAAATTCGGCCCATGGAAAGAGTCGGCCCGTTGCTGACCTGTTACCCTAATGGGCCAAATTTGGCCCATGGCAAGAAATCGACCCGTTTACGCCAGCCCGTCCTATATTCGGCCCATTAACGACCGTTATGCAGTGATGAAATTAAGCTTTTGCAGTCCTCGTCCCGTTAACGGCCCGTTACCGTCTTTGGCGATACCAATTACACCGATTCGACCCATGTAGACCCATTTATCCGACGACCGAGGCCCACCGACATCTGAGCCCATTTATCGATGGCGAGGCCCATCGATTCTGAGCCCATTTTTCGATGGCCGTAGGAGACCCGTGGGTCCCACGGCCCGTATATGGCCCATGGGTAGTTGCGGCCACTAGCAAACCAGGGAAAAAGAAGACTAGGAAATAAATAAGGCCGAAACTAACGCTAGGCTATTAAGGCGATTGCACACATTACATCCACTCGACATCAAAGATCGCCACCAGTGTAAATATAGGGAACATCCTACACTATACAAAAATGGCTTGCTGTTTTCTTCAGCTGGTGGCTGCATATTAAGAATAAATTTTGTATCGCACCAAAACAAATTACAACTATATAACAAAAGGAAGGTTGGCATAAAACTTAACAGTCTAGCAGATAAATGCACCACGTAAGTTCGAAGCTTCGTTTCATTTGACTTGACTGTTATGTTTTCATGTTGTATTGTCCGATGGAGCACCATAACCCTCGCCTTCATTTCCCTAGGCTCTGAACAACATAGCAAATGTCCGATAGTCTGGTTTCAAAACCATGCATATCTTGGCGACATTGAGCAATGTTTCTCCTTGTTTCACAAAGGACCTCTGTTAGGGAATGGACTTGTGTGCGGGCGCAGATACAACATTGCTTTGAGCTTGCATATCTTGATCATGAGGCAGTTTGGACGATATTGCCTTAACAACCAACCCAAGATTACGCAGAACATGCTTTTTGCCTTTGTTAGTGGACAGTCTTGACCCACTGCAGCAAGAGCGACATTGCGGTTATAGTTGCCTCGCCACCTTGAAGGTGGCGGTTCCTCATTTTTCCATAGCTCGCTGAAAAGTTGAGGTTTTACATTAGTAGTACCAAAACAGAAGATATTAAGGAGGCAGCAAGACCAAACAAAATAGCTTTGGTCTATATACAAAACTTATGCCGGTGAACCCATGTAAAATATTAGTTGTATTTTATTGCAAAGTACATAATATAACCAGGTTCCAAACATATGACCATGTACCATCGCTAATGTATTGTCTATTTCTTCACATTGTATTGAGGGCCAAGGATAAAGAGACGAAGTTTATAATACGGTAAGCATAGTATGACATCATTCATATCACAAAAGAACTGAGAACAGACAAACAGGCAATTGTAATGTCTTGTGGGCAAGTCCAGCACGGAACTAGATTACGGGTCAAGATCAAAGGAACATCACTCCTCCCTTTTAAACCTTATAAGGTGCAATGATACGCTAAGACAATTGTGTATAAAATTGAAAAGAGTAATAGACATTGGATGCAAACCATGCAGTTCAAGGCACAAGTCAGAGTAAGTAGTAGTTAAAAGCCATGAGGATTAAGGACTTACAACAGCGGCTTTGACTGGTGTAGTCATGCCCTTCTTCTTGCTGGTGTGACAGTCCTTGAAGATTTCCACAGCATTTGGTTCAGGTACTTTTTGGTCCTTGAGGGCTTTCCTATGCATTTCGAACAAGTCAATATAGATCTGATAATATGGTACATCGAAAAGAGTGAAACAGCAGCTAATTACAAGAGCCTCGCAGTGTGCAATATAGCTACGAGATCACGTAAATGCATTGGAATTTCACTTTAAATGCAGTTGGCCTGTTCTTTGAACAGTTCACCTACAAGAAGATATATTTGTGTGGCACATGCGTCAATAGGACTTCAACATGTGATCTGATCACATATATATATATATATATATATATATATATATATATATATATATATATATATATATATATATATATATATATATATATATATATATATATGTACTGATACTTGGATCGAGACGATGTTTAACAAGGCCCTCCGGTCTTCATCCGATATATTTTCCATTTGGAGATGTTTGGGAAAGTTCACTGTTAGCCTTGCCTTCAAAGTGAGTTTTCCTCAAGTTATACCGATATTGTCGCAGAGCAGACTTGAAAACATGGGTGCAAGCTTGTTTGGTTGCATCATCTTGGCTATCCAACTTGAACCTCATCTGTTGAAAATTATGGGAGTCTCATTATTAGCAACCTAGAAAGTATGGGACAGAGCAAGACGATATTACTTGTTTCCATACATAACCATACTTACAGATAAATGGTCGAGGAAGGTGTTGAACTGGGTTTCGTCTTTGTCATTCCTGTACTGAATCCATGTTGGGAGGATACGTACATGACACCTAACGGCAACCGCTGCTTCTGATACTAACTTGGCTGACTCTGTAGCATCACGTGACCTTTTTAAACCTGCCTCAAAACGGATCTCCATTCTTCCTCCTCGAGATTTAGTTAACCTATCAAGCATTATCCCTGATGTTTGTTTCCTCTTGCGCCTAGGTGCTAGTCCAACAACGAACATAGGAAGTGTTAGTGTACATCAAACTGTGAGACTACTGTAACGCCCGGGATTCGATGCGCCAGGTGTCTTCCAGTTATTCGCCGTCATTGCCATGTCATTTGCTTGCGTGTTGCAATTTTCCATGTCATCATCTGCATTTCATATCATGTCATCATGTGCATCGCTTTTGCATACGTGTTCGTCTCATGCATCCGAGCATTTTCCCCGTTGTCCGTTTTGCAATCCGGCACTCCTATGTCTCCGGCGCCCCTTTTGCCTCTTTTAGGTAAGGGTGTTGAACTTTCTCGGAATGGACGAGGTTTGCCAAGCGGCCTTGGTATAGCACCGTGAACCGCTGTCAAGTTTCGGGTCATTTGGAGGTCGTTTGGTACTCAACGGTTAACAGGTAACATAAAGGCCTCTTTGTGTGCAGCCCAACACCCTTCCAAAGTGGCCAAAACCCAGCAAACTCCCTCCATGCTCTCGGTCGTTCGATCACGATCGCGTGGCAAAACCGCACCTCATTTGGACTCTCCTAGCTCCCTCTACCTATATAAACACCTCCCCCCAAAATCGCAATCCAATCCCAAAAACCCTAAAATTTCTCCTCTCCAGCGGGGCGTGTCCGCCGCCCGCCGGACACCCAGCGCCGCCGCCCGCAGGCACTCAGGCGTGCCACGTGGCGCCTCCGTCCTCCCCGCCGCCCATGGCCATGGGCCTGTGGTAGGCCCGGGCCCGGCCGCCCGCCGCCAAGACGCCCATGGCCGCCCGCGCCCGCCCGGCCGCGCCTCCCAGCGCCCGCCGCCTTGCTCGCCGCCGCCTCGCCTCCCGGCGCCCGGCGACCCTCGCCCGCCAGCGCCACTCCGGCGGCTCCCACTCGCCATGCGCTTGGCGGCGTCCGCCAGCTTGGCAGCGCGGTCTTATTCCGCCATTGCCGTCGCCCGCGACCCAGCCAGCCCGCCGCCTCCTCCGTCGCCGCCTTCGCCGCCTCCGCCGCCCGCCGTCGCCGGCGAAGCCTCACCGAGCCCTCGCCGCCCCCTCGGCCGCAGCTCCGGCGAGAGCTCGGCCCCGCCTCGATCCAAGTGCAAACCCTAGATCTCGAGGTTGCCCCGATTTTCCTCTAAGTCCTCGAGTATTTTACATTTTCATGCAATATTCATCATGCCATAACTCTGCATCCGTAGGTCCGTTTTGTGCGTATAATATGTCAAAATGTTCGTCTCGATGAGTACATCATTTCATCTCATTGCATCATTTTCATTTGAGCTCATCTTGATGCCCGAAATGCTGTTAGAAGAGGGCTATGTGATGTTAGTTTCAGATTCTTATCAGAACATGCACTTTTGTCATTTTTGCCATGATTGACGTGTGCACCCTATGAACTTGAGTCCTACATGTGTTTTGTAATATGCCATGTATTCTTTACAGAGGCGCTTACCATGTATTTTTGTGATCTCTGTGGTGACTAGCACAAGCATGCAAACTAGGCTTCATGATGTTGCTGATTTCAGCCCCTGTTCTGCTGATATTTTTATGCCATGTTAACTTGATGCTACCGAGAGATCCATGCTTATTTTGAGATACTTCAGTAAGGATGTTTTGAACATATGGTTATTCTCTATCCATCCATGCCCTTGTTTGCAATTATGGAGTGCCATAGCTTGAGTCAATCGAGCTCTACTTTTGCTATAAAATGTTTCCTGGCAGATTGTTTACATGTTATTCAATTTTTCCAAGGTTGTTGTAGTTGATCCTTGCATGCTATGTTGTTGTGCTTGCCATGTATAGCTTCTATGCCATGTCTTCTTACTGTGAGTTGCCTTGCCATGCCATGTATTGCTCTGTGGTGAGTGGTTCAAGCTCACCAACATGCCTACTTATTGTTGTCCCTTGCCATGAGTAGCTTCATGTAGCCTTGTCATGCATCATGCTTGTTGTGCATCATGCCTTGTTCATGTGTGGTGTGTTTACTATGTTGTGTGCTTCTTCTTGTTAGTTCCTGTTTTGTTGCGATCGTGAGGATTCGTTCGTCTACGCTTGGTTCGGCTTCATCCGTTCATCTTCTTCATGGACTCGTTCTTCCTTGCGGGATTTCAGGCAAGATGACCGCTACCCTGGATCTCACTACTGTCATTGCTATGCTAGTTGCTTCTTTCTATCGCTATGCTGCGCTACCTATTACCTGTTTATCAAGCCATCCCAAATTGCCATGTCAGCCTCTTACCTTTTGCACCCTTCCTAGCAAACCGTTGTTTGGCTATGTTACCGCTTTGCTCAGCCCCTCTTATAGCGTTGTTAGTTGCAGGTGAAGATGAAGTTTGTTCCTTGTTGGAACATGGAGATGTTGTTCCTTGTTGGAACATGTTTACTTGTTGGGATATCACAATATATCTTATTTAATTAATGCATCTATATACTTGGTAAAGGGTGGAAGGCTCGGCCTTATGCCTGGTGTTTTGTTCCACTCTTGCCGCCCTAGTTTCCGTCATATCAGTATTATGTTCCCGGATTTTGCGTCCCCTAACGCGGTCGGGTGATTTATGGGACCCTTTGACAGTTCGCTTTGAATAAGACTCCTCCAAAGAAGGCCCAACCTTGGTTTTACATTTGCCTCACCTAGCCCTTTTTCCCTTGGGAGTCGCGCTCTCAAGGGTCATCTTATTTTACCCCCCGGGCCAGTGCTCGTCCTGAGTGCTGGTCCAAACCGTGAGCCGCCGGTGGCCACCAGGGGCAACTCTGGGTTCGCCTACCGGAAGTTTGGACAATCCGGTGTGCCCTGAGAACGAGATATGTGCAGCTCCTATCAGGATTTGTCGGCACATTCGGGCGGCTTTGCTGGTCTAGTTTTATTGCTGTCGAAATGTCTTGTAGCCGGGATTCCGAGACTGATCGGGTCTTCCCGGGGAGAAGGAATATCCTTCGTTGATTGCGAGAGCTTATCATGGGCTAAGTTGGGACACCCTGCAGGTATAAACTTTCGAGAGCCGTGCCGCGGTTATGTGGCAGATGGGAATTTGTTAATATCCGGTTGTAGTAAACTTGAAGCAAACTCTTCTAAAATACACCAACCGTGTGCGTAACCGTGAGTGTCTCTTTTCGGGGTTGATCGAGAGGAGAACACGGTTTCAGGTTATGTCTGACGTAAGTAGGAGTTCAGGATCACTTCTTGATCATTGCTAGTTGACGACCGTTCCTTTGTTTCTCTTCTCGCTCTCTTTTGCGTATGTTAGCCACCATATATGCTTAGCCACTGCTGCAACCTCACCACCTTACCCTTCCTTTCCCATTAAGCTTTGCTAGTCTTGATACCCATGGTAATGGGATTGCTGAGTCCTCGTGGCTCACAGATTACTACACCACCAGTTGCAGGTACAGGTTGCAATGGTCATGACGTGAGAGCGATGTTTGCTTGTATTGGAGTTCTTCTTCTGCTTCTTCTTCGATCAGGGGATAGGTTCCAGGTCGGCAGCCTGGGCTAGCAGGGTGGATATTGTTTGAGTTTCTGTTTATGTTACATCCGTAGTTGGATGTTGATCTCTTGTATATGATGTTGATGTATTCTTGTGGCATCTGTGCCTTATGTATGTATCCCCATCTATTATGTAATGTTGATGTAATGATATTCACCTTGCAAAAGCGTTTCAATATGCGGGTCTATCCTTGGTGGGACCGTCGAGTTCCTTTTGGATAGGGTCGCATATTGGGCGTGACAACTACATATAAAGAAGCATGCAATTGTAACTTGACTTCAGCAACTACCTTCTTGCTGTTGAAGCTCACAAGGTTCATCTGATATTGCCAACTCGTCTTGTGTCAAGAGTGCTTGGGAAGTAGTGTCAGGTGGCAAGGGAGCTTGGGAACGTCTTGCTAGCTTCGATTGGCCTTGCAGTATGCCGTGCAGCTGGTAGTACTGTGGTAGGTGTTGCAAGAACTAGGGTTGTCTCTGCTTGTTTGGTGGCAGCTATTTGTTTCTGTTTGGCTTTTTTTGCAGCTCATGTAGCATGGGATGCCGTGTTTGTAGAATTTTCCGCTGGACTTTCACCTTCTATTGCACCATCAGTACCAGCAGAATCTGCAGGATTCATCCGCTTCTCATTCCCTGCCATTCTGTGTTTCTTCCTCTTTCTCTGTGCCATGTTAAGTCAAGCCGACAAGAAAAACGAATAACAATTTAGTTCTTCAGAACAAATTGATGCGTGATGCATACGAACTAAACTTTGATGTTAGACAACCACATGATAGGTGGATGTAATATGTATGAAAAACAGGACGGAAGAGATAACCAGAACTATGATGTGTAAACTAAGAAGAAGACAATTCACAAAATTAGAAGCAATGCAATGGAAGGTAGACACCATATGAAAGATGCTACAAATATCGCTCTGCCAAGTTAACAGTGTCTCAAAGATAAATGGCATTTAAACAAATGTGAAGCAAGACAAGAAATAAATCATATGCAAGATGCAAACAACATCACACTACCATGTTAGAGGTCTCTCGTCATTAGTGCCATTGCATATTCACAGCATTGCATATTCACAACTTATGATGTGTAAACTAAGTAGAAGGCATTTCAACAAATTAGAAGCAATGAAAGCTAGACACCATATGAAAGATGCAACGAATATCACTCTACCAAGTTAAAACTGTCTCGTCATAAGTGCCATTTCAACAAATTAGTAGTACAAGCTAGAAAAGAATGTGAGATGTAACCTATATCACACTCAAGTCAAACGTGTTTTATGATAATTGATTGTTGCAGGTTACACAACAATAGTAATTTGATGTAAGAACATGGTGTGATAGAGATATTGTATGTTCTAGAAACAGGAACACATGTCTTATTCAAGTATAATGTGTAAAGTAAGCAGATGGAATTCAACAAAATTAGAAGCAATACAAGCTAGACATCACACATAACATGCAACCACATATAACGATGCCAAGTTAGAGGGAGCACCAGTGATGCTGCACTAGGGAGACGTGCTCATCATAAACACAGCTTTGTTGAGTGTATATGCATGTGTTGTCTTGGAAATCATCTTGGGGGTGTGGAGGAGAAACTGTAGAGGCCCTCCGTTTGGAAGGAGCACCTTTATCCGCTGCCTTGCTAACTTCCTTCGCTTTATTGATTTTGAATTGTCAAGTAAAACCGACAAGAAAAAGCAATAAAATTCTCTCTCGAAACTCATTCATGCATGATACTGACAATCACTACTTTGATGTAAGGCAAACACATGATACCAGGATGGAATATGTACGAAAAACAGGACGACATGGCATGTTCACAACTGTTTGTGTAAACTAAGCAGAAACCATTCCAGCAAATAAGAAGCAATGCAAGCTAGACACCACATGAAAGATGCAACCAATATGACTCTGCCAAGTTAAAAGCGTCCCATCATAAATGGAATTTCAACAAATTAGAAGCAGCGCATGCTATAAATCATATGAAAGATGCAACTAATATCGCACTGCATATACTAAAGGTGTCTCGTCATATTGATTGATGCGGGATACAAAAAAAACAATAGTTTTATGTAAGGACATGCTTAATAGACAGATGTACTATGTACTAAATACAGGAAGGCATGTCACATTAACAAGTATAATGTCACAACATGAGTATAAGCTAAGCAGACTAGCACATGCAGTTTAACCAGATTGGAAGAATTACAATCTAGACACCATATGCAACATGCAACCACATATCACGCTGCCAAGTTAGAGCAAGCACCTGCGATGCTAGTGTAGGGGAAATGATGTAATCAACTACAGAGCTACGTTCACTATCTTCATCTAGCATTTCTGTTTCTTGAGAATCATGTCGGGAGGCTGACGCTGCATTCTTTAAATGAGGAGTAGTCCCATTGCCTGCCTGCCTCATCATAAGTGATTGATGAGGGATACACAAGAACATTAGTTTGATGTAAGAACATGGTTAATACACAGATGTACTAGTATGTACCAAAAACAGAAAGGCATGTCATATTCAAAGGTATAATGTGTAAGCTAAGCAGATGCAATTTAACCAAATTGGAAGCAATAGAAGCTAGACATCCGGCTGGAGTGGTGAACATGATCATCTAGGACCCGAGAGCCTGGTGGGAGGCGGGCTGCTTCGCCACCATCGCGGCTTTTTAGTTGGCTTCAAGTGATGCCTGTCTTTCTTGGGCTTGTCATCGGCTCGGCCAAAGGCCTCGACTAGCTATTTGTCTTCCGGTGCTCACGGATGGTGGTTCGTGTAAAAATATCTTTCCTTATCTTAATAAAGACTGACTTGACCTTTTGAATACAAGCTAGACACCATATGGAACATGCAACCACATATGACACCGCTGGTTAAAGCAAGCACCGGATGGTGGTTCATTGCGAGCGAGGTCATCAACTCCAGAGCAACGTTTACCATCTCCATCTGCTGACACTGCACCCTTTAAAGCATTGTAACGTGCCGCGCCTAGCCGCGTAGAAAGCTGGCACGACTTGTCTCTTTTATTTTTTGCTTCGCTTTCGGCGGACTCTGAAATACCCTTGCATAAAAACACAATAGTGAGAGTATGGATGAAGTGTGTGCAGAACTAGTGCAATCGTAAAAGTAGCAGATAGCGGTGGCTGAAAATAAATGACAGGAGACATATGATAGCTCTACAACATTGCATGGCAAACAAAATTAGATTCTACTCCGTATGATTTTGTAATATATGAGCACAGGAAATGCAGGTACTCCTCCAGCACACCACCACATGTGGTCATATCTAAGATAACAGTCGACTGAAAATAAATAGGTCAGTTGATTTTTTTAATGAACCGTCCAATCTATAAGGAATGGGCAGATGGTCTTCGTCTACCTCCCGCCAGTCACTGTTGACGATCTTTCTCGAACCGCCAGCGACCACCGGCCCAGACCCGTGCCTCCGCCGCCCCGCCCTCCCATCGACCTCACACCACCGCCGTGCTTGGCAGCGCCCCTAAGCCATCCCTTTAATCCCGGCCGACCTCTAGATTGGGCGCTAGTAGCTCTAGGTCGCACACGCCCCTAAGATAAACACCAAGGCGCTGCTTCCCCGGCGTAATAGTCGTACTAGCGCCTGTTACGCCGGGGAATGCTTCCGTTAATTGGGAATCAACTGGCCAGAAATTGAAATTTAGGGGGGCGACGGACCTTAGCTAAGGTAAAATAGTATATGAGGAGAAACCTTATGCATCGCAAGTTACTAGGAACATCTAGTATCAAGAAGAAGCGGTCAACTAGTGTCTTCTGTGGGATGAATACCGTGCTAGCAGAGACGTAAGATTTGCATGAATAAGGGAAGAGGAGTACCTTCTTCGGTTGCCGGTGTGGTCACCTCCACATGTCATGCCGATCTTCTTCTTTTTACCGGGGAAACCGATGTTCTGGAGGGTGCAGGCTTGGACAAACCCATGGCCAAATTGTTGACTGTGTTGCCGTGGCTGTATGTCGGTGGAGGGGAAGCAGATCCGAGGCGGCGAAGGACGGCGTAGCAGGAACAGCTCCGGTGCGGTGGAGGTTGGCGAAGTTGGAGCGGCAGCGGTGAGGCGCAGGACGGCGTGGTTGAACTAGCTCGGGTATGGACGGCTCGGCCTCGGCTTCAACTACTAGCCGTGGAGGGCGCTATGGTTGAGGTTGCGGTGGGCGCACGCACGTCGGTATCGGCTCGGCGTGATGGAGGAGGGCGGCGGTTGATGGGTGGGATGGGATGGCGGACGAAGGACGCCGGGTTTCATGGCTGGTGGAGAGGTAGTTTTGGCGCCCACGAGTACGAATGGGGAATCGGACGGTGGGGGAACCATGTTTCGATCAGGAAGCGCTTGTTTTGGCTTTTTGAATGAAGATGGGACGCTTGTTTGGAATTTGGGAAAGTACAAACTTTGCCCCCTCTTCAATTTCGGACCCATCATGGTCGGGGTAGGATGGTAATCCCAGGTGTCCCAAATAGTGGGCGGGAGCGATTTCGGCCGAACGCATGTGTGCTTAGGCGGCCATTGTGTATGAATGTTTTTCGGAGGCGGTTGCGTGGCGTCTAGATGAAGCTACAAACCTACCACGGTTTAGACCTTTGGACGTCGGGCCGGTAGGTTTCACGGGTCGGAGTTATTAGAAAAGTAATTTCCTTGTACTACCAAACATTGGTCTCATGCGGTTTCGGGCGAGTAGAGGCTCTTTTGGCGCTTCGTTCGAAATTTTGAAACACAAGCATTCACGTTTAGAGTACTCTTGAACTATGAGGATTGACTTAAATAGACAACGTTATATTTGACGTTGTATGTTTGAAAACCTCATTAAATTATCCACTTCCTTTTGAAATTTTGACACTTAAAAATCCTATAACCACGATTATTTTGGAATGGAGGAGCTAAATTTGAATCTATTTTGTACACGACTACATATGCTATTATGTACAAAATCAGAGCAAAGATTGGTACCCCCATAGTTTAGGTATGGTTTACAAATGCCATGATATCAAATTCAAATAATTGAATGGACATCATGTTGAATTCAATTTTTTTAAACCACCTTAGGTTGAATTCAAATGTATGCTAGTTCATAGGTAGCTATTTATAAATGTCCATTGTGTAACTTTCGTATGTATAATGTGCTTTACACACACAACATGAACTATACTCACATTTATATTCGATTGCTAAAGCGATGCATTGTCTGGAGTTCAAAATACTAACTATGTGGATCAATTGTGTCGAATAATAACATAGACATGCTCAAATTCGATAGAATCTAGATGTCTGATGGATCAATGACCGCTCCTTGCGCGAATTGCAAATATCATGATCCCATCCTAATATTTGGATACAATTTATATCTTTAATCAATGTGTAGAGAAGTCTTTTATGTGTAGTTTCACTCTCCATCGGTGGTCTCTCACACATGCTCACACACTCTCTCCCGAGGTGTCTTTCTCGCACACGTGCTATAGATATAACCCTCCCTCCCTCTCGTAACCATTTACAACTGTTTTCACTAACCTTTATCGCAAGCACTCTTCCTCTCGCAAACATACACACGCACAATCCTCTACATGGACCTGCCTACGTGTCTCATGTACGCGCATTATCTTTACGCCTGTCTCTCACGCATTATCTCACACCTCTCTTCCTAATCAACGAGTATGATTCTAGCAGAGCATTATGTAGGATGCCCCTTAAAGTTAGGTTGGATGAATAGTAATATCGAGATAAAGGGTTACCTTAGTCCGAGAACCTAGGGTTACAAATCCTAGCCGGCTTTGTCAGTGGACACAGAGTCCTTCACAATTCTGCTATCTTTGTCTTGTACGACTAGTCATCCATGGGTCTTCCTAAATGTGTCATGGGCCGACCAATGTGGCGCAGGACGGAACCGAACGAAGGGCCTCACCTCGACTCACCGGACATCACGCGGTGACACACCCTCTACCCCCACGTCTCATTATCTTCTCACACCCACATATACCAACACAAACACCACACACACAGAAAATTTCTCCTAGTGCCTTTATTCCCCCCCTTGCATATACACACTCAAGTGAATGGAATCTCTTGTCGTGACGTCATATTCATCTCTCTCTCTCTAGACCACTCTCATTTCTCGTGCTATCTCTCCCATGCCCCCCCGTCGGCCCCTCTATCCATGCCTCTCTCGAATACGTAATACACACACATACCTCTCTAGGCCCCGCCAAATGCATCAACTACACATTCACACATGTTACATCACGTACCCCATTGATCTAAAAAGCCCTCTCTTCACGTTTATTTCACATACAACATTCCTTTTGAATAAAGTGTAGCCAAAAAATTATTTTAGAGTTTCTACATATATAGAACATTACAAAGTTATATGGAGGAGTACGAACGCTAATTTGCATTGCATGGTGCCCAGAATGATATTTATTCCGCACTGTGAATTTGTATATTTTTATACTAAATACAAAGTTAGTCATAATAAAGAGAAACGAAGAGCATCTCTCTCTCCATCGCATACCCTCCGTGTACTCCCCTTTAACGTATGCACACAAAACTATCTCCAGGTCCTCTAAAAGTAAGCCCCCAGAAAATTCACGCGTGTTTCATCTTTCTCTCGCGATATATGCAATGACGATCATTGTATTTGAAGCGAAAGCACGATACATACATTGGACTTCATAATCCACTCATTACGGTCACCGTTTACGTTTAGTGGTTATTATACAGTCACGGGCTCACCGTATAACTTTGTATTTGCTCATGACATGACTAGTTGACCAGTTAAACGCTCCACGTGGCACCTCTAGTGTTGCATCACATTATCTCACTACCATCGTGCCCACCTGTCGACTTGTATCTACTCTACATCTACACTATTATAAAATACATAAAATCTCTATCTCTATCTCTATCTATATCTATATCTATATCATGCCCTCCCCCTCCCCCGCCCGCGTAATTTATTATACCACCTGAGGGAGTCCCGGATTAGGGGGTGTCCGGATGGCCGGACTATGACCTTTGGCCGGACTCCTGGACTATGAAGATACAAGATTGAAGACTTCGTCCCGTGTCCGGATGGGACATTCCTTGGCGTGGAAGGCAAGCTTGGCGATACGATATGTAGATCTCCTCCCATTGTAACCGACTGTGTAACCCTAGCCCTTTCCTGTCTATATAAACCGAGGGTTTTAGTCCGTGGGACTAACAACAATCATACCATAGGCTAGCTTCTAGGGTTTAGCCTCTCTGATCTCGTGGTAGATCTACTCTTGTACTACCCATATCACCAATATTAATCAATCAGAGTAGGGTTTTACCTCCATCGAGAGGGCCCGGACACAGGTAAAACATCGTGTCCCTTGTCTCCTGTTACCATCCGCTTAGACGCACGTTCGGGACCCCTACCGAGATCCGCCGGTTTTGACACCGACATTGGTGCTTTCACCGAGAGTTCCTCGTGTCGCCACCTTTAGGCCCGATGGCTTCTCCGATCATCAACAACGATGCGGTCCAGGTGAGACTTTTCTCCCGGACAGATCTTCAGATTCGGCGGCTTTGCATCGCGGCCAATTCGCAGCCATCCGGAGCAGATCGAAAGCTACGCCCGCCATCAGTCGACTTGAAGTTTGAACTACGGCCGACATCCGCGGAGACTTGATCTTCGATGGATTCGAGCCACGGAGCGGCGCCCGACTTGTCACGATGGGCATGATCTAGCTCGCCACGGACAAGGCCTGAAGGCCGCTCAGATGTCCGCTCCGACCCTTAGCTCGGAGCCGGCAGCGCCGATCGAGGACGGGTGGCTGGACACCGCCTCGGGGGCTACAATCTCTACGATGATCGAGCCGAACACCAGTCTTGTCCTTCGCGAAGCTCGCGACTCCAAGGTGCCGGACTCCTTTCCGGACTCCGAATCTTCCGCACCCCTTCCGATTGAACCCAATTGGCTCCGATCATGGAGTTCACCGCCGCGGGCATCTTTCGGCACTCGCCCTTTGGCGACATCCTGAATTCACCAAAGTCTCTCTCTTTATCAGGAGAGCCTTGGCCGGACTATGGTCAGCAAGGTTGGGATGCGGACGACGAAGAAATTCGAAGCCCACCCACCACCCACTTCATAGCCACTGTCGATGATTTAACAGACATGCTCGACTTCGACTCCGAAGACATCGACGGTATGGACGCCGATGAAGGAGACGATCAAGAATCAGCGCCTATAGGGCACTGGAAAGCCACCTCGTCGTATGACATATACATGGTGGATACCCAAAAGAAGGGAATGGTGATGGAACAACGGAGGATGACCCCTCCAAGAAACAGCCTAAGCGCCAGCGTCAGCGGCGCCGCTCTAAATCCCGCCAAAGCAAAAACGGCGATTCCGGCACAGGAGACAATAACACCCTGACAAGGTGCGAAGACAACCCTCCAAAGCAGGATTCAGCGCAGGAGGATGGAGAAGCCAACCCTCATGAGAGAGCGGCAGACAGAGAGGTCGAGGACGATAATTACATTCCTCCCTCCAAAGACGAAGCAAGCCTCGACGACGACGAATTTGTCGTGCCTGAGGATCCCGTCGAACAAGAGCGTTTCCAACGCAGGCTTATGGCCACGGCGAGTAGCCTCAAGAAAAAACAGCAGCAGCTTAGAGCTGACCAAGATTTGCTAGCCAACAGATGGACTGAAGTCCCGGCGGCCGAAGAGTACAAACTCGAACGCCCCTCCAAGAGCTACCCCAAGCGCAGGCTGCTACCCCGATTAGAGGAGGAAGCAACCAAACCTACATCACCAGCGTATGACGCGGCTGACCGGCCACCCCGTGGCCGCGACAGAGAGGCCTCTCGGCCATCAATTCAAGCCGCACCCCGGCGCCGCTCAAAAAATACCAAGGCACGGGGAAATGCACCAGACCTGCATGACATATTGGAGGACAGGGCAAGGCAAACAAGATCGATCTACGGATCGCGTGGGCGCCCCACGACACGTGACGATAACCGTCATGCCGGACATGGCAAATACGGCCAGGCCGAACACGGCAGGCAAAGCTCATATGAGCTACGTCGTGATATAGCCCAAGAGGCGCCGCACACCCACTATGCTTCACAGATGAAGTAATGGATCATCAAATCCCCGAGGGGTTTAAACCCGTAAACATCGAATCATACGATGGCACAACAGATCCTGCGGTATGGATCGAGGATTATCTCCTTCATATCCACATGGTCTGCAGTGATGATCTACACGCTATCAAATACCTCCCACTCAAGCTTAAAGGACCAACTCGGCATTGGCTTAACAGCTTGCCAGCATAGTCAATTGGTTGCTGGGAGGACCTGGAATCCGCATTCCTCGACAATTTCCAGGGCACCTATGTGCGACCACCAGACGCCGATGACCTAAGCCACATAATTCAGCAGCCAGAGGAATCGGCCAGACAATTCTGGACACGGTTCCTAACAAAGAAAAATCAAATAGTCGACTGTCCGGACGCAGAGGCCCTCGCAGCCTTCAAACATAACATCCGTGACGAATGGCTTGCCAACACCTAGGACATGAAAAGCCGAAATCCATGGCAGCCCTCACAACACTCATGACCCGCTTTTGCGCGGAAGAAGACAGCTGGCTAGCTCGTAGTAATAACATGACCAAGAGCCCTGGTAATTCGGATACCAAGGACAACAATGGTAGGTCGCGTCGCAACAAGCACAAGCGCCGCATTAACGGCGACAATACTGAGGATACGGTAGTTAATGCCGGATTCAGAGGCTCTAAACCCGGTCAGCGGAAAAAGCCATTCAAAAGAAATACTCCGGGCCCGTCCAGTTTAGACCGGATACTCGATCGCTCGTGCCAGATACACGGCACCCCCGAACAACCAGCCAATCACACCAACATGGATTGTTGGGTGTTCAAGCAGGCAGGCAAGTTAAGTGCCGAAAACAGAGACAAGGGGCTGCATAGCGATGACGAGGAGGAGCCCCGGCCGCTGAACAACAGAGGACAGAAGGGCTTTCTCCCACAAGTACGGACGGTGAACATGATATACGCAACCCACATCCCCAAAAGGGAATGGAAGCGTGCGCTCAGGGACGTATATGCGTTGGAGCCAGTCGCCCCAAAGTTCAACCCATGGTCCTCATGCCCGATCACTTTTGATCGAAGGGACCACCCCACTAGCATTCGTCACGGCGGATTCGCCGCATTGGTTCTAGACCCAATCATTGACGGATTTCACCTCACTGGAGTCCTCATGGATGGCGGTAGCAGCCTGAACCTGCTTTATCAGGATACAATGCGGAAAATGGGCATAGATCCCTCAAGGATTAAACCCACAAATACGACCTTTAAAGGCGTCTTACCAGGTGTAGAAGCCAGTATGCAGCTCGCCACACTCGGTGGTCTTCGGATCCCGGATAATTTCGAGCGAGGAGTTAATCTTTGATATAGTCCCGTTCCGCAGTGGCTATCACGCCCTGCTCAGGCGAACCGCATTTGCAAAGTCCAATGCGGTGCCGCACTACGCATACCTCAAGCTCAAGATGCCAGGCCCTCGAGGAGTCATCACGGTCAATGGAAACACCGAACGCTCTCTCCAAACAGAGTAGCACACGGCGACCCTCGGCGGAAGTACAAAGTAGCCTCTCAAGGCAATTCTCCATCCGGTGGTAAACGTCCCGACATCGCTGCCGCGCGCCAAGTAACCTACAATAAGACCGTCTGCACGCTCCGAGCAAGCATAGCGGTCGGCCCCTACCCCAGCCCTCGCGAGATTGCGAAACTAGTACCACGCGTACATAATAACGCTCTGGAAATACCATGGGCATACGGGGAAGGGCACAACCATGGCACGCCCAGAATGCGGCTCAACCGCACTAGGGGTTCCCGATTTTGTCATTTCTTTTTTTCTTACTTTCAGGACTCCATTCTCTGGAAGGCCTGTCCGGCAGTACAATCGCCGAACACACGATGCAACAGCCAGGGGGGCAGCAAGCTACGTCGAATGTCCAGGTGGTCTCTTTAACGAGCTAAATACCTATCTTACATAAAGTCCCGCAGCTTGCCCCTGGAGGGGGACATGTCAAATAATCCCATCTCTTGCTTATCGCACTATTTGTATCGTTCTGCTTTCATAGCAGCCCTTTAATAAACAATACATAGCTCTTGTCTATTATTGCATTCATTTTTATGTAAACATGTTCAGTTATGACATTATGCAACCATACACTTTGGTACGACTAATACACCAGGGGCTTAAGTACCTGAATACGGTATGAGAAGACCGAACACTCTCATGAGTGCGGCACCCGAACTTATAGCATTATATGCATCGGCTCAATCATGTCTTAGGTCGATATTTGGGTTTGCTCGGCTCCCATGTTTTGGTACCTTATGTTCCGCTATATCGGCTCAGTAGCTGGGAGAACTATGCGATTGTGCCCAGCTTGAGCTGGGTTAACACCTCAAGAGAGAAAGCTAAAACTGACCGTCATGATAAGGCGAGAGCCGGTCGCTGTTCGAGAGGTTTTTCGAGTCCTTAAAGACTTATGCCGCTTAGAGCTGGCTTTGTCCGGCCTAGGCGTGGATAGCGCCCCGAACTCGGTCTTCCGAATACTAGGGGCTTCGCCGAAATTTAAAATTATAGAATTCTATGGCTAAGTGAGAGTGATAAAGCATTATAAGTCCAATTGCCTTGTTCACAGTCTGAGCGCCTCCTCAAGGACCCAAGAATGGGAACAAGAGCGCCAGGTTTATCCCAACACCCCAGCACTCGTGGCATGGGGCGAAGCCGACGACTTGCATCTCTCAGATTTAATAAACGGCCGCACGTAAGGTAATATTTTAAATTAAAAGCATTGCTTAGCGATATGAACAAGTTTTCAGCGCACGTGATACCAACGAGCGAAGTTTACTCAAAAATTAAATCCTTGGAACATTCGTTCGCCACAAGGCGGCACCTTCAGACGCCTCATAGTACATCTCGGCCTGCGATGCTCCTTCCTCCCGGTGGCCCATCCTTCACCAAATTCTCAAGATCCAGCTTGCCCCAGTGCACTTTAGCACGGGCAAGGCCCACGGGCACCTTCGATGCATAATGGAGCGCTTGATGACTTCAAGCCATGGACAGGCATCCACCAGCCGCCTCACCAGCCCAAAGTAGCTCTCGGGCAGGACCTCCCCAGGCCACAGCCGGCCTATAAGGCCCTTCATGGCCTGTTCGGATACCTTATGGAGCTCGACCAGCTGCTTCAGCTGGTCGCTCAAAGGCACCGGTGTCCGCCCAAGATATCGCGACTGAACACTTTCTCCATCGAGCTCCCTTCTTCGCTCTCGGAGAATGCGGCGGCGCTGCATACACCGCAGGCAGATCTGCGAATGTTCCTGGAGAGCTCCGGATTCAGGTAAGTAACAAGTAATTCACTTTGACATGCTTGCTTTGCATAAAGAATGCCTTACCCATCGCTATCTTCTTCATTGCCTCAATTTCCTGGAGGGCCTTTTGGGCTTCGGCCTTGGCAGATTTGGCGCTTTCAAGTGCCGAGACAAGCTCGGACTCTCGAGTCTTTGAGTCAAGCTCTAAACTCTCGTGTTTTTTCACAAGAGCATTGAGCTCTTGCCGCACCTCCGCCACCCGCGCCTCTTTTTTCTCTCGCTCGGTGCGCTCCACGGCCGCATTGTCTTTGGCCTTGGATAGCGCTTCCTTCAGGGTCGCCACCTCGGTTGTGGCCCCTGCAACATTCACGTTGGTCCTGTCATTATTTGCAACCAGGTAGTTTTATATACTTATAAGGTACTACCTACCTTCCTTGTCCTCGAGCTGCCTCTTGGCACGGCCGGGCTCGTTCTCGGACCGCTCGAGGCTCTGCTTCAATGCATCGACCTCCACAGTCAGTGCGGCAGAGGTCAGCAGTGCAGCCTGCATTTCCATATTGACATATTTATGTTAGACTCCTGCGTATATCTTTTTAGATCCTCAGTCCGACTTTTCCTTCCGAACACCAAACTGGGCATCAGGGACTACTGTTTATGCGGTAATATTTTTACATGTTTTAAATACATACCTCAAAGCCTGTTAGAAGGCTGGTACAGGCTTCTGTCAGCCCGCACTTGGCGGACTGAACCTTCTGGATCACCGCACTCATAACAGTGCGGTGCTCCTCGTCGATGGAGGCGCCGTTAAGCACCTCCAGCAAATTGTCTGGCGCCTCCGGTTGGACGGAGGCCGCCGCCGTCGTAGGCTTGCCCTTCTTGCGAGGGGGCCGCCTGCCGGACTCCGGAACCACTGAAGGTTCCGGTGTGGTGTCCGGCCCAGGGCTGGACTTAGATCCCTCTGGGGTTTTATCCCCTTTGGGCCTAGAGTCCGGGAGGTCGCCTTGAGGCGCCTCCAGGACCACCTCCTCCTGGCTTAGCCCCTTTTGGGACTCCACCTCGGCATCGTCCGTAGGGCAAGGGGAGGTAGCAATGGGAGTGAAAGACTATTCACATCCGATTTAATTCAGGAGCCACTCACCAATCGCCGAGCTGAGCCTTGGGCGGACTGCATGATTATATTCGGCGTCAGAAGGTACTATGCAATAAAGGAACGCCATGAGTTATTCTGGTATCCGGATACTTACGATTTTGCCAGGGGCTTGGCCCTGGATGGCCACTCCTCTCCGCCGTCGTCGGCGTCGGAGGCGTAGTCCGGAAGAAGGGTCTTCCCCTTCTTGGACCCTCCAGCCTCCCCAGTTGGGGCGACCTTCCTTTTCTTTCCTCCCCCGTTGGAGGGGGAGAGGCTTCTTCTTCCTCCTCCTTGTCATCGGAGGAGGAGTGCGCTTCAGGGTCGTCGGGCGATGAGTCCGACACCACCAGGCGCCGGGAGCTCCTTCGAGTTCCCGTGGCCTTCTTCTTGGCCTTCTTCTCCGGCACCACGTGAGGTACCGGAACCAGCAGCTTCGCCAGGCGGGTGTCTGCTGGGCCTTCGGGCAAAGGAGCCGGACAGTCGATTTGTCCGGCCTTCTTCTGCCAGTCCTGTTAAAGGAATGGGAGTTTAGATCCCGCATAGAGTCAAACTATGAAAAACAAGTATCCTGTAATGGGTAAACCAAGCTTACCGTGTTGGCTTGGCGCTTCACAGAATCCGCGATCCTCTGTAATGGGAGGGTGAACCTCGGAGCTCTTGAAAAGCACCTTCCAAGCATCTTCGTGTGTTGTGTCGAAGAGCCTGGACAAAGTTTGGTGCTGGGCCGGGTCAAATTCCCACAAATTAAAAGCCCATCGTTGACACGGAGGATCCGGCGAAGAGCATGACTGGACTACGGTGACAAGTTTAACCTTCCGTCGATCGGTCTTTGACGCAGTTTGAGTCCGTCACCTCTGCGAATTACCCCATGATAGGCCCATCTCTTTCCATGAGGTGAGCCGTGGGGGATGCCAGATCGAATTGGGGCCGCTGCCCATTCAGGGTCACGCGGCTCGGTGATGTAGAACCACCCCGATTGCCACCCTTTGATGGTTTCCACAAAGGCGCCCTCGAGCCATGTGATGTTGGCCATCTTGCCCACCATGGCGCCTCCGCACTCTGCTTGCCGGCCGCCCACAACCTTTGGCTTGACATTGAAGGTCTTTAGCCATAAGCCGAAGTGGGGTTTGATGCGGAGGAAGACCTGCATGACCCACGATAAACGCCGAGATGTTGAGGATGAAGTTCGGGGCCAGATCGTGGAAATCCAGGCCGTAGTAGAACATGAGTCCCGGACAAATGGGTGAAGAGGGAAGCCCAGTCCATGGAGGAAATGGGGAGGAACACCACCTCTCATGGGGCTCAAGGGTGGGGATGAGCTGCCCTCATCCGGGAGCCAAGTCGCAATGTCGTAAGACAGGTATCCGGCCTTCCTCAACTTTTTGATGTGCCTCTCCATGACGGAGGAGGCCATCCACCTGCCTCCCGCTCCAGACATTGTTGGAGAAGGTTGAGGTGGGAAGTGCGGACTTGGGCGCTGGAGCTCGAGTGCGCAGGAATGGGTAAGCGAAGGAGGAGGAAGGCGTAGATGGAAAGGGTGGATCCTTATCCCCTTATATGGGCGGCCGAAACTATGTGCCCCCACCAGCCTAGTAAAACTCGCTTATCTCCCAAGCGCCGTGGTTAATGGCGCGGTTGGGTTACCCACGCCCGTATTGATGAGAATCCCGGAATAAGGGGACACGATCTCTGTTTTGAGAAGACGTTCCAAGGAAACTGCCTCGCTAAACGCTACCGAGGTGGGACAAGAAATGATTCAATAAAGGCTTGGCCGTGGCATGATGTCACGCCATGAATACGCCGCCAGATTAGATTTGTACAAATATTATTCTCTCTGCGGTGGTATGTGGAACTTATTTTGCAGAGCCGGACACTATCCTTGTGTTCAACATCTTCTATGAAGTATTCGGAGGAGGAACCCGCTTTGCAATGTGAAGACAATTTATGCTACTGGACTCATCGTCATTGAAGCCTAGTTCAGGGCTACCGAGGAGTCCCTGATTAGGGGTGTTCGGATGGCGGACTATGAACTTTGGCCGACTCTGGACTATGAAGATACAAGATTGAAGACTTCGTCCCGTGTCCGGATGGGACATTCCTTGGCGTGGAAGGCAAGCTTGGCGATACGATATGTAGATCTCCTCCCATTGTAACTGACTCTGTGTAACCCTAGCCCTTTCCGGTGTCTATATAAACCAGAGGGTTTTAGTCTGTAGGACAAACAACAATCATACCATAGGCTAGCTTCTAGGGTTTAGCCTCTCTGATCTCATGGTAGATCTACTCTTGTACTACCCATATCATCAATATTAATCAAGCAGGAGTAGGGTTTTACCTCCATCGAGAGGGCCCGAACCTGGGTAAAAACATCGTGTCCCTTGTCTCCTGTTACCATCCGCCTAGACGCACAGTTCGGGACCCCCTACCCGAGATCCGCCGATTTTGACACCGACACCACCACTCCCTCCGTTTTATGCGGAGTAAATAAAAACAGAGGGAGTATACTACGGATGACGATCCCATGACGTGGCTGAACCCATTGAGTAACTGACATGCGGGGCCTAGCAAGCATGGGGTCCACCAGTAAGTGACTGAAAGGGAGGGTAAGGCAGGGATACCTACGTCAGAGGATCCACTTCCACTATACTACTTTGACCAAATGTTAGAGTAATAATATATGACATGCAACTTACACAAATGTTAGAGTAATAATATATGACATGCAACTTACACAAAGCATATAGGGTCTAATCCGTTTTTCGAGGCTAACTTTGACCAAATGTTAGAGTAATAATATATGACATGCAACTTACACAAAGCATACGGTCAATTTCATATCTGAAAGGAGTTTCCAATGATATAATTTTCACATTATACATCTCATGTACTCCCTCCGTCTAGGTGTGTAAGTCATCTTACGAAAACCAAATAATCCTAAAACACGATTACATTCGTCTGATTTATTGGTCCCCATTGTGTTTAAGTGCCAAATTTTGACCATGGATTAAACTAACAAAATGTTAACGCATGTCACCAAACATTATATTTTTGAAAACTATGTTCAAATACGAATTCAATGAGATAATTTTTCTTGACATGCATTAACATTTTGTTAGTTAAATCTTTAGTCAAAATTTGACACAAACTACAAAGGGGACCTATAAACCAGGACGGAAGTAGTAGGCGCGTGCATTAACTTCTACCTTGTTTCTTGTTTTTGACATATCAACCAATAATAGATGAGGGTGTGCATGCTTTTAATGACCTGAGACTATCAAACATGACATGCAGTGGTTAGTTCATTGCATGCAATACTATTAATTAGCAAATAAACATTAATGTCTCTCGTTTTTCCCCTCCTCCTTGGTCACGGTGCACAGCCTAAGATGACCTACTCACCTATGTGAAAGGAGTACTATTAATCTTGTCAATAGTCAAATTGGAAACCATCTCGAGTACAAATCTAGGAGTACGTATGAATCTAACAATATTGATTGGGCGTTGTTGAATGCTGATACCTTTTTTATCATAGTAGAGATACTTTGACTAGACATAAAACTTATATGTAAAGTAGAAAGGATAGGAGGGAGTATATTGTACGTTCAAAAACGTAACGAACATTGAATACCCTTTATATATGATTTGCGGATGCTATGATCCGGTTCAAAATTTTGAATCCGCCTTAGGTATCACGTGCCCCACTGCTCCCTCTCGATTTCATCTCGGGCCGAGATCTATTGAAAGAGGACTAGGGTGGGTACATGCGAATGATACTCGGCGGAATGTTCAAATGAGGCATGCAGGAGGATGGACTCATCGGAGGGCTTACATGATCGATGGAGAAGAGGGTTGGAGAGGAATGAGAAATAAGCAAACGCCACATGATTACACTTGAATGGCTCAAATAAACAATAAGTTGTCTCGCTTGGCCTACATAGTGAAAGGCCTAATGCGCAACGCGGAGCACTGACGCTCGAATATGACCGGGAAAATAGGGAAACCGACATGTGGGGCACACCCGTCGGGACGACGTAGCGCAAACTAGTCCAATGGAGGAGCTGGCCCACGACCTCCTCGCCACCGACAACCGTTCATGTGGGTCGTTGGGGCCAACAACGGGGCGCAGCTCCAGCACCGCCTCTCGACACGGGCGACCGCTATGAGTGACACGCCATATCGCCGATGAGACACGGTCGGTTTCAGCAGTGCCGGGTGGCGTTAGTGCTGTGGCACGACCAACGGTATGTTTGGTTTGTGCCCAAGGTTGCCCCATCAAAGCATTGGGTAGCCAAAATTTTGGTTGAGGTATTGGTTGCCCATGAGTTGGCCGACATTGGCAAGAAAAATGAACTAGAGTTGGCTAGAGTTCATTGGCATGCCAAAGAAATGGCAACCTTCCAAACAAAGACCAATCTTTGGGTCATGACCAAAATTTTGGTAAGGTGCACTTTGGCCACAATCCAAACACACCCCAACACCCGGCTCGTCGAGGATGCACGGGGCGCCGCGCCCCGTCCGTGGACTGGTGTAGCGTGGCCAACTGCATCCTCTGGACCTGAGACCATGCCGGGTCGTCTTGCTTTTTCAATGACATGCGGGGATCGCATTTGAGCAAAGGGCATCTCCAACGTTGCCATGACCGCAGCTGACTACCCTGGCACACCAAAGCCCTCGTCCCTCGCTGTCGCTGGTGCGTTCCCAGCCGGCGCGCCACTGCCCGCATTCATGCCGTCCGTTCAGTATGTCGTCGTTAAGAGGCTCGGTGCCCGAGGAACCAACTCCGGCGACTTAATGACGCACGCGGACGCTTGGCCTCACCGGAATGCGCTACTTAAAGCGGCAATGCCCAGCTAACCTCCACACCATAGCACATTGTCCTCCTACCTAGCACCACATCCGCCATGACCGCAAGTGCGAACACTCTGTGGGAGAGCTTGTCTTTGGGGATGAAGCTCGAGGTCGCCGCCCTCGCTCAAGTCGCCTCTCGCGATGCAATAGCGGCGTAGCTTGACGCGGACGCGACCGCACAAGCGGTGGCCACGCTGGCGGCCGACGACGGGAGCACCGTCAGCCACGCGTCCTACTTGCTGCCGTCCAACGTCCGGCACTGCCGAGGCCGGGGACTCCTACGAGGATGAGTAGGGCATGGGAGGCGGCAGGGCATGGTGTGCCAACATGCCGGTCCGTATCCCGTGTTCTACTCTTCCTCGCCGGAGACTGCACCTTCACTTCACGGGTCTTGAACCCCGCCCCCGTACATAGAGATCGCAGATGGAGGACGTCGGTTGCCACCGTAGAATAGGTTTAGGGTCGGGTTTCTTTTATTTTTCTGTCCTATAAAAATTCGAAATGTAATGAAAATCTTCCGTGTTTGCATTAATCTCGGACGGTGTATATGAACTTTCACAATAATATACATATTGTAGGAGTACTAGCAAGATGCCCGTGTGTTGCACGGAAGATCAAGATCTTGTGGGAGAAAAGGATGAACGAGGGAAAGCCTTATCTGCAAATGTGGAGAGGAGTGCGGGTAAATTGTCATAGTTTCCTTCCTATCCGTTAGATATAGATCGGACGACCTATATTGTAGGATGACAGGCACACCATCATCACCAACCGAGACAAATCTAAAAAACCCAACTAAGCCAACCTCCCAGCATATCGCGTGGGAAAAGACCCTACCACGTCGTTTCAGTCGGGATTACCGGATTACTAGTAGTAGTATCGATGGATCGCCAAGCAACATTTTTTGAGGGGCGGCACCTAGTTTAAAAGGAAAAAGGCGGTACACTCACAACACTCGTGTCGCGGTCGCATTGCACCCCACACACGTTCGGTCCTGCACACGGCTCACGCATAAGCGGAACGCTTGGCTTGCCTCTTCACTGACACATGGGACTGCACTTGGAGAAACCGACCATGCGCCAAACTCCCCCCGCCCACCGCGTGAAAATCCTCCCCACACACACACCAAAATGCCCCCCAAATTCGATTCAACCGCCCTTCGGCCAAATATTCCCCAAACCCCCTCCCCCCGTCTCCCCCACTCCATTCGCTCCTCCAAAGCCGCCCTCCCATCGCGCCGATACGTCGTCGGCCTGGTTTGTCGAGGGACGACGGCGATCCTCTCGCTCCACATGACGCTCGAGACTGCCGTCCTCTAGCCGCGCCGCCACCTCAGCTACGTTCTTGTGGAGGCGACGGCGGTCAGCGCCGCCATCACGGGCGACGTTAGTGTGGAGACGCACGGCGGTCAGCTTCTCCCACTGACGCGCGCATTCTAGGCTGAGGCCCGTTCATGTCGGTGTAGCGCTGAATGTTAGCTGATAGACGCTGTTAATCTCACTGTTTGCTGAAGTAGTTTACTGTCAATATGCTCTGCTTAAGAAGCTTCCTTGCCCTGTTCTGCACTCAAGCATCCTTGCCAAAGTTGTTTGCTGAGATGGCATGCCAAGGCCGATTAGTTGCTAAAATATCCTGCCATATATTTATTGTGACATAGATTGCCATGGTCTAGTAGCCAATCTGTTAGGTGAAATAGCTCTACACCGTTTTATACTCGATCTTTGTTGCTGCGATGGCCTTCGATAGTTTGATGGCTGTGTGCTCGGCCTCATTGACTGCTGAAACAGCCTGCCATAATTTAGCACTCAAATCTGTTTGCTGAATTAGCTTTACATATATTTCGTTACTTAGATCTGCTTGTCCAAATATCTTGCCATAGCTTTAGACATCGACCTAGGTATTTTTTTTCTGGACTTCATAAAAAGCATATATGTTTTTCCTGTAATATCTAGTAGAAGAACTAATTTGTATGTCTAACAGATGGACAGGACTTGGATAACTTCTGCTCGAAGATTCTCCGCTGCATATGTCGAGGGGTTGAAAACATCGAATCATACGATGGCACAACAGATCCTGCGGTATGGATCGAGGATTATCTCCTTCATATCCACATGGTCTGCAAAGTGATGATCTACACGCTATCAAATACCTCCCACTCAAGCTTAAAGGACCAACTCGCATTGGCTTAACAGCTTGCCAAAGATAGTCAATTGGTTGCCGGAGGACCTGGAACTGCATTCCTCGACAATTTCCAGGGCACCTATAATGCGACCACCAGGCGCCGATGACCTAAGCCACATAATTCAGCAGCCAGAGGAATCGCCGGACAATTACGACACGGTTCCTAACAAAGAAAAATCAAATAGTCGATCTGTCCGGACGCAGAGGCCTCGCAGCCTTCAAACATAACATCCGTGACGAATGGCTTGCCAACACCTAGGACATGAAAAGCCAAATCCATGGCAGCCCTCACAACACTCATGACCCGCTTATGCTGAAGAAGACAGCTGGCTAGCTCGTAGTAATAACATGACCAAGAGCCCGTAATTCGGATACCAAGGACAACAATGGTAGGTCGCGTCGCAACAGCACAAGCGCCGCATTAACGGCGCATAATACCGAGGATACGGTAGTTAATGCCGGATTCAGAGGCTCTAAACCCGGTCAGCGAAAAAGCCATTCAAAAGAAATACTCCGGCCCGGCCCAGCTTTAGGACCGGATACTCGATCGCTCAAGCGATACACGGCACTTCAACAACTAGCCAATCACACCAACATGGATTGTTGGGTGTTCAAGCAGGCAGGCAAGTTAAGTGCCGAAAACAGAGACAAGGGGCTGCATAGCGATGACGAGGAGGAGCCCCGCCACGAACAACAGAGGATGTAAGGGCTTTCTCCCACAAGTACGGACGGTGAACATGATATACGCAACCCACATCCCCAAAAGGGAATGGAAGCGCGCGCCAGGGCGATATGCGTTGGAGCCAGCGCCCTAAAGTTCAACCCATGGTCCTCATGCCCGATCACTTTTGATCGAAGGACCACCCCACTAGCATTCGCACGGCGGATTCGCCGCATTGGTTCTAGACCCAATCATTGACGGATTTCACCTCACCGAGTCCTCATGGATGGCGGTAGCAGCCTGAACCTGCTTTATCAGATACAATGCGGAAAATGGGCATAGATCCTCAAGGATTAAACCCACAAATACGACCTTTAAAGGCGCCTTACTGTGTAGAAGCCAGTATGCACAGCTCGCCACACTCGGTGGTCTTCGGATCCCGGATAATTTCCGGCGAGGAGTTAATCTTTGATATAGTCCTGCTCGCAGTGGCTATCACGCCACTCAAAGTAACCGTGATTTGTAAAGTCCAATGCGGTGCCGCACCACGATACCTCAAGCTCAAGATGCCAGGCCCTCGAGGAGTCATCACGGTCAATGGAAACACCGAACGCTCTCTCCAAACAGAGTAGCACACGGCGACCCTCGCGGCGGAAGTACAAAGTAGCCTCTCAAGGCAATTCTCCAGTCCGGCTGGTAAACGTCCGGACATCGTCAAGCGCGCCCGAAGTAACCTACAATAAGACCGTCTGGCACGTTCCGAGCAAGCATAGCAGTGCGGCCCCTACCCCAGCCCTCGCGAGATTGCGAAACTAGTACCACGCGTACATAATAACGCTCTGGAAATACCATGGGCATACGGGGAAGGGCACAACCATGGCACGCCCAGAATGCGGCTCAACCGCACTAGGGGTTCCCGATTTTGTCATTTCTTTTTTTCTTACTTTCAGGACTCCATTCTCTGGAAGGCCTGTCCGCAAGACAATCGCCAACACACGATGCAACAGCCGGGGGGCAGCAAGCTACGCCGAATGTCCAGTGGTCTCTTTAACGAAGCTAAATACCTATCTTACATAAAGTCCCGCAGCTTGCCCCTCGGAGGGGGACATGTCAAATAATCCCATCTCTTGCTTATCGCACTATTTGTATCGTTCTGCTTTCATAGCAGCCCTTTAATAAACAATACATAGCTCTTGTCTATTATTGCATTCATTTTTATGTAAACATGTTCAGTTATGACATTATGCAACCATACACTTTGGTACGACCAATACACCAGGGGCTTAAGTACCCCGGAATACGGTATGAGAAGACCGAACACTCTCATGAGTGCGGCACCCCGAACTTATAGCATTATATGCATCGGCTCCGAATCATGTCTTAGGTCGATATTTGGGTTTGCTCGGCTCCCATGTTTTGGTACCTTATGTTCCGCTATATCGGCTCAGGTAGCGCTGGGAGAACTACTGCGATTGTGCCCCAGTTGAGCTGGGTTAACACCTCAGTAGAGAAAGCTAAAACTGACCGTCATGATAAGGCGAGAGCCGGTCGCTGTTCGAGAGGTTTTTCGAGTCCTTAAAGACTTATGCCGCTTAGAGCTGGCTTTGTCCGGCCTAGGCGTGGATAGCGCCCCGAACTCGGTCTTCCGAATACTAGGGGCTTCGCCGAAATTTAAAATTATAGAATTCTATGGCTAAGTGAGAGTGATAAAGCATTATAAGTCCAATTGCCTTGTTCACAGTTGAGCGCCTCCTCAAGGACCCAAGAATGGGAACAAGAGCGCCAGGTTTATCCCAACACCCCAGACTGTGGCATGGGGGCAGAAGCCGACGACTTGCATCTCTCAGATTTAATAAACGGCCGCACAGAAGGTAATATTTTAAATTAAAAAAGCATTGCTTAGCGCATATGAACAAGTTTTCAGCGCACAGGATACCAACGAGCGAGTTTACTCAAAAATTAAATCCTTGGAACATTCGTTCGCCACAAGGCGGGCACCCTTCAGGACGCCCTCATAGTACATCTCGGGCCTGCGATGCTCCTTCCCCTCCGGTGGCCCATCCTTCACCAGCTTCTCAGCATCCAGCTTGCCCCAGTGCACTTTGGCACGGGCAAGGGCCCTACGGGCACCTTCGATGCATACGGAGCGCTTGATGACTTCAAGCCATGGACAGGCATCCACCAGCCGCCTCACCAGCCCAAAGTAGCTCTCGGGCAGGACCTCCCCAGGCCACAGCCGGCCTATAAGGCCCTTCATGGCCTGTTCGGATACCTTATGGAGCTCGACCAGCTGCTTCAGCTGGTCGCTCAAAGGCACCGGGTGTCCGGCCTCAGCATACTGCGACCAGAACACTTTCTCCATCGAGCTCCCTTCTTCGGCTCGGTAGAATGCGGCGGCGTCGTACACACTGCAGGGCAGATCTGCGAATGTTCCTGGAGAGCTCCGGATTCAGGTAAGTAACAAGTAATTCACTTTGACATGCTTGCTTTGCATAAAGAATGCCTTACCCATCGCTATCTTCTTCATTGCCTCAATTTCCTGGAGGGCCTTTTGGGCTTCGGCCTTGGCAGATTTGGCGCTTTCAAGTGCCGAGACAAGCTCGGACTCTCGAGTCTTTGAGTCAAGCTCTAAACTCTCGTGTTTTTTCACAAGAGCATTGAGCTCTTGCCGCACCTCCGCCACCCGCGCCTCTTTTTCTTCGCCGGTGCGCCCACGGCCGCATTGTCTTTGGCCTTGATAGCGCTTCCTTCAGTGGTCGCCACCTCGGTTGTGGCCCTGCAACATTCACGTTGGTCCTGCTCATTATTTGCAACCAGGTAGTTTTATATACTTATAAGGTACTACCTACCTTCCTTGTCCTCGAGCTGCCTCTTGGCACGGCCGGGCTCGTTCTCGGACCGCTCGAGGCTCTGCTTCAATGCATCGACCTCCACAACAAGGTCAAGGGCAGAGGTCAGCAAGGCAGCCTGCATTTCCATATTGACATATTTATGTTAGACTCTCACAGATATCTTTTAGATCCTCATCCGACTTTTCCTTCCAACACCAAACTGGGCATCGTGGACTACTGTTTATGCGGTAATATTTTTACATGTTTTAAATACATACCTCAAAGCCTGTTAGAAGGCTGGTACAAAGCTTCGTCAGCCCGCACTTGGCGGATCGAATCCTTTCGATCACCGCACTCATAACAAGGCGGTGCTCCTCGTCGATGGAGGCGCCGTTAAGCACCTCCAAGAATTGTCTGGCGCCCGGTTGGACGGAGGCCGCCCGCCGTCGAGGGCTTGCCCTTCTTGCGAGGGGGCGCTGCGGACTCGGAACCACCAAGGTTCGGTGTGGTGTCCGGCCCAGGGCTGGACTTAGATCCCTCTGGGGTTTTATCCCCTTTGGGCCTAGAGTCCGGGAGGTCGCCTTGAGGCGCCTCCAGGACCACCTCCTCCTGGCTTAGCCCCTTTTGGGACTCCACCTCGGCATCGTCCGTAGGGCAAGGGGAGGTAGCAGTCGGGAGTGAAAGACTATTCACATCCGACGAATCCAGGGAGCCACTCGACCAATCGTCGAGCTGAGCCTTGGGCGGACTGCATGATTATATTCGGCGTCAGAAGGTACTATGCAATAAAGGAACGCCATGAGTTATTCTGGTATCCGGATACTTACGATTTTGCCAGGGGCTTGGCCCTGGATGGCCACTCCTCCGCCGCCGTCGGGCCGGAGGCGAGTCCGGAAGAAGGGTCTTCCCTTCTTGACCTCCAGCCTCCCAGCTTGGGGCGACCTTCCTTTTCTTTCCTCCCCGCTGGAGGGGAGAGGTTTTCTTCCTCCTCCTTGTCATCGGAGGAGGAGTGCGCTTCAGGGTCGTCGGGCGATGAGTCCGACACCACCAGGCGCCGGGAGCTCCTTCGAGTTCCCGTGGCCTTCTTCTTGGCCTTCTTCTCCGGCACCACGTGAGGTACCGGAACCAGCAGCTTCGCCAAAGGGTGTCTCTGCTGGGCCTTGAACAAAGGAGCCGGACAGTCGATTTGTCCGGCCTTCTTCTGCCAGTCCTGTTAAAGGAATGGGAGTTTAGATCCCGCATAGAGTCAAACTATGAAAAACAAGTATCCTGTAATGGGTAAACCAAGCTTACCGTGTTGGCTTGGCGCTTCACAGAATCCGCGATCCTCTGTAATGGGAGGGTGAACCTCGGAGCTCTTGAAAAGCACCTTCCAAGCATCTTCGTGTGTTGTGTCGAAGAGCCTGGACAAAGTTTGGTGCTGGGCCGGGTCAAATTCCCACAAATTAAAAGCCCATCGTTGACACGGGAGGATCCGGCAGAAGAGCATGACCTGGACTACGGTGACAAGTTTAACCTTCCTGTCGATCAGGTCTTTGACGCAGGTTTGGAGTCCGGTCACCTCTGCCGAATTACCCCATGATAGGCCCATCTCTTTCCATGAGGTGAGCCGTGTGGGGATGCCAGATCGAAATTCGGGGGCCGCTGCCCATTCAGGGTCACGCGGCTCGGTGATGTAGAACCACCCCGATTGCCACCCTTTGATGGTTTCCACAAAGGCGCCCTCGAGCCATGTGATGTTGGCCATCTTGCCCACCATGGCGCCTCCGCACTCTGCTTGCCGGCCGCCCACAACCTTTGGCTTGACATTGAAGGTCTTTAGCCATAAGCCGAAGTGGGGTTTGATGCGGAGGAAGACCTCGCACACGACGATAAACGCCGAGATGTTGAGGATGAAGTTCGGGGCCAGATCGTGGAAATCCAGGCCGTAGTAGAACATGAGTCCCCGGACAAATGGGTGAAGAGGGAAGCCCAGTCCGCGGAGGAAATGGGGGAGGAACACCACCTCTCATGGGGCTCAAGGGTGGGGATGAGCTGCCCTCATCCGGGAGCCAAGCGCAATGTCGTAAGACAGTATCCGCCTTCCTCAACTTTTGATGTGCCTCTCCATGACGGAGGAGGCCATCCACCTGCCTCCCGCCTCCGCACATTGTTGGAGAAGGTTGAGGTGGGAAGTGCGGACTTGGGCGCTGGAGCTCGTCTTGCAGGAATGGGTAAGCGAAGGAGGAGGAAGGCGAGATGGAAAGGGTGGATCCTTATCCCTTATATGGGCGGTCAAACTATGTGCCCCCACCAGCCTAGTAAAACTCGCTTATCTCCCAAGCGCCGTGGTTAATGGCGCGTTGGGTTACCCACGCCTGTATTGATGAGAATCCCGGAATAAGGGACACGATCTCTGTTTTGAGAAGACGCTCCAAGGAAACCGCCTCGCTAAACGCTACCGAGGTGGGACAAGAAATGATTCAATAAAGGCTTGGCCGTGGCATGATGTCACGCCATGAATACGCCGCCAGATTAGATTTGTACAAATATTATTCTCTCTGCGGTGGTATGTGGAACTTATTTTGCAGAGCCGGACACTATCCTTGTGTTCAACATCTTCTATGAAGTATTCGGAGGAGGAACCCGCCTTGCAATGCTGAAGACAATTTGCGCGCTGGACTCATCGTCATTGAAGCCTAGTTCAGGGGCTACTGAGGGAGTCCCGGATTAGGGGGTGTTCGGATGGCCGGACTATGAACTTTGGCCGGACTCCTGGACTATGAAGATACAAGATTGAAGACTTCGTCCCGTGTCCGGATGGGACATTCCTTGGCGTGGAAGGCAAGCTTGGCGATACGATATGTAGATCTCCTCCCATTGTAACTGACTCTGTGTAACCCTAGCCCTTTCCGGTGTCTATATAAACCAGAGGGTTTTAGTCTGTAGGACAAACAACAATCATACCATAGGCTAGCTTCTAGGGTTTAGCCTCTCTGATCTCATGGTAGATCTACTCTTGTACTACCCATATCATCAATATTAATCAAGCAGGAGTAGGGTTTTACCTCCATCGAGAGGGCCCGAACCTGGGTAAAAACATCGTGTCCCTTGTCTCCTGTTACCATCCGCCTAGACGCACGCCTGGGACCCCTACCCGAGATCCGCCGATTTTGACACCGACATTCACCACTCCCTCCGCTTTTATGCGGAGTAAATAAAACAGAGGGAGTATACTACGGATGACGATCCCATGACGTGGTTGAACCCATTGAGTAACCGACATGCGGGCCTAGCAAGCATGGGGTCCACCAAGAAGTGACTGAAAGGGAGGGTAAGGCAGGATACCTACGCCGAGGATCCACTTCCACTATACTACTTTGACCAAATGTTAGAGTAATAATATATGACATGCAACTTACACAAATGTTAGAGTAATAATATATGACATGCAACTTACACAAAGCATATAGGGTCTAATCCGTTTTTCGAGGCTAACTTTGACCAAATGTTAGAGTAATAATATATGACATGCAACTTACACAAAGCATACGGTCAATTTCATATCTGAAAGGAGTTTCCAATGATATAATTTTCACATTATACATCTCATGTACTCCCTCCGTCTAGGTGTGTAAGTCATCTTACGAAAACCAAATAATCCCAAAACACGTACTACATTCGTCCGGATTTATTGGTCCCCATTGTGTTTCGTGCCAAATTTTGACCATGGATTAAACTAACAAAATGTTAACGCATGTCACCAAACATTATATTTTTGAAAACTATGTTCAAATACGAATTCAATGAGATAATTTTTCTTGACATGCATTAACATTTTGTTAGTTAAATCTTTAGTCAAAATTTGACACAAACTACAAAGGGGACCTATAAACCAGGACGGAAGTAGTAGGCGCGGTGCATTAACTTCTACCTTGTTTCTTGTTTTTGACATATCAACCAATAATAGATGAGGGTGTGCATGCTTTTAATGACCTGAGACTATCAAACATGACATGCAGTGGTTAGTTCATTGCATGCAATACTATTAATTAGCAAATAAACATTAATGTCTCTCGCTTTTCCCCTCCTCCTTGGTCACGGTGCACAGCCTAAGATGACCTACTCACCTATGTGAAAGGAGTACTATTAATCTTGTCAATAGTCAAATTGGAAACCATCTCGAGTACAAATCTAGGAGTACGTATGAATCTAACAATATTGATTGGGCGTTGTTGAATGCTGATACCTTTTTTATCATAGTAGAGATACTTTGACTAGACATAAAACTTATATGTAAAGTAGAAAGGATAGGAGGGAGTATATTGTACGTTCAAAAACGTAACGAACATTGAATACCCTTTATATATGATTTGCGGATGCTATGATCCCGGTTCAAAATTTTGAATCCGCCTTAGGTATCACGTGCCCCCACTCGTTCCCTCTCGATTTCATCTCGGGGCCGGAGATCTATTGAAAGAGGACTAGGGTGGGTACATGCGAATGATACTCGGCGGAATGTTCAAATGAGGCATGCAGGAGGATGGACTCGATCGAGGGCTTACATGATCGATGGAGAAGAGGGTTGAGAGGAATGAGAAATAAGCAAACGCCACATGATTACACTTGAATGGCTCAAATAAACAATAAGTTGTCTCGCTTGGCCTACATAGTGAAAGGCCTAATGCGCAACGCGAGCAATCGACGCCGAATATGACCGGAAAATAGGGAAACCGACATGGGGCACACCCGCCGGACGACGAGCGCAAACTAGTCCAATGGAGGAGCTGGCCCACGACCTCCTCGCCACCGACAACCGCTCATGTGGGTCGTTAGCCAACAACGGGCGCAGCTCCAAAGACCGCCTCGACACGGCGATCGCTATGAGTGACACGCCATATCGCCGATAGACACGGTCGGTTTCAGTGTGCCGAGGGTGGCGTTAGTGCTGTGGCACGACCAACGGTATGTTTGGTTTGTGCCCAAGGTTGCCCCATCAAAGCATTGGGTAGCCAAAATTTTGGTTGAGGTATTGGTTGCCCATGAGTTGGCCGACATTGGCAAGAAAATGAACTAGAGTTGGCTAGAGTTCATTGGCATGCCAAAGAAATGGCAACCTTCCAAACAAAGACCAATCTTTGGGTCATGACCAAAATTTTGGTAAGGTGCACTTTGGCCACAATCCAAACACACCCCAACACCCGCTCGTCGAGGATGCACGGGCGCCGCGCTCAGTCCGTGGACTGGTGTAGCGTGGCCAACTGCATCCTCTGGACCTGAGACCATGCCGGTCGTCTTGCTTTTTCAATGACATGCGGGATCGATTTGAGCAAAGGGCATCTCCAACGCTGCCATGACCGCAGCTGACTACCCCGCACACCAAAGCCCTCGTCCCTCGCGCTGTCGCGCGCGTTCCCAGCCGGCGCCAGCTGCCCGCATTCATGCCGTCCGCTCGTATGTCGTCAGCAAGAGGCTCGGTGCCCGAGGAACCAACTCCGCGACTTAATGACGACGCGACGCTTGGCCTCACCGAATGCGCTACTTAAAGCGGCAATGCCCAGCTAACCTCCACACCATAGCACATTGTCCTCCTACCTAGCACCACATCCGCCATGACCGCAAGTGCGAACACTCTGTGGGAGAGCTTGTCTTTGGGGATGAAGCTCGAGGTCGCCGCCCTCGCTCAAGTCGCCTCTCGCGATGCAATAGCGGCGTAGCTTGACGCGACGCGACCGCACAAGCGGTGGCCACGCTGGCGGCCGACGACGGAGCACCGCCACCCGCGTCCTACTTGCTGCCGTCCAACGTCCGGCACTGCCGAGGCCGGGGACTCCTACGAGGATGAGTAGGGCATGGGAGGCGGCAGGGCATGGTGTGCCAACATGCCGGTCCGTATCCCGTGTTCTACTCTTCCTCGCCGGAGACTGCACCTTCACTTCACGGGTCTTGAACCCCGCCCGCACATAGAGATCGCAGATGGAGGACGCCGGTTGCCACCGTAGAATAGGTTTAGGGTCGGGTTTCTTTTATTTTTCTGTCCTATAAAAATTCGAAATGTAATGAAAATCTGCCGTGTTTGCATTAATCTCGGACGGTGTATATGAACTTTCACAATAATATACATATTGTAGGAGTACTAGCAAGATGCCCGTGTGTTGCACGGAAGATCAAGATCTTGTGGGAGAAAAGGATGAACGAGGGAAAGCCTTATCTGCAAATGTGGAGAGGAGTGCGGGTAAATTGTCATAGTTTCCTTCCTATCCGTTAGATATAGATCGGACGACCTATATTGTAGGATGACAGGCACACCATCATCACCAACCGAGACAAATCTAAAAAACCCAACTAAGCCAACCTCCCAGCATATCGCGTGGGAAAAGACCCTACCACGTCGTTTCAGTCGGGATTACCGGATTACTAGTAGTAGTATCGATGGATCGCGCGAAGCAACATTTTTTTGAGGGGGCGAAGCACCTAGTTTAAAAGGAAAAAAGGCGGTACACTCACAACACTCGTGTCGCGGTCGCATTGCACCCCACACACGTTCGGTCCTGCACACGGCTCACGCAAACGGAACGCGCTTCGGCTTGCCTCTTCACTGACACATGGGACTGCACTTGGAGAAACCGACCATGCGCCAAACTCCCCCCGCCCACCGCGAAAATCCTCCCCACACACACACAAAATGCCCCCAAATTGATTCAACCGCCTTCGCCAAATATTCCCCAAACCCTCCCCGCCTCCCCCACTCCATTCGCTCCTCCAAAGCCGCCCCCCCATCGCGCCGATACGCCGGCCCGCTGTTTGTCGAGGGGACGACGGCGATCCTCTCGCTCCCACAAGACGCTCTCAGATCGCCGTCCTCAGCCGCGCCGCCACCTCTGCTACGTTTTGTGGAGGCGACGGCGGTCAGCGCCGCCATCACGGGCGACGTCAGGTGGAGACGCACGGTCAGCTTCTCCCACGGTACGCGCATTCTAGGCCGAGGCCCTGCTCATGTCGGTGTAGCGCTGAATGTTAGCCGATAGACGCCGTTAATCTCACTGCTTGCTCAAGTAGTTTATCGTCAATATGCTCGCTTAAGAAGCTTCCTTGCCCTGTTCTGCACTCAAGCATCCTTGCCAAAGTTGTTTGCTGAGATGGCATGCCAAGGCCGATTAGTTGCTAAAATATCCTGCCATATATTTATTGTGACATAGATTGCCATGGTCTAGTAGCCAATCTGTTAGGTGAAATAGCTCTACACCGTTTTATACTCGATCTTTGTTGCTGCGATGGCCTTCGATAGTTTGATGGCTGTGTGCTCGGCCTCATTGATCGCTGAAACAGCCTGCCATAATTTAGCACTCAAATCTGTTTGCTGAATTAGCTTTACATATATTTCGTTATTTAGATCTGCTTGTCCAAATATCTTGCCATAGCTTTAGACATCGACCTAGGTATTTTTTTCGGACTTCATAAAAAGCATATATGTTTTTCCTGTAATATCTAGTAGAAGAACTAATTTGTATGTCTAATGATGGACAGGACTTGATAACTTCTGCTCAAGATTCTCCGCTGCATATGTCGAGGGGTTGAAAACTTCATGAACTTTATCGAGCTGAGTATGGTGGTCCGAAATCAGATGTGCTCTGCCTGTAGCAGTTGTATGAATTCAGTTACAAGACCCGATCAACTGTGCAAAATCATCTACACTTGTATGGGATGTCGGTCACATATACTAGGTGGGTTCATCATGGTGAAGCTGTGAACGCCAATGTTATTGACTACGTGGAAGCAGCAGATCACCATCTTGATCTCGCCTCGATGCTCGTGTGGAAGAGGAGGAGGAGGTGGTGGTGGCGGAGCCAATGAGTTTGACCAACATTGAAATAATGCTACGAAATGCTCGTGCATTCCGTGAACTTTCACCGCAGAAGAAAAATGGTGGGCCCACATGTTGGAACAATGCAACATTGTCACACCCCAGGAAATAAGCTGTCAAGATTCTCAGCTATGGTCACCTTTCTTCGTGAAGACATCTGCGGATGACCAACAAATCATTCGATGCGATGTTGGCTGCTTTCCGCAAATCTTTCCCAGATCGTCCGAGCTGCCACACACCTACAAAGAAATGAAGAATTTCCTTGTGCAGTTGGAATTGGATATGATATGATCCATGTTTGTAAGAATAATTGTGTTCTGTTCCGAAGGATTATGCCAACTTAAGTGAATGCCCAAATGCAAATCATCAAGATGGAAAGATGGCGATGCTGTGAAGAGGGTTCCTCATAATGTTCGAGACATTTTCCAATTACACCAAGATTGCAGAGGTTGTTTCATGATGTGAAACAAGAGAGGATGTACTGTGGCATTCTAGGAACCAGGAGTACAGAGATCAGAATGTAATGAGCCATCCATCTCATGGTAGTGAGTGAAAAAGCTTCAATGATAAACACAAAGAGTTTGCTTCTGACCCGAGAAACATTAGACTTGGCTTAGCTTCAGATGGATTTAACCCATTTGGCCACCAGAGCGCCACATATAGCATGTGGCCAGTGCTTGTTATCCCTTACAACATGCCTCCAAATGTCTGCACCAAAGAATCAAACTACATGATGGCCTTGCTCATCCCAGGTCCAAAAAGTCCTGGAAAGGATTTTGATTTGTTCATGGAGCCTCTTGTGGAGGAACTTCAACAGCTATGGAAGGGTGTTCTCACTCGAGACCTATATAGCAGCCCACCATCTGATTTCTTTCTCGCATGCTGTTGTAATTTGGTGCATCCATGATTATCCGGCTTTGGGCACTATGTCGTATTAACGACACATGGTTACAATGCATGTGTTCGCTGTGACAGAATCATGTCATACGCAATACTTAGCAAGATCTGTTACATTGACACCGTTGTTTCCTTGCCAAGGACAAGGCGCATCCTAGAAAATACCAAGACATGTGTTCAATGCAAAGCATGAAAACCGTGATGCGCCAAAGAGGCTCACCGCCGATGAGTTGCAAGTGGAATTAGAGAAGGTCGTATATTACACCAGAAACCATCCCGGTAATGGTAGCGGAAAAGGAAGTGTGGCACGGTAGAAGAGAGATTATTGTTTACCCGCAGGTCCACTTTGTGGGACTTGGAGTATTGGAAAGATTTGGATCTGCGGCATAATCTTGATGTGATGCACATCGAGAAAAATATATGTGACAAGATTATCGGCACACTTCTTAACATTGAAGGCAAGATGAAAGATACCTTAAAATCTAGGATTGATTTGACACACTGGTATCGAGAAAGGATTTGTAGGTGCAAGATGAAGGTAAACCACGGATATGGCACCAGTGTGTATGCCTTGGACAAGGTAAAAGAAAAGAATTCTGCGAGGTCCTCACACGCGTGAGATTCCCACATGGATTTGCTTCCAACCCCGAAAGGAGAGTCGGTGCAGATGGAAACAAGGTACAAGGGTTGAAAACTCATGACTGCCACGCCCTACTTCAAAGGGTTTTACCTGTTATCCTTAGAGGATTGGGCACCGACTTATACAGAGCAGTTGCAGAGTTGGGACAATTCTTCGTGAACTTTCAAGAGAAATATCAGGATAGATGCTTTGGAGCGTCTTAGAGACAAGATACCAACTATCCTATGCGACCTTGAGAAGATATATCCTCCAGCCTTCTTTGATGTGATGGTGCATTTGGTTGTTCATCTACCTGATGAGGCACTACTTAGAGGTCCAGTACAATATGGCTGGATGTACCCTATTGAAAGGCGGCTAGGCACTTTCAAGGGCTATGTTAGGAACAGAGCTAGACCCGAGGGTTCCATTGCAGAGGCCTACATTGCTACAGAAGCGTTGACATTCTGCTCAAAATACATTGAAACAGCTGATCAACTTAGCAAAGAGGTGGGTGAAGACAATCCCGGGCTCAATGTTTTCGATTATTCTATTTGAGTTACAGGGAAGAGTCGACAAGAGGACAAACCTAAAGATTTGGACAAAATGGTTTGGTATGTGTTGAATAACTGTCCTGAGATACTACCTTATATCAAGTAAGTGCAAGATCGCAGCTTATACATCGTAATCTACTAAACTTGCAGCACATTCTTATATATTTAGATGTTTGATGCAATCACTATGTTGTCCAGCATCTACAAAGAGGAGTTACTGCCGCAAAATCCAAGAAACATTGACAAACTGGTTATGGCAGGATTTGCAAAATGGTTCAAGAACCATGTAAGCTTTTGAAGTGCAATCGCCGCTTTTTTTAATATATTGAGTACATAAGATGATCAGCTTGTCTATTTTCTAACCATAGGTTAAGAAGATGCGGGAGGATGGGCAGGCAGTTGATGATGCCCTTTACTCACTAGCAATGGTTCCTGATACTTGGGTAAGACATTATGAATCTTGCGTTGTTGGAGATGTGCGCTACGACACCCTTGCATGAGACGAAGGCAGGAAGACACAAAACAGTGCCATCATGAGCATGGATACATATGACAAAGAGACAACTGAAATGTATGCTAACATAATGTACATTGTTCAGCTTGCAGATATCTCCAGCCGAGGATCATCGGTGTGTGGTTACATTGTCTTTTCGTTGGTATAACCTGTTTTCCAGGATCGCAAAACCCAGAGCTGATGATTATTTCAAATCCATCAATGTCAAGGCGGCGTACCAGACCAATGAGCCTTTGATTTTGGCAAATCAAGCAACACAGATATTTTCTTGGAAGACACATTTGCACGTAGCGATGACTGGAGAGTATTGCAAAGGTTTGAGCAGAGGAATTCATTTAATGAAGTTGCACAACAAGATGATGCTTACACTGCTCCTGATGTACAAGATAACACAGATGTTCCTAATATCTTTGAGAACCATCACGCCAATGACGATGGCGAAAAGATTGCCTGTCGTGCTGTGGACATACAAGAGTTGATCAAGAAGAAGCCAACGTTCGAGGACGTTGAGGACAAAGAAGAAGATGACACCGTGGGGAATTACGATTCAGACTGATACACATGGCGAAGATGTTGACGCCGCTGCTACGGATGATGATTACATTGCTTTTGTCGATTTGCTCGTCGAAGACGCTTTTTATCTACTATGTGAAATTGTGTTTGCTATGACAACTGAAACCTGATGAACATGTTGTTTAGTATTTTGCTGTGAGAACATCACTTGTTATGTATGCTGATTTGTGTTTGGTGATTGTATGACAACTAAAACATGATGACATTGTTGTTTAGTTGTACTCATATTTGGCTGTGAAACTTGAATTTGATGACATAGTTTGCTGTTGGACTGCAATTTGCTCGACGTCTTTGAATGAGAACAAAGCTGACCCGACAGGTCCTCTCCTATTTATTTATTTATATGAGCAAAAGGGGATACCCCCTGATTTCCGTTAATAGAAATCATTAGATGTTCACAACACTACGCCCAGCCTGCTACACAGGTTTCATTCATTACTAGTTTCAGCAAAGTGCTCATGTCAGTAGCCACTGAATACATCACGAGTGCTACATACACTGCAAATAAAGAGACAATCATCCTACAGAGCACATCGATTTTGCCCATTATCTTCACAAGCTCTTTCATCTCCTCATTGCTGTCAAGGCCGTTCAGCAGCTGTTGCTTGGCCATGATCAGAGGAATTGCATCTTTAACCTTCTGCTCTACATCTTCCTCTTCGCCGCTCCTTCAGCCATTTGTCCAACACCCCAACCTGCTGGTATTAGGATTCCTCGCTAACTAAATAATCAGCGAAGTTGCATTCCCCACATCAAGAACTTCCTAGAAATACAAATCACACGAATCTTACCTTTTCTGCACGAATCAAATTGGAAGATCATCAACCAAACTATTAAAAAAAATCAGCAACTGAAAGCAGCAGAACAACACTTAAACATATTATTACCCCATGATTTGGGCATTTGTAGAAGACTCGGCCAGGGTTGCGGATTGTGGTTGAGACGCGATGGATGACTCTGCGTGATTTGCAGCAATGGCACCACACAAACGACAGCGGGTTGCGATGAGCAATCGGCTGCGGTGCGCGTGCCGGCGGGGGTGTGATGAAACCCACAGGCGATGGTACGGGTGGCGACTTGGCGCATATCTGGTTGTTGCCTGCTGAAGAGCAGGTGGACGAGCAGCCATCGGACATGGTTGCTGCGGCCAGAGCTTCTGATGCTAGGTAGAGTAAGTAAAGAAGAGGAGAAGTGAACGTTGGATATGTCAGTTTCATTACTTGCAGAGTAGCATAGCACCATATATAGTCATAGTCTAGGTGGATTCGAACCGGCTACAGGAGCACGTCTTTCTTTTTTCTAAAACTTCGCAACATCTCTTTACTGGTACACTAGCTTGTTCTGTACGCCTTCCCAAGTCTTTGATTTTCTTTCCCTTTTTTTTGCGAGGAAGGAAGGAGGACAAAATTGAGAGTTCCTCGGACTCGAACCCAAGACCTCTCGGTTGAAAACCAAGGGTGCTAGTCACTTATGTGGCGAGCGTTCCGTGTGAGGAGGACGGCAGACGAACGCATTTTCCTCACAGTTTTCTTCCTAGATATAAAGAAGTATGCTACTTGGTGTCCGCTTAGTCAAAAAAGATTGTGCCAACCTTGACCATTAGATTGACATTCAATGTCTGTCGCGTTTCTTCAGTCTCTTCTTCCTCGAGCCGCCAAAGCCAAACCAGCGCCAAGCGGACCGCCTCGCCTCCCGCCTCCCACGGCTGGGTGTGATCTTCCCGCCTCTGCTCGTTCTCGTCCGAGGCCTCACCATCGTCCTCCGCCTTGGTTCGCTCGCCACGGCGCCGCCCTCCAGTGTTGTCAACATGGTCAACAACCGAGAGGAATAAGGAGATGACTGTACATGGTGAGGATGACAGTAGGGACCCAGCAGCGCGCGCAGTAATTTTGTTTTTTGGGACGGAGAAGGGTATCAACTGGGTTGTGCGGGACCCGTGGCCCATCTAGCCCAGGCTTTTATTTCATATGTTTAGCACATGACCAACCCAGTTTGTTTTTTTCCTTTCTGAAAAATGGCTAGCCAGCTATTTTGTTTTTTGCAGAATAACCAACATAGGCCTACTTGCTTTTCTACGCCCTGCTGGGCCGGAAATCTTTCAAGACGAGGAGGGATGCATTTTTCCCAGAAAGTGGGCTATAAGTAATAAGAAATGGGCTATATGTAATAATAAATGGGCTGTAAAATGAAAAAAATACAGCAAACAGGCATTTAGTTCCCGAATACTGTTTTCTTTCGGATTTTGATATTTTAAATTTCATTGTTTTTGTGCGGGTAAAATTTCATTGAATTTAAATTATGGTATTTTTAGATTTAAAATTAATTTGAATCGCTAGAAATTTCGGGCTGTATGTGTTTGGGACAGATTTGGAGGCTGACTTGTGGGTCTACTAGGTTGACGGTACTTTGGCTTTGTCAACTTAGTCCACAAACAATTCTAGCAGCGAAGACCGCTGGATGTTAATCCAACGGCCGTGGCTGCTTCTTCAATATCTGATCTTTTTGCTCCAGCCGCCCAAACCAACTCCGGTGGGACTGCCTGCTCCCGCCTCCCGTGGCTGGCTGTGCTGCCGCACAGGCTGCACCGCCCCACCCTACTTCATTGCTGGCTAGGCCATTCCTCTACTCACCCACACCTCCTGTTATTTTCCGGCGACGGGAGCTGGACCAATAAACCCTCATACTCCCCACCGCGTGGGCAACCATTGTCGGGTCTTCCCCGGCTCCGTGTCATTCCCTTCCTAGGCCTCGCCATCGTCCACCGCCATGGTGCTCTCGGCGCGGCCTGGTCAACATGGTCAACGAACGACATTCATCGCCGTTGGAAGGGCCTTTGTGTTTCACGAAAAAAATGTTCCCCCCGCTGACATGTCGGACCCACCAGCTATATCTTCGCACTCAAGGAAGTGCCTCCTTATTACACAAAAAATGAATACCCACCCTGCTAGATGGGACCCACCATAGTGGGAGGATGACTTGTGGGCCAACTAAGTTGACGGGGACGGAGGGCTTTGTCAACTTAGTCAATATGAACGATTCTAGCTCCAAAGGACCGTGACGACCATAGTGCTTCTTCAACCTCTGGTCTTCTTGCTCCAAATACCCAAAGTAGCGCCGGTCGTGCTGCGTGCTCCTCGCCTCTCGTGGCGGGTGTGATGCCGCGGAGGCCTCACCGCCCCTACTACTCCCACCATCGGACCAGGTATCCTTTACTCACCCGCACCTCGTTATTCTGCGGCGACGGCAGCCTCACGCCGCAGCCGAACCGTGAACCTCAGACGCTTCTCCGCTGGCTACCACTGCTGCGTCTTCCCGGCTTCGCCGTCCCTTCCTAGGCCTCGCTGTCGTCTGCACCACCGCCGGTGTGCTCTCGGCGCGGCGTGGTCAACGTGGTCAATGACCGACTTCCATCGAAGAGTATCAGACGCGGAGAGATCGACAATTGGGTCCAGCGGCCGCAAGGAAGTGCCTCCTTATTACGCGCAAAATAATTATTCCTCCACCGACAGCGAGGGACCCACCGACGGGCCACCTTATTTCGCGAAAAACGCTTTCCACCGATCGCTGGGACCCACCGACGGGCCAGCGATTTCGTGAAAAAACATGTTCCCAGCTGTCGATTCGGACCCACCGAAGTGCCTCCTTATTACGCACAAAAATGAATACTCCCTTGTTAGCTGGGACCCACCATGGTGGAGGCTGACTTAGGGCCTACTAAGTTGATCGGGGCGGGGCCTTTGTCAACTTTAGTCAATATGAACGATTCTAGCCCCAAAGGACCGTCGATGTCCATCCAACAGCCGTAGTGCTTCTTCAATCTCTGGTCTTCTTGCTCGAGCCGCCCAAAGCAGCGCCGGTCGTGCCGCATGCTCCTGCCTCCCGTGGCCGGGTCAGGCCGCCGAGGCCTCACCGCCTCTACTATTCCCATTGCTGGCCAGCTCCTGCGGCGACGGCAGCCTCACACCGCAGCCGAACCAAGTGAACCTCGATTCCTCTCCGCTGGGCTTCCACCGCCGTGTCTTCCCGGCCCCCATCGCCCCTTCCTAGGCTCGCCGCCGCCCACCGCCTGTGCTCTCGGCGCCGGCGTGGTCAACATGGTCAAGGAACGACTTCCATCGGACGTGGATCAGACGCGGAGAGGCCGATACCGGGTCCACGGCCGCAGAAGGAAGTGCCTCCTTATTACGCGGAAAATAATGATTCCTCCACCGCCACCGGGACCAACCGGACGGGCCATCAGATTTCGTGAAAAACGCTTCCCCGACCGCCGGGACCCACCAGCTACATCTTCGCACGCAAGGAAGTGCGCCCAGCAAAAAGACAAAACGATTCGCCCCGATCATGGGACCCACCAGCGACACCTTCGCACGCAAGGAAGCGCGTCCGGGCAAAAAAAATTGATTCTCCCCCCTGACTGCTGGGACCCACCAGCTACATCTTCGCACGCAAGGAAGTGCGTTCCGGGCAAAAAAAACAATTCACCCCGACACCGGGACCCACCAGCTACATCTTCGCAGCAAGGAAGTGCTCGATACGGGACCCACCTGGTCAAAGCGCATATAGCATTGTCATTCTGGTCGCGAACGTAATGCATACATACCGGTCGTTATAGAGGCGCGCACGTGTCGTAGTAGAGGCGCGCACGTAGCATGTATACGTACGCACAGCGGCGAGGGTGCAAGAAAGAAAATACGGCCACGTACGTACATACGGGCAGGGTCTCGAACGCCTACTTGCGCATACGTATGGCCAGGGCTTGTGTACATGGCTGGGTCGGAACGGAGAAACATCGTCGTCGTCGTGTTCATGGGGAGGCAACGGAATGCATCATGTTCATGGGGAGGCAACGGAATGCGTCGTGTTCATCGGGAGGCAACGGAATGCGTGGGAGCCAACCGGCTTGGACGGAATAGGCGATGGAAACGAGGCCTGGCGTACCGCACAACGGAGGAAACGGACCTCCTACGTACGGAACGGGGCACTGTTGATCGAGAGGGGTGTGGCGTACCGCAAAATGGAGGAAACGGACCTCCTACGGTCGAAACGGGGGTACTGTTGATCGGGAGGGGTGTGGCGTACCGCAAAACGGACGGAACGGACTTGTGTTGGAGCGCTACGGTCGAAACGGGGGTCCTGTTCATCGGGAGGTGTGTGGCATACCGCAAAACGGACGAAACGGACTTGCGTTGTTGCGCTACGGTCGAAATGGGGGCCCTATTCATCGGGAGGGGTGTGGCGTACCGAAAAACGGGACTCCATGGGATACTATTCATCTCCACCGTCGACCTCCTCCAGCCTCCACGGGCTCCTATTCATCCAGCCTCCATCGCGCGCTACTCCACCGACTACTGTTCAACCACCCCTCCACCGTCTACTGTTCATCCAGCCCTCCACCATCTATTGTTCATCCAGCCCTCCACACCACTGGGTCCTGTTCAACCACCCCTCCACGGCCACCCCTCCACCACCTACTATTCATCCAGCCTCCACACCACGGGTCATGTTCATCCGCAGGCAACTCCACCGCCATCGCTCATCCAACCCCCCGCAACGCCATCGCTCATCCAATCGATCGGCTTCAATTAGCAGCAGAGCGGCGAATTGCTCCATCGGGTTCGCTTAACAGCCATCGATCGATCGCCGGGTTCAAGAACGCGAGCTCGCACCGCAATCGGTCGGGTTCGCACATCCCAACGCCTCGCTTCGGGTTCGATTAGAGCTAACGCCGCACACACGCAGCAGACGTGTACGAGAGAAATGCGCATCGCTCGGCCCCCGACCTCCCACCGTAACCGGCAACTCCCCAAAATTTTCCTCCCCCTTGCTTCTACCACGGTTTTTTTCCGTCATGGACGGTCCAAAGAATGTCATGCAGCTGCGTCTCCGGCCTGCCCAGGATGAAAAGCCCATTTTCTGTCATGATTTTTTCTCATAGAAGTAGGAGCCCACCACATCTATGATGATACCGGGTTTTGTCACAATTATCGTCATAGAAGTGTCATATGTATGACAAAATATTTCGTTCAACCCAAAATGTCACGATGTGTCTTTTTTTTGTAGTGCCTCTTGGAATCATTTGCACCGTCACGTGGACTACGGCAAGGTGATCCTTTGTCCCCGTTTTTGTTCCTATTTGTGGCTGACGGTCTATCTACTTTGTTGAAAGATGGAGAGGAAAGAGGAGATTATACCCCGCTAAAAATTTGCAGAAGAGCGCCAGGCGTGTCTCACCTATTATTCGCAAATGATATGTTGCTCTTCTTCAAGGCGGAGGCGGACCAAGCTAAAAAGGTCCAACAAGTGCTAAATACATATGCAAAGGCCACTGGATAATATATTAATCCGTCTAAACGTAGTGCCCTGTTTGGCACTTCATGTCCAGCGATGATGTAAGACGCGGTGAGAGATATTCTCCATATTGGTACTGTTACTTTTGAGGAAAAGTACCTAGGCCTTCCAACGCCTGAGGGTCGCATGTCGCGAGGTAAATTTCAGAATCTACAGTCCTGGTTGTTGAAAAGGATTATTGCATGGGGAACACCCTCTCTCTGGCTGGCAAGGAGACTATGATCAAGGCAGTAGCTCAGGCCATCCCTACGTATATTATGGGTGTTTTCAAGTTACCTATGTCTGTCTGCAATGATCTGAACAGAATGGTCCGGAATTTTTGGTGGGGTGCATCGGAAGGCAAGCGGAAAACACATTGGATAGCATGGTCGAGGATACAAGCCCAGAAAAGCAAGGGTGGTTTGGGATTCAGAGATTTCCGCCTCTTCAACCAGGCGCTCCTAGCGAGACAGGCCTGGCGTTTGCTAACTAATCCCACCAGCTTGTGTGCGCGGGTTCTCAAGGCACTGTACTATCACGAGGGTGCCACGAAGATACCGTATTCTCGGGGAATGCGTCTCCGACTTGGCAGGCGATTCAGCACGACCTTGATCTTGAAAAAGGGCATCATATGGCACGTCGAGGATGGGCAGGACATCCGCATTTGGCGAGACCGGTGGCTGCCTAGGGAGCCATCATGCCAACCCATATCCTTCCAGGGCACATGCCGCCTAAGGAGGGTGGCAAAGCTCCTGGATGGCGAGGGGTCCTGGCGCATGGATCTGATCCACCGCTTTTTCCTCCCGGCGGATGTCGACGTCATCACCAACATCCGCACGTCGACCCGCGTCACCGAGGATACTATTGCATGGGCACCGAAGAGGAACAATATCTTCACCATTCGGTCCGCCTACCGCCTGGCCATGGACGAGCGCGAGTCTCCTTCGGCTTCCGCCACGAGCAGGGCACCGGATGGTCGTTGCGCCATCTGGAAGATCATATGGGGGTGCCCTGCTCCCCCTAAGGTACACGTGTTCGCTTGGAGAGTCATCACCAACTCACTTGCTACTTGGACCAATAAAGCGTCACGACACCTCGAGCTTATTGACATATGCCCCCTATGTGGTGTTGAGTGCGAGGATGGATTCCATGCGCTTTGCAGGTGTCCCCTGGCAAGAGAGCTATGGCGAGTTATGGCCTTGGACTGGAACATCCCCAAGGTGGAGGCCATTGTCAACACTAGCCCAGACTGGATCTTTTCACTGCTGGACCCCTTGGATGAGACGGTGAGACTGGTGGTTCTCATGACCATGTGGAGAGTATGGCATGTCCAGAATGAGATCACACACGACAAGGCGCCGCCCACTGCCGAAGCCTCTCGACACTTTTTGCACGGATACCTCAACTCACTCCTGTGCATACAGCAACATCCTGATGGTAACCTAGAGAAAGGGAAGATGGTGGTCCTGCCTTCACCACCACGTGCTCGAGAAAGTATGAGGCCCAAGGTGCGCGCATGCTGGGTACCCCCCCTAACCGGGATGGGTTAAGTTGAACACGGATGGGAGCTACATAGTGGCCACGGGTGCGGCGGGAGGAGGTATGATCCTGCGAGATGACAGAGGCGAGATCATCTACAACGCATGTAGGGAGCTACGCATATGCGATAACGCTTTGGAGGCGGAGCTAGCAGTGTGCAGAGAAGACTTGGAGCTAGCCTTGCACCGACCCAACCTACCTATTCTGGTAGAGTTGGATAGCGTGGAGGCGGTGTCGATGATTACACCACATGAGATGGATAGATCGTCACATCGTGCACTTATAGTGGAGATTCTTAGGTTGGCTGGAAGCGATGCTAGGGAGATCTCTTTTACTATTTGTAGCCGTCAGCAGAACATGTTTAGTCATGAGCTGGCCGCCTATGGCCGTAGCACTCCGTGCACAGCAGTCTGGCTTACTGCCGGGATGGACTTTGTTGTAAACCTGGCTCTCACTGAGAAGCCTCCTTGAGTAATGAGAATTTCTCCCCCCCTGCAAAAAAGTGGCGCACTGCCTGAGAAGGTAGGAGTGACCTTTGCAATGGGTACCCTTAACTAGTGATTTTGCTGCTCGTCCCGTTTATCGCCTTGCCCTTTCGTTGCTCGTTCAAAAAAATACCAACAATTGCTGGGTTTTTTTACAAGGATTTAAAAAATGTTTATGAATTTGAAAAGTTCATAGTCAAAAATTGTACCAATTTTGCACTAAATCAGCGACATTTGTTTTAAGACAAAGGGAGAACTAAAAATACAATCAAGAGCTGACCTCAGATTAGCAAAATTGATCCATTTGACGAGGAGACAATGTGCTTCAAATACTGCACGGTGGATGCTTACCATAAATTATGCTACATAGCCATGTGTACTTGTAGGACGACGGACTTTCATCTGCGAGCACATCATCGTGGAACCTGATCATATCTCCTTTGGAAGTTGTATTGATTTCATTGTTGTACGATATGCACTCTTTTTTTGACAAGTTTGACCAATTTATGGAACAATACAACAATAAAACTGAAAGAACTGAAACACTAGCTTGCCCACACTAACTTGGGAAGCGTTATTATACTCGTCCAGGAGGAATGACAACATGGTTTTCAACCTGGATTCAAGCCCCTTGGTACTGGTGGGATGCCGACAAAGTCGAACTCGCCCATCAGTTTATTCTCTATTACCATCTCATGCTCGACTTGCAACCCTTCTATATCCAGTTGCGTCTGGCTGTCAGCAGCGATTGTGAGCACCTATAGAAGCACATGCATAGCTAAGTATGATGCCAAAACAATATGGACATGGTGAGCAAACTAATACGGATCATATGAAAAAAAATCATAAAATTCTATTGTATGAAGGCAAAATTTTAGGATCTTATGGAATGGACCAGTGATACTATGGAGAAGCCAACTCCATGAATGCCATCAGAAGGCACAACCATAGACTAATACTAATCAATCTTCTTATGAAAGTGTGCCAAGCGGTGAAAGCAAGGAAGCTAATATTGTATAGATTGACAGAAGAGAAAAACCTATCAGAGGACATTTCTAAAACAATAATCCAAAGTTCTATCGCGGAATAACAATCATGACTATAACAGAGTAGTCAGCACCATCTATCAATGACTCTTGACACAAAGTCATCACATAAACATCTCAGGTAAGATAATGAACTATCTGAAAAAAGTAGGATAATGATAAAAAACTAAGGAAAATCAGTGACACACCACCAAAAAGAAAAGCCATCACATATGGTCTTGAAATTGTACAAACACTACAAAAAAAAGACACATCCGTGACATTTTGGGCCGAATGAATTTTTTTTCTGTCATACATATGACACTTCTATGACGATAATTGTGACAAAACCCGGTATCATCATAGATGTGGTGGGCTCCTACTTCTATGACAAAAAATCATGACAAAAAATGGGCTTTTCGTCCTGGGCGGGCCGGAGACGCAGCTGCATGACATTCTTTGGGCCGTCCATGACGGAAAAACCATGGTAGAAGCGAGGGGAGAAAATTCGGGGTTGCGGTTACGGTGGGAGGTCGGGGCCGAGCGATGCGCTGCTCCTCTCATACACGTGACGCGCTTGTGTGCGGCGTTGGCTCTAATCAACCCGAGCAAGGTGTTGGGCTCTAATCAACCCGAGCGATTGCACCGCAGCTACGACATCGAACCCGAGCAATTGCACCGCAGCTACGACATCGAACCCGAGCGATCGATCGATGGCTGTTAATCAACCCGATGGAGCGATTCTTTTCTCTGCTGCTAATCAAGCCGATCGATTGATGAACAGTGAGCGTTGCGGGTGGGGGGGTTGGATGATCGATGCGGTGGCGTTTCCTCTAGATGAACAGGACCCCGTGGTGTGGAGGGCTGGATGAACAATAGACGGTGGAGGGGTGGCCGTGGAGGGGTGGTTGAAAAGGACCCCGTGGTGTGGAGGGCTGGATGAACAGTAGACGGTGGAGGGCTCGATGAGCAGTAGACGGTGGAGGGGTGGTTGAACAGTAGCCGGTGGAGTAGCGCGCGGTGGAGGCTGGATGAACAGGAGCCCGTGGAGGCTGGAGGAGGTCGACGGTAGCCCGTGGAGGCTGGAGGAGGTCCACGGTGGAGATGAACAGTATCACGTGGAGTCCCGTTTTGCGGTATGCCACACCCCTCCCGATGAACAGGACCCCATTTCGACCGTAGTGCTCCAACACAAGTCCGTTTAAATCCGCTTTGCGGTACGCCACACCCTCCCGATGAACAGACCCCGCTTCGATCAGTAGGAGGTCCGTTTCCTCTGTTTTGCGGTATGCCACACCCCTCCCGATCAACATGACCCCCTTTCGACCGTAGGAGGTCCGTTTCCTCCGTTTTGCCGTACTCCACACCCCTCCCGATCAACATGACCCCCGTTTCAACCGTAGGAGGTCCGTTTCCTCCGTTTTGCGGTACGCCACACCCCTCTCGATCAACAGGACCCCCGTTTCGACCGTAGGAGGTCCGTTTCCTTCATTCTGCGGTACGCTAGGCCTCGTTTCCATCGTCTGTTCCGTCCAAGCCGGTTGGCTGCACGCGTTCCATTGCCTCCCGATGAACACGACGCATTCCGTTGCCTCCCCATGAACACGACGCATTCCGTTGCCTCCCCATGAACACGACGCATTCCATTGCCTCCCCATTAACACGAGACCTCGCCGTACGTATGCGCGACTAAGCATTCGAGACCCCGCCCATATGTACACATACGTGGCCGTATTTTCTTTCCTGCACCCTGGCCGCTGTACATACGTGTACATGCTACGTGCGCGCCTCTACTACGACACGTGCGCGCCTCTACATCGACCAGTGTGTACGTACACGTTCGCGACCAGAATGACAACGCTATGTACGCTTCGACCAGGTGGGTCCGACTGTCAGGCACTTCCTTGCCTGCGAAGATGTAGCTAGTGGGTCCCAGCAGTCAGGGGGGCGAATCATTTTTTTGCCCGGACACACTTCCTTGCGTGCGAAGATGTAGCTGGTGGGTCCCAGCAGTCAGGGGGGCGAATAGCTTTTTTGCTCGGACGCACTTCCTTGCGTGCGAAGGTGTCGCTGGTGGGTCCCAGCGGTCAGGGGGGCGAATCGTTTTGTTTTTTTGCCCGGACGCACTTCCTTGCGTGCGAAGATGTAGCTGGTGGGTCCCAGCAGTCAGGGGAAATGTTTTTTTCACGAAATAGAGTGGCCCGTCCGGTGGGTCCCAGCTGTCAGGTGGAGAAATCATTATTTTCCACGTAATAAGGAGGCATTTCCTTGATGCGGCCGTGGACCCAGCTGTCAGCCTCTCCACGTAAGTCCATGTCCGATGGAAGTCGTTCCTTGACCACGTTGACCACGTTGACCACGCCCCGCCGAGAGCAGCAGGGCGATGGACGACGGCGAGGCCTAGGAAGGGGATGCCGGGGATCCGGGGAAGACGCGGCAGTGGAAGCTCGCGCGGAGAGGTGTACGAGGGTTCACTGGTTCAGCTACGGTGTGAGGCTGCCATCGCCACAGGGCCTGGCCAACGGTGGGAATAGTAGGGGGCGGTGAGGCCTTCGCGGCAGCACAACCGGCCACGGGAGGCATGAGCATGCAGCACGACCGGCGCTGCTTTGGGCGGCTGGAGCAACAAGACCAGAGGTTGAAGAAGCACTATGGCCGTTGGATGGACATCGTACGGTCACTGGAGCTAGAATCGTTCATATGGACTAAAGTTGACAAAGGCCCCCATCCTAGTAAACTTAGTAGGCCCACAAGTCAGCCTCCCACCATGGTGGGTCCCAGCTAGCAGGGGGAATATTCATTTTTTTGTGCATAATAAGGAGGCACTTCCGGTGTGTCCGAGCTGACAGCGCGGGGAATGTTTTTTCGCGAAATACGCTGGCCTGTCCGATGGGTCCCAGCAGTCAGGGGGAAATGTTTTTTTCGCGAAATAAGGTGGCCCGTCCGGTGGGTCCCTGCTGTCAGGTGGAGGAATAATTATTTTGCGCGTAATAAGGAGGCACTTCCTTGCGGCCGCCTGGACCCAGCTGTCAGACTCTCCACGTACAGTACTCTTCCGATGGAAGTTGGTCATTGACCATGTTGACCACGCCGCGCCGAGAGCACCAGGGTGGTGGTCTGGACGACGGCGAGGCCTAGGAAGGGGATGATGCAGAGCCGAGGAAGACGTAGCAGTGCTAGCCCACGCGGAGAGGAGTACGAGGGTTCACTGGTTCGGCTGCGGTGTGAGGTTGTCGTCGCCGCAGAATAACATGGGGTGTGGGTGAGTAGAGGAATGGCCTAGCCAGCGGTGGGAGTAGTACGGGGCGGTGAGGCCTCCGCGGCATCACAGCCGGCCACGGGAGGCAGGAGCACGCGACACGACCGGCGCTGCTTTGGGCGGATGGAGCAAGAAGACAAGAGGTTGAAGAAGCACTACGGCCGTTGGACGGACATCGTACGATCACTGCAACTAGAATCATTTATATTGACTAAGTTGACAAAGCCCTTGGTACGCGTCAACTTAGTAGGCCCACAGCTCGGATTTGGCAGAGAACATATAGCCCATTTGTGATTTGTAAGAATGTACATCCCATTTTTCAATTCTAATGGAATTTACTACAGCCCATTTACAGTTTGTTAAAAGTAGAACCCAACTTCTAGCTAGGACAACGATTAATAATTTCAAACAACCGCTCAAATTAGAATTAAAAAAAAAATTCCCACATTTTGATGGGATCCAAAATTTCTAGTCAGGTTAAATATAATTTCAAAATAAAGTTGTATCACGTTAAAATCCAACAAAATATTGCGCGCGCAACAAGTAATGAAATTAAAATTTCCAAATTCCAAAAATAATATATTTTCAAACTAATTACGTGTTTGGTGCATAGTAATTGTCCAGTTATTATAATTACATCCCATTTATTATTTCTTAAAGTCCATTTTCTTGTTAAGCCTAATGCATACCTCCTAGGAAACTTTGCAGCCCAGTGGGGCGGATAACAAGTTGACCCGGATATTGTGTACAACTGTCGGCCCGCTTGCATTGTTGATGTTGAAAAAAGGCCTGTAGTACAAAGACAACCTAACATGGTTACTCAGCCCACATTCAGCGACGCCGAAAGGCCCAAACAAGGCTTCTATACAACTTTTGAAGTCATGAGCTCAATTAATAACTTAAGAAAAAAGTTAGATTACAGTGGAACCTAATTAAAAGCTGTCACGAGCAAATAAATAATTCAACGGGTCCCACTTGTGCATGCGCGCGTGTGTGTGTGTGTGTGTGTGAGAGAGAGAGAGAGATATAGAGAGAGAGAGAGACCCATTGGTCGATGCTCAGAATACATCTTTCAGCCATATGCATTGCTGATGCTCAAGAAAACTTATATAGTTGACACAATCATATAGAACATCATAGCACACTGAACTTGCATACAAAAATTTCACGCAGCGGCACAATCAGGATGGAAGCAGTGGATCGCTACGGAAGGGCTATGTTGAAACCAACGAAGTCGTAATGGTTCATTGTCTTTATAAATGACGGGAAATATCTTGAATGTTGTGCAAAGAAAATGCAGACAACACAATAAGTTCTGCTAGCACATTAAGTTGACGTACAACCCTTTCTAAAAAGGTTCAGGTACAAAATTAGAACAGGTCACAATCAAATGTACCGGCATATCGCTGCTTCGCACCCATAGCTCGGATTTAACTAGTACTATCGACAAGATTCAGTTGTTACATCAAATTAGAGCACATCCAGCAGCCAGCCCCGCCTCTTCTCCCAAAGAAGCAATGGCCTCCGCCAGCGATGGAGTAGGCCCTGTGCCATCCATCGTTCCGAGCAACACGGGGAAAGTCTGACGTTGACTTCTGCAATGGACGTCGTCGACGGACCCTGGCACCAGCGGCGGCAGCAGGACTTCGATTGATGGATTGACCACTTCTTCGACATGCACGAACACTCGATACAGGTACATCCCAAACGTGGTCCACGGTGGCCTTGGTGGTGACGAATAGTACAACCCCGGTTCCTGCACCGGTATCTCAACACCAATCACCTTCGGTATGGTGGACGGCTTCTTCATCCATGCCATAACAGTCAGAGCCCAGCTGTCTGGAGGAACAAACATACTTACGAGCTCACCTCCAAGGTCGTTGATAAGCTCATTCATGGACTCGCTGTTCCAAGCACGTTGAGGCATGCCGTGGAAGGTAAGCTTTGTTAAAAACTCAAGCTCAGAGGGCACCGAGCCCCATCCTGGGTGCCACCGATCAAAGCTCACCAGCGCGCCATCGCAGAACAAACGCCGCGAAGATTCGAACACACGACTGCAGTCGAAAGTTGTCTGGAACCTGACGAAGAAATCAGCCGGTGCGGACAGACTTCGACGACCAAGTCCCTTATTTGGATGCCATGAGCAATGCCAAGAGCTTTGACAAGGTCATCCGGCGAGACGGGAGGCCGGTCGCCGTTGATGGTTACCATCAGCACTTTGCCGCAAACTGGTCGCTGCGCCGCCATGCCACCGTTGAGCGACAAAGACGCAGCGATCAAGGCAGGATCGACCTCGTGATCTCCGCTCGGAGATCCACGCTGACCGCGACATGATAGTGCGCTTGAGTATAGGGAGTACAGGAGGGGATTTGGGGAACTGGAGTAGGAATCGAGATTCCAGAGGTGGGGAGGGCGGAGACGGGGATGAAAAGGTAGCATGAATTTCGAGCACGCCGCTAATATGCTCTCGATGCATAGCGCACGAAAACACCGGTGGCGCCTAATATGCCCGGCCTTTTTTTTCGTGATCTTTTGAGAGCCCGCCCGAGAGTCATAATTGACCTGTTTGGCATTGCGTTACTACTCGCCCATATTCAACGACACCTCACCGCCCAAACAAGTGTACATCATCGAAAAGGCAAGGTGAGCTCAAATTATATAACTTGAAAAAGGAGATATACTCAACACCGGAGAATGGTGATGCCCTCATTTAGCCCACCAAGAGTTCGAGACAATAAACAGTTCAAACAATGATATATACAACATTCAAACACCGACTAGTGACTACTATCGACATAAACAACAAGACATGATAGTTCATAAGAAGTCTTGCTACACCACCAAAACGCACCCATCTACAAAGGCTCGGACTCTCGTGATCCGCATTTAGAATGACATTCTAAATGTAAGCAACTATTACATAGAAAGAGTGACATAGACGAGGATGACCAAATGACAAGGAATATGCATAACAAAAGAAAGAACTACCCATCCGTAACCAGCAGCAAAGACAACAAAGTCATTCAAGAGATGATCCAACACCATCATAATTTGCAGCCCGCTTCAATGACCAAAGATCGGGAGACACCAAGATTCCACCCTTCGATGCAACAACCCAATTACCTATCAACCTAAAGGCTTGAACCACATCACTTCACTGTCGTCAAATTGAGACATCCAAGGATCAAAGTTAATCCGGATGCCTTTGTCATTCTCACCTTCTTTTGGCTGCATGCTGTATCGTTGACAATCAGGGGAGTTTGCTCCCGAGCTCCTAGGGCTCATCGTGTAGACACAGTTTTCCATAGCAAACAGAGCCTCTCTGCCATCAAGTTCCTTACCAATGGTGATCTCCTGGTTAATCGGATAATTGAGTCCGAGAAACAGAGAGTGTGAACCAAGGCTATTTACCCGCCTCCAACTAAAAAAATCCTAAAGGCCCCGACAAGCTGGTATCCTGCTCATAGATGTAATAGCCACTGTCCGGATACTCACGTATTACACGGTGCTTGTATACAGTGGGGTTTTTGCAATATAACTTTTCCGGCTCATGTGTCCGAATGATCATCAGTCTTTTGTCATCGTCTGATCGAGCGAGGAACGAGTTGTGCTTCCCTGTTTTTGGCAAAGGTGGTGTAATTACAAAGGGCAGAATCTTGAGGGACACCGCATCATATCAAAAGGACAGCATTGTTAATGTAAGATCAACATTGTTCGAGTATGAGTAGGATAATGCAAGAAACATCATTGATATGTCCTGTTGGGCTGGGAGGAAAATACAGGAAATGTATACTTTGGGTTCAAAATATAGAAGTGCCATGCATGGTTATACTCATGTTATCTCGCAATCGATTCTTCACAGGAAACTACCATGTCATGCATGTTATGTAATCATGTTCTGTCCTCACAAACAAATTCTTCAAGGTAACTAACAGAACATGCATTGTTATATACTCGTGTTCTGTGGGCAAATTTTTTGTGAGGATATTATTCTAGCCATTGATTGCTGAAGGGCAAATATACATATGTACACATGGTAAGCATTGCAAGATTTCACTACTTCCAAATATAGAGTTCTCCATATGCACATTTACTTCCCTAATGCATGGTTAGATGAAACCAACAGTGTGGTGCATGTTTCTACATCATGAAAATGAGGAAACTAACATGGCCATTGATACACACTCATATTTAGTAGTAGTATATAGATTACTGTAAAATAAGGATAATATCCATATATTCCTAACCGTTTGATTATTCAGGGTACAAATTGGTTGTAATGACATGGTCACAATCGCATGAATTAACTCATTCCAAATATAGCTGATTTACGGCGTCTCTAATATATTGCCATAGTTCTACTCAAATTCTGCTCAAACAGGGATATGCCAATCATCACAAAAAGTTCAAACAGTGTCATGGCGTCATCATTAACATGAGACGGAAACAACTTACACGCGCCGTCCCAGCAATACGTGGTGCCATCTGCTTTGTCGATCGCATAGATGATGCCATTGTGTTCAATAGCATCACAGAAGTGTGTATCAGCTTTGATGATGATCCACTGCGAGCCGAGTTGTCTCTAGCTAAAAAAGGCACCGGCATAAAGGTAGGCGAGTCCGCGGCCGAACAAGGCAATTAGCTTGAAGTCTGCGTAATTCGCATGTCGTGTGGGTACTTGGCAGAGTACAATCTTCTGCAAAATAAGATCCGCCCAACTGACGTAGTAATCTAGATGACTTGGACCGCGATGGTAATACTCTATATAATCCAACGGAGGAAGGATAATCTCATGGGAGGTCTGGAAGTTCACGAGCACCAACTTTTTACCGTCTTCTCTCAAGGCAGCCATCCGATGGGAGTTCATGCCGACCAGACATACCTGCCAAGAAGTTTGAGGCGATGGTGATCGGATCGATGTCGAGGGAAATGATGTACGGCGGCACACTAAATACCTGCAAAGAAGTTTTGGCTAATGGAGATCGGATTGAAGTCGAGGGGCATCATGCACGCCTCCGTATCATGGTGAGCCGATCTCGCAAGACCAGATAGCAGCAAGTAGGGTGTCTTGAAAAGCTTAGGCCTCGCTTCGACGATGGCTGTGTGCATGTCCCTCGAGCATGCAGCCAGCCGCAGGGCGGTCAACATATCCATACACGAACAACAGAGGTCGAGGATGTCACTGGGGAGATTGCTCCAATCGCGGCTCATATGGATGCTGCGCGGTTCGTGTTCGGCCATGGTGGAGTTTGGAAGGGGGCTTGATTTACGGGGAGAAGGATGTCGGTCTTTGGAGCGGCTAGCGAGGGAATAGTGGTACTGGGGGAGGCGAGTGAGGCGACGGTACACGGGGGCACAGTGAGATGGAGACGGAGACGGAGACGGAGAAGGAGATGGAGATGGAGTGGTGCTATGGGAGCGGAGAGGGAGACGAGGCGAGGCGCCAATGTGCTGTACATCAGCGGTGACAGATCGCACAAAGGCATGTGGTGAGGCTGACTTTGGTAACCCGAACACGCCGCCTCGCCTGGACTAGTGTCAGGCGCAGGGTGGTGTCACTTCACTATGAGGACCGGATGAATACTATTTTGACCATCAAGTGTACCACAGTTGTACTACTACTACTACTACTAGTAGTAGTAGTAGGAACATGAGTACTCCAGTATTGTATAGCGGAAATAGGTCTCTCATGCTAGCATTCCTGTTCACTTCATCGCTCGTATCATCCATATTATGAAGCGAACCAAATTCTCGTGCATGCCCAATCAACGCCCTGCCGCAATGCATGCAGTGGTCGTTCTGGTGCATCAAGGACGGCATGCAGATCGTTCCACACTTGAGAAGAGGAAAAATGGAAAGGTGGAACGTGACAGCAAAGGAAGAAAACACTGGCTAATGAGGCTGGGAGGGAATCGAGCAGGAAGTTAATGCTCCACGCCTAAAGGTTTTGGGAAAACCTGATTTTCATAAGGTGACTTATACTCACCTAAACGAGGGAGTATTCCTTAACCAGAGAATGTTGTGTCTCCCACTCACGCGCTCAAAAAAAGCTACGACACATTTTTTATCTGTTTGCATAGGTCCCACCTATCGGGAAGGATGGGCACGTACACGAACAGTACGACTCCTCGCCTACCCGCATAGCCTTTTCGCTTAGTCTACCTAGCCGTCTAATCAACTGTCTGCATGCCACTTCTCCCATTTACTTCTCCATCGGGAACCGATTCGCCTCGGCTTCTTCACCTCCCCTTCGTCTTCATTTGCATCCAAACCCCACTACGTTCACATTGTTTTAACCTCTTTAAATAATCATCTACTACTTCAGTTAGACTAGCCATCTAATCCTAATTCTCCAAACCATAGCCCTCCGTTCCAGGGGTTCCACATGGAGAAAGAGATCGAGATGCAGGTTTTTAGCGTCCAACATGTCCTCGTCGAAGGCTCGATGCGCGTAGTTGCCACCGTCACCATCAACCCAAGGGTTGTTCGGCAGTGGATCAACAATGTATCCAACTCCCTCGAAAAGGTAGAGACGAGTGTCATCGGTCTCGACGCAGAGTACACGGAGCGTGCCCCTGGGAAGATCCAGCAGCGCCGCCGTCCTTCACCGTGCCTCAAGATGATGTTTTGGTGTACCACATCATACACTCGCCCTCCATACCAGGTGAGCTTCATGATTTTTTGTCTCGGGAGGACGTATACTTCTATGGGGCAGCCATCGAAGGGGACAAACAAAAGCTGGAGCCGTACAACCTTGATTTGAAAAGCATCGCTGACCTACAAACCAGAATCAAAATTCCTGTAGAAGATTGTGCTAAACAGACACCATCCCTATTCGACGTAGCAAATTTTGTGCTTGGTACAAATCTTCAGAAGGGTGACGAGACGATGGCATTAAGGTCGTCTGGATGGGAGAATTATCCCTTGATGTACGAGCGGATAAAATATGCTGCCCCCGATGCCCGTGTGAGTTTTGAGATAGCTGCAAGGTCCAAAGAGCTTGTTGCGAAGCCGTCTCCCACAGAGAATGAGAACAAGAAGAAGAAGAAGAAGAAGAAGAAGAAGAAGAAGAAGAAGAAGAAGAAGAAGAAGAAGAAAACGCTGCACCAGCAGGAGGGCATTATGAATGGATGAACTATTTCCTCTCTTGTAAAAAAAAAGTTATTCCCTCTTGGTGTATATTGATATAGATGGACTATTTCGATGGTGTGCATGCCTTTGGAACAGAGTAGTAGCGTGGGTCCGCTTGACTATAAGGAACTATTTATCCGCATATATAGCTTTCTTTGCTACTCCTTCCAGTGATCGGTATGCAGTGCATGTGTCCGTAGACATGACAACTTGTCCATGGAAGTTCAACTACGGCGACCATCACGTTTCATCTCGCGATTCCCACGATGCCTCTCCAACCCACGGCACCACGCCCCCCGACGTGCGCCTCACCCCTCTCGGCCGCACCGCCCCTCTGCCTTTGTGTGCATGACATGTGGGCCACCTAAAATGCGGCGAGCATCAAGTTTCTAACACAGCCACCCGCGATTCCCACGACGCCGCTCGAACCCATGAAACCACACGTCCCCCGACTTGTGGCTCACCCCTCTTGGCCCCACTGCCCCTCTGCCTTCGGGAGGATTACATGTGGACCAGTCACCTATCGGGTCCACATGTTATTGACTCAAAGGTAGGGGTAGTAAGCGCTGCTCAGTCCCGACGGCCCCGAGAGGAAATGTAACTCCCAAGCGCCAGGCTTGTGGTGCTCCCATGAGCACGAACTCGTGCCAAACTCGAGATTTGTTTCTTTACTATACATGCACGCAACGATTTAATGGACATTGTAATCTCAACATGTGATGGGGAGCTCTAAATTTGAATTTGAAACTTATAAAACGAAAAGATTCAAAACAAATAAACTGGGAGAGAGGGAGTATATCGTAGGATATGTCCCATACAAAATATGTCCCCTGGTTTGTCACCGCGAAGATGCGGTTAGAAAGGAGCACAGCGTCTTCCTACTCGTACGGCAACAAATCGGCCGCAGACAACATGGTCCGCCTTTGACCGCCATGCGCAAGGTTCGTGCTATCTTTTATTCAATCTCACCGTTGTTCCATTGTACCAATTCATGTGGTGTCCCGTTGCATGGCTGATCCCAATGTTGGACAAAGGTTCTACGGGAATGGTGTCACCGTTGTAAATGTTGTGCAAATTGATGTTGGTACCCTACCGTACATATGCAAGCCAATCTCCACTCGCACCGAGCCTAGCCTGTGAAATAGTGGGCAGGGGGAGAATTAGGAAATGGACACGGAAGTAGTCTTTAGAATGCATTTACTACGTGATCAAACTCATCTTACCTGCTCATCGGAGGAAATCCGAGTGCCCCTCAACATCGGCATCTCAAGGGGCGTCAAATTGCAACTACGTCCACGCCGCGCTGGAGAGACCCCCAAGGAAATATCTTCGTGCGTTCCACGGAACATCAAGATGCATTTGTATGAGTAGTTTATCTTGTGAGAGAAAAGGATGAACGAGGGAAGGCCTCTAGAGATAGAGATGGACACTACTACTACCAATGTGCTGGCCCGTGCGTTGCAATGGATCCAAACTAGTAGATAATACTTGTTCACGTGCTTGAAATATAAACACTCTAGTTTTGATATACATGTGTCAGCAGACACAACGGCTTGTCCATGGAAGTTGAACCACGGCGACCATCACGTTTCTTGTTTCTACCACTGCCACACCCACACGCGATTCCCACGATGCCGCTCCAACCCACGGCACGACGTCCCCCGACATGGACATGGATCCTCTGACGTGGCTAGCACTGCCTTGCCCTGCCTTTCCTTCGCTGACAGGTGGGGCCCGCGCTTATGGGTCCCACATGTCAGTGACAGAATGGTAGGATTGTTCGTGCCCCTCATCCATCTCGGCCCCACCGCTCCTCTACCTTTCTGTGTATGACATGCGGGCCAGCTGAACTGCGGCGACCATCAAATTTCTACCACAGACACACCCGATTGGACGCGGTTTGCCTGCTCCGCTGCTGTGCTCCGATCCGTACTCCCGCACCATCAAATTTTCATCCAGCGGCTTTGACACATTTCATCCGTACTCCGACCGGTTCATCTCGAACGAGTGAGTCGCGAACCGCGCCACCACCATGAGAATGACATGTGGGCCAGCCGCATTTAAGGTCCGCATGTCATTGACTCATAGGCCGGGCACTAAGCCACTGAAGTTCCGTCCCATGGGCCCCGAGAGGGAAATGTAACTCCTGCGACAGGCCTTGTGGTGCTCCTGCAGTACGAGCTCGTGCCAAAACTGGAATTTGGTTCTTACTACTACCAATTAGTACTAGTAAGGTACACGTGCATTGCACGCATGAGATTCTGGTGGTTTGTGCATTATGCTTCTACATGTGGAGTTTTCTGGATTCTAACATGTGGCAAAATCTGGTGGAATGTAAGGTTAGGCAAGTTTGATTAAGTTAGGTGAGTGTTTGGTTCAAGCCACACCTTAGGCAAGCCACACTAAGGCCCCACATGACATACACACAAAAAATGTGGAAAGATTCCCTTAGGCTTGCCAACTTGTGGCTCTCATTTTGAAGAACTAATAACTTTGCCTAAGCTTAGTTGTGGTAAAGTTAGTCATGAATTAAGTTCAACCATGGAGTCTTCTAGATTATACATGTGGCAGAATCTGGTGGATGATATCCAACGGCCAGTAGTGCTCGGATTTGCCATATTTGTACCATCGGATTGGCTTCATCCAACGACCAACTTTCAAAGTTTTTCACACACTATATAGGGGGTATAGATATAGATGTGCCGGTCCGTTGCAATGGATCCAAAGTATATCTATTTAGTGGAGTGCACTCTAAACACATTATCTATTTATTTTTCTCTAACCTTCCGTAGCCATGCAACCAAGCCACATAAGCATCATGGGTGCCCCCCACATCATATTATTCATACTATGTTGATTGAAAAAAAGACAAATCACCCAAAATAAGATCTTCCCGTTTTTTGTTCCTACGATGTTGTGCCGTGCACGTATCTACTAGTAGTTGTATAGTGGTAGTACTAGTAATATAGTATTAGGAGTACAAACTTGGTAGTACTAGTAGGAGTAGTACTAGTACGGAATGCTCCTACTCTATCAACGAGCCCCATCTGACACAAAATTTCTTGGCTTCCGTGCTACAGCTAGATCTTCCCCTTGTTTCTGTTTTCCAACCCGGCGGCGGGCGGGGTGTCGGTTTGCTCAACGGCAGTCCCACATGAAAGTGAAAATGCTAGGCAGGCAACACGCCTTCCCTAAGCTATGTGTCATGTCGGACGGGTCGTGTTGTACTCCCAATTCCCGGGCGTGTAGGGGTGCGACGCGAACGCGGTAGGCCTTTTCCTTTTAATAGCAATGTGCCCGTGCGTTGTGATGGATCCAAAGTAGTAGAATAGTAGTATTTGTTCACAAACTTGGAAGAAATCACTATTGTTTTGATATACTCCTAATATATTACTCCCTCCGTACCTAAATATTTGTCTTTTTTGAGATTTCAAATGGACTATCACATACGGATTATATAGACATATTCTAGTGTTTCTAGCAAGATGCCCGCGCGTTGCACGAAGTTGATGGAAAAGGTAAGCACAACTTATAAATTGACGGATGGAGTATTAGTTACAGTGATGCATATAATTAAGCAAAGGGATCTCACATGTCGGTATTGACCGGAACGAGGATGCATTGGCCGTTCAATTCGTACATGTCAATGCCGTTCAATTCTTATTGTGCTGTTGCATTCTCGTTCCAGTCAATACCCTCGTCTGCATTTGTCGTTCAATTCTTATTAATTGAAGGAGGATGCATTGGCCGTTCAACATATCGGGAACCACTACTCCCTCCCTCGTCTGCATTAAAGCCGTATCGGGAACAGCGCCGCCCGCTATCAAATCGAATACTCCCTCCGTCTACTACTAGTATCAAATACTCCTACTAGTAAACACATAGGTGTGGTGCATTAACTCTCACGTTGTTTCTTATTTTTTGACATAAATAGAGGAATCAACCAAGAAGAGATGTGGGGCTTGTATGCATATGATACTAGTGTATCATACTACATCCGTAATGCATGGTATCATATGTTGGTATCATATAGGACTACATTTATTGTCATGCATGACACAAAGTAGTATATGATACTCAAGCTCCTCTTTCCTCATTTAATTCAATGACACCTCATCAAAATTGCTTAGTTGGCATGCATGATACTACCTATGATACTCCCATTACGACCAGCCTTAGTATCATGTAGCACTTTATTTATTGCCATGTACATGACACATAGTTCACGAGCGCTCTCTATATGTACCACCTTTTTTTTTAATTTCAAGTTTTGCTCCATGGCGCAATCCATCGATATTACTACTGTACAAAAGTGGAGTATATACATTTTTTTAAAAGGCTAGAGGGCGGGGCAGTCTAGCTCGGTCGGTTTCACGAGAGGCGAGGGCCTTTGTGATTTGATGGCTCATTAATGCTGTCAAATTGAATAGTACTGCGCCGCCCGCTGCATGCCCGGTGCCTGCATTAAATCCCTCCGTTAAACCCACATGCAAACCGAGAATCCTACTCCGACGACACGTCCGTTCATGAGCGGGCCAGAATTAAATGCAACATCGGCCGAGCTCCTCCCGTCCGCCCTCAGTTTAAACGAGGCCAGACGCCGGCCAAGCTCCTAACGTCCGCCCTCTATTTACACGAGGCCAGACAGACAGCGGGCAAGAATCGCACCCCTCCGCCGCTCCCCCATCTCCTCCTTCACCATTTTCTCCAACCTTCCGATGGCTTCCGATGGCCCGTTCTCCGGCATATTACCCGGCTGGGTGGCCCGCCGAGCCCTCTGGATACGGGCGAGGCCGCTCGGTGCTTCACCAACCTCGCTTGGCCCGATGGAGCGATTGCGCGCTAAGCGGTAGCGTGGTTCAAAGAACTCGCCACTCCAGTTCAGCTCGATGAGGAGTGGCGAGTTGCTCCACGCCGGCACGGCGGCGAGCACGCCGGTACAGGCGCCGTCGCTGCCGCGTCGTACCGCGCCACCAGTGTCTGCGGTGGCCGCGCCTCCCGTGTCTGTGGGCGTGCCTCCCGTGCCTGCGGCAGCGCCATGCAAGCAGAGACAGAAGCCGGGGGCATGGAGAGGGACGAGTCGGTGGCAGCTTCTTCGTGTCCGGCGCCATCATCGAGGAGAAGTAGAACACGGGAGGCCGCCGCCATTTGGGACCCATGAAGGCCACCGCCGAGGAGACGACCGCGGATTCAGGTGGTTTCTTTGCTGCTTCGTCTTTTCCGAGGACCTTCGTCGACCCCGCAAGTGTCTGACGGACATGAGGAAGACAAAGGGATCCGCAGGTGGCCATTTAGAACTAAAATAAGTCTAGATATATCCATTTCTCGGACAAGTATTTCCGGACGGAGGGAGTATTAATTATACAAGAGAGCCGGATTGGCACCTCTTAGTTCATGTAAATGTAATGAAATCCATCATGTTTATATGAAGATCCGGCTTTTTTATACGAAATTCTTCATGCTTATATGAAATCAGTCCGTGTTTGCACGAATTTCATCTGGTTGTTTAGAGTTGTAAAAATGTATGCCGCTGGCGTTTCATGTCGTCCTCCGCGGAAGGAAGCGGGAGGAAATTTGCCGGCTGCCGTTGGAGATGCTCTTTATGCTGGAAATAATAGAGTGACATCCAATCCATTTGAGTTAATTGCCTGTATGATTGTCCCTCTATAAAAAGTTAATTGCATGTACAGTGTACACGTGACTTGCAGGGTGGCTACAACTTCGTACAGAAAGTTAAAAAGAAACAAGTCCATCCTTAATATTCTAAGTACTCTGTGGGTTCCACTGTCAGTACAGTAGCGAAAGAAGTATATATTAAATAAGTAGAGTAATATATAATATAAAAATCTAAAGTTAAAAGACATAATTCGAACTCATGTCATCGCGTTGCGAGCATCCGGCGCTAACCAGCCCAACACATTTTTGTTCTAGACCATGTTGGAGATATATCTCCATGTCTACTCTTATATATACTCCATTCATTCCTAAATATTTGTCTTTTTCAGATTTCAAATGGACTACCACATACGGATGTGTATGTAGACATATTTTAGAGTGTAGATTCACTCATTTTGCTTCGTATGTCTTTTCAGGAAGGGGTCGGATTTGTCCTTGATTTATTTATGAGGTATCCAGATGGCACTGCACCGCCAAGAAAAGAGGGTAACATCAAAATTATGGACTACTTTTTTGAGTATGTTGGTAAGGTCCGGTCATAGTCACTTGTTGAAATCTCTAAAGACAAATACTCCTCCGTCGAATACTTGTCATCAAAATGGATAAAAGGAAATGTATCTAGACGTATTTTAGTTTTAGATACATCTATTTTTATCCATTTTGATGACAAGTATTTTTGGACGGAGTGAGTAGAAAACAGAGTTGGTGATGATGGTGTGCGTGCCATCCTGCAATATAGGCCGTCGGATTTATATCTAACGGATAGGAAAGAAACTATGGCAATTTTGCAAAAATATACCCACACATCTATCCACATTCGCAAATAAGGCCTTCCCTCGTTCAGCCTTTTCTCTCACAAGATAAACTACTCATACAAATGCATCTTGATGTTCCGTGCAACGCACGGGCAACTAGCTAATTTCTTTTAAAATAGTTGCTGCGATAATTGGGTTGAAGTGATATATTTTATGTCCACCCCGAATGATTTCAGATTCACTAGTAGTAACAAAGAAAAGGTTGCCTTGTTAATTAACAGAAAACAGGGTGAAAACTATCACATGAGGCCGGTAAAAACAAGGCACACTGGGTTCAGCGTCATCGTCACTACAGCTGTGCGCGCGCGAGAAGTCTACATATCGAGGGGGCTACCGAGCAAGGCACAGAGATACAATGTTTGAGAGAGAAACCAATTGACATATTATGATCAGATCGAGTTGTCACCCTTCTGCTGTCATTGTTGAGGGGGGAGGGAGAGAAAGACGTATCGAGAGTGTGGGCGGTAGGCACAGAGGCACAACTAGCGTGTGTGTGTGTGTGTGTGTGTGTGTGTGTGTGTGTGTGTGTTTGAAAGAGGAGTAGATAGATTATTATCAAGATCGATGTGCCACCCTACTCCTTCGGTGCCGGGTAGTGTGTGCGTGTGTGTATGTTCGAGAGAGAATCCAGTCGATAGATTAGCATCAAGATCGAGGTGTCACCCTACTCCTTTGGTGTCAGGTTGTGTGTCTGTGTGTATGTTTCAGAGAGAAGCCAGTCGATAGATTAGTATCAAGATCGAGGTGTCACCCTACTCCTTCGGTGTTGGGAAGTGTGGGTGTGTTGTGTGTGTGTGGGGGGGGTGGGGGTGGGGGGCAGTGACACTCACATGTCTCTACTCTTATAAAAAACAGAGTTGGTGATGACGGTGTTCCTGCCATCCTGCAATATAGGCCATCCGATTTATATCCGACGGACAGGAAGGAAAATATGGCAATTTTGCAAAAAGATACCCACACCCCTCTCCGCATTTGCAAATAAGGCATTCCCTCGTTCATCCGTTTCTCCCACAAGATAAACTTCTCATACAAATGCATCTTGATGTTCCGTGTAACGCATGGGCATCTTGCTAGTAGGGAGAAGGAGTTTGTGTGCCACATATCTAGCTATATTAAGGGATAGGTAGATAGCATATGTGTGAGAGACATTATTATACTTTGAGACATTAGTGGCCGCGGGTGGGCGGAACTAAAGGGGTGGGCGTGTTAGACATAGAGAGCGTGTGTGTTTCTGTGTGAGAGACTTGTAGGACAGGGTAGAAAGACGAATTTAACCCTGACGAAGGGAGAGAAATACATGAAGTGCGTGTGTGTGATTCCGATGCCCACAGGGAAATGAGATATGTATGCGTGTGAGAGAGATTGCACAATTCATTCACGTATCACTATCTAGCGATCGTGGACGTGCATCGCTTGAACATCAGTCAATATCTACTTCGTATCGTGGCCAAAGGTACAATATCGATTCAACGCTGTAAAGATTGGACACTCACATATCACACTTTTTTCTATTTAAATAAACCTTTTCAGTTGTGCATGCCAAAGTTGCAGTGATGTTTCTTCAAACAACCAATGTAGCTATCATGCACATGCACCATTGTTACTCTTGCATTCAAATTCATTAGTTTTGGATGATTTAAGTTTCCATTTTGAAGTAATATATGTAATATTCATATATGAATTCAACGGGTACGCAATTTATGAAATGGAGGCTATGTAATCATATGAGGTAACACTTTTAAGTAGCTAACTACACTAACACGTCAATGCATTATATGTAATATATGTAATATCCATTTCTTTTTGTGCGCCTCTACACTAACACGTCAATGCATTATGTTTAAAGTAAATAACCAATGGCACCAAATTGTCTATTTACACGAGAAATACATAGGCTGAGCGTTTGATCCTTTTTTTGAGAACGCGCCACTACACCCGTACGATTGGCCGCGCCCGTGTGAACGTCCAAGTTATCGGCACATCATCCCAAGTTATTGTCTTTTTTTTCTGGGGTGGACTTCACACCAGTTATTAACTGCTGACGCGTGCCCCATGTACACAGTCTAGCATGACCTTCCCGCTAGCACGATCCAAAATTAGTTGAAACTGGATACGAACGATCCCGCGGGCGGCAAAATATCCCGCCTCCTTCTAAAATTTCCGCCACCTTAGTCTTTAGCATGCGAAATCCCCCTTTTGTCCTTGATGCACGGAGACCAACAGTTACAATACCGCCCTCATCTACATGATAGGTCGGGGCTGCTTTGGTAACTTCCGGTTCCCCCGACTACACGGCACCCCCATTTCCTCTCCCCCTCCCGCAAAAACGACTAACTCCACAGCACCAGAGCATCTTACATCACGCCGTCCGCATTTCATCGCCTCTTTCTCCTCCCTCTTGAAACCCTAGACTGCTCATCCACCGCGCACCATAGCCCATTCATCGCCATCGGCGCCCACCTCGCGGATCTGCTCTGCGGCCGCATCTACCCTCCCACCTCCCCTAGAAACAAGTAGACTGCTCATCCACCACTGTACCACAACCCATTCAGTGCTGGCCTTGTCCACGGCGCCGGATCTGCTTCGCCGGTACTCTCGTCAACCGTCGCGCATCTGCAGCGGCTCATTCGTAGTCCCCACCGGAGATGCTTCGTCCACACCCCCCAGAGCCGCCCCACCGACGCCCCCGTCGACGGCCTCTGATCCTCTTCGCCGACACCTTCCTCAACCCTACCGGAGCCGCTTCGCCGACACCACCGTCAACCCTGCTGGAGTAGCTTCGCCTATACCATTCTCAACCCTACCGGGGCCGCTTTGCTAACTCACAAGTCCACGACCTCAGATCCGCTTCCTCGCACCCTCATCCAACCTACCGGAGCAGCTTCTGACGCCCCGTCCACGGCCGTAGATCCGCATCGTCGACACCACCCTTAACCCAACCACCGGAGCAGCTTCTGATGCCCCATCCACGGCCGCAGATCTGCATCGTCGACACCATCCTTAACCCAACCACCGGAGCAGCTTCTGATGCCCCGTCCACGGCCGTAGATCCGTGTCGTCGACACCATCCTTAACCCAACCACCGAAGCAGCTTCACCTACGCCCTCGTCCACGACCACAGATCCGCTTCGCCCACACCGTAGTCCATCCTACCGGAGCCGCTCCACAAACACCCTACTCGACGGTTCTAGATCTCCTTACCGGACCCCAACAGCCAGCGCAGCGTCATCACCCTCGACGTTTCTAACCTGATTCCTACCGTCTGGAGATATGCCAAGCACCCGCCACGGCCTAGGTACTTGTCACCTTTAAACCCGTCCAGCATCACCTGCCCGATGCACTTCAAATATACTAACCGATCATTGTTACTGTTATGCACCGGCAAAACTACAAGGACGATGTTTCTTACGGATCTAACAGCTTGGCCAACCAAGATCCCGGATGAGGCATTGCTATGATCTTGTAAGCGCGTCTCTCTCTCTTGTATTGTTCTGCTCGCCAAATGCTTTGCTAGGATTTTCGACCAAGAATCCCTTTGTGCGCATAATGATTTCTACTCTCGGCTGCTAAATTAGATATGTAGATGTCATACATGATACTACCTCGTACCTCCGTTCCTAAATATAAGTCTTTTAGAGATTCCACATAGGCTACATACGGAGCAAAATGAGTGAATCTACACTCGAAAATGCATCTATATACATCTGTATGTGGTCCATACTGGAATCTCTACAAAGACATATATTTAGGAACAGGGCAAGACATTACACAAAATCGTAGGTGGCATGTAGGAATTCCATTGCACTACATTAGGCTCCCTTAGAGTGCCTGCTAGTCCAGCATACAGAGTCATGGCTAGTTTATGGTACGCACACAATCGTTAATTGGTGGTTTAAATATGCGCAAGAGATATGCAATGTAGTATCATGTAGAGATGTCTGAAATTAGCCGTGTCAACTTGCGATAGGGTTACACAATGAAAAGTACAAGATGTATGTGGCAATTTCATGGAACATCGCAAAAAAGGAGAGGCAGCGGTGAGCCTATACAATGTGCTATGGTATGTCACTCCTCCATTGCAATCATCGTGACATGTTATTTGTATGCCAGTTCTATTAGCCAAGTTTCTTAGGGACAGTTATCACGAGTTATCCTAAGAAAATAAGCACCTGTGAATATAAGCTCCATGTAATACGCCAACCAGTTCTTTTCATTGCGTTTTCAGCTTATCTTTGATATGATCAGTGGAAAGTCTAGATTGCATTATATATTTTTCATTTTGCTGCCCATATGGAAATTAATTTGACTTGCAAACATCACAAATTGAACCCAGTGCAGTAATATATGATAGGAAAACAGACCATCACTATTTGCTCAAAATGCAAATACAAAGATACCATCTACTTGGCACAATCTACTTTGGTCAATGTTTTTCATAGAGATCCCATTGCCTAATTTAAACGAAGAATGCATGACCCACATTTAAATGAAGAACAATTATTTATTGAAATTCGATGGTCCAAGTGGCTGGTTATTATCATATAGCAGCACCACACAGAAAGCATCATATAGCAGCAGCAGCTCATAGCAACTCATCATACAAAGCAGCGATGCGCAATTCATCATATACCAGCAGCAGAGCTCATAGAAATTCATCATATAGCAGGCGAGGAGCAGATCATAGCAATTCATCATATAGCAGCAGCAGGAGCAGCTTGTAGCAACTCATCATATAGCAGCAGCAGCTCATAGCAATTCATCATATAGCAGCAGCCGCAGCTCATAGCAACTCATCATACAGCAGCAGCAGCAGCTCATAGCAATTCATCATATAGCAACAGCAGGAGTAGCTCATAGCAATGCATCATATAGCAGCAGCGAAGCAGCTCATAGCAATTCATCGTATAGTGGATCGAATGAAAATTTGGCAAAAATCGAGGAGATCCTCACCTTGTTGGATGAGCTCATCCTTCAACAAAGACCTCAAGGCCATGGCACGGGAGGAGGCGGGGAAACAAGGTGCCTTCGCATGATGTGGCATCACCAGTGGTTGTGCAAGACCGCCGGAGTAGTGCGTTGGACGAACCACGATGGAGCAAATTTTGGAGACCATGAGAATGAGGGCGGCGCCAGAGGAGGAGCAGCCAGGAGATTTGCCCCTATCCGCCGCCATGTAGCCTAGCTGGACATAACATCGCCGAGACCGGCCAGATGGGCCCGATGGCGACGGCTCATTGGAGGAACCCTAGTGCTGCAGCGGGGATCGAGGTAGAGGAAAGGGAGAGGAGATGCAAGCGGGCAGGGCAATGAATGCTTGCGTGTTTGTTTTACTTGAGGGTCGTGTGACACGGCGTCGTGAGCTTGCATTTTGAGTGTAATATAGGCGGACAACAGAGTCATTTCACTATTCCCTTCCTTCAATTTTAGTGAGGTTCTACCAAACACCCCCTCCAAAGCAAAATTAGTTAAGCCCAAGCCCATAACTCAAAAATGACTTCTTTACATCTTTTATGGCTTATTTTGACAATATGCCCTGAAAAGGCGGAATCGAATCGGCCCTTAACCTGCAATTCAATTGTGCGTGATGAATTACTCCTGCACTATATCTGTACATTTAGGCATCATCATACATGGCATAACCTAATACATGTGCATTCCATTGTAGAATCTGGAATATGCAATGTTTATGTTAGTTCATCGTTGCACATGATGTTTAAATGCCCTTAAATTTGGTCACCAAGTGATGGTCTTTAAGCCTCCTTCTTTGCTTCTTTTCTTGATATGTAAGATTTGCTCACACATCTGTTCAATTGCTTGTTTGCATCAGCCAACCATACTAGGACTGTTTTCTTTGATTACTTGCTGTTCTTGATCTAACACTCTAACAGAGCTTGTCAACGATTTAAACGCTAAGGGCTGCTGTAGTGGGGCCTTGTCTAACTCATAGGTGACATAAAGGTTTGGATGTACCCTACAGTAGGCTCTCCAAGAGTACCTGGAGATCCAGTTCGAAGGTATGCCTAGTTTTTACATAGTGCAGACATAGTAATTGCTCATTTCATTGTGTGCAAGTGCAAGAGATGCGGCATGTTTCATTATGTGGTGTTGTTTTGTTATAATCTCATCCTTTTGTGTTCACAGACTGGAAAGTATGCATATTTATCTTCCAAAGAGACGAGTAACTAGTTTGTGTCACCTTGCAGAGGGGGTGCAATGAAGATAAGATTGAGGATTTCCAAGTATAAGATGTTAGGAAGGAGCCTTGCAAGAGAAGTAGGAGCTGCGCTGAGCCTCTTCAACCTGCTAAGGTAAGTCACTGTATGCAACTCAACAGTTCAATTCCTTATTTATTTCAGGCATAGTTAATTTTCTCTTTTCAATTGCTTTATTTGTCCTCACTTAATGAGATGCCCAAATAATTATTCCTGATGTTCGGTACTTGTATCACTATTAGTTGACATAATTAAAGGCGTTATCATTTAATTACTCTGCCGAAGTGTGCCTGAAGCTTTGAAGTCTATTAACCAACTATTATTGCATGAGGCTCACAATCTAGTTTATACTACGCTAATGATTGCATAGTTTTGCCTGCTGTAGTATGTTTGTATGAAACCCTCTGCTGTTCATTATGCTCCCTAAGACTTTAATTGAGGTACAGAATGGCCAACTGCTTGCTTACTTATACGCAACGTGCTGTCTAAATTTGTAACTTGTCTGTGTTTTCGATTGGGCCCCAACATCATGCTCCTCTGGTGAGCTAAGAGGGATTTCTGTATGCAGGCTGCACAGACTATCTTTTTTATAATTTTTAAAATATCACCTGCTTATGCTTCATGACGTGTAACATTTTTGTGTGAAAGTGACGTGTAACATTATTGTTAGTCCTATTTTTCCATGTAGTACAAAATAGTGTCTTGTTCGCTTCACTGTTATAACTATATTTTTGCCCTAGTCATGTGTACTTACAGAAACATTTCAGGATGAAGTGACATCAACACAAAAATCTGCGAGCAGTGCGGCATGGCCGTTACCGAATGATTATGGATTGGAATTGAAACGTGCTGATGTTCTCGAGCATCAACTAGAGGTGGCAAGACAACGTGTACATGATTGTCAACGTACAATCAACAAGTTGAGACTGGACATGCAGGTATTAGATGCAGGAGTCAAAAAATGAAACAAGACACCGAGGTAACCATGAAGGAATTGGAGATTTTGCAGACTGAAATTTGTGCTATCTGAATCCGGCCAATCCTATTTTCTGAAGAGATTATAGTTCAAATGGAGTTAAGTTGATGTGCGTCCATAATGTATGAGCTGTATTTGCCCAGTGTATGTAATTTGCTGTTTGTGTATGCTTTATTATCACCTGTGCCGAACCATAATGCCCAGTGGGTATAATCGGCTGTAATTTCTTTATTGTATAGTGTAGGATTATTCTACCTTTCTATGCCTTGATCTCTTTGTTGTATATTGTATGCTTTTTAGAGGTGATGGTATTGAGTAGGATAATTCTTTGATATGCTATATCGTTCAAACGGGGGCCAACTCACCCGACCATGGCCCTTCACGGGCCGTCGGATCCATGGGCCTTCTACGTCTCGTAGGATACGTCTCGCAGGATCCATGGGCCTTCTACGTCACGTAGGATCCATGGCCCGCCGACTCATTTATGGGTCTTGTACGGGCCTTTAATGGGCCGTAGACGGGCCTATAATGGAAATCGTAAGTTTTATGGGCTGACCATAACGGGCCGTTATTAGGCCGTATTTGGTGATGCTATGCAAATGGCCCAACAGACTAACGAATCACAAACGGGCTGACTGTAACGATGGGCTGAATTTGGCCCACAAGCAGAATGATAGTAATGGGCCGTAAGTAACCGAATGCTGCAAATGAGCCCAACAATAAATGGCCCCTCAGAAGGCCGAAAGTTAACTTGGGCTGGAAACGGCCCAACGGAATAACCGCCCGTTAATGGGTATAAAGTGTTACACTGTTCATTACGGGCCAGTTTCACCGTGGGCCGTTAATGGGTGTAAAGTAATACACTGTTCATTACGGGCCAGTTTCAGCATGGGTCGCTAATGGGCCAAGAGTTACAAAGGGCCTCATATGGGCCGAAAGACGTCATGGGCCATACATGGGCTAGAAGTGAAAATGGGCTGGAATCATATTGGATGGCCCAGATGACGCTACTGGGCCTAATTCGCATAGGGCGTAACGAGCCTTTGGTTAGCGGGCTGTAAATGGGCTATATGCTAACATGCCGTTAACAGGCTTTCCATGGGCCGGCCCGCCAGCTTTTGACCAAGTCAAATGGGCCGGCCTTTTCACAGGAATGGGCCACTGTTGGGCCGTGCCACATGTCGACGTATCATAGGCGCCTTCATCCAAAGGAGTGGATGACATCTGTCCCAATGATGAGCCGACCGTGTTTCCTCCAGCCAATGATGATTTTACACGTGGAAAATCCCCATTTGTCGGGGCTGTTAACGGGTTATCGGATCCAAAACCCGACCCGATAGCTTAACGGCGTTCTGTTACGGTGGATGCCACGTGTCGGTCACCCTTGACGAAAGCACTTCTGTGATGCGCGATTTAGCGTCATGGAAGTGGACACTTTCGTGATGATAATTTTGGTAATGTCATGGAACACTTCTACGACAGCACATGTATGACTATCTTGATTCTGTCATAAAATCGTCATGGATGTATATGCATGTCAAAAAACACGACCTACTGTGACAAACACGTATCATCACGGAAGTGTATTTTTTTTGTAGTGAAACGTCTAACACAGACTCATCAGTGACTTGCAAACAACCGAAAAAGCTCTCAAGTAAACAAGACACCTATACGCATAAGGATAGAAATTGTCTAGTCATCCATCAAAGTTACACAGGTCTGCTCCGCGTGATTACTTCAAGTTTTTTTCTCTTTATTAATTTTGCCCTTTGGTATTCAAAGGAGCGGACCATGTATCTCTAATGCATACAACAAAACACAAAACAAAGGTGCTAACTAAATAAGTAGAAAATGCCCATGCCTCTTTAGATTCACATAACAAAATTGACGGATTGAATACTAGCACTGGAAATTAACAAGATTATAGAGGACCACTTGTTGCAAGAACACAGAACATGTAAAATGAAAGAGTACATCAGCAAACAGAAACTAAGAAACAACGGCAAATCTAGTATTATCTTTTCAAAATAACAGTGGACACACTTTGGATATCCAATTAAGACGAGTAACCTCACCCCTAAGAATAAGGAGTGAAAGAAGGCATCGGCGGATATGTTCAATGAACTCCTTTGGCTTGGCCGGATTAAAACCAAACATCTCTTTCCCTTGTAAGAAATTGCATGTGAAGCATATTGCGCCAACATGTGAATGAGTAATTAATTTACACAGTAACAACTGGAAACCCTACAAGCTCCAAAAATAAGTAAATAAAAAATTCCAATTGTATTGCGTTCAGAGTATACAAAACTATTTTTGGCAACGAAAAAAGTAACAGTTTCCTGTTTATATTTCAAGGCGTTGTGGCTTATGTCTCAATGCTAGAAGACAAGATTCCAGCTGGCATTGTTAACCCTGGATGTATACTATCACTACCACAACACAACCATTCTATTCGCCTTCTCCCATGAGAGAAACACCCTTTCAAAACTGATCCAACGGCTAAGATATCAGGATCCTAATGGTTTAATATCAATGTCAGTTGGAGTTGATCACCTACTTATCTCAATAACCAATCGCTTAAGCTGAGTTAAGTTTGCTTAACTTGTTAATGGCATCATAAAATTATACTTCCATGACAAAAAAATTGTGCTTCTTGTGGAAGCACAATTCCCTTTTCGAGAAGCAGAGTTGTGCTTCCATGGAAGCAAATCTGTTTCTGGAAAGCATATTTTTTTTCCTTTTCAAGAAACACAATTGTACTTATCTTGGAATCAAATATGTGCTTTTCATGGAAGCACAACTTTTTCCTAAGAAGCATAGCTGTGATTCGCAAGAAACAAGAAGTAGAGAAAACCAAACAAAAACCAAAAAGAGAAAAAAAAACCTTCTAAAACCGAAAAATACGTTTGGAAAAATAAAATAAAAATCATATGAGCGCACCACTTCGTGCGCTCGTATGTCAAGAAAGTAACTTTTGTGAAGAAAAAAGTGACTCTTGCGGGAGCCGTGCAAGGGGTAGGTAGCCCTTGCATTTTTCTTTTTTGAGATAAAGGGCAGCCCTTGCATAGTTGTTGCTCCTGACGAACGAGTACGTTAATGGGCCGGCCCAGCTGTGTGCTACAGGATCCATTAGGCCTTGAAAACAATTCAGCACTATTTTTAATGGGCCCTTCTTGCTGTCAGCCAGTGGCACAACAAGGCCCAAGGCAGAGGCAGACCGCACGCGCAATCGGGGCAGCTAGCCAGAGCCACGACGCACGCGCCTCCGCCGCCGCGTTGATAGGCTGCCGCCGTCTTGTGCGCCGGCACCGCTACCTGCTGATCCCGCTCCATTGTCACGCACCTCTGACGCTCTCCCGCCGCAGCCCGCGTCGCGCCGTCCCGCGGCCTGCTCCTGCAATCCGGCCTCGCACCTGCCCCGGCGGCCCTGTCCCCGCGGCAGCCGCCGCGCTGCAGGCTTGTTCCCCTTCTTCAGGTGAGGTTCAGGGCTTCAGGCAGCCGGCGCTGGTGGTTGTATTTTTGACATTCCGTACCATGTGTATGTGTCCAGTATATCGCGATGTGCCATACTTTAGTGCCGATCTTAAATAGAAGATTTAGAGATTTTGTTTTCGGTTTCCTGTGTGAATGTGCAGGACTATTCTGACATTTTGTTGTTAACTCTTGTGGTAATTATCAAATAGAAGATCAGGAGATTTTTTCTGTTTGCTACCTTTTGGTATCTCGGTATTGTTATTTGTAGTTTCTGTCATGTTTTATCTATTTGGGAAAATGTAGATTTATTGGGCAATGTTGACTAAACCAGGATGCTCCACTCATGCCATAATCTGGACCATTTTACAGTGCGTTTTGGCCTTCTGTAGATTATTCTCGTCAGAACCATGCTGCTGGAGATTTTTGGATCTGGAATGAGACTAACACGGAATAATGACCGGGTTCTAAGATTGCTCTTTGGTGACCGACCTGCTTATGCATCCTTTGTCCTGGCAAGCGACATTGCAGTAAAACGAGTGAATAATTGGGGCAGGCCAAACTGGCTCCGCGTCCTTCCTTGTGCCAGTAATTATTTCTGCACCTCGATCTATGCCACCAAAGGCAAACAATTTGCCATCACCAAGGGGATGAACAGATCAGAGATGAAGGGGCGAACGAAGCAAGTCCTTGTTGGCCATGCCTCTTATCCTGTATCTGAAGCCAACATCCTTAAGAAAACCACCCATCGGGATGGTTCTATATACAAGATAAACTATGGTATTCTAAAGCTATGGCGTCTTACTCAACGTGGTGAGAGTAAGTCATCTATCATGTTCCATTTTATTTTTAGGATGCTTACCAGCTATATAGTTTGGTTGATTGATTTAAAATGCATTCTTGTACTTAAAAAAATGCAATATATATCTGGATTGTTATAAAGAATTTATGAATTAGCAAAAAAATATCATGCTCTATTTAGATATATAAATTTGTCGATATACCATACTTGGTTAGGATCTTGTCACTAGTTTTAGTCCTACAAATAAGTTTCCCTTGTACTCATACACCAACAACTTCCATGACTCGGAAAATCAAACGACATTATTCTTCTTCTTTCTAAACTGCACAAATATGTATTGACAAGCATAATTATAATTTTATATTTTTGTGTAAATTGTTTGTATAAAACATTATTTGTTGTAATATAACATGATTTTTTTTCCATGAAGCACAACTAGAGCCGATGATGTTCTCGAATCCCACGAATTGTTTCCCGGATAGGGATAGATGCATGGTACATTATGCAACTGCTATGTTGCAGATTTTCTCGCTGAAATTGGAAAAAGCTAGTACCAACATCGGCTTGGTACAACTATATGGATATATAGCAGTGCGTGATCGTTATGATTCATTGCTTAATTATGTCTTCAGTCGTAGCAGAGATGATCCCATCACTGTTGAACAGGTGCACACTTTTACATATATATGCAATTATATTTGATATTTCATTCATTTAATAATACAAGTCAATCATTGTTCCCCTACCTCTGTTGTTTGATATAGGGTTGAAATCATAGGATTTTCTCTCTCTTGGGATTCATTTGCGCTATAGTTTATTGAAATTCCATTCACTTCAACCTTTTAGGAAGACTCCTATGCTTTTCCTGTCCATAATCAAACATCCTTTCAGTCTCTTGTACTGAAGATGGCGTGACACTCTAATCTTGTGCTTTAGTGCAACGCATTTTGGAATCCTGCAACCAAAGAGGTCAAACATTTGAGGTGTTGGTGATGGTGGCACCACCTTGATGATCTTATTTGTACTCCCTCCGGCCCATTTTACTCCACGTATTAGATTTGTGTCAAGTCAAACTTTGCAAAGTTTGACCAAATTTATATTAAAAAATATGAACATCTACAATACCAAATATATATTCTATGAAACTACATTTCATAATGAATCTAATAATATTAATTTGGCACTGTGAGTGTTGATACTTTTTTCATTAAGTTTGGTCAAAGTAGAGATACTTTGACTTTGAACAAAAACTTATATGCAAACTAAAAAGGAGCGGAGGGAGTATCACTATATGCATTCGTTTGTGCAAATGCATGTGCTTTGAGGATCTTATACAATGATGTGTTTTTTCCTTTGCATATGTTATTCAAGTTTGTGGTTAGTTATCTTTGCGTGATTTATCGAAGATATGTTTTATATGCAGTCAAATTATGTTTGTTGGTAAAATATCTCAAATAATTTTATTTTGGAGGGTTTTGATTTTATGCTATCATTTATTTGAGATCTTTGTCAATTGACACAAAGTAGAGCATATGCTTCACATATTTCTTACTTTCCGTGAGGAGCTACTAAATAATAATAGGTTTACAGGGTTCTCTTATTGAGATGACTGGCCCTAAGAGAGGCATCACAATGGTAGCCCCTGCTCTAGTTGAGTTTGACATGAGGATCAAGAAAGGAAAGCAAGAAGATGATCTACAACTAATTGATGGTGCAATGGAGTACCATGATCTAGTCACACCTGAGTATCCATTCACGCATCGGATTAATGGAGATTGTGGTGCGGTTGACATCACTTTAGCCCTCGTTCGTTGGGCATTTGAGGCCACAATAGATGTTGTCATATCGAAAGTTCAGAGTGGATTTGATTTATCTCTCAGTTCGTGTGTTTTCCTTATGAATGGTTTACATGAGATTCAACTCTTTCGTGGCAGTGTTGTTGAGTCATGTGGCTTGAGAAGACATGTGATTGCTGTAAAGGAGGATACTTTGATGCATTTGAAGTTCAGAGTAGGACAGAATAGTTGCAAAAATGATCTTGATCACCATTGTTCCTTCAAAGCAAAAAAGCATGGGCACGACTATCAGCAAATCATGCTTGAGCTTGCCTCTATCTCAGTGAAGGTGACTTGGTCGAAGTTGCAAAGGTAAATCACTCGTTTTGTATTCGAACTTTGGTTGTGTTACTAGTTTTTTTCTTTGAGGGTCAAACATTGCCGCTTTATTTAACTAACGAAGTTCGGAATTTCATCCGACAAAACAGAAAGTACGAAGTCTGGGGGAGCCCCCAACCAAACCTTACAGAGTTCATCACCCACACCTACTCTAGCAAACTTATGCGCGGCAACATTTGCTGAACGACGGACCCACGAAACCTTAAACTCCTCAAACGATCTCAGCATCGTTTTGATCTCTTCCACCAAAGGACCTGCCACCGAAAGCTCCTTTCCTTTAGCTTGCAGCATGTGCATCTACTCGTTTTGTATTCGAACTTTGGTTGTGTTACTAGTTGAATCGTGGGTTGCGGCAGAAAACAAATAAATGGATCCACAAAAATATGCGTTTACAGAGTACTATCTTTGTAAACAAATGTAAAGACGTCTTATATTTGTTTATAGAGAGAGTATTTTTTTTTACTCAACTCTATTAGAATTGTGTGGGTTCAGATTTGTATCATTTTATTAAGAATATGTAATATCTATTTGTATGACTGTACTTTTTATTTAAAGGTCCGGCTCGAGCGTGGGCCGGCGCATGCCCACGACGACCAGGATGCGATAGGCGACTGCGCCGGCGCGGGCGGACGACGGCGGGAAGAACGGGTAGAGGTGGAAGATGACATGTTTATTTTTTTGAAGGGATAGAAGATGGCATGCAGGTGGGGGTGATCTGCAGGCGACACGCGCACAGGAGATACGTATAGAAGGGCCTTGTGTCGTCGCACGAGTCGCGCGCTGTATTGAAGCAGAGACATGCATGGCTCAGCAGCAGTCGGCTGGAGAGCAAATAAATCGGCCATGTGAATATTATGTGATGCCCATTTGTCTGCACGTACGCACGTGGGTGTTGGTATCTTCTGACGACACATACGTTGTACCAATCGCTCGGGAGATTAGATGATCCAGAGCACATATAATACCATGGAAATTAGTATTTTCTCTGATCCATATTACTTGTTGACTTGGGCATCGCTCAGCGCCAAATTCTTCATCTGGCTGGCTCTTTTGGACCGTTGCTGGACTAGCGAGCGTCTGGCCCGGCACTGCCTGCCTCATAGCCCACCTTGCATCTTCTGTGATCAAGCCAACGAGTCCATGCAGCTCATCTTCATTGGGTGCCCTCTCTCGCGCGCGGTCTGACATGACGTCTACTCCGCCCTGCACCTGACTACTACCGGCTCAATGCCAGTTTGTAACTTGATCCTCTTCTTTATGGACGGGGCTTGGCTGCTCCGAGAAAATACTCCCATCGGTGCTCCTCGTACGTGGCGCTCATCCAAAGATCCCACGCCGTTGCGCTCCTTTCCGCTTAAAAAGCCCAGCAATTAAACAAAACCGGCCGGCACCCGTCTCTTAATTAAACGCAGGAAAAGACCAGCCGCTCGTTTCGTCTCCTCTCTTCATTTATCCACTCGCTTTCCCCACAGGCAAAGCAATAGCTTCTCCACGACCGGCGAACGCCGCGACGTTGATCTGCTTGCATGTCGGAGCAGGAGGGTCCGGGACATCCCCGCAAGCTGGCTCATCCAGCCGGTTGTCTTAGTCGGCGAGCGCTCCGTGGTTGTCCCGGCGCGACGCTCGTCAGTGTAAGGGTAGAGAGAGTGGGGAACAATCTATAGAACGTATGCTGTCACTCAGGTTTGATTACAAGCTCGGATACACGGATTTGGGGGAGAAGGAGGAACAGTAGGGAAGCTAGGGTTCGTGCCGCCGCCAGGTTCGTGATCCACCGGATGGTTGGTTCTCCGCTCGGGCAGGAATAAGTACCACGGTGGCTGGGCTCACTTTGCCCATCGTGGGCGGTGGCGAGTGAGTTGGGCTTCCTCGTCTGACGGGCCTCTGGGCAGTGGCTAGGCCGCTGCCGGTTGGGGCCGTCTTGTCAGGTGCCTGGCTGGAGCTAGGGACGCTGACATCCCCTCCTCCTTGCGACGAGGCTTGCCCCCAAGCCTCTGCTGCTGGGAATCGAGCTTGGAGCGCCTCCTTATCCTCCCAGGTGTCACCGAAGGCTGATTCGTCAGACCAGCGAACGCGGACTTGCTCGACCATGGCACCGTTTCTCTTGCGCCAACGTTGCTGGAGGACTGCAACTGGCACGACTAGTGCATCAGTAAGGTGTGGAAGGATCGGGTTGGATGGCGTACCCGGTCGAAGGCAGTGGCGCAGTTGAGACACGTGAAAAACAGGGTGAACTTGCGAGTGTTGGGGAAGTTCCAGCTTGTATGCAGCTTCATTGATCTTGGCGATGACTTGGTAAGGTCCGTAGTACTTGAAGGCCAGCTTATGATTGGCTCGCCTGGCGACAGAGGTTTGAATGTACGGCTGCAGTTTGAGGTAAACTGAGTCGCCAACCTCGAAAGTACGAGGCGATCGTCGCTTGTCTGCTTGGTCCTTCATGTGCTGCTGCGCTCTGTTGAGGTGTTGTTGAAGTAAGTCTTGTATCACTGCACGTTCATCCAGCCACGAATGGAGTGTCGGGACTGTGCACTCCGAAGTGGGCGTGATCCCCCAGTGTCGTGGTTCATGCCCAAACATCGCTTTGAACGGCGACATCCCAATGCTGGAGTGGTGGGATGAGTTATACCAAAACTGGGCAAGTGGTATCCAGTGGCTCCATCGCGTCGGGCAGGCGTGCACAAAGCATCTGAGGTAAGTCTCTACGCACTGATTCACCCTTTCGGTTTGCCCGTCAGTTTGTGGGTGATTGGCCGTACTCATTCTCAGCTCGGTACCCGCATACTTGAATAGTTCCCTCCAGAAATGGCTGGTGAAGACCGGGTCACGATCAGACACAATGGCAGCAGGGAAGCCGTGGATCCGGTACACGCTGTTCATGTATAGGAGAGCCACTTTCGCTGCTGTATATGGGTGCGTCAACGGCAGAAAGTGCGCAAACTTGGTGCGTTTGTCCACTATAACCCAGAGGCAACTGAACTTGCCGGACTGTGGCAGGCCTTCAACGAAATCCATCGTGATCATTTCCCATGGCTGTTGCGGAATAGGGAGAGGCTGAAGCAAACCCGGTGACGCTGCTCTATCCGGTTTAGCTTGCTGACAAGTGGGGCAACAACGGACATACTGCAGGACATGGCTCTTCATTTTCGGCCAAGCAAAGAGGCGACGGACGCGCCGGAAAGTTGCTGGAAATCCAGAATGGCCACCAATTGAGCTGTCGTGGAATGCTGCCATGATGCGTTGTTGGAGTTCAGTTGATCCACCCAGCCAAATGCGTCCACGGAATCGCAGAATCCCACTCTGTAATGAGAAACGCCCTTTGGGGTCTTCTCTTACCGCCAGCTATTCCAGGAGTTTTTGCGCCTGTGGATTGTAGTTGTAGCTGGCTATGACATCCTCAAGCCACGAGGTTGACAAGAGGTAATATTGAACAACAGTTCTTGCGATTGGGCTCGTGACAGGGCGTCGGCGGCTGTGTTTTCTGTGCCCTTCTTGTAACGGATGGTGTAACGCAGCCCCAGGAGCTTCGTGAATGCACGCTGCTGCCACGGTGTGGACAGCCTCTGTTCCTCTAAGTGTATACGGCTTTTCTGGTCCGTGTAGATGACGAACTCGCTATGTTGAAGATAAGGCCGCCATTGATCTACGACGACCACAATTGCGAGGTATTCCTTCTCATAAGTGGAGAGCCCCTGGTACCTAGGACTCAGGCTCTTGCTCATGAAGGCTATCGGGTGCCCCTCTTGTTGCAGAACCGCGCCAATCCCTTTGTCGCGGGCGTCTGTCTCCACTGTAAAAGTCTTGCTGAAATTGGGAAGTGCGAGCACTGGGGCTGTGATTAGTTGTTGTTTGAGCAACTCAAACGCCTGTGCTGTGTTATCTGTCCAGACGAAAGGCACCCCCTTCTTGAGTAAGTTGAAGAGAGGCCTAGCTATCACACCAAACCCTCGAATGAAACGGCGATAGTACCCTGCAAGGCCGAGGAACTGGTGAACTTCCTTGGCATCCTTGGGGGTGTTCCAGGCTTGCACCGCACGTATCTTGCTGGGCTCCGTGGCTACTCCGTCGCCGCTGATGACGTGACCCAGATAGGACAGTTGCTGCTGGCCGAATTCGCACTTGGAGCGCTTGACCTTCCACTGATCCCTTCGCAGCAGTTGGAGGACTTGTTTGAGATGGTCAACATGCTCCTCCCAGGTTTTGCTGAATACCAAAATGTCGTCGAAGAACAAGAGGACACAGTGGCGAAGGAGTGGGTGCAGCGTTTCTGTTACAGCTCCAATGAAAGTGGCTGGCCCGCCCGCCAATCCAAAGGACAGAACCTTAAATTCATAATGCCCAGAGTGCGTTTGGAATGCCGTCTTGAACTCCTCACCTTCAGCCAATCGTATCTGGTGATAGCCGGCTCTGAGGTCGAGCTTGGAAAACCACCTTGCCCCGTGGAGTTCGTCGAGCAACTCTTCTATCACCGGCACATGAAACTTGCTGATACGGGTCATGGCATTGAGGTGCCGGTAGTCGATGCATAGCCGCCAAGTTCCATCCTTCTTCTTGACCAGAATTGCAGGCGAAGAAAAGTTGCTCTGGCTGCGTTGGATAACCCCTGATTTCAGCAGTTCTGTCACTTGGCGTTCGATCTCGGTCTTGTGCTCTGGCTTGTGCCAATAAGGCCGGATATTGACAGGTTGCGCGTCGGGGACCAGGGGTATGGTATGGTCGCAGGCTCGACGAGGTGGAAGGCCTGAAGGTTCATCGAACACATCAGTGAATTCGGCCAGGAGGTGCTGTAACTCAGGCGGTTCAGTTGGGTTGTCTGTCTCTCCTCCTTCCAGCTGGTATAGCAAAATGACATGTAACAGGGAGCCTTGGCGATGCAGATTCTGAAGTTGGATCCTGTTGATCACATGACAGGTGGTGGAGTTGGCTTCATGCCCGAACAGGTGGGCTCGCCCCATAGGAGTAGGGAACTGAATATATTTGGCTTTCCAATCGACCGTCATGGGACTATGTTGCTCCAACCAATCCATGCCGAGAATTGCGTCATATGTGCCTAGAGGAAGTATCTTCATGTCCGTGACGAAATCGTGGCCTTGAGAAGACCATTGGCAGGCTGGAATGGATGCTTTACATGTCAGTTCACCACCGTCAGCCACACGGACTCGGGACGGTTGCTTGAGAGGAGTGACACCGCTCAGCTGCTGCGCCAGTTTCTGGTCGATGAACGATGTGGAACTGCCACTGTCGACGAGTAAAAGCACCTCGCGCCATTGCATGGTGGCGAGGAGTTGGAAAGCCTTGGCTGATACACTGCCGTCCAGAGCAGAACGTGAGATGGCCATGGCCGTGTCGCACGATGGAGCGGAAGTTCCATTGTCTTCTTGGTTGTCGTCGACGCCGAAGAGTTCCAGCATCTCTTCGACGACATGGAGTTGGACTGTAGTCGGGCAAGTGTGGTCGTGCCCCCAGCGTTCTCCGCATTTGAAGCAGAGACCGCGGGCCCGACGATAGTCGCACAACGCCTTCACCTTGGATGTGTCAGCACGAGCTGCCTCTGTTCCCCGGCGATCAGCGGCCCCTGACGGCGGAGCGAGGCGCGGTGGAGGCGGAGGAAGAGGGAGCGCCAGGCTTGGCCTTGAAGATGATTCGGGTGGCCGTGGTAGAGTGCCGAAAACGCCATCAGCCACTTCCTCTTGCAGTAATGCGAGAGAGCAGGCCGTGTCCAGGTCCTGTGGCCGCTGGACCAGAACCACAGCCCGAATGTCCTTCCGCAGCCCCTCCACGAAACGTGTGAGAAAGTAAAATGGATGAATAGTGTCAAAATAGGAGCTTAAATGATTGATAATCAATTCAAACTTCTCGATGTAATCAGCAACTGAAGTAGTTTGCCGAACAGTGTAAAACTGCCGGATCAGCATTTGGTGTCGATCCCGGCCAAAACGCGTGCACAGGTGGGTGGTGAAGGAATTCCAATCAAATTCGGAGAGGCGTTTTTGGATCGATTGAAGCCAAATTGACGCCGGACCAGAAAAATTCAAAGCAGCCATGGGTACCCAGAACGAAGGTGCTATCCCAAACATGGTGAAATACTGCTCACAGAGCGTTTTCCACAAATTTGGGTTCTCCCCCGAAAATTGCGGAAAGGAAATGGATGGATGCGCTTGCCCGAGCCCGGTGAGGAGCTGGCTGGCGTGCGCGAACGGAGAGAGAGCACTGGGGGAAAGGGGAGGATCACACTGACCGTTTGCCGGGAGCGGTGGGGGCGTCCGGAAAGGCGCCCCCGACGGCCCCCGCGAGATGTTGAAAACGCCGTGGTCATTGGACCCGTGGGGAACGCGAGCCGCGCCTGCCCCGGCGCCTGGATCGGTGCCGAGCGTCGTTGGCGGTGGATCTTGGAGCGTGTCCACCCGAGCGCCCTCACTTGGTGGTGTAGAAGTCGATGCTGCGAATTGCAGCGCCGCCACGGCCTCACTCAGATCGGTGACGCGCCGCTCCAGATCCGGCTTCCAGGTGAGGCGATCATCGATTTTGGCTACGGTCACCTGCTGGGCCTTGGTGTTGGCAGCGATGAGCGACTCCCAGCGGTCGAGGAAGGTTTGGATCGACGGATCCATGGCCTCCAGTAGTGAACGAGCGTGACGGAGGCGTCTGGTTTCTACGATCTGCGCCAGATCGGGAGTAGGAAGGTGGTGGTCTGGCCTCTGATACCAGATGTAAGGGTAGAGAGAGTGGGGAACAATCTATAGAACGTATGTTGTCACTCAGGTTTGATTACAAGCTCGGATACACGAATTTGGGGGAGAAGGAGGAACAGTAGGGAAGCTAGGGTTCGTGCCGCCGCAAGGTTCGTGATCCACCGGATGGTTGGTTCTCCGCTCGGGCAGGAATAAGTACCACGGTGGCTGGGCTCACTTTGCCCACTGTGGGCCGGTGACGAGTGAGTTGGGCTTCCTCGTCCTGACGGGCCTCTGGACAGTGGCTAGGCCGCTGCCGGTTGGGGCCGTCTTGTCAGGTGCCTGGCTGGAGCTAGGGACGCTGACAGTCAGCCAACTACGCACCAGCCCTGCGGCCACGGCGTCCCTCGCCCGGCGCGACGCTCGTAGGCGAGCTTCGCGCCGTTCCTGAGGCCGCAGCCTCCGTCGCCCGGTGCCGCGCTCGTCGGCAAACTGCGCGTCGTCCCTCCTCGGCGGTCACCTTCGTGACCCTGTTCGCCGCGTCCGCCGCGACCCAGCTACTGAGCTTCCAAGACTTGCCGTGCTAGAAGGTACGTCGTCCAATTACTCAACTAGATGGCTGCTGTTCTTCTAATTTCTCAACCAAATGCTTCTTTTGTCCGTGTGAGGTGGGTGAGATGCAAGCAACTATGCTTTTGGTCTGACTTGATTAAGCTACGCATGTCAATCAACCAATACACTTACACCTTAAATCTATGCTTTTGGACATCAAGTATGCATTGCTCTCACTTAATTAAGTTGTGCATTCGATCGATATGCACAGACTCCCCATAAATCCAGTAATATAATACAAGTTTCCTCAACAACTGGGATGTGCCCTGGGTTCAGCTTATTAAGGATACCTATTATGATGGCCGGATCCCACATGCAACCGATCCCTGCGGATCTTTCTGGTGGAGAGACGTGTCCAAGCTCATGCCGATTTTTCGTGGAATCACTCAAGTCCAGGTGGTAACTGGTACCACGGTCCTCTTTTGGAAAGATGACTGGTGTAATGGCATCCTAGCAGATACTTACCCACGTGCTTTCTCGTACACCACTGAGGAGGACATCTCGGTAAAGGATTTCTTGGCCACTACGTCACTGCATGAGGCGTTTCATCTACCCCTATCCCCACAAGCATATGATGAAGTAAGACAAATTCAACAGGACACCAGAGATGTAATTTTGTCGAATGCTTCGCAACACAAGGACATCTGGACGTATGTTTGGGGAGATAAGGACTATACCACTCACAAATTCTATGCCTTCTGCTTTCGAGACATCCAATGTCATCGTTCCTTTCATTGGCTTTGGAAATCCAAATCAACCATGAAGATCAAAGTTTTTGGCTGGCTATTGCTCTCGGACCGTTTAAACACAAGGAATATGCTTAAACGACGCCACTACAACATCGGGAACAATCATGATTGCATTCTATGCGGGCAGCACATTGAGGAAACCCTAGAGCATTTGTTCTCTGGATGTTCTATCAGCACCCAATGTTGGGCCACTCTAGGTATTGCCTGGCAACAAGGGGGGACTTGTTTTTCCAAAATCTCAATGACGAAAGACACTTGGGAGAGACCACTCTTCATGGAAGTTTTCCTTCTGGCGGCGTGGAGCATATGGAAAGAAAGAAACAACAAACACTTTAGAGGGATTGCACCGTCCCGTGCTGCTTGGCTTAGTAGATTCAAGGTTGATCTTTCACTCCTAGCTTATAGAGTTAAGGAGAAGCACAAAAACTTTATTCCTTTGCTTCTGTCCTCACTCCAATAAAGTAGCCTTTCTGTCCTTTCCCAAAGGGAAATGAATTTGTAAGTAACCATGTAACTTTATCACCCTCATTTAATTGATTCTTTCACAGTGGGGGGTTCCCCTACTGTTTACGGTCAAAAAAAATATATAATACAAGTTTTTAGGAAAGTAGCCAAAAAAAATATGAGTCTCTGACAACGATGGCAGATTAAGTTGGCTTCTGTTGTTGGAAGAAGACTTGATTTTGACCTGTCATTGTACCAACGGATGGCTGCAGTGAAGCATTTGATGTTGGGTGCCCTATCATCGTACCAATGGACGACTGCAGCGAGGCATTCAGAGCTGGGCGTCCTCTCATCGTACCAACGGATGGCGGCATCGAGGCATTTGGAGCTTGGTTCATCGTACCAATGGACGACCGCAGCGAGGCATTCGGAGCTGGGTGTCCTGTCATTGTACCAACGGATGGTTGCAGTGAGGCATTTGGAGCTTGGTGTGCTATCATCGTACCAATGGACGACTGCAGCGAGGCATTCAGAGCTGGGAGTCCTCTCATCGTACCAATGGATGGTTGTAGCAAGGCATTTGGAGCTGGGTGTCCTCTCATCGTTCCAAGAGATGGCAATAGTGAGGCATCCAGAGCTGATTTGCATTGTTCTGAATAGGTATAAACGTGATTTGTCGGAACTCCCAAATGACCCTGTGAGTAGTAGTAGCAAACGTTAGTCCATAAATCTTTAAAATGATAAAACGGAAATATGAGTGTAGGTAGCTTATACCATTAAGGTATTGTAATGTTGCAATTCAGCTGGCAATCTTTGGTCTTGTCCATACATCGCCATAGGATTTAGGATTGGGTTGTACTGTGGTAGATATGCAGACATTTGATTCATAAAAACCTCCGAATGACCCTATAAGAAATGGTGAGATAAATCTAGTACTCCCTCCGTCCCAAAATTCATGTCGCAGCCCCAGTTCATTGGCAAATTTGCAGAACAACCCTTGCAATTGGAAAAGTGTGACAAATAGACACCTCCACCACATCTTCCTCCGCTTGTCCCCCGCACGATTGCCAGGGGCCGGCGCCGGCCAGCCGCGATTCCGTACGGGCGTCGCCGCCGCCGCCGCCCAGACCTGCTCTGCCGTCGCCCAGATCTGCGCCGCCGCCAAAACTGCTCTCCTGCGTGTCCTCGATCTCCCGCTGCTGCTTCTCCTCAAGTTCCGGCGATTGCTTCTCCTTGAGCTCCGGCTGCTGCTTCTCCTCGAGCTCCCATTGCTGCTTCTCCTCGAGCTCCCGCCGATGGAGCTCTGCTGTCTCCCGTGCTTCTCCCGTGCCCGAGCTACTGATGCTGCTGCTCCTCTGCACTCTGAAGATACAGAGTAAATTCAATCAAACTCACTGTTAATTTTGGAGCAAATCAAAATAAGACAAGATTGCTTGGATGTTTGTTCGCTTCGGCCGTGCTCAAATCTCATATGCCATCCAGAGTTTGCTCCAGTTCCTTCTAGACATCAAAATAGTGAACTGATGGCCAATTTTATTGAAATTCACACTCTATCTTAATTTATCAATTGGATAACTGCACAATTGTGTCTACTGCTGCTTCGGACACTGTGAGAATCTTAATTTATCATGTGCACATAGGCCACGGCCAGACGCAAATCTGTGAATATGGAAGACCAACTAATATATGGATTAAAGATACTCTGCTTTCTTTTTGGTTAGTTGTCCTGTTTCATTTCTTTCTAAAACAGTGTCTATCTTTAGGTTCTAGCACATCTAAGTAATGTGGCCAACGTCAAGTAAGCAAGAAACAAAGATAATTCTGTTCAATTTCAAATTCAGTAGCACAAGCATAACCTCTACAGATGTTGAGATAAACAATTGGTGTGAACGAAATAATTTCAGACAAACATCACATAATGTACTGCATATTCAACTCAAAATTTAACTGAAAATGTACTGAAGATTTAACTGAAATCCAGTGCAAATTAGTGAAAAAAATTCAGTACAAACCATACACTCCACAAAATTCAGTAGATGTGCTGCTGTAGAACTGTTCCCGCTCGTGATGTCTTGGAAATTTATTCAGAGGTTTGCCATGTCGTACTCTGATTAATTGAGTTGAGAGAAAATGATGCATAGTCCATGAGTAAATGCCAAGATCCAAGATACTTACATGCATGCCTTCTTGGCTGTAGTTCCTTTTCCTTTCTTTAATTTGTTCAGATTGTAAATAAAGAGAGCATGATTGTAAAAAAAGAATAGGTAGTTATCTGACTGAATCTAAGAATAGGTAGTTAGGTAAAAAAATAGGTAGTTTACTTTAAATGAATCAGTTTACTGAATTAAGTGCCTGGTGTATATGAATTGAAAAATAAATTCAGTTTACTGATTTTGGAGTAAACTGAATTTTATGTGCATAGCAGCCTTTCTTTGCCAACTGAGTGAACTTTGAGATAGTACAAATCTTACTAACATGTCGGATTTGGGTTGCCTATGTGTCCTGGATGTACTAGTAATCATCTTTTTAAAAACTTAACAAAGTTCATGATTCAGAAATTCCAATGGTTCAGAACTTAAGTGATTCACAACATGATTTAGTAACAAGGTTCATAACTTAAATGTTGTCTCCAACTTAAATTCAGTAACAAGGGAGAGGAAAAAACCTTTTGCTGCTGCTGGAGGAGAACGGAGGAGGGCGGTTGCTTGGTTGCAGAACGTGACCACAGTCACGACGTTGGGCGTTGTTTCGTTAGCAGTTCATGGGATCGGATGACCAAGGGTGCACATCATATGCCTGTGAAGATCAGCAAGCAAGTGGTGTGGTCAAACGAATTGGTGATGAAGTAGGGGATACATACAAGTTGCACAAAATGTTCAGAACCAACAACCCAAAGGATACATACAGAACTTTGCAAGTTGCAACTGAAAGGGCCAGGCCACCCAAGCAACTGCAAGTGTTCTGCTGCATCACCGAACAGCAAGACAGTCACCAAATCTCCAGGCCCGTACTGCTGCAACTGCAACTGCAACTTCAATATTTTCAGTTTTACTCAAATTTCAGTCAAACATTACAGTTTGGGGACAACTTGGGGACAGTTTGGATCCTCACCTTTTCTCTGTCGTCGCGGGCAGTGCTGGTTGCTGGGCGGCGAAGGCGGGGATGGTTGCTGCTGCCGACAGGGGAAAGTGGAGAACTTCTGCCGACTCCAGGGAGGTGCGCGGGGGAGCGAGATGGACGAGGTTGGCGGCGAGGTGAAGGAACTGGCGGGGACCGGCTTCGTGGTCTACGACGGCCAGCCGGCGAGGAGGTGGTTGACGACGGGAAGGGCCAGCTCTGGCTCGCCAAGCTCGGGAAAGGCCGCCGCCGCCGGAGAGCAGATCGAAAACAAAAATCGAGCCTTCTCCTTCCCGTGATTCACCATGGGGAACGAATAAGGGAACAAGGAGAGGGAAGCGCGGTGGAGGCGTGGGGCGGGGGGCGGGGGAGCTTCGGCGACGCGCGGTGGAGCCGAGCAGGGGACCTCCGGCGCGGGGGAACCGAGCAAGGGACCTCCGGCGCGCAGGGGAGACGAGCGAGGGAGACGACCAGGGAGTGCGGGTTGTGTCGGGATTCGCTGAGGGGGTTTTCGTAAAAGTGCCACTGCGACATGTTTTTCGGGACGGAGGGAGTATAACTTAAGTTTTTATATCAGATCAAGTGTGAATTTATTTATACCATTGAGGTGCCATGAGGTTGTAGTGCTACAGGATTATCTACTTTCCTTTTCCTCTTTGATTTTGCTTTCTCTAAGCCACCAATAGGTCTACTTGCTCCTTGAGTAGTCTTCTCCTTCAACTTGATACCTTTTGGCTTAGCAAGCCCCTTATTTTGTTTTGAACTTGTAGATGAGTTAATGTTTGGTTCTGTAAATATATATTTAAATAAAATTCAAGTTTGATAACATTATAAAACTGCACACCCATATCAGCGGGTCTACTTGACCCTCGAACAGTCTTCTTTTTAAACTTATTACCTGTTGGATTGGCAAATCCCTCATTTTGTTCTGAACTTGCAGACGAGTTAATGTTTGGGTCTGCAACTGTAAAAGCAACATATTTTAGTTTAATAAGATCATAAAACTAAACTTACAGACCTTGTGCCAAGGGAGTTACATATATCTGGATGTCTGTTTGATCCTCGAGTTGTCTTCTCCTTCACCTTCATTCCTTTTGGCTTGGTAGGCCTCTCATTCTGTTCTGAACTTGTAGTGGTCATATTGTTTGAGTCTGCAACTATAAAATTAAAATTTAAGCTTGATAACAGCATAAAACTGAATGTACATACCTTGTGAACAAACAGAGTTACATGTATCTGGATCAGATCTATGTTTTAGACATTTCTCCGCATCTTCTGCTAATTTCTCTGCATAATTAGCAGCCATCAAGTATGACTCTTCAGACTCTGCGGCTCGAGCAGCTATTTGGTTAAACATTCTGCACAACTCTTTATAGCGTTTTGTCAGTATTGCTTTGCGGTCTTCATGCAGGTTGCTGTTGCTTGTTATATCCAAAACTTTTGCATCAATTGTCCATCTTTTCAAGATGTACTGTTGAGGGATGTGCTTGATATTATTAATGTCAAGTACCTTCAAGGAATGAGAGCAAAGAATTCCAGCAAATTCAAACTTCTTGCAACTACAATTGACCTTTTCTTCTTTCGGAAAAAATTTAACAACATGATCACGCTCTGTACCATGAAATTTTACTTTGTAAACCTTCTCCTCGGTGTCACTGTCATCACAAAGGAATGTGTCATAGTTTAAGGTTCGAAGCACTTGTTCCTGAAACATCTTGAATATTGGTGGTGTATATGTAGTTGATGCTTGCCTTAACATATAGCTTTCTGCCTTCAGCTTAGGAGTACTTTGTGTTGCTTTGAAGTCACATCTCACCTCTTCAAATCTTTTATCTGCAACTAGACATTCGAAATGCTCAAAAAAAGTAAGCATGTCATACTTAGAACTAATGTAACGTTTTAGTTCGTTGTTCACGCTTTCGCTCCTTTGGGTACTGCTCGTGTGTGCAGAGAAAGTATTCCTGCCATACACTAGGGCCCAATGCTCCCTTTTCTCAAATAACCTTTGGAGCCATGCATTGTCCCGGAGTTCATACTTGTCAAGCATTTCAATCCATGCACTTATAAATTCATCTTCCTCCTCAATATCATAGATACAATGCTGAAAATCAGCATTGAACTTCTTGTAATCTGTAACAACTCCACCAAGATCTTTGACAGCATTTTGATTCATATGCCACACGCAAAGTCTATGGTGAGAGTGAGGCAGGACTGAGCGGATCGCCTTAGCCATTGCTGCATCTTCGTCAGTCAGAATTGTATGTGGATGCTTTCCAGACATTACTGTTAAAAATGTTCTAAAAAGCCAAGCAAAACTTTCCGCTGTTTCATCATAGAGAAGTGCAGCACCAAACACAATTGTTTTCTTGTGATTATTCACGCCAACAATTAAACCAAACGGACACCCATCGTCTAGTTTCCTGTATGTGGTGTCAAAGTATATGACATCACCAAATAATGCATAGTCTGAGACCATTTTGGAGTCCGTCCAAAATATATTAGTTATCAAATCATCCTCATCAACTTGAATTGAATAAAAAAAATTGACATCTTCTGAAACCTTCTTCTCCATATATTCTAATACTCCACCCGTGTCACCCACCTTTGCTTTTAGTGTTCTCTTTGAGTACAAACGATTTTTCATGTCAGTACTTATAAAGCCAAGGTTTTCAGGTCCACATGCTTCTTTCGTTATTAGATCAATAGTTGCTTTATTTGAAATGCCCACTGACTTTGCGACCTCGGCATTGGCTAGTTGAGCTTCAGTTACTTTCCTGTGTGATCTTAAGTATTGCGACATGTTTCCAGTAGCAAGACTATGGTTATGGGCTTCTTTAAATTCGTATACATAATAAATCCCGTTATTAAGACTTATCTTCATACGTGCATCACAACCACATCGTGTCTCAGGCCTACTATAACTGAATTTCTCCTCTCTTTTATCTTCCGCACGAACTCCTATTAGTTGAAATACTTTTCTTAGTCGCATCTAAAAATTCAAATGACCAGAGCAAGTTAGAACTAATCCATACCTTGACAAGAACATGTGGATGTCCGTTGTTGTATTGTACTGGAATTTTTTACTTTATGATGATTGCCTCTTCGGATGCTAAAACCCAAGGAATAAGCATACTTGTTATAAAAGGAATATGCTTCTTCTTCAGATAAAAACTGCATGCCAATCTTTGGCACCCTTTTTTCAATCTGCTCTGTTGCATTGCTAGCTGTAGTTTCTTCGACCCCCTGTTTAAATTAGTACTCACTTTAGCAATTGGTTCAAATACAAGGAAAAGGAGAAGAAAACATATCAGTGTTGTAAATCAGCGATAACCTCGCTATGACTATTTATTTCGATGTCACAGTAGAATGGAAAGGAGAGGAATCTGTGTTGTTTTCCCATTCTGAACAAGGTGGTTAATAATTTCAATCTTCTGACTACGCATTCACAACTAATCAGAGGTATGTCTTTACCCCTCGAACCATTACATTTCTCTTGTATGTACATCATCAGTGTCAGTTTTTCATTTATATGTACCCATCAGTAATACAACTATGTATTGTGCGATCTGTGCAAGACATGTTAGCTGGATATTGGCGCACTGGGAGTAAGAAATATACGCATCTGCTATCTAGTTTCATTTTGCTACATGGTCCCACTGACAGCAATCACAAGAACCTGAAAGTCATAGATCTGTTTCATTGCAGGATTGGGACAAGACTGTTGGGTCAGAGAAAAAGGAAGAACGCAATGGAAACAAGATGGCTTACATTTGGGGGATCTGATTCCTCATTGGTTCCGGCAAGAATTGGTGAAGAAGCCATCAAGTTCCTCCAGCAAGTCCCTTTGTTGGATCTGTGTTCGTAGGTAGATTTGATGAAGAAGCGCATAGTTTGGTTTGTTTCGTACTCTATGTGCGGGAAAAGTTCACCGCCAATGCTTTTGGCGGGCAAGACATATTTATTTCCCTCCAAATCTCTGTTCTGTTGCGTTAATTACGTTGCATAGAGAAAGTCTGGAGCGGCCGGTTTTAATTAAGAGACGGAGCGGCCGGTTTTGTTTAATTGCTGGGTTTTTAAGGGAAAAGGAGGGCAGTAGCGTGGGTCGTTGGATGAGCGCCGCGTACAGGGGAGCACCGATGGGAGTATTTTCGCGGAGCAGGCAAGCCCCGTCCCTTCTTTATGTTTGACTAGTTGTATTTAGTTCTCGAGGATAAGAATTAACTCTTTTGTGCTTAGAATAATTATTTCCATGCGATCCAATATGCTCTTGTCCATGTTCAAGTTATTATTATACATGAGTGTTGAGAGGAGACCACGCTCGCATTACCGCCCGTGATTGGTCGTGGAGGAACTACTGTCGTTGCACGGGTCAGGATGTTGAGGTAATTTGGGGCGACAGTACAATCCTCAATTCAGAGTCTTTGCAATTGATAGAGGAGTACAGGTAAACCCACAACTGACTGCGTTCACGGGGAAACCTTTAATTGACCGTATGTGATAACATGCTTGGGGAAGCTACGGTTGGTGGCGTATGTGCATGAAGTCCATGTAAAAGTAGAACATGCTCTGTACCGGGACCGACCACTTATCCAGAAAAACGATTACGATCGAAACCTGAGCTCTCTCGGCGATTTGGGCGTCTCGGTCGTCCGATCAAGTTGCTTGATGGAGTTCTGGCCGTCGGATCGTGCCGCTGGATGTCCTCGTCCGTCCGATCTAATCCCGTCCCCCCGTAGCCACCTGTAGCACTTGCGGTCGTGCCACCGCGCGTAAAACTGGGTTCCCACCGAGGGCATTTTGGTCATTTCACTTTTGGGTATAAGATCTTATCAGCTCCCGTAGAACCCTAGCCGCCTCTCCCTCCCTTCCCACCGCTTTCCCACCTTCGCCTTCGCCCGCCTGCCGCCGCCTCGCCCGGCCGTCCCTTCGCCGCCGCCTCCTCTCCTCCCCCGCGCCCCGCTTCTCCCACCTCGCCGCCGCCTCCTCTCCCCTCCCACGCCCCCTCGCCCTGCTCGTCCAAGCTCAGGGTCGAGGGACGCGCCGGGTCCGGGCGCGGGCTCGATAGTGAGCGCCCGCCCGCCCGCCCGCCGCCTCGCCCGGCCGTCCCTTCGCCGCCGCCTCCTCTCCTCCCCGCCCGCCCTTCTCCTACCTCACCGCCGCCTCCTCTCCCCTCCCACGCCCCCTCGCCCTGCCCGTCCAAGCTCAGGGTCGAGGGACGCGCCGGGTCCGGGCGCGGCGGCTTGATGGTGAGCGCGATGGATCTCGAGCTAGCTCGGGCGTGTGGGCGCGTTGGTGAGTGCGCCAGCGGCCGTGGCGAGCTCGAGCCCGGGATAAACCTAGCGTCATGGTCGCCATGGACGCCGGCGCTGCACCTGCGCCGCCGGTTGGTCCTCCCCAACACCGTCCGGGCCCTCCTGCACTGCATCACTGATGACCCACAAGTATAGGGGATCTATCGTAGTCCTTTCGATAAGTAAGAGTGTCGAACCCAACGAGGAACCGAAGGAAATGATAAGCGGTTTTCAGCAAGGTATTCTCTGCAAGTACTGAAATAAGTGGTAACAGATAGTTTTGTGATAAGGTAAATTGTAACGAGCAACAAGTAACAAAAGTAAATAAGGTGCAGTAAGGTGGCCCAATCCTTTTTGTAGCATAGGACAAGCCGGAACAAACTCTTATAATAGGAAAAGAGCTCCCGAGGACACATGGGAATATCGTCAAGCTAGTTTTCATCATGCTCATATGATTCGCGTTCGGTACTTTGATAATTTGATATGTGGGTGGACCGGTGCTTGGGTGTTGTTCTTACTTGAACAAGCATCCCACTTATGATTAACCTCTATTGCAAGCATCCGCAACTACAACAAAAGTATTAAGATAAACCTAACCATAGCATGAAACATATGGATCCAAATCAGCCCTTACGAAACAACGCATAAACTAGGGTTTAAGCTTCATCACTCTAGCAACCCATAATCTACTTATTACTTCCCAATGCCTTCCTCTAGGCCCAAATAATGGTGAAGGGTTATGTAGTCGACGTTCACATAACACCACTAGAGGTTAGACAACATACATCTTATCAAATTATCGAACGAATACCAAATTCACATGACTACTAATAGCAAGACTTCTCCCTTGTCCTCAGGAACAAACGTAACTACTCACAAAGCATATTTATGTTCATAATCAGAGGGGTAATAATATGCATAAAGGATCTGAACATATGATCTTCCACCAAGTAAACCAACTAGCATCAACTACAAGGAGTAATCAACACTACTAGCAACCTACTAGCACCAATCCCGGACTTGGAGACAAGAATTGGATACAAGAGATGAACTAGGGTTTGGAGATGAGATGGTGCTGGTGAAGATGTTGATGGAGATTGCCCTCTCCCGATGAGAGGAGCGTTGGTGATGATGATGACAATGATTTCCCCCCCGAGGGAAGTGTCCCCGCAGAACAGCTCTGCGGAGCCCTAGATTGGTTCCGCCAAGGTTCAGCCTCGTGGCGGTGAGTCTCGTCGAAAGGTTGCTTATGATTTTTTCTCATCGAAAGACTTCATATGGGAGAAGATGGGCATCGGAGAGCCACCGGGGCCCATGAGGTAGGGGTGCGCCCGGGGAGGCGCCCCCACCCTCGTGAGAAGGTGTGGCCCCGGCCTTCATCTTTGGTGACGATTTTCTTTATTTATTTTAAGATATTCCGTGGAGTTTCAGAACTTTTGGAGTTCTTGAGAATAGGTCTCCAATATTTGCTCCTTTTCCACCGAATTCCAGCTGCCGGCATTCCCCCTCTTCATGGTAAACCTTGTAAAATAAGAGAGAATAGCCATAAGTATTGTGACATAACGTGAAATAACAACCCATAATGCAATAAATATTAACATAAAAGCATGATGCAAAATGGACGTATCAACTCCCCCAAGCTTAGACCTCGCTTGTCCTCAAGCGAAAAGCCGATAACAATAAATATGTCCTCATGTTTAGAGGTAGAGGCGTCAATAAAAATAAAATACGGACATGAAGGCATCATGATTATTTCATAACAGCAACATAAATAGATTTTGTCATATGATTACTCATGTTCAAGTGATGATCTTTTCACAAAGCCATAGTATGAATCAGAAACCTTATTGGGCACTAACAAATTATAACCTCAGTCATTGAAACAATTGCAATTTATCATAACATCGGAAGGAGTCTATGTCAGAGCTTAAAAGCAAGTCCACATACTCAACTATCACTTAGTCCTTCATAAGCTAACACTCACGCAATACTTGTGGTTACGGAGTTTTATCCAGACACAGAGAAAGATAGGGGCTTGTAGTTTTGCCCCACAACCTTTTACCTCGAGGGTAATGTCAACAATAATAATTCATGCTCCCCCACATCCAATTAGATATACATATCATGTTCTTTCCAACATGCTGAGCTTGCCAAAGGATAAAATGAAAAAGGAAAGGTGAAGATCACCGTGACTCTTGCATAAGGTAGAGGATAATAATAAAAGATAGGCCCTTCGCAGAGGGAAGCAGAGGTTGCCATGCGCTTTTATGGTTGGATGCACAAAATCTTAATGCAAAAGAACGTCACTTTATATTGCCCCTTGTATGTGAACCTTTATTATGCAGTCCGTCGCTTTTATTGCGTCCACAACAAGTTCGTACAAAGCTTATTTCTCTGCACTAATAAGTCATGCATATTAAAGAGCAATTTTTATTGCTTGCACCGATGACAACTTACTTGAAGGATCTTACTCAATCCATAGGTAGATATGGTGGACTCTCATGGCTAAACTGGTTTAGGGGTATTTGGAAGCACAAGTAGTATCTCTACTTGGTGCTGAGAATTTGGCTAGCATGAGGGGGAAAGGCAAGCTCAACATGTTAGGAGATCCATGACAATATACTTTATCTCAGACATAAGAAAACATAACTCATTACGTTGTCTTCCTTGTCCAACATCAACTCCTTAGCATGTCATATTTTAATGAGTGTTCCCAATCATAAAAGATGTCAATGATAATATATCTATATGTGAAACCTCTCTCTCCTTATTACTTCCTATTAATTGCAACGATGACCAAAGCTATATTTGCCAACTCCCAACAACTTTTTAATCATCATACTCTTTCTATGTGAAGTCATTACTCTCAATAAGATCAATATGAACTCTTTGTTTCTTTTTATTCTTTTCTTCTTCTTTCTAACCAAGATCACGGCAAAGTAATCAAGCCCTTGACTTAACACTAATCTTTATTATATATATAGCTCGCGGACTCGATTACAAAGAGAAATCATAAAGAAAAACTCAAAACTAGATCATGCCATGACTTTATTCTACTATAACAAGATACTACTAATAGGATCGAACTAAGAAAAATGGTAAAGATAGGAGTTGTGATGGTGATACGATACCGGGGCACCTCCCCCAAGCTTGGCAGTTGCCAAGGGGAGTGCCCATACCCATGTGATTATATCTCCTTCTTTGTTGTTGGCGGTGGAGGTGTTGTTGATGATGCGGGCTTGTCGTCCACCTTCCATGGCATAGGCTCACCATCGTCAGAGGAAGGGGACGACATGATGCCTGGCCTTGACAACCCTGACAGAAAATAGCTCGAAACAAGAACAGGAGATATTTGTGTGATACGGGAGTCAAAACCTTCGGGAGAATATATAATGAATTTTTACCGACCGAAATACGTATCGTGCAAGAAAACGGAGTCCGGAGGGCACACGAGGTGCTCATGAGGTAGGGGGCGCGCCCAGGGGGGTAGGGCGCGCCCTCCACCCTCGTGGAGGCCTCGTGTCCTCCCCGGACTGCTACTTATTTTTCTATTTTTCTAAATATTCCAAAACGGAGAAATATTGCTTTAAAAATTGTTTTGGAGTCGGTTTACTTACCGTACCACATACCTATTCCTTTTTGGAGTCTGAAACGTTCCGGAAAGTGTCCCTTATGTATTCCTCCGGGGTTACGGTTTCAATAACATTGGTTTCAACATTTATAGGATTACCTGAGATATAGTGTTTGATTCTTTGACCGTTTACCACCTTGGTTTGTGCCTTGAAATTGTTGATTTTATGGCACCGAACGATAGACCTCCTCGATAATGTAGGGACCTTCCCATTTAGAGAGAAGTTTTCCTGCAAAAAATCTTAAACGAGAGTTGTATAGCAATACATAATCACCTACATTAAACTCACGCTTTTGTATCCTTTTGTCATGCCATCTTCTAACTTTTTCTTTAAACAACTTGGCATTTTCATAGGCTTGGGTTCTCCATTCATCAAGTGAGCTAATATCAAATAACCTCTTCTCACCGATAAGTTTGAAATCATAGTTAATCTCTTTAATAGCCCAATATGCCTTATGTTCTAGTTTGAGAGGTAAGTGACATGCTTTTCCATAAACCATTTTATACGGAGACATACCCATAGGATTTTTATATGCAGTTCTATAGGCCCATAACGCATCATCAAGTTTCTTGGACCAATTCTTTCTAGACCTATTGACAGTCTTTTGAAAAATTAATTTGAGCTCTCTATTACTCAATTCTACTTGACCACTAGACTGCGGGTGATAAGGAGATGCAATTCTATGATTAACGTCATATTTAGCAAGCATTTTACGGAAAGCACCATGAATAAAGTGTGAACCACCATCAGTCATTAAATATCTAGGGACTCCAAACCTTGAAAAAATAACTTCCTTAAGCATTTTAATAGAAGTGTTATGATCAACACTACTAGTTGGAATAGCTTCTACCCACTTAGTAACGTAATCAACAGCAACTAAAATATGAGTGTATCCATTAGAAGCAGGAAAAGGTCCCATATAATCAAAACCCCAAACATCAAATGGTTCAATAACAAGTGAATAATTCATAGGCATTTCTTGACATTTACTAATATTACCAATTCTTTGACATTCATCACAAGACAAAACAAACTTACGGGCATCCTTGAAGAGAGTGGGCCAATAGAACCCGGATTGTAATACCTTATGTGCAGTTCTATCTCCAGCGTGGTGTCCTCCATAAGCTTCGGAGTGACACTTGCGTAGGATCTGTTCCTGTTCATGCTCAGGTGCACAACGTCTAATAAGACCATCTACTCCTTCTTTATAAAGATGTGGATCATCCCAAAATTAATGTCTCAAATCATAAAAGAACTTTTTATTTTGTTGGTATGTGAAGCTAGGTGGTATAAATTTAGCAACAATATAATTAGCATAATCAGCATACCATGGAGTGCTACGAGAAGTGCTTATGACATTTAATTGTTCATCAGGAAAGCTATCATCAATAGGTAGTGGGTCATCAAGAACATTCTCTAACCTAGATAAGTTATCTGCAACGGGGTTCTCAGCTCCTTTTCTATCAACAATATGCAAATCAAACTCTTGCAGCAAGAGAACCCATCTAATAAGTCTAGGTTTAGCATCTTTCTTTTCCATAAGATATTTAATAGCAGCATGATCGGTGTGAATAGTTACTTTAGAATCAACAATATAGGGTCCGAATTTATCACAAGCAAATACAACCGCTAAAAGTTCCTTTTCGGTAGTAGCATAATTTCTTTGAGCATTGTCTAGAGTCTTACTAGCATAATGGATAACATTTAATTTCTTATCGACTCTTTGCCCTAGAACAGCACCTACAGCATAATCACTAGCATCACACGTAATTTCAAAGGGTAAATTCCAATCAGGTGGCTGAACAATAGGTGCAGAGACTAATGCTTTCTTAAGTATTTCAAATGCTTCTACACAATCATCATCAAAGACAAATGGTACATCTTTTTGTAATAAATTAGTCGAGGCGAGAAATTTTGAGAAGTCCTTAATGAACCTCCTATAAAATCCGGCGTGACCAAGGAAACTTCTTATACCTTTGATGTCCTTGGGACATGGCATCTTTTCAATAGCATCAACCTTGGCTTTATCAACTTCAATACCTCTTTCGAAACTTTGTGCCCCAAGACAATACCTTCATTAACCATAAAGTGGCACTTTTCCCAATTCAAGACAAGATTAGTTTCTTCACATCTCTGCAAAACTCGATCAAGATTTCTCAAGCAATCATCAAAAGAGGAACCATAGATGGAAAAGTCGTCCATGAAAACCTCACAAATCTTTTCACAAAAATCAGAGAATATAGCCATCATGCATCTTTGAAAAGTAGCAGGTGCATTACATAAACCAAAAGGCATACGTCTATAAGCAAAGGTACCAAAAGGGCAAGTAAAAGTAGTCTTTGATTGATCTTTAGCCGACACAGGTATTTGAGAGAAACCAGAATAACCATCTAGAAAGCAATAATGTGTATGTTTGCATAATCTTTCTAGCATTTGATCAATAAAAGGTAAGGGGTAATGATCTTTCTTAGTAGCTTTATTTAATTTGCGGAAATCAATTACCATCCTATAACCTGTGATAATTCTTTGCGGAATCAATTCATCTTTATCATTAGGGACAACAGTAATACCCCCCTTCTTAGGGACACAATGGACAGGACTTACCCACTGACTATCAGCAACGGGATAAATTATACCTGCCTCCAGAAGCTTGAGTATTTCTTTTCTTACCACTTCTTTCATTTTGGGATTCAAACGTTGTTGAGGATCACGAACTGGTTTAGCATCCGCTTCCAAATTTATTTTATGTTGACATAGAGTGGGACTAATGCCCTTAAGATCATCAAGAGTATATCCAATAGCTGCACGGTGCTTCTTCAGAGTTTTCAATAATCTTTCTTCTTCATGCTCTGAAAGGTTAGCACTAATAATAACAGGATATATTTTCTTTTCATCAAGATAAGCATATTTAAGATTATCAGGCAACGGTTTAAGCTCAAACACGGGATCACCCTTGGGTGGAGGAGGATCCCCTAAGATTTCAATAGGCAAATTGTGTTGCAGGATAGGTTCCTGTTTAAAGAATACTTCATCTATTTCCCTTCTTTCATTCATGAACATCTCATTTTCATGGTCTAGCAAATAGTGTTCCAAAGGATCACTAGGAGGCACGACAATAGAAGCAAGACCAATAATTTCATCCTTACTAGGCAATTCTTCCTCACGATGTTGTTTACTAAATTTAGAGAAATTAAACTCATGAACCATATCATCCAAGCCAACAGTAACAACATTCTTTTTGCAGTCTATCGTAGCATTAACAGTATTCAAGAAGGGTCCACCAAAAATAATGGGACAAAAGCTATCTTGTGGAGAACCCAGAACAAGAAAATCAGCGGGATATTTGGTTTTCCCACACAAGACTTCAACATCTCTAACAATTCCCATTGCAGATATAGTATCTCTATTGGCAAGTTTAATTATAACATCAATATCTTCTAACTCAGCAGGTGCGATATCATGCATAATTTCTTTATACAAGTCAATGGGTATAACACTAGCAGTTGCACCCATATCACATAAGCCATGATAACAATGATATCCTATTTTAACAGAAATAATAGGCACGCCTACCACATGTCTATGTTTATCTCTATCACAGGGTTTAGCAATTCTAGCAGTTTCACCAGAGAATTCAATGACATGCCCATCAATATTATCAGACAAGAGATCTTTAACAATAGCAATATTAGGTTCTACTTTGACTTTCTCAGGAGGTGTAAAAGTTCTAGTATTGCTTTTACGAACAACAGTTGAAGCTTTAGCATGATCCTTTACTCTAGCAGGGAAAGGTGGTTTCTCAACATAAGAGGTGGGAACAATAGGATCATTATAAGTGATGGTCTTTTCTTCAACTTTAATAGGTGCAGCTACTTTTACTTCTATGGGAGGATGATATTTAAACCACTTCTCCTTGGGGAGATCAACATAAGTAGCAAAAGATTCACGAGAAAAGCTACTATCTCGAGTCAAGTCCATATTTAGTGCTAAATTTACGGAAAATATCGGTATCCATAAAAGATTTAACACAATCAAACTTAGGTGTCATACCTGACTCCTTACCTTCATCGAGGTCCCAATCTTCAGAGTTGCGTTTAATTCTATCCAATAAATTCCATCTGAATTCAATAGTCTTCATCATAAAAGAGCCAGCACAAGAAGTATCGAGCATGTTTGATTATTATGAGAAAGCCGAGCATAAAAATTCTGGAGAATTGTCAATTTTGAGAGCACATGATTGGGGCATGAATATAACATTGATTTAAGCCTCCCCCAAGTTTGAGCGATGCTTTCTCCTTCGCGAGGCCAAAAATTATATATATAATTGCGATCACGATGAACAAGATGCATAGGGTAATACTTTTGATGAAATTCCAATTTCACTCTTTTATAGTTCCATGATCTCGTATCATCACATAGCCTATACCATGTCGATGTGTATCCCTCCAAAGATAAAGGGAAAGCCTTCTTCTTAACAACATCATCGGGTATACCTGCAAGCTTAAATAATCCAAAAATATCATCCAAATAGCATAGATGCTCGTCGGGATGCTTTGTCCCATCTCCTGTAAAAGTATTAGCCAGCAGTTTTTCCATAATACCCGAAGGAAATTCAAAAGGAGTTTCATTTTCAATAGGTTCAGTAGGCTGAGGAGCAACTCTTTGCTCTACTGGACGGGATGAAGATACCCCGAACAAGCCCCTCAGAGATTCACTTTCCATAGTAACAAGTGACAGAAAATTTCAGCACACTATATAAATTTTTCCTTACCAAATTCCACTTACCAAAGGCGCTACACTCCCTGGCAACGGCGCCAGAAAAGAGTCTTGATGACCCACAAGTATAGGGGATCTATCATAGTCCTTTCGATAAGTAAGAGTGTCGAACCCAACGAGGAGCAGAAGGAAATGATAAGCGGCTTTCAGCAAGGTATTCTCTGCAAGTACTGAAATAAGTGGTAACAGATAGTTTTGTGATAAGGTAAATTGTAACGAGCAACAAGTAACAAAAGTAAATAAGGTGCAGCAAGGTGGCCCAATCCTTTTTGTAGCAAAGGACAAGACGGAACAAACTCTTATAATAGGAAAAGAGCTCCCGAGGACACATGGGAATATCGTCAAGCTAGTTTTCATCACGCTCATATGATTCGCGTTCGGTACTTTGATAATTTGATATGTGGGTGGACCGGTGCTTGGGTGCTGTTCTTACTTGAACAAGCATCCCACTTATGATTAACCTCTATTGCAAGCATCCGTAACTACAACAAAAGTATTAAGGTAAACCTAACCATAGCATGAAACATATGGATCCAAATCAGCCCCTTACGAAGCAACGCATAAACTAGGGTTTAAGCTTCTGTCACTCTAGCAACCCATAATCTACTTATTACTTCCCAATGCCTTCCTCTAGGCCCAAATAATGGTGAAGGGTTATGTAGTCGACGTTCACATAACACCACTAGAGGTTAGACAACATACATCTTATCAAAATATCGAACGAATACCAAATTCACATGACTACTAATAGCAAGACTTCTCCCTTGTCCTCAGGAACAAACGTAACTACTCACAAAGCATATTCATGTTCATAATCAGAGGGGTAATAATATGCATAAAGGATCTGAACATATGATCTTCCACCAAGTAAACCAACTAGCATCAACTACAAGGAGTAATCAACACTACTAGCAACCTACTAGCACCAATCCCGGACATGGAGACAAGAATTGGATACAAGAGATGAACTAGGGTTTGGAGATGAGATAGTGCTGGTGAAGATGTTGATGGAGATTGCCCTCTCCCGATGAGAGGAGCATTGGTGATGATGATGACGATGATTTCCCCCTCCGGAGGAAGTGTCCCCGCAGCGAACAGCTCTGCCGGAGCCCTAGATTGGTTCCGCCAAGGTTCCGCCTCGTGGCGGTGGAGTCTCGTCCCGAAAGGTTGCTTATGGTTTTTTTCTCATCGAAAGACTTCATATGGGAGAAGATGGGCATCAGAGAGCCACCAGGGGGCCCAGGAGGTAGGGGGCACGCCCAGGGGGGAGGGGCGCGCCCCCCACCCTCGTGAGCAGGGTGTGGCCCCCCTGGCCTTCATCTTTGGCGACGATTTTTCTTTATTTATTTTAAGATATTCCGTGGAGTTTCAGGACTTTTGGAGTTGCACAGAATAGGTCTTCAATATTTGCTCCTTTTCCAGCCAGAATTCCAGCTGCCGGCATTCCCCCTCTTCATGGTAAATCTTGTAAAATAAGAGAGAATAGCCATAAGTATTGTGACACAACGTGAAATAACAGCCCATAATGCAATAAATATTAACATAAAAGCATGATGCAAAATGGACGTATCAATCACCCTCCTACCGTGCCTACTAGACCTACAGGTCCCTCTCCCCCCTTGTCCTCCCTAAAGCTAGAGATTTCAGGTCGCTTGGGCGTGGAATAGAAAACCCGTTGGGTTTGTTTTTGTGTTCATGGAGAGGCAGATCTGGCTTTACTTTTGTCTTCTCATGTGTGATGTTCTTCAATTTTGCAGCAAGTGCTCATGTATCAAATTCCAGTTGTTTATATTTTGTAGGGAATAAATAGAGTCTTTGCAATCTTTTACATGATGTCGTTCATCGATTCAGATCCATTGTGCCATTGGAATGATTTGGATTCTGCTGTTGTCACCAGCCCGAGGTTCTGATCCTAGACCATGCCTACTTGGCCAGAAGCTATGTCAGACCAACCTCATTTAGGAGAAGAAGACTCTAGAAGGCAAGCAAGCAAAAACTCGCACCACAGCATGCTCGCCGCCGTCCTCGGCAGGTGAGCCATGAGTCTTCTTCCTCTTCTTCTTAGTCCATCCATGGTCGCTTATTACTTTGGTGAATGCCTCACACACTCAAGAGCTGCGTACGTGTGTTGGCCGTGTGATTTCGCAGTATACTGGCGGCCGAGGAGGACATCCTCTACAGCTACAGGCATGACTTATCCGGCTTCGCGGCCATGCTCACCAACGCACAGGCGGCGCCACTCTCACGTGAGTGTCCGGGCCTGCACATCAGCTCCAGGGCCGATTGTTGTTTTCCTAAGCTTTTGTCATCAAAAAAATAGAATCTTGTTTCCATTTGGCCTGCTTCACTTGTTCTCATGTTCAGTTTTAATGGTTATATTTTTTGGCTGAAGCTTGGAAACAAGATTCTGTGCCGTGTACTTTGATTATTATGCATATTTACATACTCATGCTCATGGTCCATTGACCAACGCATGCGATTTACTATGTGATGATTCTCATGCATATTTACATATTGTACTAAATCCAAATACACATACTATATATATATATATATGTGTGTGTGTGTGTGTGTGTGTGTGTGTGTGTGTGTGTGTGTGTGTGTGTGTGTGCGTTTTATCTAATATAGTTCACCATGTACTAAATCCAGGTTCCTCTATCTCGCATGCACTCATACGCACACAGTACTGATCCCCCTTTTCTGTTTTTGCATAGAGCAGAAAAACGACGTCCTCAATGCAGTGAGAGCTTGGTGTCACATCCAACGGTTGGTGGTGCTAATGTGAGGTTTACAATGTCTCCCTCACTCTATATACAATATCTTTTCTCGTCCCAGTCCCCTTTTTGTTAGTTCATCCATGACATGATCACTAAGGTTATTCTTGGTTTTGTAGTTGTGGATTGCCATGGAGAATAATTGCCCTGATTAATTAGTATTCATATGTATTATCCCAGACCTCAGATAAATTAGACATGGCATATTGGATAGTCTTTTCTGATAAATACTAATAACAGGTCCGATCACAACTACAATTTGTTATGCTCTAAATACCGGTACATATTATTATGTCTACTATTTCCTTCAATAATGATTAATGAGATAATGCAACAATCTTTGTTTTTGTTTTCGCCATCGTTTTTTAGTCTCAAATTTTTATGTTTCTACAGTTCTGTCATGCATTATTATTTGTACACTTGCACACTAACTTGGTATTTGCCTACTGGTTTAGGCGGTAAATTTTCTACTAAATCTCTCTTGGCGCGAGATGTTTGATGCCTTGCCTCTTTGAAATAAAACTAATATGTCATGGTAGAATGTATGTGTTATTTCTTAGGATTCATGGGAGTATTTAGGGTTTAACTAGATTCTCATATGTTGTATAAAATTGTTGATCAAATCTTGGTGCTCTCTTTCTTCTATCTGGTAATGTGAAAATAGGAATTGATAACTCAGTGTGCCTTGCAGGAGACAACCGCGGCTATGAAAAGGAGGGCATGTTGAAGCAGCACCAGTGGTGTGGGCGTGTCGCTGCGCCCCTCGGCATCAAGAAGATGTCGCTCACGAGTCATCTCTGTACCACCTCCATGAAGGAAATATGCCCTAAAGGCAATAATAAAGTTATTATTTATTTCCTTATTTCATGATAAATGTTTATTATTCATGCTAGAATTGTATTAACCGGAAACATAATACATGTGTGAATACATAGGCAAACATAGTGTCACTAGTATGCCTCTACTTGACTAGCTCATTGATCAAAGATGGTTATGTTTCCTAACCATAGACAGAGAGTTGTTATTTGATTAATGGGATCACATCATTAGGAGAATGATGTGATTGACTTGACCCATTCCGTTAGCTTAGCACTCGATCGTTTAGTATGTTACTATTGCTTTCTTCATGACTTATACATGTTCCTATGACTATGAGATTATGCAACTCCGTTTACGGAGGAACACTTTGTGTGCTACCAAACGTCACAACGAATCGGGTGATTATAAAGGAGCTCTACAGGTGTCTCCAAAGGTACATGTTGGGTTGGCGTATTTCGAGATTAGGATTTGTCACTCCGAATGTCGGAGAGGTATCTCTGGGCCCTCTCGGTAATGCACATCACTTAAGCCTTGCAAGCATTGCAACTAATGAGTTAGTTGCGAGATGATGTATTACGGAACGAGTAAAGAGACTTGCCGGTAACGAGATTGAACTAGGTATTAAGATACCGACGATCGAATCTCGGGCAAGTAACATACCGATGACAAAGGGAACAACGTATGATGTTATGCGGTCTGACCGATAAAGATCTTTATAGAATATGTAGGAGCCAATATGAGCATCCAGGTTCCGCTATTGGTTATTGACCGGAGACGTGTCTCGGTCATGTCTATATTGTTCTCGAACCCGTAGGGTCCGCACGCTTAAGGTTTCGATGACATTTATATTATGAGTTTATGGGTTTTGATGTACCGAAGGATTTCGGAGTCCCGTATGAGATCGGGGACATGACGAGGAGTCTCGAAATGGTCGAGACGTAAAGATCGATATATTGGACGACTATATTCGGACATTGGAAAGGTTCCAAGTGGTTCGAGTATTTTTCGGAGTACCGGGGAGTTACGGGAATACGGGGGAAGAAGTATATGTGCCTTATTGGGCTTTAGGGGAGAGGGAGAGGCAGGCCGCGCCCCCCCCCATTGACTAGTCCGAATTGGACTAGGAGGAGGGGCGGCGCCCCCTCCTTCCTTCTCTTCCCTCTTCCCCTTCCTTGTCTCCTACTCCTACTACTTGGAAGGACTCCTAGTTGGACTAGGAAAGGGGGAATCCTACTCCAGGTGGGAGTAGGACTCCCCTAGGGCGCGCCATAGAGAGGGCCGGCCCTCTCCCTCCTCCACTCCTTTATATACGGGGGCAGGAGGCACCCCATAGACACAAGTTGATCTTCGTGATCGTTCCTTACCCGTGTGCGGTGCCCCCTCCACCATATTCCACCTCGGTCATATCGTCATGGAGTTTAGGCGAAGCCTGCGTCGGTAGAACATCATCATCGTCCTGCACGCCGTCGTCTGACGGAACTCATCCCGACACTTTGCTGGATCGAGTCCGGGATCGTCATCGAGCTGAATGTGTGCTGAACTCAGAGGTGCGTCGTTCGGTACTTGGATCGGTCGGATCGTGAAGACGTTCGACTACATCAACCGCATTGTCATAACGCTTCCGCTATCGGTCTACGAGGGTACGTGGACAACACTCTCCCCTCTCGTTGCTATGCATCACCATGATCTTGCGTGTGCGTAGAATTTTTTTTGAAATTACTACGTTCCCCAACAGTGGTATCAGAGCCTGGTTTTATGCGTAGATGTTATATGCACGAGTAGAACATAAGTGAGTTGTGGGCGATACAAGTCATACTGCTTACCAGCATGTCATACTTTGGTTCGGCGGTATTGTTGGATGAAACGGCCCGGACCGACATTACGCGTACGCTTACGCGAGACTGGTTCTATCGACGTGCTTTGCACACAGGTGGCTAGCGGGTGTCTGTTTCTTCAACTTTAGTTGAACCGAAAGTGGCTACACCCGGTCCTTGCGAAGGTTAAAACAACACTAACTTGACTCGTTGTGTTTTTGATGCGTAGGTAAGAACGGTTCTTGCTCAGCCCGTAGCAGCCACGTAAAATTTGCAACAATAAAGTAGAGGATGTCTAACTTGTTTTTGCAGGGCATGTTGTGATGTGATATGGTCAAGACGTGATGCTATATTTTATTGTATGAGATGATCATGTTTTGTAACCGAAGTTATCGGCAACTGGCAGGAGCCATATGGTTGTCGCTTTATTGTATGAAATGCAAATGCCCTGTAATTGCTTTACTTTATCACTAAGCGGTAGCGATAGTCGTAGAAGCAATAGATGGCGTAACGACAACGATACTACGATGGAGATCAAGGTGTCGCGCCGGTGACGATGGTGATCACGACGGTGCTTCGGAGATGGAGATCACAAGCACAAGATGATGATGGCCATATCATATCATTTATATTGATTGCATGTGATGTTTATCCTTTATGCATCTTATCTTGCTTTGATTAACGGTAGCATTTTAAGATGATCTCTCACTAAAAATTATCAAGAAGTGTTCTCCCTGAGTATGCACCGTTGCGAAAGTTCTTCGTCTTTGAGACACCACGTGATGATCGGGTGTGATAGGCTCTACGTTCAAATACAATGGGTGCAAAACAGTTGCACACGCGGAATACTCAGGTTAAACTTGACGAGCCTAGCATATAACAGATATGGCCTCGGAACACGGAGACCGAAAGGTCGAGCGTGAATCATATAGTAGATATGATCAACATATTGATGTTCACCGTTCAAACTACTCCATCTCACGTGATGATCGGACATGGTTTAGTTGATATGGATCACGTGATCACTTAGAGGATTAGAGGGATATCTATCTAAGTGGGAGTTCTTAAGTAATATGATTTATTGAACTTTAATTTATCATGAACTTAGTCCTGGTAGTATTAGCATAGCATATCTATGTTGTAGATCAATAGCTCGCGTTGTTGCTTTCATATGTTTATTTTGATATGTTCCTAGAGAAAACTGTGTTGAAAGATGTTAGTAGCAATGATGCGGATTGGATCCGTGATCTGAGGTTTATCCTCATTGCTGCACAGAAGAATTATGTCCTTAATGCACCGCTAGGTTACAGACCTATTGCAGGAGCAGATGCAGACGTTATGAACGTTTGGCTAGCTCAATATGATGACTACTTGATAGTTTAGTGCACCATGCTTAACGACTTAGAATCGGGACTTCAAAGACGTTTTGAACGTCATGGACCATATGAGATGTTCCAGGAATTGAAGTTAATATTTCAAGCAAATACCCGAGTTGAGAGATATGAAGTCTCCAACAAGTTCTATAGCTAAAAGATGGAGAAGAATCGCTCAACTAGTGTGCATGTGCTCAGATTGTCTGGGTACTTCAATCGCTTGAATCAAGTAGGAGTTAATCTTCCAGATAAGATAGTGATTGACAGAATTCCCTAGTCACCATCACTAAGTTACTAGAACTTCGTGATGAACTATAGTATGCAAGGGATGACGAAAACGATTCCCGAGCTCTTCGTGATGTTGAAATCGATGAAGGTAGAAATCAAGAAAGAGCATCAAGTGTTGATTGACAAGACCGCTAGTTTCAAGAGAAGGGCAAAGGGAAAGAAAGGGAACTTCAAGTGGAAAGACAAGTAAGTTGTCTAAAATTATTTCAAACCTAAGAACTTGGGGTTGCTTAGAGTTAGATATTTTTGTAAAAGGTTGTTGTGCTGCTATACTACTCACGAGTCACAAATGGTCGACATATATTTTCATGGATCTTATCGAGGTAACTGCTACAATACTGACTCTAATTAGCATTACTACTCCCTCTGTTCACTTTTATAAAACCTTGAAAATATTTCAGACAATGTACAAAACAGCCCATTTTGAGTTGTCTGAAATGACTTACAGAAGTGAACGGAGGGAGTAGCATATTTATCATTTCCTTCACTGTTAAAAATATATGTAATGCTCACTCTGTGTGTGTGTGTGTTCTGATCCATTTTCTACACCTTGAGATACAGATCAGCATGCGTGTGTGCTGCGCTTTGGGGGGACAACAAAGGAGGTCGCCTTGAAATTATGAAAGAGCAAGGGAGGCCGGAAGAGTGCATCGCTACATTGCTGCTGGCCTATTTCTCCTTACTGCTGCCGACTCGCCTTCGTGCGGCGCTATTTCCATAGGTATAAGAGTTTCAGTAGTTTCAGCTCCTGCAAGTCATCATTTTGGTAATGTGAGAGAGTCAAGAGAAAATTGAAGCATCAAATTAATAATGAAGTGTTTTTTATGAGAACTACAACCTTTGTGCTGTTGACTGTCATGTGACGTCGTAGTTTCAGTAGTTCCAATATTTTCTTTGCATGTTAAATGAACTCTTGCACCATTGTTCAATAGATTGTTCTTCGCATGTTAAACTGAACTCTTACACCATTGCTATCGATATTCTTTTGTGGGTTAGCTGATGCCTTGCAGCGGCTGACTTGCATAGGTGCTACTAATGTTTTTTTGCTTTTCTATCTATAGATAGTTAGTTCCTTCAGGGAAAATTTTGAACTTCCCGTCACCATGGATCTGTGGCCATCTACTTTAGCTGTTATGTGATGATCTGATTTACTTGGCATATTAGGAGTTGATGATTTAGATCTGGAAGGAAATGTAACTTTGACATTGTATATTGCAAACTTTATCCTAATAAATATTTATAATCAGGTTTGATCGATTGAGACATGCTTCTAAGACAAGTACAGTAGTAGTTACATTAGCAATATGAATGTATCTTTGACTTGAAACTCTGGATCTTTTCTAAAGATGAATCGACGGTATTGCAATTTATCTCTGCCTTTTTTCAACGGATGCATGTCCATCCCCTGTTTATCAATTGTGCGTTTCCTTACTTAATCAAGAAACATCTTAATTTCATGGCGGGTTTGTTGAAGAATATTTGAAAAAGAAATGTTTCCTTCTTTTGAATAATCTGGTTCCCTTTTGCTAGATCAAGAAACATCTTAATTTCTTAGCCGTTGTTCTCCCCGTCGAGCTTGGCCCTTGCCATCACTGGGAGCAGACTGGGCTCAAACTTGAATTGCTCTGTTTCCGGATTTAAACCTTCTTCAGTTAGGAAATCACAAATATCTTGCACGCATAGAAAGAAACTTGGATGTTCTTGATCACACAAAGGTGTTTTTTCACATGTAGGTGCCTTCTTTTAATCTATGCATGGCCCAGGTTTCTGTGATGTGCAGTTTGGCCCATGAGCTTGCGGATACGTGCTTTCTTGACCTTGCGACACACCGTCCTCCTCCGCCGGCCGCCTAACAGGTCCATCCTTCTTCGTACTCTAGCAGCAGAAACTAAAGCAGCTAGGGTTCACCACCGTATTGCCCATTATCTTTATTTTTTCTGCCCTCTTCCACCAACAATTAACTTGCAATAATGTAGTTCTAATCTTTTTTTTGTACAGTGTTTCTTAATCCTGGTTCGCTTCAATTGATTGATTCAGGCAGATCATGGAGGCTGGTTCTCACATTTCTGTTTGGGGAATTCTTCAATTGAGAAATTGAAATGACTACTGGTTAGGTAATTAGTTCACTGAAAGGAGTGTCATACCTCATCTCTTCATGCAAATATAGTACATCAAATTGTCTATTTGTTTTGTGTGCTCCTTGGAGATGTTAACTTAACTTCAAAATAAATCAGTTGTTTGTTTGTCTAAGATTATTTTAGACCCGAGAACTTGGGTCTGTTTAGAGTTACATATGTTGTAGAAGGTTGTCGTTCTGCTATACTACCAATAGGTCACAAATGGTTGTTAGATATTTAGATGGATATGTTGAGTTAACCACGGTATTTATCATTTCTTTAACTGTTAATATTATACGTAGTGCTCACTCTGCCTTTCTAGGCACCTCAAGTCACTTTGATACTATCATCATTCAAAATATGTGCAAACAAGCCCATTGGTGCTCGACATGGATACGTACTTTCTCGACCTCACGTATATGCTAACGTAATCCGCCGGCCGCCTATAGGTCTGTGTGTGTCTGTGCGCGCGTGCGCGCCTATGCCATTAAAAGCAGGCGGAGGTGCAGCAATGGAGGATCCAACCATCGGTGGAGATTGATATAAGGCTAAGTAACTAATTTTTTTCTTTTGCTATCCTGAATTTCTATGCGGCACATTGTGTGTGTGTGTGGAATTGCTGTGACATGCTTTTTTTCAATTATACTCACATTCCTTGCTTTAGTGGATTATTCTATGCTTGCCCTGTTAACCATCTTCTTCATTTATAAAGAACCTTCTGTGTTTCATGATATTTCATAGGATCCTCATTTTAATATTTTTAGTGAGAGCCTCTTAAACTATCTGGTTAGAAGATAGGTGGAATAAATACATGGTAGTTAAATCTGAAGCATATACATATTATTTTGAGGAAGAGTTCAGTCCGTATACCTGCATTGTTGCTACTTGAATTTTATTTTCTCGGTTGTATGGAAGTATTAGTTCTTTTCAAGTCAATATGTTGATTGACAGAGTAACTAGAAGATCCACTTGTTGGGATGGTGCAAGTTTAACTTTGTTGTTTACTAAGTACTAAAATGAAATAATGCACGTGATGGCAGGATACATGCAAAAATAATAATTTGTGGTATTAATCGCCAGCAAATAATTTGTGGTATTAATCGCCAGCAAATAATGGCGAGATCCCATATATATATATATATATATATATATATATATATATATATATATATATATATATATATATATATATATATATATATATATATATATATATATATATATATATATATATATATATATAGTGATCCTATTCATCACCCAGGGTGCAGAATAAGTTATTCTTCACCCGAGGTAATCTTATGATCATTTCATAATTAAATTACATTTGGAATTCAAATAGTTACATTCCTATTGATTCATTACGTAAAATTTGGCATAAGAAAAGAAAAATATAGGTCATAAGACAAGAAAATTTGCAGTTTATGTGTATTTTACACTATGTTTTTACGTTTGTAATTTTACATGACATAAAATATTTTTTACGACGATTATATATTTTCTTACGGTCTCTTTTTACGTCGGAAATAAGAAAAAACTTACGGAACGTAAAATTACGGTGTATTGATGGTAAAATAGAGGGGGTGAAGAATAACTATTCCTCACCCAGGGTGACGAATAGTTATATATCGCAGTCTCTATCTTATTCTATGTCACCTCTGGTACTACATTGTGATTCTTACAAGGAATTACTTCCTCCTCTTTTCCCCTGTTTTTTTTTTTGCATGGATATTGTAACTGTTGGGGAACGTAGTAATTTCAAAAAATTTCCTACGCACACGCAAGACCATGGTGATGGCATAGCAACGAAAGGGGAGAGTATCCGTCCACGTACCCTCGTAGACCGAAAGCGGAAGCGTTATAACAACGCGGTTGATGTAGTCGTACGTCTTCACGATCCGACCGATCCAAGCACCGAACGTACGGCACCTCCGAGTTCTGCACACGTTCAGCTCGATGACGATCCCGGACTCCGATCCAGCAAAGTGTCGGGATGAGTTCCGTCAACCTGACGGCGTGGTGGCGATGATGATGCTCCACCGACGCAGGGCTTCGCCTAAGCTCGCGACGATATGACTTCTCCGCGCGAGGCTTCGCCTTAAGCTCCGCGACGATATGACCAAGTGGAATATGGTGGAGGGGGCACCGCACGCTAAGGAACGATCCGTAGATCAACTTGTGTGTCATGGGGTGCCCCCTGCCCCGTATATAAAGGAGCAAGGGAGGAGGTGGCGGCCTAGGAGGAGGCGCAAGGGGGAGTCCTACTCCCACGGGAGTAGGACTCCTCCTTTCCTAGTAGGAGTAGGAGATAAGGAAGGGGTGCGGCCCTCCCCTAGTCCACCCGGACTAGGCCTTGGGGCGCGCGCCTGCCCTAGGCAGCCCTCTCTCTTTTCCGCAGGGCCCAATAAGGCCCAATACTTCTCCCGGCGAATTCCGTAACTCTCCGTACTCGAAAAATACCGAATCATTCGAACCTTTCCGAACTCGAATATAGTCGTCCAATATATCGATCTTTACGTCTCGACCATTTCGAGACTCCTCGTCATGTCCCCGATCTCATCCGGGACTCCGAACTCCTTCGGTACATCAAAACTCATAAACTCATAATATAACCGCCATCGAAACCTTAAGCGTGCGGACCCTACGGGTTCGAGAACTATGTAGACATGACCTAGAACCATTCTCGGTCAATAACCAATAGCGGAACCTGGATGCCCATATTGGTTCCTACATATTCTACGAAGATCTTTATCGGTCAAACCGCATAACTACATACGTTGTTCCCTTTGTCATCGGTATGTTACTTTACCCGAGATTCGATCGTCGGTATCCAATACCTAGTTCAATCTCGTTACGTAAGTCTCTTTACTCGTTCCGTAATACATCATCTCACAACTAACTTATTAGTTGCAATGCTTGCAAGGCTTATGTGATGTGTATTACCGAGAAGGCCTAGAGATACCTCTCCAACAATCGGAGTGACAAAACCTAATCTCAAATCGCCAACCCAACATGTACCTTTGGAGACACCTGTAGTACTCATTTATAATCACCCAGTTCGTTGTGACGTTTGGTAGTACCAAAGTGTTCCTCCGTAAACGGAGTTGCATAATCTCATAGTTACAGGAACATGTATAAGTCATGAAGAAAGCAATAGCAACATACTAAATGATCAAGTGCTAGGCTAACGGAATGGGTCATGTCAATCAGATCATTCTCCTAATGATGTGATCCCGTTAATCAAATGACAACTCATGTCTATGGTTAGGAAACATAACCATCTTTGATTAACGAGCTAGTCAAGTAGAGGCATACTAGTGACACTCTGTTTGTCTATGTATTCACACATGTATTATGTTTCCGTTAATACAATTCTAGCATGAATAATAAACATTTATCATGATATAAGGAAATAAATAATAACTTTATTATTGCCTCTAGGGCATATTTCCTTCAGTCTCCCACTTGCACTAGAGTCAATAATCTAGTTCACATCGCCATGTGATTTAACATCAATAGTTCACATCTATATGTGGTTAACACCCATAGTTCACATCGACATGTGACCAACACCCAAAGGGTTTACTAGAGTCAGTAATCTAGTTCACATCGCTATGTGATTAACACCCAAAGAGTACTAAGGTGTGATCATGTTTTGCTTGTGAGATAATTTTAGTCAGCGGTCCATCACATTCAGAGCCGTAAGTATTTTGCAAATTTCTATGTCTATAATGCTCGCACGGAGCTACTCTAGCTAATTGCTCCCACTTTCAATATGTATCCAGATTGAGACTCGAGTCATCTAGATTAGTGTTAAAACTTGCATCGACGTAACCCTTTACGACGAACCTTTTTCACTTCCATAATCGAGAAACATATCCTTATTCTACTAAGGATAATTTTGACCGCTGTCCATTGATCTACTCCTAGATCACTATTGCACTCCTTGCCAAGATTAGTGGTAGGGTATGCAATAGATCTGGTACACAACATGACATACTTTATAGAACCTATGGCTGATGCATAGGGAATGACTTTCATTCTCTTTCTATCTTCTGCCGTGGTCGGGTTTTGAGTCTTACTCAATCTCACACCTTGTAACACAGAAAGAACTCTTTCTTTGACTGTTCCATTTTGAACTACTTCAAAATCTTGTCAAGGTATGTATTCATTGAAAAACATATCAAGTGTCTTGATCTATCTCTATAGATCTTGATGCTCAATATGTAAGCAGCTTCACCGAGGTCTTTCTTTGAAAAACTCCTTTCAAATACTCCTTTATGCTTTGCGAATAATTCTACATTATTTCCGATCAACAATATGTCATTCACATATACTTATCGAAATGTTGTAGTGCTCCCACTCACTTTCTTGTAAATACAGGCTTCTCCAAAAGTCTCATAAAACCATATGCTTTGATCACACTATCAAAGCGCTTATTCCAACTCCAAGATGCTTGCACCAGTCCATAGATGGATCGCTGAAGCTTGCACATTTTGTTAGCTCCTTTAGGATTGACAAAACCTTCTGGTTGCATCCTATACAACTCTTCTTTAATAAATTCATTAAAGAATGTAGTTTTGACATCCATTTGCCAGATTTCATAAAATGTGGCGATTGCTAACATGATTCGGACAGACTTAAGCATCGCTACAGTTGAGAAAATCTCATTGTAGTCAACACCTTGAACTTGTCGAAAACCTTTTTGTGACAAGTCGAGCTTTGTAGATAGTAACACCACTATCAGTGTCCGTCTTCCTCTTGAAGATCCATTTATCTACATGGCTTGCTGATCATCGAGCAAGTCAATCAAAGTCCATACTTTGTTCTCATACATGGATCCTATCTCAGATTTTATGGCCTCAAGCCATTTCGCGAATCTGGGCTCATCATCGCTTCCTCATAGTTCGTAGGTTCATCATGGTCTAGTAACATGACTTCCGAACATGATTACCGTACCACTCAGTGCGGATCTTACTCTGGAAGACCTACGAGGTTTGTTAGCAACTTGATCTGAAGTTTCATGATCATCATCATTAACTTCCTTACTAATTGGTGTAGGAATCACTGGAACTGATTTCGTGATGAACTACTTTCCAATAAGGAGAAGGTACAATTACCTCATCAAGTTTCTACTTTCCTCCCACTCACTTCTTTCGAGAGAAACTCCTTCTCTAGAAAGGATCCATTTTAGCAACGAATGTTTTGCCTTTAGATCTGTGATAGAAGGTGTACCCAACAGTTTCTTTTGGGTATTCTATGAAGACGCACTTCTCCGATTTGGGTTCGAGCTTATCGGTGAAAACTTTTTCACATAAGCATCACAACTCCAAACTTTAAGAAACAGACACGCCCGAGCATGCCGAGCCGGTTGTTGGGGCTGTTCATGGGGTGGTGACACATAGTGATTTAACAAAGTCGACACCAATAATGTTCCCTATGTGAAGAGATAGACCACGACTATGAATCTTCTATGTGATAAAGATAGAAGATTCATAGTAAAATACATATCCTTAACAAATGATGCAATGATGTCAAAAGCTTATCCCTTACGGGCGAGAATATTTAAGATGGTCATTAGCTCATCGTCGCCGAGGTGGGACTAATACGGGTGTGAAAATGCTAAGTATGAGCAATTTTGGTTGCCCACCGACCCAAAACGGACAGGATGATCGGCGATGCATGGCCCTACATGTAACGAGATGTTTTGAAAATAGGATATGTTGTAAATTGTAAAATTTGAGGCACGCCGCCAGTCCTTTCTTGTGACGTTTGAGGTCAAATTTGCAACCTCGGTTGTGGCTGCTCTAACTATTTTATAAGTGGATTATTCGTTGGTATGAAGTGGCGTGGCAACTTCATATAGCGATTAGTTGGCTATACTATTAACCATGCTCTTAGTAGAACTTTATACTCTATATAAAAATTATCTAAAGTTAGTTAATTAATTTGGATTGATGGATACAAGAAATCTCATGCCTAGATGATTGCCCATTGCATAAGTGGAAACTTAGGGCGTGTTGGTAGCCCTCGGCTTCTCAACTCCTCGACTCTAGCAGGAGTGCGCCGAACAACTCCTCTAGTTATTTGACAGAAGCGGCTCGGCTTCGTGCAAAATCGGCATCGTGGAGCTGAAATACAGCTCCATGGGCGGGAAGCTGGATCCAACAATGCAGGCGTATGCCACCGCCAAGTGATCGATGGACTCCACCAACCGTTCCTCGAGCCCTCCACCACCCATGCTCCTTTTCCCCTTCCCCAACCCTAGCCGCCGCTCCGCAAGCGGCCTTGGCGCCGCCTCTCGCCACACCGCTCCGCACCTTGGCGCCCGGCCGCTCTCCGCCCGATCGTCGCCGCCGTTGGACCGTCTCCATCGTCCCGACCACCATTCATACCTCATCGCCCTCATCACGCACCCTGCAATGGCCGTGACGCTCTCCGGTCGGTCTGCACCTTGGCCTTGGCAGCCTCTCCCACCCCGTCGTTAGCCGCCGTCGCGGACTGTCTCCTCGTCCCCGACCACCCATCCCGAGCATGCACTTTACGGCCTTTTACCTAGTCAATCGCTGCAGCGACCTGCACCGACGGATCGCTCACTCCTGGAGTTTAGGTGGGAAGCTGGCTGCTGGATCTGGCGGCGAGTTCAGGATTTTGCAGCTGTGGTGAACTACCGAACATGCCCTTAGTGAACTAAGCGGAGGCTATCTGGGGCGTCTGACGTGAAAGCACGTATGCTTTTAGTGTGCCGCATAAATCTAACCTAAGTAAGAAAAGGATGGCGAGTTTGTTTGTTTGTCTAGTACTAGTACATCTCAGTTGGTCTAAATGGAGCTCAAATACGCGTTGACAAGCAGCTCTGGCGATGAGGCGATCTAAGAGTGTGCGGGCATGGTGGCGGCCTACTGCCATCCGGCGAGGCAGTGGAGAAGGCGTTCGCATATGGGAGTTGGGTGGCCTCTCCTCCGAGTGGAGCACCTTCAAGCGGAGGAGGAGATTCTCCTTCGCTCATCGAGATGCAGCAGTGTTTGCGGCTGATGCAAAAAAAGAGAGAAAATTTTCAAGGCCCATCAATTCAAGTGGAGATCAAGAGAGTATTGGAGGGATTCATCCCATGGAATCGATGGATGGGAGTATTGGTCATCAATCTTCGATGCTGCTAATCCGGGAACCAATTTGTGAATAGGCGGGCAGTTTCTAAGGAATTTAAAGGCAGATTTGAAGAACAAAGTAATGGGCTTGGTATGCGATGAATTTGCATTAATTCGGAGATTGAGGCGGATTCGGAGGAGCTTTGTGTATTTCAAGGAAGAGGCGGTGGGTTTCAGCTTTCACTTGCTCCTCGTGTCTGCTTCCTCATCATTCTTTCTATCTTAGTTGTTCAGGTAATGGGGACCAGGACATGGCAAAGCTAGTGGATCTTGATGGGCGGTGGACATCCTCCCGGCTCTGATCGAGATCTTGGCACCATGGGTGAGGTGGGGCGCGGGCCTTGGACTGCAGTTCAGGCGGCTCGGCTGCCACAGTTCGAGGCTGGTGGGGAGGCCGTCGCCGCTGTCTCGAGGCAGCTTCTAAGCTTCTTTGGAGCATGCGGGGGCTGCAGTGGGAGGCCGTCTGGCATGCCCTCTGTTCGCCGTCGGCCTCCTTTGGCTTTGCGGCGTGGCGGTGGTTCCGCCTCCTCTCGGGCGGGCAAAGCAAGGTGTTCGCCGGTTCTAGAGCCGGCATGAAACCCCTCGTCATCGATTTGGAAAGCCGCCTTGCGTGCGGTCGCCAGAAGCTTGCGGTGGCTAGTACTCTCACCGTACTCGATCGACCCAAAAGGCGGTTGTCGGCGATCTTAGCGGCCCCAGAGCTGCGAGGCAATGTGGTAGCTCAGCGGGTAGAGAGCAGACGGGCGGCATCATCAAATTCTCGGAGGAGGTGACCTCAAGCCGTGCCGGGCTGGCCCGTAGCACTTGAGAACAACGCCGTGCTGATCGCGGCCTTTCGGCGAAGACCAACCCCGTGGATGTGTGCCTGGACTCTTTTTGTGCAGGTTCAAATCCATGAGGTTGAATACCACTCAAGGCTGGAGCCTTGGCTGGGCTCTTGGTGTTCAGCTAGGTGAGGTGAAAGGTGTGCACCAAAACCACAGTTGTCGGTGAGCATCTTGGGTTCGGATCATTCACAAGGTGGATGAGCAGCTAAGGATGTTCGTTGCTTTCACTCCCGTTGGCAGGAGGAAGTCAACTGTGTAAAATATGAAAAACTGCCTAACTTTTGTTTGTCTCTGTGGTATTGTGGGACACATGATGGCCAAGCTTTGCGTATTCGGCCGAAACAGCATAGGCGATCTACCTCCGACCTCAAGCGCCCGGCTGGAGTGGGATTCGACATCGATTAAACTTGGGGCTGGCGGAGGCCTCGGAAGAGGTGAGGCCAGCATGTGAGGCTCGGACAAGGTGATCTCGGTGGTTGCCACGGCTGTCCAACAACTTTATGTGGCTGCTGCTCAGGTTACAGCTGAGGCATGCCTTGGGGAGAAGGCCGGCTCGGTGGCTGCGTCGATCACAGGATCGTGTTACAGGCTATTCCACGGAGGAGACCGGTGCTGAGGATCCGGCTCCAAGGATGGGGCCATGGACAAGCTTCATCGAGGCGTCCGTCTGAGGCGGCCGGGGCATCGTCGACTCAACATTGATGCCTCTGGTTCGGTGTGAGAGCTGCTCAGCGGGCGGGGAGACAGGCAGTGCGGGCAAGGCGGCCACTGGTGCAGCCGCTTCCTGGTGGGGGCCGCCAAGGGGTGGTTGCTCCGGCCGCAGGTATGGAGTCGGTCGTGGCTACTGGAGGGCAGGCGTGATGGAGCCTGCCATTTGGTGGTGGTGGAGCTGCGGGACTCAAAGCTGCACAGGGGTGGTGCGGCGGTGATGGTAACCAGGGTGGTGTTGCTGCACTTCTGGGGATGGTCAGGCGGACTCGGGAGAAAGCACTGGTGGGATCACGGCAAGTCTCGGCATGGGAGGAGACCATTTGGGGACTGGGCGTGTCCATAGGGAGGCCTTGAGGCGTGCTATGGTGCGATCTCCCGGCGTCAAGCATGCCATGTTAGGGGTGCCCTCCGCCTAGCAGTGGGAGTGGTGTCCAACCAAAAATTGCCTTCGACATCCTCCAAAACACAATGATGCCCAAGCAGCGGTCCCGAGGCAGCCAGAATTCATCATCAACATGAGCAGTGCTAGTTACGAGAGTGTGGACTTTTCTTGTAAAAAGTTTGTGTTGAGAGAGTTGAGGCATGGTTGGGTAGATGGTATAGTCACTCATGTAACTAAGGTAGATGGGGAGAGGAAGTGAATCAAGGGAAAAAGAAATCACATGGGGGAGGAGGCTGTGGGTGAGATCACTAAGGAAGCTACCGACCAGGGGCTGTCAGTGGCAGCCAGGCGGATGTGGCGCCGTCAGGAGCCATGAAAAATACTTAGTTGGGTAGCCGGGTTTGGGTCAACCTCGCAGTTAGGGAACTAGTGTCTTTCTAAGGCCTTTCCAACCCAATATTATCTTTCTCTCGATACAAGGAAAAAAAAGATTATATCGGCGTTTGCGTTGCTCGATTGGGTATGAGTAATGTTTTACCTATTCTTCTCGAAGGTGGTGGTCTTGCGGTGTTAAGGATGATTCTTATACTATACACTGAACAAATATGGGAGAATTTCATTGATATGTTTATACTACTTGCTAATGGAGCAAAAGTGGAAGCACCTTTATCTATGGAGAGCCTAAGGCTAGTCGAAATGCGTCATGTGAGGAGCATTGCGAATTAAGCCTATGGGTTCTGGTCCTTGGTTCATGGTTGGAGATTTCAATGAAGCGATGTGGCAAAATGAACATTTTCTCGGAATAAAAGGTCCAATTCTTTGATGGCTGATTTTAGGAGTGTGCTCTCTGATTGTAATCTTTTGACTTGGGGTTTCATGATGCGCCGTGGACTTATGACAACAAGCAACAGGGTTCCAAAATGTTAGAGTAAGATTAGACGAGCTGTTAGTGTCCTCAATGGTCGACACTATTTCCGGATGGGGTGTCTCATATTATTAGCTCAAGATCTGACCATTGCCCTCTGCTCATTCAAGCTGTGGGGTTGCCTCGGCAAGTAATATTGTTAAACAGCCATCTGAGGCATCTTGGGAGAGGGAAGGTGGTGTTAGAAGAGCATATTAAATCTTCTTTGGAGCGAAGGTATGTATATTGATGATTTGAAGGATGTGGCTTCTAAGCTCAAGAGAATGCTAGGAAAATTGCATGATTGGAGTCGAAAATATATTGGTTATCTTCCTAGAAAGCAGTTGGCTAGGGATCGGACTCAAGGTGCTTTATAAGAATGATCATGCATTTGTGATGGAAAAAAAGCTCTTCTCAAGAAAATGGATGAGTTGCTCTATAAAGAGGAAATGTTATGGAAGCAGAGGTCGCAGTTGATAAAATTAGATGGGAGATGGAATAAAAATTCTTTAGAGCTAAAGGCTACTTGGAGAGCAAAGAAAATTTAATATCTAGCCGAAAAGGAATGATGGCGCGATTCTTGAGGATGAGCATTCTGCCTAAATCTGGCGATTATTTAGGCGCTCCCGCTTACGGCCCAGTCTGCAGGCGTTTTCGACGACCGCAGTCAGGCCCAACAAAGTGTGGCTCTACGTCGTGCATGCTTTCTTTTTTATGTGCGAGTCATGCATTATTGTGATGTTGGCGTGAAGGCATCTTACACTTGTCTTTTCGCCAATGTGGTATGGGCAGTTTGTCCATTGGCATATCAAAATAGATCGAAGAATCTGCAATTCAATGTTTGAGAAGATTACAATATGAATATGCAAAATGTAGAATCATCGAGCAGTTTGTCTATGGTAAATTTAGCGTGCAGGTGTTTTCTTCTTCATAGTGCATCATGTAAGGGGCAGCGACAGAAAACAAAAATTTCGACCCTCGCACGAAGCGGGACCACTATGGAGTTGCATACAAGGTTTGATCTTTTAAGTTACCGACTTCATGGCTTGCAGGAAGTAGAGTCGATGACGATCGTGGTCTGATCCCGCAGCTAAGTTTGACCTCCCAACCCGAGGATATACCTCGTCTGCCCTCGAACAACCCTCAGGAGGTGGTCGAGCAGATCTCCGGACGGTGACAAGCGTAATTATAATATTATTCTTTTGTGTAAATTGTTTGTATAAAACATTATGTTGTTGTAATATAACATGTATTTTTCATGAAGCACAACTAGAGCCGATGATGTTCTCGAATCCACGATTGTTTCCCGGATAGGGATAGATGCATGGTACATGATGCAAGCGATATGATGCAGATTTTCTCCTGAAATTGGAAAAAGCTAGTACCAACATCGACTTGGGTACAACTATATGGATATATAGCAGTGCGTGATTGTCATGATTCCTTTGTAATTATGTCTTCAATGTGCAGAGATGATCCCATCATTGTGGAACAGGTACATTTTACATATATATACGCAATTATATTTGATATTTCATTCATTGAAATCATAGGTTTTCTCTCTTTTGGGATTCATTTGCGCTATAATTTATTGAAATTCTATTCACTCCAAGCTTTTAGGAAGACTCCTATGCTTTTCCTCCTCATAATCAAACATCCTTTCAGTCATCTTGTCTTGAAGATGGCGTGACACTCTAATCTTGTGCTTTATTTAGTGTAACACTTTTAGGAATCATGCAATTCTTCCATCTTGTGCTGGCTAGGTTTTTTTTTCTCAAGTCATGTTCCTCCAATTCTTCCATCTCCTGATAGCTAGTGACAAGTAACCTAGAAAACTCACAAAGATAATAACCACAAAAGGAGCCCCAACAAATTAAACCTCTTGGCTACCCTAACTTTTATTGTGCAAATTAAGTAAACATGCTAAGCGAAAGGAAAGTAAAAACACCTATAATGCATGCAAAAGGAATCACCATCCAAGCTTAGGCTTTGGCCTAGCTGGATCTACTCCTCCTAAATCGTCGCTGTGTGGAACTGTGCAGCTGCTAAAGGTGAGGCCACTAGGAACCGCCGAGGCATGCCCGACGGTTGTTGGGGCTGTTAAGTAGGGTGGGTGACACATAGTGATTTAACAAATCGACACAATAATGTTCCCTATGTGAAGAGATAGACCACGACTATGAATCTTCTATGTGATAAAGATAGAAGATTCATAGTAAATATATCCTAACAAATGATGCAATGATGTCGAGAAGCTTATCCATGGGCGACCGAATATTAAGATGGTCGGCTAGCTCATCAGCCAGAGGGTGGGACTAATACGAGGTGTGAAAATGCTAAGTATGAGCAATTTTGGATTGACCGACCCAAGACGGACAGGATGATCGGCGTATTCCTACATGAACAGATGTTTTGAAAATAGGATATGTTGTAAATTGTAAAATTTGAGGCACTTGCCTTGGTCACTGCCAGCGAGGTTTGAGGTCAAATTTGCAACCTCCGGTTGTGGCTGCTCTAACTATTTTATAAGTGGATTATTACGTTGGCTGTAAGTGGCGTGGCAACTTCATATAGCGGTAGTTGGCTATACTATCAACCATGCTCTTAGTAGAACTTTATACTCTATATAATAAAATTATCTAAAGTTAGCGTTAATTAATACGGATTGATGGATACAATCTCATGCCTGAATGATTGCCCATTGCATAAGTGGAAACTTAGGGGTGTTCGGTAGCCTACGGCTTCTCAACTCCTCGACTCTAGCAGGTGCACCGAACAACTCCACTCCTAGTTATTTGAGGGCTGGCGCTCGTGCAAAATCGGCGGGTCGTGGGCTGAAGCCTGCTCGTGAGGCAGGCTGGATTCAACAACAATGCAGTATGCCACCGCCAAGTGATCGAGTGGACTCCACCAACCGTTCCTCGAGGCCACTCCACCACACGCTCTTTCCCTTCCCCCTAGCCGCCGCTCTGCCGACAGCGCCCAGCGCCCTCTCCGCCACCGCTCCTCACCTTGCGCGCCCGGCGCGCTCTCCACCGCCGGTCGTCGCCGCCGTTGCGACGTCTCCATAGTCGACCACCCATTCCGCCCTGTCGCCCTCATCCGCTGCTCTGCACCGACAGTAGCCCGGCGCGCTCTCCACCCCGGTCACGCACCTTGGCGCCGGCCGCGCTCTCCACCCCGTGGTTCGCCGCCGTCAGATGTCTCCTCCGTTCCGACCACCCATCCCGAGCAGGCACTTTCGGCCTTTTACCTAGTCAATCGCTTCCAGCGGCTGCAACACCGAGCGGATCGCTCCTCCGGGTTTAGGTGGGAGCGCTGCTGGATCTGGCGACGAGTTCGAGGATTTTGCGGTGTGGTGAACTACGAACACGCCCTTAGTGAACTAGGCGGAGGCTATACTGGAACCTGACGTGAAAGCATGCGTATGCTTTTTGTGTGCATAAATCTAACCTAAGTAAGAAAAAGGATGGCGAGTTCGTTTTTTTGTCTAGTACTAGTACATCTACGGTTGGTCTAGAAATGGAGCTCAAATACGCGTTGACCCAGCGCTCTGGCGATGGAGAAGCGTCGAGAGTGTCTTGGGCATGGTGGCGGCACGCGGCAGAGCAGGTGGAGGGCGTTCGCGCTTATGGGAGTTGGGTGGCCTCTCTCGTAGTGGAGCACCTTGAGCGGAGGAGGAGATTCTCGCCGCTCCTCGGATATGCCAGCATTTTACTCTGTTGGAATCCATATCTTGCGCTTCTCAGGGCGGGCCGAAGATGAGCCCGTGTCCGAGTTCACGCTATTAAACTGGTATTCCTGCAGACCAGTTTTGACATTGATAGCCTTGTTCACCAAGGTGGCGAAATCAACAAAGTCGTGCACTAGAAGTGCTGACTTGATGTCGACTTGAAGGCGATCCGCGGAACTTCTCTGTCTGCGTGCATCGATTACAATGTCCTCTTGACATAGCGAGACAAGTCCAGAACTCTGTTGATAAGCTTCAACGATCTTGTTGCTTGCTTGGGTGAGGTTGCGAATTCACGCTTCTTCCGGTCCATGACCCCTTGAGGATGATCGACACGGAAGGCAGCTTGAAGTCTGGCCAGTGATGAGTGTTCCAAGCTGGCGGTGCGCTTTGTGGCTGTCCACCATTGAGCACGGGTCCCTTCGGGAAGAAGGATGCAAAGGTGACATAGGCTGGCGGGGCTACATCGGCCGGACTCCATCTCATAGGTGATGTCACGGGAGCCGATCATCGACATCCAGCGGCTGAGTTGAGCTGCGGTATCTGGCTGGGGTTCACGTATGAAATCCTGCAGTTGTTCCGTTTGAGTCTTTGGTTCATATTAGAGGCGAGAAGCGAACCATCATGTTTTCCATGAAGCTGGCGATTCATCTCAATCTGTTGGATCATACCAGCCATGCTAGAGGCGGTGGTGGGAAGTTACCACCACGACCGACCTGGCGGCTAACCATCACGCTATTATATAGGGGTAGTTCAGCATTTGAGAATTAAGCAGAGGCAGAATCATTCATGATGAAACATGCATAATGAAAGCGACATGATGGGAACTACATAGTAGTCGGCATATCTTACAAAGGGATCATGCATAAAGTTCGATACATGAGATTGATGTAGACTAAGACATGTAGGTGACACGCGAGGCTCCACAGCGAATACATCAAACACTAACAAGCAAGTCTACATCAGTCCCTGCAGTACGCGGAGGTATCGCTTTGAAAGCTGGTAGTCTGACAGCGGAGAAGTCCTCCCGTCCGTGACACGGGGCCCAGCGGATATACGGTGCTGAATCCGGCGTCCGAGGGCAGAGGGGCCAAGTCTGCGGAGTAGCCTCCCACGTCGGCCAACCGACACCACAGGGCATCACAGTCTGGTGGGTAGATCGCGAGCAGCGGACTCTCCGGATCGGACAAAGGGGTGCATCAGCGTGGGAGCACGGTAGCAGATGCTAACGGGTGATGTACAACTTCGTGGCGAAAAGAGCAGTTAGCTCGATCCAGCCCATCGACATGCGAACAAAGTTACGATGGTAGAAGGCTCTCTCTGGTAACCGATGGGTAGGCAGCGGTGTAGTAACCCTCCTCACCAACATCCAGCCGGCGATAGCAATGTGCACGAAGGAGGTGTCAACTCTCGATACTCTGCGCGAAGGCGTGTCGAGGAGCATAAACAACATCGTGGACTGCCATATCGATAGTCCTCCAACACCATGTGCGATTGTGCGGCCTGATAGTGGACTTCGTACTCCCGAGTGAGGTGGGGCGATGTACGCGATACTGCTCCTGGTTATAGTCTGGTACTCCTCATAGGCGGTGTACTCAGGGTGCCAGCGATAACCGGATAGGTCATCATCTCGGCTAGCACCGCTGAATGATCGAGGCACCAATGGTGATGGGTGTGGCGCCGCGACCTGCCTCGTGGGTTCCATCGAAAACAAAGACATTTCAAAGGAGTCAAATGGCGATTGGAAATTGTAAATACAATCTAATTAGAACAACGGCTATATCCATCTTTGGGGTGAATGTGGTCCACGGATCTAGTGTTAGTTAGTAATCGTTTAACCCGAGTAGAAGAGTTCAAGTCCCGGTAAGGTGAGGTAAAAGATCCTAGTACCCGATGGCGGCGTGGGCCCGTAAGCACCAGGCCAGAGATTAATATAAAGTTTTGCAATGGAGACTAAACTTGACCAAGGAGTGTGGAAGGGATTCCTGACGTTAAACTCGATGCCAACTTGTGGCGCCCTCGATTCAATCGTACACTAATCATGCGCAAATGTATGATCAAGATCAAGACTCACGGGAAGATATCACAACACAACTCTACAAATAAAATAAGTCATACAAGCATCATAATACAAGCCGGGGGCCTCGGGGCTAGAATACAAGTGCTCGATCATGAAAAGTCGTGGAAGCAACAATATCTAAGTACAGACATAAGTTAAACAAGTTTGCCTGAAGGCTAGCACAAAGCGGGATACGAATGAAAGAGAAGCGAGGCCTCACCTTTGGGATCCTCTAGCTTCTCACAATTAGATGCGTCGGTAGACTTGCTGTAGTAGTAAACACCTCGAGAATAGTGAGGTAATCATCGGCGGGTGGCGTGTGGCTCTGGGCTCCATCGTCCAGGTTTTAGACAATCGAGTAGAGGTGGGGAAAAGGAACAAGGCAACCGTGAGTACTCATCAAAGTACTACAAGACGAACTACTACATATGCATGGATATATGTGTAAAGCCATGTCGGTGGACTGAGCGCAGAATGCCAGAATAAGAGGGATAGCTAGTCTTAAAAGGCTAAACCACGGACTCCTGTCTTGCAACAGGTAGGAGAGACGGCTGAGAATCCTCAAGTAACTCACATATAAATAATCCGCATCAAAACCACAACGATACTTTCAAATAGACTCCGTTTTAACCTTCTCAAGGACCGGCGAGCCACACTCGATTCAACTAAAGTGAGAGAGATGAGACACCCGCCGGTCACCTTTAAGCAACGAGTGCTCGAGCGGTGAAACCAGTCTCGCGTAAGCGTCACGCGTAATGTCGGTCCGGCCGCTTCATCTCACAATACCGCTGAACCAAAGTATGACATGCTGGTAGGCAGTATGACTTGTATCGCCCACAACTCACTTGTGTTCTACTCGTGCACATGACATCAACGCATAAAACCAGGCTCGGATGCCATTTGTTGGGGAACGAGTAATTTCAAAAATTTCCTACGATCACGCAAGACCATGGTGATGGCATAGCAACGAGAGGATAGAGGTCCGCCCACGCACCCTGAGACCGAAAGCGGAAGCGTTATAACAACGCGGTTGATGTAGTCGACGCCTCCACGATCCGACCGATCCAAGCACCGAACGTCGGCACCTCCGAGTTCTGCACACGCTCAGCTCGATGACGATCCCGGACTCCGATCCAGCAAAGTGTCGGGATGAGTTCCGTCAACCTGACGCCGTGGTGACGATGTTGATGCTCCACCGACGCAGGGCTTCGCTTAAGCTCCGCGACGATATGACTTCTCCGGCGCAGGCTTCTCCTAAGCTCATGACGATATGACCGGTGGAATATGGTGGAAGGGGCACCGCACACGGCTAAGGCAAGATCCGTAGATCAACTTGTGTGTATTGGGGTGCCCCTGCCCCGTGATATAAAGGAGACAAGGGGAGGTGGCGGCCCTAGAGGAGGCGCACTAAGGAGGAGTCCTACTCCCACCGAGTAGGACTCCCCCTCTCCTAGTTGGAGTAGGATTGGGGAGGGGAAAGGGAAGGCGCGCCGCCCCTCTCCTTGTCCTATTCGGACTGGAAGGGGAGGGGCGCGCAGCCCACCTGGCCGCCCTTCTCCTTCTCCCTCAAGGCCCATGAAGGCCCATATACCCCCGGGGTTCCAGTAACCCCGGTGTTCCGTAACATCCTGTTTCACTCGAACCATTCCAAGTCCAAACATAGGCTTCCAATATATCAATCTTTATGTCTCGACCATTTCGAGACTCCTCGTCATGTCCGTGATCACATCCGGACTCAACAACCTTCGTGCATCAATACTTATAAACTCATTATGAACTGTCATCGAAACGTTAAGCGTGCGGACCCTACGGGTTCGAGAACTATGTAGACATGACCTAGAACCATTCTCGGTCAATAACCAATAGCGGAACCTGGATGCCCATATTGGTTCCTACATATTCTACGAAGATCTTTATCGGTCAAACCGCATAACGACATCGTTGTTCCCTTTGTCATCGGTATGTTACTTACCCGAGATTCGATCGTCGGTATCCAATACCTAGTTCAATCTCGCTACGGTAAGTCTCTTTACTCGTTCCGTAATACATCATCTCACAACTAACTCATTAGTTGTAATGCTTGCAAGGCTTAAGTGATGTGCATTACCGAGAAGGCTCGAGATACCTCTCCGACAATCGGAGTGACAAAACCTAATCTCAAATACGCCAACCCAACAAGTACCTTTGGAGACACCTGTAGTACTCCTTTATAATCACCCGATTACGCTGTGACGTTTGGTAGTACCAAAGTGTTCCTCCGGTAAACGGGAGTTGCATAATCTCATAGTTATAGGAACATGTATGGGTCATGAAGAAAGCATTAACATACTATACGATCAACTGTTAAGCTAACGGAATGGGTCATGTCAATCAGATCATTCAAATAATGATGTGACCTTGTTAATCAAATAACAACTCCTTGTTCATGGTTAGGAAACATAACCATCTTTGATTAACAAGCTAGTCAAGTAGAGGCATACTAGTGACATACTCTTTGTCTATATATTCACACATGTATTATGTTTCCGGTTAATACAATTCTAGCATGAATAATAAACATTTATCATGATATAAGGAAATAAATAATAACTTTTATTATTGCCTCTAGGGCATATTTCCTTCAGAAACGTGGTCCCGAAGGCAGCCAGGAATTCATCATCAACATGAACAGTGCTAGTTCTGAGAGTGTGGACTTTTCTGCTTGTAAAAGAGTTTGTGTTGAGAGAGTTGAGGCTGTAGTTGGGGTAGATGGTATAGTCACTCATGTAACTAAGGAAGTAGATGGGGGAGAGGAGGTGAATCAAGGGGAAAATAGAGAATCTGTAGGGGAGGGGAGAGCTGTAGGTGAGATCACTAATGAAGCTACCGACCAAGGGGTTGTCGGTCAACCGACGGGCGCGGATGTGAGCGCCTGTCAGAGCCATGAAAATATTTAGTTGGAACTGCCGGGTTTGGGTCAACCTCGCACAGCTCAGAGCTAGTGTGTCTTTCTAAGACGCACCAACCCAATGTTATCTTTCTCTCCGAGACAAGGAAAAATAAAGATTATGTCGAGCGTTATGCTTATCGATTGGGTATGAGTAATGTTTTTACCTATTCTTCTCGTGGAAAGGTGGTGGTCTTGCGGTGTTCTGGGATGATTCTTATACTATACAGCTGAACAAATATGGGGAGCATTTCATTGATATGTTTATCTGTACTGCTAATGGAGCAAAGTGGAGAAGCACCTTTATCTATGGAGAGCCTAAGGCTAGTCAAAGGTACATCATGTGGGAACTGTTGCGGAGAATTAAGCCTATGGGTTCTGGTCCTTGGTTCATGGTTGGAGATTTCAATGAAGCGATGTGGCAAAACGAACATTTTTCTCGGAATAAAAGGTCCAATTCTTTGATGGCTGATTTTAGGAGTGTGCTCTCTGATTGTAATCGTTTTGACTTGTGGTTTCATGGTACGCCGTGGACTTATGACAACAAGCAAAAGGGTTCCAAAAATGTTAGAGTAAGATTGGACAGAGCTGTTGCGTGTCCTCAATGGTCGGCACTATTTCCGGAGCGCAGGTGTCTCATATTATTAGCTCAAGATCTGACCATTGCCCTCTGCTCATTCAATCGCTGTGGTTGCCTCGGCAAGGTAATATTGTTAAACAGCTTAAATACGAGGCATACCGGGAGAGGGAAGGAGTGGTGTTAGAAGAGCATATTAAATCTTGCCGAACGAAGGTATGTGTATTGATGATTTGAAGGATGTGGCTTCTAAGCTCAAGAGAATGCTAGGAAAATTGCATGATTGGAGTCGAAAATATATTGGTTATCTTCCTAGAAAGCTTGAGTTGGCTAGGAGCAGACTCAAGGTGCTTTATAACAGGAATGATCATGCACTGTGATGGAGAAAAAGCTCTTCTCAAGGAAATGGATGAGTTGCTCTATAAAGAGGAAATGTTATGGAAACAGAGGTCACGGATTGATAAAATTAGATGGGGAGATCGGAATACAAAATTCTTTAGAGCTAAGGCTACTTGGAGAGCAAAGAAAAATTTAATATCTTGCCTGAAAAGGAATGATGGCACGGTTACTGAGGATGAGCATTTCTGCCTAAATCTGGGCAGTTATTTAGGCGCCTCGCTTCGCCCAAGTCAGGCAAGCCCGCAGTAAAGCCCACCAGGCCCAGCAGCAAGGTGTGGTTTCTACGACGCGCATGCTTTCTTTTTAGTGTGCGAGTCATGCATTATTGTGATGTTGACGTGAAGGCATTTTGCACTTGTCTTTTCGCCAATGTGGTATGGAGCAGTTTGTCCATTGGCATATCCAAAATAGACCGAAGAATCTGCAATTCAATGTTTGAGAAGATTACAATATGAATATGCAAAAATGTAGAATCATCGAGCAGTTTGTCTATGGTAAATTTGTCGTGCAGGTGTTTTCTTCTCATAGTGCATCATGTAAGGGAACGCGACAGAAAACAAAAAATTTCCGACCTACGCACCAGCCCAGGACCACTATGGAGATTGCATACAAGGTTTGATATTTTTCGTTATCGACTCAGAAGCGCAGCAGGAAGTAGAGTCGATGACGATCGGCGGTGCAGATCCCGCAGCTAGGATTTACAGCCTCCCAACCGCGAGGATGTATACCTAAATCCCCGCCTCGAGACATTCCTCCGGAGGTGGTCGAACAGTCTCCTGACGGTGACAAGCGTAATTATAATATTATTCTTTTGTGTAAATTGTTTGTATAAAACATTATTTGTTGTAATATAACATGTATTTTTTCATGAAGCACAACTAGAGCCGATGATGTTCTCGAATCCCACGAATTGTTTCCCGGATAGGGATAGATGCATGGTACATGATGCAACTGATATGATGCAGATTTTCTCACTGAAATTGGAAAAAGCTAGTACCAACATCGGCTTGGTACAACTATATGGATATATAGCAGTGCGTGATTGTCATGATTCACTGCTTAATTATGTCTTCAATCGTAGCAGAGATGATCCCATCATTGTGGAACAGGTGCACATTTTTACATATATATGCAATTATATTTGATATTTCATTCATTGAAATCATAGGATTTTCTCTCTTTTGGGATTCATTTGCGCTATAGTTTATTGAAATTCTATTCACTCCAAGCTTTTAGGAAGACTCCTATGCTTTTCCTCCTCGCAATCAAACATCCTTTCAGTCATCTTGTACTGAAGATGGCGTGACACTCTAATCTTGTGCTTTATTTAGTGTAACACTTTTCGGGAATCATGCAATTCTTCCATCTTGTGCTGGCTAGGTTTTTTTTTCTCAAGTCATGTTCCTCCAATTCTTCCATCTCCTGATAGCTAGTGACAAGTAACCTAGAAAACTCACAAAAGATAATAACCACAAAAGGAGCCCCAACAAATTAAACCTCTTGGCTACCCTAACTTTTATTGTGCAAATTAAAAGTAAACATGCTAAACGAAAAGGAAAGTAAAAACACCTATAATGCATGCAAAAAAGGGGGGAATCACCATCCAAGCTTAGGCTTTTGGCCTAGCTGGATCTACTCCTCCTCGTCGTCGCTGTGTGGAGACTGTTGCAGCTGCTAAAGGTGAGGCCACTAGGGCACGCCAGGCATGCCCGACGGTTGTTGGGGCTGTTCATAGGGTGGCTGACACATAGTGATTTAACAAAGTCGACACCAATAATGTTCCCTATGTGAAGGAGATAGACCCTGACTATGAATCTTCTATGTGATAAAGATAGAAGATTCATAGTAAGAGTACATATCCTTAACAAATGATGCAATGATGTCAAAAGCTTATCCCTTCTGGACGACCCGAATATTTAAGATGGTCGGCTAGCTCATCAGTCGCCGAGGTGGGACTAATACGGGTGTGAAAATGCTAAGTATGAGCAATTTTCGGTGCCCAGCCGGCCCAAGACGGACAGGATGATCGACGTGCATGGCCCTACATGTAACAGATGTTTTGAAAATAGGATATGTTGTAAATTGTAAAATTTGAGGCACGCACGCTCGTCACTTTGCATGGGCGCTTGAGGGTCCAAATTTGTAACCTCCGTTGTGGCTGCTCTAACTATTTTATAAGTGGATTATTACGCTATCGTAAGTGACGTGGCAACTTCATATAGCCGGTCGCTTGGCTATACTATTAACCATGCTCTTAGTAGAACTTTATACTCTATATAATAAAATTATCTAAAGTTGCGTTAATTAATTTGGATTGATGGATACAAGGAAATCTCATGCCTAGATGATTGCCCATTGCATAAGTGGAAACTTAGGGCGTGTTCGTAGCCCTCTCTGCTTCTCAACTCCTCGACTCTAGCCTTGAGTCGCACCAACAGCTCCACTCCTAGTTATTTGACCGAGAAGCTGGCTCGACGCTACGTGCAAAATCGACGGAGTCGTGGAGCTGGAAATACCTGGCTCCATGGAAACTGGGAAGCTGGATCCAACAACAATTACGGCGATGCCACCGCCAAGTGATCGATGGACTCCACCAACCGCTCCTCGAGGCCACTCCACCACACCCGCAGCTCCTTTTCCCTTCCCCAACCCTAGCCGCCGCTTGCACCGACAGCGCCGGCGCCAAGGCTTCTCGCCACCGCTCCGCACCTTCAGCGCGGGCGTCGCTCTCCACCGCCCGTCGTCGCCGCTGCGGACCGTCTCCATCGCCCACGACCACCCATTCCCGCCTGCCGCCCTCATCCGCTGCTCTGCACCGACAGCGCCGGCGCCAAGCTCTCCACCGCCGGTTCGCACTCTTGAGCGCCGCAGCCGCGCTTCCACCCCCGGTCGTTCGCCGCCGTCGCGGACTGTCTCCTCCGTCCCCGACCACCCATCCCCGAGCATGCACTTTCTGGCCTTTTTACCTAGTCAATCGCTCGCAACGAGAAGCTGCAACACCGAACGGATCGCTCACTCCTGGAGTTTAGGTGGGAAGCTGGCTGCTGGATCTGGGCGACAGAGTTCAGGATTTTGCAGCTGTGGTGAACTACCGAACATGCCCTTAGTGAACTAGGCGGAGGCTATCTGGGACGTACGACGTGAAAGCATGCACGTATGCTTTTTAGTGTGCACGCAAATCTAACCTAAGTAAGAAAAAGGATGGCGAGTTTGTTTGTTTGTCTAGTACTAGTACATCTACGGTTGGTCTAGAAATGGAGCTCAAATACCGCGTTGACCGAAACGCTCTGGCGATGAGAGGGGCGATCTAAGAGTGTGCGGGCATGGTGGCGGCGCTGCCGCCGGCCGAGGGCCGGGGCTGGAGGGGAGCGTTCGCGCATGGGAGTTGGGTGGCCTCTCCTCCGTGGAGTGGAGCACCTTCAAGCGGAGGGGGAGGGAGATTCTCCTTCGCTCATCAGATCGCCAACGGTGTTTGCGGCTGATGCAAGAAAGAGCAGAGAAAATTTTCAAGGCCCATCCAATTCAAGTGGAGATCAAGAGAGTATTGAGGATTCATCCCATGAATCGATGGATGGGAGTATTGGTCATCAATCTTCCAAAGATAGCTGCTAATCCGGGAACCAATTTGTGAATAGGCGGGCAGTTTCTAAGGAATTTAAGGCAGATTTGAAGAACAAAGGTAATGGGCTTGGTATGCAGTAATTTGGCTATTAATTTCGAGATTCAGAGGCGGATTCGGAGGAGAAGCCTGTGTATTTCAAGGAAGGGGCGGTGGGTTTCAGCTCGCACTTGCTCCTCGTGGTCTGCTCGCCTCTGTCTGTTTTTTTCTATCTTAGTTGTTCAGTGGCCATGGGAGACCAGGACATGGCAAAGGCGCCGTGGATGCCGATGGGGCGGGGTGGACATCCTCCCAGCGCCGCGTCGGGATGCTTGCACCGCTGGCCGAGGTGGGCGCGGGCCTTGACAGACTGCAGTTCAGTATGCTCAGCTCGCTGCCCTGGTTCAGCTGGTGGGGAGGCCGCCTCGCCGCTGTCTCGAGACGGCTTCTAAGCCTCTTTGGGAGCATGCCGGGGGCTGCAGTGGGAGGGCCGTCTGGCATGGCCCTCTCTGTTACGCCGTCAGCCTCCTTTGGCTTTGCGGCAGCGGCGGTGGTTCCGCCTCCTCTCCGGAGGGCGGGCAAGAGCAAGGTGTTCGCCGGTTCTAGAGCCGGCATGAAACCCCTCGTCATCGATTTGGAAGCCGCCTTGCGTGCGGTCGCCGGGAAACTTGCGGTGGCTAGAGTACTCTCACCGTACTCGATCGACCCAAGGGCGGTTGTCGGCGATCTTCGCGGCCCTTGGAAGCTGCGAGGCAATGTGGTGGCTCAGCGGGTAGAGAGCAAGGACGGACGCTTCGTCATCAAATTCTCGGAGGAGGGTGACCTCAAGCACGTGCTTCGGGCTGGCCCGTGGCACTTCAGGAACAACGCCGTGCTGATCGCGGCGCTCGACGGGAAGACCAACCCCGTGGATGTGTGCCTGGACTCTTTTTTGGTCTGGGTTCAAATCCATGGGTTGCCGGTGCCACTCAAGACTGAGGCCTTCGGCTGGGCTCTTGGTGTTCAGCTAGGTGAGGTGAAGGCGGTGGCGCACCAAAACCACCAGATTGTCGGTGAGCATCTTCGGGTTCGGATCATTCACAAGGTGGATGAGCAGCTAAGGATGTTCGTTGCTTTCACTCCCGTTGGCAGCAAGGAGGAAGTCAGCTTCAATGTAAAATATGAAAAACTGCCTAACTTTTGTTTGTCCTGTGGTATTGTGGGACACATGATGGCCAAGCACTGCAGATTTCGGCCGAGCAACGCAAGGCGATCTACCTCCGACCTCAAGGCGCCGGCCCGAGTGGGTCGGTTCGCATCGCCGACTGGGGCTGGCGGGGCCTCGGAAGATGAGGTGTTCGCAAGAGAACACGAGGCTCCCTGACAAGGTGATCTCGGTGGTTGCCACGGCTGTCCAACAACTTTATGTGGCTGCTGCTCCAGCCTGGCTGAGGCATGCCTTGGGGAGAAGGCCGGCTCGGTGGCTGCGTCGATCCTGGGATGCGTGTTCAGGCTATTCCTGAGGGGAGACCAGTGCTTGAGGATCCGCCCAAGGATGGGGCCATGGACAAGCTTCATCGAGGCGTCCGTGCAGGCGGCCGGGGCATCGTCGACTCAACATTGATGCCTCTGGTTGGCTGTGAGAGCTGCTCAACAGGCTGGGGAGGGCCTTAGCGGTGCGGGCAAGGGCGCCCTGGTGCAGCCGCTTCTGCTGGTGGGGGCCGCAACCAAGGGTGGTTGCTCCCAGGCCGCAACAGATGGAGTCGCTGGTAGCGGCTTCCTGGAGGGCAGGCGTGATGGAGCCTGCCATTTCAAGGGTGGTGGAGCTGCGGACTCAAAACTGTACTGGGTGGTGCAAGAGTGATGGTAACCAGGGTGGTGTTGCTGCACTTCACAGGGATGGTCTCGAGGCGGACTCGAGGCTAAAGCTACTGGTGGATGCGGCCAAGTCTCGACGCCAAGGGCAGGGAGACCATTTGGGACGCTGGAAGCGTGTCCATAGGGAGGAGCGCGAGGCGTGCTATGGTGCAAGACGCGGCGTCAAGCATGCCATGTTCGGGTGCCCACTCCGCCTAACAAAGGGGAGTGAATTGTCCAACCAAAATTGCCTTCACGACATCCTCCAAAACACAATGATGCCCAAGAAACGCGGTCCCAAGGCAGCCAGAATTCATCATCAACATGAACAAAGGCTAGTTACGAGAGTGTGGACTTTTCTGCTTGTAAAAGAGTTTGTGTTGAGAGAGTTGAGGCTGTAGTTGGGGTAGATGGTATAGTCACCATGTAACTAAGGAAGTAGATGGGGAGAGGAAGTGAATCAAGGGAAAAAGAGAATCTGTAGGGAGGGAGAGCTGTAGGTGAGATCACTAAGGAAGCTACCGACCATGGGGTTGTCGGTCAACCGACGGGCGCGGATGTGAGCGCCGTCAGAGCCATGAAAATATTTAGTTGGAACTGTCGGGTTTGGGTCAACCTCGCACAGCTTCAGAGCTAGTGTGTCTTTCTAAGACGCACCAACCCAATGTTATCTTTCTCTCGATACAAGGAAAAACAAAGATTATGTCGAGCGCTTATGCTATCGATTGGGTATGAGTAATGTTTTTACCTATTCTTCTCCGTGGAAAGGTGGTGGTCTTGCGTGTTCGGGATGATTCTTATACTATACAGCTGAACAAATATGGGGAGAATTTCATTGATATGTTTATCTGACTGCTAATGGAGCAAAGTGGAGAAGCACCTTTATCTATGGAGAGCCTAAGGCTAGTCAAAGGTACGTCATGTGGGAACTGCTATGGAGAATTGCCTATGGGTTCTGGTCCTTGGTTCATGGTTGGAGATTTCAATGAAGCGATGTGGCAAAATGAACATTTTTCTCGGAATAAAAGGTCCAATTCTTTGATGGCTGATTTTAGGAGTGTGCTCTCTGATTGTAATCTTTTTGACTTGGGGTTTCATGGTACGCCGTGGACTTATGACAACAAGCAACAGGGTTCCAAAAATGTTAGAGTAAGATTGGACAGAGCTGTTGCGTGTCCTCAATGGTCGGCACTATTTCCGGAGTGCAGGGTGTCTCATATTATTAGCTCAAGATCTGACCATTGCCCTCTGCTCATTCAATCGCCGTGGTTGCCTCGCAAGGTAATATTGTTAAACAGCTTAAATACGAGGCATACTGGGAGAGGGAAGGAGTGGTGTTAGAAGAGCATATTAAATCTTGCTGGAACGAAGGTATGTATATTGATGATTTGAAGGATGTGGCTTCTAAGCTCAAGAGAATGCTAGGAAAATTGCATGATTGGAGTCGAAAATATATTGGTTATCTTCCTAGAAAGCTTGAGTTGGCTAGGATCAGACTCAAGGTGCTTTATAACAGGAATGATCATGCCGCTGTGATGGAGAAAAAAGCTCTTCTCAAGAAAATGGATGAGTTGCTCTATAAAGAGGAAATGTTATGGAAACAGAGGTCACGGATTGATAAAATTAGATGGGGAGATCGGAATAAAAAATTCTTTAGAGCTAAGGCTACTTGGAGAGCAAAGAAAAATTTAATATCTAGCCTGAAAAGGAATGATGGCACGGTTACTGAGGATGAGCATTTCTGCCTAAATCTGGGCAGTTATTTAGGCGCTCCCGCTTCGCCCAAGTCTCAGGCGTTTTCCCAGTAAAGCCCAGTCAGGCCCAGCAGCAAGGTGTGGTTTCACGACGTGCATGCTTTCTTTTTTAGTGTGCGAGTCATGCATTATTGTGATGTTGACGTGAAGGCATCTTGCACTTGTCTTTTCGCCAATGTGGTATGGAGCAGTTTGTCCATTGGCATATCCAAAATAGATCGAAGAATCTGCAATTCAATGTTTGAGAAGATTACAATATGAATATGCAAAAATGTAGAATCATCGAGCAGTTTGTCTATGGTAAATTTGTCGTGCAGGTGTTTTCTTCTTCATAGTGCATCATGTAAGGGAACGCGACAGAAAACAAAAAATTTCTGACCTACGCACCAGCCCAGGACCACTATGGAGATTGCATACAAGGTTTGATCTTTTTCGTTACCGACTCGCAGCGCAGCAGGAAGTAGAGTCGATGACGATCGGCGGTGCAGATCCCCGCAGCTAGGATTTACAGCCTCCCAACCGCGAGGATGTATACCCTCGTCTGCCCCTCAGACAGCCCTCCGGGAGGTGGTCGAACAGTCTCCCGGACGGTGACAAGCGTAATTATAATATTATTCTTTTGTGTAAATTGTTTGTATAAAACATTATTTGTTGTAATATAACATGTATTTTTTCATGAAGCACAACTAGAGCCGATGATGTTCTCGAATCCCACGAATTGTTTCCCGGATAGGGATAGATGCATGGTACATGATGCAACTGATATGATGCAGATTTTCTCACTGAAATTGGAAAAAGCTAGTACCAACATCGGCTTGGTACAACTATATGGATATATAGCAGTGCGTGATTGTCATGATTCACCGCTAATTATGTCTTCAATCGTGGCGTAGATGATCCCATCATTGTGGAACAGGTGCACATTTTTACATATATATGCAATTATATTTGATATTTCATTCATTGAAATCATAGGATTTTCTCTTTGGGATTCATTTGCGCTTATAATTTATTGAAATTCTATTCACTCCAAGCTTTTAGGAAGACTCTATGCTTTTCCTCCTCGCAATCAAACATCCTTTCACCATCTTGTAATCAAGATGGCGTGACACTCTAATCTTGTGCTTTATTTAGTGTAACACTTTTCGGGAATCCTCCAATTCTTCCATCTTGTGCTGGCTAGGTTTTTTTTTCTCAAGTCATGTTCCTCCAATTCTTCCATCTCCTGATAGCTAGTGACAAGTAACCTAGAAAACTCACAAAAGATAATAACCACAAAAGGAGCCCCAACAAATTAAACCTCTTGGCTACCCTAACTTTTATTGTGCAAATTAAAAGTAAACATGCTAAACGAAAAGGAAAGTAAAAACACCTATAATGCATGCAAAAAAGGGGGGAATCACCATCCAAGCTTAGGCTTTTGGCCTAGCTGGATCTACTCCTCCTCGTCGTCGCTGTGTGGAGACTGTTGCAGCTGCTAAAGGTGAGGCCACTAGGGCACGCCAGGCATGCCCGACGGTTGTTGGGGCTGTTCGTAGGGTGGCTGACACATAGTGATTTAACAAAGTCGACACCAATAATGTTCCCTATGTGAAGGAGATAGACCCTGACTATGAATCTTCTATGTGATAAAGATAGAAGATTCATAGTAAGAGTACATATCCTTAACAAATGATGCAATGATGTCAGAAGCTTATCCCTTCTGGACGACCCGAATATTTAAGATGGTCGGCTAGCTCATCAGCCGCCGAGGTGGGACTAATACGGGTGTGAAAATGCTAAGTATGAGCAATTTTCGGTGCCCAGCCGGCCCAAGACGGACAGGATGATCGACGGCATGGCCCTACATGTAACAGATGTTTTGAAAATAGGATATGTTGTAAATTGTAAAATTTGAGGCACGCACGCTCGTCACCGCTCATGGCGCTTGAGGGTCAAATTTGCAACCTCCGGTTGTGGCTGCTCTAACTATTTTATAAGTGGATTATTACGTTGGCTGTAAGTGACGTGGCAACTTCATATAGCCGGTCGTTGGCTATACTATCAACCATGCTCTTAGTAGAACTTTATACTCTATATAATAAAATTATCTAAAGTTGCGTTAATTAATCTGGATTGATGGATACAAGGAAATCTCATGCCTAGATGATTGCCCATTGCATAAGTGGAAACTTAGGGCGTGTTCGGTAGCCCTCTGGCTTCTCAACTCCTCGACTCTAGCCTTGGAGTCGCACCGAACAGCTCCACTCCTAGTTATTTGACCGAGAAGCTGGCTCGACGCTACGTGCAAAATCGACGGAGTCGTGGAGCTGGAAATACCTGGCTCCGTGGAAACTGGGAAGCTGGATTCAACAACAATTACGGGCGTATGCCACCGCCAAGTGATCGATGGACTCCACCAACCGTTCCCTCGAGGCCACTCCACCACACCCGCAGCTCCTTTTCCCCTTCCCCCAACCCTAGCCGCCGCTCTGCACCGACAGCGCCGGCGCCCACGCTCTCCGCCACCGCTCCTCACCTTCAGCGCCGGCGGCCGCGCTCTCCACCGCCGGTCGTCGCCGCCGTTGCGGACCGTCTCCATAGTCCACGACCACCCATTCCCGCCCTGCTCGCCCTCATCCGCTGCTCTGCACCGACAGCGCCGGCGGCCGCGCTCTCCACCGTCGGTCTGCACCTTGAGCGCCGGCAGCCGCGCTCTCCACCCCCGGTCGTTCGCCGCCGTCGCGGACTGTCTCCTCCGTTCCCGACCACCCATCCCCGAGCAGGCACTTTCTGGCCTTTTTACCTAGTCAATCGCTCGCAACGAGAAGCTGCAACACCGAACGGATCGCTCCTCGGAGTTTAGGTGGGAAGCTGGCTGCTGGATCTGGCGACGAGTTCAGGATTTTGCAGCTGTGGTGAACTACCAACACGCCTTAGTGAACTAGGCGGAGGCTATCTGGGACGTACGACGTGAAAGCATGCACGTATGCTTTTTAGTGTGCACGCAAATCTAACCTAAGTAAGAAAAAGGATGGCGAGTTCGTTTGTTTGTCTAGTACTAGTACATCTACGGTTGGTCTAGAAATGGAGCTCAAATACCGCGTTGACCAAACGCCCTGGCGATGAGAGGCGATCTGAGAGTGTGCGGGCATGGTGGCGGCGCTGCCGCCAGCCGAGGGCCGGGGCTGGAGGGGAGCGTTCGCGCATGGGAGTTGGGTGGCCTCTCCTCCGTGGAGTGGAGCACCTTCAGGCGGAGGGGGAGGGAGATTCTCCTTCGCTCCTCAGATCGCCAACGGTACATACTGTTGGGAATCCATATCTTGCGCTTCTCCGAGGACGGGCCCGAAGATGAGCCCGTGTCACGGTTGCGCTCGTTAGAGCTCGTATTCCTGCACCAGTTTCGACATTGATAGCCTTGTTCACCAAGGTGGCGAAATCAGCAAAGTCGTGCACTAGAAGTGCGAGCTTGATGTCGCCTTGAAGGCCGCCACGGAACTTCTCCCGTCTGCGTGCATCGCTTGCAATGTCCTCTTCAAGATAGCGAGACAAGTCCAAGAACTCTCGCGATAAGCTTCAACAGCCTTGTTGCCTTGGGTGAGGTTATGAATTCACGCTTCTTCCGTCCATGACCCCTTGAGGGATGAATCGGGCACGGAAGGCAGCTTGGAAGTCTGGCCAGGTGATGAGTGTTCCAACTGGCAGAGTATGCCTGTGGCTGTCCCACCATTGAGCTGCGGGTCCCTTCATGAAGAAGGATGCAAAGGTGACATAGCTGGCAGGGGCTACATCAGCAGACTCCATCTCATAGGTGATGTCACGGAGCCAGTCATCAGCATCCAGCGGCTGGGTTGAGCTGCGGTATACGCTGGGGTTCAGGCGTATGAAATCCTGCAGAGTTGTTCCGTTTGGGTGCTGGTTCATATTGGGGCGAGGAAACTGAACCATCATGTTTTCCATGAACTGGCGATTCATCTCAATCTGTTGGATCATACCAGCCATGTACTCAGGCGGTGGTGGGAAGTTGCCACCACGACCACGACCTGCTGGCCTAACCATCCTGCTATTATATAACAGGGGTAGTTCAGCATTTGAGAAATTAAGCAAGAGACAGGAATCATTCATGATGAAACATGCATAATGAAAGCAGCATGATGGGAACTACATAGTAGTCGGCATATCTTACAAAAGGGATCATGCATAAAGTTCGATACATAGAGTTCAGTACATAGACTAAGACATCATAGGCGGCACGCAGGCTCACGGCGAATACATCAAACACTAACAAGCAAGTCTACATCAGTCCCACACGGCATCTGCGGAGGTATCTCAGAGCCCGAAGCTGGTAGTGCGGCAGCGGTAGTCCTCCACGTCCGTGACACTGGGGCCGCGGATACTCGTGCTGAATCCGACGTCCGTGGGGCGAAGAGGGCTGCGCGGAGAGTAGCCTCCCACGTCTGGCCAACCGACACCCTGGGGCATCACGGTCCTGGCTGGGTAGATCGCAGAACGCGGCAGCTCTCCGGATCGGACAAAGGGGTGCATCAGCGTCAGAGCACGGTAACGGTGCTAACGGGTGATGTACAACTCGTGGCGAAGAGCTCGTTAGCTCGATCCAGCCCATCGACATGCGTAACAAAGTTCGATGGTAGAAGGCTCTCTGGACAAAGGAGAGTAGGCAGCAGTGTAGTAACCTCCTCACCAACATCGACGCGATAGCAATGTGCCCGAAGGGGAGGTGTCCAACTCTCGATACTCGCACGAAGACGTGTCGAGCAGCATAAGCAGCATCGTGGACTGCCATATCGATAGTCACTCCAACACCATGTGCGGTGTGCAGACAAGAGTGGACTCGTACTCCGAGAGTAGAGGTGGACGATGGCACGGCATCTGCTCCTGGTTATAGTCCCGGTACTCCTCATAGACGGTGTACTCAGGGTGCCGCGATAACCCGATAGGTCATCATCTCGCTAGCACCGCAGTGATCCCGAGGCACCAATGGTCGCCGTGTGGCGCACGACCTGCCTCGTGGGTTCCATCTGAAAACAAAGACATTTCAAAGGAGTCAAATGACAGTGTGGAAATTGCTCAAATACAATTCCAAGAACAACTAAGGCTATATCCATCTTTGGGGTGAATGTGGTCACGGATCCTAGTGTTAGTTAGTAAAATCGTTTAACCCGAGTAGAAGAGAGTTCAGAGTCCCGAGTAAAGGTCGAGGAGTAAAAGATCCTAGTACCACCCGATGGCGGCGTGGGCCCGTAAGGCACACGCCAAGTTAGTATAAGTTTTGCAATGTCTAGACTCGACTTGACCAAGGAGTGTGGAAAGGGGATTCCTACAGGCAGTCGGCTCTGATACCAACTTCTGACGCCCTCGATTCAATCGTACACTAATCATGCACGCAAATGTGTACGATCAAGATCAAGGACTCACAGGAAGATATCACAACACAACTCTACAAATAAAATAAGTCATACAAGCATCATAATACAAGCCAGGGGCCTCGAGGGCTCGAATACAAGTGCTCGATCATAGAAGAGTCGTGGAAGCAACAATATCTAAGTACGTACATAAGTTAAACAAGTTTGCCTTAAGAAGGCTAGCACAAACCGATACGAGATAGAAAGAGAAGCAGGCCTCCCGCTCGGGATCCTCCTAGCTACTCCCGGTCGCCGCCGCCGGCTGCACGTAGTAGTAGGCACCTCCAGAATAGTAGTCGCCATCGGCGGTGGCGTGTGGCTCCCGGCTCCATCGTGCTGTTGCAGCAATCGAGTAGAGGTAGGGGAAAAGGGGAACAAGGCAACCGTGAGTACTCATCCAAAGTACTGCAAGCAAGGAGCTACACTACATATGCATGGATATATGTGTAAAGGGCCATATCGGTGGACTGAATCTGCAGAATGCCGTAATAAGAGGGGATAGCTAGTCTTAAAGAAGACTACGCTCGACTGCCTTGCAACAGTAGGAGAGGACGATCCAAGTCCTCCAAGTAACATCACATAGCAATAATCCTACCCGCGATCCCTCCTCATATCCCCGAGAGAGCGAACACCGTTGTATCCGCACTTGGAAGGATGTGTTTTATCAAGTATCCGGTTCTAGTTGTCATAAGCTCAAGGTACAACTCCAAGTCCTCCTGTTATCAAGATCACGGCTATCCGAATAGATTAACTTCCTGCAGGGTGCACCATCTTACCAAAGACGCTTGATCCCATTTGGCCGGACACACTTTCTGGGTCATGCCCGCCGCTGAAGATCAACACGCCGCAGCCCCACCTAGGCACAACAGAGGCCAACACGCCGGTCTAAACCTAAGCGCAGGGTCCGGGCCCATCGCCTCGAAAGCACACAAGACGCTATGCGTCGCGCCGGAAGCAGACCTAGCCCATCACGCGCTCCAGTCCAATCCGGTAGCGCGCCGCTCCGTCACGACGTCTGAAGTGCTTGGCCGATACCACGACGGGGATACCCATAACTACTCCCGCGAGATGGTTAGTGCGTATAAGCTCAGAGCCAACTCAGATCAAATACCAAGACCTCGTTAAGCGTGTTAAGTATCCGCGAACGCCGAACAGGCCAGCCCACCTCTCTCTAGGCGGTCTCAACCTGCCTGCCGCTCCGCCTCAAGCTCCACTCATGGGTGCTCCATCACCGACCCGACTTTAGTCTCCACATGTATCATGTATAAGTATATAGTATATACCGTGATCACCTCCCGAGTGATCACGGCCCGATAGTATAGCACGCAGCACGGACAAGAATGTAGGGCCACAGATGAAAGTACTAGCATCCTATACTAAGCATATAGGATTGCGGTAAGGTAACAATGTAGTAACAAGGACAAAGCTATGCAGCGATAGGAGTATCTCAAAACAAGAATATGCTATACTACTCTAATGCAAGCAGATAGAGAAGAGTAGGCGATATCCGTGATCAAGGGGGGCTTGCTGGTTGCTCGCAAGTGAGAGGGTCGTCAACACCGTAGTCGAATCGCCAAGCAGCGTCGGTCTCGTAGTCTACCGGAGAGAAGAGGGGAAGAAACAATGAATACCAAGTAAACAGATGCATATCGATGCATGACATGTCAAGAAGCGATGCTAGGCGTGCCCTAACGTGGTATGAGGGGTATTGGTTAAGGGGAAACATCCGGAAAGTATTCCGGTGTTTCGTTTTCAAGCGGAGGAGCCGGAGGGGAAAGTTGCAGGTTCGATAGGTTAGGGGTGTGTGGCGGACGAACGGACTGCGTATCCGGATTCGCCTCGCCGCTCGAGCAACTTTCATGTTGAAAATATTTTAATCCGAAAGTTACGGATTAAAAGATATGATTTTCTAAAGATTTTATTAATTTCTGGAATTTAATTAATTAATTAATTAATTCGAAAAATGTATTTATGACGTCAGCATGATGTCATGCTGACGTCAGCAGTCAACAGGGTTGACTAGGTCAACCCTGACATGTGGGTCCCGTTCGTCATACTCTGTTAACTAATTATCTTAGTTAAGTTTAATTAATGATGTTAATTAGGTTAATTAGTCATTAGGTTTAATAAATCGGGATTACTTAAATTAATTATTTACTTAATTAATTAATTAATTAATTAATTAATTAATTTTATTCATTTTATTTTATTAATTATATTTATCCAATTTCATTTTCCTTTTCTTTTATTTTAAAACATTCTGGGGGTGGGGCCCCATGTCGATGTGATGGGGGGGTTGGACGGTCACCTCACCGACCGTTCAACAAAGCGGGGGGCCTGGCCCATCGATCGAGGCACAAAGTGGGCCCCGCCTCGTGCCACGTCGGCGGGGTAGGGCCGGAGTTGGCTCCGGTGGCGTCAGCGGCGGAGGAGGGCGCCGGAGCTCGCCGGACTCGTCTTCCGCCGGCCAAACGGGGCGCGGGCGGGTGCATTCGAACGTGCGGAGGACGGCGCGTCCGATGGTGGTAGTGGCGCGGCCGGTCTCGGCCGGAACGGCGCCAGGCGAAGCGGCGGAGGCAGCGAGGAGGTTCGGTCTCCGCCGAACGCGCTTCTGGGGCCGGGGGGACTTTGTGGCGCCGAGCCTCACGGGCTCGGCCCGTGACCATTTGGTCACGGGGCGCCAGCGATGAGATCCACGGCGGGGAGGTTCGGTGCTGGGAGGGGGCCGCTTCTGGGCGAGGAGGAGGGAGAGGGAGGCGAGCACGCCCCGTGCTCGGGCGGGAAAGGGAGAGGGAGGAGGTGCTCGGGGGGCGGCCGAGCCGGGCGAAGGGGCCTTGGCGCTGGAGGGGAACGAGGGGAGCGAGGGGGGAGAGGGAGAGCTCACTGTGGGGGAACGCGGGGTCTATGCGGCGGGCTCGGGGATGGTCGGTGGCGACCGGTGAGGAGGCGGGCGGGTAGGCGGCCGACGGCGACGGTGGATCCGGCGAGGTGGCGTTCCGGGGCAGGGGTCGGCCCGAGGCGACGAGGGGGCCTTGCGCCCGGTCGGGGAGGAGGGAGGAGGTGGAAGGTGCGGTCGGGGTGGCGGGGTCGCCAAGGCCGAGGGGGGCGACGGGCGGATCCGGTGCCGATCCGGATCGGCGAGGAGGAGGAGAAAGGGATCGGGGAGAGTGAGGGTGCGGCTAGGGTTTCCCTGCCGACCGGAGGTAAGGGAGTGGCGGTTGGGCCGGGCCAGGGGGGCTGGGCCAGGTGGGGGGCGGTGGGCAGGTGGGGGGCTTGGCCGAGTTGGGCGATGGGGTTTCTCCCCCACTTTCTCTTTGTTTTATTTTGTTCTTTTCTTATTTTCTTTCTTTTCTGCTTTAATTTATTTAAACTACTTAGACCCTTAACAAAAATGTGTGCACTCCACCATAATTAGCTTTGTAATTTTGACAACCCCTAACATTTTAGTTTTAGTTTTGAAAACTTTTATCGCTTTGCTTTTGTTTTAAAATTTGAATTTGAACCGGATCGATTCATCGTGAGTTTAGTCACGAGAATCGAGGTGATTACTGTTGCTTAATCATCCGGTGTTACAAATCTCCTCCATTACAAGAAATCTCGTCCCAGATTTAGGAGGTAGAAGGAAAGAGTGCGGGTATTCATCTCAAGACGATCCTCGCGTTCCTGTGTGGCTTCTTGAGTGATTCACCATCGGACTTTGAGGAACTTGATCGCCTATCCGTCGTGTGCGGCGCTCAGCTTGGTCGAGAATGCGGACGGATGCTCTTTATAGGAGAGGTCATGTTGCAATTCGAGCACTTCATGGTCCACCGCTCGGATTGGGTCCTTGAAACAGCGTCGGAGTTGTGACACGTGGAACACATCGTGAACCCGAGAAAGGTTCGACGGAAGCTCCAGCTGATATGCCACTTTTCCACGCTTTCCGAATAGTGAATGGGCCAATATAGCGAGGAGCTAACTTGCCCTTGATCCCGGCGGTGAGCACCCTTCATTGGTGTAACGCGAAGATAGGCCTTTTCGCCAAAGTTGATAGACCATGTCTTTGTGATGACGGTCATAATTACTCTTTTGACGTGATCGAGCAGTCTTGAGATTCTCGCGAATAATGCGGACTTGTTCTTCGCATGTTGGATAATATCCGGACCAAGAGTGGACGTTCCCGCTTTCGACCAGTTCGAGAGGGTTCGCACTTTCGTCCATATAACACTTCAAAGGGGCCATCTTCGACTAGCTTGATAGCTATTATTATAAGAGAACTCAGCATACGGAGAGATTCCTCCATTTCTTGCAAGGAACGACACAAGCTCAAGCATGTCTTCGAGAATTTGGTTGACACGCTCAACTTGCCCTTGAGATCATGGATGAAACGCAGTACTAAAAGATAAATGAGTACCCATAGCTTCTTGAAAACTTGCCCGAATCTTGAAGTGAATAAGCTGCCACGGTCCGAACCGATAACCAAGTGGAATACCGTGAAGTGAAACAATTCGGACATATAGAGAGTTGCAAGCTGGCTAGCAAGTGATCGCTTTTTGACCGCCGTAAAGTGAGCAACTTTAGAGAGCGGTCAATGACGACAAGAATAGCATCATTACCTTTCTGCGATTTGAGAAATCCAAAGGATCAAGTCCATTTCAACATGGTCCCATTTCCATTCAGGAATAGAGATAGGCTGCAGAGTTCCAGCAGGCCTTTGATGTTCTGCTTTGATACGACGGCAAACGTCACACTCAGAAACATAGCGAGCAATGTCTTGCTTCATATTAGACCACGGTAATCTCGATTTAATGTCTTGATACATCTTTGTACTGCCAGGGTGGATACATAGAGGCGTATCATGAGCTTCTTTCATAACCTTCTGAGTCATATTCAGATTTTCCTTCTTACATGGCACCACTAGGCGGCCTTTGAAGTACAAGGCGCCATCATCAGCAATAGTGAAGGATGAGGGATTTCCTTTTTTGATGTCTTGCTTAATCTTGTAGACTTCAGAGTCAAATCCCTGCATTGTCTTTATGGTGCCCACGAGATCGGGTTCAACAGCCAGGGTATAGAGGGAACCCTGGGGAACAACACGGAGATTCATCTTGCGGAACTCCGGAGGAGGGGGAGCGAGTGCACCCGGAGGCACAATATGGAGGTTCAGCTTTCTGAATTCTTCAACAAGTGGGGGCTGAACTTTGTGAACCTGAAGGTGGTTGCAGTAAGACTTGCGGCTCAAGGCATCAGCCATTACATTAGCCTTGCCTGGCGTATAGGAAATACCCAAATCAAAGTCTGCAACAGTCTCCATCCATCTCTGCTGACGGAGGTTCAGGTCTGGCTGAGTAAACAGATACTTCAGACTTTGGTGGTCGGTGAAGATCTCGCAACGATTACCGAGAAGGTAATGTCGCCACTGCTTTAGTGCATGAATGACAGCAGCAAGTTCGAGGTCGTGAACTGGGTAGTTCTCTTCGTGAGGGCGAATCGACGAGAGGCATAAGCAACTACTTTGCGCTCTTGCATTAGGACACCGCCTAAACCTTGACGAAGCGCCGCGCGATAAATGACGAAGTCCTTCTTAGTATCGGGAGGAGCTAGCATCAAGCGAAGTCAACTTGTCCTTGAGTGCCCGGAAACTTTCCCGACATTTATCTCGCCCATTGGAATTTGACGCCTTATGCAACAGGTTAGTCGAGGCTCGGCAATCTTGGAGAAGTTCTCACTTAATCGACGGCAATAGTGGCGAGACCGAGAAAACTTCGACTTGCTTAACGCTCTTCGAGGAGTCCAATCGAGAATAGCCTGAACTCGTTCGGGGTTGACGGCAATACCATCCTTAGAGATGACATGCCCAAGATAGGTTACTTGGGAAGCCGTAATTCACATTTGGAGAACTTGGCATATAGTTGATGCTCTCGTAGCTTTTCCAAAGACAAGACGAAGATGTTCAGATGTTCTTCTTCATTCTTGGAATAGATCAGATATCATCCAGATAAACCACGACGAACTTGTCGAGGTAATCCATGAATATATAGTTCATCAGGCGAGAGAAGGTGGTTGGAGCATTGGTTAAGCCGAAAGACATGACGGTGTACTCGTAAGAACCATAACGAGTCACGAATGCGGTCTTTGGGATATCCTCCTCACGAACACGGATCTGGTGGTAACCCAACCTCAAGTCGAGTTTCGAGAACACTGACGAACCAGCCAGTTGATCATAAAGATCATTGATCCGAGGAAGAGGATACTTATTCTGAATGGTAGCTTGATTTATGGGACGGTAGTCTTGGACCAATCGGTTTGTCCCATCCTTCTTCTTGACAAAGAGAGAAGGTGCTCCCCAAGGTGAGCAACTTGGGCGAATGAAACCGCTTTGAAGAGATTTGTCGATTTCCTCCTTTAGCTCAAGGAGTTCATGCGGCGGCATCTTGTAGGGTCGCTTGGCTATAGGAGTGGTGCCTGGTTTCAAGTCGATGACGAATTCGACAGCTCTAGCAGGGGGAATCCCTGGAAGTTCTTCAGAAAGACGTCTTGGAAATCGCAAACGACAGGAATGTTTTCAATGCCCTCGAGGGTGCGGCGTTCAATGCATTCAATGCATAGCGCCTTGCCTCGGCATCTGGACCGCATTTAGCATTGTAGCTTATTATTTCATCGAAAGGGTGTAGCAGATGGACGGTCTTAGTGGCGCAAACGATTGACGCCAGATGCGCTTTCAACCAATCCATCCCCAAAATGAGGTCGATGTTAGACGCCTTCGGATAATGGGGGAGGCATAGAATTCCAGCCCTTCGATTTCCACGGGGACGTCGACGCCAACCATGGAGGTTTGACATTGTCCCAATGGAGTTTTTACCACTACCGAAGAGTTCATCTCCTCACACTTAACGTCGTGCTTGTATGCAAAGTCTTCGACATGAATGAATGTGATGCTCTGAATCGAATAAAACAGATGCGTGGTCTGAATTTACGAGGAGTGTACCCATCACAATGTGAGCTGGTCTTGAGCTTCGCTCAGATCAACGTGGTTGGCCCGAGCTTGACCATAAGGCTTGGCGGTGTTGTTATGGTCCGGGTGTTTCCACGGCCGATTCTTTGGAAGGGCCACTGATTCTGGTTCTGTTGCATTCTCTAGCACGGTGCCTGGTTGTCCGCACTGAAGCACAAACCATTATTGGGAGTGGGACAGGAGCTTGGGGTGGTGGAGCTGGAAGCTTTGGCTGCTTAGTTGTAGGCGCACGAGGTGCAGCATAGTTCTGCTTTGGAGCAGTGCATTCGGCTGGTACATACTTGTTGGGAATCCATATCTTGCGCTTCTCGAGGACGGGCTCAAGATGAGCCCGTGTCACGGTTATGCTCGTTAGAGCTCTGGTATTCCTGCAGACCAGTTTCGACATTGATAGCCTTGTTCACCAAGGTGGCGAAATCAGCAAAGTCGTGCACTAGAAGTGCGAGCTTGATGTCGCCTTGAAGGCCGCCACGGAACTTCTCCTGTCTGCGTGCATCGGTTGCAATGTCCTCTTGAAGATAGCGAGACAAGTCCAAGAACTCTCGCCGATAAGCTTCAACAGTCTTGTTGCCTTGGGTGAGGTTATGAAACTCACGCTTCTTCCGTCCATGACCCTTGAGGGATGAATCGGGCACGGAAGGCAGCTTGGAAGTCTGGCGGTGATGAGTGTTCCAAGCTGGCGAGTACGCTGTGGCTGTCCCACCATTGAGATGCGGGTCCCTTCAGAAGAAGGATGCAAAGGTGACATAGCTGGCGGGGCTACATCAGCAGACTCCATCTCATAGGTGATGTCACGGAGCTACCATCAAGATCCAAATGGCTGGGTTGAGCTGCGGTATCGCTGGGGTTCAGGCGTATGAAATCCTGCAGAGTTGTTCCGTTTGGGTGCTGGTTCATATTGGGGCGAGGAAACTGAGCCATCATGTTTTCCATGAACTGGCGATTCATCTCAATCTGTTGGATCATACCAGCCATGTACTCAAAGCGTGGTGGGAAGTTGCCACCACGACCACGACCTGCTGGCCTAACCATCCTGCTATTATATAACAGGGGTAGTTCAGCATTTGAGAAATTAAGCAAGAGACAGGAATCATTCATGATGAAACATGCATAATGAAAGCAGCATGATGGGAACTACATAGTAGTCGGCATATCTTACAAAAGGGATCATGCATAAAGTTCGATACATAGAGTTCAGTACATAGACTAAGACATCATAGGCGGCACGCAGGCTCGCGGCGAATACATCAAACACTAACAAGCAAGTCTACATCAGTCCCACGCGGTACTGCGGAGGTAGCTGTAGCCTGAAAGCTGGTAGTGCGGCAGCGGGTAGTCCTCCACGTCCGTGACACAGGGCCGCGGATACTCACAGTGCTGAATCCGACGCCCGAGGCGAAAGAGGGCCAAGTGCGGGAGAGTAGCCTCCCGTCGTCCCGCCAACCGACACCCCGGGGCATCACGGTCCTGGCTGGGTAGATCGCAGAACGCGCAGCTCTCCGGATCGGACAAAGGGTGCATCAGCGTCGAGCACGGTAAAGGTGCCGACGGGTGATGTACAACTCGTGGCGAAAAGCTCGGTTAGCTCGATCCAGCCCATCGCATGCGTAACAAAGTTCGATGGTAGAAGGCTCTCTGGTGACAATGGAGTAGGCAGCGGTGTAGTAACCCTCCTCACCAACATCGACGCGATAGCAATGTGCCTCAAGGGGAGGTGTCCAACTCTCGATACTCGCGAAGACGTGTCGAGCAGCATAAGCAGCATCGTGGACTGCCATATCGATAGTCACTCCAACACCATGTGCGGTGTGCAGCACAAGAGTGGACTCATACTCCGAGAGTAGAGGTGGACGATGGCGCGATCATCGCTCCTGGTTATAGTCCCGTACTCCTCATAGACGGTGTACTCGGGGTGCCAGCGATAACCCGATAGGTCATCATCTCGGCTAGCACCGCAGTGATCCCGAGGCACCAATGGCCGTCGTGTGGCGCATTTACCTGCCTCGTGGGTTCCATCTGAAAACAAAGACATTTCAAAGGAGTCAAATGACGGTGTGGAAATTGCTCAAATACAATTCCAAGAACAACTAAGGCTATATCCAACTTTGGGGTGAATGTGGTCACGGATCCTAGTGTTAGTTAGTAAAATCGTTTAACCCGAGTGGAAGAGAGTTCAGAGTCCCAGAGTAAAGGTCGAGGAGTAAAAGATCCTAGTACCACCCGATGGCGACGTGGGCCCGTAAGGCACACAGCCAAGTTAGTATAAGTTTTGCAATGTCTAGACTCGACTTCGCCAAGGAGTGTGGAAGGGGATTCCTCAGCAATGGCTCGATACCAACTTGTGATGCCCTCGATTCAATCGTACACTAATCATGCACGCAAATGTGTACGATCAAGATCAAGGACTCACGGGAAGATATCACAACACAACTCTACAAATAAAATAAGTCATACAAGCATCATAATACAAGCCGGGGCCTCGAGGGCTCGAATACAAGTGCTCGATCATAGAAGAGTCAGCGAAGCAACAATATCTAAGTACGACATAAGTTAAACAAGTTTGCCTTAAGAAGGCTAGCACAAACCGGGATACAGATAGAAGAGAGAAGCAGGCCTCCCGCCTCGATCCTCCTAGCTACTCCTGTCGTCGCCGTGGGCTGCACGTAGTAGTAGGCACCTCAGAATAGTAGTCGCCATCGGCGGTGGCGTCGCTCCTGGGCTCCATCGTGCAGTTGCAGCAATCGAGTAGAGGTAGGGGAAAAGGGGAACAAGGCAACCGTGAGTACTCATCCAAAGTACTGCAAGCAAGGAGCTACACTACATATGCATGGATATATGTGTAAAGGGCCATATCGGTGGGTGAACTGCAGAATGCCGTAATAAGAGGGGATAGCTAGTCTTAACGAAGACTACGCTTCGACTCTGCCTTGCAACAGTAGGAGAGGACGATCTGAAGTCCTCCAAGTAACATCACATAGCAATAATCCTACCCGCGATCCCTCCTCATATCCCCGAGAGAGCGAACACCGGTTGTATCCGCACTTGGAAGGGTGTGTTTTATCAAGTATCCGGTTCTAGTTGTCATAAGCTCAAGGTACAACTCCAAGTCCTCCTGTCAAGATCACGGCTATCCGAATAGATTAACTTCCTGCAGGGTGCACCATCTTACCCAAAGACGCTTGATCCCATTTGGCCGACACACTTTCTGGGTCATGCCCGCCGCGAAAGATCAACACGCCGCAGCCCCACCTAGGCACAACAGAGAGGCCAACACGCCGTCTAAACCTAAGCGCCAGGGTCCGGGCCCATCGCCTCGAGCACACCTGCATGTTGCGACGCGACGGAAGCAGACCTAGCCCATCGAGCGTTCCAGTCCAATCTGGCGCGCACCGCTCCGTCAGCCGACGTCTGAAGTGCTTGGTGATACCACGACGCCGGATACCCATAACTACTCCAGCGTAGATGGTTAGTGCGTATAAGCTCAGAGCCAACTCAGATCAAATACCAAGACCTCGTTAAGCGTGTTAAGTATCCGCGAACGCCCGAACAGGCCAGGCCCACCTCTCTCCTAGGCGGTCTCAACTCGCCTTGTCGCTCCGCCTCAAGCTCCACTCATGGTGCTCCATCACCGACCGACTTTAGTCTCCACATGTATCATGTATAAGTATATAGTATATACCGTGATCACCTCCCGAGTGATCACGGCCCGATAGTATAGCACGCAGACGGACAAGAATGTAGGGCCACAGATGAAAGTACTAGCATCCTATACTAAGCATATAGGATTGCGTAAGGTAACAATGTATAACAAGGACAAAGCTATGCAAAGCAATATAGGAGTATCTCAAAACAAGAATATGCTATACTACTCTAATGCAAGCGAGATAGAGAAGAGTAGGCGATATCCGGTGATCAAGGGGGGCTTGCCTGGTTGCTCGCAAGTGAGAGGGTCGTCAACACCGTAGTCGAACGGCCAGCAGCAGCTCGGGTCTCGTAGTCTACCGGAGAGAAGAGGGGAAGAAACAATGAATACCAAGTAAACAGATGCATATCGATGCATGACATGTCAAGAAGCGATGCTAGGCGTGCCCTAACGTGGTATGAGGTCTATGGTTAAGGGAATCATCCGAAAGTATTCCTGTTTCGTGTTTTCAAGCGAGGAGCCGAGGGGAAAGTTGCAGGTTCGATAGGTTAGGGGTGTGTGGCGGACGAACGGACTGCGTATCCGGGTTCGTCTCGTCGTTCTGAGCAACTTTCATGTTGAAAATATTTTAATCCGAGTTAAGGATTAAAAGATATGATTTTCTAAAGATTTTATTAATTTCGGAATTTAATTAATTAATTAATTAATTCGAAAAATGTATTTATGACGTCGAGATGATGTCATGCTTGACGTCGGCGATCAACAGGGTTGACTAGGTCAACCACGACATGTGGGTCCCGTTAGTCATACTCTGCTAACTAATTATCTTAGTTAAGTTTAATTAACAGTAGTTAATTAGGTTAATTAGTCATTAGGTTTAATAAATCAGATTACTTAAATTAATTAATTAATTAATTAATTAATTAATTAATTAATTAATTAATTAATTTTATTCATTTTAATTTTTATTAATTATATTTATCCAATTTCATTTTCCTTTTCTTTTATTTTAAAACATTACGGGGTGGGGCCCCCATGTCGATGTGATGGGGGGTTGGGCCAGGTCGACCCATGAGCGAGTCAACAAAGCGGGGGCCTGGCCCATCGATCGATGTGGCCAGGGGCCCCATTCGTGCCACGTCGGCGGGTAGGGCCGGAGTTGGCTCGGTGGCGTCCATGGCGGAGAGGGCGCCGGAGCTCGCGGACTCGTCTTCGGCTGCCAAACGGGCGCGGGCGCGATTCGAACGTCTGGAGGAGGGCGCGCGTCCGATGGTGGTAGTGGCGCTGCCGGTCTCGGCCGAACGGCGCCGGCGAGCGGCGGAGGCGGCGGGAGGTTCGGTCTCCGTCGAAGCAGCTTCTGGGGCCGGAGGGGACTTATGTGGCCGCGCCGAGCCTCACGGGCTCGGCCCGTGACCATTTGGTCACCGGGGCGCCAGCGATAAGATCCACGGCGGGGAGGTTGGTCTGGGGGGGGGGGGCGCCGCCGGGCGAGGAGGAGGAGAGGGAGGCCGAGCACGTCCGTGCTCGGCAAGGGAAAGGAAGAGGAGGAGGTGCTACGGGCGGCGCGGCCGCGCCGAAGCCGATGGCGCTCAGCGAGGAACGAGGGGAGCGAGGGGAGAGGAGAGCTCACTGGGGGAACGCGGGTCTATCGGCAGGCTCGGGATGGTCGGTGGCGACCGTGAGGAGGCGGCGGGAGGCGGCCGACGGCGACGGTGGATCCGGCGAGGTGGCGTTCGGGCGGGGGTCGGCGCGAGGCGACGAGGGGCCTTGCGCCCGGTCGGGGAGGAGGGGAGGAGGTGGAAGGTGCGGTCGGGGCGGCGGGGTCGCCGGCGTCGAGGGGGCGACGGGGCGGATCCGGTGCCGATCCGGATCGGCGAGGAGGAGGAGGAGAAAGGGATCGGGGAGAGTGAGGGTGCGGCTAGGGTTTCCCTGCCGACCAAGGGTAAGGGAGTGGTCGGTTGGGCGGGCGAGAGGCTGGGCTGGTGGGGCGGCTGGGCGGTAGGGGGCTTGGCCCATTGGGCGATGGGGTTTTCTCCCCACTTTCTCTTTGTTTTATTTTGTTCTTTTCTTATTTTCTTTCTTTTCTGTTTTAATTTATTTAAACTACTTAGACCCTTTACAAAAATGTGTGCACTCCACCATAATTAGCTTTGTAATTTTTGACAACCCCCGAACATTTTAGTTTTAGTTTTTGAAAACTTTTATCGTTTGCTTTTGTTTTAAAATTTGAATTTGAACCGGGATCGATTCATCGTGAGTTTAGTCACAGTAACCGAGGTGATTACTGTTGCTTAATCATCCGGGTGTTACAGCATAAGTGGAAACTTAGGGCGTGTTCGGTAGCCCTCTGGCTTCTCAACTCCTCGACTCTAGCCTTGGAGTCGCACCGAACTGTTCCACTCCTAGTTATTTGACCGAGAAGCTGGCTCGACGCTACGTGCAAAATCGACGGAGTCGTGGAGCTGGAAATACCTGGCTCCGTGGAAACTGGGAAGCTGGATTCAACAACAATTACGGGCGTATGCCACCGCCAAGTGATCGATGGACTCCACCAACCGTTCCCTCGAGGCCACTCCACCACACCCGCAGCTCCTTTTCCCCTTCCCCCAACCCTAGCCGCTGCTCTGCACCGACAGTGCCGGCGCCCGCGCTCTCCGCCACCGCTCCGCACCTTCAGCGCCGGCGGCCGCGCTCTCCACCGCCGGTCGTCGCCGCCGTCATGGACCGTCTCCATCGTCCACGACCACCCATTCCCGCCTGCCGCCCTCATCCGCTGCTCTGCACTAACAGCGCCGGGCGTCCGCGCTCTCCACCGTCGGTTCGCACCTTGAGCGCCGGCAGCCGCGCTCTCCACCCCGTCGTTCGCCGCCGTCATGACTGTCGTCTCTCCGTCCCCGACCACCCATCCTGAGCGAGCACTTTCGGCCTTTTACCTAGTCAATCGCTGCATAGCAACGAGAAGCTGCAACACCGAACGGATCGCTCACTCCACAGTTTAGGTGGGAAGTCTGGCTGCTTGATCTCGGGCGACGGAGTTCAGGATTTTGCAGCTGTGGTGAACTACCGAACACGCCCTTAGTGAACTAGGCGGAGGCTATCTGGGACGTACGATGTGAAAGCATGCACGTATGCTTTTTAGTGTGCACGCAAATCTAATCTAAGTAAGAAAAAGGATGGCGAGTTTGTTTGTTTGTCTAGTACTAGTACATCTACGGATGGTCTAGAAATGGAGCTCAAATACCGCGTTGACCGAAACGCTCTGGCGATGAGAGGGGCGATCTGAGAGTGTGCGGGCATGGTGGCGGCGCTGCCGCTGGCCGAGGGCCGGGGGCTGGAGGGGAGCGTTCGCGCATGGGAGTTGGGTGGCCTCTCCTCCGTGGAGTGGAGCACCTTCAGGCGGAGGGGGAGGGAGATTCTCCTTCGCTCCTCAGATCGCCAACGGTGTTTGCGGCTGATGCAAGAAAGAGCAGAGAAAATTTTCAAGGCCCGTCCAATTCAAGTGGAGATCAAGAGAGTATTGGAGGGGATTCATCCCGCGGAATCAGTGGATGGGAGTATTGGTCATCAATCTTCCAATACAGCTGCTAATCCGGGGAACCAATTTGTGAATAGGCGGGCAGTTTCTAAGGAATTTAAGGCAGATTTGAAGAACAAAGGTAATGGGCTTCAGGTATGCAGTAATTTGGCTATTAATTTGGAGATTCAGAGGCGGATTCAGAGGAGAAGCTCTGTGTATTTCAAGGAAGAGGCGGTGGGTTTCAGCTCGCACTTGCTCCTCGTGGTCTGCTCGCCTCTCTGTCATTCTTTCTATCTTAGTTGTTCAGTGGCCATGGGAGACCAGGACATGGCAAAGGCGCTGTGGATGCCGATGGGCGGGGTGGACATCCTCCCAGCGCTGCTATGTCGAGGATCTTGGCACCGGGCTGAGGTGGGCGCGGAGCCTTGACAGACTGCAGTTCGTAGGCGTTCAGCTCGCTGCCACTGGTTCAGCTGGTGGGAGGCCGTCTCGCCGCTGTCTCGAGGCGGCTTCTAAGCTTCTTGAGAGCCTACCGGGAGCTGCGGTGGGAGGGCCGTCTGCATGGCCCTCTCATTCGCCGTCGGCCTCCTTTGGCTTTGCGGCAGCGGCGGTGGTTCCGCCTCCTCTCCGGAGGGCGGGCAAGAGCAAGGTGTTCGCCGGTTCTAGAGCCGGCATGAAACCCCTCGTCATCGATTTGGAAGCCGCCTTGCGTGCGGTCGCCGGGAAACTTGCGGTGGCTAGAGTACTCTCACCGTACTCGATCGACCCAAGGGCGGTTGTCGGCGATCTTCGCGGCCCTTGGAAGCTGCGAGGCAATGCGGTGGCTCAGCGGTTAGAGAGCAAGGACGGACGCTTCGTCATCAAATTCTCGGAGGAGGGTGACCTCAAGCACGTGCTTCGGGCTGGCCCGTGGCACTTCAGGAACAACGCCGTGCTGATCGCGGCGCTCAACGGGAAGACCAACCCCGTGGATGTGTGCCTGGACTCTTTTTTGGTCTGGGTTCAAATCCATGGGTTGCCGGTGCCACTCAAGACTGAGGCCTTCGGCTGGGCTCTTGGTGTTCAGCTAGGTGAGGTGAAGGCGGTGGCGCACCAAAACCACCAGATTGTCGGTGAGCATCTTCGGGTTCGGATCATTCACAAGGTGGATGAGCAGCTAAGGATGTTCGTTGCTTTCACTCCCGTTGGCAGCAAGGATGAAGTCAGCTTCAATGTAAAATATGAAAAACTGCCTAACTTTTGTTTGTCCTGTGGTATTGTGGGACACATGACGGCCAAGCACCGCATATTCGGCCGAGCAGCGCAAGGCGATCTACTCCTCCGACCTCAAGGCGCCCGGCCCGAGTGGGTCGGTTCGGCATCGATTCGACTTGGGGCTGGCGGGGCCTCGGAAGATGAGGTGTTCGCAGTAACACGAGGCTCCCGGACAAGGTGATCTCGGTGGTTGCCACGGCTGTCCAACAACTTTCGTGGCTGCTGCTCCAGCTCTGCTGAGGCATGCCTTGGGGAGAAGGCCGGCTCGGTGGCTGCGTCGGATCACAGGATCGTGTTCAGGCTATTCCTGGAGGGGAGACCAGTGCTTGCGGATCCGGCTCAAGGATGGGGCCATGGACAAGCTTCATCGAGGCGTCCGTGCAGGTGACCGAGGGCATCGTCGACTCAACATTGATGCCTCTGGTTGGCTGTGAGAGCTGCTCAGCAGGCTGGGAGGGCCTTAGCGGTGCGGGAAATGGGGCGGCCCTGGTGCAGCCGCTTCTGCTGGTGGGGGCGCGACCAAGGGGTGGTTGCTCCAGTGCCGCAACAGATGGAGTCGCTGGGCGCTTCTTCCTGGAGGGCAGGCGTGATGGAGCCTGCCATTTCGGGCGGGTGGTGGAGCTGCGACTCAAAACTGCACTGGGTGGTGCAGCAGGTGATGGTAGCCGTGGTGGTGTTGCTGCACTTCCGGGATGGTGCAGAGGCGGACTCGGAGGCAAAGCTACCGTGGGATGCGGCCAAGTCTCGGCGCCAAGGGCAGGGAGACCATTTGGGACGCCGGAAGCGTGTCCATAGGGAGGAGCGCGAGGAGCGTGCTATGGTGCGAGACGCGGCGTCAAGCATGCCATGTTAAGGTGCCCACTCCGCCTAACAAAGGGAGTGGTTGTCCAACCAAAATTGCCTTCACGACATCCTCCAAAACACAATGATGCCCAAGAAACGCGGTCCCAAGGCAGCCAGAATTCATCATCAACATGAGCAGTGCTAGTTACGAGAGTGTGGACTTTTCCGCTTGTAAAGAGTATGTGTTGAGAGAGTTGAGGCTGTAGTTGGGGTAGATGGTATAGTCACTCATGTAACTAAGGAAGTAGATGGGGAGAGGAAGTGAATCAAGGGGAAAAAGAGAATCAGAGGGGGGGAGAGCTGTAGGTGAGATCACTAAGGAAGCTACCGACCATGGGGCTGTCGGTCAACCGACGGGCGCGGATGTGGCGCCCGTCAGAGCCATGAAAATACTTAGTTGGAACTGTCGGGGTTTGGGTCAACCTCGCATGTTCAGAGCTAGTGTGTCTTTCTAAGACGCACCAACCCAATGTTATCTTTCTCTCGAGACAAGGAAAAATAAAGATTATGTCGGCGTTTGCATTATCGATTGGGTATGAGTAATGTTTTTACCTATTCTTCTCGAGGGAAAGGTGGTGGTCTTGCGGTGTTCAGGATGATTCTTATAGTATACAGCTGAACAAATATGGGGAGCATTTCATTGATATGTTTATACATGTCTGCTAATGGAGCAAAGTGGAGAAGCACCTTTATCTATGGAGAGCCTAAGGCTAGTCAAAGGTACGTCATGTGGGTACTGCTGCGAGAATTAAGCCTATGGGTTCTGGTCCTTGGTTCATGGTTGGAGATTTCAATGAAGCGATGTGGCAAAATGAACATTTTTCTCGGAATAAAGGTCCAATTCTTTGATGGCTGATTTTAGGAGTGTGCTCTCGATTGTAATCTTTTGACTTGGGGTTTCATGGCACGCCGTGGACTTATGACAACAAGCAACGGGTTCCAAAATGTTAGAGTAAGATTGGACGAGCTGTTGCGTGTCCTCAATGGTCGGCACTATTTCCGGAGTGCAGGGGTGTCTCATATTATTAGCTCAAGATCTGACCATTGCCCTCTGCTCATTCAATCTGTCGGGGTTGCCTCGGCAAGGTAATATTGTTAAACAACTTAAATCTGAGGCATCTTGGGAGAGGGAAGGAGTGGTGTTAGAAGAGCATATTAAATCTTCTTTGGAGCGAAGGTATGTATATTGATGATTTGAAGGATGTGGCTTCTAAGCTCAAGAGAATGCTAGGAAAATTGCATGATTGGAGTCAAAAATATATTGGTTATCTTCCTAGAAAGCTTGAGTTGGCTAGGAGCAGACTCAAGGTGCTTTATAACAGGAATGATCATGCCGCTGTGATGGAGAAAAAAGCTCTTCTCAAGGAAATGGATGAGTTGCTCTATAAAGAGGAAATGTTATGGAAACAGAGGTCACGGATTGATAAAATTAGATGGGGAGATCGGAATACAAAATTCTTTAGAGATAAGGCTACTTTGAGAGCAAAGAAAAATTTAATATCTAGCCTGAAAAGGAATGATGGCACGGTTACTGAGGATGAGCATTTCTGCCTAAATCTGGGCAGTTATTTAGGCGCTCCCCGCTTCTGGCCCAAGTCTAGGCATTTTTTCGGCAGAAAGCCCAGTCAGGCCCAGCAGCAAGGTGTGGCTCTACATACGTGCATGCTTTCTTTTTTAGTGTGCGAGTCATGCATTATTGTGATGTTGACGTGAAGGCATCTTGCACTTGTCTTTTCGCCAATGTGGTATGGAGCAGTTTGTCCATTGGCATATCCAAAATAGACCGAAGAATCTGCAATTCAATGTTTGAGAAGATTACAATATGAATATGCAAAAATGTAGAATCATCGAGCAGTTTGTCTATGGTAAATTTGTCGTGCAGGTGTTTTCTTCTTCATAGTGCATCTTGTAAGGGAACGCGATAGAAAACAAAAAAATTCCGACCTACGCACCAGCCCAGGACCACTATGGAGATTGCATACAAGGTTTGATCTTTTTCGTTACCGACTCGTAGCGCAGCAGGAAGTAGAGTCGATGACGATCGGCGGTGCAGATCCCCGCAGCTAGGATTTACAGCCTCCCAACCGCGAGGATGTATACCCTCGTCTGCCCCTCAGACAGCCCTCCGGGAGGTGGTCGAACAGTCTCCCGGACGGTGACAAGCGTAATTATAATTTTATTCTTTTGTGTAAATTGTTTGTATAAAGCATTATTTGTTGTAATATAACATGTATTTTTTCATGAAGCACAACTAGAGCCGATGATGTTCTCGAATCCCATGAATTGTTTCCCGGATAGGGATAGATGCATGGTACATGATGCAACTGATATGATGCAGATTTTCTCACTGAAATTGGAAAAGCTAGTACCAACATCGGCTTGGTACAACTATATGGATATATAGCAGTGCATGATTGTCATGATTCACTGCTTAATTATGTCTTCAATCGTAGCAGAGATGATCCCATCATTGTGGAACAGGTGCACATTTTTACATATATATGCAGTTATATTTGATATTTCATTCATTGAAATCATAGGATTTTCTCTCTTTTGGGATTCATTTGCGCTATAGTTTATTGAAATTCTATTCACTCCAAGCTTTTAAGAAGACTCCTATACTTTTCCTCCTCACAATCAAACATCCTTTCAGTCATCTTGTACTGAAGATGGCGTGACACTCTAATCTTGTGCTTTATTTAGTGTAACACTTTTCGGGAATCCTGCAATTCTTCCATCTTGTGCTGGCTAGGTTTTTTTTTCTCAAGTCATGTTCCTCCAATTCTTCCATCTCCTGATAGCTAGTGACAAGTAACCTAGAAAACTCACAAAAGATAATAACCACAAAAGGAGCCCCAACAAATTAAACCTCTTGGCTACCCTAACTTTTATTGTGCAAATTAAAAGTAAACATGCTAAAAGAAAAGGAAAGTAAAAACACCTATAATGCATGCAAAAAAGGGGGGAATCACCATCCAAGCTTAGGCTTTTGGCCTAGCTGGATCTACTCCTCCTAAATAAATCATTTGTGTGAGACTGTTGCATCTGCTAAAGGTGAGGCCACTAGGGCACGCCAGGCATGCCCGACGGTTGTTGGGGCTGTTTGTAGGGTGGCTGACACATAGTGATTTAACAAAGTCGACACCAATAATGTTCCCTATGTGAAGGAGATAGACCCTGACTATGAATCTTCTATGTGATAAAGATAGAAGATTCATAGTAAGAGTACATATCCTTAACAAATGATGCAATGATGTCGAAGCTTATCCCATACGGGCGACCGAATATTTAAGATGGTCGGCTAGCTCATCAGTCGCCGAGGTGGGACTAATACGGGTGTGAAAATGCTAAGTATGAGCAATTTTCGGTGCCCAGCCGGCCCAAGACGGACAGGATGATCGACGTGCATGGCCCTACATGTAACAGATGTTTTGAAAATAGGATATGTTGTAAATTGTAAAATTTGAGGCACGCACGCCCGGTCACTGCCCGCGGGCGTTTGAGGGTCCAAATTTGCAACCTCCGGTTGTGGCTGCTCTAACTATTGTATAAGTGGATTATTACGTTGGATGTAAGTGACGTGGCAACTTCATATAGCCGGTCGTTGGCTATACTATTAACCATGCTCTTAGTAGAACTTTATACTCTATATAATAAAATTATCTAAAGTTGCGTTAATTAATTTGGATTGATGGATACAAGGAAATCTCATGCCTAGATGATTGCCCATTGCATAAGTGGAAACTTAGGGCGTGTTCGGTAGCCCTCTGGCTTCTCAACTCCTCGACTCTAGCCTTGGAGTCGCACCGAACTGTTCCACTCCTAGTTATTTGACCGAGAAGCTGGCTCGACGCTACGTGCAAAATCGACGGAGTCGTGGAGCTGGAAATACCTGGCTCCATGGAAACTGGGAAGCTGGATTCAACAACAATTATGGGCGTATGCCACCGCCAAGTGATCGATGGACTCCACCAACCGTTCCCTCGAGGCCACTCCACCACACCCGCAGCTCCTTTTCCCTTTCCCCCAACCCTAGCCGCCGCTCTGCACCGACAGCGCCGGCGCCCGCGCTCTCCGCCACCGCTCTGCACCTTCAGCGCCGGCGGCCGCGCTCTCCACCGCCGGTCGTCGCCGCCGTCGCGGACCGTCTCCATCGTCCACGACCACCCATTCCCGCCCTGCTCGTCCTCATCCGCTGCTCTGCACCGACAGCGCTGGCGGCCGCGCTCTCCACCGTCGGTCTGCACCTTGAGCGCCGGCAGCCGCGCTCTCCACCCCCGGTCGTTCGCCGCCGTCGCGGACTGTCTCCTCCGTCCCCGACCACCCATCCCCGAGCAGGCACTTTCTGGCATTTTTACCTAGTCAAAAGCTTGCAACGAGAAGCTGCAACACCGAACGGATCGCTCACTCCTGGAGTTTAGGTGGGAAGCTGGCTGCTGGATCTGGGCGACGGAGTTCAGGATTTTGCAGCTGTGGTGAACTACCGAACACGCCCTTAGTGAACTAGGCGGAGGCTATCTGGGACGTACGACGTGAAAGCATGCACGTATGCTTTTTAGTGTGCACGCAAATCTAATCTAAGTAAGAAAAGGATGGCGAGTTTGTTTGTTTGTCTAGTACTAGTACATCTACGGATGGTCTAGAAATGGAGCTCAAATACCGCGTTGACCGAAACGCTCTGGCGATGAGAGGGGCGATCTGAGAGTGTGCGGGCATGGTGGCGGCGCTGCCTGCCGAGGGCCGGGCTGGAGGGCGTTCGCGCATGGGAGTTGGGTGGCCTCTCCTCCGTGGAGTGGAGCACCTTGAGCGGAGGGAGGAGATTCTCCTTCGCTCCTCGGATCGCTAACAGTGTTTGCGGTGATGCAAGAAAGAGCGAGAGAAAATTTTCAAGGCCGTCCAATTCAAGTGGAGATCAAGAGAGTATTGGAGGAATTCATCCCATGGAATCGGTGGATGGGAGTATTGGTCATCAATCTTCCAAAGATAGATGCTAATCCGGGAACCAATTTGTGAATAGGCGGGCAGTTTCTAAGGAATTTAAGGCAGATTTGAAGAACAAAGGTAATGGGCTTGGTGTGCAGTAATTTGGCTATTAATTTGGAGATTGAGGCGGATTCGGAGGAGAAGCTGTGTATTTCAAGGAAGAGGCGGTGGGTTTCAGCTCGCACTTGCTCCTCGTGTCTGCTTTCGCCTCTGTCATTCTTTCTATCTTAGTTGTTCAGTGGCCATGGGAGACCAGGACATGGCAAAGGCGCTGTGGATCTTGATGGGGCGGGGTGGACATCCTCCCAGGCGCTGCGGTCAGGGATGCTGGCACCGCGGCTGAGGTGGGCGTGGGCCTTGACAGGACTGCAGTTCAGGGCGTTCAGCTCGCTGCCCTAGTTCAGGCTGGTGGGGAGGCCGTCTCGCCATTGTCTCGAGCGGCTTCTAAGCTCTTTGGGAGACTGCCGGGGCTGCAGTTGGAGGGCCGTCTGGCATGGCCCTCTCTGTTACGCCGTCAGCCTCCTTTGGCTTTGCGGCAGCGGCGGTGGTTCCGCCTCCTCTCCGGAGGGCGGGCAAGAGCAAGGTGTTCGCCGGTTCTAGAGCCGGCATGAAACCCCTCGTCATCGATTTGGAAGCCGCCTTGCGTGCGGTCGCCGAGAAACTTGCGGTGGCTAGAGTACTCTCACCGTACTCGATCGACCCAAGGGCGGTTGTCGGCGATCTTCGCGGCCCTTGGAAGCTGCGAGGCAATGCGGTGGCTCAGCGGGTAGAAACAGGGCGGGACGCCGTCATCAAATTCTCGGAGGAGGTGACCTCAAGCACGTGCTTCGGGCTGGCCCGTGGCACTTCAGGAACAACGCCGTGCTGATCGCGGCGCTCGACGGGAAGACCAACCCCGTGGATGTGTGCCTGGACTCTTTTTTGGTCTGGGTTCAAATCCATGGGTTGCCGTCCACTCAAGGCCGAGGCCTTGGCTGGGCTCTTGGTGTTCAGCTAGGTGAGGTGAAGGCGGTGGCGCACCAAAACCACCAGATTGTCGGTGAGCATCTTCGGGTTCGGATCATTCACAAGGTGGATGAGCAGCTAAGGATGTTCGTTGCTTTCACTCCCGTTGGCAGCAAGGAGGAAGTCAGCTTCAATGTAAAATATGAAAAACTGCCTAACTTTTGTTTATCCTATGGTATTGTGGGACACATGGCGGCCAAGCACTGCGATATTCGGCCGAGCAACGCATAAGGCGATCTACTCCTCCGACCTCAAGGCGCCCGGCACAGAGTGGGTCGGTTCGACATCGATTCGACTTACGGGGCTGGCGGGGCCTCGGAAGATGAGGTGTTCGCGCAGAACACGAGGCTCCGGACAAGGTGATCTCGGTGGTTGCCACGGCTGTTCAACAACTTTCGTGGCTGCTGCTCCAGCCTGGCTGAGGCATGCCTTGGGGAGAAGGCCGGCTCGGTGGCTGCGTCGGATCACAGGATGCGTGTTCTGGGCTATTCCCTGGAGGGAGACCAGTGCTTGCGGGATCCGGCTCCAAGGATGGGGCCATGGACAAGCTTCATCAAGAGGCGTCCGTGCAGGCGGCCGGGGGCATCGTCGACTCCAACATTGATGCCTCTGGTTCGGCCGTGAGAGCTGCTCAGCCAGGCAGGAGGGCCTTAGCGGTCTGGGCAATGGGGCGCCCTGGTGCAGCCGCTTCCTGCTGGTGGGGGCGGGACCAAGGGTGGTTGCTCCCGAGCCGCAGCAGATGGAGTCGCTGGCGCGGCTTCCTGGAGGGCAGGCGTGATGGAGCCTGCCATTTGGTGGGTGGTGGAGCTGGGGACTCAAAGCTGCACAGGGTGGTCTGCAGCAGTGATGGTAGCCGGGTGGTGTTGCTGCACTTCACAGGGATGGTGCAGGCGAACTCGGGGCGAAAGCTCTTGGTGGGATCTGGCCAAGTCTCGGCGCCAAGGGCGGGGAGACCATTTGGGGACGCTGAAGCGTGTCCATAGGGAGGCGAGGCGTGCTATGGTGCGATCTGCCCGGCGTCAAGCATGCCATGTTCGGGTGCCCTCCGCCTAACAAAGGGGAGTGAATTGTCCAACGAAAAATTGCCTTCGTCGACATCCTCCAAAACACAATGATGCCCAAGAAGCGGTCCCGAAGGCAGCCAGAATTCATCATCAACATGAGCAGTGCTAGTTACGAGTGTGGACTTTTCTGCTTGTAAAAGAGTTTGTGTTGAGAGAGTTGAGGCTGTAGTTGGGGTAGATGGTATAGTCACTCATGTAACTAAGGAAGTAGATGGGGAGAGGAAGTGAATCAAGGGAAAAAGAGAATCAGTGGGGAGGGAGAGCTGTGGGTGAGATCACTAAGGAAGCTACCGACCATGGGGCTGTCGGTCAACCCGACGGGCGCGGATGTGGCGCCCGTCGAGAGCCATGAAAATACTTAGTTGGAACTGTCGGGGTTTGGGTCAACCTCGCACAGTTCAGAGCTAGTGTGTCTTTCTAAGGCGCACCAACCCAATGTTATCTTTCTCTCGAGACAAGGAAAATAAAGATTATGTCGGCGTTTGCGTTATCGATTGGGTATGAGTAATGTTTTTACCTATTCTTCTCGAGGAAAGGTGGTGGTCTTGCGGTGTTCAGGATGATTCTTATACTATCAGATTGAACAAATATGGGGAGCATTTCATTGATATGTTTATCTGACTGCTAATGGAGCAAAGTGGAGAAGCACCTTTATCTATGGAGAGCCTAAGGCTAGTCAAAGGTACGTCATGTGGGAACTGTTGCGGAGAATTAAGCCTATGGGTTCTGGTCCTTGGTTCATGGTTGGAGATTTCAATGAAGCGATGTGGCAAAATGAACATTTTCTCGGAATAAAAGGTCCAATTCTTTGATGGCTGATTTTAGGAGTGTGCTCTCTGATTGTAATCTTTTGACTTGGGGTTTCATGGTGCGCCGTGGACTTATGACAACAAGCAACGGGGTTCCAAAATGTTAGAGTAAGATTGGACGAGCTGTTGCGTGTCCTCAATGGTCGGCACTATTTCCGGAGTGCAGGGTGTCTCATATTATTAGCTCAAGATCGACCATTGCCCTCTGCTCATTCAAGTGTCGGGGTTGCCTCGGCAAGGTAATATTGTTAAACAACTTAAATCTGAGGCATCTTGGGAGAGGGAAGGAGTGGTGTTAGAAGAGCATATTAAATCTTCTTTGGAGCGAAGGTATGTATATTGATGATTTGAAGGATGTGGCTTCTAAGCTCAAGAGAATGCTAGGAAAATTGCATGATTGGAGTCGAAAATATATTGGTTATCTTCCTAGAAAGCTTGAGTTGGCTAGGAGCAGACTCAAGGTGCTTTATAACAGGAATGATCATGCATTGTGATGGAGAAAAAGCTCTTCTCAAGGAAATGGATGAGTTGCTCTATAAAGAGGAAATGTTATGGAAGCAGAGGTCACGGATTGATAAAATTAGATGGGGAGATCGAATACAAAATTCTTTAGAGCTAAGGCTACTTGGAGAGCAAAGAAAATTTAATATCTAGCACGAAAAGGAATGATGGCACGATTCTTGAGGATGTGGCGGAAATTCATAGCATCACTAATTCGTTTTTAAAAAGTTGTATCTTGGCGATGGTATGGTTGATCCCTCTCGATTATTCCATTGGTAAAACCTCTTGTCGGTGAGGACATGAATAGTGAATTATGCAAGCCGTTTACAGACCAGGAAATTAGTGATGCTCTCTTTCAAATTGGGCGCTTAAAGCTCCAGTCCTGATGGCTTTCGGCAAGATTTTTTCAACGCAATTGGGGAGTGTTGAAGGAGGACATTATTCGTGCAGTTAAAAAGTACTTTGATACAGGTATGATGCGGAGGGTGTTAATGATCTGGTAGTTGTCCTTATACCAAAGGTAAAGAACCCCAATCGATCAAAGAATTTGACCTATCAGCCTATGCAATGTCATTTATAAAATTATCTCAAAGTGCCTAGTGAACAGATTGAGGCCGCTCCTTGATGGTATGATCTTTCCAACACAAAGTGCTTTTATTCCTGGGAGACGATATCGATAATGCGCTTATTGCGTTTGAATGTATGCACTCTTTAAACACTCTCAAGGATGGGCAAGGTGAGTTTTGTGCGTATAAACTTGATCTAGCTAAGGCTTATGATAGAGTGGATTGGAATTTTCTGAAGTGTATGTTGAGTGCGCTCGGGTTTGCAGTGGATGGATAAAGTGGATTATGGCCTGTGTTACCTCGGTGAAATTCTCTGTTAAGCTTCAGCGGACAACTCTTGGAGTCATTTACGCCTTCATGTGGTATCGAGCAAGGAGAACCTCTATCTCCTTATTTATTCTTGTTCGTGGCGAGGCCCTCTCGTGTTATTCAGGGATGCGTGTAATAGAGGCGCTGCTAGAATTCAAGGTGAATAGGCAAGCACGGGTATTTCACATTTATTGTTTGCAGATGACTGTCTTTTATTTTTCAAGGAGCCATTGATCAAGCGTTGACAATTAAAAATATTATTTCAACCTATGAGAAAGGGACTGGCCAATTGTTGAGCCAGATAAATGCTCTATCATGTTTGGTAAAAATGCAGTATGGAAGTTCAAGTGGCTGTTATGGTAATTTTGTGCATTACAGCCAAGGATTTGAGGACAAATATCTTGGTTTACCGGTGCCTCAAGGTCGAATGAAGGCGGGCAAATTTCAATCCACTAAGGACAAAGCTCTCAAAATTCTATCGGACTGGATAGAAAATATGCTTCTTGTGGGGCGAAAGAAACGTTGATTAAATCTGTTACGCAAGCTCTTTGGTGTATGCTATGGGTATTTTAAATTCCGGCGTCTCTGTCGAGGAATTATCTCAGATTATAAGGAATTTCTGGTGGGGGGATGAGGAAAACAGAAGGAAGACTCATTGGTTGGCTTGGGATAAGATGACAAAGCCTAAAGCGGAGGGTGGTATGGGTTTTCGGGATCTTAGATTATTTAACCAGGCTCTTTTAGCGAAGCAGGCATGGAGGCTGGTGGTGAATCCGGAATCTTTGTGTGCCAGAGTGATCAAGGCAAAATATTATCCACAGGGGCATATTTTAGACACAGCTTTCCCGTAGTCGGCTTCTCTCACATGGCAAGGTATTCTGCATGGGTTGGAGCTGCTTAAATCCGGAGTTATTTGGAGAGTATGTGATGGGGCTAATATACATATTTGGAGAGACAATTGGCTTCCTAGAGCTTCTGGACTTAAAATCTCTGCAAAGAAGAATAGAACTAGAGTTAAATGGGTTGAGGAATTGTTCATGAGTGGAGAAAGGAGTTGGGATGAGGAGCTGGTTAGGCATTTGTTTTACCCTTATGATGCGGATGAGATTTTGAGGTTGCGGATCCAATCAAATGGGGAGGCAGATTTTGTTGCTTGGCATTATGAAAAGTCAGGGTTGTTCTCAGTTAGGAGTGCGTACAAGTTAGCGCTCACCCTTAAGGATAAAAAAGAGGATGAGGGCAATCCGGAGGCGGTAGGGTCGGAGAGGAAAATTTGGAATATTATTTGGAAGACAAACATTCCTCGGAAGATTCGTATTTTTGCATGGAGGTTGCTTCCAATAGTTTGGCCGTCTGAGTTAATAGAGTGGCGCATCATCAAGCCTCTGTTAGTACGTGTTCTATTTGTGGCATGGAGGATGAAAATACCTTCCATGCGCTTGTCTTGTGCCTGGCGCGCGCGCTTCGCATGGCCATGAGGAACATTTGGGCTCTACGATGAGGAGGTTCTCGGATATCTGGGGCATGATTGGTTTATTGTTCTCTGAGTCAATTAAACCCCGTGTCTGAGACCAAATTATATTCTTATTCGGAGGACTGGCATTTGAGAAATGATTTGATCTTTGGTAAAGGAAAGGAATCAGTTTCAGCTTCGCATGCTTTGTGGAGAGTTATTGGGAGTCTTTTGGTGCACTTCATTCTTGAGGCGGTGGATTTTCAAAAAGGAAAAGGGACATTGGTCCGATTAGCGGAGTTCTAATTCTCGGGCCGCGAGTAGTGGCTGGTACCCGCCTCCTGCAGGTTGGTTCAAGATTAATGTCGATGCTAACCGTGGAGTCCATTAGAGAAGCGATGTGGGGGTGGTGGTCGACGGGCGAAAGGGAAGTTATTGTTTAGTCGTGGGATTTCATTGGTGCTGTCAAAGCGTGGAGGAAGCGGAGCTTAGAGCTTGCATTGCCGGTCTCTACATAGGTATTTCTCTTCATAATCCTATAATTTTAGAGACCGATTGCGCTTTTGTGGTAGCGTCTCTTGCGTCGAGGGCACTATAACAGGTCTGCTATCGTGACTCAAGATGGAAGCAGTGAGTATCTCAAGTTGATCAATAATCTTCAATGGTCAAAGATTAGCCAGACGGCCAATATGGTGGCTCATTTAATCGCTAAGTATAGCTTTGACAACAGATTAGATGGTATTCTTGTAAATGATGTACCGCCCTGTGTGGTGAATATTGTATGGAATGAGTGTACTGGTGTGGTTGGTTAATTAATATAAAGATGATGTTCAAAAAAAAGAAATGGAGCTCAAATAAAACTGTGTGGGCCATGTTGGCAAAAGAGAAAGGGGGCCTAAATAAAAACCCTATACATGCAGTCGAAACTGAGAAGTGTGACTAGAACTAGGCAGAAAACCAACCAAAGTCAGCCCTGGCGCGAGGCACGACCCAAAAAAACAAGCGATTTCTGCCTAAATCTGGGCAGTTTTTCAGGCGCTCCCCGCTTCTGGCCCAAGTCTGGGCGTTTTTCCGGCAAAAAGCCCAGTCAGGCCACCGACCGGCCCAACAGCAAGGCGGACTCTATGTACGTGCATCTTTTCTTTTTTTTAGTGTGTGAGTATACTTGGCCAAACCTCGGGCCGGGCCGGGCTTCAGGCCGGGCCTAGCCAAGCCCGACACAAAAAACCCAGGCCCGGGCCCGGCTATCGGGCCTGTGTTTCTGGGCCCAAGCCCGGCCCAAACAGGTAAAAGCCCATTGGGCTCCGGGCCGGCCCGGCCCGACCTTCAAAAAAATGCAAAAATGACGGGCCCGGGCCCGGCCTTCGGGCTCAAAAACTAGGCCCGAGCCCGGCCCGGGGGCAGCGTCGGGCCGGGCCGGGCTTCCTGTGGCTAGGACTATGTGTGAGTCATGTATTACTGTGATGTTGACGTGAAGCCTCATGGGCGTCTGCAGTTGCCTTTTCGCCAAAGGTGGTATGGATATGCAAAATAGACCTTTTCGGATGAAAAATCTGCAATTCAACGTTTTGAGAAGATTACAATATGGATATGCAAAAATGTAGAATCATCGGGCAATGTTGAATAAGCCGGGATGCTTCACTCATGCCATAATCTGGACGGTTATTCACAGTGCATTTTGGCTTCCCCTGTAGGTACGGCTTTGGCTTCGGCACGGCAGCCATGGACACTCCCTCCCCCCCCCCCCTAAATGGTTGGCCGATGCAGCTCCAGATCCGGTGCTCCGCATGTTCTACGTCCCTTCCGGCTCCTCCGGCTCGCCGTCTTTTTGGCGGCTCTGCACCATCCCCTGCAAGTGTTCTCGGTTGGTCAGCATCCACAAAGGTGCGGCTCTGGCTCCGGCTTGCTCCTGGACTGGCGCCCCTTTTCCGGCTCCTTGGCTCGTTGGCATCCTTGCGGCTCCAGTCTGGACGGCCCGGATCTATGCTCCTCTCCAGATCTGGGCAATGTTGACTAAACCAGGATGCTCCACTTATGTCATAATCTGGACCGTTTTTATGTGCGTTTTGACCTTCTGTAGATTATTGTAGTCGCCGTGGGGCTAGTGCAGCTCATGCTGATGCTGCTCTCCACCTCCTTCATGACCGCCACCAACGATGAACTCCCATTCGGGCCAACCGTGGTTACACTTTGTTTTAGGTTTAACCTAGGATACACTTGGCCATGAAGTTTCCATGCCTTGCATGGGCCTCACCCCGTTGATCTACTCGATCATGAGGACCCATTCGTTGCAACCATGCGCGTTAAAAGCTTGCGGGAGAGAAAGGTGTGCCAATTATGTCCCTCCCGTCACTAAAGGTGTACCAATTCCGTCCCTCCCGTCTCTATAATAAGTTCATTTTAAAATAAAAATATTCAAGTCCATGATTTTTTTATTTCTGAATTTATAAAATTTGTGATGTTTTTTCCAGATCACGTATATTTTTGAATTCATGAACTTTTATCAAATTCGTGTATATTTTTCAACCGTGAACTTTTTCAAATTCGTGAACCTTTTTTTGATCCGCGTACATTTTTTAAAGTGCGAATTTTTTCAATCTATAAAAACCGAGGGAGTCGGTTTTGCCCGTAAACCATTAGCTTGCTGGTTTTTTCATGAACGAGCAGCGATAGAGCGAGCGGCCAATCGGGACGAGGGACGAGCGGGCGAGCGATGGGAATGCGCTAATGGGCCGGCCCAGCTGTGCGCTAACAGGGTCTAAAAGAGCTCCCCACTTCTACTCAAAAAGAAAAAGAAAAAAAAACCAGCAGTATTTTGGCCGCCGCCGCTTGGTTGATCGGTTGCTGCCGCCGGCACCGCTACCTGCTGATCCCGCTCCCTTGTCGCGCACCGACACCGCGGCCTGCTCCTGCGATCCCGCCTCGCACCTGCCCGGGCGGCAGCCGCCGCGCTGCAGGCTTGTCACCTTCGATTCAGGTGAGGTTCAGGGCTTCAGGCAGCCGGCGGTGGTTCTTGTCTTTTTGACATTCCGTATCATGTGTATGTGTCCAGTATATCGCGATGTGCCATACTTTAGTGCTGTGATTAAATACTCTTGTGGTAATTTTCAAAATGTGATATACATTATGCAACTCATATGATGCAGATTTTCTCATTAAAATTGGCTAAAACTAGTACCAACGTCGGCTTGGTACCGCTATATGGATATATAGCAGTGCGGGATTATCATGATTCGTTGCTTAATTATGTTGTCAATCGTAGCAGAGATGATCCCATCATTGTTGAACAGGTGCACATCTTTACATATATGCAATTATATTTAGTATTGGATTCGTTTAATAATAAAGCTCAATCTCGGTGTCTTATGCATAAAGCTAACTGATTGAGATATAAATATTTGTATGTCATACTATAACCATGTAATTAGTGTTTAAGAGTCAAAGACTAGTGAGTCATAAGTTTGGTTGTTGACTTGATATCTTGACTCGACTGGTTGGCACATCAAGCGACTAATGGACTAGTTGCTGATTAACCTCGACTAACCTTGCCCTTTAAGTGGATTGGTTCAAAATTAGCCCACGGGTTTCTTTTAAAAAATAGGCCATTGCCAGGTTGAATAAAAGTAGGCCTAAGTTCAAGTTCATTCGTTGAACGGTAGTATCTTCGATGGACCCACACACATTCCCATGTCAAGTCGTCTCGTTGGTGTTGCTAACCTCATCCTTATGCTGACTGTTTTGTTGATCCCTCTGCCTATGAGTATGATTAAGGCTGCACCAAGCAACGTTTCTACTCTTTTTCACCGCCCAACATTACCGCTTACCGCATCGGCTGCATCCCTTGCCACCTAGTCGGCAGACAACATGGCACGTGTGCGACCACATCCGCTTGTTCGCACTTCGCACCGAACGCGTCGTGCTTGCAGATCCTTATGCCAACTCCACCGCACGACCCTAAATTGTCCGGGCCTGTCTGTTTGAGTCTAAACGGACAAATGAAGCGGCCCAACGTGCAACCCCATCCGTAAAAAACGTCCGTTTCTGATCCGGTTTGCCCCATCCCGAGCGCAATTTTGGTTCCGCTTTGCGGTCGAGCGGACACTGAACGGACGTTTTCCGCGTGGTCCTCGTCCGCCCCTGTCTCTTTGCATGTGAGGGCTGGCCGCTAGTCATTGAAACAAAGGGGCCCACCAACCCACCCACCCATTCCCTCTCTCTCCTCCTTTTCACTGTTCTTCCCCATGGCGTCGACGAGACCCGCGGCTGCTACTACGAGGACAGGGCGCGGCCGAGCTCGCCGCTGCCGGCGCGGGCGTGGCGTGTGCGGGGCTGCGCCGTGCTTCGCCGCTGCCGAGGCGGGGCGTGGCACGTCTTGGCGCGGCCGTGCTTCGCCGCGGCCGGGCGCGGGCGGGCGCGTGCGCGTGGACGGCCAGGGTGAGCTCGCGACGGCCGGTGTCTGCTACATTGCCAGCATTGCCAGCATGGCATGCCGTCTTAGTGTCTTACACACTTTTCATCCATATCTGTCCCAAAAAAATGTAGAGCCTGTGTTAGTGCTCTCTTCTTGACGGTTGACACAGACTTGGACACACATGTCTCCGTCTTGTCCTACGGTCTCTGTAGCTATAACTCATCAACTTCTCGAGAACACTAAGGTTCGGTCCCATCGGGCAGCCAAGGAAGATCAAGAGGATTTTACTTGCTGTCGAACCCTCATTTCCGTTACCTTTGTGCTGCTTATGGATTATATTTTTTTTCTTCAGTTTTTTCCTGTTCTATTTTTTTTTTTTTTGAAACAAGGTTTCCTGTCCTATTTGCTTATCTGGTTTCCTACATTTTTTGGTTGGGTTTCTTTGGGCGCGGACGTGTGGCACTCCGGGTGTAGGTGCACCTGGTATGCAATTTTTTTTTATAGAAATTCGGAAAAGGTCAAAAAATCCTGAAATTTTCTGGAAACATACATGCCCAACAGTTTGTACCTGTATAAAAAGTTTCACGAACGAATACGTTCCAGCGTTTTGTGGGCGATTGAAAAGAAAATGAAGACTATACAAGTTACTGTTCATGAACATCGGACTAGGAAATTTGTTTTTTTGGTTTGGGGTCAACAAAGTTTATTCCTGCGCTAAAAATTTATACGGGTACAAAGGTAGGTCAACTTTGTATCCAAAAAAGTTTCAGTATTTTTTTGAATTTTTTCTCTAATTACTAATTTATTTTCCTTATCAGGTGCACCAGCACCGAGTGCATCAAGGGATTTCCGAGGTTTCTTCTGTTATTTTTCGCTTTTCCTATATGATTTACTCCCTCCGTTTCTAAATATAAGTCTTTTTAGACATTTCAAAGGACTACAACATACGGATGTATGTAGACATATTTTAGAGTGTAAATTCACTCATTTTGCTTCGTATGTAGTCATTTGTTGAAATCTCTAGAAAAGACTTATATTTGGGAACGGAGGGAGTACATTTTTTGGCCTTCTCTTTTTATTTTATAAATATGAGCGTACAAATAAATATACAATGGACATTTCTTTCAAGACACGTGCAAACCAAAAACGATCCTAAACCGCGTAGTCCGCCATACGCGGAATGGAGTACTACGAGTACGACAGTCACGCCACACTCCATTGATCTCAACAACCTTGCTCTCACTCGGGTGCTGCTCCCTGCTCGCCACTCCCCGTCCGCCAGCCAATGCCGACGCCAGCGGCCACCCTCGCAGGCATCCTCCTCGTCGTCATCTCTTTAGTTTCTGTTCTAGCCGGCGCCAATGCCGCGACGGAGTCAGAGGCCGAGGCGCTGCTGGCCTGGAAGGCCAGCCTCGCCGACGCCGCCGCGCTGTCCGGCTGGACCAAGGCCGCGCCGGCCTGCTCCTGGCTCGGGGTGTCCTGCGACGCAGCCGGACACGTCCTTTCGCTCAGGCTCGTGGGCCTCGGCCTCGGCCTCGCCGGCACGCTCGACGCGCTCGACTTCACGGCGCTCCTGGATCTGGCCACGCTCGACCTCAACAACAACAACCTCTTCGGCGCCATACCGGCGAGCCTCTCGCGCCTGCGCTCCCTGGCCAAGCTCGACCTCGGCAGCAACGGGTTCAACGGCTCCATCCCCCCGCAGCTCGGCGACCTCTCCGGCCTCGTGGACCTCCGGCTCTACAACAACAACCTCGCCGATGCCATCCCCCACCAGCTCAGCAGGCTCCCCAGGATCAAGCATTTCGACCTGGGATCCAACTTCCTCACCGACCCGGACTACAGCAGGTTCTCGCCGATGCCCACCGTCAACTTCATGTCGCTCTACCTCAACTACCTCACCGGCAGCTTCCCGGAGTTCGTCCTCAACAGCAGCAACGTCACCTACCTCGACCTGTCGCAGAACAATTTCTCCGGACCGATACCGGACACGCTGCCGGAGAAGCTCCCCAACCTCATGTACCTCAACTTGACCGTCAATGCCTTCTCCGGCCGGATACCGGCATCGCTGTCAAAGCTGGGGAAGCTCCGGGACCTGCGGATTTCAACCAACTATCTGACGGGGGGCATCCCCGGTTTCCTTGGGTCCATGTCCCAGCTGAGAGTTCTTGAACTCGGCGGCAACCTGCTAGGCGGTCCGATCCCGCCGGTTCTTGGCCGGCTCCAAATGCTACAGCGCCTTGACCTGAAGAGTGCCATGTTGGTTTCCACTATTCCACCGCAGCTGGGCAACCTTGGTGATCTCAGTTTTGCGGACCTGTCCATGAACCAGCTCACCGGTGTCCTACCGCCGGAGTTGGCCGGGATGCGCAAAATTCGGGAGTTTGGCATATCGTCGAACAAACTCGCTGGTCAGATTCCACCTGCTCTGTTCACGAGCTGGCCAGACCTCATAGGGTTCCAAGCGCAGAGTAACTCGTTCACCGGGAATATTCCGACGGAAATCGGCAAGGCAACCAAGCTACAAGTCTTGCATCTCTTCAGCAACAACCTTACCGGCTTTATCCCGGTAGAAATTGGCCAGTTGGTGAACCTGAGTCTGTTGGACCTGTCCGTGAATTGGCTCACAGGGCCAATACCTCACTCGCTTGGGAACCTCAAGCAGCTCACGCGGCTGGCGCTGTTTTTTAATGAGCTCACCGGTGCCATCCCACCGGAGATCGGCGACATGACAGCGCTTCAAGTACTGGACGTCAACACCAACCGTTTGGAAGGCGTGCTGCCCACGACCATCACATCACTCGGTAATCTCCAATACCTTGCGCTGTTCGATAACAACTTCACCGGTACTATACCACCGGACCTCGGCAAGGGGCTGAACTTAACCGATGTTGCCTTCGGGAACAACAGCTTCTCCGGCGAGCTGCCACAGAGCCTGTGCGATGGCCTCGCGCTGCAGAACTTCACAGCAAACCACAACAACTTCAGCGGCACCCTGCCGCCATGCCTGAAGAACTGCGCAGGCCTGTACCATGTGAGACTGGAGCAGAACCAATTCACCGGCGACATCTCAGAGGTGTTTGGTGTCCATCCCATCTTGGATTTCTTGGATGTCTCGAAGAATCAGCTGACAGGGAAATTGTCGCCTCATTGGTCACAGTGCACCAATCTTACAGTTCTATCCATGAACAACAACCTCATGTCTGGCAGTATCCCTGCAGCCTTGTGTCGATTGACCTCTCTCCGATCACTGGATCTATCAAATAACCAATTCACTGGGGAGCTCCCACGCTGCTGGTGGAAATTAAAGGCACTGGTGTTTATGGATGTGTCCAACAATGGTCTGTGGGGTAACTTTCCTGCCTCAACGGGCTTGGATGACTTTCCTCTCCAATCACTTCGTCTCGCTAACAATAGCTTCTCCGGAGAATTCCCATCTGTCATTGAGACTTGTTGCAGAAAGCTCATCACACTAGATCTTGGGAACAACATGTTTGTTGGTGATATTCCGTCTTGGATTGGAACAAGTGTTCCTCTTCTAAGAGTTCTGACCCTCCCATCCAACAAGTTCAGTGGTGTCATTCCGTCCGAGTTGTCCAAACTTTCTAATCTGCAAGTACTTGACATGTCCAAGAATAGCTTTACTGGATCGATCCCAGGAACGTTCAGCAACTTAACATCAATGATGAAACAACCAAAACAAGTTTTCTCCAGCAAAAAAGTAGAATCTTCTGGAAGGCATGATTTTGTCCAAGTGAAACGGATTTCCACATTTTCTCGGAGGACAGTGCCAGCCAATAACCCGTCGCCGCTTGATAAGTACCGAGACAGAGTTAACATTTTCTGGAAGGGCCGTGAACAAACTTTCCAGAAAACAATCGATATATCAGGTATCGATTTATCAAGCAATCTACTTACCGGGAACATCCCTGAGGAGCTAACATACCTTCAAGGTCTCCTATTCTTGAACTTGTCTAGAAATGATCTGTCAGGCAGTATTCCAGAAAGCATTGGCGGTTTGGAGCTATTGGAGTCCCTTGACCTCTCATGGAATGAACTTTCAGGTGCTATCCCTCCTACCATTTCAAAATTGAAGTCGCTCGGCGTGTTAAATCTGTCCAACAATCTCTTAAGGGGTGTCATACCCACTGGAAGTCAGATGCAGACGTTTGCAGACGAATCAATTTATGGCAACAATCCAGGGCTTTGTGGCTTCCCGTTGAGCATAGCTTGTTCGGATGAGGGAACTGAAGACCACCAAGAACTTGGAGGAGATATGTGGTTGTGGTACTCTATAATCCTTGGCATCGTTTTCGGTTTTTGGTCCTGGTTTGGAGCTCTGTTTTTCCTCAGGCCATGGAGGTTTTCCTTCCTCCGATTTCTTGATAAGTTAGGCAGTAAGTGAGGTTCTTATATCCTCAGATGTATTTTTTTCTCTGCCAATATAAACTAAATAATTTCAAAGTTTTCTGTATCTGTAGCAAGCTTTGGAAATTGTGGAATTACTTCCTTCCTTTGGTGAAGGAACTTGTAGTCTCCTTCTGCATCTTCACAGCAAATCTGCAGACAAAAGGGCAACTTAGCATCTAGATTTTATCCATTTCCCTGACCATGTTCAAGAAACACAAAGTTCAGAGCATTATAATTTAAGTACAGAAAACAAAAGATGAGCAAAATCATATGAGTGGAATAAAAAGGAGTTTGGAATACAGCATGATGAACCATAAAAGATATAATACAGGAACAACAGCAAGTGGCAACACGTTGGCCAGTTTCCCTCCCAAATATCAATATACACTAAAAAAAGGCTATACTATTCAAAGCGCACTTCGAATACTAACAGTATTCTGTAAAAGAACCAGTCCATGGAGCAACGAAAGGTACTTAGGGAACATGGAAGATATTTCAGATTACTATCCATACTTGTTTTTCTCTCATATTGTACACATCTAGCAGCAAAACAGCGGAGCAATGCGATAACTTTCCTAATCTGTTTTTGGTCATAAATATATTTGTAGGTATCTAGATTAGCACTATCAAAATGACATGCTTGCATCTTTCAGCAAAAAAAATGACTTCATATTTGTCATTTAAAAATTATAAATAGGACAAATGATTCTAGGGTAGGCACAGAAACGCATGTGTTTGATAACAGACACAACATTCCTTTGCCGTTCTCATCCTTGATTATGCCAGTCTCAGAATCTCCGCTCAACGAAATCCAACTCAACAAGCCGTGCCATTCGAAAAACGTCCGAGAACGAATATTAAGCATACGATCAAGCAGGTAATGTTTTAAAACAGACACTGGCAAAGGATCAAACAACCCACAACCCACTGGACGTTTTCAGAGAACGGCAGCAAACAAACAGACATCACATTTCCTGAACTCCGAACGGATGTTGTATGTATTTCCGTTATGCTTTGATGGAAAGGGGAATAGCCCGGTTAAAAGAAAAAGACATCTGGCTGAGCCTAGGACATGAACCTGACACACTGAAACGAAACAGATGCATCATAGTATTTCCTGACGAAAGAGAACAATCAAGAGTTGATAATCCCATGCTACCAGACGAGAAACAACCCTTGAGGGCACATGTTTCGAAGGATAGCTAGCAGCTTAGCTGCTTAGGCAGGGGCTGATCTAGGCGGCGTGCCGGGTGCCCGGCTGTGCACCGGCAGTCCGGCACGCCCAGAAATCACGAAGGTACACCCCCTACTAACAGAATCGCTGGATGGAAACAACCTAGCTCATACCTCAGAGGAGACACAATGGCCTGAGACTGGGACGGAACAGGGACAGCAGGAACGCGATGTCCCGGCGACGAAGAACGGGAACGCGATGGCGGCGATGCGCCTGGCTGCGGAGGAGGGAAACCGGGTAGGCGAGGCAGCAGCAGCAGGCGGCGGCGATGCGGGCCGCCGGAGGAGCGGCGGCACCGGGCGACGCGTGACTGCTTGGGCCTCGCTGGGCCTCCGACCTGGCCGCTTACTCCAGCCGCAGACCCGACCGAGCCGCCAAACCCTAGTGTTTGGGCCGGTTATATAAACGCCACTGTCATTGCAACCAAACCTGACCAAACGGACCGGTTTTGTCGGGCAACTAGTTAACAAGCGCTCCTTTAGACGCGCCCTCACTCATTCGTGACATGTCGCGTTCTAGACGCTCCCTCTAAATTTTGTTTATTTTATTTTTTCTCACGCGTTTTCGGCTTTTTAAATGGTTTTTTTCTTGTTTTTTTTTACATTTTGATTTTTCACCGGTCTTTTTTAGCTTTTCGATCCAAAAAAATTGCGTGAAAAAATGTATTTTATTTTTCCTTTCGCGAGAGTCGTGCTTTGCTTCCGCGAGAGACACGGTTTTGTTTTCGCGAGAGTCACGGCCGTGCCTCTCGGAAACGAAAAAATGTGTCTTTTTTTCTTTCGCGAGAGTCACGGTTTTGCTTTCGCGAGAGGCACGGTTGTGCTTTAGCGAAAGTCACGGTCGTGCCTCGGGAACGAAAAAAACATGTTTTCTAATTTTTTTTTCTTTTCGTGAGAGTCACGGTTTTGCTTCCGCAAGATGCACGTTGTGCTTTCGCGAAGTCATGACCGTGCCTCTCAGAAACGAAAAAAAAACGTGTTTTCTGTTTTTTTTTTGTCGCGAGAGTCACGATTTTGCTTCCGCGAGAGGCACGGTTGTGCTCTCGCGAGAGTCGCAGCCGTGCCTCCTCGGAAACAAAAAAACAAGTTTTCTTTTTTTTCTTCCGCGAGAGTCACGGTTTTGCTTCCGCGGGAGGCACGGTTGCGATTCCGTGAGAGGCACGGTTGTGATTTCGTGAGAAGGCACGGGCATACCTCTTTTGTAAATGGAAAAACCCCTTTCTTTCGGTTTGGTTTTTTCGTCTGATTTTTTTCGTAAAAAAAGTTCATCAAAACATATCAACACGGGATCTAGTTTTGAAGATCTCGACACGAGAAATTCAACGGTGTAAGCGGTTCGAGATTTGGATGCACGGTTTACGAGATAAAAGGTTTTGAATAAACGGATCTACGAAAAAAAGGAAAACTTACAGGTTGCGACAAGTGGCGCACATGCAGCGCGCCACTTATCGCAACATGGGAAGGTTGGAGTGATCTTTACAATGAGTACTCCCAGTGATTTCAGGCACGTGGCCCACCCAAGGCCGTGACTGGGCTGCCTTGCAACTAATACAGCGAACCAACCAAATTCCTTATTTGGCGCTTCAGGCGCCGGTTAAAAGCATTTTCACCATCCGGCGCCCACCCTCCGTCCGTGTTGGGCCAGCCCATTGACATCTGTTTTCCTTCCCGCTAAGCTTCAAAAAAAGTGCGGGCGATGGGGATCAAACTTGAGACCTATAATCGTTCGTGTGTCTTTGGATTGAATCTTTCTGATCTACGCTATTCTTCATCTACGGCGGTTGTTATTCTGGTACGTTGGTCCTTCGGGGCCTTAGCACGACGACTTCCCGACTGTCTACTACAATAAGTTGTGCCCGACTCCGACGATGGAGGGGCGATGACGGCGGCGCGCTTTTGGCTCGCTTCAGTGCTGGTAGTCGTCGCTAGGTGGTCTACGGATCTGGAAGTAATTTTTATTATTTCTGGTATTCATTGTACTACCATGATTGAAGATAAATAGATCGGAAATTTTCTCGCAAAAAAAGTAACACATAACGGTAGTAACAAATTTCCATCTTCACGCTGGTGATTACTAACTTCTTTTTCCTTTTATTATTTCTTCACTTCGCTGTGAATCAAGAGGTCATTTTTTTCCTTTGTTCTTTTTTCTTTTGTTGTAACTTTCTATTTTCTTGTTCCTTTCTATTTTCTTTCCTTTTCCAGTTTTCTCCTCTTCAATGCGTGAACTTTTTTCAAATTCGTAAACCTTTTCAAAATCAACTTTGTTTCAAATTCGTGTTATTTTTCTTCAACATCGATGAAAACTTCAAATTTTGATGCACTTATTTCAAATTCAATGAACTTTTTATTAAAAATCGGTAAACTTTTTTAAAATTTGTTGTAGTTCTTTTTTCAAAATAGTCGAACCTTTCTTATAAAGAATGATTTTTTCAATATGAATGAACATTTTTAAAATTTAATTATCTTTTTAAAAAATATAACCTTTTTCAAATTCAATGATTTTTTCAAATTGATATTTTAAAAAAATTATGAAAGTTTTGGAACTCACATCATTTGTTTTACCATTTTTTCCTTTTTATGTTTCTTTCTCAAATGTGATTGAGTACATGGGCCAATCCACCAACGTGAGCGCGTGGGCACATGGGAACTTCCTTGGCACGTGAAGAAGAAATGAAAAAGAAATTTACTTTATATTGTCAAATAATATTATTTTTTTTGAAAAGTGTTGGTATGAAAGGAACTCGTGGATACAACTAGCCATGTATTGTGGAAGAATGGTGGAAAAAAGAATAAACTTTATCTTTATGTTTGGGAACCGCCTATGATATATCTAGCATGGAAAGTCTTGGGAACTACTCGGTCGTTTTCATTAACGGGAAAAGTATGCCTCCCAAAATATTTGTATCTCTCAATTTAAGTTCTGAGCTCTGTCACCTCTACAAATCTCTGCTTCCCTCTGCGAAGGGTCTATCTTTTTTACTTTACGCAATTTTCTTTTGAGTTTTCATCTTCTCTTATAGAAGCACCAACTAGGGAGCACTATGATCATACTTGTGCATTGGATGTAGATAATATTTGAGTGTGTTTCATGAATGGATCAATGATTGAGCATGATGGGCTAGGGATAAGTTTATTTAGTGTTGATATTTTGAAAGACATGGTTGCTTGTTGATATACTTGAGTATTGAAATCTTCATGTCAAATATAGACTATTGCTTTGAATCATCTAAAAGTCCAAATGTCCATGCTACAAAAGAAAAGAAAATGTGATATACATGTTAGGCAGCATTCCACATCAAAAATTCTATTTTTATCATTTACCTACTCGAGGACGAGTAGGAATTAAGCTTGGGGATATTGATACGTCTCCAACGTATCTATAATTTTTGATTGTTTCATGCTGTTATATTATCATTTTTTAATGTTTTATATTCATTTTATAGCAACTCTATATCATTTTTTGGGACTAACATATTGACATAGTGCCAGTGCTAGTTGCTATTTTTTTGCTTGCTTTTTACTTTCCAGAATATTCATATCAAACGGAATCCAAACACAGCGAAACTTTTTGAAGATTTTTGCTGCCCAGAAAACAACTTCGACCAAGGAAGTGCACGAGGGGAGGCCCGTGGGGCCCACCACCCACCTGGGCGCGCCAAAGGCCCCAGGCGCGCCCTGATGGGTGGTGGGGCCCACAGAGGTCCTTTCCAGTGCCTCTCAGTTCTATAAATACCCAAAAATTTCAAAAACCCTAAGGGAGTCGACGAAACACAATTCCAGCCGTCGCAAGTTTCAGAACCATGAGACCGAATCTAGAGGCCCTTTCCGGCACCTTGCCGGAGCGAAACACAAGCACAGAGGGGGTTCATCATCCTCAGCTCCTCCGATGATGCGTGAGTAGTTTACCACAGACCTACGGGTCCATAGGCAGTAGCTAGATGGCCTCTTCTCTCTTTTTGTTCCTTAATACAATATTCTTCTTGGTTTTCTTGGATATCTATTGATGTAATGACTTTTTGCGGTGTGTTTGTTGGGATCCAATGAATTGCGAGTTTATGATCAGTTCTATATATGAATATTATTTGAGTCTTCTTTGATCTCTTATATGCATGATTATTATAGCCTCATATTTCTTCTCCGCAACTTTGGTTTGGTTTGTCCAACTAGATTGATTTTTCTTGCAATCGGAAGAGGTGCTTTGTGTTGGGTTCGATCTTGCGGTGTACTCACCCAGTGACAGAAGGAGTATCGAGGGACACATTTATCGTTGCTATTAAGGATAAAAAGATGGGGTCTATTTCTACATGAATAGATCTTGTCTACATCATGTCATCGTTTTTATTGCATTACTCCATTTCTCCATGAACTTAATACACTAGATGCATTCTGGACAACGGTCGATGTATGGAGTAATAGTAGTAGATGCAGATAGAAGTCAGTCTATTAAGCTTGGACGTGATGTCTATATACATGATCATTGCCTTGAATATCGTCATAATTATTTGCTCTTCTATCAATTGTCCAATAGTTATTTGTTTACCAACCGTATGCTAGTTTCAAGAGTAGCCACTAGTGAAATCTACGGCCCTGGGTCTATTTTCTATCATATTTTTTTCAGATTTATTATTTCAAAAAACCAAAAATATATTGCTGCACTTTTCCTTATTTATTTTATTTTGTGTTTTTGCAAAATCTATTTATCCAAACTCATACAATTTTATCTATCTTATTATCGGGGATGGATTGACAAGTGTTCCTTGGGTCTATTTTCTATCATATTTGTTCTTTGTGTGTAGGTACCGTTTACACAGTGTTGATTGGTTCTCCTACTGAATTGATATCTTTGTTTCATAATTGAGGGAAATACTTACCATTATTGTGCTGCATCATCCTCTCCTTTTTGGGAAATATCAATGCAGATACAAGCAATCAGAGATCTACACACGCGCTCCTCCTCGCTCACTCGCCTCATCACGCCGCGTCGGGTTTTGGGAATGAGACGAGCTGAGGACAAAGCTATGCACGTTGTCTATATTTTTGCTGCTCGGGAAAATTAATGAGTTATTAATTAATAATTAATGAACACATTAATTACTGAACCGTCTCTAATTCTTTTGGATCGCGACTCGGACGTTTTTACTCCCACGACCTACCTGACCCGCATTATATAGTCAGGCAGACGTCTACCCTAGCCGCTGCCACATTGTATGGTTTCGCATCACCGTTCCAGATTATTGCGCCGCCACACAAGTCTTCTCCATCCCTCCTTTCAGCGTGCACCGCAAGAAGGGACAAGTGGCCTCCGAAACCCCGCCTCTCGTGATCCTGTATAGGAGAGTGTTGGAAATATGCCCTAGAGGCAATAATAAATTAGTTATTAGTATATTTCCTTGTTCATGACAATCGTTTATTATCCATGCTATAATTTTATTGAAAGGAAACTCAGATACATGTGTGGGTACATAGACAACACCATGTCCCTAGTAAGCCTCTAGTTGACTAGCTCGTTAATCAATAGATGGTTACGGTTTCCTGACCATGGACATTGGATGTCATTGATAACGGGATCACATCATTAGGAGAATGATGTGATGGACAAGACCCAATCCTAAGCCTAGCACAAAGATCGTAGTTCGTATGCTAAAGCTTTTCTAATGTCAAGTATCATTTCCTTAGACCATGAGATTGTGCAACTCCGGATACCGTAGGAATGCTTTGGGTGTACCAAACGTCCTGGCAACGAATCGGGTGGCTATAAAGGTTCATTACAGGTATCTCGAAAGTATCTGTTGGGTTGGCACGAATCGAGATGGGATTTGTCACTCCGGTTGACGGAGAGGTATCTCTGGGCCCACTCGGTAGGACATCATCATAATGTGCACAATGTGACCAAGGGGTTGATCACGGGATGATGTGTTACGGAGCGAGTAAAGAGACTTGCCGTAACGAGATTGAACAAGGTATCGGGATACCGACGATCGAATCTCGGGCAAGTACAATACCGCTAGAAAAAGGGAATTGAATACGGGATTGATTGAATCCTCGACATCGTGGTTCATCCGATAAGATCATCGTGGAACATGTGGGAGCCAACATGGGTATCCAGATCCGCTGTTGGTTATTGACCGGAGAACATATCGGTCGTATGCGCATGGTTCCCGAACCCGTAGGGTCTACACATAAGGTTCGGTGGCGCTAGAGTTGTTATGGGAAATAGTATGTGGTTACGAAGGTTGTTGAGTCCGGATGTGATCCCGGACGTCACGAGGAGTTCGAGAATGGTCCGGCGGTGAAGATCGATATATTGGACGAAGGGTATTGGAGTCCGGAAGTGTTCCGGGGTACCGGGCTATGGCCGCATGACCGAAAGGTGTTTGGGAGCCCGGCAAGTGTTGGAGGGCCTCATGGGCCAAAGGGAAGGGCAAACCAGCCCACTAAGGGGTGGTGCGCCCTCCCACCCTCTCACATAACCGGGAGAGGTGGGGTGCCTCCCTAGGGCAGCCCCTTCCCGGCTTGAGGGCAGTTTCCTAGGGGGTGGGGCGCCCAAACCCATCTAGGGTTTCCCTGGCCGCCGCCTCCCTAGGGAACCCTAGGCGCCTCCTCCACCCCCTTACCCCTATATATAGTGAGGAGAGAGAGGGCAGCCGCACCTTCCCTGGCGCAGCCCTCCTCCTCCAACACTTCCTCCTCCTCCGTAGTGCTTAGCGAAGCTCTGCGGAGAACCACGAGCTCCATCACCACCACGCCGTCGTCTTGTCGGAGTTTTCCTCAACTTCTCCTCTCCCTTGCTGGATCAAGAAGGAGGAGACGTCCCCGAGCTGTCACGTGTGTTGAGCGCGGAGGTGCCGTCCGTTCGGCGCTAGGATCATCGGTGATTTGGATCTGTGATGCGACTCCATCAACCCCGTTCTCTTGAGCGCTTCCGCTTAGCGATCTACAAGGGTATGTAGATGCACTCTCCTTCCCCTCGTTGCTGGTTTCTCCATAGATAGATCTTGGTGACACGTAGAAAAATTTTGAATTTCTGCTACGTTCCTCAACAGAGAGGGGCGATCATGTTTTGGGGGAGCGTGCTCATGCGACTGCTGGCAGTGACGACTTCTTCCCCGAACTCGGCAACCTCTTCCTCAACGACATGGCTGGCAACTTCAACGCCAACGGTGTTGCTCCTGTTTGCACCGTATGTGATTCCGTCCTTCTTGTTCGAGATCATGATAGAATTCATGTTTCTAGTCTGTGCCCTAGGTTCGATCGGTTCATCTACTATGCTTTTCTGCATGATTAGTTTAATCTCTATTATTACTATCATGATTTACTTTCTACTTATTTAGATTAAATCACGTAATAATTTGCTCATATATTCAACAAAACGTCAGCTAGCCCAGACAAACAAGTTCCATGATGCTGTGTCCGCCAATGAAAGCCCGTCGTCCTACAAGTACACATGGCTATGTAGCATAATTTATGATAAGTGTTGTCTCTTTGGCAATGGATCAATTTTGCCAATCTAAGGTCAAAAAAAAAAAAACTCTTGATTGTATTGTTAGTACTCCCGAGTCTTAAAACAAGTGTCGCTGATTTAGTGCAAAGTTGGTACATTTTTTACTATAAACTTTCCAAATTCAAAAACCTTTTTAAATACACGTACAATTTTTTATAATATGAAGTTCCAATCTATAAAAAATCCCACCCCCTACCCCCAAACCAGGAACTACTGGTTTTTTCTGAACGAGCAACGATAGAGCGAGCCGACAATCGGGACGAGCGGCGAAATCACTAGTTAACAGGTACCACTTGCAAAGGTCACTCCTCCCTTCTCAGGATATGCACCACTTGTCGTAACCTAGTGTTTTCTCTTTTTTCGTAGATTTGTTTATTCAAAACATTTTATCTCTTGAACTGTGCGTCCCAATCTTGAACCGTTTTCACCGTTGAATTTCTCGCATCGAGATCTTCTAAACTAGATTCTATGTTAATAGATTTCAATGAACTTTTGTTCATAAAAACTAAGAAAATACAGAAACAAAAAAACCCAAAAATACCGACAGAAATAAAATCCGGTAAAAAAAAGAAAAAAAGGACAAAAAAATGAATAACGAAAAAACAAAAGAAAAAATGTAGCCGGAAGTACGGCTGCGGTTTTTCATTTGTTTTCCTTTTCGAAAAACACATTTTGTTTTCTGTGAAAACAGAATGCTTCTTGCAGAAGGAAATCTATTTTTCCATGACAAGAAAACTTGTGCTTCTTGTTCAAGTAAATCATTTTCTTTTTGGAGAAGCAGGGTTGTGCTTCCATGAAAGCAAATATGTGTTTCTGGTAAGCACATATTTTTTTTTCTTTTTGAGAAACACAACTGTACTTATCTAGGAACCAAATATGTGCTTCTCATGGAAGCACAACTTTTTCATGAGAAGCACAACTGTGGTTCGCAAAACAACAAAATGAAACAATTTTTTTGCTTCAAAAGTAGAGAAAACAAACAAAAACCATAAAGAAAAAAAACATCAGATACACAAAAAATGTGTTTAGAAAAATAAAAATAAAAAATCCAGAGGAAGTGGCCAGTACGCGACACATGATGACTGCTGGGCCCACCACTTCGCATGCTCGTATGTAAAGAAAGTGTGAAATCACTAGTTGAGAGTCTTTAAATTCTGGATCACTTCCACCTCAGGGTTGCGACAAGTGGCGCGCTGCGTAGGCGTATTTGTCATGAACCTGAAAGTTTTCCCTTTTTTCGTAGATCCGTTTATTCAAACGTTTTATCGTTTAAACTGTGCGTCTAAATCTTGAACCGTTTTCAACGTTGGATTCCTCACGTCGAGATCTTCAAAACTAGATCCCATGTTGGTAGGTTTTGATGAACTTTTTTTACGAAAACCGGACGAAAAGCCGACCCGGGAGTACATGTTTTTTCCCTTTCCGAAAGAGGCAGGCCCGTGCCTCACGCGGAAGAAAAAAAATAAAAAACCTGTTTTTTTTCGTTTTCGAGAGGCACGGCCGTGACTCTCGCGGAAGGACAACCATGCCTCTCGGGGAAGCAAAACCGTGCCTCTCGCGAAAGAAAAATAAATAGAAAACACGTTTTTTTCTTTTCCGAGAGGCACGCCCGTGACGCTCGCGAAAGCACAACCATGCCTCTCGCGGAAGCAAAACTGTGCCTCTCGCGAAAGAAAAAAAATAAAAAACACATTTTTTTCCTTTTCCGAGAGGCACGGCCGTGACTCTCGCGGAAGCAAAACCGTGCCTCTCACAAAAGAAAAAATACGTTTTTTTCCGTTTCTGAGAGGCACGACCGTGACTCTCGCGAAAACAAAACCGTGCCTCTTGCGGAAGAAAAAAATGCATTTTTTTCCGTTTTTGAGAGGCACGGCCATGACTCGCGAGAGAAAAAAGTAAGGTAAATGTTTAGAGCCGATGCGTCGGCCGAATGCACGGTCGGCCATGTCCAGGCTGCCAACGGGGTCACACACACCACCGCTTAAATATTCCCCTTATCCCCACGAATCGCTCCCATCCATTCGTTCGTCGTTGTCATTTCCTTTTATCTCCTAGCGTCTTGTTTCCCTGCGGCAGCCTTCATAGTAATTCTTGCCGGTGATGACGATGCCGATCCCACACCAGCCTGCCAACAGTCCACCCCGCAGCAGTCTCCCCTCAAATGGGCGCTATTTTGGGAGGCCTCCACCACCGCGCGCAGTAAGGGAAAGGGACATGGCCGTGACTCTCGCAAAAGGACAACCATGCCTCTCGGGGAAGCAAAACCGTGCCTCTCGCGGAAGAAAAATAAATAGAAAACACGTTTTTTTTCTTTTCCGAGAGGCACGCCCGTGACGCTCGCGAAAGTACAACCATGCCTCTCGCGGAAGCAAAACTGTGCCTCTCGCGAAAGAAAAAAAATAAAAAACACATTTTTTTTTCCTTTTCCGAGAGGCACAGCCGTGACTCTCGCGGAAGCAAAACCGTGCCTCTCACGAAAAAAAAAATACGTTTTTTTCCGTTTCTGAGAGGCACGACCTGACTCTCGCGAAAGCAAAACCGTGCCTCTCGCGGAAGAAAAAAAATGCATTTTGTTTCCTTTTTGAGAGGCACGACCGTGACTCTCGTGAGAGAGAAAAAAGTAAGGTAAATGTTTGGTCGGCCATGTCCAGGCTGCCAACGGGGTCACACACACCACCGCTTAAATGTTCCCCTTATCCCCACGAATCGCTCCCATCCATTCGTTCGTCGCTGTCATTTCCTTTTATCTCCTAGCGTCTTGTTCCCCTGCGGCAGCCTTCATAGTAATTCTTGCCGGTGATGACGATGCTGATCCCACACCAGCCTGCCAACAGTCCACCCCGCAGCAGTCTCCCCTCAAATGGGCGCTATTTTGGGAGGCCTCTGCCACCGCGCGCAGTAAGGGAAAGGGAGGGGGGAGGGAGGTCGTTGCCTGCGGCACCAATGAGGTGTGGTGCGGGGGACCGACCGGGGGATTTGCCGGTGATAGTGGTGGTGGGCGGCAACGGCGGTGGGTACCATGGATTTTTTGCTGCATCAATTTCTTTTTGCTAGAACCACATTTTCTTTAGCTGGAACCTTCTTTCGTTTTTGCTACAAACTGAGAGATGGTGCTGTGTCGCTGCCATGATTTTTTTGCTAGATCAATTTTTGCTGGAACCATTTTTGTTTTTTGCTGGAACCATCATTCGATTTTGCTGCATGGGCGAAGATGGTTGTTTGGCGGCGACGGTGGTGCCCACCATGATTTTTTGCTGGATCCTCTTCGGATTTTTGCTGAAACCGTTTTTCAATTTTGCTGCAATTCAAGAGGATGGTGGTGCTGTCGCCTCTGGATTTTTGCTACATTTAATTTTTTGCTGGAACCTCTTTTCAATTTTGCTATAACCGGCGATAAATTTTTCTACAATAGCGACGGGTGGTGGCACTGACGAGTTTTTTTGCTGGAAGCAGCAAAAAAAAATTCTACTACCGGCGGACATTTTTGTTGCCACCGGCAAACCCAAAGGAGAGTACTTTTTTTGTGAGCTCATCCCCGGGGTGTTGCGACCGGCGACCGACGCTATGGCCATCCCACCGGTGCTGCCATCGCCAGTGAGGGAGCTGCACCCGCGGGGGTTAGGTTGCTGCATTCGTGGATCCGACAAGGAATACATGAGACGACGATGGCGAGGCCGGCGAGCGGAGGCGAGGCCGGCGAGCGGAGGCGAGGCCGGTGACCGGCGGCCATGGCGAGCCACCAGCGGTGCAGGTTGTTACACACGTGCGGCCAGCCGCGGGCAACGCGGGTTGTGGCAGACGGCGATGGCGGCCAGAGTCAACTATGTGTTTTCCCTCTGTTTTTCCTAACGAAGCGGGGTGAAGAAGTTACAGATCGAACGGTTTAAAACGGGCTAATCATACGGCGTAGGTTGGACCGGCCCAAATCTTGGCTGGCGGACCGGCTTAGTAGCGCCCAAAAAGTAACTCTCTTTTTTGAGTCTCGGGTGCAGATCCTATTTGATGCCCGCAGGTGTCAAAAGGATGACGCTTTGCTGAAGGGAGTCACCACATGGGCCGACCCACGTACGGATTTTGGTTTGCTGCTGTTTCCTTGTTTCTTGTGTTTTTTTTTCGTTTTTCTTCTATGTTTTGGTTCATTTTTCCTTTCTTTTTACTTTTACGTTTCCCTTTTTATTTTTGTTTCTGTTCTTATTCTCTTTATTGCGTATTATAGAAAAAGTTCACCAAGTATTATAAAAAAAATCATCGTAATAAGAAAATGTTCATTGTATACCATGAAATAGTTCACCTTGCATTATAAAAATGTTCATCATGTATTACAAAAATGTTCATCGTGTATTACAAAAATGTTCATTATAGATTATGGAATTGTTCAACGTATTTTTAGAAAATGTTCATTGTGTATTTAAATTTTGTTCATCATATATTAAGACATTTGTTCAATGTATACAATAAAAATGTTGATTTTGAGTTTTTGTTCAATATCTCTTGCAAAAAAGGTCACTGTAATTTAAGTTTTGTTCAACGTATATCATAAAAATGTTGAATGCAATTTTTAAGGATTTTGCCTCTGTACATTGTACTTTAAGGTTTGCGCTGCATTTGTATCGTTCCACCTTGTTAGTTCGACTGGCTAGCCTCGCTAGAATCTTGTCTGAGGTCAGGGGTTCGTTCCAACGGGATCGCTTCTTTTTGTTTCGAATTTTCCCTACAGCGTGATAATTGGGCCGGCCCGTGTGCGCGTCGCTTCAGCGAAGCCGCGACGACCGGACGCACGCGGGCGGCGGATAGGAGATTTGGCAGCTCCCAGCGCTTGCATAGTTGCTCCTGACGAACGAGTGCGTTAATGGGCCAGCCCAAGTGTGTGCTACAGGGTCTATTAGGGCTTGAAGGCGCTAGAGAGCTCCCCACGGCCCTGGATTTGGAGAAAAAACAATTCAGCACTATTTTTAATGGGCCCTTCTTGCTGACAGCCAGTGGCACAACAAGGCCCAAGGCAGAGGGAAACCGCACGCGCAATCTGGCAGCTAGCGGAGCTCCTATAGGGCGCCTTCAGCGCCGCGCAAGGATCTGGCGCCCGCAGCAGCGGTTGGATGGGCCGGCCCACGATCACGCAACAAAGAAACGAGAGAAAAATGACAGCCAAAAATACCTCCTAACAGGGATTCGACCTTGCGCCCTCTCGCTTCCACACGGTGAGGCTAGCCACTGCACCACCTAACTGCTAGCAGATATTCCCACCGCGAAAGTTTAAATAAACAGCAAATAGACGCGCTATTTATTGCACAATACACTGTGGCATTTATACATTTCAATTATTGAAAATATGTTCAAATATTACGGATGGAGTTCTTGGGCATGCAAAAAAAGGTCCGCGTATTCAAAAATAGTTCTGAATACACATTGAACATTTTCTTAGTATAGGGTGAACATTATTCAAAGAACACTGAACATTTTTTTAAAATACGCTGAACTTTTTATGAATACGTGCTGAACAAAATTTCTCTACACGATGAACATTTTTAATACACACTGAACATTTTTTCAATGTATAGTGAACGAATATTCAAATACATGTAGAACTTTTTTTTAAATACGATGAACTCCTTTTGAATGCATGCTGAACAAAATTTCTATACATGATGAACATATTTTATACCCACTGAACATTTTTCCAATGTATGGTGAACATTTTTCTTCAATACGGTTAACAAAAATTTGGAATTCAGAACTATTTTTGAAACGTGAACAAAATTCAAAAACATGAACACAATTTGGAATTTCGAAAAACATTTTCCGAAAAGTCAAACGAATTTCAAAAAATCTGAACATATTTTGGATATTGAAAATAGTTCATCCAATTCGAAATAGTTAATCGAATTTAAAAAAGTTCACTGATTTTCAAAAAAAGTTCATTGAATTTGAAAAAAAGCTCATCGATTTTGAAAAAAGTTCATGGAATTTGATTAGAAAAGTTCATCGATTTTGCAGAAAATGTTCACGCATTTTGCAGAAAAGAAAAAATGAACAAAACCGTTCCAATAAAAAAGGAAAAAGAAAAAACTGTTCCAAAAACGAAAAAAAAGAAAATCATTTCAGCAAAGAAAAAAATATTATAAGAAGAAAAATGCCAGTAGTAAACACGTGAAGTAGGCTGGCTGTTTGGTTGCGACAACGAACTCTGAGCAAGAAGATCACTAGTTCGAGTAACTGTGGGGACGCTGTTTTTTGCGTCTTTAAAAAAAGTAACGTCAGCCGGCCCAGTGCGGTGAAAGGGGTGTGCGCCCTGTACCGTTAAGCCTAAAACGGGCGCCGTTGCGTCTTTAAAAAAAGTAACGTCAGCCGGCCCAGTGCGGTGAAAGGGGTGTGCGCCCTGTGCCGTTAAGCCTAAAACGGGCGCCGTTTAGGAAATGCCCAGCTAGCCAGAGCCAGAGCCACGATGCACGCGCCTCCGCCGCCGTGTTGATAGGTTGCTGCCGCCTTGTGCGCCGGCACCGCCACCTGCTGATCCCGCTCCATTGTCACGCACCTCTGCCGCTCTCCCGCCGCAGCCCGCGTCGCGCCGTCCCGCGGCCTGCTCCTGCAATCCGGCCTCGCACCTGCCCCGGCGGCCCTGTCCCCGCGGCAGCCGCCGCGCTGCAGGCTTGTTCCCCTTCTTCAGGTGAGGCTCAGGGCTTCAGGCAGCAGGCGCTGGTGGTTGTCTTTTTGACATTCCGTATCATGTGTATGTGTCCCGTATTGGTGCCATACTTTAGCGCCGAGCTTAAATAGAAGATTTAGAGATTTTGTTTTTCAGTTGCATGTGTGAATGTGCAGGACTATTCTGACATTTTGGTATTGCCATTTGTAGTTTCTGTCATGTTTTATCTATTTGGACCGTCAAGCATTGAGTAGAAATTCTAGATTTATTGGGCAATGTTCAATAAGCCAGGATGCTCCACTTATGCCATAATCTGGACCATTTTTTATGATGCGTTTTGACCTTCTGTAGATTATTCTCGTCAGAACCATGCTGCTGGAGTTTTTTGGATCTGGATTGAGACAAACACGGAATAATGACCGGGTTCTAAGATTGCTCTTTGGTGACCGATCTGCTTATGCATCCTTTGTCATGGCAAGCAACATTGCAGTAAAAGGAATGAATAATTGGGGCAGGCCAAATTGGCTCCGCGTCCTCCCTTGTGCCAGTAATTATTTCTGCACCTCCATCTATGCCACCAAAGGTAAACAATTTGCCATCACCAAGGGGATCGACGGATCAGAGATGAAGGGGCGAACGAAGCAAGTCTTTGTTAGCCATGCCTCTTATCCTGTATCTGAAGGCAACATCCTTAAGAAAACCACCCATCGGGACGGTTCCATATACAAGATAAACTATGGTATTCTAAAGCTATGGCATCTTACTCAACGTGATGAGAGTAACTTATCTTGATCTCTTTTATACCGTGTTCCATTTTATTTTTAGGATGCTTAACAGCTATATGGTTTGGTTGATTGATTTAAAATGCATTATTGTATTTTACAAAAAGGCAATAAATATCTGGATTGTTAAGAATTTATGAATTAGCAAAAAGTATCATGCTTTATTGGATATATAAATTTATCGATATATCATACATGGTTATGATCTTGCCACTAGTTTTAGTCCTACAAATAAGTGCCCCTTGTATTCATACACCAACAACCTCCATGACTCATAAAATCAAACGGCATTATGATTTTTCTTTCTAAACTGCACAAATAGGTATTGACAAGCGTAATTATAATTTTATTCTTTTGTGTAAATTGTTTGTATAAAACATTATTTGTTGTAATATAACATGTATTTCTTTCATGAAGCACAACTAAAGCCGATGATGTTCTCAAATCCCACGAACTGAGAAGTAGTAAAAATGATCTTGATCACCATTGTTCCTTCAAAGCAAAAAAACATGGGTACAACTATCAACAAATCATGCTTGAGCTTGCCTCCATCTCAGTGAAGGTGACTTGGTCGAACTTGCAAAGGTAAACCACTCTCTCATGTTCAAACTTGGGTTGAGTTATTAGTTGAATGTACGTTTGTTGCCGCAGAAAACAAATAAATGGATCCACAAAAATGTGTATTCTTTGATTATTGTACTGCCCTTGTAAACAAATGTGAAGACGTCTTATATTTGTTTACTGAGGGAGTATTTTTTTATTCAACTCTATTAGAGTTGTGTGAGTTCAGATTTGTACAATTTTCTTAACATTATTAATATATATTTATATGACTGTGTCGGACGGACGACGGCGAGAAGAGCTCAACAACAGTCAGCCGGAGAGCAATTGTCTGCACGTGACACACGTGGATGTTGGGATCTTCCGACGACGTGTATCGTTGCACTAGTCGCTGGGGAGATGAGATGATCTACATCACGTAGTATAGGAGTACCATGGAAAAATAAATCGCTCGGGCGGCCTACTTTCTTGCTAGCACCCACGGGCACGGCAGATCAGCAAGCCGGCCGCCTGTCGCATGCGGTCGATCCATCTGTTTCTTTTATTTTCTCCCTCCGCGTGCATGTGTGGTCAAGTCAGATCGGAGTCGGACAGCTTGGACGGACGGAATTTCCCGCTTTACTCAAGCCACAAGCCACTCAAGATTCACATCTTCCTTGCTTGCTGGCTAGCCGCTGTTTCTCTCTCCGTCGGCATCATTCTTTCTTTCATTCTTTTCTTAACACAGACGCGCCCTTAAGGTATGTCCGAATGAATGAGCCGCCCGGATGTATCTTTCACGCTGTCTCAGCAGAAATTCCTGCGTTTTATGAATAAATAGAGACATGGTGTGGCATCAATCTATCACAAAGAATCACAAAGAAGGTCAAAAGGGGCTGAACAGAGGCGTACAGGAAAAAGGAAAAGAAAAGGAGAAACATTTACTTTACTCGGAAGAAAGAATGTAACCTGCGTGACTTGAGACTTGATAGAGGGAGAGTGGGAGAGATAAAAAATACAATTCATCATCCAACAAAACAATCAAGAGATGGCCGTGGGCAGGCCGGAGGTAGCTACGGCGTCGGGGCGGCCGGGGGCGTGCCCCTGGAGCGCTCCTCCTCGGAGGTGGTCGCCCGCGCGCTCTCCTCCGTGGTGGTCTGCCCGTGGCCGGCCCCGATCTCCTCGATCATCCTGACGACGTCCGGCGCGTCCGGGCGCGCGTCGGGCACGGTGGCCACGCATGCCATGGCCACCTGCAGCAGCGCGACCATCTCCTCCTCGGCGCTGGCGCCCAGGCGCACGAGCTCGACGTCGAACACCTCGGCGGTCCACTCCTCGCGCACCACCGACTGCACCCACCGCGGCAGGTCCAGCGTGCCGCCGTCGCCCTCCTGCAGGGACGCGTGCGTCGGGGACTTGCCGGTGAGGAGCTCCAGCAGGAGCACGCCGAGGGAGTAGACGTCCGCCTTGAGCGTGGGCCGCCGCGTGTCCACCACCTCCGGGGCGCGGTAGCCGCCGGAGCCCGCGCGGACGGACGTCGGCGCGTAGATGGGGTGGAGGGAGAAATCGGAGAGCGCAGCGGCGTCGAGGTCCGGGCGGAGCAGCACGTTGGAGGACTTGACGTTGCCGTGCGCGAGCTTGTGCTTCGAGTGGAGGTGCGCGAGACCGCGGGAGGCCGACAGCGCCGAGCGCATGCGCGCGTCCCAGTCCATGGGCGTCCGGCCGGAGCCCCGGCTCCCTGCATTCAAATTCCATTCCGGTGAGCATGTGACACATGTGTTAAGCAATTCAAACAAATTTTTAAAGAAAATATTTCGGTAAGAGAAATCTTTGGCCGATAAGGCAGAGCTCCCGCTACCGGTTTCTCGAAGAAAAAAAAAATCTTTGACGGCTTAATAGTCTGACATAAGCAAACTTGCAATGCAATGTACAGTATATGATATGATATACTAGTACGACTGATTAAAATCAATGGGACGTGAGCCAACAACTTGAATCAATGCTCAAATAGCCTGCAGCTAATCTAAAGACACCCACAATCATGCAGGACTGAAGAATCGAAATCAGTCATCCTGATTGACCAGCTGGCCCACAATTAAAGAAGAGAGGTGAACAATATTTTAAGAAAAGAAAATGTGGTGGTACTATGCAATACACACTGGTCAAAAGATAGAGAGCCTTTGAGGGCAGTGCAGCACATCATACAGTTGCAACAACCACCGAAGCAATCAATCAGCTGCCGTAGTAGGTTGTTAAGTAGTAGGACCCGAAACTAAGATAGATACTCGTTGAAACAGGGCAGACGGTATACTCGGGCACTAATAAATGAGCGCATCTGATCTGGTAGGGCGTTCTAGAACGTCAAATGCGGACGGAACAGTAGGTCACAGACGGCGCTGCTAATCATACTCGCAGAGAATGTATTACCAGCTTCATCATTTAAAAAACACAATCGAACACTAGCATCATCAAAACATAAGTTCCCGCAAAAAAAAAAAAAAAAAATCATCAAAACATAAGGCCTACGTGAAGAGAAACAGAGCCTCCCGCTGAACCCACGCACCCAACCCAATCTTGCATGCTCTGCTCTGCTTGCCGGATACAGTGATGCAATGCAGCAAGTACGTACGATGTGCCATGCGTACGTAGATACTGCTAGCTACTCCACGTACTAGCTTCGTTGTGCTGCCAGGGTATTGACTGCGGGTCTCAGCACTTGGGACCCGGCACATGGACATGGCAAGCAAGCAGGCCCCTCCTCTTTACGCCCACCAGTGCACAGGCATTTCCCTCTCAGAGATGGCCCAAGGGCCACGAGGAGGAATATCTTCGCAACATGCTACTAGAGTACCGATTTATCACTCAAATGCACCACAGTAGTGACAGTACGTACGGTGCCATAGACCCATATGATAACGACGGGTATGGCGCGAAGAAGGGTCCAGAGACGCCACACGAGCCTTTCACTGGCGCTGCTGCTACTCGGCTGTTCAGCGAGCCCCCACAGCGAGCGAACTGCATTCGCAATTCTCTTCTGGATCGTAGCGTTGGAATGTAATAAATAAATAAAGAAAGAAAGAAAACAATCATCCACGACGCATCAGCGAGGAGAGGACCATCGTCGTGGCTTTACAGCCCAAAAACCCCGCGGCCAGCGCACGCACACCATTATCTGTCTGTCTGTCTCGCCAAGTGTTGCCCGCACCCCACCTCCGGCATTTCCAGCAGCGAGCCCATCATCATCGCTGCTTCGTACGTTCTTTCTTTGATCTCATGCACATGCCCAGGATTTTTACCATCAAAGAAAAGCGACGACCAAAGAGAAAAAGGGTCGACAAAACAATGATGAAACAAAGAAAAGAGGCAGAGCAGGGCGAAAAGCGCGCCAGAAGAGCCGCCCGCCGGCCGGCCGGCCGGCGACTCCACACGCCGTCACGTCGAATTGTCCGACTAAACTGCCGGCGATGCTATCGTCTATGCAATGCAATGCGGTTTTGGTTTAAGGAAGGAAGGAGGGTTGATGGCTGACCGTGGAGCATGGCGGAGAGGCTGCCGGCGGGGAGGTAGTCGTAGACGAGCAGCTTCTCGTCCTTGGAGAAGTAGTAGGCGCGGACGGGGAGCAGGTTGCGGTGCTCCACGCCGCCGACCACCTCCATGTGCGCCTCGAACTCGCGCCGCGCCACCGCCACCTCCTTGAGCCGCTTCACCACCACCGTCGTCCCCTCCTCCAGCACCGCCTTGTACGACGTCCCCGCGCTCCCCTTCCCCAGCACCTCCGCCGACGCCCGCAGCAGGTCCTCCAGGTCGAAGCTGTACCCCGCGGCGCCCTTCCCCAAGAACACCAGCCGGCTCGCCTCCCCGGTCCCGGCGCCCGCGGCCGCCACCGACCCGGAGGTGCCGGCGTCGTCCTTTGGCGAGGACGCCGTGCCGGTGCCGTCGCCGGACGACGCCGGCGGTCTTGTTGTGCCTGTCTGCCCCGCCGCCGCGGCCGCGCCCTTCGGTCCCTCCGTGCGCGCGCCTCGCCGGGACCGCTTGCAGCAGAACACGATGGCCAGAAGCAGGAGCAGCGCCACGACCACGGCGGCCACGATGATGCCGACGATCGCCGCGGTGGACAGCTTCTTCCTCTTCCCTGTCCCACCGGGCGCGCCGTCGCTCGGGGTCATCCCCGGCGCCGGCGCCGGGGACGGGAAGAAGGGGCTGCAGGGGGGCAGCGGCGTGCCGCACAGCTGGAGGTTCCCGGCGAAGGCGTCGGCTGGGAAGCCCGCGAGCGACCGCGGGATGGAGCCGTTGAGCCTGTTGTCGGAGACGTTGAACACCCTGAGCCCCGGGTTGGCGATGCTGGGGATCTTGCCGGAGAGCCGGTTGCCGTCCAGCCTCAGCGCGCGCAGCGCGGCGAGGCCGTTGAGCGCGAAGGGGATGGGGCCCGACAGGTTGTTGTGCGAGAGCACGAGCCGCTCGAGCGCCGCGAGCCCGGAGACCCCCGGCGGGATGGCGCCGGAGATGGCGTTGTCCTGCAGGAAGAGGGAGCGGAGGGCGGAGAGGCGGAGGAGGTCGTCGGGGATGGTCCCGGACACGCGGTTGGCGCGGAGGGAGAGCACCTGGAGGTTGGTGAGGCGCCCGAGGGTCCCCGGCGGGATGGGGCCCACGAGGCCGATCCCCGGGAGGCGCAGCTTGACGACGGTGGAGTTGGCGGCGTCGCAGGTGACCCCGACCCAGGCGCAGGCCGGCGTGGAGGCGCTCCACCCGAGCTTGCGCTCGTGGGGCACGGCCGCGAGGAACGCCAGCAGCGCTGACTGCTCGCTCGCCGGCGGGTCCGCGAGCGCCAGGCATGCCAGCGCGGCGACGGCGGCCGCCAGCAGCAGCGCCGCCGCGGACGTCATTGCGAGTTGCGACGGGCGGGCGTTTCAGCTACGAGCTAGGCGGCATTGCTGGGGCTGGGGCTAGAGCGGAGCTGGAGCTGGAGCTTGATTTGGGCGAGGAGGAAGTGGGAGGAGGGGATCTGACGGGAGAGTGAGGGGGGAGGAAGAGGAAGGAGAGCGGCATGGACATGGACATGGACATGGTTCTTCTGGATGGACAAGCGCGGTTTTGGTGGGGAAGAGATTGGGGACGGTTGGGCCTCGTTTTTTTCCATTCCGCTGGTTTGGGCCCACGCCAGCCTAATAAGCATTGGAGAAGCAGAATTAGATAGTAATGGAAGAATGTCGTCGACAGAAAAACAGTGGAGCGTGTAGCTTAGCTAGCGACCAAATGAGAAAAAAGAAAAGAAAAAGAAGAAGAAGAGGGATGGGAATCTTCATGTGGCTTGGGGCTGATGACAAAGTAAAGCGCGAAATCCCGTCCGCGCTGTCGGAAGAGCATTCGATCGAGCTGATGACCACACACGCGGGCGCTGCTAGCGGACAGACAGTCGCTCGCGGCCGAGCCTTGCGTGCGTACGCCGTCGCCGGTCGCCGTCCGAGACCGGCCGTATCGCTGGAACAACCGGGAGCACTTCCTCGGCGCACTTCCTCGGCGCACCATGTTTTTGTTGTTTGTCTATCGACGACTTGTGTCCTAGACACATGCTTACGTCAGGGAATCCGAGAGCAACTCCATACCGACCCGATCATCATCGTACGTATTTACTGTATGTGAGATGATCGCGGTCGAAATGGAAGAATGTTGTCTAGAGAGAGAGAGGGAGAAACAATGGCTTCCTAGCAAGCAAGGAAGATGGGGATCTTCGGTGGCTTGCGGCGAGGGCTTTGAAATAAGACCGCTTTTGAATACATTAAACTTCATTAAGCAACATTACATGGGAATAAGCTGTGTATTTGTCCTAGTGCCTTATAAAGATCACTGTAGTGTGTTTGGGCACGGCTTTTTTTTTTCCCAAATCTATCGGAGATACTGTGATAAGCAGCTGTCAGAGTATGTAATGGGCCTAATGGGCTCATTAGTTTTAGGGTTAATTAGAGATAAAGGTCGTTTGTTTAGAGGTCAAGTAAGTTTTGCTTGAGAGTCAAGTAGACCTCTTTATATAAAGAGAGGAGATGTATCAATCTAATCAGCGAAATTAAGAAAAATCCTTCCTCTTGCCGGCCGTGGACGAAAAGGCCCCAACGCCCTCTCACGCCCTCATTCTAGCAGCGCCATAACAATTTGGTATCGTAGATCGGCCCGATCATGTCTTCGCCGCCGCCACCTGTCGCTTTCATTGCCGACCACACCACCAGCGCCCTCCGCATTTGCGCCGCTGGTCGCATCCTCCGGCGCCGCCACCACCCAGATGCCGACGCCCTCCACCGCACCACCGGCCGCCACCTACTCCCCGGAGGAGATCACCGGGGTCTTCAACGACCTCGTCATAGCCGTTCGAGGATCCGCTATACACGCCACCCGTAGAAGCGCCCGCCCACCGCCGGCCGTCGCCATTGGGCGCCGCCCTGTCGTGGTACTTCGCCGCATCCAATGACCTCCGCGGCGTTCATCGTGACGTTGCATACAGTACCGCACCGCCGCCAACCGCCACCTCATGGCAGCGGGCAAACTCCCCCCGCCTCCGGTAGCATCGCCGCCCCATGCCGCCGTGGCTGCCGCCGCCGCCCAGCGGCGGCCGCCCAGCCTTCGTCGAGCCATCTGCAGCAGCCACCGCTGCCGCCATCCATCGCCACCATCGCCACCACAGCTGCGATGGCGTCGCCGCTCTGGCGGCCTCGCCGCGCCGGCGCTCCACCGAGCAGCCGCTGCCGATGCACCACCGCGCAGCGGCCATTGCATTTACCGCAGCCACCGCCGGTCGACTCCGACCCGCATCGACCAGCCGTGGAGTCCCGCTTCACCAAGTCTAGTCTCCGCCGTCGCCGTCACCGCTTCCATCTTGGATCGCTACCCGCCACATGTCGGCGGCAGTGAGGCCGCAGGCTGCTGCGCGCCCTCCTAGTGCGTCGGCGTGTGCGGGAGATGCATGGTCTGCAGCTGTCGCTCCTCCAATTTGCCCTTCGCTGCGCAAAGGACCTCGATCTCATCCGCTGCGTCGGGGATCTTGGGCATACGGTTTTCGACGGGCGGCGGGCATGCTATTTTTCCCGTGGGCAGCGACCTCAAAGTCTGCGACATCAGCGGTTGGGGGCGCACCCCTCCTCGTCATTCTCCATCGCAAGCCCTCACCTCTTTCCTATGCGGTGCAAACCAACAGTCGTCCGGTAGGGAGAAGGCATGGTGTCACCGACAGCTGCGCACCGCGTAGCACCACTGCATTCCGCCACCGGCCGCCGCGAGGGCGCCTCTGCTGGTCACTCTTGCGACCATTTCCAGGTGGTCATACACATGCACTCTTTTTGTCCAGGTGGTGTCCATGGGATCCGGTGGCTGTACACGCGTGCGTTCGACGTGCGAATGGTGTCCACTTTACATTAAGGGTCCAAAATAAAGCGTCCCACCATTTCAGGTTGAGAATAATAAAACAAGCCGAGATGTAAAAGGCTTGTTTTTAGGTGTTAGGTTTGTGTTGCGTCGAGTCATGGTTATAAGTTGGTTAGGCTGCAGCTCCAGAACAAGCTGCATGTGCAGGTGGGGTGTAGTAATGGGCCTAATGGGTCAATTAGTCTTAGGGTTAATTAGAGATAAGAGTCGCTTGCTTAGGGGTCAAGTAAGCCTTGCTTGTGAGTCAAGTAACAGTTTTGCTAGAACTCATCTAGATGAGATATAATTTGGTCTCATTCATCTTTTATAGCCATTGAATATGATGCTATAAGATGCGTGTGTGCTCACGTGGGTTGTATATGTTCTTGTTTTCAAAGTGAATGAGACCAAATTATATCTCATCTAGATGAGTTCTAGGTACTCCCGTCAAGTAAACCTCTCTATATAATGAGAGAAGATGTATCAATCTAATTAAGCAAGAATTAAAAAGAAAATCCCTTTCCTCTTGCCCGGTTTGGACGAAAAGGCCCCCGGCCGGCCCTCTTGCGTCCTCCTTTTAGCAGCGCCATAACAGCAGCATTACAAGGAAACCGAACGAAGCTCGTCTATTTGGAAACGTGAATCTTTTTTCGGCGGTGTGTGGTAAGTAAAGAATTGAAGAATGATGTGGAAGGAGAGAAGCGGTAGCTAGCTAGCTAGCAAGCAAGGAAGATGTGAATCTTCACTAGCTTGTGGCATGAGTAAAGCGGGAAATTCCGTCCGTCCAAGCTGTCCGACTCCGACTTGATCTGACCACACACGCACGCGAAGGAAGAAAAAAGAAATAGATGGATCGACCGCATGCGACAGGCGGCCGGCTTGCTGATCCACTGTGCCCGTGCTCGTACGCCGTCGAAGAAAGTCGGCACCGGAGCGATTTACTATTTTCAATATGTGTTGTGGATCATCTTATCTCCCCAGCGACTGTACAACGTACGTGTTGTCGGAAGATCCCAACCATTCACGTGCGCCATGTGCAGATTTTTTTCATTTTTATTTTGAGAATCGCGTGCAGACAGATGGGCATCACAGAATATTCAGATGGCCGATTTATTTGCTCTCGGGCCGACTGCTGCTGAGCCAGGCATGTGTCCGCTTCAATACAGCTTCTGTGGGTGTGTTTGGTTCCTTGCATAGACTTACATTGCATCGTATCCACCATCCCGGCTGAGTCTAGCCTGGCTAAGCTGATGCAAAAAACAGTTAAGATATATGTTTAGTTGTGTGCATGCTGTGAGGCAGGCCCATGTGAGATGTTGTTTGCTAGGTTGTATAAGAAATGCAGCGACATACTTCCCCGAAGCACAGCGGTGACTGAATTCTTTCAGGCCAAGCCGACATCAACGCATGATCTGCGTGAGCTCCTGCACCACCAGCGCTGCATGACGCCGCCGCGACGGCGGACGGTTGTGCCGAGCCGGCGCAGGCACGCCTCCCCATCTGAAGCAGGCCCTGCAAAGAAGACGCCGACGGGAGGAGGAGCACGAACGTTCGGCACGATCACAACGGACGATGGAGCTCGGACCGGTGGAGAAAGAGGGAGCTCGGATGGCGAGGTTGAAGTGGACAAGCGAGCTTGGCCTGGCGGCGCGACGCGAGAGGGAGCTCTCGGCGGCGGCGATTGGTTTTTGCTCGATGCGATCTGACGAGGAAAGAGGGATACGACAGGTTACGGTGGCACTTTCGAAGTAATTCTACAAACCAACCGGGCCAATCTCACGTACCGTTTCGTTTTAAGTCAGACGCGCGGGTGCAGGCGCGAGGCCGCCTCAACGAAACGTTCGATTCCTGCGTTCCTCCCAGCCTGGCTGAGGGGCCTCATTTTGCATCTATCGGGCCAGGCTGAGGAGGCCGCACAAGAAACCAAACGGGCCGAGTATTGCATGCCATGCCAGATGTGAGCCAGGTGCGAGCCACCCATCCAAACACGCCCTATACGTATCTCCCGTGCGCGTGTCTCGTGCCATCTTCTACGTCTACCCGTTCTTCCCCCGTCATCCGCCCGCGCCGCCGCAGGCGCCTATCGCATCCCGGTCGTCGTGGGCATGCGCCGGCCCACACTCAAGGCAGACGTTTAAATAAAAAGTACAGCCATACAAATATATATTACATAATCTTAATAAAATGATACAAATTCGAACTCACACAACTCTAATAGACTTCAATAAAAATTACTCCCTCTGTAAACAAATATAAGACATCTTTACATTTGTTTACAAACGTAGTACTCTATAAACGCTAAAGGTAGTACAATAATTGAAGAATACACAATTTTGTGGATCCATTTTTATTTTCTTTGGCAACATAGGTACATTCAACTCGTAACACAACCAAAGTTCAATTATGAAACGAGTGATTTACCTTTGCAAGTTCGACCAAGTCACCTTCACTGAGATAGAGGCAAGCTCAAGCATGATTAGTTGACAATCATACCCATGTTTTTTTGCTTTGAAGGAACAATGGCGATCAAGATCATTTTTACAACTATTCTGACCTACCTTGAACCCCAAATGCATCGAAGTATCCTTCTTTACAGCAATCACATATCTTCTTAAGCCACATGACTTAACAACACTGCCACGAAAGATTGAATCTCATGTAAAGCATTCATAAGGACAACACACGAACTGAGAGATAAATCAAATACACACTGCACTTTTGATATGACAACATCTATTGTGGCCTCAAATTCCCAACGAACGAGGGCTAAAGTGATGTCAACGGCACCACAATCTCCATTAATCCGATGCGTGAATGGATACTCAGGTGTGACTAGATCATGGTACTCCATTGCACCATCAATTAGTTGTAGATCATCATCTTGCTTTCCTTTCTTGATCCTCATGTCAAACTCAACTAGAGCAGGGGCTACCATTGTGATGCCTCTCTTAGGGCCAGTCATCTCAATAAGAGAACCCTGAAAACCTATTATTATTTAGTAGCTCCTCATGGAAAGTAAGAAATATGTGAAGCATATGCTCTACTTTATGTCAATTGACAACATATCTCAAATAAAGGATAGCATAAAATCTAGACCCTCCAAAACAAAATTATTTGAGATATTTTACAAACAAACATAATTTGACTGCATATAAAACATAACTTCGATAAATCATGCAAAGATAACTAACCACAGTGTTGAATATATTATGTGCATGTATCTGTTAGGATAATCTCCTACCGGCCCAGCCTCTAGTTTCCTTGTATAGATGAGGCTGAGGGCTGCCCTTGTACTTATATATACGTGCACCGTGCACCCGATCAATATATCGAGAGTTGCATTGCCTTCAACATGGTATCAGTTTCCTTCCCGATTCTAACCTTGCTTCCGCTCCTACCCTACCCTAGTCGCTGCCGCCGCCGCCACCTCTCCACGCCGCGGCCGCTTCTCGCCGCCGCGCGCCTCCCAAACCCTTCCCTCCTTCCCGATCGCCGCCCGCCTCCATCTTCTTCTCCCGATCGCCCCCCACCACCCCACCGTCCTTCGGACGCCGCGCGCCCCATCCACCCGAGCCACCACCTCCCCAACCCACTCGCGCCGCCGCCTCCCCCTCGGTCGCCGCGCCACCCACCGATGGCCTCTCCCCACGTCGCCGCGTCCCTCCCCTCCAATCCCTTCGAAGGTCCGGCTCCTCCCCTGGTGGAAGTCGTTCGCGATCTCGACATCTTTGCCCGTGTGCCCATCATCCTCGACTACGCCACCTCCACCTACTACGCCTGGAAGATTTACTTCTCCCTCGTCTTCCGCGAGTACCACCTCATCAATCACGTTGATGGCTCAGTCGACTCCGACCTCATGTTCGCGGACGACAACTGGCTGACCATCGACGCCACCATCACCCGCTGGCTATACCAAACCATCTCCAAGGACATCTTCCACACCATCGTTTGCGACACTGATGACACGCAAATGGTGTGGGCGAAGCTGAACGGGCTCTTCCTCGAGAACGCCCTCCAGCGCCGCGTGTTTCTTCAGCAAGAATTTTTTGGCTGCCATCAACTTGACTCGTCCATCAATGATTATTGTATGCGCCTTAAGAAACTTCCTGACGAGCTTCATGACCTCGGGGAGCGGGTCTCCGACGAGCTTCACCTTACCATGCTCACCGCTAGCCTGAACGAAGAGTTCAACAACACGGCCTCCAACCTCACGTTCCTCTCGGACCCGACCTTTCCTCGGGTTGTGGCCTATCTTCGATTGGAGGAAAGGAGGATGAAGATGGTGAAGTCCCGGGCCACGCACACGGCGCTTGCTGCAGGCACCTCCCGCGCCGCTCCTCCAACGGCTCCGCGGCCCGCGCGCCTCCGCCGCCATGGCGGCCTACTTCCGAGCGCCTCAACAGTACCGCCGCCCCCCCCCCGATCGTCGCCCCTGAGGCGTCGCGGCAAGAAGCAACAGCAGCACCACGGCGCGGGGGGCCGCCCGCCACCGCAGCAGGGCCTGCCCCGCCCTTAGGCCGCGCGGCCAACCCTTGACGGGGTGGTCCACTCGTACACCATGCGAGTGCTGCGGGCCCCCGTCCCGGCCGGGATCCTCGGCCCCCGCCCCGACGCCCATCAGGCGATGCTCGCCACTCCAGGCGGCTACCCGGCGGCCCTGCCCGCCTACCCCGCAGTACCTCCTGCCGCGGCCGCCGCACTTCCGCCTGTTGGGGAACGTAGCAGAAATTCAAAATTTTCCTACGTGTCACCAAGATCTATCTATGGAGAAACCAGCAACGAGGGGAAGGAGAGTGCATCTACATACCCTTGTAGATCGCTAAGCGGAAGCGTTCAAGAGAACGGGGTTGAAGGAGTCATACTCGTCGTGATCCAAATCACCGGAGATCCTAGTGCCGAACGGACGGCACCTCCGCGTTCAACACACGTATAGCCCGGTGACGTCTCCCATGCCTTGATCCAGCAAGGAGAGAGGGAGAGGTTGAGGAAGCCTCCATCCAGCAGCAGCACAACGGCGTGGTGGTGATGGAGGAGCATGGCAATCCTGCAGGGCGTCGCCAAGCACCGCGGGAGAGGAGGAGTACTTGGGAGAGGGGGAGGGCTGCGCCAGAACTTGGGGTGCGGCTGCCCTCCCACCCCTCCACTATTTATAGGTGGGGAGAGGGGCCGCCCCTAGATCTCATCTAGGGTTGGGGGCGGCCAAGGGGGAAGGAGTGCCTCCCAAGTCAAGTGGAGGCCCTCCCCCTTAGGGTTTCCCCTCTCCCATGCGCATGGGCCTTGGGGGGGCTGGTGCCCCTGGCCCATTAAGGCTAGGGAGCCCCCTGACAGCCCGTGCTGCTGTATTGGACGTGGTGGAACATCTTCCGGACCTCCGGACCCCTCCGGAATACTCCCGAACCTTCCGGAAGCTTCCCGATACAATACCGGAAAAACCCGAACTTTTCCCGGAACCCGAACAACAACTTTCCATATATAAATCTTTACCTCCGGACCATTCCGGAACTCCTCGTGACGTCCGGGATCTCATACGGGACTCCGAACAACATTCGGTAACCACATACAAACTTCCTTTATAACCCTAGTGTCATCGAACCTTAAGTGTGTAGACCCTACGGGTTCGGGAACCATGCAGACATGACCCAGACGTTCTCCGGTCAATAACCAACAGCGGGATCTGGATACCCATGTTGGCTCCCACATGTTCCACGATGATCTCATCGGATGAACCACGATGTCAAGGACTCAATCGATCCCGTATACAATTCCCTTTGTCTAACGGTATTGTACTTGCCCGAGATACGATCGTCGGTATACCGATACCTTGTTCAATCTCGTTACCGGCAAGTCTCTTTACTCATTCCGTAATACATCATCCCGTGATCAACCCCTTGGTCTCATTGTGCACATTATGATGATATCCTACCGAGTGGGCCCAGAGATACCTCTTCGTTTACGGGAGTGACAAATCCCATCTCGATTCGTGCCAACCCAATGCAGACACTTTCGGAGATACCGTAGTGCACCTTTATAGCCACCCGATTCACGTTTTGACGTTTGGTACACCCAAAGCATTCCTATGGTATCCGGGAGTTGCACAATCTCATGGTCTAAGGAAAAGATACTTGACATTATAAAAGCTTTAGCATACGAACTACACGATCTTTGTGCTAGGCTTAGGATTGGGTCTTGTCCATCACATCAATCTGCTAATGATGTGATCCCGTTATCAACGACATCCAATGTCCATGGTCAGGAAACTATAACCATCTATTGATCAACGAGCTAGTCAACTAGAGGCTTACTAGGGACATGGTGTTGTCTATGTACCCACACATGTATCTGAGTTTCCTATCAATACAATTATAGCATGGATAATAAACGATTATCATGAACAAGGAAATATAATAATAACTAATTTATTATTGCCTCTAGGGCATATTTCCAACAGTCTCCCACTTGCCCTAGAGTCAATAATCTAGTTCACATCGCCATGTGATTAACACTCACAGGTCACATCACCATGTGACCAACATCCAAAGAGTTTACTAGTGTCACTAAAATAGTTCACATCATCATGTGATTAAGACTCAATGAGTTCTGGGGTTTGATCATGTTTTGCTTGTAAGAGAGGTTTTAGTCAACGGGTCTGCAACATTCAGATCCATATGTACTTCGCAAATCTCTAGGTCATATTGTAAATGCTGCTTCCACACTCCACTTGGAGCTATTCCAAATGGTTGCTCCACTATACGTATCCGGTTTGCTACTCAGAGTCATTCGGATAGGTGTTAAAGCTTGCATCGACGTAACCCTTTACGCCGAACTCTTTATCACCTCCATAATCGAGAAACATGTCCTTATTTACTCCAAGGACAATTTTGACCGCTGTCCAATGATCCATTCTGGATCGTTCTTGTACCCTTAGATGACTCATGGCGGGCACACTTCGATGCGGTACACAAGATAGCATACTATAGAGCCTACGTCGAAGCATAGGGGCGACCTTCGTCCTTTCTCTCTCTTCGCCGTGGTCGAGCTTTAACTCTTAACTTCATACCTTACAACTCAGGCAAGAACTCCTTCTTTCACTGATCCATCTTGAACACCTTCAAGATTATGTCAAGGTATGTGCTCATTTGAAAGTACCATTTAGCGTTTTTGATCTATCCTCATAGATCTTGATGCTCAATGTTCTAGTAGCTTAATCCAGGTTTTCCATTGAAAAACACTTTTCAAACAACCCTATATGCTTTCTAGAAATTCTAAATCATTTCTGATCAACAATATGTCAACAACATATACTCATCAGAAATTCTATAGTGCTCCCACTCACTTCTTTGGAAATACAAGTTTCTCATGAACTTTGTATAAACCCAAAATCTTTGATCATCTCATCAAAGCGCACATTCCAACTCCGAGATGCTTACTCCAGTCCTTAGAAGGATCATTGGAGCCAGAACCTTTAGCATCCTTAGGATCGACAAAACTTTCTGATTGTATCACATACAACCTTTCCTTACGAAAACGGTAAGGAAACTCATTTTGACATCCATCGCCAGATTTCATAAATGCAGCTAATGCTAACATGATTCGACGGACTTAAGCATCGCTACGGATGAGAAAATCTCATCGTAGTCAACTCCTTGAACTTGTGAAAAACTCTTCGCCACAAGTCGAGCTTCATAGACGGTGACATTACCGTCCACGTTCGTCTTCTTCTTAAAGATCCATTTATCTCAATGGCTTGCCGATCATCGGGCAAGTCCACCAAAGTCCATGCTTTGTTCTGATACATGGATCCTATCTCGGATTTCATGGCTTCTAACCATTTGTCGGAATATGGGCCCACCATCGCTTCTCCATAACTCGCAGGTTCATTGTTGTCTAGCAACATGACCTTCAAGACAGGATTACTGTACCACTCTGAAGTAGTACGCATCCTTGTCACCCTACGAGGTACGGTAGTGACTTGATCCGAAACTTCATGATCACTATCATAAGCTTCTACTTCAATTGGTGTAGGCGCCACAGGAACAACTTCATGTGCCCTGCTACACACTTGTTGAAGTGACGGTTCAATAACCTCATCAAGTCTCCACCATCCTCCCACTCAATTCTTTCGAGAGAAACTTTTCCTCGGGAAAGGACATAATTCTAGAAACAATCCTTTTTGCTTCCGGAACTGAGACTGGAGGTATACCCAACTGTTTTGGGTGTCCTATGAAGATGCATTTTATCCTCTTTGGGTTCGAGCTTATCAACCTGAAACTTTTTCACATAAGCGTCACAGCCCCAAACTTTTAAGAAACGACAATTTAGGTTTCTCCAAACCATAGTTCAAACGATGTCGTCTCAACGGAATTACGTGGTGCCCTATTAAAGTGAGTGCGGTTGTCTCTAATGCCTAACCCATGAACGATAGTGGTAATTCGATAAGAGACATCATGGTACGCATCATATCCAATAGGGTGCAACTATGATGTTTGGACACACCATCACACTATGGTGTTCCAGGCAGTATTTATTGTCAAACAATTTCCACAATGTCTTAATTGCGTGCCAAAGCTCGTAACTCAGATACTCATCTCTATGATCATATCATAGACATTTTATCCTCTTGTCACGATGATCTTCAACTTCACTCTGAAATTACTTGAACCATTCAATAATTCAGACTTGTGTTTCATCAAGTAAATACACTCAGTATCTACTCAAATCATCCGTGAAGTAAGAACATAACGATATTCATCTTGCATGCCTCAACACTCATTGGACTGCACACATCAAAATGTGTTACTTCCAACAAGTTGTTATCTTGTTCCATCTTCTTGAAACCGAGGCTTTTAGGTCATTTTGCCCATGTGGTATGATTTGCATATCTCAAGTGATTCAAAATCAAGTGAGTCCAAACGATCCATCTGCATGGAGTTTCTTCATGCGTATACACCAATAGACATGGTTCGCATGTCTCAAACTTTTCAAAAACGAGTGAGTCCAAAGATCCATCAACATGGAGCTTCTTCATGCGTTTATACCAATATGACTTACATGGCAGTGCCACAAGTAAGTGGTACCATCATTACTATCTTATATCTTTTGGCATGAAAATGTGTATTACTATGATCGAGATTCAATAAACCATTCCTTTAGGTGCAAGACCATTGAAGGTATTATTCAAATAAATAGAGTAACCATTATTCTCCTTAAATGAATAACCGTATTGTGATAGACATAATCCAATCATGTCTATGCTCAACGCAAACACCAAATGACAATTATTCTGGTTTAATACTAATCTTGATGGTAGAGGGAGCGTGCGATGTTTGATCACATCAAACTTGGAAACACTTCCAACACATATCGTCAGCTCACCTTTAGCTAGTCTCCGTTTATTCCGTAGCATTTTATTTCGAGTTACTAACACTTAGCAACCGAACCGGTATCTAATACCCTGGTGCTACTAGGAGTACTAGTAAAGTACACAATAAATTAATGTATATCCAATATACTTCTATCGACCTTGCCAGCCTTCTCATCTACCAAGTATCTAGGGTAATTCTGCTCCAGTGGTTGTTACCCTTATTACAAAAGCACTTAGTCTCGGGTTTGGGTTCAACCTTGGGTTTCTTCATTAGAGCAGTAGCTGATTTGCTGTTTCATGAAGTATCCCTTCTTGCCCTTGCCCTTCTTGAAACTAGTGGTTTCACCAACCATCAACAATTGATGCTCCTTCTTGATTCCTACTTTCGCGGTGTCAAACATCACGAATATCTCAAGGATCATCATATCTATCCCTGATTTGTTGTAGTTCATCACGAAGCTCTAGCAGCTTGGTGGCAATGACTTTGGAGAAACATCACTATCTCTGGAAGATAAACTCCCACTCGATTCAAGTGATTGTTGCACTCAGACGATTCTGAGCACAAGCTCAACGATTGAGCTTTCTCCCTTAGTTTGCCGGCTAAGAAAATCGTCGGAGGTCTTATACCTCTTGACGTGGGCACGAGCCTGAAATCCCAATTTCAGCCCTCGAAACATCTCATATGTTCCGCGACGTTTCGAAAAACGTCTTTGGTGCCTCAACTCTAAACCGTTTAACTGAACTATCACGTAGTTATTAAAACGTGTATGTCCGATGTTCGCAACATCCACAGACGATGTTTGGGGTTCAGCACACTGAGCGGTGCATTAAGGACATAAGCTTTCTTCTGTCCGCATAATCGCTACTGTCAACTTTCAACTATATTTTCTCTAGGAACATATCTAAACAGTGGAACTAAAGCGCGAGCTTACGACATAATTTGCAAAGATCTTTTGACTATGTTCAGGATAATTAAGTTCATCTCATGAACTCCCACTCAGATAGACATCCCTCTAGTCATCTAAGTGATTACATGATCCGAGTCAACTAGGCCGTGTCCGATCATCACGTGAGACGGACTAGTCATCATCGGTGAACATCTTCATGTTGATCGTATCTACCATACGACTCATGCTCGACCTTTCGGTCTCTTGTGTTCCGAGGCCATGTATGTACATGCTAGGCTCGTCAAGTCAACCTAAGTGTTTCACGTGTGTAAATCTGGCTTACACCCGTTGTATGTGAACGTAAGAATCTATCACACGCGATCATCACGTGGTGCTTCGAAACGACGAACTTTCGCAACGATGCATAGTTAGGGGGAACACTTTCTTGAAATTTTAATGAGGGATCATCTTATTTACTACCGTCATTCTAAGCAAATAAGATGTATAAACATGATAAACATCACATGCAATCAAATAGTGACATGATATGGCCAATATCATTTTGCTCCTTTTGATCTCCATCTTCGGGGCTCCATGATCATCATCGTCACCGGCATGATACCATGATCTCCATCATCATGATCTCCATCATCGTGTCTCCATGAAGTTGTCTCGCCAACTTATTACTTCTACTACTATGGCTACCGGTTAGTAATAAAGTAAAGTAATTACATGGCGTTTGTTCAATGACACGCAGGTCATACAATAAATTAAGACAACTCCTATGGCTCCTGCCGGTTGTCATACTCATCGACATGCAAGTCGTGATTCCTATTACAAGAACATGATCAATCGCATACATCACATATCATTCATCACATTCTTCTTGGCCATATCACATCACATAGCATACCGTGCAAAAACAAGTTAGACGTCCTCTAATTGTTGTTTGCGTGTTTTACGTGGCTGCTATGGGTTTCTAGCAAGAACGTTTCTTACCTACGCAAAACCACAACGTGATATGCCAATTGCTATTTACCCTTCATAAGGACCCTTTTCATCAAATCCGTTCCGACTAAAGTGGGAGACGGCACCGCTAGCCACCTTATGCACCAAGTGCATGTCGATCGGTGGAACCTGCCTCACGTAAGCATACGTGTAAGGTCGGTCCGGCCGCTTCATCCCACAATACCGTCGAAACAAGATTGGACTAGTAACGGTAAGCATATTGAACAAAATCAACGCCCACAACTACTTTGTGTTCTACTCGTGCATAGAATCTACGCAATAGACCTAGCTCATGATGCCATTTGTTGGGGAACGAGCAGAAATTCAAAATTTTCCTCGTGACACCAAGATCTATCTATGGAGAAACCAGCAACGAGGGAAGGAGAGTGCATCTACATACCCTTGTAGATCGCTAAGCGAAGCGTTCAAGAGAACGAGGTTGAAGGAGTCGATTGTCGTGATCCAAATCACGGAGATCCTAGTGCCGAACAGGCGGCACCTCCGCGTTCAACACACGTACAGCCCGGTGGCGTCTCCCATGCCTTGATCCAGCAAGGAGAGAGGAAGAGGTTGAGGAAGACTCCATCCAGCAGCAGCACAACGGCGTGGTGGTGATGGAGGAGCGGGCAATCCTGCAGGCTTCGCCAAGCACCAGCGAGAGGAGGAGTACTTGGGAGGGGAGGCTGCGCCGGAGAACTTGGGGTGCGGCTGCCTCCCAACCCTCCACTATTTATAGGTGGGGAGAGAGGGGGCCGGCCCCCCTAGATCTCATCTAGGGTTGGGGCGGCGGCCAAGGGGGAAGGAGTGCCTCCCAAGTCAAGTGGAGGCCCTCCCCCTTAAGGTTTCCCCTCTTCCATGCGCATGGGCCTTGGGGGGGGGGGCTGGTGCCCCTGGCCCATTAAGGCTAGGGCGCCCCCTTACAGCCCATGCTGCTGTATTGGATGTGGTGGAACATCTTCAGGACCTCCGGAATCCTCCGGAACCTTCCGGAAGTTTCCCGGTACAATACCGGAAAAACCCGAACTTTTCCTGGAACCCGAACAACAACTTTCCATATATAAATCTTTACCTCCGGACCATTCCGGAACTCCTCGTGACGTCCGGGATCTCATCCGGGACTCCGAACAACATTCGGTAACCACATTGAAACTTCCTTTATAACCCTAGCGTCATCGAACCTTAAGTGTGTAGACCCTACGGGTTCGGGAACCATCTGCGAACATGACCGAGACGTTCTCCGGTCAATAACCAACAGCGGGATCTGGATACCCATGTTGGGTCCCACATGTTCCACGATGATCTCATCGGATGAACCACGATGTCAAGGACTCAATCGATCCCGTATACAATTCCCTTTGTCTAACGGTATTGTACTTGCCCGAGATTCGATCATCGGTATACCGATACCTTGTTCAATCTCGTTACCGGCAAGTCTCTTTACTCGTTCCGTAAGACATTATTCCGTGATCAACCCCGTGGTCACATTGTGCACATTATGATGATGTCCTACCGAGTGGGCCCAGAGATACCTCTCCGCTTTACGGAGTGACAAATCCCAGCCTCGATTCGTGCCAAACCAATGACACTTTCGAAGATACCTGTAGTGCACCTTTATAGCCATCCGATTCGTTGTGACGTTTGGTACACCCAAAGCATTCCTACGGTATCCGGAGTTGCACAATCTCATGGTCTAAGGAAAAGATACTTGACATTAGAAAAGCTTTAGCATACGAACTACGATCTTTGTGCTAGGCTTAGGATTGGGTCTTGTCCATCACATCATTCTGCTAATGATGTGATCCCGTTATCAATGACATCCAATGTCCATGGTCAGGAAACTGTAACCATCTATTGATCAACGAGCTAGTCAACTAGAGGCTTACTAGGGACATGGTGTTGTTTATGAACCGACACATGTATCTGAGTTTCCTATCAATACAATTATAGCATGGATAATAAACGATTATCATGAACAAGGAAATATAATAATAACTAATTTATTATTGCCTCTAGGGCATATTTCCAACACCGCCGTGTTGGGGAACATAGCAGAAATTCAAAATTTTCTACGCATCACCAAGATCAATCTATGGAGATTCTAGCAACAAGAGAGGGAGAGGATGAGCATCTACATACCCTTGAAGATCGCTAAGCGGAAGCGTTACAAGAGAACGGGGTTGAAGGAGTCGTACTCGTCCTGATCCAAATCACCGGAGATCCTAGTGCCGAACGGACGACACCTCCGCGTTCAACAGACGTACAGCCTGGTGACGTCTCCCAAACCTTGATCCAGCAAGGAGAGAGGGAGAGGTTGGGGAAGACTCCATCCAGCAGCAGCACAACGGCGTGGTGGTGGTAGAGGAGCGTGGTGATCCAGCAGGGCTTCGCCAAGCACCGCGAGATATGAGGAGAAAGAGAGGTAGGGCTGCGCCAACATGAGAAGAACTTCGTGTGTTGGGCTGCTCCTTTGCCTCCACTATATATAGGAGGAGAGGGGGCTGCGCCCCCACCTAGGGTTCTACCCTAGGGGCGGCAGCCAGCCCAAGATCCCATCTGGGGGGGGGGGGGCGGCCAAGGGGGGAGAGGGGAAACTTGCCCCCCAAGTTAGGTGGGTGCGCCCCCTCCCCAAACCCTAGGCGCCTTGGGCCCTTGTGCGGGGGCCAACCCACCTGGGGCTGGTACCCTCCCACACTTGGCCCATGCAGCCCTCCGGGGCCGGTGGCCCCACTTGGTGGACCCCCAGGACCCTCCCGGTGGTCCCGATACGTTACAGATAAAACCTGAAACTTTTCCTGTGACCAAAACATGACTTCCCACATATAAATCTTTACCTCCGGACCATTCCGGAACTCCTCGTGACGTCCGGGATCTCATCCCGGACTCTGAACAACATTCGGTAACCACATACAAACTTCCTTTATAACCCTAGCGTCATCGAACCTTAAGTGTGTAGACCCTACGGGTTCGGGAACCATGTAGACATGACCGAGACGTTCTCCGGTCAATAACCAACAGAGGGATCTGGATACCCATGTTGGATCCCACATGTTCCACGATGATCTCATCGGATGAACCACGATGTCGAGGATTCAATCAATCCCGTATTCAATTCCCTTTGTCTAGCGGTATTGTACTTGCCCGAGATTCGATCGTCGGTATCCTGATACCTTGTTCAATCTCGTTACCGGCAAGTCTCTTTACTCGTTCCGTAACACATCATCCCGTGATCAACCCCTTGGTCACATTGTGCACATTATGATGATGTCCTACCGAGTGGGCCCAGAGATACCTCTCCGTTTACGGAGTGACAAATCCGATCTCGATTCGTACCAACCCAATGACACTTTGGGAGATACCCGTAGTGCACCTTTATAGCCACCCGATTCGTTGTAGGACGCTTGGTGCACCCAAAGAATTCCTACGGTATCCTGGAGTTGCACAATCTCATGGTCTAAGGAAATGATACTTGACATTAGAAAAGCTTTAGCATACGAACTACGATCTTTGTGCTAGGCTTAGGATTGGGTCTTGTCCATCACATCATTCTCCTAATGATGTGATCCCGTTATCAACGACATCCAATGTCCATGGTCAGGAAACCGTAACCATCTATTGATCAACGAGCTACTCAACTAGAGGCTTACTAGGGACATGGTGTTGTCTATGTACCCACACATGTATCTGAGTCCTACCTGCAAGATTTCATAAATAATGCAGTAACTGCTAATCCAATTCCAACAGACTCACCGTAGTCAACTCCTTGAATCTTGTCGGAAAACATCTTAACGACAAGTCGAGGTTTCTTAATGGTGATACTTACCATCATTGTCTGTCTTCCTTTTAAAATCCATCTGTACCCAATAGCCTTACGACCATCAAGCAGTTCTTCCAAAGTCTACACTTTGTTTTCATACATGGATCCTTTCTCAGATTTTATGGCCTCGAGCCATTTGTCGGAATCCGGGCCCACCATCGCTTCTCCATAGCTCGTAGGTTCATTGTTGTCTAGCAACATGACCTTCAAGACATGATTACTGTACCACTCTGAAGTAGTACGCATCCTTGTCACCCTACGAGGTTCGGTAGTGACTTGGTCCGAAGTTTCATGATCACCATCATCAACTTCCACTTCAATTGATGTAGGTGCCACAGGAACAACTTCCTGTGCCCTGCTACATACTGGTTGAAGTGACGGTTCAATAACCTCATCAAGTCTCCACCATCCTCCCACTCAATTCTTTCGAGAGAAACTTTTTCTCGAGAAAGGACCCGTTTCTAGAAACAATCACTTTTGCTTCCGGGTCTGAAATAGGAGGTATACCTAACTGTTTTTGGGTGTCCTATGAAGATGCATTTATCCGCTTTGGGTTCGAGCTTATCAACCTGAAACTTTTTCACATAAGCGTCGCAGCCCCAAGCTTTCAAGAAACGACTGCTTAGGTTTCTCCAAACCATAGTTCATACGGTGTCATCTCAACGGAATTACGTGGTGCCCTATTTAAAGTGAGTGCGGTTGTCTCTAATGCCTAACCCATGAACGATAGTGGTAATTCGATAAAAGACATCATGGTACGCACCATATCCAATAGGGTGATGGGGAACGCTGCAGAAAATAAAAATTTTCCTATGGTTTCACCAAGATCCATCTATGAGTTCATCTAGCAACGAGTGATATGAGTGCATCTACATACCTTTGTAGATCGCGAGCGGAAGCGTTCAAGTGAACGGGGTTGAGGGAGTCGTTCTCGTCGTGATCCAAATCACCGGAGATCCTAGCGTCGAATGGACGGCACCTCCGCGTTCAACACACGTACGGTCAGCGTAACGTCTCCTCCGTCTTGATCCAGCAAGGGGGAAGGAGAGGTTGATGAAGATCCAGCAGCACGACGGCGTGGTGGTGGATGCAGCAGGGCTCCGGCAGGGCTTCGCCAAGCAACTACGGGAGGAGGAGGTGTAGCAGGGGGAGGGAGGCACCAAGTGCAAGGGTGCGGCTGCCCTCCCTCCCCTCTATATAGGGTCCCAGGCGCCGCCCCTAGGAGATGGGATCTCCTAGGGGCGCCGACAAGGGGTGGAGTGCCCCAAGGCAAGTGGGCGCCCCCCTAGCTGTTCCCAACCCTAGGCGCAGATGGGGGCCCAGGGGGTGCACCAGCCCACCAGGGGCTGGTTCCTCCCACTTCAGCCCATGGGGCCCTCCGGGATAGGTGGCCCCACCGGTGGACCCGGGACCCTTCCGTGGTGCTTGGGTACAATCTTGGTGGACCCCGAAACTTTCCCGATGGCCAAAACTCGACTTCCCATATATAATTCTTTACCTCCGGACCATTCCAGAACTCCTCGTGACGTCCGGGATCTCATCCGAGACTCTGAACAACTTTCTGTTTACTGCATACTCATATTCATACAACCCTAGCGTCACCGAACCTTAAGTGTGTAGACCCTATGGGTTCGGGAGACATCTGAACATGACCGAGACGGCTCTCGGTCAATAACCAACAGCGGATCTGGATACCCATGTTGGCTCCCACATGCTCCTCGATGATCTCATCGGATGAACCACGATGTCGAGGATTTAAGCAACCCGTATACAATTCCCTTTGTCAATCGGTATGTTACTTGCCCGAGATTCGATCGTCGGTATCCCAATACCTCATTCAATCTCGTTACGGCAAGTCACTTTACTCGCATCGTAATGCATGATCCGTGACCAAAAACTTGGTCACTTTGAGCTCATTATGATGATGCGTTACGAGTGGGCCCAGTGATACCTCTCCGTGTACGGTGTGACAAATCCGGTCTCGATCCGTGACAACCCAATGACACTTTCGGAGATACCAGTAGTGCACCTTTATAGTCACCCGGTTACGTTGTGACGTTTGGTACACCAAAGCACTCCTACGGTATCCGGGAGTTACACGATCTCATGGTCTAAGGAAAAGATACTTGACATTGGAAAAGCTCTAGCAAAGCGAACTACGATCTTGTGCTATGCTTAGGATTGGGTCTTGTCCATCACATCATTCTCCTAATGATGTGATCCCGTTATCAATGACATCCAATGTCCATAGTCAGGAAACCATGACTATCTATTGATCAACGAGCTAGTCAACTAGAGGCGAGCTAGGGACATATTGTGGTCTATGTATTCACACGTGTATTACGATTTCCGGATAATACAATTATAGCATGAATAAAAGACAATTATCATAAACAAGGAAATATAATAATAATCCTTTTATTATCGCCTCTAGGGCATATTTCCAACAGTCTCGCACTTGCACTAGAGTCAATAATCTAGTTACATTGTGATGAATCGAACACCCATAGAGTTCTGGTGTTGATCATGTTTTGCTCGCGGAAGAGGTTTAGTCAACGGATCTGCGACATTCAGATCTGTATGCACTTTGCAAATTTCTATGTCTCCATCTTGAACATTTTCACGAATGGAGTTGAAGCGACGCTTGATGTGCCTGGTCTTCTTGTGAAACCTGGGCTCCTTGGCAAGTGCAATAGCTCCAGTGTTATCACAGAAGAGTTTGATCGGCCCCGACGCATTGGGTATGACTCCTAGGTCGGTGATGAACTCCTTCACCCAAATTGCTTCATGCGCTGCCTCCGAGGCTGCCATGTACTCCGCTTCACATGTAGATCCCGCCACGACGCTCTGCTTGCAGCTGCACCAGCTTACTGCTCCACCATTCAACATATACACGTATCCGATTTGTGACTTAGAGTCATCCAGATCTGTGTTGAAGCTAGCGTCGACGTAACCCTTTACGACGAGCTCTTCGTCACCTCCATAAACGAGAAACATATCCTTAGTCCTTTTCAGGTACTTCAGGATATTCTTGACCGCTGTCCAGTGTTCCTTGCCGGGATTACTTTGGTACCTTCCTACCAAACTTACGGCAAGGTTTACATCAGGTCTGGTACACAGCATGGCATACATAATAGATCCTATGGCTGATGCATAGGGGATGACACTCATCTCTTCTATATCTTCTGCCGTGGTCGGACATTGAGCCGAGCTCAATTTCACACCTTGTAATGACAGCAAGAACCCTTTCTTGGACTGATCCATTTGAACTTCTTCAATATCTTATCAAGGTATGTGCTTTGTGAAAGACCTATGAGGCGTCTCGATCTATCCTATAGATCTTGATGCCTAATATAAACATCTTCTCCAAGGTCCTTCATTGAAAAACTCTTATTCAAGTAGGCCTTAATGATGTCCAAAAGTTCTATATCATTTCCGATCAAAAGTATGTCATCTACATATAATATGAGAAATGCTACAGAGCTCCCACTCACTTTCTTGTAAACGCAGGCTTCTCCATAAGTCTGCATAAACCCAAACGCTTTGATCATCTCATCAAAGCGAATGTTCCAACTCGAGATGCTTGCACCAGCCCATAAATGGATCATTGGAGCTTGCATACCTTGTTAGCATTCTCGGGTCGACAAAACCTTCCGGTTGCATCATATATAGTTCTTCCTTAAGATAGCCGTTAAGGAATGCCGTTTTGACGTCCATTTGCCATATCTCATAATCATAGTATGCGGCAATTGCTAACATGATTCGAACGGACTTCAGCTTCGCTACGGGAGAGAAAGTCTCATCGTAGTCAACCCCTTGAACTTGCCGATAACCTTTAGCGGCAAGTCGAGCTTTATAGATGGTAACATTACCATCCGCGTTCGTCTTCTTCTTAAAGATCCATTTGTTTTCTATCACTCGCCGATCATCGGGCAAGTCTGTCAAAGTCCATACTTTGTTTTCATACATGGATCCTATCTCGGATTGCATGGCTTCAAGCCATTTGTTGGAATCTGGGCCCGCCATTGCTTCTCCATAGTTCGAAGGTTCACCGTTGTCCAACAACATGATTTCCGGAGACAGGGTTGCCATACCACTGGGTGTGGAGCGTGTCCTTGTGGACCTCTGAAGTTCGAGAGCAACTTGATCCAAGTACCTTGATCATCATCATTAATTTCCTCTCCAATCGGTGTAGGCACCACAAGAGCATTTTCCTGAGCTGCACTACTTTCCGGTTCAAGAGGTAGTACTTGATCGAGTTCTACTTTCCTCCCACTTACTCCTTTCGAGAGAAACTCTTTTTCCAGAAAGGATCCGTTCTTGGCAACAAAGATCTTGCCTTCGGATCTAAGGTAGAAGGTATACCCAATGGTTTCCTTAGGGTATCCTATGAAGACGCATTTTTCCGACTTGGGTTCGAGCTTTTCAGGTTGAAGTTTCTTGACATAAGCATCGCATCCCCAAACTTTTAGAAACGACAGCTTAGGTTTCTTCCCAAACCATAATTCATACGGTGTCGTCTCAACGGATTTAGACGGTGCCCTATTTAAAGTGAATGTAGTTGTCTCTAGAGCGTATCCCCAAAATGATAGCGGTGAATCTGTAAGAGACATCATAGATCGCACCATATCCAATAGAGTGCGATTACGACGTTCGGACACACTTTTACGCTGAGGTGTTCCAGGCGGCGTGAGTTGTGAAACGATTCCACATTTCCTTAAGTGTGTACCAAATTCGTGACTTAAATATTCTCCTCCACGATCTGATCGTAAGAACTTTATTTTTCGGCCACGTTGATTCTCTACCTCATTCTGAAATTCCTTGAACTTTTCAAAGGTCTCAGACTTGTGTTTCATCAAGTAGACATACCCATATCTACTTAAGTCGTCGTGAGAGTGAGAACATAACGATACCCTCCATGAGCCTCAACGCTCATTGGACCGCACACATCGGTATGTATGATTTCCAATAAGTTGGTTGCTCGCTCCATTGTTCCGGAGAACAGAGTCTTGGTCATTTTGCCCATAAGGCATGGTTCGCATGTGTCAAATGATTCATAAGCGAGAGACTCTAAAAGTCCATCAGCATGAAGCTTCTTCATGCGCTTGACACCAATGTGACCAAGGCGGCAGTGCCACAAGTATGTGGGACTATCGTTATCAACTTTACATATTTTGGTATTCACACTATGAATATGTGTAACATCACGTTCGAGATTCATTAAGAATAAACCATTGACCATCAGAGCATGACCATAAAACATATCTCTCATATAAATAGAACAACCATTATTCTCGGATTTAAATGAGTAGCCATCTCATATTAAACGAGATCCTGATACAATGTTCATGCTCAAACTTGGGACTAAATAACAATTATTGAGGTTTAAAACTAATCCCGTAGGTAAATGTAGAGGTAGAGTGCCGACGGCGATCACATCGACCTTGGAACCATTCCCGACGCGATCGTCACCTCGTCCCTTCGCCAGCCTCCGCTTATTCCGCAGCTCCTGTTTGTGAGTTACATATATGAGCAACGGCACCGTATCAAATACCCAGGAGTTACTACGAGTACTTGGTAAGGTACACATCAATTACATGTATATCAAATATACCTTTAGTGTTGCCGCATTCTTGTCGCTAAGTATTTGGGGCAGTTCCGCTTCGGTGACCCTTCCTTTGCAATAAAAGCACTCAGTCTCAGGCTTGGGTCCATTCTTTGACTTCTTCCCGGCAACTGGCTTACCGGGCGTGGCAACATCCTTGCCGTCCTTCTTGAAGTTCTTCTTACCCTTGCCCTTCATGAACTTAGTGGTTTTATTGACCATCAACACTTGATGTTCTTTCTTGATTTCTACCTCTGCTGACTTCAACATTGAAAATACTTCAGAATAGTTTTCACCATCCCCGCATATTGTAGTTCATCACAAAGCTCTTGTAGCTCGGTGGGGCGATCAAGGATTCTGTCAATGACCGCCTCATCCGGAGGTTAATGACCAGTGGGACAAAGCGGTTGTGCAACCTGACATTTTGAGTATGTGCTCACCGATGTAACTATTTTCCTCCATCTTACAACTATAGAACTTGTCGGAGACTTCATATCTCTCGACCCGGGCATGAGCTTGGAAAACCATTTTCAGCTCCTCGAACATCTCATATGCTCCGTGTTGCTCAAAACGCTTTTGGAGCCCCGGTTCTAAGTCTGTAAAGCATGCCGCACTGAACGAGGGAGTAATCATCAGCACGAGACTGCCAAGCGTTCATAACGTCTTGGTTCTCTGGGATGGGTGCTTCACCTAGCGGTGCTTCTAGGACATATTGTTTCTTGGCTGCTATGAGGATGATCCTCAGGTTCCGGACCCAGTCCAAATAGTTGCTGCCATCATCTTTCAGGTTTTTTTCTAGGAACGCGTTGAAGTTCATGGTGACATGAGCGTTGGCCATTTGATCTACAAGACATTTTGCAAAGATTTTAGACTAATGTTCATGATAATTAAGTTCATCTAATAAAATTATATAATGAACTCCCACTCAGATTTGACATCCCTCTAGTCATCTAAGTGTTACATGATCCGAGTCGACTAGGCCGTGTCCGGTCATCACGTGAGACGGACTAGTCATCGTCGGTGAACATCTCCATGTTGATCGTATCTTCCATACGACTCATGTTCGACCTTTCGGTCTCTTGTGTTCCGAGGCCATGTCTGTACATGCTAGGCTCGTCAAGTTAACCTAAGTGTTTTGCATGTGTAAAACTGTCTTACACCGTTGTATGTGAACATAGGAATCTATCACACCCGATCATCACGTGGTGCTTGAAACAGCGAAATTTAGCAACAATTGCACGCTTAGGGAGAACACTTTCCTGAAATTATTATAAGGGATCATCTTATTTACTACCGTCGTTCTAAGTAAACAAGATGCATAAACATAATAAACATCACATGCAATTATATAGTAGTGACATGATATGGCCAATATCATATAGCTCCTTTGATCTCCATCTTCGGGGCTCCATGATCATCTTGTCACCGGCATGACATCATGATCTCCATCATCATGATCTCCATCATCGTGTCTCCATGAAGTTGCTCGCCAAATATTACTTCTACTACTATAGCTAACGGTTTAGCAATAAAGCAAAGTAATTACATGGCGTTGAATCAATGACACGCAGGTCATACAATAATTAAGACAACTCCTATGGCTCCTGCCGGTTGTCATACTCATTGACATGCAAGTCGTGATTTCTATTACAAGAACATGATCTCATACATCACAATATATCATTCATCATTCATCACAACTTTTGGCCATATCACATCACAAGGCAATTTGTTGGGGAGATAACTGCTGAGTGTGAACCGCCCTGGAGGGGCCGGGTTACCCTCGTCCAAGATCAGGGCCCACGGAGGAGGCCCAGAGCCCAGAGGCGAATTAAGGGTCCGTGATGTAAACCGCCTTAGTATTGTAACTTGTGCTGTAAGATTAGAGAGAAGAGACCGAGCCGGACACTTGTATGAGCCGGGTCGGGACTCCGTAGACCGGCCGGGCGTCAACCCGTGTATATAAGGGGACGACCCGGCGGCGGTTTAGGGGACAGACAATTCGAGGCTTAGGCGAAGCTATTGCTCCCTAGTCACCGAAATCACATCAATCCCATCACAACTAGACGTAGGCCTTTCCTTCATCGAAGGGGCCGAACTAGTATAACTCCCGTGTCTTTGTGTCCACCTTAACCCCTCTAAGTTAACCCGTACGATGGCCCTGCGACTAAGTCCTTTCACGAGGACATCTGCCGTGACAATTTCCACGACAGTTGGCGCCCACCGTGGGGCTATCGCACGATGGTTTGATGATCTTAGAGGGCAAGTTTGAAGGACTCGAAGGCTAGGCTGTGGGCCAGATGACTAGGAGTCGTCGCGGCAAACTCTACATCGACGATGCGGACTGGGGCCTCGAGGCCGGCTCGATCGAGTACGGGTACCGGGTCCCCTTTGGTGGCATACACGCGTTTTCATCGGCAAGATCGGCGAGCGGGGCTGGGCGGACATCAGACCGACCCGCCGAGACGGCTCAGCGGGCGAAGAAGAGTCCTGCCCGGCTAAACCGGTATCAGCGTGCTTTATCGTGGGAGTCGCCCACGGAGACTATGAGGGCGGATCAGCATCTGCGGCGAAACCGTTGTCTACTCGGCGGCGAGTCATCACCGGAGAAACCGAGTCTTTGTACCAGCTGCAAGATGGCGGATCGGGGTTGTTCCAGCGGAGAGTATTCCGACTCCTTTGATCTACCCAGCGGGTTGGAATTTTATGGCGGTACTGGCGGCGCTTCACTCTTCGACCGGCGCGCCCGTAAATCGCCGCCGTTCATGAGCGATGGTGGCAGCCGAAGGAGGCCTGTCGCCCGCCGCTCAAGTTCTATCGAGTTATTTGACGCATTGGCTGCGCTCATGGCGGAGGCTAACCCGGCGGATCGGGACCTGCACAACGCAGAGATTGCAAGGTGAAGGAACAGATCGCTAAAGCTAAAGCGGATCTAGCAGTCGCGACGTGAGGATGGCGGCGAACAGGCGCTTTGGATCTGCAGCTTATAGGCTCATCTTTGGATCGAGTGCATCACATGAAGTCATGAAAAGGAAGCACAGATCCTGTTTGCCTTGATTTTCGAGGAAGAGAGCTCTTCAATACCCGAGGCAGGGACGATAATCCGCCACGGTGGTAAACCGCCGGAAGCACACAGGGCGGCGCGCCAGTTCAGCCCGTGTGATAGATCAGCCTCGCCACCATACCGCGCGCCCAGTTGTGCGAACACCTCCGGTCACTACTCCAACCCGATGGATAACCTTGTCGCGGCTGCGGCACGATTGAGGCGATTCGATCGAGGGCGATTCACCACAGCGGTAGAAACACGCCGGGTCAAGGAGCTCCTCAGGGCGGCCCTCGCTCGGCGAAGCGTATTCATACGGTCGGGACGGATCCACTCCACCCCCGCCCCAGCGGAGTTATAGCCGTGCGCAGATGAACCGGCCGTGTCAAGCAGCGCGCAGCGCGGTCCGCCTCGAGCAACAACCCGGTCGGTGGCTTCAAGACGCTCAAGTGGTGGTGGACCGGCCAGGCACGTAGGGAGGCGAGTTAACAAGCACAACATGAGGACCATCAGCTCGCGCCGTTCGTCCGACCATCTTCAACCGGGGTCACGTCCGGCTCATTGGGGTGCCTTGCCTCGTCCCGCTTTACGCAATGTCGTTTGCCCAAGGACTTCAAAGGCCACGCAAGGTGCCCAATTATACCGCCGATTTGGCTCGAGCGTGGATAGAAAGCTATGAGATGGCCATGGAGATGCTGGATGTGGGCGAAGCTGCGTGTGCGAAGTATTTCACCATGATGTTGGAAGGTGCGGCCTGTGCTTGGTTGAAAAATTTGCCACCCAATTCAGTTAGTTCGTGGACTCGATTCACGGACCGGTTCATTCAAAATTTCAAAGACACCTGTAAACAGCCCATATGCATGGTGGATTTGGCGGCTTGTGTCGAGCAGAGGAGAATCTACAACACATTGGAGTGCGCCCGCGTTTGGAGGTTTTACATTCATCGACCGGATCAACCCTGATTCCGCTATTTTAACCATGGAAGCCAACGCGGTTTGAGCCGTTGAAGTTAAAGCTGGGTCGCATGAAGCGTTTTGCAATGACATGGGCACGCCATGGGCGTTTTGGTAAAGTATGCTGATTACGATAGTACCAAGGATCCCAGTCCGAGGATGACGAAGTAGGGAAGGGAAAGCAGAATAGCAACTCGAGGCCAGCGGCACCATTCGCGAGCAATGGGGAAACAAGCGTAAGGCTAACGGTAACATGGGCCGTAGCCAACACCAACGCCAGGACAAGGGTCAGCGGCGCAAAGGCAAGCAATCAAACCGGGCGGTGCACAAGGTCACAATCCGGGCGTTTGAATTACCTATTGAATCAACCTTGCGAAGCATGGGACGAAGGAGGCACCGGCGAACCACCTCTGGAAGGATTGTTATATTATGCAGGAGTTCAAAATTCTAATGCTTTCGGTATGATCAAGGGCCCGGCGGTTCGAGGTCCGCCCGATTCTGATGGAGGAAATTCGGCCCGAGGTTCGTGGTAATCCGGGCGGCAAGGCAATCGTAACAATCGAACAATCGTAACAATCAGAACCAAGGGGTTATAATCAACAACAGCAGCGATCGGGTTACCAAAGTAATCCAAAGCGGTTGAGCAGTGGGCGATACCATGTCTTTACCACCAGCTTGGACAGACGAGACCGAAAACTTGAAGCGGGCGGTCGGTGTTGTTGAACCCGCGCCCGCATTACTCGCGCTGGTCGAGCAGCCTATTGTATGGAGTAGAGAGGATCATCCTCCCGGGTTTACAATCCGGGTCAGCTAGCCCTAGTAGTGGCACCTCGGTGGGAGGATACAAGTTCACCAAAGTGCTTATGGATGGAGGAAGCAGCATCAACATCACAGTACTACGAGACCTTCCGACGTATGGGGTTGACGGATAGGCATCTCGGCCGCCCAAAGACAAGATTTCACGGTGTCGTGCCCGCAAGTCTGCGTACCGGTCGGTAAGATAGCTCGAGGTAGCTTTTGGAGATGAACATGACTCGGATCGGAAACATTGACGTTTGAGGTGGTGAAAATCCAAAGCCCTTACCACGCCTCGTTTGGGCGGCCGGCTTATGCTAAGTTTATGGCACGGCCTTGTTATGTTTATTTGCAGCTGAAAATGCCGGTCACAAAGGGACGATAACGGTTCATGGGAGCCGCGGATTGCGTTGGAATGCGAGGAAGGTGATGCGGCTTATCGAGTCGGTTTGTGCCACCGAGGAGTTAAAGTATTATAAAGACAATGTTGATCCGGCAGATATGACCCGTTGAAAAGCCAACTACAGAGCACGATCCGGATTTGAAGTTTAAGTCGGCGGCCGAGACTAAACTTGTTGATTTTGTGCCCGGCGATTCGTCCAAGCAGTTCACCATCGGCTAACTTGGATCCTAAATAGGAAAGCGCGCTCATCGAAGTTCATCCGTGAGAATCGGGACATTTTGCATGGAAGCATTCCGACATGCCAGTGTACCGAGGGAACTCGCTGAGCACACTCTTAATGTTGATCCCAAGTACAGACCGGTAAAGCGGTTTCTCGCCCGGTTTAATGAGGAAAGGCGCAAGGCCATTGGAGAGGAGGTTGCGGTGCTCTTAGCGGCAGGATTTATCGTTGAAGTTTTCCATCCAGAGTGGCTTGCTAATCCGGTGTTGGTCCTTAACAAGAATGGCACTTGGCGATGCGTGGATTATACAGATCTTAACAAGGCTTGTCCAGCAGATCCTTCGCCCTCCCGTATTGATCAGATTATTGATGCTACGGCGGGTTGTGAGCGCTTGAGCTTTTGGATGCATATTCGGATATCATCAGATTAAGATGGCGGTTAAGGACCAGGAGAAGACGGCGTTTATCACCCCTTTGGAGCCTTCGCTATGTATCTATGCCTTTTGGGCTCAAGAGCGCCCAAGCAACTTATCAACGCTATGCATGTAATTGCTTGCATAAACAGATCGGCCGTAATGTGCATGCTTATGTGGATGATATTGTGGTTAAGTCAAGAGAGAAGGAAACACTGATTGAGGATTTGAGAGAAACCTTTGACAACTTGCGGGTGTACAAGATGATGCTTAACCCGGCCAAGTGTGTTTTTGGTGTTCCGGCAGGCAAGTTATTGGGTTTCCTTGTGTCCAACAGGGGGATTGAAGCTAATCCGGAGAAGATTACAGCTATCACCTCCCTGGCTAAGCCAAAGTGTATCAATGATGTCCAACGTTTGGCGGGTCGGATTGCTGCGCTAAGCCGGTTTATCAGCCGCCTAGGAGAGAAGGCCATTCCTTGTACCGAGATCTTTGAAGAAGACGGATCGGTTAAATGCGAGTTCAGCCACCGATGAAGCATTGAGGACTTAAAGCGGCAGTTGGCCAACCCGCCTGTTCGCCGCTCCCATTGACAAGGAGCCGCTCTGTTATATGTTGTCGCTAATGCCGTGGCAGTCAACGTAGCCATTGTGGTGGACGGAAGGAGGCGGGGAAGGAGTATCCGGTTCAACGGCGGTTTATTACATCAGCGAGGTCCTCATTGAGTCTAAACAAAGATATCCGCATTGGCGTAAGCTGGTATATGGAGTTTTATGGCAAGCGGAAGCTAAAGCAATATTTCCAAGGGCACCCCATCACGGTGGTCAGCTTCAGCTCCTTTGGGCGATATCATCTGTAACCGGAAGCGATCGGCGGATTGCTAAGTGGGCTATAGAACTTGGGCCGCACGGTTTGAGGTATGTGCCTCGGACGGCAGTAAAATCTCAGGCACTTGTGGATTTCATTAATGATTGGACGGAGTTGCAAGCACCTGAAGAAAATCCGGATCATACCTATTGGACCATCCACTTTGATGGGTCCAGGCAATTGGAGGGCTCGGGGGCTGGAGTCGTATTAACTTCCCCACGAGGTGACAAGTTCTGTTACGTTCTTCGCTTAATGTTCCCCTGTACTAACAATGCAGCTGAGTATGAGGCTTTGCTCCATGGTCTCCGGATGGCTAAGGAAATGAATCTAAGCCGGGTTAAGTGTTTTGGTGACTCGGACTTGGTGGCCCAACAAGTATCAGGTACTTGGGATTCCAAAGATCCACTCATGGCTGCGTCAGTCGGGAGGTGGATATTGTTGCGGACATTTTAAAGGATATCGTGGACCATGTGGACCGTCGGAAGAACGGCGGCGGATGCTCTAAGCCGGCTGGGCTCTCAACGTAAACCGTCCCGCCTAATGTCTTCCTTGATGTCTTGCACAATCCGCCGCTTAAGCTTCCTGATGAAGTTGATTTGGCTATTCCTGATCCGGAGGCTCATTTGGTGGCGGCCTTGCATGTCATTCCGGATTGGACGCTCCCTTATTTGGCATACATGAACCGGGGCGAGTTACCAGAAGATGAGACGTTGGCCCGGCAGATTGTTCAGCGGTCTAAGTCTATGACCATATATAAGGGCGAGTTGCATCGTTGCAGCGTGTCAGGGGCGTTTCAGCGTTGTGTGTCCCCTGACGAAGGCCGTGAGATATTGCGTGAGATCCATGAAGGGACTGTGGTCACCACGCCGTTCAAAGTCCTTGGTGGCCAGCGTTCCGCCACGGTTTCTATTGGTTGACCGCCCATGCCGATGTGGAAGATCTGGTCGACGATGTGATGGTTGCCAAAAGTTTTCCAGACGTGCTCATGTACCGGCCCAAGAATTGAGGATGATTCCAATTACTTGGCCGTTTGCGACTTGGGGGCTGGATATGGTTGGACCTTTCAAAAGGTCCAAGGACAAGAAAACCCACCGCTGGTGGCGGTTGATAAATTTACAAAGTGGGTAGAGGCAGAGCACATTAGCAAGTGTGATGCGCCACGGCGGTTCGGTTCATCAAAAGGTGATTTTCCGTTTGGGTTTCCACACAGCATCATCACGGACAATGGCACTAATTTGTCCAAGGGAGCCATGAAGGAGTTTTGTGAACGAGAGCACATCCGCTTGATGTTTCTTGATGGCCCACCCGCAGTCCAATGGTCAAGCGGAACGAGCTAATCAGAGATCTTGAGAGGTATTAAACCCGGCTTATGGTCCCTTTGGAGAGGACGCCGGGTTGTTGGGTAGAAGAGCTACCATCGTGATATGGAGTATCAATACTACCCTAACAGATCCACTTGGATACACACCGTTCTTTATGGTCTATGGAGAGGCGGTCCTTCCCTGATATCCGTCATGACTCGCCCGTGTGGCGGCTTATGTTGAGGTCGATAGTGAGGCGGCACGGCAGGGCGATTTGGATCGACCGGATGAAGAGCGAGATATGGCGGCTGCTCGCTCGGCGATTTACCAGCAGGATCTTCGTCGGTATCACGATCGGCGGTTAGAACAAGAACCTTTCGGAGGGAGACTTGGTGCTTGGCTCATTCAAGACCGAGACAGATATGCACAAGCTATCCCCACCTTGGGAAGGGCCCTTTGTGGTCAGCAAGAATTTGCACAACGGGTCATACTATCGATTGATGTTCGAGAGCGAAAAGACTCACGACGTCGAAGAGGAGACCAACAGCCGTGGAACATAGCTCATCTTCGCCTTATTATACCTGAGCCATCGGCTCCACTTATGTACATATTAAGACAATGTATATATTATGAATAAAGCAATAAACGGATCCTCGGCTAAAGCGGGTATCCGCTCAGAAAAGTCGGTTTGGGTACATGGAGATGTTGTCGCAAAGCGGCCTCGGTTTAACCCTTGATCTTGCTTTTCGAAGTTTTGTCACTTGGGGGCTTGGTCGTGTCCGAACCAACGCAACACCTTTTGATGGGCGAAAGCCACCAGATCACTTGGGGACATGGTCACGTCTGAACCAGTCACGCCTCTTGGTCGGCCTAGGCCATAGAATCACTTGGGGGCTTGGTCGAACCCGAACCATTGCCATGCCACTTGATCGGCATAATGCCATGATTTCAGTTGGGGGCCTGGCTGACTTGAACCATCGCTACACCTTATGGGGAGCTTGGTCCTGTCCGACCGTGGTAACACCATCTGATCAGGCTCAGTAAGGCCTCTTCTTGCAAACGGTTTTATCATTGCCTTTGCTTCCATGTGGTTTTCATACCAGTTATTTGCTTTTTATTTGCCTTCTTAAACCGACAACCTTTTTAAAACCGGATTCAAGTTGTCAGGTAACGGAATTCGGTTCATTTTTAATCCGGTGATTTTGTTCCGGTTTTGATTTTTTCTGTTAACATCCCATTATGGAGTAACAGGGGGCTTGTCATGCCCGACACGGTTTACACGGTAAACCGGCATGCTAAGCACAGGAGTTGGTTTCTCCTTTGACGGTAATGGTTTACACAACCTCCGCCTCAAGATTGGCTAGGCCAACTGCATGCCCGACAAGGTGGTATTTTTGTATCATAACATTTGGTCATATGCCTTAATATTTTCTTATATAAGTATATAAGCGTCACAAGCGGGTGGCGAACACAAGCCGCCGTGGCGGTTTAAAGAATTTGTGATTGCAAAGTAACTAAGTTGACGGTTTATCAATCCACAAAGATGCGGTACCACCATGCAAAGGATACAGACCGAGGTCATAAAGGCATTGTTCAAAACAAAGTGTCGACTATCCTATTACAAAGCCTTCCAAGGCCGGTGTTTAGCGTGGCGTTATGACTAGCAGATTCGGGGCGCCACTCGGCTTGACGGATTAGGCTTCTTCGCCAGTTGACGCGAGGTAGAGGGGCACTGGCGTCGGTTCAACTTCTTCCTCTTCATCACCCAAAGCCCTAAGTCATTGGTGGACCACCAATCCGGATAAGGCCCGAAGACAACCTCTTCACTTATAAGCTCAGCGGATCAACGTCGAGGGCATAAGTGTGCTTACGGATTGGAGGAACAAGGCTCAGACTTCAGGAATGACAAACTCCACCCGCTTGTTGTTTGCGTCATAAAAGAGCGGTGAACCGCCAGGTTGGCTTTTGCTACCGATTGACTTCGCCATGGGCGCATCTCCTTTGTTATCCGTTTGAGCGCCGTTATCAAAGGCTTCACCGTTCTCTTGAGCGCTGGGAAACCCTTGGATATGTCGGCGGATCAAGATCTGCTATCCACGCCTTGGCGCGAGTCGAGCGATGAGGGTGCCAGCCGGGCGCGGATCGCTTCAACTCTTCAAGCTGCCCCGGAACCATGGACAGCGGTCCAAAGGTATCTCTGATCGTGGACGGAGCCGTGTTGTCGTATGATGTGGCACATATGACTCGCTGGGCGCCGGTATACAGCTGCTCAATCAGCATATAAGCGACCTTGAGTTTCTTCCGCACATCAGAGCCCATATGAGCAATACGCTTGCCTGCACCGGTTTCAGATAGCTCAGGTTAAACCGACGGAAATATCAACATAGAGATAATAGGTGCAAGTTTTCTTACCAAAGATGGCGGAGGTCATGGCATGCACTTGGCGCTTGAGCCCGGTAAGCTCTTCAGTCACCGGTTTAAGGGCTGCTTCAAAGATCTTCCGCCTGTTTTTCAAACCGGCCTTTTCGGTGTCCCATTGGCCCGTTCGGTTTATACCACTCCTTCAAATGTTCCATAGTGGCCAAGGCAGTTTTCAGTTCATCCTTGGCCTTGGTGGTTTCTGCTTGTTGAGTTTCAAGATTGGCTCGAAGGTCCTTGAGTTGCACGGTTTGCTGGTTTATCTCATTCTGATAACAAAGGGAGCAAGTTAGTTGTTTAATCATAAAGTCCCAAGCTCAATACAAGTATTCAACTTGGCACTTGGGGGCTAATGGCTAGTTGATCTCAGTTTGCTATGAGGATACAGAAATTAAGTCCCGGTTTAACTATGCTAAGTTGAACCGACCCTTGGGGGCTACAGTACTGCAGTGTAAGGCGTATGCTTTCTATGCAAAATTAAGTGCCGGTTTAACTATGCTAAGTTAAACTGGCCCTTGGGGGCTACTATGCAGGAAAGGAAAAATATACAAGGCATAACTCCTTTACCTCATAGCGGTCCTTCATACGGTTTACCAGACCAGCTTCAAAGTCACGGCTTGTGTAGAGCCGGTTCAAAAACCCGGAGTGAAGTTCTTGGGCAGAGAAGTTGTCATAAGCTGATAGATCGGTTTTCCCCTTATCTTTACTCATAGTGGCAGACTCGTCCTTGGCGTTGTGTTTTGTTAAAGCGACCGGTTGGCCAGGAGTGGTGTAGCCAGTGCCCGTCACAATAACATCATCATTTTTGATTGGGCTGGCCGGATTGGCGGTCTTCTTTGGGCTTGGTGCCTTCATACTCTGGCTCGGCAGTTCAACAGTTATGACCCGCTCTGTGGCCAGACTCCGTGGAGCAGGATGCGAGGTTTCCACTTGGGCCTCCGGTTCAGTTTCTGGCGGATCAGCAATGTCGTCTCGGTACAACTCGCCACAACTATTTTTGGCGACTTCAGGATTTTCATGGGTTCGCTCTGGGGTCTTTTCCGGATCAACATCCGCAGTAGGATCAAGGGTTTTCGCTTTCTTACTCAGGCGAGCCTTGGTGCTGCAATATTCAGAATTGGATTAAGACAAATCGACCAAGACAATTGTAAACCGAATTGGCGGACAGCAGTTGCGTACCCTGCAGCAACTTTAAGCGGAGGCAGTTGCGTAGTTGATGAACCGCCAGAAGAGTTGGAAGAGGCCTGATAATTGGTCGGACGGATTGAGAGGACATCGGAAGAAACCTTTTAAGGGATAACGCTTTTCGGAGAACAAGTCACCTCACGGGCGATGCTTCCGGTTGGTGTGTCAGTAAACCGGATGAGGTAATCCGTTGGCCTTGTGCCGGGTCGACGGGCGCGCTCTTCAGCTCTTGCTCTTGTGTCTTCAAGGAAAGGTTTGGATGCAGGTAAGCACAGAATGATATTTTTCACTTTCCGGACGGTATAGCGAATTCTTTTAACCGCGCAAGGTCGGATTCGAAGAAAGAAAGATTACCTCAACAGGGTCGGCATGACTGGCTTCAGCATCATCCTGGGAGGTAAAATTGTCAGTAAAAGGAATACAAAGGGACAAATCATAAGCAAGAAGAAACACGAAGCGGAAAGCCGGTTTACGGCGGCTCCCTCGTAAGAATATCAAGTTTTACCTCAGCTTCTGATTCTTCGTCCTCCGGCGGATCAGAGGACTCGGCGGTTTTCTTCTTGCCTGCCTTCTTGGTGGCCTTGGACTTTACACGCGGCGCCCGAGCCGGTTTGGTACGCTTCGTATGAGCTGTCACCGAGAAGTAACAAGGATTAATGTATATCAACAAAGTATTAAGGGCCCAAAAGCGGTGAGTAGAGCTTTACCGCCGGTTTGTTGGCAACACGAATGGAGCCAACCCGGTTAGGCTGCGACGGAGATCGGTTCATCAAGCATCTTCTTTACAATCTCTGTGACCTCAAGTTCGCTTATGGGCAACTCATGACGTCTTTGAGGGTCTTTGAGGCTGCCAAAGGTACTCGTGCATCAATCCGGGCGGCGGCTTAGTGGCAAGACGCCCCAAGAAACCCAACACCGCACAAGGTCCACACGGTTAAGCCATTGGCCATTAGAGCCCGGAGCTTGATAATTTGAGGCGCGAAGTTCTTCCGTTCATGGCGGTTAAGCGTAAAGGCAGCGGATGATGGTTGCTGAGCGGTGAGGACGGTAACCCGCAAAGGATTCTCGTTGGTAGGGGCAGTGTTCGTGAGAGAACCAGGTTTGGTTCCAATCTTTTGGATGGCTGTGGTGTTTGGCGTGAGGAAAGTCCACTTCCTTCCTCTTACGGATTGAAACGCCGCCCAGCTACGTGTTGGGACCATCGAAAAATTCTGTCCGACGGTTCAAGTGGAAGAAATCCCGGAACAGCTCCACAGATGGTTCTTCTTGAAGATAGACTTCACAGAAGACTTGAAAATTGCATATGTTTGACACAGAGTTCGGGCCAATATCCTGCGGATGGAGTTTAAAACTGGCAAGGACGTCCCGGAAGAATTTTGAACCGGGCGGGCAGAATCCCCGGTCTAAGTGCTGCATAAACACAACTACTTCTCCTTCTTGAGGCTCGGGGGGGGGGATTCGCCATCCGGAACACGCCAGTGGAGGACATTTTTTGGAGCCAAGGCGCCAGTGGTGTAGCCGTTGAGTTGCGTTTCAGTGATCTTGGACCGGACCCAATTGCAAGCTGAGAATTGAGGGGCCATTCCGGAAGACTAAATGCGAAAAGAAAAGGAAAAAGCGGTTCACCGTTAAAAGGTTCAGCACATTATACAATGTTAAACCGCAATTTGGCTAGCTTTCAATTCGGTTTAACGAGGACTAATGGAGTGACGGATTAGCTACCAAAAATCAAACCGCCAAAAGAGACAGAACTGAAAAATCTACTAAGTGTGGATGAAACAGTTTTCACAAAGCGAATGGAAGTAATCTAGATCTGCCAAGTTTGATGAAAAAACTTCTCGACCTATGCAAGCCTCATAAAGAGCAGGAAGGTTGGGCGTGCTAAACTAGAGGATCTGAACAAAAGGAAAAGATGCATAAAGAGTCAAATTGACGGTAGGCGATCACCCGCACAGGATATATGGTACGGTTGAGTTATACGGCCATGGCGAGTAAGTATGAAGAAACTGATATGAACACCTATGAACTACGAGATGAACAGGATCTTCAGATGGGATCTAGGGTTTGAAAGGACCTTACGATGAGCAAAACCGCGGAGGAGCGCCGAGAACTTCGATACGATCGAGGGTGATGCAGCGCCCCGCTGACGCCGGCGATTGAAGGTCGGAGGCGACGGCGGAGCTTCGTGGCTGGAGCGTCGCGAGGAAGGAGAAGAGAAGAAGAAGAGAAAGGGGCCTGGCGGTCTATTTATAAGGGACCGAGCAATTAATGGCGAGAATCGAGGATTCAAAAGTGGCGACGACACATGGTCGCCTCGATTTCCGGATAGCATTAAAGGAAGGAATCTTACTATTTGGATTTCTTTATTAAAGATGACGTCGAGGCGCCCTGACACGGGGATCGGAGGATGACGTCACGGCGGTTCAAGCAGATGGCGGTTTACGAAATATGAAGGGAGATCAAGAGTTTCCTGAAGATGTTGAAGATTAACATGAACCGGTTCAAGTCAATCTGGGGCCTAATGTTGGGGAGATAACTACTGAGTGTGAACCGCCCTGGAGGGGCCGGGTTACCCTCGCCCAAGATCGTGGCCCACTGAGGAGGCCCAGAGCCCGTGAGGCGAATTAAGGGTCCGTGATGTAAACCGCCTTAGTATTGTAACTTGTCTTTGTAAGATTAGAGAGAAGAGACCGACCCGGACACTTGTATGAGCAGGGTCGGGACTCAGAGACCGCCAAGGCCAACCCGTGTATATAAGGGGCGACCGGCGGCAGTTTAGGGGACAGAACAATTCGAGGCTTAGGCGGCTATTGCTCCCTAGTCGCCAAATCACATCAATCCCATCACAACTAGACGTAGGCCTTTCCTTCATCGAAGGGCGAACTAGTATAACTCCGTGTCTTTGTGTCCACCTTAACCCCTCTAAGTTAACCCGTACGATGGCCCTGCGACTAAGTCCTTTCACGAGGACATCTGCCGTGACAATTCCACGACACAATTGCTGCAAAAACAAGTTAGACGTCCTCTAATTGTTGTTGCATCTTTTACGTGGCTGCAATAGGGTTCTAGCAAGAACGTTTTCTTACCTACGAAAAAACCACAACGTGATTTGTCAACTTCTATTTACCCTTCATAAGGATCCTTTTCGTCGAATCCGCTCCAACTAAAGTGGGAGAGACAGACACCCGCTAGCCACCTTATGCAACTAGTGCATATCAATCGGTGGAACCTGTCTCACGTAAGCGTACGTGTAAGGTCGGTCCGGGCCGCTTCATCCCACAATACCGCTGAAGCAAAATAAGACTAGTAGCGGCAAGAAAGTTGACAACATCTACGCCCACAACAAATTGTGTTCTACTCATGCAATAGAGAACTACGCATAGACCTAGCTCATGATGCCACTGATGGGGAACGTTGCAGAAAATAAAAAAAATTCCTACGGTTTCACCAAGATCCATCTATGAGTTCATCTAGCAACGAGTGATATGAGTGCATCTACATACCTTTGTAGATCGCGAGCGGAAGCGTTCAAGTGAACGGGGTTGAGGGAGTCATTCTCGTCGTGATCCAAATCACCGGAGATCCTAGCGCCGAACAGACGGCACCTCCGCGTTCAACACACGTACGGTCAGCGTAACGTCTCCTCCGTCTTGATCCAGCAAGGGGGAAGGAGAGGTTGATGAAGATCCAGCAGCACGACGGCGTGGTGGTGGATGCAGCAGGTTCTCGGCTTCGCCAAGCAACTACGGGAGGAGGAGGTGTAGCAGGGGGAGGGAGGCGCCAAGTGCAAGGGTGCGGCTACCCTCCCTCCCCCCTCTATATATAGGGTTCCCAGGGGGGCGGCGGCCCTAGGAGATGGGATCTCCTAGGGGGCGGCCAGGGGTGGAGTGCCCCCAAGGCAAGTGGGGCGCCCCCTCCCCTAGGGTTCCCAACCCTAGGCGCAGAGGGGGGCCCAGGGGGGCACACAAGCCCACTAGGGGCTGGTTCCCCTCCCACTTCAGCCCATGGGGCCCTCCGGGATAGGTGGCCCCACCCGGTGGACCCGGGACCCTTCCTGGTCCCAGACAATACCAGTGGACCCCAAACTTTCCCGATGGTCAAACTCGACTTCCCATATATAATTCTTTAGCTCCGGACCATTCCGGAACTCCTCGTGACGTCCGGGATCTCATACGGGACTCCTAACAACTTTCGATGTACTGCATACTCATATTCATACAACCCTAGCGTCACCGAACCTTAAGTGTGTAGACCCTACGGGTTCGGGAGACATGCAGACATGACCGAGACGGCTCTCCGGTCAATAACCAACAGCGGGATCTGGATACCCATGTTGGCTCCCACATGCTCCTCGATGATCTCATCGGATGAACCACGATGTCGAGGATTTAAGCAACCCCGTATACATTTCCCTTTGTCAATCGGTATGTTACTTGCCCGAGATTCGATTGTCGGTATCCCAATACCTCGTTCAATCTCGTTACCAGCAAGTCACTTTACTTGTACCGTAATGCATGATCCCGTGACCAAAAACTTGGTCACTTTGAGCTCATTATCATGATGCATTACCGAGTGGGCCCAGTGATACCTCTCCGTAATACGGAGTGACAAATCCCAGTCTCGATCCGTGACAACCCAATGACACTTTCGAGATACCGTAGTGCACCTTTATAGTCACCCGCCATTGCGTTGTGGCGCTTGGTACACCCAAAGCACTCCTACGGTATCCGGGAGTTACACGATCTCACGGTCTAAGGAAAAGATACTTGACATTGGAAAAGCTCTAGAAAAACGAACTACACGATCTTGTGCTATGCTTAGGATTGGGTCTTGTCCATCACATCATTTTCCAAATGATGTGATCCCGTTATCAATGACATCCAATGTCCATAGTCAGGAAACCATGACTATCTATTGATCAACGAGCTAGTCAACTAGAGGCTCACTAGGGACATATTGTGGTCTATGTATTCACACGTGTATTACGATTTCCGGATAATACAATTATAGCATGAATAAAAGACAATTATCATAAACAAGGAAATATAATAATAATCCTTTTATTATTGCCTCTAGGGCATATTTCCAACATAGGGTGCAACTATGATGTTCGGACACACCATCACACTATGGTGTTCCAGGCGGTATTAATTGTGAAACAATTTCCACAATGTCTTAATTATGTACAAAACTCAGAATCAGATATTCATCTCTATGATCATATCATAGAGATTTTATCCTCTTGTCACGAAGATCTTCAACTTCACTCTGAAATTACTTGAACCATTCAATAATTCAGACTTGTGTTTCATCAAGTAAATATACTCAGATATCTACTCAAATCATTTGTGAAGTAAGAACATAACGATATCCATCACGTGCTCAAAGACTCATTGGACTGCACACATCAAAATGTATTACTTCCAACAAGTTGCTTTCTTGTTCCATTTCACCGAAAACGAGGCTTTCACTCATCTTGCCCATATGGTATGATTTGCATGTCTCAAGTGATTCAAAATCAAGTGAGTCCAAACGGTCCATCTGCATGGAGTTTCTTCATGCATATACACCAATAGACATGGTTCGTGATGTCTCAAACTTTTCAAAAACGAGTGAGTCCAAAGATCCATCAACATGGAGCTTCTTCATCGTTTATACCAATATGACTTACATGGCAATTGCCACAAGTAAGTGGTACTATCATTACTATCTTATATCTTTTGGCATGAACATGTGTATCACTACGATCGAGATTCAATAAACCATTCATTTTAGGTGCAAGACCATTGAAGGTTTTATTCAAATAAACAGAGTAACCATTATACTCCTTAAATGAATAACCGTATTGCGATAGACATAATCCAATCATGTCTATGCTCAACGCAAACACCAAATAACAATTATTTAGGTTTAACACCAATCTCGAAGGTAGAGGGAGCGTGCGATGCTTGATCATATCAACCTTGGAAACACTTCCAACACATATCGTTAGCTCACTTTTAGCCAGTCTCCTTTTTTTCCGTAGCTTTTATTTCGAGTTACTAGCACTTAGCAACCGAACCGGTATCTAATACCCTGGTGCTACTAGGAGTACTAGTAAAGTACACATTAACATAATGTATATCCAATATACTTCCGTCGACCTTGCCTGCCTTCTTATCTACCAAGTATCTAGGGTGATTCTGCTTTAGTGTCCGTTCCTCTCATTACAGAAGCACTTAGTCTCGGGTTTGGGTTCAACCTTGGGTTTTCACTGGAGCAGCAACTGTTTTGCCGTTTCATGAAGTATCCCTTCTTGCCCTTGCCCTTCTTGAAACTAGTGGTTTTACTAACCATCAACAATTGATGCTCCTACTTGACTTCGCTTTGCGGCGTCAAACATCGCGAATACTTCAAGGATCATCATATCTATCCTCGATATGTTATAGTTCATCACGAAGCTCTAGTAGCTTGGTGGCAATGACTTTGGAGAAACATCACTATCTCATCTCGGAAGATTAACTCCCACTCGATTCAAGTGATTGTTGTACCTGCACAATCGAGTACAAGCTCAACGATTGAGCTTTTCTCCCTTAGTTTGTAGGCCAAGAAGCTCGCGGAGGTCTTATACCTCTTGACATGGGCACGAGCCTGAAATCCCAATTTCCGCCTCGAAACATCTCGATGTTTCATGACGTTCAAATCGTCTTCGTGCTTTAACTCTAAATCATTTAACATTACTGAACTATCACATAGTTATCAAAATGTGTATGTCGATGTTCGCAACATCCACGCATAACGCTCGAGGTTCAGACACCGAGCGGTGCATTAAGGACATAAGCCTTCTTCCAAGCAACGAGGACAATCCTCGCCATGACTTAGTCCGCATAATCACTACTATCATCTTTCAACTGAATTTTCTCTAGGAACATATCTAAACAGTAGGACTAAAGTGCGAGCTTACGACATAATTAGCAAAGACCTTTTGAATATGTTCAGGATAATTAAGTTCATCTTATGAACTCCCACTCAGATAGACATCCCTCTTAGTCATCTAAGTGATTACATGATCCGAGTCAACTAGGCCGTGTCCGATCATCACGTGAGACGGACTAGTCATCATCGGTGAACATCTTCATGTTGATCGTATCTACCATACGACTCATGCTCGACCTTTCGGTCTCTTGTGTTCCGAGGCCATGTTTGTACATGCTAGGCTCGTCAAGTCAACCTAAGTGTTTCGCGTGTGTAAATCTGTCTTACACCCATTGTATGTGAACGTTAGAATCTATCACACCCGATCATCACGTGGTGCTTCGAAACAACGAACTTTCGCAACAGTGCATAGTTAGGGGGAACACTTTCTTGAAATTATTATGAGGGATCATCTTATTTACTACCGTCGTTCTAAGCAAATAAGATGCATAAACATGATAAACATCACATGCAACCAAAAAGTGACATGATATGGCCAATATCATTTTGCTCCTTTTGATCTCCATCTTCGGGGCTCCATGATCATCATCGTCACCGGCATGACACCATGATCTCCATCATCGTGTCTCCATGAAGTTGTCTCACCAACTATTACTTCTACTACTATGGCTAACGGTTTAGCAATGAAGTAAAGTAATCACATGGCGTTATTCAGTGACACGCAGGTTATACAATAAATAAAGACAACTCCTATGGCTCCTGCCGGTTGTCATAATCATCGACATGCAAGTAGTGATTCCTATTACAAGAACATGATCAATCTCATACATCACATATCATTCATCACATTCTTTTTGTCCATATCACATCACATAGCATACCCTGCAAAAACAAGTTAGACGTCCTCTAATTGTTGTTTGCATGTTTTACGTGGCTGCTATGGGTTTCTAGCAAGAACGTTTCTTACCTACGCAAAACCACAACGTGATATGTCAATTGCTATTTACCCTTCATAAGGACCCTTTTCATCGAATCTGATCCAACTAAAGTGGGAGAGACTGGCACCCGCTAGCCACCTTATGCAACAAGTGCATGTCAGTCGGTGGAACCTGTCTCACGTAAGTGTACGTGTAAGGTCGGTCCGGGCCGCTTCATCCCACAATACCGTCAAAACAATATTGGACTAGTAACGGTAAGCATATTGAACAAAATCAACGCCCACAACAGCTTGTGTTCTACTCGTGCATAGAATCTACGCAATAGACCTAGCTCATGATGCCACTGTTGGGGAACGTAGCAGAAATTCAAAATTTTCTACGCATCACTAAGATCAATCTATGGAGATTATAGCAACAAGAGAGGGAGAGGATGAGCATCTACATACCCTTGAAGATCGCTAAGCGGAAGCGTTACAAGAGAACGGGGTTGAAGGAGTCGTACTCGTCGTGATCCAAATCACCGGAGATCCTAGTGCCGAACGGACGGTACCTCCGCGTTCAACACACGTACAGCCCGGTGACGTCTCCCATACCTTGATCCAGCAAGGAGAGAGGGAGAGGTTGGGGAAGACTCCATCCAGCAGCAGCACAACGGCGTGGTGGTGGTAGAGGAGCATGGTGATCCAGCAGGGCTTCGCCAAGCACCGCGAGATATGAGGAGAAAGAGAGGTAGGGCTGCGCCAACATGAGAAGAACTTCGTGTGTTGGGCTGCTCCTTTGCCTCCACTATATATAGGGGGAGAGGGGGGGCTGCGCCCCCACCTAGGGTTCTACCCTAGGGGCGGCGGCTAGCCCAAGATCCCATCTGGGGGGGCGGCCAAGGGGGGGAGAGGGGAAACTTGCCCCCCAAGTTAGGTGGGTGCGCCCCCTCCCCAAACCCTAGGCGCCTTGGGCCCTTGTGGGGGGGGCGCACCAACCCACCTGGGGCTGGTCCCTCCCACACTTGGCCCATGCAGCCCTCCGGGCAGTGGCCCCACTTGGTGAACCCAGGGACCCTCCCGGTGGTCCCAGACGTTATCGATAAAACCCAAACTTTTCCGGTGACCAAAACAGGACTTCCCATATATAAATCTTTATCTCCGGACCATTCCGGAACTCCTCGTGACGTCCATGATCTCATCCGGGACTCTGAACAACATTCGGTAACCACATACAAACTTCCTTTATAACCCTAGCGTCATCGAACCTTAAGTGTGTAGACCCTACGGGTTCGGGAACCATGCAGACATGACCGAGGCGTTCTCCGGTCAATAACCAACACCGGGATCTGGATACCCATGTTGGCTCCCACATGTTCCATGATGATCTCATCGGATGAACCACGATGTCGAGGATTCAATCAATCCCGTATTCAATTCCCTTTGTTTAGCGGTATTGTACTTGCCCGAGATTCGATCGTCGGTATCCCGATACCTTGTTCAATCTCGTTACCGGCAAGTCTCTTTACTCGTTCCGTAACACATCATCCCGTGATCAACCCCTTGGTCACATTGTGCACATTATGATGATGTCCTACCGAGTGGGCCCGAGATACCTCTCTGTTTACGGAGTGACAAATCCCAGCCTCGATTCGTGCCAACCCAATGACACTTTGGGAGATACCCGTAATGCACCTTTATAGCCACCCGATTCGTTGTGACGCTTGGTGCACCCAAAGCATTCCTACGGTATCCGGAGTTGCACAATCTCATGGTCTAAGGAAATGATACTTGACATTAGAAAAGCTTTAGCATACGAACTACGATCTTTGTGCTAGGCTTAGGATTGGGTCTTGTCCATCACATCATTCTCCTAATGATGTGATCCCGTTATCAACGACATCCAATGTCCATGGTCAGGAAACCGTAACCATCTATTGATCAACTTGCTAGTCAACTAGAGGCTTACTAGGGACATGGTGTTGTCTATGTACCCACACATGTATCTGAGTTTCCTATCAATACAATTATAGCATGGATAATAAACGATTATCATGAACAAGGAAATATAATAATAAATAATTTATTATTGCCTCTAGGGCATATTTCCAACACGCCGACACCCTGGGATCCGGCCCTTCTCGCGGCGCTTCACTCCGCTCCTACACCCAACACATACACCGAAGGCGGCGACTGGTATATGGACTCCGGGGCTACCGCCCACATGACTTCCAACCATGGTAACCTCAACTCTGCATATCTAGTTTCTACCGCATGTCATATCACTGTTGGGGACGGTTCACCCCTTCCCATTACTCATGTCGGTCATGGTTATTTTTCGTCTAATTCCATGCCTATACATATGTCTATTGTCTTAGTTTCACCTGAGTTAGCCACCAATCTTGTTTTCGTTCGTTCTCTTACACGTGAAAATCCTTTAGTTGTTGAATTTGACAAAGTGGGTTTTTCTGTCAAGGACGCCCGTACCCGGATGGTACTCCACCGATGTGATAGCCCGGACGGCCTCTACCCGGTGCACTCGCCCGACACCTCCACACCCACTCCGGTCGCTCTCTCCGCCACGGTGGACCTTTGGCATGCTCGGCTGGGACATCCAAACCCGGCCACCCTTCGTCATATTCTTAGGACTTTTTCATTCTCTTGTAATAAAACTGATGATCATACTTGTCATGCTTGTCGCCTCGGCAAGCACGTTCGTCTTCCGTTTAGTGCGTCCTCGTCGGTGGTGTTGTATCCATTTGAGTTGATTCATAGTGACTTATGGACATCTCCTGTTGCCAGTAATACGAGTTTTTTATACTATCTTGTCATACTTGATGATTTTTCGCACTATGTGTGGACCCTCCCTTTGCGGAGAAAATCCAATGCACTCTTCGTTCTCACTAATTTTTACTACTATGTCGCTATGCAATTTGGGCGTCCCATTCATGCCTTGCAGACTGACAACGGGAAGGAGTTCGACAACGTCGTGGTTCGCACCCTCCTTGCCACACATGGCATGATTCTACGTCTCACTTGCCCGTGTACCTCGCAACAAAATGGTCGCGCCGAACGGATCCTTTGCACCCTCAATGATTGTGTGCGCACTCTTCTCTTCCACGCTAATGTCCCGCCCCGGTTTTGGCCGGACGCCCTCTCCACCGCCTCTCTCATCATCAACATTCGTCCGAGTCGTGCTCGTGGGAACTTTGCACCACATCATCTCCTCTTTGGTAGCCCTCCCTCCTATGACGACCTTCATGTTTGTGGGTGTCTCTGTTATCCCAGCATTGCCTCCACTACTCCTCATAAACTCGCACCTCGCTCCGTGGCATGCATCTTTCTCGGATACCCACCAAGCACCAAAGGCTATAGTTTCTATGATCCGGTCTCCCACCGGGTTTTCACTTCACGGCACGTTTACTTTGACGAGAGGCCTTTTCCCTTTTACCAAGTACCATCGCCGGTCGACTCGCCATCGTCACCTACGCCTCCCGGTGCCCCTCGAGGAGGTCGCTCACTTGCGCTCGGGCCCCCTCCTGGCTTCGGGCCCCCTGCAGCGCGTGGGCCTCCCCCTGGTTTCGACGCTCCCGCAGTGCGTGGGCCCCCGTTCGGGTCCGTGGTGTCGGACCTGGCCCCGTCACCCGCCGCCCCAGGCTCTCCCGACTCCCGTCGAGTCCGTTGCCCGGTCAGCGAGCGCATCTCATGCGCCTGACCCTGGCTCCTCGACGGCTTCACCGGTGATCCCGATGGGCTCTTTATCGACTTTGCCCTTGGCCAATCCCCCCTCGCCGGCCTCGCCAGCCGCCTCGGACACCCGCATGGTCACCCGTGCCCGCGCCGGTATTCACTGACCCAGCATGCGCTATTCCGCGGACGAGTATCTCCTTGCTGCCTTGACGTCCGCGCCGTCACCCCTCCCATCATCAGCTCGAGTCGTGCTTCGTGATCCGCATTGGCTCACTGCGATGCAGGAGGAGTTCGACGCGCTTGTGCGCAACCGCACATGGCAGCTTGTCCCGCGACCCGCCCATGCCAATGTCATCACTGGCAAGTGGGTCTTCCAGCATAAGACTCGTCCTGACGGGTCTCTCGAGCGCTATAAGGCTCGGTGGGTGGTATGCAGGTTCCGGTAGCGTGCTGGAGTCGACTTCACCGACACCTTCGCGCCGGTTGTCAAACCGGGCACGATTCACGCGGCCCTTCAGCACCCTACCGGCTTTGTCGACGCGGCTCGTCCTGACTACGTGTGCTTGCTCTCCCTCTCCTTATATGGGTTGAAGCAGGCCCCTCGAGCCTGGTACCAGCGGATCGCTGGCTTCCTGCAGCAGCTTGGGTTTCGAGCTACTCGCTCCGACGCCTCGCTGTTTGTCTACCACCAGGCTCCGGCGACCGCTTATCTGCTCCTCTATGTCGACGACATCATCCTGACGCTTCCTCGCCAGAGCTCCTTCGTCAGCATACTGCTCGCCTCAGCGCCGAGTTCGCCATTAAGGACCTCGGCCCGTTGCACTACTTCCTCGGCATTGAGGTGGTACGACGCACAGCACTATGCGCAGGACCTCTTTGAGCGGGCAGGTCTGCTTAACTGCAAGCCCGTCCTCACGCCTATCGACTCAAAGGCCAAGGTCTCTGCGCTCGACGGTTCACCCGCGCAGGATGCGGCGTTCTACCGCTCCATCAACGGCGCCCTTCAGTACTTGACGCTCACTCGGCCGGACCTACAGTACGCCGGCCAGCAGGTGTGTCTCCACATGCACGCTACTCGCGACACTCACTAGAACCTTGTGAAGCGGATTCTTTGGTACATCCGCGGCACCACGGCTCTGGGTCTTACGTTGACGGCTTCGCCCTCGACCGACCTTGTTGCCTACAGTGACGCCGATTGGGCTGGCTGTCCGGACACCCGTCGCTCCACTTCAGCCTACTGCGTCTACTTGGGTCCCTCGCTCATATCGTGGTCGTCTAAACGACAACCCACGGTATCCCGCTCCATTGCTGAGGCTGAGTATCGTGTTGTGGCCAATGCCGTTGCCGAGTGCTCGTGGCTCCGGCAGCTTCTCTAGGGGTTGCTCCTTGACGTCCCGAAGGCCACCATTGTCTACTGTGACAATGTCTCTGCAGTCTACCTCTCCGCCAACCACGTTCATCATCGTCGCATGAAGCATATTGAGCTCGATATTCACTTCTTGCGAGAGCAGGTGGCTCTTGGGCGCATCCGCGTTCTTCATGTTCCCACCGCTCAGCAGTTTGCCGATGTTATGACCAAGGGGTTACCGACACCTACATTTGAGGAGTTCCGGTCCAGTCTATGCGTCACTGGTGACGTATCGACTGCAGGAGGTGTTGAACATATTATGCGCATGTATCGGTTAGGATAATCTCCTACCGGCCCCGCCTCTAGTTTTCTTGTATAGATGAGGCTGAGGGCTGCCCTCGTACTTATATATGTGCACCGCGCACCCAATCAATACATCAAGAGTTGCATTGCCTTCAACTCACAGACTTGCCTAACATGTGCAAAGGAAAAAACATATAGTTGTATAAGATCCTCAAAGCACATGCATTTGCATAGACGAATGCATATACTGATACTCCTCCGGTCCTTTTTAGTTTGCATATAAGTTTTTGTTCAAAGTCAAAGTATCTGTACTTTGACCAAACTTATAGAAAAAAGTATCAACACACAGTGCCAAATTAAAATTATTAGATTCATTATGAAATTTAATTTCATAGAATATATATTTGGTATTGTAGATGTTCATATTTTTTAATATAAATTTGGTAAAACTTTGCAAAGTTTGACTTGACACAGATCTAATACGTGGAGTAAAATGGGCCGGAGGGAGTACATATAAGATCATCAAGGTGGTGCCACCATCACCAACACCTCAAATGTTTGACCTCTTTGGTTGCAGGATTCCGAAAAGCGTTACACTAAAGCACAAGATTAGAGTGTCATGCCATCTTCAGTACAAGAGACTGAAAGGATGTTTGATTGTGGATAGGAAAAGCATAGGAGTCTTCCTAAAAGGTTGAAGTGAATAGAATTTCAATAAACTATAGCGCAAATGAATCCCACGAGAGAGAAAATCCAATGATTTCAACCCTATATCAAACAACAGAGGTAGGGAACAATTCGAGCGGATATTGACTTGTATTATTAAATGAATGAAATATCAAATGTAATTGCATATATATGTAAAAATGTGCACCTGTTCCACAATGATGGGATCATCTCTGCTACGATTGAAGACATAATTAAGCAATGAATCATAACGATCACGCACTGCTATATATCCATATAGTTGTACCAAGCCGATGTTGGTACTAGCTTTTTCCAATTTCAGTGAGAAAATATGCATCATAGCAGTTGCAGAATGTACCATGCATCTATCCCTATCCGGGAAACAATTCGTGGGATTCGAGAACATCATCGGCTCTAGTTGTGCTTCATGGGAAAAAAATACATGTTATATTACAACAAATAATGTTTTATACAAACCATTTACACAAAAATAAAATTATAATTATGCTTGTCAATACATATTTGTGCAGTTTAGAAAGAAGAAGAATAATGTCGTTTGATTTTCCGAGTCATGGAAGTTGTTGGTGTATGAGTACAAGGGAAACTTATTTGTAGGACTAAAACTAGTGACAAGATCCTAACCAAGTATGGTATATCGATTAATTTATATATCTAAATAGAGCATGATATTTTTTTGCTGATTCATAAATTCTTTATAACAATTCCGATATATATTGCATTTTTAAAAATACAAGAATGCACTTTAAATCAATCAACCAAACTATGTAGCTGGTAAGCACCCTAAAAATAAAATGGAACATGATAGGTGACTTACTCTCATCACATTGAGTAAGATGCCATAGCTTTAGAATACCATAGTTTATCTTGTATATGGAACCGTCCCGATGGGTGGTTTTCTTAAGGATGTTGCCTTCAGATACAGGATAAGAGGCATGGCTAACAAAGACTTGCTTCGTTCGCCCCTTCATCTCTGATCCATCGATCCCCTTGGTGATGGCAAATTGTTTACCTTTGGTGGCATAGATGGAGGTGCAGAAATAATTACTGCCACAAGGGAGGATGCAGAGCCAATTTGGCCTGCCCCAATTATTCCCTTCAATGCTGCTTGCCATGACAAATGATGCATAAGCAGATCGGTCACCAAAGAGCAATCTTAGAACCCGATCATTATTCCATGTTAGTCTCAATCCAGATCCAAAAATCTCCAGCAGTATGGTCCTGACAAGAATAATCTACAGAGGGTCAAAACACACCCTAAAAAAGGTCGAGATTATGGCACAAGTGGAGCATCCTGGTTTAGTCAACATTGCCCAATAAATCTAGATTTTTCTACTTAATGCTTGATGGTCCAAATAGTTAAAGGACTGTGCTAACCACCAGTCGACTAGTGGTTAGCAACAGATCCGCACGACCTTCGATGGATCCTTCCGCTCGTCCCGCTGCATCGTTCCTCCCGCTTCCACTGATTTTTTTCCTTCTCTCAAAAACCGTAGTAAATTGCTAGTGGTTTTGTCTGGTTTTTCGCTGCATAATATGAAAAGAAAATAAAAGTGCTTGAAAAAGGATTCGAACCCAGGTCTATGTAATACCTATCGAGCCTAATAACCAACTAAGCCACCTTTTGTTGTTGTTTATTGTAGAATGACAATGTTATTTGAACCTTTCTTATTTCTGCCATATCAAAAGAAAAAATAAAGTTTGGCTTGGTAACTTTGGCAATGACCAGCGTGATAACTATGGTCTGAGTAACATGATAACTATACCATGATAAGGCTGGTAACTACAGATGCGAGAAGGTTAAAAGCATGGGAAAGTATGGTAATTTAACAAGGAAATTACCGTGAAATGTTTCAAAACTTTTTTCCCTTGGATGAAAGACACCATGGTGTTTAAACGTAAAATATTAGTTATCAAGTCTGCGATGATACATCATCATGTTATTTACACAGAAATTATCGGGTGTATGTTTTTCAACAAAAAAGTTTCAGGTCAAAAGTTACAGTGGCGTTTGTATGGGAGTTATCAGTTTTGTATGTTTCTATTACCATGTTATTTACACAGAAATTAGCGGGGCATCACCCCCCCCCCTCTCCACAGTCGCCATATTACCAGGATCGGGTACATAAGTTATCAAGTCTACGATGTGTGAGTTATCATGTTACTTGCATAAGAGTTATCGTGGTATGGTTCAACAACTCCTCCCACCCCTACCCCCATCGACAAAGTTACCAGGACTGGGTACATAATTTATCATGTCTACGATGTGTGATTTATCATGTTATTTGCATGGAAGTTACAGTGGTATGTTTCAACGACTCCCCCCACCCCTACCCCCACCGACAAAGTTACCAGGACTCGGTACATAATTTATCATGTTTATGATGTATGAGTTATCATGTTATTTGCATAAAAGTTATCAGGACAGTGATGCGTTAACTATTATCATATTTACACAGAAGTTATCGAGAGTATATTTCATCAAAACCCCTCCCTCCGGCGGAGGGAAAAGTTATCATGTTTGCGGTGCGTAAATTATTGGGGGTATATTTCAGCACCCCTTCTCGCCAAAGTTACCAGGACCGGGGTGCATAAGTTATCGGGTCTCTGATGTCTGAGTTACCATGTTGTTCACATCAGAGTAACTGGGGATATTTCATCAACACCACTTCCCTCAAAGTTACCAGGATCGAGGTACATAAGTTTATCAGGTATGTGATGTGTGACTTATCATGATATTCACACAAAAATGACCCGGGATATTTCATCAACGCCTCCCTCCCGATCGCCAAAGTAATCAGTACCGAGTACATAAGTTATCAGGTATGTGATGTGTGAGTTACCATGTTATACACACACAAAAATTACCAATGGTATATTTCATCAACCTCTCCCACCAAAATTACCATGGTATCATCAACTCGAGACGAGTTGGTAAAATAATCTACTTAAGTGCGGAAAAGATCGGATATTGCATTCACTTTTGTGCAAACATAGAAAAGGAGACAGGTTAAAAAGCCTATTTGCTTTCATTTTTACAAAAGAGGAACGTAGGTGAGGTGGTTGGCTAGTGGGTTACCTTGTAAAAGTTACGAGGATCGAATCCTGTTGGCACACTATTTTTTGACGAGAAAAATTCATGTCCCTCGTCACAATTCTTTGATTTTGGAGTTTGACTCTAGCTCCCAGCAAAAAAATTCTGGAATTAGCACAACTTTTATTTTGATGCTATAAGGTATAAAAGGTTAAGTTCTTATGTTTTCCAATTTGAACAACTAAGATGCTGTAGCTTGTTGGTCGAAGGGAGCATGCGGAGCATGTGCGTCCTGGGTTCGATTCCCGTCGAGTGCTTTATTTTTTTCCTCGAAAAATAAAGTAGCTAGCGATCTATCGGGAGGTCAAACGTGGATCGTGCGTCGAGCGAGTCGTGCATGCCTGTCGCTAATGACCAGTCGGCAGGTATTTAGCTTTGTCGATAGTTAAAACATGACAGAAAACTACAAATAACAATACCAAGATACCAAAAAGAAGAAGAAAAAAATCTCCTGATCTTTTTCTTTTTTGAGCATCAGTACAGACACAAGCGCTCATATACACGCGCATACACTCACCCCTATGAACGCACGCACGCACACCCTACCCCTATGAGCACCTCCGAGAGACTGAGCCGGCATATCATTGAGATTTACGAAGTCACCGTAGGCGCCTCGTCGTCGACGGGAACGTCTCCTTCCACTGAAAGCGCATCGCCGGAAATCCTGAAATAAATCCAGGAATAATGCGAGCACCAGGATTTGAACCCTGGTGGATTGGGGATACCACTGTCCACCTAACCAACTCAACCATTACCACAACAAAATGTCAGAATAGTCCTGCACATTCACACGTGCAACTGAAAACAAAATCTCCACATCTTCTATTTAAGCTCAGCACTAAAGTATGGCACATCGCGGTATACTGAAGCCCTGAACCTCACCCGAACCCAAGGCGACAAGCCTGCAGCGCGGCGGCTGCCGCGGGGACTGGGCCGCCGGGGCCGGTGCGAGGCGGGAGAGCAGCAGCGGTGCCGGTGAGCGACAAGGCAGCGGGATCAGCAGGTAGCGGTGCCAGCGCGGCGGCAGCAACCGATCAACCAAGCGGCGGTGGCCAAAATACTGCTGATTTTTTTTTCTCCACGCCCCGGACCGTGGGGAGTGTTGAGATTTATCTAACCTAGTAGAGATAATCTACGCTTATAACCGACGGACGCTTCTGTTCGACGCGTCCTTCCGAAACGTCACGCCTGTGTGACGCGCCCCCTCAGGGCTTGTTTGGATTACCGTTTCTGTCTCAGATACACTTGTAAAAAATACAGGTAGCCGCTCGTCGTTTCATTTTCGGGTGAAGATCTGTTCATGGCCGGTAAAATACACGTGTAGAATAAATACACCTGTATTAGAATACACCGGATCCAAGCGCGGCCTCAGAGGGTATATATATATATATATATGTAATCCATCGATCAATGAAGAGAACTGATTCTTTCTCTATCACTTGTCGATTTCCTTCGATCTCCATTTTAATACGTTATCACAGCGTTTGCTCTCCGCTGAGAGAGAACAACAGTGGTAGCGAGCCAGTGACCACAACAGGACCCACGTCTTGCAATTGCCAAGCCGCCGCGGGGTCTCGTCGTCATCTCCTTCTAGTACCGGAGGAGCCAAATTCTCGTGGCTCGGTTTGACACTGGCCACAGAAACCTTGAAGACGTCAGAGGGGATCGCCCGACTGTGGAAAAATTGTTTCTTCGGCTTCACTACCGCCGCCTTCCCCACTGTAAGGGCATATTTATCCCGTAAGTATTTTGATGATTGATGACGATACTTTTGCGGACTAATCGTATGCTTTGAGTACCTCAGATGGTTCATCACTAGGCACGAGACGATTCGGTGCCCCTCGGAGACTATTGAATACGGTGTCGTCCTACGTTTCGTTTTGGTGGATTTGAGTCGTAGGAGAGCCGTACTATTAAGAGGGGATCCGCATCGGAAAGGTTTGGGCGGAATCAACACGTACACTTGTCCCTCCTTTCCCTGCTTTTTGGAGCTTCCCTTCGTTATCTTGGTTGTGCGGAAATCTGACGACTATTGTTGTACTTGCGATAGTACCGCAAGTACACGCGGTAGTACCGCTGGGCGTCACGGTAGTACCGCTGCTCTGGAGCGGTAGTACCGCGGTTCCCAGGCCTAGTGCCGCTCCGGTGCGGTAGTAGGGGCGGATGTAATTTTTTACATCCGCGCCCACCACGGTAGTACCGCTCGTCCAGCGCGGTAGTACCGCGGAGCCCACGGTAGTACTGCTCCCTAGGAGCCGTAGTACCGTGGCCCTCCTACCTAGTACTGTAGTTTCACGATAGTAGGCGCCCGCAACGGTAGTACTGCTCCTCGGGAGCGGTAGTACCGCGTCGGATTTTTGTACCACCGCAATATCAACGGAAGTTGGCACGGATGTAATTTATTTCATCCGCGCCCTTCCCAGGCCGTGACTCTCCTGCCTTGCGGTAGTACCGCAAGGGGGAGCGGTAGTACCGCGCAAGCGGTAGTACTGCCCCTGAGTCAGGCTAGTTCTGGCCTGTGCTGCTGCCGCGGTAGTACCATGGTCCGCCACGGTAGTACGGCGCAGCCTCGCGGTAGTACCGCGCCTACGAGCGGTAGTACCGCGTCATGAGCTGAACATGTGGGTAACGGTTGGATTTTTCCCACGACTATATAAGGGCGCCTTCTACCTCTAGTTGACCACCTCTTCTCTCTAAGCTCCATTATTGCTCCAAGCTCCAATTTGGCCCGATCTCTCTCCTAGCCAATCAAACTTGTTGATTTGCTCGGATTGGGTGACAAGGGCCCGATCTACACTTCCACCACAAGATATTTGATTCCCCACTTATCCCTTGCGGATCTTGTTACTCTTGGGTGTTTGAGCATCCTAGACGGTTGAGGTCATCGTGGAGCCATAATCCATTGTGGTGAAGCTTCGTGGTGTTGTTGGGAGCCTCCAATTGTTGTGGAGATTGCCCCAACCTTGTTTGTAAAGGTTGATCGCCGCCTTCAAGGGCACCAATAGTGGAATCACGGCTCTTGCATTGTGCGAGGGCGTGAGGAGATTACGGTGGCCCTAGTGGCTTCTTGGGGAGCATTGTGCCTCCACACCGCTCTAACGGAGACGTACTTCCCCTCAAAAGGAAGGAACTTTGGTAACACATCCTCGTCTCCACCGGCTCCACTCTTGGTTATCTTATCCCTTTACTTGTGCAAGCTTATTTGTGTTCCTATCCTTGCTTGCTCTTGTGCTTGTGTTGTTTGCATCATATAGGTTGTCCACCTAGTTGCACATCTAGACAACCTTTATTATTGCAAAGTTTAAATTGGTAAAGAAAAGCTTAAAAATTGTTAGTTGCCTATTCACCCCCCTCTAGTCAACTATATCGATCCTTTCAATTGGTAACAAAGCCTCGTCTCTTTTTAAGGACTTTACCGTCCGAAGAGTATGGTTGACGTCGTAGATGATGTGGGGGAGCACTCCGGTGCGAATCCGATATCATCTACGGGAGATGGGGGTACCTCAATCTCTCGTGAGGAATTCAATGTGGCGTTGGACACATTGAAAAACTCCATGACGACCGAGGTCAAGGACATGTTTAAGGAATTCCTAGAATGGCTTAAACTTTCCACCGCACCCGTGAAAGTGGGTGATCCCGCCAACACGGGAGCGGATGCTAACTCCGATAAGGGGGAAGCTACTAGTGAGAAAGCCCCCTCGTCTAGTGGTAAGAATGGCACCGGCATCTTTGCCCATGTGCAACCTCCCGTTTATGATGGACCGATTCCTTCCACTCATTTGAATCATGCCGGTCCACCACCTAATATTGATAAAAAGGAGGATTTTGATTCTTGGGTTTATCGTTTTAAGCGTCATTTAAATCATGTGAACACTAACCTTTGGAGAATCATTGAAGAAGGTTCCTATCCGCATGATCCGAGCAACTTTTCTCCAAGAGAGGTCGTGGACCATCAATTCAATGAGAATGCTCTCTTCATCATCCAAGAAGCAATCCTTCCCGAAGACCTCCCTCATCTCCGGCCTTACTCCCTTGCCAAAGATGCTTGGCTCAAGGTGGTTTCCCTTTATCGAGGAAGCGCAAGCATTCAACGTTCCAATTATGAAGTGGTCCAAGATGAAGCCGATGAGTTTGCAATGAAGGAAGAAGAAGAACCTCGTGAGCTCTATCGGAGAGTAACCAAGCTTGCTGTCTCCTCCGGGATCATGGGAGTAAGGACACCGATGACAACTGGATCAAGCGCAAATTCCTCAAGGCAATGATGCCCTACCACAAAGCCATGTCCTCCGTCATCCGTCAACGACCGGACTTCCACACCCTGTCCTCAAGTGATGTGTTGGATGAGTTTGTGGCTATGAGCATATTGGACAAGACCGCCGACAATGCGGTGCTTCGCTCCCAAAGAGCAAAGAAGCCCAACCTCGCTTTGAAGGCCAAGATTTGTGTCAAGAAGATGGAGAGGAGGAAGAAGAAGAGAGCAACCTCAAGATACTAAGTATGATTATCATGAACACATGGCCCTTGCTTCAAGACAATTTTGGAGCAAGAAGAACTCAAGGCCCAACTTCAACAAGAGCAACTCAAGTGGCACTAAGGGCAAGCAACGAGTGAGTACTTGTTTCAATTGTGGCAATGTGAGTCACTTTGTTGCGGAGTGTCCATATGAGAAGAGGGAAGACAATGGTGGCAAGCTCATCCGTAAGGACAAGGCCAAGTCTTTCCCCAATAAGAGCAACTTCCCAAAGAAGACTCCTCACAAAGCCTTGGTGGTTCAAGAAGAGTAAAATGAGGATGATGATGATGATGAGGATGGTGAATCGGTTGCCATGGCCTCCGTGGCCATTGCAATGACTCCTCGGGTGTCTCTCTTCGGTTCACCCAATGAAAGCATCACCGCCAAGTGCCTCATGGCTAAAGCCACCAACAAGGTAACCCCCAACATCAAAAATACCATCATCAATCATTCTTTTTTGACGGGTTGCATTGATGAACATGAGGGGACTAATGTGGAGGAAAATGAATTTGAGATCTTTATGAGTAAACTCAAGGGAAAATCCAAGAAGCACTTCGTTGCTCTCTTGGAACAACTTGGTGAAGCCAATGTCATGATCAAGACTCATGAAGAAACCATCTCTAAGATGGAAGGGCATAGTCGTGACTATGCCGATGAGATTTCGGATCTTTCCAATGCTCTTGAGGAAAAGCGTGGTCTTCGTTTGGCTCTTGAGGAGTCATACAACGATGATCATGCTAAATTAAAGAAAGACCTTGATCATGCTCTTGTTGTGTCTCGTGTGCTTAGCTCCGAGAAGGCAAAGCTTGGAGTTGATCTTGCTAGACTCAACGAGGACTTTGACATTCTCGACAAGGCTCACAAAGTCTTGAAGGGTGCTCATGCTAGTCTCAAAGAGTCTCATGATCAACTCCAAGTGAAGCTAACCAAGGAGAAAGCCACCTTTCCTCATATGATATTGATTGATAATGCAAATGCTACTAACCCTTGTTGTGAGCATGTGCATCTTGTTGAGGAGAATGCTAAGTTGAAGGAGCAACTTGAAAAGGGCCTTGTCACATGCATTCAAGGTGAGAAGAACCTTAACGACCTTTTGAGTAATCAAAAGCAAGTTGTGGCCAAGGAGGGGATTGGGTTCGCGCCCAAGCCCAAGAGCAAGAAGAAGAATGACAAGACCAAGAAACCTCCCCCTCTCAAGCAAACTTTTGTGAGGGAGGGAGAGGGTTGTTGGAAATATGCCCTAGAGGCAATAATAAAAGTATTATTATTATATTTCCTTGTTCATGATAATTGTCTTTTATTCATGCTATAATTGTATTATCCGGAAATCGTAATACGCGTGTGAATATATAGACCACAATATGTCCCTAGTGAGCCTCTAGTTGACTAGCTCGTTGATCAACAGATAGTCATGGTTTCCTGACTATGGACATTAGATGTCATTGATAACGGGATCACATCATTAGGAGAATGATGTGATGGACAAGACCCAATCCTAAGCATAGCACAAGATCGTGTAGTTCGTTTTGCTAGAGCTTTTCCAATGTCAAGTATCTCTTCCTTAGACCATGAGATCGTGTAACTCCCGGATACCGTAGGAGTGCTTTGGGTGTACCAAACGTCACAACCTAACTGGGTGACTATAAAGGTGCATTACAGGTATCTCCGAAAGTGTCATTGGGTTGACACGGATCGAGATCGGGATTTGTCACTCCGTATGACGGAGAGGTATCACTTGGGCCCACTCGGTAGTGCATCATCATAATGAGCTCAAAGTGACCAAGTGTTTGGTCATGGGATCATGCATTACGGTATGAGTAAAGTGACTTGCCGTGCGAGATTGAACGAGGTATTGGGATACCGACGATCGAATCTCGGGCAAGTAAAATACCGATTGACAAAGGGAATTGTATACGGGGTTGTTTGAATCCTCGACATCGTGGTTCATCCGATGAAATCATCGAGGAGCATGTGGGAGCCAACATGGGTATCCAGATCCCGCTGTTGGTTATTGCCCGAGAGCCGTCTCGGTCATGTCTGCATGTCTCCCGAACCCGTAGGGTCTACACACTTAAGGTTCGGTGACGCTAGGGTTGTATGAATATGAGTATGCAGCAAACCGAATGTTGTTCGGAGTCCCGGATGAGATCCCGGACGTCACGAGGAGTTCCGGAATGGTCCGGAGGTAAAGATTTATATATGGGAAGTCTTATTTTGGTCGCCGGAAAAGTTTCGCGCGTTATCGGTATTGTACCGGGAGTGCCGAAAGGGGTCCGGGGGTCCACCAGGGGTCCACCTGCCCGGGGGCACATGGGCTGTAGGGGGTGCGCCTTGGCCTATATGGGCCACGGGCACCAGCCCCAAGAGGCCCATGCACCTAGAGATAAGAGAGAAGGGAGAGTCCTAAAGGGGGAAGGCACCTCCGAGGTGCCTTGGGGAGGATGGACTCCTCCCCCCCCCCTTGGCCGCACCCCTTCCTTGGAGGAAGGGCAAGGCTGCCCCCCCCTCTCTCTTGCACCTATATAAAGGGAGGGAGGGAGGGCAGCCGCACCATAAGCCTTGGCGCCTCCTCCTCCGCAACACCTCCTCCTCCTCCCGTAGTTGCTTAGCGAAGCCTGCGCCGAGTTCTGCTGCATCCACCACCACGCCGTCGTGCTGCTGGATCATCATCAACCTCTCCTTCCCCTTGCTGGATCAAGAAGGAGGAGACGTCATCCGCTCCGTACGTGTGTTGAACGCGGAGATGTTGTCCGTTCGGCACTAGGTCATCGGTGATCTGAATCACGGCGAGTACGACTCCATCATCCCCATTCCATTGAACGCTTCCGCACGCGATCTACAAGTGGTATGTAGATGCAATCACTCTCCCATGACTCGTTGCTAGATGAACACATAGATGGATCTTGGTGAAACCGTAGGAAAAATTTTAATTTTCTGCAACGTTCCCCAACAAGGGTGCTTCCAAGAAGAAGAAGAACCGTGCAAAGGGTGGCAATGCCAAGAAGGACAACGTCATCCCCATGAACATCGCCGGCGACTTTAACCCCTCATATGTGTTGTGCCGTGCTAGTGATGGGCATGTTTATGCTAAATTTGTTGGTTCTTCTTATGAGTACATTGAATGGTCTATTTGGGTTCCTAAGACCCTCGTTACTAACATCAAAGGACCCATTACCAAATGGGTACTTAAACCAAGCATTGATCTCTTGTAGGGATTTGCTTCCGGTGGGGGTTCATGGTTGCTCGATAGTGGAGCAACAAATCATATGACCGGGAGCAAGGACATGGTGGTGGATGTGCAAGAGATTCCATCTATGCCCACCAATGTCGAGTGGGGTGATGCATCACATTCTAAGGTATTGGGTCTTGGCAAGGTTGTCATTTCTCATGATCTTACGATCGAGAAAGTCATGCTTGTTGAGTCCCTTGCATACAATTTGCTTTCCGCTCACAACTTGCAATCATGGGTTTTGCTACCTTCTTTGACATTGATACCGTGGCCCTCTTGTGGAGCAAGACTCTTAAAGTAGCCTTTGTTGGGCATGTCGAGAATGGTCTCTATGTGATTAACTTTTCGGAGCGACCCACTAAGACCGCGACATGCCTAATGGCTAAAGTTGACGTGGGATGGCTTTGGCATCGCCGTTTAGCCCATGTCAATATGAGATCTTTGCAAAGTCTTCTCAAGGGGGACCATGTCCGTGGACTAACAAATATTAGTTTTGCCAAAGACCGTGCTTGCAGTGCTTGTATTGAAGGAAAGCTACATGAGAAGGCTCACCCTCCCACGACCATCATATACTCAAAGAGACCCTTGGAGCTCCTTCACATGGATCTCTTTGGGCCACCATCATTTGATAGTCTTGGAGGTAGAAAGTATTGCTTGGTGATTGTGGATGACTATTCAAGATACACTTGGGTATATTTCTTCAAGAGGAAGAGTGAGACTCAACAAACCGTCATCGACTTTGCAAATGAAGCTCAACGTCAACATAATGCAAAGATCTTGACTATAAGAAGTGACAACGGCACCGAGTTCAAGAACTACACCTTGGATGAGTTTCTTAGTGATGAGGGAATCAAGCATCAATATTCTGCACCATATACCCCTCAACAAAATGGTGTTGCAGAGAGAAAGAACCGGACGTTGATGGATGCGGCAAGGACCATGATGGCGGAGTTCAAGTCTCCATACAACTTTTGGGCCGAAGCCATCAACACCGCATGTCATGCATCCAATCGGCTCTATCTCCGCAAAGGCTTGAACAAGACTCCTTATGAGATACTCACCGCAACAAGCCCAACCTCAAGTACTTCCGGTGTTCGGTGTAAGTGTTTCATTCTCAAGAAAGGTGTTCTTTGTCTAAATTTGAAGCTAGAGCTCATGAGGGCATATTTGTTGGTTATGCTACAAACTCTCATGCTTATCGTGTCCTCAATAAATCCACGGGACTTATTGAGGAGACGTGTAACGTGAGTTTGATGAGAATAACGGCTCCCAAGTGGAGCAAAGTGGCACTTGTGATGTAGGTGATGAAATTCCTCCCCAAGCCATAAGAAGAATGGGAGTTGGTTTTATCCTACCCATTGAGGAACCCCTTGTGGCCGAAGGAGAAGGACAATGCTCCACTCAAGTGGAGCCATCACCAACCCAAGGCCCACACGCTTCCGAAGAACAAAGTGAAGGCCCTCAACCTCATGAACAAGACCAAGGGCAAGATCGTGCTCAAGACGATGATATCACCTCAAATGATGCCCAATGTCAAGTTCTCTCCCCCGAGCATGCTCAAGATGAAGATCATGCTCAAGACGGCGCTCAAGATGATCAAGTGACCCCTCCTCATCTCACCTCCGAGGAGGAATTAGAGCGTCGTGCCGCCAAGATTGCTTCCAAACTCACCACCAAAGGCCATCTCATGGAGAATGTGGTTGGAAGCCTAAGAAAAGGGGTAAGCACTCGTAGACAATTGGCAAACTATTGTGAACATCACGCGTTTGTCTCTTGTGTTGAACCTCAAAAGGTCTATGAGGCGCTCAAGACTCGGATTGGCTCAATGCCATGCATGAAGAACTCAACAACTTCGAGTACAACAAGGTGTGGAGATTGGTGCCAAGGCCATCGGAGAACCACAATGTCATTGGAACCAAGTGGATTTTCAAGAACAAGCAAGATGCTCATGGGAACATCATTCGCAACAAGGCAAGATTGGTAGCACAAGGCTACTCCCAAGTCGAGGGTATCGACTACGGTGAAACCTTTGCTCCGTTGCTCGCCTTGAATCCATTCGTTTGTTGATTGCTTATGCTTCCCATCACAACTTTAAGTTGCAACAAATGGATGTGAAAAGTGCTTTTCTTAATGGTCCCATTAATGAGTTGGTCTATGTCAAGCAACCCCCCGGGTTCGAGGACCCCTACTTCCCGGATCATGTGTATCAACTCGATAAGGCACTCTATGGCCTTAAACAAGCCCCACGTGCGTGGTATGACCACCTTACCGAGTTGTTACAAGATCGTGGATTTGAAGTGGGCCAAATCGATCCCACTCTTTTTACTAAGAAGGTCAATGGGGAGTTGTTTGTATGCCAACTATATGTTGATGATATTATCTTTGGTTCTCCTAACAAAGCTTTCAATGAGGAATTTGCCGCCTCATGACCTCCAAGTTCAAGATGTCTTCGATGGGAGAGTTGAAGTTCTTCCTTGGTTTCGATATCAAACAAAGAAGAGAAGGAACCTTCATCAACCAAGCCAAATACACTCAAGACATGCTCAAAAGATTCAAGCTAAGTGATGTCAAGCCGGCTACTACACCAATGCCCACCAAGTGCCAACTTGACATTGATCCCAATGGTAAAGCGGTGGATCAAAAGGTATATTGCTCCATGATTGGCTCCTTGCTTTACCTTTGTGCATCTAGACCGGATATCATGTTGAGTGTGGGAATGTGTGCACGGTTTCAAGCCGCACCGAAGGAAAGTCACTTTGTGGCGGTCAGCGAATCTTCGATATTTGGCTCATACCCCAAACTTTGGCTTATGGTACCCAAGAGGAGAAAACTTCAAGCTTGAAGGATTTACGGATTCGATTAGGCGGGAGACAAAGTGGATAGGAAGTCCACTTCCGGAGGGTGCCAATTTCTTGGTTGCTCATTGGTAAGTTGGTCTTCCAAGAAGCAAAGTTGTGTGTCTCTCTCGTCCACCGAAGCGGAATATGTGGCGGCCGGTAGTTGTTGTGCTCAACTCCTATGGATGAGGCAAACTTTAAAGGAGTACGGTGTCATTTGTGACAAAGTGCCTCTTTGGTGTGATAATGAAAGTGCCATCAAGATTTCTCTCAACCCGGTGCAACACTTCAAGACGAAGCACATCGAGATTCGGTATCATTTCATCCGGGATCACATTAGGCGAGGGGAGATCGAGCTCAAGTATGTCAACACTCAGGATAACCTTGCAAATATATTCACGAAGCCCTTAGATGAAGCAAGATTTCGCGAGTTAAGGCATGAGCTAAATATCATCGATTTGAGCAATGTGACTTGAGCCCGTGCACTCCCCACCACACTCAACTTGTTGTCTAGTTTAGGTGTAGGCATGGACATAGGGGAGTGTTGTTCTCTCAATGAACTCTCCTCCCCCATTATGCATAAATCGATCACCTCTTTCACATTAGCCATTTTTTATGGTACTTGTGTTCCAAAGACGAGTTTTGGTCATGGGCCCAAGGATAATTCTTCGCGGTGCCATACCATCCAACTCAAACATAGGTGGCTTCGGCCACCGCCCTCTCTCCTTGAGAGGCCTTGTCACTTGGTGGTTTCTTGTTGTCTTTTGCCTCTGGTTTTGTGCTAGATCTTGTGGTTTCTTGTGTGTGAATAGTTTCCTTGCAAAGGCCCTCTTCTCCTTTTTTGAAACTTGCAGTGACTTGAATTCACGGTACTACCGCGACCAGCTGCGGTACTACCGCAACATGCCATGGTACTACCGCTTGCGGGAGCACGGTACTACCGCGACCTCACGGCAGTAATTTTTTACTGCCGCCCGGTTGAGCGGTACTACCGCCTCGGTGCGGAACTTCCGCCCGAGCGGTACTACCGCGATGATATGCGGTACTACCGCGACGGTTCGAGGGCGTGGGGATAAGGACGGGCAGGGGGAGTTCTAACTCCCCATACCCATTCGCTGTCCTCTCTCCACGTCGCCTCCTTCTCTCCCTTGCTCAAGAACGGAACCGGCGTCCTTCGCCGGATCTCCTCCACCGGCTGCCCTCCCGTGATTCCGACCGGTGGGATCGTTCCCCACCACATGCTCTTGCTATGGACCTAGGTTTTTCCCCAACTCCCTCTCCTTGTTGATGGTGTTTGGTGTTTCTAGGTTTTGGGGGAGGCTTGTGTGTTCTTGAGATTGATAGGCTTAATCTCTGCAAGAATAAGATGAAGGAGTGTGGTATTGCATAGGATTTATATGTGTATTGTTGTCATGCGCTAGATCTGATCACTGCAGCACCGCCGTTGTTTCGCAGTTCTTTTCAGATTCAAATCGCTAGTTGGATCTGCTGCGACGCGGTACTACTGCCCGTATGGCGCGGTACTACCGCTTGCACGGTACTACCGCCCTTCGGGTGCGGTACTACCGCGCTCTGTGCGGCACTAAAGCTCTACTTCCGCTCCAACCACGGTACTACCGTGACCTCGCACAGTACTACCGCGTTTGGAGCAGTACTAATGCTTTAGTGTCGCAGGCAGTGGCAGTCCTACCGTGACTCACACCTATCGCATGCCAACTTTCTCATATGTCTCCTATGTGTTTCTTGTGCTTTTTCGTGGCCTTTGCATTGATCTTCTTTGCGTCTTTGGTGCTTTGCGTGTGTGTCTCAGGTGGTGGCTCTCGCCTGTCCAATCCCAGCCGTGACACTGGCTCCAAGCGTATGCGCAATCCCGGTGAAGCACCAGAGGGCTCCTCCTCTGCCCCCAAGCGCCATGTCAAGACAACTGCTAGCAAGTACAAGGAGCCCGCCAAGGGCATGGATGAGATGCCCCAATCTGACTACGTCCGTCTCAGGCAAATTGACCGTCGTGACCCCTCGTTCCTCTGTCGGGGCTGTGAGCTGTTCGGAACAAGCATCAAACCAACGCCTATCCGGATGTCATCAAGAACAAGCGAGAATACCTATGTGGATGTGAAGTGGATTGACATGCATCACTTGAGGAAGGACAAGTTCCGTGCCTACTTTGGAGAGGCTCGGACTTGGTGGAGCAGTTTGGCATTGAGCATGTGATATCCTTTCACCTTGACTATGATCCCGAGCTCATTGGTCAGTTCTTTGCTTCAGTTTACTTTCACCCTAATGAGGAGAGGAGGATGACCTAGATGACCAATGGCCGTAAGTCGATCGCTACCGGAAGGAGTTCATGGATTTGCTCCAAGTTCCCGATGACGGGCTCGACTCTCCGTGGGTGTTCGCCCCATGCCAACTCGACTCGCCAACAAGGACAGGCTTGCACCGTACTATGTTGAGAAGACGCCCAAGTGGCAAGATAGGGTTGGTGCTCAACTCTTTTCTGGATATCATGTACCGCATCTTCCGCAACTCCTTGTTCCCTTGCATTGGTGACAAGGACAAGGTCCATGCCTATATGGTGGATATGATGCTCATCTGCGAGGAGGCTCGTTTGTCTCAGACTCAGCCACTTGATGTCTCACACATCATGTGGTGTGAGCTTCGGTTTGCGGTGTTCAACCGCAAAGTGCCTATCTACGGGCCCTATCTGTTTCTGCTGATCTCGAGGACCTGGGAGAAGATGTTCCCTGGTGAGGAGTTCCTTGCCCCTGACTGGATTCGCCATGACCCCATCTGTCTACGTGTCAAACCCAACTGGGCCAACACTACTACTCGTGCCGAGGCGTCTGCTGCTAGGGCTGCTGTTGGAGAGGAGGATGCTGGCGCCGAGAATGTTGCTGAGGGCCATGCTGCTAGGCCTTCCCAGAGCTCCTCTATGCCTTCATGGGCCACGAAGCTGAAGGACAAGATGAAGACTCTTTTTTGCATGCAAGCCAAGGGGCAGACAGACTCACGTGGCATCCAAGGAGAGTCGTCGCGGGACAGAAGATCTTGAAGCTCTATGGTGAGGATTTGTCCATGGGTCTGAGGAGCACATCACCCTGAGGCCGAGTCGATGGAGAAGCAAGGCTACAAGTGGACTGATTCTGAGGAGGACGTCGAGGAGTCCATCCCTGCTGCTGAGGAGTCTGACGAAGAGGGTTGGGACGAGTTCCCTCCTGCTTGAGCCACCGCTTGTGTGTAGATGTCCTCTCTTCCTTTTTGGTGTCTCGATGCCAAAGGGGGAGAGAGCATAGGGATTTGCGAGTCTTGTGTCGTGTTCGTGTTTGGTGTGTTTATTGCGTTTTCGGTTGAACCTTGTTTGAACCTCATTTTAGTTGCTTTTCCTTCATATGGTGTAAGACATATGCACTCTATCTATCTTAGCAAGCTTGTGTTATATCGTGCTATATGTTGCTTAGATGTTATTCTTCGGGCCTTTGTCTCTAAAATATAGGGGGAGTGGTGATCCTAGTACGTGTGCTATGCAGTCCAAAGCATTCATCTAGAGTGCACACATCTAGGGGGAGCCCGTCTATATTTTGGAGAGGAGGGGTTTGCCTTCGCTCTATATTATTGTATCTTTGTGCAAATCCTGTATTGTCATCAATCCACCAAAAAGGGGGAGATTATAAGGGCATATTTATCCCGTAAGTGTTTTGGTGATTGACGACGATACTTTTGCGGACTAATAGTATGCTTTGAGTTCCTCAGATGGTTCATCACTAGGCACGAGACGATTCGGTGCCCCTCGGAGACTATTGAAGACGGCGTCGTCCTACGTTTCGTTTTGGTGGATTTGAGTCGTAGGAGAGCCGTACTATTAAGAGGGGGTCCGCGTCGGAAAGGTTTGGGCGGAATCAACACGCACACTTGTCCCTCCTTTCCTGCTTTTGGAGCTTCCTTCGTTATCTTGGTTGTGCGGAAATCGACGACTCTCGATGTACTTGCGGTAGTACCGCAAGTACACGCTGTAGTACCGCTGGCGTCCACGGTAGTACCGCTCCTCGAGCGGTAGTACCGCTGATTCCTGTGCCTAGTGCCGCTCGGTCGCGGTAGTAGGGGCGGATGTAATTTTACATCCGCGCCCACCACGGTAGTACCGCTCGTCCAAATGGTAGTACCGCGAGCCCACGGTAGTACGCTCCCTAGGAGCCGTAGTACCGTGGCCCTCCTACCTAGTACCGTAGTTTCACGGTAGTAGGCGCCGCAACGGTAGTACCGCTCCTCGGGAGCGGTAGTACCGCGTCGGATTTTGTACCACCGCGGTTTCAGCTGAAGTTGGCACGGATGTAATTTATTTCATCCGCGCCTTCCTGTGCCGTGACTCTCCGCCTTGCGGTAGTACCGCAAGGGGAGCGGTAGTACCGCCGCAAGCGGTAGTATCGCCTCGAGTCGCTAGTTCCGGCCTGTCTTGCTGCAGCGGTAGTACCGTGGTCCTCCACGGTAGTACCGCGCAGCCTCATGGTAGTACCGCTACCGAGCGGTAGTACCGCTGTCGCTGGGCTGAACATGTGGGTAACGGTTGGATTTTTCCCACGACTATATAAGGGCGCCTTCTACCTCTAGTTGACCACCTCTTCTCTCTAAGCTCCATTGTTGCTCCAAGCTCCATTTTGGCTCGATCTCTCCCTAGCCAATCAAACTTGTTGATTTGCTCGGGATTGGGTGACAAGGGCCCGATCTACACTTCCACCACAAGATATTTGATTCCCCCCACTTATCCCTTGCGGATCTTGTTACTCTTGGGTGTTTGAGCATCCTAGACGGTTGAGGTCACCGTGGACCCATAATCCATTGTGGTGAAGCTTCGTGGTGTTGTTGGGAGCCTCCAATTAAGTTGTGGAGATTGCCCCAACCTTGTTTGTAAAGGTTCGGTCGCCGCCTTCAAGGGCACCAATAGTGGAATCACGGCTCTTGCATTGTGCGAGGGCGTGAGGAGATTACGGTGGCCCTAGTGGCTTCTTGGGGAGCATTGTGCCTCCACACCGCCTAACGGAGACGCATTTCCCTCAAAAGGAAGAAACTTCGGTAACACATCCTCGTCTCCACCGGTTCCGCTCTTGGTTATCTTATCCCTTTACTTGTGCAAGCTTATTTGTGTTCCTATCCTTGCTTGCTCTTGTGCTTGTGTTATTTGCATCATATAGGTTGTCCACCTAGTTGCACATCTAGACAACCTTTATTATTGCAAAGTTTAAATTGGTAAAGAAAAGCTTAAAAATTGTTAGTTGCCTATTCACCCCCCCTCTAGTCAACTATATCGATCCTTTCACCCACGTCCACCTTCTGACCGTTGATGGTGTATAATATGGTGCACGGGGCGTCGGCCTGCAAAGACATGTCTGCGACATGAGATATCCGAAAGGCAACAGAAATGGGAGATTATACATTTATTGAAAAGGGCCGGTGTGACAGGTACCGTGAGGGCGTCGAGTTCAGCCAAAGACGTAGCATCGCCGAGCACGTCCGAGATGGAGGACGGGCTGCTATGAGCAGGTGCGGGAGCCGATGCAGTAGCAGGTGCGGGAGCCGGTGCAGGAGCAGGTGCGGGAGCCGGTGCTGGTGCAACGCTAGTCGAGCTGCTCCCCAAGAAGTCGGAAAGGGGAAAGTCCGCTGCCTCTTTATTTGGTCTCTTTGAAAGAGTGTGATTGTAGGTAATCATTTCATGCGTATTTTCTGTTCATTTTAAGTTTTCAGGTGTAAAAAAGTTGTCAAAAAACATTTCATTTTAGTATTACTAGAATGTCGAATTTATAATTTCCATCTTTTTTTAATGAAAGGGGTTCCCCCTGCTCCGCTTTTATAATTTCCATCTTGAAAGATGTAGCACTCATGGTGATAATAACGTATCATTTCGAAATTGTTCTTCTCCATAGCTTGCTTTCTTGTGACTACAGATTATAACTACAAACTTTCGCACATGGAGCCGTTACCTTTTATCACATGAGCCATCAAAAGCGTATACACATATGCCGTATCAATGGGGCGCGGCATGCCGCCGCACGGGTGTGGCTAGTATATGATTTATCGTGCAGATATTTTCTTCTTCGTAGTGCACCGTGGCAAATTCTAGTAATGGTTTAGATGAGATATATGTCAATTGTTTACTAATCTAGGTGACTTAGTTTTTGCTACATGCACATGGCAAATTCGTGTGAGGAAATATAATGATTATTTATTCAAGATTTTTAAGTTGATCTTTTCATTAAGCTACCACCAGGAGTGTTGCCCTTTCTGTGACCAAGACCAGGCGAGCATAAATCATATCTTGCTAAGATGTGTCTTCTCGCGTGAAGTATGGGGACATGTGTGCACCGCTATGAATAGACTGAAATGGATACCGACAGCCGGAGCAGACACGATAGAATGGTGCAGCGAGAAGAATGGAGGCACCATGAGCATGAAGGATACGCGGGCAATCTTCATCCCAGTAATGTGGGAACTGCGAAAGCACCAAAACACGATTGTGTTTGATGGAGCAACCCCCTCACCCACAAAGGTAATCAACGCTATTGTGACAGAGGGGGGAGCATGGAGAGCAGCGGGCCTTCTGAAGCTGTAGCGAGACAGGATGGACTAGAGGTTGTGTTCTCGGTGGAGTTGGAGTTGTAACTACCAACGTGGAGGGGCTCTTTACCCTATCCCTTCTTTAATATATACTCCCTCCATTCGGAATTACTTGTCGCAGAAATGAATGTATTTAGACGTATTTTAGTTCTAGATACATCCATTTTCAAGACAAGTAAATCCAAATGGAGGGAGTAGTATGCATATTCATGTGTATTCGAGAGAGAAAATTAAGCTTCGTGATATAAGTAGCAGTATACTTGCGGTTGCTAAACAGGCCTATTATACATGTAAGCGTGGCGCCGCAGGCCTTCCCCAGGGAAGGATGTTGCCTTTTGGCTAGCGTCGCTAGCTCAGTCAGCAGCGAACGTTTTTTTAGGATCTACGACCAACCAATGAACCTGCAACCAGTCAATACCGAAGCTACGCGGGCAGCCACCGAAAGCTCGCATTTTTGGGCCGGTCCCAATAGCGTGCGTGCAGTGAGCGCCCGGCGCCCTAGTTGGCGCCAAAGGCGTTGACTAGGAGCTCCCGCGAGGATAGCGACTGTAAAGAGCGATCGGGGGCATAAACAGGGAATCCTATATGGCGCGTAGGGTGGGGGAAGTGCATGGATGAACTTGGGTACATATGAACCCACTTTAAAAAACACATTTTTAAATGCTAAAATAATCTGAAAAGGTTGCACGGGTACATCTCCATGTTCTATGTGCGTGCTTAAAGCTTTACGGAAAAATAACTTTTTCTGCGGCATGTGCAAAAAAGACAAAAAAATTGTGTCGTAAAATGCTATTTAGAAGCATTGAAATTTGTTTTTTTCGAAGGCAAACCAAAAAGACATTTATTTCACAAAACTTTGTGCCGCACACACACACATTTGCTAACATATATGCTTGAAATTTTCTTTTATATTTTTTGACCTTTTAAAACGTGTTTAAAATGCATTTTTTTCAAAAGTAGGTGCAGATGCCCCTGCGTTCAGGACGTGCCCACTCGCGTAGGATGCCCCCTAGCGCCGTAGTGCGGACCCCACCATGCGCGCTGGGTGTTGTATGGGCCGGCCCATTTTCGTTTTAACTTCTTTTTCTTCTTTCGTTTTTCTTTTTCCTGTTTTCCTTTTAATCTTCTTACTTTTTGCGTTTTTTCTTCTAAAAATTGCGAACATTTTTTTTGTTTATTGAATTCATATTTTTTTCATCAATGTAATAAAAATGTTTATTAATTCAAAACATGTTCATCGAATTCATTTTTTGTTCGTCGGGATTTAAAAAATGTTCGTCCAATTCAAAATTTGTTCATCAAATTAAAAAAATGTTCATCAAATTCGAAATATGTTCTTCATTTTCAATAATTTAATCAATTTCAAAAATTGTTCATTGATTTCTAAAATTGTTCATCCATTTTTAAAATCTTCCTGAATAAATTTTGTTCATAAAGTTCAAACTATATTCATCGAATTCAAATTTTGTTCACAACATATAAAAAATTGTTCATCATTATAAAAAATTGTTCATCAAAGTAAAAGATGTTCATTCTTTTCGAATCGCAAACATCTTTGAATTCAAGAACTGTTTTTTGACAATTCACAGTTCACAATGTTTTCAAATTTTAGAACCAATCCCAAATTAGTTTAATATAGAATAAAACAGAAACCAAAACAAACAAAAAGGGAAAGTAAAAATTGAAAAAAAAAGGGGGCGCCCCGCCCCACGCATGGGCCGGCCTAACAGGGCACGCGGGGGTGCGCACTACGGCGCTAGGGGGCGCCTCATAGGAGGTCCCGGCAAGCAATATATAGGCGCGCCCCCTTTCGGCCGGCACAGTGCGGGTCAGCCCACCGTTTTTTCCGTTCATTTTTTATTTTTATTTTTATTTCATTTACTCTTTTTATGTTTTACCTTTTCTTTTTAAAAGAAATTCAAAAACGTTTGTGAAAGTTTGAAAATGTTCATGAATTTCGGATAATGTTCACAAATTTAAAAAGTGGTTGAAAATTGAAAAATTCCCACGAATACGAAAATAGTTCATGAATTCAAAAAAATGTTCGCAAGGTCAAAAAAGGTTCTATAATTTTAAAATTGTTCACAAATTTTAAAAATGTATGTTAATTCAAAAAAAAGGTTCGGGGCTTCCAAAAATGTTCTTAAATTTTAAAAAATATTATTAGTTCAAGCAATGTTCACGAATTAAAAAATGTTAATGAAGTTCATGATTTCGCTAATTTGAAAAATTGATCACGAGTTTGAAAAAAGTTCATGAATTCAAAAAAAGGTAGCGAATTCAAAAATGTTCATGAACTGAAAAAAGTTAGCAAATTCAAAAATGCTCATGAATTTCAAAAAATGTTCATGTGTTTTGAAAAGTTAAAACTTTCAGAAAAATGCTCACGAGTTGGAAAAATATGTTCACTAATTTAAAAAAATCTTGAATTCAAAACATGTTTGTGATTTTCAAGGTACAAAGATATACAATCTTTTTATTAATATACAATTTTTTATAATCTTCACACCTTGAACTTTTGTATATCTGAAAAAATGTTCGAGATTTACAAAAAATGATAGAACTTCAAAAAAAAATACAAAACTCCACGTAAAGGTCAGATTTTCGGATGGTGAGTGTTGCATGGAATCACACCTCTAGATTCTATCCTAACAGACCGACACATAGGAACGGATGGGGCATGGCCAAATCATTTGGGTGCGGGGACATTAGACACCTCTTGTTCCAGTGTATTCATGCGAAAGATATTTGGAACCAACTGGGGATGATGAATATAATAGACTCGGCTACTATGGTTAATCATTCTGGCTCTGTTATAATGGAACATCTTTTACTTCAACCTGGATCTCAATTGTAGATTATGCAAGTCTGGTGGTGAAGGGAGCTCTTGTACTTGGGTGCTGGTATTTGTGATAGATCAGACGCCAACTCACTCATAATGAACCATACCCTCCTTCGTTTCGGCGGCCAATATTTGTACCAGGCATTGAGAGCAATTTTCAGAGATCTTGTCACCGAAGCATTCCGAAAGGTATGAATATATGGATGAAACCTGACCCGAGATTCGTTAAATTAAATGTTGATGCAGCAGTGTTCATTGATGAAGGAAGAGGTACATTCGTGGCAGCTCAATGCAAGTCTATTCAGTTTGCTCCAGATGTGTAGCTATCATTGAAGCAACGGCGATGAGAGATGGGCTTCACTTTGCTAGTGCTATGGGTTTTCATAAGGTGGAAGCTGAGTCCGACTCGCTTAACGTGATAAACTTCTGTGACGGACAATCTCAATGGTGGGATGCAACATCAGTTGTTTATACAGAGTGCATAGATGTAGCTTCTTCTTCTTTGCGGGTGAAACACTTGTTATTACTCAAATATTCAAATCCTTACAATCAATAGCATTCAGCTCTAAAGAAAAATTTGGACCACAACCTTATCAAGTCATGGTTCTTCCCTCATTCCGAGCAAAATTAGCTAAGCTATCACTAAATCTATTTTGAGTATCGTTTATCAAAGTAATACATCCTTCGATTGGGAAGGTCACTTCTTTTCGTGATGCGAATCAGATGGAGCATGTGCTAGCAAAATTTAGTTATTGTAATAAATCTTCGATGAGTTAGGCTGGCGAGCCCCTGGACTGTTTGGTCACTGCACTTTGGACAATGTAATTTTGTTCCGAGATTAATAAAGCTAGGCATGATGAATTTTCCATTAAAAAAAGCAGTTCAATCGTTGCCATTTCTGAAAGGTTTAATGTCGATTCCAAAAAAATTCTGGGGGAGAAGAAAAGAGCAATTGATCACCTGCTTGTCTTGCCACTCGAATGCTTCATCCTAAATTCCTAATTACTAATCATCTTATACTAGCATCAACTTAATTACCGCCTTCCAAGTACTCTATAAAACTAATCTCTCGCCAATCATATCTGCAATTCCTGTCAAATCCTCACTTACCACATTTGTCACCCAACTCCCGCTATTAAAACTGCGCTAAGAAGAAGATCGAGGTAGGAACGTAGGAAAATTAACAGTCAATGGCGTATCCAATGTGTGGCGCACTTTTGCTCCTTGGCCTCGTCCTGATCATCCTGACGCCGCTGCTGTGTGGGTGCACGGGCGGCGGGTTCAGCGTGGAGCTCATCCACCGGGACGCCGCAAGGTCGCCGTTCCACGACCCGTCGCACACCCCGCATGCCCGCCGGCTTGCCGCCGTGCGGCGCTCCTACGCCGGCTCGGGCTCTCCCGACCCTGACGGCGTGGTGTCGGAGGTGGCGTCAGGCTCGTTCGAGTACTTGATGCACGTCAACATCGGCACGCCACGCACCCGGATGCTGGCCCTCGTCGACACCGGCAGCGACCTCGTGTGGCTCAGATGCACCAACGCCGATGGTGCAGCACTCCTCCGCCGTGGGGGCTTTCTACTCCGTCGTAATCGTGGCCCTCAAGGTCGGGAACACGATCATCAGGTGGCGGCGATCGGCAACATAATGCAGCAGGACATGCACGTCGGCTACGACCTCGACAAACGCACCGTCACCTTCGCCCCTGCCGACTGCGCAAAATCATACCCCTCCCCTCCCGCCTTTGTGTCACCACGTTAGGGTCGCTAATCGCCAGGTAGTGCTAATAATCACTACGTTAGGGTCACCAGTAATCGCTGATGTTGAACGACAGCTACCACGAGTGTCTATTGGACTTTTTTTTTGACTGAAATAAAAGGTGGAGGAACGCAATAAAATAGAGCAATAACAGGCTGAAAAAACGTACAACTCTTAGCTGGACGCGCGTGGAAGGGAAAATAACAAAGCCGGAGTAGTAACAAACAGGAGCAGGATAAGAAATCAAATCCAAAAGAAAGGAAACAAAGAGACCAGGATGAAGGACAGGCAGGAGGCGTCAGAGATTACCAACAGGCCAAGATCCTTCCTGTCCCATCTAAATTTTGAAAAGAAAGCAATACATCTCGGCGTCTTCTTCCATGTGTTGAAAAGGTTAAAAAGTGCCGGCTGAAACTTGGAAGTTATTTCCAGTAGGCTTCAAACTTACAGTGCTAACAAACGGAATTCCAACGAACAAACACTCAGATGAAATTCATATACACTGAGGCTGAAATTGTTGTTCACCTCAAGGTGATTCTACACACATTAAACGCCATAATTCATTAGTAATGTAACTCCTGGTTCAATCGACAGAACACAAAGAGAAGATTGCTAGGAGCAAGCTATAAATTTACTACGCAAGGAAAACAGAAATGACGAGATAAGCTAGGATGATCCCGCCGTAAATCATCATAGTTGACAAAGGACCAAAAACTTTGAAGCAGAAAAATCCTATTACCCAACATACATTTCACAACATGACCTAGTACTAAATATGATGATCAGTGCCTGCAGTACTATACTACTTCTGGTACTATACTACTGTAAATAACTACTATGATACCAGTAATACAAGTACAGAACTTTGTGTGTTCCCCTTGGCTTGTTACTAATGTGTTGTTAGTTTCATGTGTACAAAGAGCTAGCATGAAATTGCAGGATGGGATATACATCCCATATACTGGATCAACTAAAGACTCTGGGCTTCCATCAAGCCTATACAACACCGATTTTGTTAGGAATCGAGGATCTTTTAACAATACCCTCTAAGGGATGGTTAGTCCAAGACACGGAACAAGAGAGTTTTCTTTTGAAGAAACACTATAATACACAATAAATAGCAACAGTAAGAAAAGGCATATCAGAAACAGCACTAATAAGTACAGTATAGAGGAGCTGAACTATCAAGAGACGGAAACATATACCACATTCCTATTCCTAGCACCAGCAGTGGTAAGCTTCCTTTTCAAACATTTAACTTTCTGAAAAACAAAAATGAAACAGAAAATAAACACAACGAGCTCAACTTTACCTCACCGGAATCCTAGATAACATATGCCAAAAATCCCCAAAATAGTCGTAGCAAAACCAACAGAACCAGGAAGCCCCTGAATACACAAACAAATCGAAAGCTGGCCATGGGAAAATCACAAACCTACATTCACACAAACCCTAAGATAGGAACCCAGTCGACAAATCGGAGAACTAGATCAAGAAGAACAGAACACAAACAGCAACATCCAAAGGGAAAGGGGGTCAAACCACTCCACGGAACCGAATCCGCAGGACTCATAGTCGTTAGACCTCACGCAGAAGTAGAGGGAGAGCTCCAAATCGCCATGGACATCGCAGAACAAATCACCAAGGGCCTATCCCTCCTCTATGTCTCTCTCCCTTCCGCTCAAACAGTGACTCGATCTAGCGCCTTGTGAAAAGGCTGAACCGGGCTGAAAAGAAAATTCAAAACAACAGCAAAAAAGACAGGGAGGGGAAAAGCTAACGGGTGGTAAATGGGCGGCCCAAAAAGACACGTGCGCCCGGCTACAAAAAGACCACTCTCAGCGCAAATCTTAGCACCTGATCCGACGGTTTAAAAATTCGACTGAAAACGAATTAAAATTAGTCAAGTGAAAAATAGCAATTCTTTTTTCTTTCTTGCTACAAGCCCATAGTAAAGGACCCATGGTGATGCATTTTATGTCCTGTGCAAAACATCTACAGTACAACACCTCAAGGGTAAACCAGTATAACGATCATCCAGTACAAAAGTGATTACCATCGAGCATTGTTTCTCTGATTCTCTCTACCACAAGGATCTGCTTCAGGAAGTTGAAGACTCGACTGACAGCAGTTGCGCCAAGACACAAGATTACCTCAAAACTTCAAATATATTTCATCCCAGCAATTCTTATCCGCCTTGATATCAGGTACTGTGCTAGAGAATAAATAGCTCCCAACAGCCCTAAAACCCGCACAGAAAGTACATCTGTCATTATAATCGATGGCAGGTTGAGAGGCAGTGTCAGAAGTAGCTTCGAATCAGTCTGCCTGACATAGTCCCACATGAACCGATTGAAGAGTATGTGATTGGGTAGCGTGAGCACGAGAAGAGCAACATTTTTCACAGCATAGAGCCAAATTGAGCCCCCGATATCAAGAGCCCATCCTCCACTGCCAGTGCCAGGCCAAGCCTCCTCCCATATCTTATACAATGATGCCAATAGCAAATACCCAGAAATAGAAATTGTCACAGGGAAGTAACGCTGTCTGTCACCGAATCCTGCAACGATATCTGAATCCTGGTTCAAAAGTAGAAGGATGGGCGCTAGGAAGAAAATAGCACGGTTCGAGCCACCAGTAAGTGTTACGTTGAGAACAAGGCAGATGATGAAGCACAAAACCGTAGACAAGTTGCCGATCGCAGGCATCCAAGCTGCTTCAGCTGCCAATCTCTTGATGGTGAAAGTTGGTGCAGCATGAGATCTCCGTTGCTGCAGTAGCCTTGCTTTGGGTGGAAATGCAGAGCCCCGACCACCAGATACACCATGTGTAACATCTGCGGCTTTATCATGCAACAGCAAAGCCAATTCAAACTTAATTTCTAGTGCAATGATCATGAATATAGCAGCATAGAGACCCAAAAGCGACATTCTGGCCCCTTCTATAGCCAACATGTTGGTGAACTTCTCTGCTTCATCCTCAACTGCAAAACTGTTGGCCCTTAACTGTCCTTCCAGCAGGTAGGTGATTGGGAACAAAGCTACTAACAAAGAGAACACCCATGGCAAAACCCTTGTGCTGGACTCAGATGGGAGATGCGTGAATACTATAAAGACTGCAGCACAGACAATTGTCGCAACAAGAAGAGGATACAGAACAACTGCTTGGAAGAAGTACTGGACAGATATGTAGATGCCTAGTGTAATTCCAACTCCCACAGCATACAAAGCCCTCAACTCAACAATATACTTCACTGGGATGATAGATGTAGCAGCTGCTAATGTAAGTACCACTGTTGCTATGAGCAGCCATGATGGCCATGTGGGCTTGGATGCTACAAAACCATATATTGACGTGTCATCATCAGATAAATGTGCTGCTCTGATCAGCTCCGACCGGTATACCCATGACAGTTTAACAGGAGGCTGCATAATAACGAAAAGAAGCCCTGTGGCCACAACAAGCACCAGGACTCTCTTTGCTGACTGGGCATGAGGGAAATGGAGTGCCACTATTGGGATACAAGCAACACCAGACAACAAAATATATGACCCCAAAAGCAGACCATCTGAAGGAGGCCTTCCGTTCCACCACTGTAAAGCTTCGAAAACTGTTTCCCGGCAGAGCCATGCAGAAAAGGCTACTACAGATGCATGAAAATAAGCTTGCCAGATCTTCATCCTTGGAGCCCCCCCTTTGGACTTGTCCCTGTAAAGAAGTACAGGGGGTGTGACAGCAAGTAGCAGAACAGCTGAAACCCATACCACCGATCTTGATGTGATAAACAACATAGATAATTTTGAAGAATAGAGACAAGTCAAGATCCAAGCAGCTTTGGACCCAACTCTCTGGTCAACAGATAATCTTCTTACAAGAGCCAATCCAAAAAATGTTGTGATCAAAACCATATAACTTGGATAAATGATATCATCCTCAAACCCAAAGTAGTACATGGCAGCATAGTTGAAGAGTCGGTTCTCAATGTAGCATAACAACAGTGCATGACCAATAAGACCAAGTTCCACAAGAAAGCGCAGTTTTGCGGGGAGAAGTGCCAAACCAGGAACAGCCATTGCCATGATTACAGCTGCAACAATGTACTTGGTAAACGATTTCAATGGCATACCAGCAACCCAAATATTTAGATCCCAGTAGTTATGCACCACAAACCAAAGGACCATCAAGCTTGATATTCCCACAAAGGTGAAGTATGATGACAGGCTTTTCTTGGTAAAGAACCTTGCCACATAATAACCAGACATCATTGGGAGTGGAAGGAACACAAGCGGAAAACCAATGACTACGGCACCTGCTCCACTGACAAGCACTGCCAACCCCATAAACGCCACCGAGCTAACTGCATCTCCAACCTTGCCAGCAGCATGCACGGCCAGACCCAAAGCACCACCAAGCATCGTGACAGTCACAAGCAGGTAATTCAGCGGCGGGGGAGCATGAATGTACCTTCCAAACGCGTGAAATACCACTCGAACCTCCAGGCAGAGCACCACTATAACAAGTGCAACCAAGCCATTCGCCATCCTTATCTGATCCATTGTGCGTGTATCCCTGGTAATCCACCACAGTGAACCACGAGTGGACGCATAGAGCAGGAACAAGAATGGTACGAAGAACAGCAGCAGAAGATCACAAACATTGGCCCATGATGCGAAGAGTGTGGTGTGGTTGGATGCGGCATGGAACAGCACTGGCACAAACAACAGGTACAACGCATGCACGCAACTCTCCAAGGGGCCAAGAATGCCATCACTGTCCTGCAATGGAGCGTCCTGTTTTCGGCTCTTGAAGCTGGATGTACGGGGTACGGAGAAGAGCCAGTAGAAGACCATGGCAAATGTGGCAAGGTAGTAGGAAGCATTGGCCATCCCGACCGCGGACACAACTGCCCATGTGAAGACTGCAGATGCGGCGATAGGCACGCACGCAAAGAGGAGCCGCTCGAGCGCCGCAACGATGGTAGGGTTCTCAAGCTGGATCCAGCGGAACTGGAGCGACGCCCAGACGCCTATGAGGAAGGAGGTCTCCGCGCAGAGGAGCAGCGCGAGGACGGTGAGGGGCAGCGAGGCGGCGGCCGCGGACGAGAGGGACGCCGAGAAGAAGAAAGCCACGTCGGCGGCGAGCAGCGCCGCCCACACCGTGAAGAAGGCGCCCTGCCGGAGCCGCAGCGCGTCGAGGGCGTACGCGGCGGCGAGCCCGACGGCGAGGACGGCCAGGACGGGGGCCCCGCCGAGGTCCAGGAGGAAGGCCGCGGCGGGCGCGAGCGCCGCCGCGATGCGCGCGTTGTGCGCGAAGCCCGGGAGCGAGGCGGACGCGGCGGCGCGGGGCCCGGCGGACGAGCCGGACGAGTGCGGCCTGGAGGCGGGGGGCGGGAAGGGGAGGAGGGGCTTGGGGGAGGAGGTGGAGTTGCGGCGGTCGTGGTGCGGCGAGGGGGACGAGGACGGGGCGCGGGTGGAGGAGAAGGTCGGGGTTGACACCGACGGCGAGATGAGGAGGCGCCCGTGGCGGGAGCTGGATCCGGAGGGATCCATGGCGGTGGCGGCGGCGGCGTCGACGGGGACCGGGATCTAGGGTTTTGCGGGGGCTATGGTTTGGGAAACATCGGCCGGGGAGGAAGAAGACGGCGACAGGATGGCCCGGATCGGCGAGGAGCAGATCTGAAAGTGGGGAAGGAGCGATGTGGACCTGTTTTTTATCCCATTTCTCGTTTCAGGGTCCTGCGCGCAGAGCCTAGGGACTGGCCTGTGTTTTCTTTCCTTTCGAGTCCTCATCTGTAGAGTTACTTTTTTTATCGAAAACTTCTGTTAAAAAAGATTTCATGCTCCTCCAACCGTAGAGTTACTTTTTTATCGACTTCTGATTTGTTCATCAACTTTCATGACATAACACAAGAAGTAACATTGATTATATCCAGTTTCATAGGCCAGCTAGCGACAACTATAATCATTGGAGCGAGTTGAAGGTGTGCCCCCATCATCGTCCCTCGCTCCCCGGAGCTGGGAAAACCTTGTTGTACTAGACAGTTAGAAAGTCATCGTGTTAAGACCCCACGGGACCAGCGCACCAGAACAGCAATCGTCGTCGATGAAGAGAATTGTAGTTTGGATGGATCAAATCTATACACACGATGATATAGGGCAAACCCTTCTCGCAAAAAAAAAGATATAGGGCAAACCCTATTGGTGGCCTGAACTTCACGGATTGGAGGTGGATTTGAGGGGAAACACAAAAAACAGAAGGGGAAATCAAGATAAAAACTCCCGGGACAAGATTCACACGAAGATACTCCGCATACCATAAGGTCAACACAAGATACATATGAATCCAACAACAACAAAGGTAAAACAGCTAGGTGGTTCATCTGAATCTTTAGGAGGGATGGGTCTTGAGATGTAGATAGATCCTTCTCCAAATCTCTAAGAAAATTGAAGGTTTTAATAATCCTATGGACGGATTCTTCTACAAGATGGAGGCCTGTGTAACCACGGAAGGTTCTACTCCAACATGGAGGGATTTCACATAGGGTGGTAGATGAGCTAAGCTCTCTCAAGTCTCTTAACTCGTAGCCAACCCTAGAAAGGAGGTGGAGGAAAAGTATATATATAGTCCGGAGCACGAAGGAGAGGAGGGGATACATGGCCTTGGGCCTCTCACTATGCGCAAGCAGGACATGACCGAAAAGCGCATGGGCAGTCTATGCGTTGGAGGAGGCGCGTGGTAGACTCAGCAACAGGCGGACGCCGCCGAAGATTCGGGTGGTGAAATTGTCCGAACAGTCCAAATGATCGGACAGTGTCCACACAGTTTGGGTGATGTTCGGCTATGATTTTACGCTCTTGTATATCGTGTGGTCTTCTAGCCGAACTGTCCGAGCAAAGTGGCTAAACAGTCCATCCACCTAATGGCAGCCATTCCTTCTTCATCTTGCACTTCCGCCTCCACTTCCAAGCCTCCCTCTTGGATGGCGTTGATGTTCTTTTATGCTTGACCTCCTTTATGACATGTGTGATGTTCGAATCAACCCTAAAGGTGCACATAGTAGGAGTATCAGGTAGTATGACATCCAAGAAAGAACCAAGTAGACACACATAAATGACAAAAATCACCTTAGTATATGTGATACGTGTGTCCCTTGGCGATGGAGACAAGGCCATGGTGACACTGGTGCACGTCGGTGCTATACAAACGGTTTTAAACCCCTTTCCGCGATGGCATTTGGAGCAGGGATATGCCCTCCTGGCACACACGCTCGGCAAAATAAGATCGTGTGCGACCGGCGAGCGTTTAAATACGGAAATACGTACAGTATAGCTAAAAAATACAATTATACAGGCGAAATTGTTTCCGGTCGCAAGTACATCCCACACAATCAGTCCCTGCTAAACGTTTTCGTTTGTATGTATATCCCACACAGTCGCTTCAAGAAAAACGTTTCCGTTTATAGGTACATCACACACAATTTTTCCCGTTAAATCATTCGCGTTATTGAATGTATCACACACGATCCGTAGAAGAAACTGTGTGACAAAGTCTGTCCATCACACACAATTTTTATGTGGTAAACGTTTGCGCAAGGTGGCCTAACGCAAACAGTTTTCGAGAGAAAGTTGTGTGTGATTGTTCATTATCCAACACGGTTTATTCCTAGAAACTGTGTGCGTTGCTTGAGGTCATCGTCCACGGTATTTTTTCAATAACCGTTTGTTGTAGCAAAACCCAATTAGCAAGCTAATTCGCCATTAGCAGGCTAATTGCCCTATTATTAATAATCTATTTATTAATCTAATTGACATTCATATTAAGCACATAATATATTTCATTTCCATATTAAGGAAGCAGAATTTCATAATTGAAATACATCATAGTACAATATGATATAGTTTCAGCACTCAGCTACCCCATTACACAACTGCACCAGCACCAAGTTTCAAATGCAACATGTAGAACCTTTCGAAATTAGCATCATAGACGGTATATAGACAGATGCATCTTATCTGGAAAACTGCTGAAGCGGAAGGCGAATATTGAGCCTTCATTCATGTTGAAGGTCTTTGCAACTTTAGGCCAGTGCCTGTGGCTGATTGACCATCTGTCCTTCGTCCTCTTCCGGCACACTTCAATATTGAACCATGGGTGTTGTATGAAAACATTCCTCACCTCCTGATCATAGAGGTGGTTTGAGAAGTAATCACCAGTGAACTACTTTGGAAAATCCTGAAAACAAGGGTGTGCATAAATATCTTCTCTATATTGGAAATGGGGCAAATGAATAAAAAAGGCAAGGTATAATAGTTAGTACCATTTTGTAGTGAACTGATGTCTTCTTCATTGTGCAGAGAAAGATCTTGTTGTTTTTTGTCGCTAATTTCTTTATCCTAACAATCTTTCTGAGTTTCTTGTTTCGATTGATATTCATGGACAATTCATTTCCCCATATGCAAAAGGGTCAAACAGTGGGTCAAAACCTCTGACAGCACGACACATGTGCAAGACCAAATTGTTAAAAACCTAAATATTAGAATGGTTCCTGCAATTGCACAATAATGTGCTGTTAGACAACGGACCATGCACGTGCTAACCTCGATTGTAAACCTCAGTGCTTCCCATTATTTCCCTGCAACACATATAAGGTAGTTAGTCATTAGGTTAAGTAAGGGTTCACATGCTATCAGTAAAATATGTTGATTAAAAATAAGCACATTGCAGGATTCATCAGATTAATTCAAGACACATGGAAAACCCATTTATCCAAACCAAGCATGATTAAGAATTAGGAAATATAACACTTGTATATGTTTCTCATGTATTAAGTGCAGCCAAATTCGATTTATTCCTCACATGCACAACAATACAAAATTCTACCCACGACAATTGGACATTGCATTGCAGAATTGAACCAAGCAGTTAATTAAACACCACAACAAATAAACCAAACATTAACTAAGCACCACATTGCACAATATAACATACTTATAATAGAAGATCAGACAGTTAACCAAACAGTTAACTACAGCCAATTGTAGCAGTTGTATTTGTTTCTCATGTATTTACTACAGCCAAATTCAATTTATTCCTCACATGGTATACAATAACAGAATGCACCCACAACTATTGAACAACGCATTGCAGAATTGAACCAAAGAGTTAACTAAACACCACAACACAAATGAACCAAACGTTAACTGAGCACCACATTGCACAATGTATAACCAAACCAAGCATGCTTGACAACTTGGAAATATAGCAATTGTATTCGTTTCTCGTGTATTTTGTAAAGATAAATTCGATTTATTTCTCACGTGGAAGACAATACAAAATGCAGCCTGAAGAATTGAACATCACATTTACAGAATTGAACCAAACAGTTAACTGAAGAGGACAACTAATTAACAAAACAGTTAATAAGTGAGCACCACACTGCACGGCATATAGAACATATACACTAGAGCAACAGATTGCATGATAAAATTAGATAGCACAATTCACTAGAATTTGTGAAGGAAAGGCAGGAGCAGCACACGCAACGGGTAAACCGAGCATGCTTAACCGGCGTAGCTAGCAAATGGCAAGGTGCTCCTCCAAGATCTGGGGGTCGGCATGAATGGCAGCCATCGCGACCTCATCGGCGTGTGCGGCCGCGATTTGCTTCTCCGCTGCCAAATGCTCCTTGAGATCCTGGCTATACTGCGTGCACCATGGCTTAGCGCGACACTTATTTGGTGGAGGGGTCGGTGATTTGGGTGGAAGGTGTCGCGCTCGCGCAGACGGTCGGGGCATGTGGGATGTGGAAGGAGGAGAAGGATGGGGGTCGGATGTGGATTACCAGCCTGGATAGACGAGGCCGAGCAGCGTGAAGGAGGGTCGCCGACGAGAAGGCGGCGCTGCAAGCAAGGAGTGAAGGTTTCAACTTGGAAAGGAAGGCAGAAACAGGGGAAATGTGGCTTTTGGTAAGGAGGAGGGGCGGGGAGGTAGATATTTCCGCGGAAGCCGAAAATTTGGAATCGCTTCAACGAAAAAACTGGCGCGCAAAGTGTCATCAGACACGGTCTCTTATTCAGAACTGTGTACGATATGTGAACATCACAAACGATTCAGATAGCTTAACCCGTGTGTGTTGAGTTTGAACGTCAAATTTTTGGTTCGAATTTCCATGGTTACAGTGGTCATCCACGTCAATGCATAATTTGGGTACACAAAGGAGACTACAGCACACCCACACTTTTTAATCGAGCAAGTTCATCAATTAAACAGAGCTAACTGAGCTAAACATTACTCTAACAAATTAAAGACCAGCGCTCTTAATTAAACAAAACAAAGAGTGCTACTACGGCTGGTGCTCGTCGATCTCCGCCGCCGCCTCCATGTCCAGCTCGCGCCCGACGGTCTCCTGGGGAAGGGGCTCCATGGCATCCATCACACCATACTCGGCAAGCATCTCGCCATCCGCGTCCGTCATCTCTTTGGAAAAGTCCGCCACGAGCTGGGCGTGGGCAGACGCGATCTGGGCTTGGACGGGCTCCGTCGTCACAAGGTATGCGCCGGAGAAACGGACGGCTGCTCGAACGCTCTTGGTGATTGCCAGCTCTTCGGCCGTGGGTTGCCGACCGTTGTCGGAGAAGCTTTGTTCGATTTGTGCGGTGACCGCCAGGAGCTGGGCGTGGGCGGCCTCCATCAGGGCTAAGGCCGCCGCTACAGAACAGATAGTTGTTGTGCCGCTCCCGCCAGTTGCTATTCCCGAGGCAGATGTTGTTGCCGCCACCTGAGAAGCAACAACAGTCATTTGGGCTGCCTTTGCCGCCCGGTCGCAGATTGCGGCCGCGCTCATGCACCTTGTTAGCACGCGCATAGCGGCTGCGGCCGCGCTCTCGCTGGAGTGGGCCACCGAAGTTGCCCTCACGATGCAGGTCCACGTGCCCATCTTTCACAGGCGACGATTGAACAGTGAAATGATATTTGGGGAGCGAGCTAGTGTGCTTGAGAAGCCGGTTGTGGACTGTAGCCGACACACCTTCTCGCGTAAGCTATAGGCATACTATACACCGATGGTGCTCCAGGATACTTTGTGTTGCATCTCACACTAGTGGTGATAATCAACTGTGTGCGATCTACTTGATTTTTCATCTTGATTTGAATTACATAATGGGGTCACAGTGGCAATGGACGGTGTTTGAATTGCTAGACCTTTTATCTGGAGTGAACATGCAACTATATGTGTGTCATAAAAGAATTGGAATTAGTGAGGGTTCATTTGAACATGTTATACATTAAATTGGTTTTCTAGCCATTTTAGGTGCACAATTCAAAATTAAACTACATGCACATCCTCTGGTGCACCAACATGGGTTGTAAAAACATATATGTGTCCATGGGTTTATGCTTATCTCCCATGCAAGAAATGGGGATGAAATTCGAACACCATGGCACCGTGGCTCTCCGGCAAATGTCGACGTACTTGCTTTTGTAATTCTAGTAAATTCAAAATTTGTCTGAAATTTATGAAACTTGGCATGCTATCATGGAGCGGCATCAACATAACGTGGTAAAAATTGTGTCCCATTTGGGGCAGGTTTGTGTATAAGCTTCTCATAAACCAGAGCTTCTCACAACAAGTGTGATGGTTTCGTTAGGGAACGTTTCACCTTTCTGGATAAAACGATATCCGTTGCCTCTTCTCGATTTCAATTTTTTTCCTAGTGTCAACATAGAACAATAGGAGTGTTGTGTCAATTTTTGGAATTTTTAGGGGCTAGCCTGGACATTTTTATGCATTAACTGAGTTTTCTATGCATTCATGTGCATAATTTAAATTTGAACTACAGGCACATGCTCTAATGCATATAAATTAATTGAAAATTCAAATCCGTGTCCTTGGTTGCCTGCTTAGGTTCCATTCAAGAAATGGGAATGGATGTCAAACACCCTGCCACCGTCACTCGGCCGCAAACATTGAGATACCTCGTTTTTAAATTCTAGTAAATCCAAAACTCGTCTGAAATTCATGAAACTTGGCATGCTATCATGGAGCAGCATCAACATGCCATGGTAAATTTTTGTCCCATTTGGGGCAGGTTTGGGTATATGCTTCTCACAAACCAGAGCTTCTCACAACAAGCATGATGGTTTCGGTAGGGAACGTCCCACCTTTGGGGACGAAACGGTATCCATTGCCTCTTATTGCTTTCAAAAAAATTATCATGTCAACATAGACCAACAGGAGTGTTGTGTCAATTTTTGTGATTTTTCAGGGTTCGTTTGGACATTCTTATGCATTAACTGAGGTTTCAATGATTTATGTGTATAATTCAAATTTGAACTACATGCACATGCTCTAGTGCATATAAATTGGTTGAAAAATCAAATCTGTGTCTTTGGGTGCATGCTTAGGTCCCATGAAAGAAATGGGAATGAATTTCAAACACCAGGGCACCGTTGATTGCCGGCAAAATGTTGAGATACTTTATTTTTAAATTCTAGTAAATGCAAAACTCGTCTGATATTCATGAAACTTGGCATTCTATCATGGAATGGCACCCGACATGCTGTGGTATTTTTCGTGTCCATTTTTTAGAGAAGGCGCACTCGAATAATGACAACCAACAAAGGCATTTTGAAAAAATAGCTGCCACTTTAATATCTCAAACGTTAGTATAATTCAAACCGTGTGCGTTCTGTTAACCATTCACGTGACGCCACGTGTCTTGGTTTTAATGGCTGTAGGAGATGCCGTGCGGACAGCTGCTTGACCTTGACTGAACGGGAGGCGTGCGAGCGCAGTCCGGTGCGCAGGCTGACCGAGAGGCGTGCAAGATGTCCTCGAATGCACAGCTCACGGGAAGCGTCTGAAGCTGTAGTCTTCTGCGCAGCTCACCGGAAGCGAGCCGTTTGACTTTCATGGCCGCCCGCCTTCCTCTCTGTGCGCGCGCCCCCTTCAGCGGCATGGGACGCTGCCGTCGAATGCTACCTCTCAGCACCGCCAGCTGTCGTCCTCCCGCGCCCCGCCCGTCGATCCCGGGACGACATGATGCAAAGTGAGAGCAGGATTTGTGCATCTCTTCAACGCAAACCGTTCTTTTGGATGACCCGTGTGCAACCACTTACAAACAATTTGGTGCGATTTGCATCTGTCATATTGGGTATGTTACCATTTGTCAAACTGGAAAGTTGACATTTGTTGATCTATAACATTGCCATTTGTCAACCTTGCAACACTGCGATTTGTCAAAATATGAAGCTAAAAATCACTAGCAGTATCTACTTTTTGCAACCAAAATTCAGTAATTAAGCATAGATTTCATTCATAGATTAAGCAGTCGTTCTTAATTAATACAAACAGTTCAACTCGACAGCTGAACCGACCAAACTTTTCCCCAATTGTTGCCAACCACGTACAGAAATAGCTAGTTCAACTATATATAGACTAGCTAATTTTAAGTACGTTGTGCAGTTCCACCACATATATAGTCAGATGAACTGAACAAAATAGCCCCTAAATACTACCTCGAACGCCCTCTGCCGCTCCAGACGACCCCTCTTGAAGCGGTGGTTCTCCTCGTAGATCTCCTGATTCCTCGCCTCTAAGGCGGCGTGTGCCACGACCACAACAGCGGTAGGGCTCTTTGCGTGCTCGATGAGGCGCTCCTCCTCCTCCCACAGGAACTCGGTGTAGCGCGCAAGGTCGCTGACGCACGTGCGGGCATTCACATCCGCCTCCCGCCTTCGGGCGGCGGTGGCGGAGCAGGTGATGACCCGGGCGGTCGACGATGGGCTGGCGGCCACGGCGGCCGATGACGGGGTGGCGGCCACGACCACCACCTCCCGCCTTCGGGCCGTGGTGGCGGAGCGGGTGATGGCCACAGTGGCCGATAGTGGGGCGGCGGCCACGACGGACACCTCCCGCCTTCAGGCCGCGGCGGCGGAGCGGGCGATGGCCCTGGCTTTCGACGGTGGTGTGGCGGCAACGGCGGCCGGCAACAGCTGCCGACGGGCACCGGCGATGGAGCGTGTGGTGGGTGTTCCGCGCACACCCAACAGGGACGCCACGCACACTACACTACGTAGGGGACTGCGCCGCCGCCGCGGTGTAGCCTCCCAGCTGGAGTTGTCCTCTGATGACGGCGGAGTGGCTAAGCGACGACGATGGACCGGTGCCATTGGCGATTGTGGGAGAAGCAGACGAGATAAGCTACAGGGAGAGAGGGAAAAATGTGACGCAGGACTCGCTGGCCGTGAGGGTTTTTATAGCAGACCGGTAAGCATTGGGATTTTAGGGGATTTCACCGAGTCGGGCTGGAAGCTTGCACGGGAACCTGCGAGGTTGTGCGGGAACGGGCTCACCGACGATTCATTGGCTTCACCGTTTGGCCAAAAGAACGCCCCCACGCACTGCGCAAGCTTGCGCTGTAAGCCATCTGCGGCAGCGGGGTGATAAGACGTGCGAGAGGAGGACGAAAGGCCACGTACACATTCGGTTAATAAAAAAACATTTGTGATTTAATTACCTAGTATACCCTGTCCTTGTTTATAAGTATGATTTAACTAATAAAATACGAATGCATGTCGCCAAAGATTATATAGTTGGATTCGTATTTGAACATAGTTTCCAATTATATAATTTTTATAACATGCATTAACATTTTGTTGGTTAAATTTGACGGCAAAGTATGGCACAGAATATAAAGGAGGCTATAGACTAGACGGAGGTGGTAGCACACGGCCGCTCTCTACGCAGTGATGCAACTGTCGGCCGGCTTGTAGGCGACCATTTCCTGCGTGTTCAACTGCTCTATGCGTGTGGTTGCTTGCGGTTCAGGCGGCCGCGGCGTGCTCTGCTCGCGTCCCGCCGCGTGTGCTATGCTCTCGTCCCCCCGGGTGCTCTGCCCTCGTCCCTCCACGCGCGCTGCCAGTGTTTGGGACCGGCGCACGATCACACACGTTCGTGTGCATGCGGTTGCGCCGAGCGCAGCGTGACAATGCAGTTACCCACTGCAAAAACTGCCATGCGGATGCGCCGAGAATCCACGCCGCCCGGCCCCCTTTTATTCCTGTGGGCATTTACCTTCATCTCTCGTCTCCCACGACACAATAGGCACACCCACGAGGACACATACAGAGAGGACATCCAGCGGTTCCAATGGCGCTCCCAGCGGCCATCGACGACAATGGCAAGCAGTTCACCACGCAACACGTCGTGGACACCCACGTGAGGGGAAAGGCTCTCTCGGTGGTGTACACAAACGATCCGGTCTCGGTGGAGAGCTCCATCCAAAGTATGTAGCAGTTCCTTGCCGAGGACAAGTACCAAGTGGTCGGCTTCGACCTCGAGTACACCATGGGTCGTGCCGGGCATGATCAGAAGGTTGCCGTCACCCAGTTGTGCGTGTGACATGACGTCCTCGTCTACCACTACCACCTGGTCACAATGCCTTGCGAGTGTTTCTCCAGGTTTATCAACAACTCCGACTACAGTTTCGCTGACCACCAACGATCTAAAAGCGCTCAAGGTTTCGGGCTTGAAATGCCCGAATCTTGTCAACATCCAGCGCCACTACAAGGTCTGGGGCACCGACAAAAACAAACTGAACTCCTTGGTTGAGCTCGCCTCGTCCATCATCGACCCCTACTACATGAAGATGAAGAATGAGATCAATAAGGACAAGAACGCCTGGCACAGTGTGTGGCATGAGAGACTGGATGAACAACATGTCAAGTACGCGGCCATGGACGCGTACACAAGCTATGAGATGTACAGGCGGATCGTTGACATGAGGAACTGTCACAGCCCTAGAGCTTGCTTGTAACTAGTAGCATTGCATCCATGCATCATGTTTAATTTTCATGAAATTTGAAATGGGGAAGGCAGGAAACCCCCAGAACACCCCCCCCCCTTAATTCAACTAGGGTTTACTAAAAAATATTTCAATGAACCTGAAATGCCCTTCAAAATGCTCATCATCTTTGCTTTGGTTCAGAGCCTATGTCAAAGGTAGTGCATCATTTTCTAGGTCATCCAAAGGTCCTTGGATTAATTCATAAGTTTTTGAATTTGAGCATTTCAAATTATATAAAATATTTTAAATGTTCAAAATTGCCAAACTAAATGTTTCATGTTGGAAATATTCCAACAAGGGACCAGAGCATTTTGGTGATTTTTAAAACTGTTTTGGTATTTTAGAAAACCCCACAAAGTTGCAGGAAATTAGAAAAGATAAAAAAAAAACAGAAAGACTTACTGGCGCCTCCCTACCCGCCCACCCGCCGCCCAGCCTGACAAGCATGGCCAATGAGCTGCTTGGCTCGGCCAGCAGCAGCCAGTGCTTTCGGCGGCGGTGTAAGTGCATCTAGTGCCCTTAGTGATTTTGGTGTATTGAAGACTTATAGGTTAAGTAACTAATGCGTTTGTGAGTGTACACAGTCTATAAGTCTATGAGGAGTTTGATATTTACAGAGAAAGTCGACCCTAAAATGAAGTTCTTCAATGAAGACTTTGATATTTTGAAGACTTTTGAAGACTTTGAAAGTGAAGAAATTGGTGTGACCTTGAAGACTTGGTATTCATTTGAGGAACATGAAGCGTGAAGACTTTTGTTTTCGTAGTTTCATTTTCTCTTTCTTGAGTCATAGGAAACACTGTCTTTGTTAAAGGGGTCAAGGAAATACTAAGGAAAATTTCCATTTGATGCTCAACTCAAAATCCTACACCTACCAATTCCTTCGAGTGAAGCTTTTGAAATCTCATACAGATTCAGTCAATTTCTTGATGTAGACGAAGCTCTTACGGTCACCGAGAATTTGTTCGACGAGGAGTTAGGAATTCGCCAGTCTGAATTGCCTACACATGAGGAACATGATAGCCCCGAGGAATTTGAGAGTCAAATTTCCGACCGTTCTTTGTCTTCTTGCTTGTCCCAAAATATTTTATCCACCTAACGGTCATATCATTGAAGGGCATTTATGTCTTATCATGTCGGGCTGCTCCCTAGGCTATAAATAGCCGCCCCCTACAACCACTAGTTGGTTGGCTGCTCCGAGAGAACTTGACACTTGTCATTTGAGAGCAACCCATCCTCTGAGGAATTTGAGCGAAAATCATCAAGTGAGGAAAAACCCAAAAGTGAGGAAAAACCCAAAACCAAACCCCTACAAACCCAAAGTGATTGAGCATCACTGAAGAAATTGATCCTGCGTGGATCCGACGCTTGTTACCTTTGAAGACTGTGCTTCTTCCAGACGGTTAGGCGTCAAGGTCTAGAGCATCCAAGAGGAATTGTGGATCGCCGAGTGACCAAGTATGTGAAGGTTTGGAAGTCGCCTGAAGACTTACCACGAGTGATTGGACGAGGTCTGCGTGACCTTAGTTCAAGGAGAATACGGTGAGGACTTGGTGTCCTGAGCTGCGTGCTCAAGGATCGGGTGTCCGGACTGCGTGTCCTCGAGTTTAAATACTCACCGCTCCAACCAGACGCATAACCGAGACAGCAGTTGGAACTGGTCTACCAAATCATTGTCTTCACCAACCTAATCGGTTCTATTTCCTCAACCCTTTCATTTCCTCATTCGTGTTGAGTGTTTGTTCATATCTGTGTTTGAAGACTTTGATCAAGACTTTCTCAATTTCCTCGCCAATTTCTTGATCTGTTTGTCTTCATCTTGTGTTATCCTGTGATTACGCTTTCAGACTGTGATTGTCCTCATTTCATCATGATGACTATGCTTGTAATCTGTTACGCTTACTTCGAGTACTTATTCCGCTGCAAGTATTTCTTCGCTAAGGAATTTCCTCACCGCAAATTCCTCGATGAAGAATTCATAAAATCGCCTATTCACCCCCTCTAGTCGATATAACGCACTTTCAATTGGTATCGAGCAAGGTACTCCCTTGTTACGTGTGATTTTGGTTTAACCACCGGAGTTTTAGTTATGTCGACCGCAGTATGATCAAGGTCTCAGCAGGTGTCCTACCTTCGATGGGACGGACTACCCCTCTCGGAAGAACAAAATGCGAATGCATCTTGAAGCAATTGACAACGATCTACGGTATGTTGTGACAAAAGGTGTTTCTCACCACACCCACTCAATGATGCTGATGTGAAGAGATTCAAGCAACTCGATTCTCAAGCGAAGAATATCATATGTGGCCATCGAGCAAAGGTCAATATGGAAGAGTGAGTGCTTTGGAATCGCCAAACTCATCCGGGACAGGCTGTCCAAAGTAAATGAAGGTGTTTCAACTCAGCGTGACTCTCGAGTTGATGTTCTTCGGAATCTCTTCAACCGCTTCAAAAGACTCGACAACGAAAATGTTCAACAAACCTTCGATCGCCTCACTGACATCTCAAATGAGCTTCAAGCACTGGGTGCCACTGACATCACCGACCATGAGGTGGTGAAGAAATTGCTAAGATCGCTTGATTCCTCATTTGATACTCTGGCACTGATGATACAAGAACGAGCTGACTACAAGTCTCTTGATCCTGCTGATATCCTCGAAGGCTAAATACTCACGAGTTCCACTTGCTGAAAAGAGAGATCTCTATGGTTACGCTATGGAAAACACGTGCCACAAGGCCAAGGCAGTGTCCGAATCTCGAGAGTGAAGACTCGTAGTAGCCTAGGAGATCTGAAGAATTTGGCGAGAGCTAGCACTGCTCGTGAAGAAATTCCAGAAATTCACAAGACGTGGTCGCTTTGGAAAATTCTCAAGAAGCAGTGATTCCTCATCTAGTGACTATAAGAGAAGACTTTGCCACAAATGCAAGAAACCTGGTCACTACATCCAAGATTGTCCTCAGTGGGAAAAGGAATTAAAGAAGAAGAAGCACAAGGATTACAGTTCTGATGACATGAAGAAGAAGAAGAAATCATCAAAATCTTCATCATCAAAGTCCTCAAAACCTTCTTCTCATAAGAAGAACAACTCCAAAAAGGCTCGGGCATTCATTGGCAAGGAAATGGACTCTGAAGCTGAATCTGAGGAAAATGAGGAAGAGGAGGAGTCTGAAGAATCCGAATCTGGTGTGGCTAGTCTGGCTCTTGCTACTGCTTATGTTAGCAAGTCCATCTTCAACACTGAAGAAACTGACTCCGCCGACAAGCCTGATGAGGAAAATGATGACTACGCTCCCACCTATTGCTTCATGGCAAAAGGTGCCAAGGTACTCAATTACACCTCCTCTGAATCTAGTGAAAATGAATCTGATGAGGATCTCAAGCCCAGCTACTCTAAACTTGCTAAGATTGCTATAAAACAACAAAGGGCTTTTGAAAAGGTTCAAAACATGCTAGATAAGAGTGATGATATGTTAGGTGAAGAAATGGATCGCACTCAAGCCCCGATCGAAAATCTTGAGAGAGTTCGATCTAGGCTTGACAGCCTTCAAGGTCATCATAACACTCTCTTATCGATCATGAGAAACTTTCTTATGAATTTCTTCAAAGAAAGCAAGATCTTGAGAAGCTAAGAGCGAGTTATGAGGATCTTGAAGGAGCGCGATTCATTACTTGCTCAACAAATCAGCGCTTCTCAAGAAGAATTTGTTCCTCCATGCTTAAAGTGCATTGAGCGTGAATCGCTAATTCTTCACTTGAATGTTCAAATGCTTCAACTGTTACAAATTCTTCACCTGCCTCTGCTATCACTAATTCCTCATCGAGGACATTGCTAGTATCACTAACGATGCAGGGGTGAAGGAATTGTACATGACAGCATGTACAAAAGCCTCAAAGGGCATCGACTCTTTGTGATGTGCTTAAAAGCAGATCCTCAACAGAACCCTAGGAAAGAGGTATTGCCTTTGAGAGGAAACTCAATCTTGATGGAACATCTTTGGAAGCTTGAGCGGTATCCCAAAACCTCATGGGTTGCTGCAAAGGGACCTCCAGTTGATCCATCTACCTTATCTGGTTTTACATGTGAATTTCCTCATTACATTGATGAGTCATTTGACTCAAACTATAAACTGTTCAAAAATCAGAATGGTGAAGTATTTGCTAGATATGTTGGCACTAAGCTGCAGAGCGGTTCCCTATGAAGAAAATCTGGGTTCCCAAGAAGTGCCTTGAAAATCTTCAGTGAATGTCCTCATGACACCACCGGTGAAGAAAAGGAACCCCAGATCAAATTCTTCATATGGACCAAATTCTTCATATGGATCCAAGTCCTCATACGGACCAAATTCCTCTCGTGGATCAAATTCCTCAAAAGAATCAAAGTCCTCATATGATTATCATCGTGCTAACAACTCTCATCTCGCAGGTAGAGCTAAGGGCTATGAATATGTGCATTATTCTTCAAACCAATATGTTCATAAGTCCTCGAAGAATTTCTCTCGCTTATTCATATGCTTACCCTAACCCCTCTTATGTGAAACGAAATGGTTTGGCCTCTATGCCACCATTCTCGTATGGTGCTTTCATGAGAATGATGAACTCTTTGCCACCCCTTCGATGTGGGTGGTGAAGAAAAGAACTAATCTCTTCTGCGGTCGGGTCTCCGGGCGTGCCTAAGCGTCTGAAGAATTTCTTTGGGGCACGACAAAATGCACGAAAGGGCGCAGAGCTAATCATGATGAAATGAACTTTCATTTCACACGTCCTCATCTTGCTTATCTGAATCTTGGTGATGAAATTCATCGATGAACTTGATATCATATTCTTCACCGATGAAGTATATGAGATCGTAAGTTATACTAATTCATCTGCGGGATGATCAACTCAAAGCCAGCGAGTGGGTTCTCGATAGTGGATGTACAAATCACATGACCGGTGACAAGAATCTATTGATGGATGCTACCTTATCACCATCACATCTGAAGCATATCATTTTTTTTGACAAAGGCAAAAGTCGTATTGGGACTTGGTAAGGTTGCTATCTCTAAGGACATGCACATGGACAAAGTCATGCTTGTTGAGTCTTTAGGATATAACCTCATGTCGATCTCAATGCTTTGTGATCTTGATATGGTTGTTATCTTTGGCAAATATCGTTGTGTTGTGATTATGGAAGTCGACAATTCCAAAGTCTTGAAGGCTTTAGGAGAGGAGACTTGTATATTGTTGACTTCTCTCTGGGACCACAACCAGCCGTGTGCCTACTTGCAAAAGCTTCGAAGGCTGGCTATGGCATCGACGACTTGGTCACGCAGGCATGAGGAATTTTCACACGCTTGCGAAGAAGAAGCATGTCATTGGCATTGAGAATGTCAAATTCCTCAAGGATCACTTATCACGAACTGTGAAGCTGGAAAAATGACCAAGGCCAAGCATCCAAATGAAGACTATCATGACCACTACCGACCCTTCGAATTGCTTCACATGGACCTCTTTGGTCCCAATCATTATTCAGTTGTCGTTAATGAAGCATCACTATATGGCTTTGTTATTGTTGATGATTACTCTCGTTACACATGGGTACACATTGTTACTTACAAAAATCAAGTGCAGGAAATCTTCAAGCGATTTTCCTCGAGGGCTTCAACCAACTTTGGTGTGAAGATCAAGCACATCGGGAGTGACAATGGGCTGAGTTCAAAATTCGGACTTGAGGATTATCTTGATGAACTTGGTATTACTCATGAGTTATCTGCTCCTTATACTCCTCGGCAAAATGGCGTCGTGGGCGCAAGAACAGAACTCTTGTTGAGATGGCTCGCACTATGCTTGATGAATACAAAACGCCTAGTCGTTTACGGATTGAAGCAATTGACACTGCGTGCCACATCATCAACAGAGTATATCTTCACAAATTCTTCAAAAGACTGCCTATGAACTCCTCACCGACAAGAAACCCAATGTAAGTTATTTCAAAGTCTTGATTGCTAAATGTTGGATTAGAGATCCTCACCACAACTCTAAATTTGCACCAAAGCACATGAAGGTTTTATGCTTGGTTACGGAAAGGACTCGCACACCTACAGAGTCTTCAACATCGCACTTCACAAGATTGTTGACATCAGATGTGCGGTTCGATGAAACTAATGGCTCGCAAAGAGAGCACCTACCTTCATGTTAGACGAACCAGCACCTAAGGATTCTATCAGGTTCAAGGCAACCGAGGATGTCATTCCCTCTTCAAGAAACTGCTGAAGAATTCATTCTGTCTGCTGAAGGGCGTCGAGTGATGCACTGAAGAAAATCTTTGAAGAAAATGGTCTTTGAGGAAAATGATCAAATTCCTCGACGACAACCAGCTCATCCTCGCGTTGCAAAAGAAGTGCAAGTTGACAAGATCATCGATGACATTGAAGCGCCAGTCCTCTCACTCGCTCAAAAGCTTCACATTTATCTAACTTTTGTGGGCACTATGCTTTTGTCTCTATCACGAGCCCACTAAGGTAGATGAAGCATTTCGAGCCGGAGTGGATTCAGGCCATGCAAGAAGAATTACATCGATTCGAGCTCAACAACGTCTGGGAACTGGTCAAACGTCCAGATCCTCGCAAGCATAATATCATTGGCACAAAATGGATCTATCGCAACAAGCAAGATGAAAATGGTCTTGTGGTGAGGAATAAGGCACGACTAGTAGCTCAAGGCTACACGCAGGTTGAAGGAATAGATTTCGATGAAACTTTTGCACCTGTCGCTAGACTTGAGTCTATTCGCATATTACTCGCCTATGCTAACCATCACAATATCACTTTATATCAAATGGATGTGAAAAGTGCATTCCTCAATGGTAAGCTTGAGGAAGAAGTATATGTTGCTCAACCCCGTGTTTTGAAGATCCAAAGAATCTGACAAAGTCTTGAGACTAAATAAGGCCCTCTATGGCCTCAAGCAAGCCCCTCAAGCGTGGTATGATACATTGAAGGAATTCTTCGTGAAGAATGGCTTCACACCAGTTCACTCGATCCTACTCTTTTACTAAATCTTATGATGGTGAACTGTTTGTGTGCCAAATATATGTTGATGATATTATCTTTGGCTGTCTTGACCAACGTTATAGTGATGAATTTGCCTATATGATGAGTGAAGAATATCAAATGTCTATGATGGGAGAGTTGAAATTCTTCTTAGGTCTTCAAATTAAATCAACAACACAATGGCATATTCATATCTCGGAGAAATACCTCAAAGATGTCTGAAGAAATTCGGCATGCAAGATTGCAAAGGTGTCAAAATTCCTATGCCCACAAATGGCCATCTATGCCTTGATGAAAATGGCATTGACTTGATCACAAGGTATACCGCTCCATGATTGGCTCTTTATTGTACTTATGTGCATCTAGGCCAGATATAATGCTTAGTGTTTGCATGTGTGCCCGATTTCAAGCTACACCAAGGAATCACACCATAAGGCTGTGAAACATATTCTTGATATCTAGCTCACACACCAACACTAGGATTATGGTACCCCAAGGGCTCTACTTTTGATCTCATTGGATATTACGACTCGACTATCTTTGGTGATCGTGTGGATCGCAAGTCAACATCTGGTACTTGTCATTTCCTCGGACGATCTTTGGTCTGTTGGTCCTCGAAGAAAGCAGAACTGCGTATCACCGCTCTGCGGAAGCTGAATACATTGCTGCTGGCTCATGTTGTGCTCAATTACTATGGATGAAGCAAACCCTCAAGGACTACGGCATCAACGTGAAGAATGTGCCTCTCTATTGTGACAATGAGAGTGCCATCAAGATTGCTCACAACCCAGTTCAGCACTCGAAGACAAAGCACATTCAAATTCGTCATCATTTTCTTCGTGATCATGTGTTGAAGGCGACATCTCCATCGAGCACGTGAAGATCAAGAACAGCTAGCTGATATCTTCACTAAGCCCTTGGATGAGAAGAGATTTAGCAAGTTGCGGTGTGAGCTAAATATCTTAGAATCTTGAACGTTCTTTGAAAAGGCACACATCCTAACACTTATGCAAAATTGATGACTTAGATGTGCAACACATGAAGAAACGTTTTCTTCAATCAATGAAGAATAACACTCTAAGTGTGAAGAAATTAATGAAGAATTTGATTCTCGAACCCTCGACAATTGTACGCGGTGTCTGAAATCATCATTCTTATCTGATGGGTCACGCCACCACCAAAGTTGAAAATCTTCAATTTGAGTTTTCCTCGGTTTTGAAATTCTTGAGTTTTCAAATTCTTCAACTTTGCAAAATCTTCACTATTTCCGTCGTCTTTCTTCATTGGCTATATATATATATGGATTTATGTCCTCTCAGACATTCACTTATGGCTATTTCTTCAAGTCGCTTTTACGCTAAGTGAATGTGATCGGATCCTTTCCCCTCTATGCTATACTCAACCCAATCCATTCACAAATTCTTCATGTGCGTTCTACTTTGAAACTCGTTCAAAATCTTCACTGTGTCCTGACAGCTGAAGAAATTGCAACGGAACTTTTAAAACGAATCTTATCCAAACCTTCGCTTTTACCGCTCAAACCGTTCCGCATCCCACGATGCATTAATATATTCACCCATGATCGTACATGATCTCCACTACACAGTACGTGGGTGACACATGTCGTGAGAAGGGAAGCGGTCGAGGGCATGTTAGTCCTAAATCTTGGGCGATCCGCTTTTCACCGTGTCTATAAATACCCTCTCCCTTCCTCACTCTTTTACTCTTGCTCGACCTCTCTCTCCCGCCGAGCTCCTCAAAACCCTAAGCGCCGCCGCTTCTCCATCGTCGCCGGTGAGGAAAAGCTTCACCGCCTTGACCTCTTCGCCAACGTACTCGCGCCGACCGTGGAAAATCTTCACTCCGCCGTCGCCGTAGCTGATTTCCTCTGCCAAGTTAGGGCGTGGAAGATCTGAGCAGACGAACTTCCCAACTGTTCTTCTCGGTTAAATCGTGTTCTTCACTTGAGTAAATTAAAAGTTACTTTTATTACTCGCTTTGATTCTCAAATTTTCTTCAAATTCTTCAAAGGTGTTTATTCTTCAAATTCTTCACACATATGAACACCTCAAATCTCTTGATTCGTTTCTCTAAGCAATGATTTTCTTCAAGATTCCTCAATTGTGTGGATCCTCGATCTATACAACTCTGGAACCTAAGACAAAGAACGCTTAGTGAAATTCTTCAAAGCTCATCTGGTCAAAATCCTCAAAACTTGTTCATTTTGAAAAACCTTCTGAGAACGCATATGACCTCTCCAAATTCCTCGCACCTATACTCTGTTCACAGGTACAAATGTCATTGCTGAATCCCTAGGTTCTCATCAACTTAACTCATTTGCAGCGTTCCTCGAAGAAAAACTGCATACTTCTTCAGAGAACTCAATTGTTCAATTTCCTCACCTAAAGAAAATGGCAGACAGTAAGAAGCCGCAGAAGGGAGGAAAGAAACCTGAGGTTATGACAACGTTTGAAATCCCTGAGGAAATATATGCTGACTACTGCACTCCGGATGAAGAAAGCAAAAATCAACGCAAGGTGCGTATTCAGAAGATTGAACGGAGATGGGCACGGGAATGAAAGGAATACAGATATGTAACTCCTAAGTACATGAAGAAATTAAGCTTTAAATCCTCCATGCCCAAGAGCTCCTTTGGCACCTGGCCAAATAGCTGATCCCACTAGCGTCAAGCGCGTGAGGACTTTCACGATGAATGGGCTAAGCGCCAAGCAAAATTGGCAAAGCAAGCAAAGGAGGCGGTGAAGAAATTCAATGAGGATTCTGCACTGCTCATCGCCATCGAGGTCTCGGTCAAACCGAGGAAATCAATGCAAAAGAAGCCTGCTAATAAGCCAAGTGCTTCATCATCTGCGCCCTCACGGCCAAGTTCCTCAATGACACCTTCCATGCAATTTCCTCACCTTTGCTGCTGTTCCTCCAAAGTCCTCAACAGCTCCGTCAAAACCTTCGGTTCTGTGCACTGCTACTTGTCAAAGGACCACTGGTTTTCAATTGCCTCGAGCATCTCTGCAAGTTCCTCGGCTGCTCCAATTTCCTCATCGGCCCGGCTCACCAAGACCAAGGCAACAATGGGCGAGGTCCACGACCTAGTCAAGGAAGAAACAAGTTGTATTTCATGTACCATCGGCGATGAGGCATCGATGAAGAACTTCATGAAATCATCGAGACCGTCAAGTAAGGGCCGCTAGAGCCAAAGGTACATCTGTGCCACTACTATTGGATCCAAGAAAGTCCTCGACTTTATTGATCTCGGCACAATGACCCCAATACCCCTCTGCTGATCTTCATCGACACTGGTCAAAGTCATGCGTGACTCACTTCATCGCTGAAGAAAATGGAAGTTTGAGAAGGCGAGGGAAATCAAAAGGCTCAATACAGGAAGGAGAAGTTCACGAAGAAAAGCGTTGTCAAGATGACACGAGGAACTTCTACAAATTCAAACTGAGATTCAAGACCTCGGCAAAAACTTGATACCCACTATGCTGATTGGCAAGGAGTCAAGACCAGATTCGTCAACTGACGAAGAAATTCTAAGTGTTGCTGCCCGATGCAACATGAAATTGCTCAGCCGGAGCCTCTGCTCAGCCCTCTTGAAGAAAATGCCAACACCGCGATAACGTTCAACTCTTGAAGAAAATGCTGATCCTGGGCTGATGATCCCATCCCAAATTACCGAAGAAACTGCTAGGGCACCCACTAGTGGTGCGCTGAAGAAATTGCTCAAGACAGAGGAACTGCATCGCTTGCTCTGAAGAAACTGCACCAAATTCCTCGGCTCCTCCTGCGCCAACTCCAACTCCAATTCTTCCATCCGCTACGATGTGAAGAAAACCAAGGCTGCGAACGAGCTGCTGTGAAGAAAAGGAAAGCATCATCTGCGTCCAGATTCTTGACTGCGAAGAAAATGAAGCCAATGAGCAGCTCATTTGAAAACCCGATTGATCTTGTTCCAATTTCCTCCATACCATCAAAGGAAGTTGTTCCTTTTGGAGAAGACTATGAGATCCCAATCGGATCTGATGAAGAACATCAATCTGCTGCTTCGTCAGAGAAAATTGATGAAGAAATTGAAGTGGAAGCAATCCCTTCAACCCCAATTATTTCCTCATCGGACCATGAAATTCCTCAAGCTGGTCTTGAGGAAAATGAAAATGAAGATGTGGATATTGCATGCACCACTCCGGTGATAAATGATGACTTTTGGGAAAGTCAGCATCCCAATACTCCTCTCTTCACCCCGCTCCAACAAGTTCCTCACTCTCCTGCACAAACAGTCCGGATGGACTCGAAGAAAATCAACCGACTGGTTACGTGCATGAAGAAATTCCAGCCACTAGTCTTGATGAAACTGCTTCTTTGCTTGCTAATCCTCGATTTGCTCTGTTGAGGAACAAGAAATTCCTCGGTGAAGAACCTGAACTTGTGATTCTGAGGTGGTGATGCAACTCATCGACACCCTCTGCCCAAGCAAAAGAATCCGTTCTCAACCAAAGAAAAGTTCAAGGTGAAGATTTCTTTGCCGAGCACGTGTTCTTCATGAATATAATCCTTATGATTACGCTCGAATTAGGAAGAGGCGCTTACGGACTGCCACCAAGCAAACTTCTATTCCTCGGTGCTTTTCAACAAGGACAAAATCTTGATCATGCTCATATTCCTCATGTGGATATGGAGTCCTTTGCCGAACTTTGAGCCGGTCCTCGGTGTTCTTCACGGCGCAGACTTCTAAACTTCTGCCGATATTTGTGATTGGAGCGAAGAGCTAATTCTTGATTCTATGCAACCACGCACATCACCGGAGACGCGAAGACATAAATTCATGGGTCTTAGATTGGATGATGAAAACACTCACTACAAGGCACCAAAGAAGTGAATTGCTTCGTGCCCTACCACTCGATCCTCCGCTTGATGGTGCACGTCGTATCTATGAAGAAAAGAACTTTCAAATCACTATATGCAAGTCTTGATGAAGCCTTTGAAGCCAAGGCAGGCCCCAAGAACCAAATTCCTCGTCAAGGAATTATTATATGTGCCTCGAACAGTCTATCGGATTCGGCGAAGACTATGAGTCCTATCAAAGGCCACGACTCGAGCGATGAAGAAGTCGTTGGCATCATGAAGAATATGCTTTTCAACATCATCCATGGTGTTCCGTCAATTTCCATGATTTCTTCATGAGGACTCGCTAACATTGCCATGTCACCTTTTGAGCTGAAGCCTTATGCACCTTGGATTATGAGATTCATCGGTCAAGATCTTCACTTTGAATTACAAGGCGATACTTTGAACCACTTTGCAGCTACTTGCCCCGATTGAAGTCCTCAAGCGGACAATTACCTCGGTGATGACAAGGGCAAGGCCCTTTGCTGTGATCGATGAAGGCGTTAGTCCATTGGATGGACAGTTTAAAAGCAGACATCCTACTCCACCAATGATGACTCGCCACACATGACTCAAACCAAATACCTCGGTCAAGCAAAGTCCTCAAGCTCGCACCTGTGGTGATGATGATCGTGAATTACTCCTCGGTCTTCATCGGAAGGTTGATCGTAATCATAAGTGGGTCAAGCGTCGGTTTGGTACTCTTCTTTACAACATGACCTCAACACACAATGCGGTGAAGAAAAACCACTACTACCTTCATGAAACCTTCAAGCGCTTTGGGCTGTTCTTTCACATGTCTATAGTGAGGAAGAACGGCTTCAATGGGACTCAAGGAAGAATTTGACTGGTCTGCACCTCCTCCAAGAAATTCAAGAAGGTCAAAGTTCCTTCCTTGGTGGCCAGCTCCTATTCTTCATCTCGCGACATCGATGAAAATGAAGATTTGGAAGATACTGCGGCTGGTCCTACTTCAACAAACAATCCCGACAATCTTTGGCGCTCCGTCTTCAACTTGAAATTCTTCAAGAGCGTTAGTCCTCGCCGAATCCTTTTGGTCATTTGATGACAAAGGGAGAAATTTGAGTTAGTCTTCAAGCGGGTCTAGTTTTGTCTATATACAGTATTTTATTAAGTTACAACTCTCGTTCTTCTGCAACCTTTTATTGGATCGAGTTGTAATCTTAAACCCGATGGTGCTTTGATACTTTTGATGCATTATGCTTTTGCTCTAAGCTCTGATTAGAAGTAGTTTTGATATTTGTTATGCTCTGATCCAATTTGGCCTTTGGGCTCTGATACTCTTTGTGTGTTACCTTGCATAACATCAAGCACCATATTTCATCATGCATTTCAAATTCTTCATACTATATGTTAAATGCGTGTATGAATTACAAGATATAGGGGGAGATCTCCATGATTCATTTCCTCAAATGTGCATTGCCTCAAAAGCAAATTCCTCACTATGCACACCTTCGGGGGGAGTTCTTCTATATCTTGCAATCAAATTCCTCATTATCATTATTTACACTTCATATGTTTATCCCCGTTGAACACTCAACCTATATTGTCATCAATCACCAAAAAGGGGGAGATTGTAAGTGCATCTAGTGCCCCTTAGTGATTTTGGTGTATTGAAGACTTATAGGTTAAGTAAGTAATGCGTTTGTGAGTGTACACAGGTCTATCAGTCTATGAGGAGTTTGATATTTACAGAGAAAGTCGACCCTAAAAATGAAGTTCTTCAATGAAGACTTTGATATTACGAAGACTTTAGAAGACTTTGAAAGTGAAGAAATTGGTGTGACCTTGAAGACTTGGAATTCATTTGAGGAACATGAAGCGTGAAGACTTTTGTTTTCGTAGTTTCATTTTCTCTTTCTTGAGTCATAGGAAACACCGTCTTTGTTAAAGGGGGTCGAGGAAATACTAAGGAAAAATTTCCATTTGATGCTCAACTCAAAATCCTACACCTACCAATTCCTTGAGTGAAGCTTTTGGAAATCTCATACTGATTCAGTCAATTTCTTGATGTGAGAGACGAAGCTCTTACAGTCATTGAGAATTTGTTCGGCGAGGAGTTAGGAATTCGCCATGGGCGAATCTGCCTGCCTACGATGAGGAACATGATAGCCCCGAGGAATTTGAGAGTCAAATTTCCGACCGTTCTTTGTGCTCTGCATGACTGTCCCAAAATATTTTATCCACCTAACGGTCATATCATTGAAGGGCATTTATGTCTTATCATGTCGGGCTGCTCCTAGGCTATAAATAGCCGCCCCTACAACCACTAGTTGGTTGGCTGCTCCGAGAGAACTTGACACTTGTCATTTGAGAGCAACCCATCCTCCGAGGAATTTGGCGAAAATCATCAAGTGAGGAAAAACCCAAAAGTGAGGAAAAACCCAAAACCAAACCCTACAAACCCAAAGTGATTGAGCATCATCAAGAAATTGATCTGCGTGGATCCGGCGCTTGTTACCTTTGAAGACTGTGCTTCTTCCAGACGGTTAGGCGTCAAGGTCTAGAACATCAAGAGGAATTGTGGATCGCCGAGTGACCAAGTATGTGAAGGTTTGGAAGTCGCTGAAGACTTACCACGAGTGATTGGACGAGGTCTGCGTGACCTTAGTTCAAGGAGAATCGGTGAGGACTTGGTGTCTGAGCTGCGTGCTCGATGTTGGGTGTCCGGACTGCGTGTCCTCGAGTTTAAATACTCACCCGCTCCAACCAGACGTACAACCGAGACAGCAGTTGGAACTGGTCTACCAAATCATTGTCTTCACCAACCTAATCGGTTCTATTTCCTCAACCCTTTCGTTTCCTCATTACGTGTTGAGTGTTTGTTCATATCTGTGTTTGAAGACTTTGACTAAAGACTTTCTCAATTTCCTCAGTTCAATTTCTTGATCTGTTTGTCTTCATCTTGTGTTATCCTGTGATTACGCTTTACAGACTCTGTGATTGTCCTCATTTCATCATGATGACTATGCTTGTAATCTGTTACGCTTACTTCTGAGTACTTATTCCGCTGCAAGTATTTCTTCGCTAAGGAATTTCCTCACCGGCAAATTCCTCAGTGAAGAATTCATAAAAATCGCCTATTCACCCCCCCTCTAGTCGATATAACGCACTTTTAGGCGGGCACCGCATGGGTGCCACGCACCTGGTCGCCGCCTCGCCGCTCCTCTCGCCAGCTGCCGACGAGGATCGCCTCCTCGCTCTCCCCCGAACCCCCTGGACACTCCCTCTCCTCCCTGGTTCCTCTCCATCGTGCTTCCCCGCCTTGGCCGCCGCCGCCGCCGCCGCACCATCGTCGCAACCGTGCTCCCCGCCGTCCGTGCTCCTCCTCGCCATGTCCAGGAGCTCCGCGCCTCCACTACCCCTAACCAGCCGAGCCCGCTTCGCTCTAGTGCACCGAGTCCACCCACCGACCTCGTAGGAGTTCGCCCGTCACGGAGATCCCTTTCGTCGCCGCCGTCGCTCCGGTTCGTCCCGACCTCGACAAGAGCTTCTACGTCGCGCCGTGAGCCCATCTAACTCCCTTCCTCTCTCTCGTGCCCTCGAGCAGCGTAGCAACGAACCACGTTCACCGCACCCTTGGCCGTGGAGCTCGTCGCCGACGTGCTCCGGTCACCTCCGCCACCCATGGTGTCCATCACACTCACCGCACCCCAAAGGGTCTACCCATGCACTCCCGCACCTCACGAGCCCTCTAACCCCAAGCTCATCGTTGGCGAACCCGGCCCGCCTAGCTCGTCGCCGGCGCCAACTCCGCCACCCGACCCCAACAAGCTCCACCAATAGCCGCGCTTGCACCCAGCTATCCGTAGCCACCCTCATGCGACTCATTTGGTGGCGGAATCATCAAAACACTCCCTCCGCGGCCGGGCTCGCCCGGCGGCTAGTCGCCAGTGCAGCCGGCGTGGACTTTGACCACGTGGGCCCTCGTTGACCCCGACGAGTCAGCGGAGATGGGGCCCACCCTGCTAACTAAATAGGTTAGTTTTAATTAAACATTAGTTAAGTTAATTACCCTGACATGCGGGACCCACTGTCAGGTTTGACCTGGACGTCCCTGTTGACCCTGACGTCATGCTGATGCATGGCTGACGCATTAATCTAATTTCTGGATTTACTCTAATACAGTAAATTCCAGAATATAATTCAAATTTCAAATGCTTATAACTTTTAATCTGTAACTCCAAATTAAATAATTTATATATGAAAAATGATCAGAAAATTATGAAGAATCTGTTTATGGCACTTTCATGCATGTTTGAACAAGTTAACCTCACTGAATAGGATGAATCATGATTAGGGTAATTTATGAACTAGCATTGGAGTTGGAATTGTTCTTGCTTGAGTTCCACTCCAATTAACCTGGCTAGATATTGCATTAGGTGGATTCAGTTCCTTAACATGATCATGCATCATATATGTGCATTGCATTGATTGTGTTCCTTCTCAGTTGCCGGTGTTTGTCCCCTCTCGGTAGACGATGTTCCGATGATTGTTCGATGACACGGATGAAGAACTATATTATCTTCAGAAGTGCCAGGCAAGCAAAACCCCCCTTGTTCATTCCGATATAATCCCACTCTCTCGCTCCTGCTCTATTTTACTGCATTAGGACAACAATGATTCATGTGTTACTTGCTGCGGTAGCTGAACCCTTTATCCTCTGCATGACCTGTCATTCCACAGTAATTAGATGAAACCCACTAGCATGAGTAGGAGTTGTTTGAGCCTGTTGTGCCTACTCATTCATGCTTGTTGTCATGCACTGCTCTTGCTTAGAGTTCAGTCAGTCGATTCATCGGGAATGAATTGGAATTATTATGAACATGTCCTCTTGTGTGTGTGAGCTAAGTGTGTGAACACGATTTGGTAAAGGTAGCGGTGAGAGGCCATGTAGGAGTAAATGGTGGGTTGTCTCATTGTAGCCGTCCTCGGGAACTGAGTTACGTGTTTGTGATCCATGAAAGCAGTTACTACCACGCATTGGGATCCTTAATTGACCCTCTCGGCTTCTTAACCACCCTTGTCCTCGGTCAAGGAGTTGCAAGTAGTTTACGGTGTTTGTAGCATCTTTGGGGCCGCACGCAACGCTGACCTTAGGGGTGGGTTGTGTTGCGGTAGGCACCGTGGCCCGGTGTCCAGAGTGCCCGTTTGGTATCTCGGGAACCACACACATCGTTCGGGGCTGTATGGGAAACCTCGGCGGACTCCTGCGGATGGAACCGAATAGGCGATAAACCCGGACTAGGGACTTGAGTGTTTAGGTAGGCGTGGCCGACACCCACGTTGGGCTTCCGCTTGAAGGTTGCCGAGTACATGTCGTAAACGGCGGTAAGTGGTGAGCGTGTGTGAAGAAGTACACCCCTGCGGGGTTTAATATGATCTATTGAATAGCCGTGTCCGCGGAGAAGGACTTACGGGTTGCCTATATCGGTTCATAGACAAGTGAAAGTGGATACTCTAAAATGCGCAAGATAAGCGTGAGTGCTATGGATGGCGTTCTCGTAGGGAGGCGGGGCGGGTCCATAGTGGTGTATTGACATGGTGAATATGTGGACTCGTGTGCGCCACCTCAAAAGAGTTACTTGCGATCGTAGTTCAGGATAGCCACCGAGTCAAAGCTGGCTTGCTGCGGTCAAACCCCACCACCCCTTTTGATAATGATGCATATGTAGTTAGATCTGATGTAAGTCTTGCTGAGTACAATTGTACTCACGTTTGCTTATTTTATGTTTTGCAGAGAGACGCCAGTCTCGCTAGTAGTTCCATGTGGACTTCGACGTTTAGCTTGTTACCTCAGCTACGATCTTGTGCCCTCGGCAGGATCTGGTAGATAGTCAGGCTTCTCAGTCTTTTTCATTTATAGTTGTTTGTACTCAGACATGTTTAGCTTCCGCTTGTGCTTTGACTTGTATGCTCTGAGTGTTGGGTCATGAGACCCATGTTTGTAATATCTCGCTCTTCGGAGCCTAATGAATAATATCTGAGTCGTAGAGTTATGTTGTGATGCCACGTCGTATTTACACATAGTGAGCATATTGTGTGTATGTTTGAAATGCTTGGTATGTGTGGGATCCGACAAACTAGTTGTTTATCCTTGGCAGCCTCTCATATGGGGAAATGTAGTCTCGTGCTTCGGCGATAGTAGTCCGCTACTGCCCGGTTCACGAGTCCTGCTAGCCCACACTCTACCGCTTGGACACTTGATCGGCGGCATGTGCTTCACTTCGTTCCTATATGTCATCCTTGAAATGTCACGCGGTGTTATTGAGTCCTGCCTAGCTTTGCTACAGCCGGGATACGGAGTCCTGTTAGCCCAAAGCTACAGCCCGAATTTATCGTTGATGACTGACATGCTCGATGTGATTCATGTATGCTGTCCCCATAGGTTAAGCGCCGCTTTGAGTTCACGACTAGCCATGTCGGCCGGGTTCTTTGTCATATGGATGCTAGCGACACTATCATATCGTGAGCCAAAAGGCGCCAAGCGGTCCGGGCCATGGTAAGGCGACACCGATGGAATACCGTCGCGTGAGGCCGCAAAGTGATATGATGTGTTACATGCTAGATCGGTGTGACTTAGGATCGAGTCTTGACAGAACTATCTTCTTCTGACCCGGATGAGGATCGGGCCACATAGCGATGGCGGGGCGTCACAAGAAGTAGATGACTAGACGATCGTTTCTCCTACTTTAGAATGCATGCAATTGTTTATTGAGGTGTGTGCGAATGATCTGTATAGTCACTTATGTAATTGGATGTTTATTTCAGTTATATATATACATGTTATTCTACTGTAGACAGAGCAAATCACACGACTTATTAGCAGCAACCGTCTGTGTTATTATTGGTCTTCGCACACATTTCTGGTTACGGACCTGTTTGTCGCGTATCACACACATCTTGTTCAGTTGAACCGTTTCCATTGTGTTGCCTAATCACACACAGTTCATCCTAGTGAACCGTCTGCTGTATATCGCACATGCCTTCATCTGGCTGCCCATTTCTTTTGTTCCTCCTCATCCCAAACAGTTAATTGAACTGAACTGTATGCCCTGCATCACACACGCAACTAAAATCTGAACCGTGTTTGATGCATCCGTCATTGCAAACGTTTTGCACCCTTTTTGATGTTTTTTTACACCACCGTTTGCGATTAGGGCATCGCACACAGTTTCGTCGAAGGGTCCCTGATCGTAGTGTCGCCTTTGGACCATCCTGCAGTAGTGTGATGATCATAGGTGCTCTGCACCATCTCCCCCCCCGCTTGGGATGCAACCTCGGATCAAAATCCCCATCACCATGGGAAAGAGGTAGATCAGAGACATATCAAGAGTGGAACTTGCCAATGACCATGTACACAACATGTTGAAGTTCTACATGACCAATCTCCCATGTCGCTCATCCATCCATGATATATATCATGCAAAGAACAAGAAGGACAACAATAAAAGTGTTGCTCATTTATTATGCTCATATCATGGTGGTGTAAAAGGGGGTGAATTCACCTTAGGAAGGTCCGAAAACACTTGTCGATAAGCATAGTGGATGTCTCATGTTGGTAAGATGTCTCATGATGGCACATCCTTGTGGTTCCTTCAAAATGAGCAAACGGAACGAACACTTTGGAACACAAAGGTGATTACTGGGAACACAATATCCAACATTCATGTGGTGATTCACCCAACAATTATCGCATTCATGCTTATCATAAGGTTTGACCAAAGTAAAGGTTCATTGCATAGAAATACATGAATTGAGCACAAACAAAGGATATGAGGCTCGTGGTCAAGAAGCACTAGCACTTTATGAGCACAGTCATGCAAATGGAAGGTATTGGTGCTAAAGTACTTAACAATATGAAGAGAACGTCCAAGTGACGATGTCCTGGAATAGAGGGTACCAACCTAGTTGGCCCATAGTCCATGGGCCGAACCTACGACCCACCGTTCTCACAAGGAAGGACTCCGAAAGCCTTGCACTTCGACGTGATCAAGATGGACTTGCCGAAAACGTGACGTGTACTCCAAGGACAGCATCGGTCGCCGGCATGTGTATCCCTAGATGGGAAACCGACCATGTGTAAGCCTAGGTACCCCCGGTGTCTATATAAGCTGAGGGGATTTAGTCCATACAGACTATGGTCACAATTACAATCACCAAGCCTTAGGGTTAGACCACAACTTACGATCTCGAGGTAGATCAAGCTTATACTCGATACATCATCATCAATACAATTAAAGCAGGACGTAGGGTATTACCTCTTTGAGAGGTCCCAAACCTGGGTAAATATTGTCCCCTTCGTCTCCTGTTACCCATAGATCCAAGATCCACAGCTCGGGACCCCCTACCATGAGGTCTGCCTGTTTTAGTACCAACATCGGTGCTTTCATTGAGAGTTCCACTGTGTGATCGGAAATAAATTGATGGCTCATCTGCAAATCAACTGCAACACTGGCTATGGTGACATCTTCATGCCCGGCCAGCTCTTCGCGTTCAGCAGCATTGTTCTACACGCCGACTCAGCGAGCCATCTTGCCCGCATCAAAATTTTTGCCTCGGACCAAGTCCTCACGTTTGGGAGCTTGGAGTATACCGCAGATTCACGGGGTTAGCTAACCCTTTCTGTCTGGATGCCCGGTCATATCGACAACCCTTTAGCCATCGCAGGTTCGATCTCAGAGCCGATCTTCGATCTGGGCTACGGATCGGATCCCCTGATGGAGCCGGCCTTAACTGCGGAACCGACCACCATCACATCAAGCTTTACCTCAATTACGGATCTGGTCTTCTCATCAGGCCCGGACCTTGATCTGAGCAACCCGATGCTTAGTCCGGATCTGATCTCCCTCGTTGGCAGCCTGGGTTCAACCCCGGCCAACCAATACATCGAGGTCACGTTAAGCAACCCGCAAATCACAATTCAGATCAACCAGGCATGCTGCCCACGTCGCAGGAGGTGTCATGGAATGCATGGCATGAGTCGGGCTGGCATCCCTCACGGGCTTAGGTTGAGGAGGAGGAGGGGTCGTACATGACCCAATTCATTTCCGTTGCAGCCGCATTTGAGCCACACATATTGGGTGCCGGTGCCGACGAGGGCGAGCACTCTGGTGCGCGTTATGCCGATGTTGACGTACATGAGGTGAAGGAAATATGCCCTAGAGGCAATAATAAAGTTGTTATTTATATTTCCTGATATCATGATAAATGTTTATTATTCATGCTAGAATTGTATTAACCGGAAACTTAGTACATGTGTGAATACATAGACAAACAGAGTGTCACTAGTATGCCTCTACTTGACTAGCTCGTTGAATCAAAGATGGTTAAGTTTCCTAGCCGTAGACATGAGTTGTCATTTGATTAACGAGATCACATCATTAGAGAATGATGTGATTGACTTGACCCATTCCGTTAGCTTAGCACTTGATTGTTTAGTTTGTTGCTATTGTTTTCTTCATGACTTATACATGTTCCTATGACTATGAGATTATGCAACTCCCGAATACCGGAGGAACACTTAGTGTGCTATCAAACATCACAACGTAATGGAGCGATTATAAAGATGCTATACAGGTGTCTCCGATGGTGTTTGTTGGGTTGGCATAGATCGTGATTAGGATTTGTCACTCCGTGTTTCGGAGAGGTATCTCTGGGCCCTCTCGGTAATGCACATCACTATAAGCCTTGCAAGCAATGTGACTAATGAGTTAGTTACGGGATGACGCATTACAGAACGAGTAAAGAGACTTGCCGGTAACGAGATTGAACTAGGTATTGAGATACCGACGATCGAATCTCGGGCAAGTAACATACCGATGACAAAGGGAACAACGTATGTTGTTATGCGGTTTGACCGATAAAGATCTTCGTAGAATATGTAGGAACCAATATGAGCATCCAGGTTCCGCTATTGGTTATTGACCGGAGATGAGTCTCGGTCATGTCTACATAGTTCTCGAACCCGTAGGGTCCGCACGCTTAACATTCGGCGACGATCGGTATTATGAGTTTATGTGTTTTGATGTACCGAAGGTTGTTCGGAGTCCCGGATATGATCACGGGCATGACAAGGAGTCTCGAAATGGTCGAGACATAAAGATCGATATATTGGATGACTATGTTTGGACATCGGAATGGTTCCGGGTGAGTTTGGGCATTTACCGGAGTACCGGGAGATTACCGAAACCCCCCGGGAAGTATATGGGCCTTATTGGGCCATAGTGGGAGAGAGTAGAAGGGAGCCTAGGAGGGGGCGCCCCCCAAGCCCAATCCTAATTGGGTGGGGGACCCCCCCTTTCCTTCCCCCTCTCTCCCCCTTCTTTCCTCTCCTAATCCAACTAGGGAAAGGGGGGAATCCTACTCCCGGTGGGAGTAGGACTCCCCTTGGGCGGGCCATAGAGGGCCGGCCCTCCCCCTCTGTCGTGGTTCTAAGTCTTACAGTAGAATGGGGGTAGGTATGAGGAGGCAAGATCCTAGCTATGATGAGGTTGTGCACGCAAGATTTATGAGTTCAGGCCCTTCTCGGAGGAAGTAACAGCCCTACATCTCGGTGCCCGGAGGCTTGGTCGATTGGATTATGCGTGAAGTTACAGGGGGTGCGAACCCTTGTCTCTGAGGAGGGGGGTGGCTTATATAGAGTTTGCCAGGCCCCTCCCGCCCTCAGTTACACAGGGTTTAAGGTACATAATGACAGGGCATTACTGGCAACACTAGTAATAAAGATACATGAATGACCATTAAGCCTATAGAGTAAACATCCGACCGTTCCCGTCAAGAGCGACTTTAGACCTTCTAGCCGTCGAGTGATTCTTGTTGCGGTCGAGTGTGTACTCCATGGTCGAATGAAATTGGGTCTTCCAAGTGGACTACCTCTGGTCGAGTGGATGATGTTATCCTTTGAGTGCCTCTGACTTTAAGGTAATGTCCTTGGGAAGGGTGTCTAGGTCAGGCCTATGACCATACCCTAGGTACATGTCGTCGTCATTAGCCCCCGAATGGTTTAGGGTTCGAGTGGAAAAATGAGTTGAAAATGGTTCTGGCTCTGATTATGCTGCGGGAGTGTTTTCCTTGGATAGACCAACCATGTAACAACTTTGACTTCATTTTCAGTCACCTTGATCCATTCCTAAATAGTCGAGTGAACTTTACTGATAAGCTTCGAGTGTTGATACGATAAAAATCTTCAGTGTGATTGTCTGCTCTGCCATCCCCGGATCTCATGGGATTTGAACTTTGGGAAGCGCGCGGGACGGGGAGGTCCACAGTAAACGGACGGATTAGGCAGGGACGCCTCGATCCCCGCGCCACCTTTTTTGCCACGTACCGAGCTCGCGACAGTTGCGGGATTTGACAGGATTGCCTGGGCCCAGAGGTCAGTCACTCAGAAACGAATCCATATAAGGCGTCGGGGCTGATGGATTTTGCACAGTGCGCCTCATTTCCCCTTCTTCCTCCTCCGTTTCTCCACCGCATCCGCTTCCACCCTCGACGCCGCTGCCCGCCCGTGCGCATCCTGCTGCGATGGCGAAGGACAAGACGGTGGCGCTAGAGTGCGCGAAGAAGGGGGCGGCGAAGGGAAAGGGAAAGAAGACCAGTCGGGGCGGCTCATCATCAAGATCTACTCTGCCACGCGGCTGGATCCAGGGCGATTGGATCCAGTCCATGATTGAGCTGGACGACCTGCAAGACCTGGTCGAGAGTGGGCTGATTGATCATGGCTCCTCGAGGCTTCCGGGGGACAAGACAAAGCCACAGCCGCAGGAGGGTGAATGCGTCCTCCTCGCTACTCATGTCGACCGCGGTTTTTCTTTGCCTCCACATCCCTTTTCCGTGCTTTTCTGAATTTCTTTGGGGCTCAACTTCACCATTTCTCTCCCAACACAATCACGTACCTCGCTGCCTTTGTCTCCATGTGTGAGAATTTCTTGGGCCGCCGACCGCACTGGGGCCTGTTTAAGCACATTTTCACCTGCCGCTCGCAGACCGTGAAGAAAGCTAATCCGCGTGATGAGAAAACCCAGGTGATCCAAATGTGTGGGGGTTTAGGTATCCAGATGAGGGGAAAGAGTGTTTTTCCTCCTATGACTCTCCCTGACTCGGTTAGAGGGTGGCAATCGACTTGGTTCTACTGCAAGGACAATCCGACCCCTGGTCAGTCGACCGGCCTTCCTCCTTTTCTCTAGAGCGAGTTCAGAAACCCAATTCTTTGAAGGTGACTGCAGCAGAGAAGGTGGAGGTGAACATGTTGATGGAGCGAGTAGTCCAGCTGATCCGAGAGGGCGTGACTGGAATGGATCTGCTTGAAGTATTCCTCAGTCGACGTATTCAGCCTCTCCAGGCCCGTGACCACTCTATGTGGATGTACTCGGGAATTGAAGATTCCACTCGGATCCATCCAGAGGACGTTGTTGAGGGGACAGTGGCGCTATGGGTGCAAGGCATCACAGGAAACAAGGACAACCCCAGGGGGTCTCGGTTAGTTGCACCATTCTACGCCAACCACCAACCAGACAAGGTCTGATCTTGATTTCCGAGTTTCTTCCATTCTTATTTGTAGTTGTTTGTTGAGTTGACCATTTTTTGTATACCTCCTTTGCTTCGCAGATCTATACGGAGACGTACTCAATGCCGAACGGAGAGCAGGAGCAGGACCAAGAAGGAGAAGGAAGTGGAGACGAAAGCATGGACTGAAAATCTGATGGAGGAGAAGAGGAGGAGGAGAGCGAGGACTCAAGCAGTGACGAGGAAGTTGAGTCGCCACCTCGCTCAGAAAGGCGTTCCAAACAGAAGAATGACCCAGCAAGTATCCGGGGCAAAGCGACGGCACCGACTGGCCAGGCTTCAAAGCGCACTCGGACATCTTCTCCGGTGCCGACTGAGAAGGCTTCGAAGCAGCTTAAGGTTGGGCCATCGAAGACCCGGAAGGCCTTGCCCAAGATCAAGGTTGACATTCCCGTCGCTTATGCGTAAGTGTTTTGTTTTTCACCTTTTGCTCCAGGAACCTTATACCGGATGTCGATCCATTTTCTTGTTTGACCGAGTGAATCTTGGGATTTGCAGTGCCACTACTTCTGGGACTTCCGTTTATAAGGACGATGATGAGGAGATGGAAGACGCGGTCACATCCAAGGCGGGTTTGAATCTTGTCATATTGTTTCTTTTTTGCCAACTATTTCCTCGGTCGACTGAACTCTTATGCTCGACTCTTTTGTAGTTTCGCAAAACGTTATTGAACTTCTGGATGATGATGAAGAAGTGCCTCCGAAGCCCACTGGGAGGAGGAGCAGGATGACACGTCTCCGTCGTATCTATAATTTTTGATTGTTCCATGCCAATATTATTCAACTTTCATATACTTTTGGCAACTTTTTATATTATTTTTGGGACTAACATATTGATCCAGTGCCCAGTGCTAGTTCCTGTTTGTTGCATGTTTTATGTTTCGCAGAATATCCATATCAAACGGAATCCAAACGGGATAAAAACGGACGGAGCTTATTTTTGGAATATTTGGAAAATTCCAGAAGAAAAATCCACGCAAGACAGTGCCCGAGGTGGCCACGAGGTAGGGGGCGCCCCTGCCCCCCAGGGTGCGCCCTTGACCCTCGTGGGCCACCCGTAAGGCGGTTGATGCCCTTCTTTGGCCGCAAGAAAGCTAATTTTCGGAAAAAAATCACGGCAAAAGTTTCAGTCCAATCGGAGTTACGGATCTCCATATATATATATATATATATACGAAACGGTGAAAGGGCACCAGAACAGAATGCAGAAACAGAGAGATAGATCTAATCTCGGAGGGGCTCTCGCCCCTCCCACGCCATGGAGGCCAAGGACCAGAGGGGAAACCCTTCTCCCATCTAGGGAGGAGGTCAAGGAAGAAGAAGACGAAGGGCCCCTCCCCTTCTCTTCGGTGGCGCCGGAGCATGCCGTGGCCATCATCATCACCGCAATCTTCACCAACAACTTCACCGCCATCATCACCAACTCTTCCCCCCTCTATGCAGCGGTGTAACCTCTCTCTTACCCGCTGTAATCTCTACTTAAACATGGTGCTCAACGCTATATATTATTTCCCAATGATGTATGGCTATCCTATGATGTTTGAGTAGATCCGTTTTGTCCTAATGGCTATTTGATGATCAAGATTGGTTTGAGTTGCATGTTTTATTATTGGTGTTGTCCTATGGTTCTCTCCGTGTCGCGCAAGCGTGAGGGGTCCCCGATGTAGGGTTTGCAATATGTTTATGATTTTCTTATGGTGGGTGGCATGAGTGACAGAAGCACAGACCCGAGTAAGTAGGTTGTTTGCGTATGGGATAAAGAGGACTTGATACTTTAATGCTATGGTTGGGGTTTACCTTAATGATCTTTAGTAGTTGCGGATGCTTGCTAGAGTTCCAATCATAAGTGCATATGATCCAAGTAGGGAAAGTATGTTAGCTTATGCCTCTCCCTCATATAAAATTGCAATAATGATTACCAGTCTAGTTATCGATTGCCTAGGGACAAATAACTTTCTCGTGACAACAAACTCTTTACTAAAACTAATTTAGTTGTGTCTTTATCTAAACAGCCCCTAGTTTTTATTTACTCTCTCTTTACTTTCTTGCAAGCCTATCCAAAAACACCTACAAAGTACTTCTAGTTTCATACTTGTTTCCGGTAAAGCGAACGTCAAGTGTGCGTAGAGTTGTATCAGTGGTCGATAGAACTTGAGGGAATATTTGTTCTACCTTTAGCTCCTCGTTGGGTTCGACACTCTTACTTATCGAAAGAGGCTACAATTGATCCCCTATACTTGTGGGTTATAAAGACCTTTTTCTGGCGCCGTTACCGGGGAGTCATAGCATGGGGTGAATATTCTCGTGTGTGCTTGTTTGCTTTATCACTAAGTAATTTTTATTTGCTGTTCTTAGTTGTTCTCTATCTTTAGTTATGGATATGGAACACGAAATACCAAAAAAATTAGGTGTACTTGCTACTCATGGAGATGGGGTAACTCCTAAAACCCTCGATTCTCATTATGTGAAAGATATTAAGTACTACTTTGATAATCCTGAGAAAACCCCATTCAACTTTATAATGGGAGACACGTTGGATCAATGTGAATACTTTAGGGATTATCGCTCGACACAAAAATGGAAACTATTATGGGATCAATTTATTATGTTGCGTTGGTATGCCCGGGATCTATGCTTGAGATATGATATTACTTGTTGCTCTAGGATGAAGGCCCCACACCTTCCCTTTTCATGCAAATTTAATGATGATGAAACCTTAGCTTCTTATGCTAATGGTAGATATGATTACTATGATGTGGAACAAATAGAAGAATTTGTTGCTTTTAAGGCTGCTTATGAAATTGAATCCTTGTTTGGAAAGTATGAAGCTTTAGATGATGATGTTTATAGGCCTGAAAATCTTGCTATACTTAGATATTGCTATGAAAATTATGAATACAATTACTATATTAATGCATTTATTGAGAAAGTCTCCGCTGTCCAAGAAGAGACTAATATTTTGCAGGAATCTATGGAAGAAGAAGTTGATGAAACTGTGAGCTCATTGGATGAAAAAGATGAGGAGGAGAGCGAAGAACAAAAGGAGGAAGAGCAGATTGATCACCCGTGGCCACCTTCTAATGAGAGTAACCCTTCAACTCATACATTGTTTAATTCCCCTTCGTGCTTACCGAAGGATGATTGCTATGATGACTATTATGATCCCATTTATTCTCTTGAAATATCCCTTTTTGATGATGCTTGCTATGCTTATGGCCAAGATGCCAATATGAATTATGCTTATGGAGATGAACTAGCTATATTTCCTTATGTTAAACATGAAATTGTTGCTATTGCACCCACGCATGATAGTCCTATTATCTTTTTGAATTCTCCCGACTACACTATATCAGAGAAGTTTGCTCTTATTAAGGATTATATTGATGGGTTGCCTTTTACTGTTGCATATGATGATTTTGATAGATATAATATGCATGTGCTTGCTGCTCCTACTTGCAATTATTATGAGAGAGGAACTATATCTCCACCTCTCTATGTTTCCAATACAATAAAATTGCAAGAAACTGTTTATACTATGCATTGCCCTTTACTATGTGTGCATGAATTGTTCTTCTATGACATGCCGATGCATAGGAAGAGAGTTAGACTTCGTCATTACATGATATATGTTACTTTGTGCTCACTACTAAATTACAAATCATTGCTAATTAAAATTGGCTTTGATATACCTTGGGATCCGGGTGGATTCACTACTTGAGCACTATATGCCTAGCTTAATGGCTTTAAAGAAAGCGTTGCCAGGGAGACAACCTGGAAGTTTTAGAGAGTCATTTATTTCTGTTGAGTGCTTTCATATAGTTTAAAAACAACAAAAATAAAGAGGGGAACCCAAAACTTTTCAAAAAGAAAAGCGAAAGTGAGAAAGACAAGCATTGTTGAAGTGGGAGCTAGCCTTGAACTTTGTTCATGCTCACGGAAACTTTGTGAATCTTGATTACAGGAACTTTTCAACAAAAATAATTATCCCCTTGTACAATTCCATTGTATTATAAAAATAACGTGCCAAGGTTTGCCTTTAGGATGTTTACAATGCTTGTTGGTTTGTACGGTGCAGGACAGAAACTTTGGCTGTAGTGCGCGAATTTTGATTTTTTACTGGAATGTCAAATGCTTCTGATTCTTTTTCAAATGTCTTTCTATACATATTTTTTATTTTTACTAATTTTTCCAGAATTGTTAAAGTATCATAAGTATGGTTAATGTTCAGATTATTACAGATTGTTTTGTTTTAGACAGATTCTGTTTTTAATGCATAGTTTGCTTGTTTTGATGAAACTATCAATTCGTATCAGTGGATTAAGCCATGAAAAAGTTATACTACATTAGACACAATGCAAAAACAAAATATGAATTGGTTTGCAACAGTACTTAGAGTAGTGATTTGCTTTATTATACTAATGGATCTTACCGAGTTTTCTGTTGAAGTTTTGTGTGGATGAAATGTTCGATGATCGAGAAGGTTTCAATGTGAGAAGAAGGAAGAGAGGCAAGAGCTCAAGCTTGGGGATGCCTGAGGCACCCCAAGTAAATATTCAAGGATACTCAAGCGCCTAAGCTTGGGGATGCCCCGGAAGGCATCCCCTCTTTCTTCAACAAATATAGGTATGTTTTCGAATTCGTTTCATTCATGTGATATGTCCAAATCTTGGAGCGTCTTTTGCATTTAGTTTTCATTTTTTCTTTTATGCACCATGCTGGCATGAGATGGTCCTTGGTTGATTTATAGAATGCTCTTTGCACTTCACTTATATCTTTTGAGTATGGCTTTACAGAATGCTTCATGTGCTTCACTTATATCATTTGAAGCTTGTATTGCCTGTTTCTCTTTACATAGACAACCGCCATTTGTAGAATGCTCTTTTGCTTCACTTATATTTGTTAGAGCTTGGGCATATCTTTTGTAGAAAGAATTAAACTCTCTTGCTTCACTTATATCTATTTAGAGAGATGACAGGAACTGGTCATTCACATGGTTAGTCATAAAATCCTACATAAACTTGTAGATCATTGAATATGATATGTTTGATTCCTTGCAATAGTTTTGCGATATAAAGATGGTGATATTAGAGTCATGCTAGTGGGTAGTTGTGGATTGTAGAAATACTTGTGTTGAAGTTTGTGATTCCCGTAGCATGCACGTATGGTGAACCGTTATGTGATGAAGTCGGAGCATGCTTTATTTATTGATTGTCTTCCTTTGAGTGGCGGTCGGGGACGAGCGATGGTCTTTTCCTAACAATCTATCCCCCTATGAGCATGCGCGTAGTACTTTGTTTCGATAACTAATAGATTTTTGCAATAAGTATGTGAGTTCTTTATGACTAATGTTGAGTCCATGGATTATACGCACTCTCACCCTTCCATCATTGCTAGCCTCTTCGGTACCGCGCATTGCCCTTTCTCACCTAGAGAGTTGGTGAAAACTTCGCCGGTGCATCCAAACCCTATGATACGATACGCTCTGTCACACATAAGCCTCATTATATCTTCCTCAAAACAGCCACCATACCTACCTATCATGGCATTTCCATAGCCATTCCGAGATATATTGCCATGCAACTTCCATCATCATCATATACATGACTTGAGCATTTATTGTCATATTGCTTTGCATGATCGTAAGATAGCTAGCATGATGTTTTCATGGCTAGTCCGTTTTTTTGATGTCATTGCTACGCTAGATCATTGCACATCCCGGCACACCGCCGGAGGCATTCATATAGAGTCATATATTTGTTCTAGATATCGAGTTGTAAGTAAACAAAAGTGTGATGATCATCATTATTAGAGCATTGCCCCAGTGAGGAAAGGATGATGGAGACTATGATTCCCCGATAAGTCGGGATGAGACTCCGGACTTCACAAAAAAAAGAGGCCAAAGAAGCCCAAAAACAAAAAAAGAGGCCAAAGAAGCCCACCAAAAAAATATATAAAAAAGAAAAAAATAAAAAAAATGAGAGAAAAAGAGAGAAGGGGCAATGTTACTATCCTTTTACCACACTTGTGCTTTAGAGTAGCACCATGTTCTTCATATAGAGAGTCTCTTGAGTTATCACTTTCATATACTAGTGGGAATTTTCATTATAGAACTTGGCTTGTATATTCCAACGATGGGCTTCCTCAAATGCCCTAGGTCTTCATGAGCAAGCAAGTTGGATGCACACCCACTTAGTTTCAGTTTGAGATTCCATATACTTATAGCTCTTAGTGCATCCATTGCAAGGCAATCCCTACTCCTCACATTGATATCTATTGATGGGCATCTCCATAGCCCGTTGATACGCCTAGTTGATGTGAGACTATCTTCTCCTTTTTGTCTTCTCCACACAACCTCCACCATCATATTCTATTCCACCTATAGTGCTATGTCCATGGCTCACGCTCATGTATTGCGTGAAAGTTGAAAAGGTTTGAGAAACGTCAAAAGTATGAAACAATTGCTTGGCTTGTCATCGGGGTTGTGCATGCTGTGAATATTTTGTGTGGTGAAGATGGAGCATAGCCAGACTATATGATTTTGTAGGCATGAGCTTTCTTTGGCTATGTTATTTCAATAAGACATAATTGCTTGGTTGGTATGCTTGAAGTATTATTGTTTTTATGTCAAAGTATAGACTATTTCTTTGAATCACTCGTGTCTTAATATTCATGCCATGATTAGACATATGATCAAGATTATGCTAGGTAGCATTCCACATCAAAATTATCTTTTTATCATTTACCTACTCAAGAGGCGAGTAGGAATTAAGCTTAGGGATGCTGATCGTCTCCGTCGTATCTATAATTTTTGATTGTTCCATGCCAATATTATTCAACTTTCATATACTTTTGGCAACTTTTTATATTATTTTGGGACTAACATATTGATCCGATTGCTCATGCAGTTCTCGCTTGTTGCATGTTTTATGTTTCGCAGAATATCCATATCAAACAGAATCCAAACGGGATAAAAATGGATGAAGCTTATTTTTGGAATATTTGGAAAATTCCAGAAGAAAAATCCACGCGAGACAGTGCCCGAGGTGGCCACGAGGTAGGGGGGCGCCCCTGCCCCCCATGGCGCGCCCCTGACCCTAGTGGGCCACCCATAAGGCGGTTGATGCCCTTCTTCGGCCGCAAGAAAGCTAATTTTCAGAAGAAAAAAATCACGGCGAAGGTTTCAGTCCAATCGGAGTTACGGATCTCCATATATATACGAAACGGTGAAAGGGCACCAGAACAGAACGCAGAAACAGAGAGATAGATCCAATCTCAGAGGGGCTCTCGCCCCTCCCATGCCATGGAGGCCAAGGACCAGAGGGGAAACCCTTCTCCCATCTAGGGAGGAGGTCAAGGAAGAAGAAAACGAAGGGCCCCCCTCTCCCCTTCTCTTCCGGTAGCGCCGGAACGCCGCCGTGGCCATCATCATCACCACAATCTTCACCAACAACTTCACCGCCATCATCACCAACTCTTCCCCCCTCTATGCAGCGGTGTAACCTCTCTCTTACCCGTTGTAATCTCTACTTAAACATGGTGCTCAACGCTATATATTATTTCCCAATGATGTATGGCTATCCTATGATGTTTGAGTAGATCCGTTTTGTCCTAATGGCTATTTGATGATCAAGATTGGTTTGAGTTGCATGTTTTATTATTGGTGTTGTCCTATGGTGCTCTCCGTGTCGTGCAAGCGTGAGGGATCCCCGCTGTAGGGTTTGCAATATGTTTATGATTTTCTTATGGTGGGTGGCGTGAGTGACAGAAGCACAGACCCGAGTAAGTAGGTTGTTTGCGTATGGGATAAAGAGGACTTGATACTTTAATACTATGGTTGGGTTTTACCTTAATGATCTTTAGTAGTTGCGGATGCTTGCTAGAGTTCCAATCATAAGTGCATATGATCCAAGTAGAGAAAGTATGTTAGCTTATGCCTCTCCCTCATATAAAATTGCAATAATGATTACCGGTCTAGTTATCGATTGCCTAGGGAAAAATAACTTTCTCGTGACAACAAACTCTTTACTAAAACTAATTTAGTTGTGTATTTATCTAAACAGCCCCTAGTTTTTATTTACTCGCTCTTTACTTTCTTGCAAGCCTATCCAAAAACACCTACAAAGTACTTCTAGTTTCATACTTGTTTCCGGTAAAGCGAACGTCAAGTGTGCGTAGATTTGTATCGGTGGTCGATAGAACTTGAGGGAATATTTGTTCTACCTTTAGCTCCTTGTTGGGTTCGACACTCTGACAAGAAGCTGGCTTCAGTCGGCAAGTTAGAGGATGAAAACGCCAAACTAAAAACTGCCATCGGCGAGGCCAACTAGGAAGTCGTGCAGCTGAAGAAGGACAAGGCGGCTTTGTCCAACAAAGTTGGAGATTTCACAGGAAGAGAGATGAGTTGGAGGCTTATCTGGGAGGGCTCGCCAAGAAGTTTTTCCTTATGCTTGAAGGTGCCTTTCCTTGTCCGACTAACTTGCTGTTGACGACTCGTTATATAATTGTTGACTTACCGTTTTATTGCGAGTGCAGAATTCTGCTAGAACTTTGAGGAAGAGACTGGACGGATCGAGGCGAGCCTGGACCCTATCCTCTCCCCTGTTAAAGATGAAGCTGCCATGAACGTGCTCCGACTGGAATCTCGCCTCTCAAGCGTCATGGACTACCTTGCGCGACTGAAAGTGGCGGTATCATAGATTGACATGGCGCTCTGGCCCCAGGTGACATTTCAGAATGATCTCGAGTCCCTGATGACTCGACTTAATGAGGTCCCTGGTCGAGTGCAAGAATGGAAGAAGTCATCTGCACGATGTGGCGCTGACGTTGCTCTGTCTCTGGTTCGCGTCCATTGCAAAGAGGCCAGGGAAGATAAGCTTGCAGCGCTCAAAGTGGCCAATACTAAGAAGCTCGACTTCCAGTCCTTCATGGAGACCTTCATTGAAGAAGCCACTCATATTGCAGACGGGATCCAATTGGACGAATTTGTCAAGCCTGCTAGCCCTCCTCCGGCGGAGTGAACAAACTTTATGCTCTGGTTAAATTTGCCTCGGAATGCCGAGTGATTCTGTAACCGTAAAACTCTTTCGGGCCTGATGCCCGAGCACTTTTATCCATGGTTCGGAACCTCGTGGGATTTATCTAATCTTGGCTTTTTCCTTGGATATGCTTGTTTTTTGTCTCCGAGTGGCACAAGTTCCTTCACTCGGAGCAGACTTTTATATATGTGATGCAGATCTCAAGAGGAGGTCGCAAACGAATTGTACCTCGTCAACCTTGCGGATCAGGACGGAGTGTATGTTGTACTTGTGGCGTAGCTCTAAGGAGAAGGTCGCGGACGACCTGCAACGCGTCGTCCTTGTGGATCGGAAGGAGCATACATTTGTACTTGTGGCGTAGCTCTGAGGAGAAGGTCGCAGACGACCTGCACCTCCTCGTCCTTGCGGATCGGAATGGAGCGTATGTTGTACTTGTCTCCGAGTGAGAGGCTTTCTCACCACTCGGTAGGATTTTTTAAACTTAGGCGAGTACGAGACTGCAGCTAAGCCCCCGAGTGAGAGGTTTGCTCGCCACTCGGTAGGATTTTTTAAACTTAGGTGAGTACAAGATTGCAGCTAAGCCCCCAAGTGAGAGGTTTGCTCGCCACTCGGTAGGATTTTTTAAACTTAGGCGAGTACAAGACTGCAGCTAAGCCCCCGAGTGAGAGTTTTGCTCGCCACTCGGTAGGATTTTTTAAACTTAGGCGAGTACGAGACTGCAGCTAAGTCCCCGAGTGAGAGGTTTGCTCGCCACTTGGTAGGATTTTTTAAACTTAGGTGAGTACAAGACTGCAGCTAAGCCCCCGAGTGAGAGGTTTGCTCGCCACTCGGTAGGATTTTTTTTATTTAGGCGAGTACGGAACTGCAGCTAAGCCTCAGAGTGAGAGGTTTGCTCGCCACTCGGTAGGATTTTTTAAACTTAGGCGAGTACAAGACTGAAGCTAAGCCCCCGAGTGAGAGGTTTGCTCGCCACTCGGTAGGATTTTTTAAACTTAGGAGAGTACAGAACTGCAACTAAGCCTCCGAGTGTAAGGGCATATTTATCCCTTAGGTGTTTTGGTGATTGATGACAATGCTTTTGCGGACTAATCGTGTGCCTTGAGTTTCTCAGATGCTTCATCACTAGGCACGAGACGATTCGGTGCCCCTCGAAGACTATTGAAGACGGCGTTGTTATATGTTTCTCTTTGGTGGATTTGAGTCGTAGGAGAGCCGTACTATTAAGAGGGGGTCCACGTCGGAAAGGTTCGGGTGGAATCAACACGTACACATGTCTTTCCTTTCCGTTGCACTTTGGAGCGTTTCTCCGTTATCCTAGTTGTGCTTGATCTGACGGCTACTGCTGTACTACCGCGCTCACTGCGGCACTAACACTTTACTACCGCTCCAACCACGGTACTACCGCGCCTCGCACGGTACTACCGCGACCTGGAGCGGTACTAAATTTTTGTACCGCAGGCTCTGGCAGTACTACCGTGGCTCACATCTATCTCATGGCAACTTTCACGTATAGTTCTATGTGTTTCTTGTGCTTTGCCGTGGTCTTCGCATTGATCCTCTTTGCGTTTCGTTGGTGTTTTGCGTTTGTGTCTCAGGTGGTGGTTCTCGCCGTTCCAATCCCAGTCGTGACACCGGCTCCAAGCCTCTGTGCAACCTAGGTGAAGCACCAGAGGGCTCCTCTGCCCCCAAGCGCCATGTCAAGACATCAGCTAGCAAGAACAAGGAGCCCGCTAAGGGCATGGACAAGATACCCCAATCTGAGTACGTCCGTCTCAGGCAACTCCACCCGTATGTGAACCCTCGTTCTTTTGTCAGAGGTTGTGAGCTATTTTGGAACAAGCAACAGACTCTCACCTATTTGGATGTCATAAAAAACAAGCAGAATACCTACATGGATGTGAAATGGATTGATATGCATCACATGCGGAAGGACAAGTTCCGTGAGTACTTTGGAGAGGCTCTAGACTTGGTGGAGCAGTTTGGTATTGAGCATGTGATATCCTTTCACCTTGATTATGACCCTGAGCTTATCTGTCAGTTCTTTGCCTCAGTATACTTTCACTCGATGAGGAGGCGGAGGATGACTGGATGACCAATGGCCGTAAGTCGATGCTACACGGAAGGAGTTCATGGATTTGCTCCAGGTTCACGATGGCGGGCTCGACACTCCGTGGGTGTTCGCGCCCCATGCCAATTCTGTAATTCGCCAACAAGGACAAGCTTGCGCCATACTATGTTGAGAAGGCGCCGCCAATGGCAAGACGGGTTGGTGCTCAACTCTTTTACGGATATCATGTATCGCATCTTCCGCAACTCCTTGTTCCCTCGCATTGGTGACAAGGACAAGGTTCATGCCTATATGGTGGATATGATGCTCATTTGCGAGGAGGCTCGTTTGTCTCGCACTCAGCCACTTGATGTCTCACACATCATGTGGTGTGAGCTTCGGTTTGCGATGTTCAACCGCAAGGTGCCTATCTATGGGCCCTATCTGTTTCTGCTGATCTCAAGACACAGGAGAAGATGTTCCCTCGTGAGGAGTTCCTTGCTCGGTGGATTCGCCATGAATCCATCATGTCTGCGTGTCAAGCCCAAGCGGGCCAACACTACTACTCATCTTTGAGGAGTCTGCTGCTAGGGCTCTTTGTTGATGAGGAGGATCTTTGGCGCCGAGGATGTTCTTTGAGGGCCATGCTGCTAGGCCTTCCCAGAGTTCCTCTATGCCTTCGTGGCCAAGAAGTGAAGGACAAGATGAAGAATCTTTTACGCATGCAAGCCAAGGGACGATCTGAGACTCACGTGGATTCTAAGGAGAGTCGCCGCCGGGACAAGAAGATCTTGCAGCTGTATAATGAGGATGTGTCTGGTGGTTCTGAGGATCACATCACTCCAGAGGCCGAGTGGATGGAGAAGCAAGGCTACAGGTGGACTGATTCTGAGGAGGACGTCGAGGAGACCATCCCTGCTGCCGAGGAGTCCGACGGAGAGGGTTGGGATGAGTTCCCTGCTGCTTGAGCCACCTCTTGTGTGTAGGTGTCCTCTCTGCCTTTTTGGCGTCTCGATGCCAAAGGGGGAGAGAGTGTAGGGATTTGCGAGTCGTGTGTCGTCGTTCGTGTTCGGTGTGTTTGCTGCTTTCTCGTTCTCGTTTGAACCTCGTTTCAGTTGCTTTTTCTTCATATGGTGTAAGACATATGCACTCTATCTATCTTAGCGAGCTTGTGATATATTGTGCTACCTTTGTGCTATGATCTGCTTAGATGTTAGTTATCGTGCCTTTGTCTCTAAAATATAGGGGGAGTGGTGATCCTAGTTTGTGTGCTATGTAGTCCAAAGCATCCATCCAGGTTGCACACATCTAGGGGGAGCCCGTCTATATTCTAGAGAGGAGGGGTTTGCCTTTGCTCAATATTATCTCATCTATGTGCAAATCCCGTATTGTCATCAATCCACCAAAAAGGGGGAGATTGTAAGGGCATATTTATCCCATAGGTGTTTTGGTGATTGATGACAATGCTTTTGCGGACTAATCGTGTGCCTTGAGTTTCTCAGATGCTTCATCACTAGGCACGAGACGATTCGGTGCCCCTCGAAGACTATTGAAGACGGCGTTGTTCTACGTTTCTCTTTGGTGGATTTGAGTCGTAGGAGAGCCGTACTATTAAGAGGGGTCCGCGTCGGAAAGGTTCGTGGAATCAACACGTACACATGTCTTTCCTTTCCGTTGCACTTTGGGCGTCTCTCCGTTATCCTAGTTGTGCTTGATCGTGACTCTTGATGTACTTGCGGTAGTCTTGCTCTATGGAGCGGTAGTACCGCAAGCACTATCTTAGTACCGCTTCGAAGTCACGGTAGTACCGCTCCTCTGGAGCCTTAGTACCGTAGCCCCCAGGCCTAGTGCTGCTCCGGTACGGTAGTAGGGGCGGATGTAATTTTTTACATCCGCGCCCACACGGTAGTACCGCACGTCATGCGTGGTAATACCGCGGGTGGCCACGGTAGTACCGCTCCCTTGGAGTCGTAGTACCGTGGCCCTCATACCTTGTATCGCTGCGTCGCGGCAGTAGGAGCGGATGTATTTTTTACATCCGCGCCTCAACGGTAGAACCGCGCCTCGTGCGCGGTAGTACCGCGTCGGGTTTTTGCACTGTTTCATTTTCAGCGGAAGTAGGCACGGATGTATTTTATTTCATCCGCGCTCTTTGTAGGCTTTGACTTTCCTACCTTGCGGTAGTACTGCTCTCAGTCAGGCTAGTCCCGGCCTCTGCTGCTGCCGCGGAAGTACCGTGGCCCTCCACGGCAGTACCGCGTGGCCTTGCGGTAGTACTGCGCTCTGGAGCGGTAGTACCGCATGTCGCAGAGCTGAACTTGTGGATAACGGTTGGATCTCTTCCATGACTATAAACGGGGCGTCTCCTACCTCTAGTTGACTACCTCTTCCATTTCTAAGCTCCATTGGTGCTCCAAGCTCCATTTTGGCCCGATCTCTCTCCCTAGCCAATCAAACTTGTTGATTTGCTCGGGATTGGGTGACAAGGGCCCGATCTACACTCCCACCAAGAGATACTCGATTCCCCCCACTTATCCCTAGCGGATCTTGTTACTCTTGGGTGTTTAAGCACCCTAGATGGTTGAGGTCACCTCGAAGCCATACTCCATTGTGGTGAAGCTTTGTGGTGGTGTTGGGAGCCTCCAAGTGTTGTGGAGATTGCCCCAACCTTGTTCGTAAAGGTTCGGTCGCCGCCTTCAAGGGCACCAATAGTGGAATCACGGCATCTCGCATGAGGAGATTACGGTGGCCCTAGTGGCTTCTTGAGGAGCATTGTGCCTCCACACCGCTCTAACGGAGACGTACTTCCCTTTAAAAGGGAGGAACTTCGGTAACACATCCTCGTCTTCACCGGCTCCACTCTTGGTTATTTCGTTCCTTTACTTTTGCAAGCTTACTTGTGTTGTATCTATTGCTTGCTTGTGTGCTAGTTGTCATTGCATCATATAGGTTGTCCACTTAGTTGCATATCTAGACAACCTATTTTGTCGCAAGGTTTAATTTGTTAAAGAAAAGCTTAAAAATTGTTAGTTGCCTATTCACCCCCCCTCTAGTCAACCATATCGATCCTTTCAATTGGTATCAGAGCCTCGTCTCTTTATTAAGGACTTTACCATCCGAAGAGTATGGTTGACACCACAGACGGTGCGGAGGAGCACTCCGGTGTGAATCCTATCTCGTCTACGGCCGATGGGGGAACCTTGATCTCTCGTGAGGAATTCAATGTGGCTCTAGACACATTGAAAGACTCCATGATGACCAAGGTTGAAAGCATGCTTACTAAATTTCTTGAAGGGCTTAAACTGTCCACCTCGCCGATGAAAGTGGGTGATCCCACTAACAAGGTGACGGATGCTACCTCCGACAAGGGGGAAGCTAACAGTGAAAAGAGTCCTTCTACTAGTGGTAGAAATGGCACCGACATCTTTGCCCACGTGGAACCTCCAATTTATGGAGGACCGATTCCCTCTACTCATTTAAACCATGCCGGTCCTCCTCCTAAGATTGTGAAAAATGAGGATTTTGATTCTTGGGTGTATCGTTTCAAGCGCCATTTAAAACATGTGAATACTAACCTTTCGAGAATCATTGAAGAATGTTTCTATCCACATGACCCAAACAACTTCACCCCTCGAGAAGCCGTGGATAATCAATTCTATGAGAGTGCTCTCTTCATCATCCAAGATGCAATCCTTCCCGAAGATCTCTCTCACCTTCGACCTCATGCCATGGCCAAAGACGCGTGGCAATGCGTTGTGTCTCTCTATCGAGGAAGTGCTAGCATTCGACGCTCCAACTATGAAGTGGTACAAGATGAAGCCGATGAGTTTGCAATGAAAGAAGATGAAGAACCCCGTGAGCTCTTTCGAAGAGTGACCAAACTCGCGGTCTCACTACGAGATCATGGGAGCAAGGATACGGATGACAATTGGATCAAGCGCAAGTTCCTCAAGGCCATGATGCCCTACAACAAGGCCATGTCCTCCGTCATTCGTCAAAGACCGGACTTCCACTCCATGACCTCAAGTGAAGTGTTGGATGAGTTCGTTGCAGTGAGCATCTTGGAAAAGACCGCCGACAATGCGGTGCTCCGTTCTCAAAGGGCAAAGAAGCCCAACCTTGCCTTGAAGGCCAAGGTTAGTGTGGCAGAAGAGGAAGAAGAAGGAGATGAGGAGAGCAACCCCGAAGACACGAAATATGATTATCATGAGCACATGGCTCTTGCCTCAAGACAATTTTGGAGCAAGAAGAATACAAGACCCAACTTCAACAAGAACAACTCAAGTGGCCTCAAGGGCAAGCAACGTGTTAGAACTTGTTTCAACTGTGGCAATGTGAGCCATTTCGTTGCGGATTGCCCTTACGAGAAGCGGGAAGACAATGGTGGCAAGTTCATCCGAAAAGACAAGGCCAAGTCCTTCCCCAACAAGAACAACTTCACCAAGAAGACTCCTACTCACGTGTTGGTGGTTCAAGAAGAATACCGTGAGGATGACGATGATGATGAAGATAGTGAAGCAATGGCCATGACATCCGTTGCCATTGCCACAACTCCCCGGGTGTCTCTCTTCGATTCACCCAACGAGAACATCACCGCCAAGTGTCTCATGGCTAAAGCCACCAACAAGGTAATCCCCAACATCAAAACCACCATTATTCCTAATCCTTCTTCGACGGTTGGCTTTGATGATGGTAAGGGGTCTAATGAGGAGGTAAATGAATTTGAGTCCTTCATGAGTAAGCTCAAGGGCAAATCCAAGAAGCGCCGTTGCTCTCTTGGAACAACTTAGTGAAGCCAATGACATGATCGAGGCTCACGAAGAAACCATCTCTAAGATGGAAGGTCATAGTCGTGACTATGCCGATGAGATATCGGATCTCTCTAATGCTCTTGAGGAAGAGCATGGACATCGTTTGGCTCTTGAGGAGTCACACAACGATGACCATGCCAAATTAAAGAAAGATCTTGATCATGCTCTTGTTGTGTCTCGCGTACTAACTTCCGAGAAGGCTAACCTTGGGGTTGATCATGCTAGACTCAAGGAGGAGTTTGATGTACTTGACAAGGCCCATAAGGTCTTGAAAGGTGCTCATGCAAACCTCAAGGAGTCTCATGCTCAACTCCAAGTTAATCTAACCAAGGAAAAGGCCACATTTCCTCACATTGTCTTAATTGATAATGCAAATGCTACTAACCCGTGTTGTGAGCATGTGCATCTTGTGGAGGAGAATGCCAAGTTGAAGGGACAACTCGAGAAAGGTCTTGTGTCATGCATACAAGGTGAGAAGAACCTAAATGACCTTTTGAGCAATCAAAAGGAAGTTGTGGGCAAGGAGGGAGTTGGGTTCTCACCCAAGTCCAAGAACAAGAAGAAGGAAGAGAAGAAGAATAACAAGACCAAACGACCTCCCGCTTAAGCAAACTTTTGTGAAAGAGGAGAGGGTGCTCTTAAGGAGAAGAAGAACAATGCGAAGAGTGGTGATGCCAAAAGGGGCAAAGCCATCTCTCCCAATAAAGCCGGCGACTTTAACCCCTCTTATGTGTTGTGTCGTGCTAGCGATGGGCATGTTTATGCTAAATTTGTCGGTTCTTCTTATGAGTACATTGAATGGTCTATTTGGGTTCCTAAGACCCTTGTTACTAACATCAAAGGACCCATTACTAAATGGGTACCTAAAACCAAGCATTGATCTCTTGTAGGTGTTTGCTTCCTGGGGATCATGGTTGCTCGATAGTGGAGCAACAAATCATATGACCGGAAGCAAGGACTTGGTGGTGGACGTGCAAAAGATTCCATCTATGCCCACAAATGTCGAGTGGGGTGATGCCTCACATTCTAAGGTATTGGGTCTTGGCAAGGTTGTCATTTCTCATGATCTAACGATCGAGAAAGTCATGCTTGTTGAGTCCCTTGCATACAATTTACTTTCCGTTCATCAACTTGCACTCATGGGCTTTGCCACCTTCTTTGACATTGATACCGTGGCCCTCTTGTGGAGGAAGACTCTTAAAGTTTCCTTTGTTGGGCATGTCGAGAACGGTCTCTATGTGATAAACTTTTCGGAGCGACCCACTAAGACCGCGACATGCCTAATGGCTAAAGTTGACGTGGGATGGCTTTGGCATTGCCGTTTAGCCCATGTCAATATGAGATCTTTGCAAAGTATTCTCAAGGGGGACCATGTCCGTGGACTAACAAATGTTAGTTTTGCCAAAGATCGTGCTTGCAGTGCTTGTATCGAAGGAAAGCTTCATGAGACGGCTCACCCTCCCACGACTATCATCTACTCGAAGAGACCCTTGGAGCTCCTGCACATGGACCTCTTTGGGCCTCCATCCTTTGATAGTCTTGGGGGTAGAAAGTATTGCTTGGTGATTGTGGATGATTATTCAAGATACACTTGGTTATACTTCTTCAAGAGGAAGAGTGAGACTCAACAAACCGTCGCCGACTTTGCAAATGAAGCTCAACGTCAACATAATGCAAAGATCTTGACAATAAGAAGTGACAATGGCACCGAGTTCAAGAACTACACCTTGGATGAGTTTCTTAGTGATGAGGGGATCAAGCATCAATATTCTGCACCATATACCCCTCAACAAAATGCTGTTGCGGAGAGGAAGAATCGGACGTTGATGGATGCGGCAAGGACCATGATGGCGGAGTTCAAGTCTCCGTACAACTTTTGGGCCGAAGCCATCAACACCGCATGTCATGCATCCAATCGGCTCTATCTCCATAAAGGGTTGAACAAGACTCCTTATGAGATACTCACCAAAACAAGCCCAATCTCAAGTACTTCCGGTGTTGGTGTAAGTGTTTCATTCTCAAGAAAGGTGTTCGTTTGTCTAAATTTGAGGCTAGAGCTTATGAGGGCATATTTGTTGGTTATGCTACAAACTCTCATGCTTCTTGAGGAGTTCCGGACTAGGGGTGTCCGGATAGCGAACTATCATCATCGGCGGACTCCAAGACTATGAAGATACAAGATTGAAGACTTCGTCCCGTGTCCGGATGGGACTTTCCTTGGCGTGGAAGGCAAGCTTGGTGATACGGATATGTAGATCTCCTACCATTGTAACCGACTCTGTGTAACCCTAACCCTATCCGGTGTCTAGATAAACCGGAGGGTTTTAGTCCATAGGACGAACAACAATCATACCATAGGCTAGCTTCTAGGGTTTAGCATCCTTGATCTCGTGGTAGATCCACTCTTGTAACACACATCATATATATTAATCTAGCAGGGCGTGGGTTTTACCTCCATCAAGAGGGCCCAACACAGGTAAAACATCGTGTCCCTTGTCTCCTGTTACCATCCGCCTAGACGCACAGTTTGGGACCTCCTACCGAGATCCGCGGTTTGACACCGACATTGGTGCTTTCATTGAGAGTTCCTCTGTGTCATCACCGATAGGCCCGATGGCTCCTTGATCATCAACAACGACACGGTCCAGGTGAGACTTTTCTCCCGGACAGATCTTTGTGTTGGCGGCTTTGCATCGCGGGCCAATTAAGCAGCCATCCGGAGCAGATCGAAGCTACGCCCGGCGTCGAGTCAGATTTGGAAGTTTAAACTATACGGCCGATATCGCGGAGACTTGATCTTGACGGATTCGAGCCGCAATAAGCGTGTCGCCTTGTCTCGATGGGCATGATCTAGCTCTGCGGCCGAGCGAGGCCACGAGGCCGCACCAATATCCGCTCGACCTTTAATCCGGGCGGATTCCCGACCGAGGACGGGTGGTTGGACACCGCCTCGGGGCTACAATCTCTCGGCGATCGAGCGAACTCCATCCTGTCGCTGCGAAGACTTGACTCGGTGCCGGACTCCTATCCGGACTCCGAACCCTCCGCGCCCTTGCCGATCGAATCCGATTGGGCGCCCGTTATGGAGTTCACGGCGCGGACATCTTTCAAGCACTCGCCTTTGGCGACATCCTGAATTCACTAAAGTCTCTCTCTTTATCCGATGGGCCTGGCGGACTACGGTCGGGAAGATTGGGATGCAGACGACGAAGAAATTCAACGCCCACCCACCACCCACTTGGTAGCGGCTGTCGACGATCTAACCGACATGCTAGACTACGACTCAAGACATCGACGGTATGGGCGGCGATGCGAAGATTTACCAAGACCCAGCGCCTACGAGGCACTGGAAGGCCACCTCGTCATGCGACATATACATGGTGGACATCCCAAAAGATGGGAACGGCGATGGAACAACGGAGGATGACCCTCCAAGAAGCAACGAAGCGCCAGGCGTCGTGGCGCCGCTCTAAATCCCGCCACAGCAAGAATGAAGACTCGCACGGAGACAACAATACACCGGACAATGCGAAGACAATCCACTCCAAAGAAGATCCAAAGACAGGAAGATGGAGACGCCAGCCCTCACGAGAGAGGCGAAGAAGAGGTAGAGGATTATATGCCTCCCTCCGGAGACGAAGCAAGCCTCGACGACGATGAATTTGTCGTGCCCGAGAATCCCGTCGAACAAGAGCGTTTTATATGCAGGCTTATGGCCACGGCGAACAGCCTCAAGAAAAAGCAGCAACAACTTAGAGCTGATCAGGATCTGCTAGCCGACAGATGGATGAAGTCCTCGCGGTGAAGAGCATGAGCTCGAACGCCCTCAAAAGCTACCCTAAGCAAGCTGCTCCCCGATTAGAGGAGGAGGCTTACGAACTTCGCATCACCGGGGAGACAATACGGTGACCGACCACCCGTGGTCGCGGCGGAGAGGCCTCTAGGCCCTTCACTAAAACCGTACTCGCATCGCTCAAAAGCACACGGCGAAGGGGAACGCCCGACCTGCAAGATATATTGGAGGACAAGGCAAGACAATCAAGATCGATCTATGGATCGCGTGGGCCCCAGTGCGTGGCGACAACCGTCGCGACGGACCGCGATAAGTCCGCGGACCGAACAAAATAGACCAAGCTCTTTTGAGCTCCGTCGTGATATCGCCCGATCTGAGCGCGCACACCCATTATGCTTCACGAGGGCGAGTAATGGATCATCAAATCCTCAAGGGTTTAAACCCGTCAATATTGAATCCTATGATGGCACAACAGACCCAGCGGTTTGGATCAAGACTATCTCCTTCACATCCACATGGCCCGCGGTGGCGATCTTCACGCCATCAAATACCTCCCCTCAAGCTAAAGGACCAGCCCGGCATTGGCTCAATAGCTTGCCGGCGAGTCAATTGGGAGCTGGGAGGACACGAAGCCGCATTCCTCGATAACTTCCAGGGGCACTTATGTGCGACCACCGGATGCCGATGACCTAAGCCAGCAGCTGGGCGAATCGGCGGACAATTACGGACACGGTTCTTAACCAAGAAAAACCAAATCGTCAACTATGCGGATGCGGAGGCCCTCGCGACCTTCAAGCATAACATCCGCGACGAGTGGCTTGCCCGCACCTAGGACAGAAAAGCCGAAATCCATGGCAGCCCTCACATCACTCATGACCCACTTCTGCGCGGGTGAGGACAGCTGGCTAGCACGCATCAACAACCTCAGCGAAAATTCTAGCAATCCGGACTTCAAGGACCGAAATGGCAGGCAGCGTCGTAACAAAACAAACGCCGCGTGCGGGCGACAATATTGAGGATCGGCGGTCAATGCGGATTTAAAGGCTCTAAACCGGTCAGCGGAAAAATCCATTCAAACGAACTACTCCGGGTCCGTCCAATTTGGACCGAATACTCGACCGCTTGTGCGGATACACACACCGAAAAGCCAGCTAACCACACCAACGGGGACTGTTGGGTATTCAACGAGCAGCAAGTTAATTGCGAAAACAATGACAAGGGTTGCATAGCGATGACGAGGACGAGACCCAACCGCCCGAACAATAGAGGACGAAGGGTTTCCCCCACAGTGCGGACGGTGAACATGATATCGCAACGCACATACCCAAAGGGAGCGGACGCGTGCACTCGAGGATGTCTACGCGATGGAGCCAGTTGCCCAAGTTCAATCCATGGTCCTCCTGCCCGATCACTTTTGACCGAAGGACCACCCCACCAACATCCGCCACGGCGGATTCGCCCAGACTGGTCTTAGACCCAATCGTCGATGGATTTCACCTAACGAGTCCCGATGGATGGCGGCAGCAACTGAACCTGCTTTACCGGGATACGGTCGCAAAATGGGCATAGACCCTCAAGGATTAAACCTACCAAAACGACCTTTAAAGGCGTCATACCGGTGTAAAGCCAATTATGCAGGCTCAATTACACCGAAGTGGTCTTGGATCCCGGATAACTTCCAAGTGAGGAGTTAATCTTGACATAGTCCCGTTCAGCGGCTATCATGCCTTGCTCGGACGTGCAGCGTTACAAAGTTCAGCGCGTGCCGCACTCGCATACCTCAAGCTCAAGATGCCAGCCCTCGAGGAGTCATTACGGTCAGCGGAAACATCGAGCGTTCTCTCCGCGGAGGAACATCTGCGCTCTCGCGGCGAAGTGCAATGCAGCCTCTTAAGGCAATTCTCGAGTCCGGCCGTTAAGCGGCGGACACAGCTAAGCGCTTCGGGTAACTTACAACAAGACCACTGGCACATTGAGAGCAGCGTAGCGATGCGGCCCCAACCCCAGCCCTGCGAAGCGTCAAAGCAGGTCCTTGGCGTACACCATTACGCTCTGAAGATACCATGGGCATGGGGAGAGGGGCACGACCACGATAAACCCAGACTGCGGCTCAACCACACCAGGGGCTCTCACGTGTGTCGTTCCTTTTTCTTTTATTTTTTGTACCTTTTACTTTTTACCCACAGGACTCCGTTTGTCAGAAGCCCTGTCCGGCAGCCGACCTGCCAAACTCACGATGCAACAGCCAGGGAAGGATAAATGCTACAACGAATATACAGGTGGTCTCCATTACGAGCATTTTCATACACCAATCTGCAGCCTACCCCTGGAGGGGGACATGTTTAACAGTCTCCTACCTTGCTTATCGCACTATTTGTATCGTTCTACATTCGTAGCAGCACTTATTGAATAAAACAATGCAACACCTTTTTTGCTTATAATTGCATTTCTTTTTCATACATATGTTCATTCACGACATGTTGCATCCGTACACTTTGGTACGGCTAATATACACCAGGGGCTTATCTTTCCCGCGATTGGTGTGATGAGTCCGAACACTTTCACAAGTGCGGCACCCCAAACTTATAGCACTATATGCATCGGCTCCGAATCATGTCTTGGGTCAATAGTTGGGTTTGCCCGGCTCCCGTGTTTTGGTACCTTACGTTCCGTTATATCGGCTAAGGTAGCACCGGAGAACCACTGCGATTCCGCCCGATTCGGCTGAGTTAACGCCTCGATGGAAAGCTAAAACTGACTGTCATGATGAGGCGAGAGACCGGTCGCTGTTCGAGAGGTTTTTGCGAGTCCTTAAAGACTTATGCCGCTTAGGCGAGGAGGGATCTTGTCCGGCCAAGGCGTGGATAGCGCCCAATTGACCTTCCAAGACTAGGGGCTTCGCGAAATTTAAAATTATAGAATTCTATGGCTAAGTGAGAGTGTTCAAGCATTATAAGTCCGGTTGCCTTGTTACGCTGTGTTGGCGCCTCCTAGATGGACCCAAAATGGGAACAAGAGCGCAAGTTTATCCCAACACCCCAAAGACTTTCGTGGCATGGGGCTGAAGCCGACGACTTGCCATCTCTCGATTTGATAAACAGCCGCATGAAGGTAATATTTTAAATTAACAAGCGTTGCTTAGCGCTTATGAACTAAGTTTTCAGCGCGCAGGATAACAAAATCTGAGTCTACTCAAATATTACATCTTTGGAGCACTCACCGCAATAGTACGGCGCCTTCAACACACTCTTATAATACATCTCGGCGCGCGATGCTCCTTGCCCTCTGGTGGCGGGTCCGTCACAAGCTTCAGGCATCCATCTTGCCCAGTGCACCTTCTTGCGGGCAAGGGCCGACAGGCACCCTCAATACAAGCGGAATGCTTGATCACTTCAACCACGGGCACGCATCCATCAGCCGCCGCACCAGGCCGAAGTAGCTCCCAGGCATGGCCTCCTTAGGCCAGAGCCGAACTATGAGGCCCTTCATGGCCTGTTCGGCCGCCTTGTGGAGCTCAACCAGCTGCTTCAGCTGGTCGCTAAGGGGAACTAGATGTCCGGCCTCAGCATACTGAGACCAGAAGACCTTCTCCGTCGAGCTCCCCTCCTCGGTCCGGAAGAATGCGGCAGCATCGGACACGCTGCGAGGAAGATCTGCGAACGCCCCTGGAGAGCTCCGAATTCGGGTAAGCAACAGGTAATTAAAACTCACATGCTTACTCTGCATGAAAAATGCCTTACCCTCTGCTATTTTCTTCACCGCCTCAATCTCCTGGAGGGCCTTATAGGCTTCGGCTTTAGCGGCTTTGGCACTCTCAAGAGCCGTTGCAAGCTCGGACTCTGGAGTTTTCGAGTCACGCTCCAAGTTCTCATGCTTTTTCACGAGATCCTGGAGCTCTTGCTGTACCTCGGCCACCCGCGCCTCCTGCTTCTCTCGCTCGGTGCGTTCCGCGGCCGCATTACGTTCGGCCGCGGCCACCGTCTCCTTCAGGGTCGCCACCTCATTAGTGGCCCCTACAATACCCACGTTATCCTTGTCATTTTCTTGCAACCAAATCCTTTTACAAGGTACAATTTTCATAAGGTATTACTCACCTTCTTTTTCCTCGAGCTGCTTCTTGGCATGACCGAGCTCGTTCTCGGACCGCTCAAGGTTTTTCTTCAAATTATTGACCTCCATGATCGGTCTTGGCGGAGGTCAACAGCACAACCTGCAATCCCATATTGACATATTTTTATGACTCCTGAGTTTATCTTTCTAAAGATCCTCATCCGGCTTTTCTTTCCAACACCAAACCGAGCATCGAGGCTCTTGTCTATGCGGTACCATTTTACATATATTGAAATTCTTACATCAAAGCTTGTTAGAAGGCTCTGCGAGCTTCAGTCAGCCCGCTCTTGGCGAGCTGAACCTTCGAATCACCTCACTCATAACAGTGCGGTGTTCCTCTTGATGGAAGCGCCGTTGGCGCCTCCAGCAAATTATCCGGCACCTCCGGTTGGGCCGGAGGCGGCGGCGTCTCGGTCTTGCCCTTCTTACGAAGGGTGCGCCACGGACTCGAACCCACTTGTGGCCTCCGGGGCTGAGTCCGGTGCACAGTCCGGGAGGTGTCTGTGACACCTCGGGGCCTCCTCCTCCTGGTGGGTCCTTTTCGGATCCCACCTCGGCGTCGTCCATGACACGGGGTGGAGGCGGTCGGAAGGAATCCATATCCGGCGCACCCAAGGACCCGCCGGCGAAATGGGAAGATCATCCTTGGGCGGACTGCGGGGTTGTATGCGGCATTAGAAAGGCGGTATGTGGCGAAAATAAAACCTTGAAGTATTCAGAGTCCGGATTCTTACGATCTCGCCAGAGGCTTGGCCCTTGGATGCCGATCTTAAATCGTAAATCCTTTGGCGTTGGCGGAGCAGTCCGAGGAGGAGTTTTTCCTTCTTGGACCCTTGGCCTCCCTTGTTGGGGAGGCCTTCCTTTCTTTCCTCCCCGGGGAGAGGTTTTCTTCTTCTCCTCCTCACCTTGGTGGGAGGAGTCGACCTCATTCATCATCCGATAGCACCTGAAAACAGAACTCTTCCGAGTCCCGTGGCCGTCTTCTTGGCCTTCTTCTCCGGCACCACGTGCGGTGCGAACCAACAACCCCGTTAGGCGGGCGTCCGCTGGGTCCTCTGGCAATGGGGCCGGACAGGTAATCCGTTCGGCCTTCGCCAGCCATTCTGTCAAAGGTAAAGGGAGCTTAGATCCCGCATAGAGCCAAACTATGGAAAACAAGTGGTGAAATCACTTACCTCGTCGGTGGGCGCTGTGGAGCAGAATCCGCGATCTTCGGTAGCGGATGCAGGAGCTTCGGCACCCTTGAACAGCACCTTCCAGACATCTACGTGCGTAGTGTCAAAGAGCCCGCCGAGTGCAGTGCTGCGCGGATCAAACTCCCACATGTTAAAGCCCGTCGGCATGGCACGGAGAATCCGGCGGATGAGCATGACTGGACTACGTTGACAAGCTTGAGCTTCTTGTCCACCAGCTTACGGATACAGGCTTGGAGTCGGTCAGCTCTTCCGAATCCCCAAATCCGGCCACTCTCTTTCCGGGAGGTGAGCCGTGTGGGATGCCAGATCTGAATTCGGGGCGCTGCCCAATCAGAGTCCGCTGCTCGGTGATGTAGAACCATCCCGATTGCCACCCTTGATGGTTTCCACGAAAGTGCCCTCCACCCACGTAGCGTGGGACATCCTGCCCACCATGGCGCCTCCGCACTCCGCCGCTGCCCTTCACAACCTTGACTTGACATCAAGGTCTTGAGCCTAAGCGAAGTGGGGCTGGATGCCGAGGAATGCCTCGCACCGACGATAAACGCCAAGATGTTGAGGATGAAATTGGGGCGGATCATGGAAATCTAGGCCGTAGTAGAACATGAGCCCCGGACAAAGGGATGAAGCGGGAAGCCCAGTCCATGGAGGAAATGGGGAAGAAATACTACCCTCTCATGGGGCACAGGGGTTGGGGATGAACTCTCCCTCATCGGGGAGCCGATCTGCGATATTCTTGGGCGGATATCCGGCGTCGCGCAGCTTCTGGATCTGCCCCTCCGTGGCGGAGGAGGCCATCCACTTGCCTCCCGCTCCGGACATAGTTGGAGAAGGTTGAGGTGAGAAGTGCGGACTTGGGCGCTGGAGCTCGAGTTCGCGGAGATGGATAAGCTAAGGAGGAAGAAGGCGCAGGTAAAAAGGTTGGATCTTTATCCCCTTATATGGGCGGACAAAAACATGTGTCCCCACCGGCCTGGTAAAACTCGCTTATCTCCAAAGCGCCACAATCCATGGCGCGGTTGGGTTACCCACGTCCGTATTGATGGGAATCCCGGAATAAGGGGAACACGATCTCTGCTTCGACAAGACGTTCTAGGGAAACCGCTTCGCTAAACGCGCTGAGGTGGAACAACAAAAACGATTTGAATAAAGGCTTGGTAGTTGTGCGACGTCACGCCACAAAATATGTCAGCAGATTGATCTTGTGTAATATTATTCTCTCTACGGTGGTATGTGGAATTTATTTTTGCAGAGCCGGACACTATCCTGGTGTTCACAATCTTCTATGAATTATTCGGAGGAAGAACCCGCCTTGCAATGCCGAAGACAACATGCGCGCGGACTCGTCGTCATTGAAGCCTGGTTCGAGACTCTTGAGGAGTTCGGACTAGGGGTGTCCGGATAGCGAACTATCATCATCGGCGGACTCCAAGACTATGAAGATACAAGATTGAAGACTGCGTCCGTGTCCGGATGGGACTTTCCTTGGCGTGGAAGGAAAGCTTGGCGATCTGGATATGTAGATCTCCTACCATTGTAACCGACTCATGTAACCCTAACCCTATCCGGTGTCTATATAAACCAGAGGGTTTTAGTCCATAGGACGAACAACAATCATACCATAGGCTAGCTTCTAGGGTTTATCCTCCTTGATCTCGTGGTAGATCCACTCTTGTAACACACATCATCAATATTAATCTAGCGGGGCGTGGGTTTTACCTCCATCAAGAGGGCCCAACCTGGGTAAAACATCGTGTCCCTTGTCTCCTGTTACCATCCGCCTAGACGCATAGTTCGGGACCCCCTACCCGAGATCCGCCGGTTTTGACACCGACACTTACCGTGTTCTCAACAAGTCCACCAGACTCATTGAGGAGACGTGTAAGGTGGAGTTTGACGAAAATAACGGCTCCCAAGTGGAGCAAAGTGGTACTTGTGATGTAGGTGATGAAATTCCTCCCCAAGCCATAAGAAGAATGGGTATTGGTCATATTCTATCCATTGAGGAACCCCTTGTGGCCGAAGGAGAAGGACAATGCTCCACTCATGTGGAGCCATCACCTACTCAAGACCCACACGCTTCCGAAGAACAAAGTGAAGGCCCTCAACCTCATGAAAAAGACCAAGGGCAAGATCAATCTCAAGATGGTGGTGAACCTCCAAATGATTCCCAAGGTCAAGTTCCTACCCTCGAGCAAGTTCAAGATCATGAAGAAGCTCAAGATCAAGATCAAGCTCAAGACGGCGCTCAAGATTATCAAGTTAACCCTCCTCCTTCCACATCCGAGGAGGAATTAGAGCTTCGTGCCGCGAAGATTGCTTCCAAACTCACCACCAAAGGCCATCTCATGGAGATTGTGGTTGGAAGCCTAAGAAAGGGGGTAAGCACTCGTAGACAATTGGCAAACTATTATGAACATCACGCGTTTGTCTCTTGTGTTGAACCCCAAAAGGTCTATGAGGCGCTCGAAGACTCGGATTGGCTCAATGCCATGCATGAAGAACTCAACAACTTCGAGTACAACAAGGTGTGGAGATTGGTGCCACGGCCTTCGGGGAACCACAACGTCATTGGAACCAAGTGGATTTTCAAGAACAAGCAAGATGCTCATGGGAACATCATTTGCAACAAGGCAAGATTGGTAGCACAAGGCTACTCCCAAGTCGAGGGTATCGACTAAGATGAAACCTCTGCTCTCGTTGCTCGCCTTGAATACATTCGTTTGTTGATTGTTTATGCTTCCCATCACAACTTTAAGTTGCAACAAATGGATGTGAAAAGTGCTTTTCTTAATGGTCCTATTAATGAGTTGGTCTATGTCAAGCAACCCCCCGGGTTCGAGGACCAGTACTTCCCGGATCATGTGTATCAACTCGATAAGGCACTCTATGGCCTTAAACAAGCCCCACGTGCGTGGTATGACCACCTTACCGAGTTGTTACAAGATCGTGGATTTGAGGTGGGGCAAATCGATCCCACTCTTTTTACTAAGAAGGTCAAAGGGGAGTTGTTTGTATGCTAACTATATGTTGATGATATTATCTTTGGTTCCCCTAACAAAGCTTTCAACGAGGAATTTGCCGTTCTCATGACCTCCAAGTTCAAGATGTCTTCGATGGGAGAGTTGAAGTTCTTCCTTGGTTTTGATATCAAACAAAGAAGAGAAGGAACCTTCATCAACCAAGCCAAATATACTCAAGACATGCTAAAAGATTCAAGCTAAGTGATGTCAAGCGGCTTCTACTCCAATGCCTACCAAGTGCCAACTTGACATTGATCCCAATGGTAAGCGGTGGATCAAAAGGTATATCGCTCCATGATTGGCTCCTTGCTTTACCTTTGTGCATCTAGACCGGATATCATGTTGAGTGTGGGAATGTGTGCACGGTTTCAAGCCGCACCAAGGAAAGTCACTATGTGGCGGTCAGCGAATCTTCGATATTTGGCTCATACCCCAAACTTTGGCTTATGGTATCCAAGAGGGCAAACTTCAAGCTTGAAGGATATACGGATTGCGATTAGGCGGGAGACAAAGTGGATAGGAAGTCCACCTCGGAGGGTGCCAATTTCTTGGTTGCTCTTTGGTGAGTTGGTCTTCTAAGAAGCAAAGTTGTGTGTCTCTCTCGCCACAGCGGAGTATGTGGCGGCGGTAGTAGTTGTGCACAACTCTTATGGATGAGGCAAACTTTAAAGGACTACGGTGTCACTTGTGACAAAGTGCCTCTTTGGTGTGATAATGAAAGTGCCATCAAGATTTCTCTCAACCCGGTGCAACACTTCAAGGCGAAGCATATTGAGATTCGTATCACTTCATCCGGGATCACATTAGGCGAGGGGAGATCGAGCTCAAGTATGTCAACACTCACGATAACCTTGCAGATATCTTCACGAAGCCCTTGGATGAAGCAAGATTTCGCGAGTTAAGGCATGAGCTAAATATCATTGATTCGAGCAATGTGACTTGAACCCTTGCACCCCTCACTACACTCAACTTGTTGTCTAGTTTAGGTGTAGGCATGGACATAGGGGGAGTGTTATTCTCTCAATGAACTCTCCCTCCCCCCATTATGCATAAATAGATCAACTCTTTCACATTAGCCATTTTTGATGGTACTTGTGCTTCAAAGACGAGTTTTGGTCATGGGCCCAAGGATAATTCTTCGCGGTGCCATACCATCTAACTCAAACATAGGTGGCTCCGGCCACCGCCCTCTCCTTTTGATAGGTTGTGTCGCATGGTGGTTTCTTGTTGTCTTTATGCCTTTGGTTTGTGCGTGTTCCTGTGGTATCCTTTGTGTGAAAAGTTTCCTTTGCAAAGACCTTCTTCTCGTGTTGAAACCGGCTGTGTCTTGAGCTCACGGTACTACCGCGGCAGCCTACAGTACTACCACAGCCAGCCACGGTACTACCGCGTGTGGGGAGCATGGTACTACCGCCCCCACGCGGCAGTAATTTTTATCGCCACACAGGTGGCGGTACTACCGCTTCGGTGCGGTACTTCCGCCCGAGCGGTACTACCGCGATGATATGCGGTACTACCGCGCCACAAGGGCGCATGGGGATAAGGACGGGTAGGGGGAGTTCTAACTCCCCCATACCCATTCGCAGTTCCCCTCCCCATGTCGTCTCTCTGCCCCCAAGCGCCATGTCAAGACATCAGCTAGCAAGAACAAGGAGCCCGCTAAGGGCATGGGCGAGATACCCCAATCTGAGTACGTCCGTCTCGTGCAACTCCACCGTATGTGAACCCTCGTTCTTACAGCCGAGAGGTTGTGAGCTATTTTGGAACAAACAGCAGACTCTCACCTATTTGGATTCCATAAAAACAAGCGAGAATACCTACGTGGATGTGAAATGGATTGATATGCATCACATGCGGAAGGACATGTTTCGGGAGTACTTTGGAGAGGCTCGGACTTGGTGGAGCAGTTTGGTATTGAGCATGTGATATCCTTTCACCTTGATTATGACCACGAGCTTATCTGTCGGTTCTTTGCCTCGGTATACTTTCACTCGATGAGGAGCGGAGGATGACTGGATGACCAATGGCCGAAGTATTCGCTACACGGAAGGAGTTCATGGATTTGCTCCGGGTTCACGATGACGGGCTCGACACTCCGTGGGTGTTCGCCCCATGCCAATTCTGTGTCCGCCAAGAAGGACAAGCTTGCGCCATACTATGTTGAGAAGGCGCCGCCAATGGCAAGACGGGTTGGTGCTCAACTCTTTTACGGATATCATGTATCGCATCTTCCGCAACTCCTTGTTCCCTCGCATTGGTGACAAGGACAAGGTTCATGCCTATATGGTGGATATGATGCTCATTTGCGAGGAGGCTCGTTTGTCTCGAGACTCAGCCACTTGATGTCTCACACATCATGTGGTGTGAGCTTCGATTTGCGATGTTCCACCGCAAGGTGCCTATCTATGGGCCCTATCTGTTTCTGCTGATCTCGAAGACACAGGAGAAGATGTTCCTCGTGAGGAGTTCCTTGCTCGCATGGATTCGCCATGAATCCATCTGCTGCGTGTCAAGCCCAAGCTGGGCCAACACTACTACTCGTCTTTGAGTAAATGCTGCTGCTAGGGCTGCTATTGATAAGGAGGATCTTTGGCGCCGAGGATGTTCTTGAGGGCCGTCTGCTAGGCCTTCCCAGAGTTCCTCTATGCCTTCGTGGGCCAAGAAGTGAAGGACAAGATGAAGACTCTTTTCGCATGCAAGCCAAGGGACGAGACAGACTCACGTGGCTTCTAAGGAGAGTCGCCGCCGGGACAAGAAGATCTTGCAGCTGTATAATGAGGACGTGTCTGGTGGTTCTGAGGATCACATCACTCCAGAGGCCGAGTGGATGGAGAAGCAAGGTTACAGGTGGACTGATTCTGAGGAGGACGTCGAGGAGACCATCCCTGCTGCCGAGGAGTCCGACGGAGAGGGTTGGGATGAGTTCCCTGTTGCTTGAGCCACCTCTTGTGTGTAGGTGTCCTCTCTGCCTTTTTGGCGTCTCGATGCCAAAGGGGGGGAGAGTGTAGGGATTTGCGAGTCGTGTGTCGTCGTTCGTGTTCGGTGTGTTTGCTGCTTTCTCGTTCTTGTTTGAACCTCGTTTGAACCTCGTTTCAGTTGCTTTTTCTTCATATGGTGTAAGACATATGCACTCTATCTATCTTAGCGAGCTTGTGATATATTGTGCTATCTTTGTGCTATGATCTGCTTAGATGTTAGTTATCGTGCCTTTGTCTCTAAAATATAGGGGGGAGTGGTGATCCTAGTTTGTGTGCTATGTAGTCCAAAGCATCCATCCAGGTTGCACACATCTAGGGGGAGCCCGTCTATATTCTAGAGAGGAGGGGTTTGCCTTTGCTCAATATTATCTCATTTATGTGCAAATCCCATATTGTCATCAATCCACCAAAAAGGGGGAGATTGTAAGGGCATATTTATCCCTTAGGTGTTTTGGTGATTGATGACAATGCTTTTGCGGACTAATCATGTGCCTTGAGTTTCTCGGGCGCTTCATCACTAGGCACGAGGCGATTGGTGCCCTCGAAGACTATTGAAGGCGGCGTTGTTCTCGTTTCTCTTTGGTGGATTTGAGTCGTAGGAGAGCCGTACTATTAAGAGGGGCCAGCGTCGGAAAGGTTGGTGGAATCAACACGTACACATGTCTTTCCTTTCCGTTGCACTTTGGGCGTCTCTCCGTTATCCTAGTTGTGCTTGATCGTGACTCTTCGCTGTACTTGCGGTAATCTTGCTCTATGGGCGGTAGTACCGCAAGCAGCATCTTGATAATACCGCTGGGGAATCACAGTAGTACCGCTCCTCTGGAGCCTTAGTACCGTAGCCCCGGGCCTAGTGCTGCTCGATGCGGTAGTATGGGCGGATGTAATTTTTACATCCGCGCCCACACTGATAATACCGCCGTCATCTTGTGGTAGTACTGCGGGTGGCCACGGTAGTACCGCTCCTTGGAGTCGTAGTACCGTGGCCCTCATACCTTGTACCGCTGCGTCGCGGCGGTAGGAAGCGGATGTATTTTTACATCCGCGCCTCAACGGTAGTACCGCTCCTCGTCTTGTGTAGTACCACATTGGGTTTTACCTTTGTTTCATTTTCAGCGAGTAGGCGCGGATGTATTTTATTTCATCCGCGCTCTTCGTGAGCTTTGACTTTCCTGCCTTGCGGTAGTACCGCAAGGGGAGCGGTATACCAGCATAGCGGTAGTACTGCTCTCGATCGAGCTAGTCCCGCCTCTGCTGCTGCCGCGGAAGTACCGTGGCCCTCCGGCAGCGATACCGCGTGGCCTTGCAGTAGTACCGCGCTCCTGGAGCGATAGTACCGCATGTCGCAGGCTGAACTTGTGGATAACGGTTGGATCTCTTCCATGACTATGAAAGGGGCGTCTCCTACCTCTAGTTGACTACCTCTTCCATTTCAAAGCTCCATTGGTGCTCCAAGCTCCATTTTGGCCCGATCTCTCTCCCTAGCCAATCAAACTTGTTGATTTGCTCAGGATTGGGTGACAAGGGCCCGATCTACACTTCCACTAAGAGATATTCGATTCCCCCCACTTATCCCTAGCGGATCTTGTTACTCTAGGGTGTTTGAGCACCCTAGACAGTTGAGGTCACCTCGAAGCCATACTCCATTGTGGTGAAGCTTTGTGGTGGTGTTGGGAGCCTCCAAGTGTTGTGGAGATTGCCCCAACCTTGTTTGTAAAGGTTCGGTCGCCGCCTTCAAGGGCACCAATAGTGGAATCACGGCATCTCGCATTGTGTGAGGCGTGAGGAGATTCTGTGGCCCTAGTGGCTTCTTGGGGAGCATTGTGCCTCCACGCCTCTGGAGACGTACTTCCCTTTAAAAGGAAGGAACTTCGGTAACACATCCTCGTCTTCACCGGCTCCACTCTTGGTTATTTCGTGCCTTTACTTTTGCAAGCTTACTTGTGTTGTATCTATTGCTTGCTTGTGTGCTAGTTGTCATTGCATCATATAGATTGTCCACTTAGTTGCATATCTAGACAACCTATTTTGTCGCAAGGTTTAATTTGTTAAAGAAAAGCTTAAAAATTGTTAGTTGCCTATTCACCCCCCCCTCTAGTCAACCATATCGATCCTTTCAATTGGTATCAGAGCCTCGTCTCTTTATTAAGGACTTTACCGTCCGAAGAGTATGGTTGACACCACAGACGGTGCGGAGGAGCACTCCGGTGTGAATCCTATCTCGTCTACGGCCGATGGGAGACCCTCGGTCTCTCGTGAGGAATTCAATGTGGCTCTAGACACATTGAAAGACTCCATGACGACCAAGGTTGAAAGCATGCTTACTAAATTTCTTGAAGGGCTTAAACTGTCCACCTCGCCGATGAAAGTGGGTGATCCCACTAACAAGGTGACGGATGCTACCTCCGACAAGGGGGAAGCTAACAGTGAAAAGAGTCCTTCTACTAGTGGTAGAAATGGCACCGACATCTTTGCCCACGTGGAACCTCCAATTTATGGAGGACCGATTCCCTCTACTCATTTAAACCATGTCGGTCCTCCTCCTAAGATTGTGAAAAATGAGGATTTTGAGTCTTGGGTGTATCGTTTCAAGCGCCATTTAAAACATGTGAATACTAACCTTTGGAGAATCATTGAAGAAGGTTTCTATCCACATGACCCAAACAACTTCACCCCTCGAGAAGCCGTGGATAATCAATTCAATGAGAGTGCTCTCTTCATCATCCAAGATGCAATCCTTCCTGAAGATCTCCCTCACCTTCGACCTCATGCCATGGCCAAAGACGCGTGGAAATGCATTGTGTCTCTCTATCGAGGAAGTGCTAGCATTCAACACTCCAACTATGAAGTGGTACAAGATGAAGCCGATGAGTTTGCAATGAAAGAAGATGAAGAACCCCGTGAGCTCTTTCGAAGAGTGACCAAACTTGCGGTCTCACAAAGAGATCATGGGAGCAAGGACACGGATGACAATTGGATCAAGCACACGTTCCTCAAGGCCATGATGCCCCACAACAAGGCCATGTCCTCCGTCATTCGTCAAAGACCGGACTTCCACTCCAGGACCTCAAGTGAAGTGTTGGATGAGTTCGTTGCAGTGAGCATCTTGGACAAGACCGCCGACAATGCGGTGCTCCGTTCTCAAAGGGCAAAGAATCCCAACCTTGCCTTGAAGGCCAAGGTTAGTGTGTAAGAAGAGGAAGAAGAAGGAGATGAGGAGAGCAACCCCGAAGACACGAAATATGATTATCATGAGCACATGGCTCTTGCCTCAAGACAATTTTGGAGCAAGAAGAATACAAGACCCAACTTCAATAAGAACAGCTCAAGTGGCCTCAAGGGCAAGCAACGAGTTAGAACTTGTTTCAACTGTGGCAATGTGAGCCATTTCGTTGCGGATTGCCCTTACGAGAAGCGGGAAGACAATGGTGGCAAGTTCATCCGAAAAGACAAGGCCAAGTCCTTCCCCAACAAGAACAACTTCACCAAGAAGACTCCTACTCATGGGTTGGTGGTTCAAGAAGAATACCGTGAGGATGACGATGATGATGAAGATAGTGAAGCAATGGCCATGACATCCGTTGCCATTGCCACAACTCCCCGGGTGTCTCTCTTCGATTCACCCAACGAGAACATCACCGCCAAGTGTCTCATGGCTAAAGCCACCAACAAGGTAACCCCCAACATCAAAACCACCATTATTCCTAATACTTCTTCGACGGTTGGCTTTGATGATGGTAAGGGGTCTAATGAGGAGGTAAATGAATTTGAGTCCTTCATGAGTAAGCTCAAGGGCAAATCCGAGAAGAACTTCGTTGCTATCTTGGAACAACTTGGTGAAGCCAATGACATGATCGAGGCTCACGAAGAAACCATCTCTAAGATGGAAGGTCATAGTCGTGACTATGCCGATGAGATATCGGATCTCTCTAATGCTCTTGTTGAAGAGCGTGGACATCGTTTGGCTCTTGAGGAGTCACACAACGATGACCATGCAAAATTAAAGAAAGATCTTGATCATGCTCTTGTTATGTCTCGCGTACTAACTTCCAAGAAGGCTAACCTTGGGGTTGATCATGCTAGACTCAAGGAGGAGTTTGATGTACTTGACAAGGCCCATAAGGTCTTGAAAGGTGCTCATGCAAACCTCAAGGAGTATCATGCTCAACTCCAAGTTAAGCTAACCAAGGAAAAGGCCACATTTCCTCACATGGTCTTAATTGATAATGCAAATGCTACTAACCCGTGTTGTGAGCATGTGCATCTTGTGGAGGAGAATGCCAAGTTGAAGGGACAACTCAAGAAAGGTCTTGTGTCATGCATACAAGGTGAGAAGAACCTAAATGACCTTTTGAGCAATCAAAAGTAAGTTGTGGGCAAGGAGGGAGTTGGGTTCTCACCCAAGTCCAAAAACAAGAAGAAGGAAGAGAAGAAGAATAACAAGACCAAACGACCTCCCCCGCTTAAGCAAACTTTTGTGAAAGAGGGAGAGGGTGCTCTTAAGGAGAAGAAGAACAATGCGAAGAGTGGTGATGCCAAAAGGGGCAAAGCCATCTCTCCCAATAAAGTCGGCGACTTTTACCCCTCTTATGTGTTGTGCCGTGCTAGCGATGGGCATGTTTATGCTAAATTTGTCGGTTCTTCTTATGAGTACATTGAATGGTCTATTTGGGTTCCTAAGACCCTTGTTACTAACATCAAAGGACCCATTACTAAATGGGTACCTAAAACCAAGCATTGATCTCTTGTAGGTGTTTGCTTCCGGTGGGGGATCATGGTTGCTCGATAGTGGAGCAACAAATCATATGACCGGAAGCAAGGACTTGGTGGTGGACGTGCAAAAGATTCCATCTATGCCCACAAATGTCGAGTGGGGTGATGCCTCACATTCTAAGGTATTGGGTCTTGGCAAGGTTGTCATTTCTCATGATCTAACAATTGAGAAAGTCATGCTTGTTGAGTCCCTTGCATACAATTTACTTTCCGTTCGTCAACTTGCACTCATGGGCTTTGCCACCTTCTTTGACATTGATACCGTGGCCCTCTTGTGGAGGAAGACTCTTAAAGTTGCCTTTGTTGGGCATGTCGAGAATGGTCTCTATGTGATAAACTTTTCGGAGCGACCCACTAAGACCGCGACATGCCTAATGGCTAAAGTTGACGTGGGATGGCTTTGGCATCGCCGTTTAGCCCACGTCAATATGAGATCTTTGCAAAGTATTCTCAAGGGGGAACATGTCCGTGGACTAACAAATGTTAGTTTTGCCAAAGATCGTGCTTGCAGTGCTTGTATCGAAGGAAAGCTTCATGAGACGGCTCACCCTCCCACGACTATCATCTACTCGAAGAGACCCTTGGAGCTCCTGCACATGGACCTCTTTGGGCCTCCATCCTTTGATAGTCTTGGGGGTAGAAAGTATTGCTTGGTGATTGTGGATGATTATTCAAGATTCACTTGGGTATACTTCTTCAAGAGGAAGAGTGAGATTCAACAAACCGTCATCGACTTTGCAAATGAAGCTCAACGTCAACATAATGCAAAGATCTTGACAATAAGAATTGACAATGGCACCGAGTTCAAGAACTAATCCTTGGATCAGTTTCTTAGTGATGAGGGGATCAAGCATCAATATTCTGCACCATATACCCCTCAAGAAAATGGTGTTGCGGAGAGGAAGAACCGAACGTTGATGGATGCGGCAAGGACCATGATGGCGGAGTTCAAGTCTCCATACAACTTTTGGGCCAAAGCCATCAACAACGCATGTCATGCATCCAATCGGCTCTATCTCCGCAAAGGGTTGAACAAGACTCCTTATGAGATACTCACCGGAAACAAGCCCAATCTCAAGTACTTCCGGGTGTTCGGGTGTAAGTGTTTCATTCTCAAGAAAGGTGTTCATTTGTCTAAATTTGAGGCTAGAGCTTATGAGGGCATATTTGTTGGTTATGCTACAAACTCTCATGCTTACTGTGTTCTCAACAAGTCCACCGGACTCATTGAGGAGACGTGTAACGTGGAGTTTGACGAAAATAACGGCTCCCAAGTGGAGCAAAGTGGTACTTGTGATGTAGGTGATGAAATTCCTCCCCAAGCCATAAGAAGAATGGGTATTGGTCATATTCTACCCATTGAGGAACCCCTTGTGGCCGAAGGAGAAGGACAATGCTCCACTCATGTGGAGCCATCACCTACTCAAGACCCACACGCTTCCGAAGAACAAAGTGAAGGCCCTCAACCTCGTGAACAAGACCAAGGGCAAGATCAATCTCAAGATGGTAGTGGACCTCCAAATGATGCCCAAGGTCAAGTTCCTCCCCTCGATCAAGTTCAAGATCATGAAGAAGCTCAAGATCAAGATCAAGCTCAAGACGGCGCTCAAGATTATCAAGTTAACCCTCCTCCTTCCACATCCGAGGAGGAATTAGGCGTCGTGCATGCGAAGATTGCTTCAAACTCACCACCAAAGGCCATCTCATGGAGAATGTGGTTGGAAGCCTAAGAAAGGGGGTAAGCACTCGTAGACAATTGGCAAAGTATTGTGAACATCACGCGTTTGTCTCTTGTGTTGAACCCCAAAAGGTCTATGAGGCGCTGGAAGACTCGGATTGGCTCAATGCCATGCATGAAGAACTCAACAACCGAGTACAACAAGGTGTGGAGATTGGTGCCAAGGCCTTGGGAACCACAACGTCATTGGAACCAAGTGGATTTTCAAGAACAAGCAAGATGCTCATGGGAACATCATTCGCAACAAGGCAAGATTGGTAGCACAAGGCTACTCCCAAGTCGAGGGTATCGACTACGGTGAAACTTTGCTCTCGTTGCTCGCCTTGAATCCATTCGTTTGTTGATTGCTTATGCTTCCCATCACAACTTTAAGTTGCAACAAATGGATGTGAAAAGTGCTTTTCTTAATGGTCCTATTAATGAGTTGGTCTATGTCAAGCAACCCCCCGGGTTCGAGGACCCATACTTCCCGGATCATGTGTATCAACTCGATAAGGCACTCTATGGCCTTAAACAAGCCCCACGTGCGTGGTATGACCACCTTACCGAGTTGTTACAAGATCGTGGATTTGAGGTGGGACAAATCGATCCCACTCTTTTACTAAGAAGGTCAAAGGGAGTTGTTTGTATGCCAACTATATGTTGATGATATTATCTTTGGTTCCCCTAACAAAGCTTTCAATGAGGAATTTACCGCTCTCATGACCTCCAAGTTCAAGATGTCTTCGATGGGAGAGTTGAAGTTCTTCCTTGGTTTTGATATCAAACAAAGAAGAGAAGGAACCTTCCTCAACCAAGCCAAATATACTCAAGACATGCTAAAAAGATTCAAGCTAAGTGATGTCAAGCCGGCTTCTACTCCAATGCCTACCAAGTGCCAACTTGACATTGATCCCAATGGTAAAGTGGTGGATCAAAAGGTATATCGCTCCATGATTGGCTCCTTGCTTTACCTTTTGTGCATCTAGACCGGATATCATGTTGAGTGTGGGAATGTGTGCACGGTTTCAAGCCGCACCGAAGGAAAGTCACTATGTGGCGGTCAAGCGAATCTTTCGATATTTGGCTCATACCCCAAACTTTGGCTTATGGTACCCAAGAGGGCAAACTTCAAGCTTGAAGGATATCTGATTCGATTAGGCGGAGACAAAGTGGATAGGAAGTCCACCTCCGGAGGTGCCAATTTCTTGGTTGCTCTTTGGTGAGTTGGTCTTCTAAGAAGCAAAGTTGTGTGTCTCTCTCGTCCACCGAAGCGGAGTATGTGGCGGCCGGTAGTAGTTGTGCACAACTCTTATGGATGAGGCAAACTTTAAAGGAGTACGGCGTCACTTGTGACAAAGTGCCTCTTTGGTGTGATAATGAAAGTGCCATCAAGATTTCTCTCAACCCGGTGCAACACTTCAAGACGAAGCATATTGAGATTCGTATCACTTCATCCGGGATCACATTAGGCGAGGGGAGATCGAGCTCAAGTATGTCAACACTCACGATAACCTTGCAGATATCTTCACGAAGCCCTTGGATGAAGGAAGATTTCGCGAGTTAAGGCATGAGCTAAATATCATTGATTCGAGCAATGTGACTTGAACCCTTGCACCCCTCACTACACTCAACTTGTTGTCTAGTTTAGGTGTAGGCATGGACAAAGGGGGAGTGTTGTTCTCTCAATGAACTCTCCCTCCCCCCATTATGCATAAATAGATCAACTCTTTCACATTAGCCATTTTTGATGGTACTTGTGCTTCAAAGACGAGTTTTGGTCATGGGCCCAAGGATAATTCTTCGCGGTGCCATACCATCTAACTCAAACATAGGTGGCTCCGGCCACCGCCCTCTCCTTTTGAGAGGTTGTGCCGCATGGTGGTTTCTTGTTGTCTTTATTGCTTTGGTTTGTGCGTGTTCCTGTGGTATCCTTTGTGTGAAAAGTTTCCTTTGCAAAGACCTTCTTCTCGTGTTGAAACCTGCTGTATCTTGAGCTCACGGTACTACCGCGGCCAGCAACGGTACTACCGCAGCCAGCCACGGTACTACCGCGTGTGGGGAGCACGGTACTACCGCCCCCACGCGGCAGTAATTTTTTACTGCCACCTGGGTGAGCGGTACTACCGCTACGGTGCGGTACTTCCGCCCGAGCGGTACTACCACGATGATATGCGGTACTACCGCGCCACAAGGGCGCGTGGGGATAAGGATGGGCAGGGGGAGTTCTAACTCCCCCATACCCATTCGCAGTTCCCCTCCCCATGTTGTCTCTCTCTCCCACGCTCAAGATCGGAGACGGCTTTCGTCGCCGGATCTCCTCCTCCGGCTGCCCTCCCGTGATTCCGTCCAGTGGGATCTTTCCCCACCACGTGCTCTTGCTATGGACCCAGGTCTTTCCCCAACCTTTTCTCGTTTGGTTGAGTTCTTTGCCTCTAGGTTTTTGGGGGAGACTTGTGTGTTCTAGAGATTCTTAGGCTCTTTCTATGCAATAGTAGGATGGAGGAGAGTAGCTTTGCGTAGGAATTATACTTGTATTTTTGTCATGTACTAGATTTGATCACCGTAGCACCGCCATGGTTTCGCGGTTCTTTTCAGATTCGAACTGATGTTTGGATCTGACGCGACGCGGTACTACCGCCCGTCTGGCGCGGAACTACCGCTTGTCCGGTACTACCGCCCGTCTGGCGCGGTACTACCGCACTCACTGCGGCACTAACACTTTACTACCGCTCCAACCATGGTACTACCGCGCCTCGCACGGTACTACCGCGACCTGGAGCGGTACTAAAATTTTAGTACCGCAGGCTCTGGCAGTACTACCGTGGCTCACATCTATCTCATGGCAACTTTCACGTATACTTTATATGTGTTTCTTGTGCTTGTTCGTGGTGTTCGCATTGATCCTCTTTGCGTTTCGTTGGTGTTTTGCGTTTGTGTCTCAGGTGGTGGTTCTCGCCGTTCCAATCCCAGTCGTGACACCGACTCCAAGCGTCTGCGCAACCCAGGTGAAGCACCAGAGGGCCCCTCTGCCCCCAAGCGCCATGTCAAGACATCAGCTAGCAAGAACAAGGAGCCCGCTAAGGGCATGGATGAGATACCCCAATCTGAGTACGTCCGTCTCAGGCAACTCCACCCGTATGTGAACCCTCGTTCTTACATCGAGAGGTTGTGAGCTATTTTGGAACAAGCAATGACTCTCACCTATTTGGATGTCATAAAAAACAAGCAGAATACCTACGTGGATGTGAAATGGATTGATATGCATCAGATGCGGAAGGACAAGTTTCGTGAGTACTTTGGAGAGGCTCTGGACTTGGTGGAGCAGTTTGGTGAGCATGTGATATCCTTTCACCTTGATTATGACCCTGAGCTTATCTGTCAGTTCTTTGCCTCAGTATACTTTCACTCTGAAGAGGAGCGGAGGATGACCTGGATGACCAATGGCCGTAAGCTGACTGCTACCTAGAAGGAGTTCATGGATATGCTCCAGTTTCCTGATGACGGGCTCGACACTCCCGTGGGTGTTCGCCCACATGCCAATTCTGTGTCTGCCAACAAGGACAAGCTTGCGCCATACTATGTTGAGAAGGCGCTCGCCAATGGCAAGACGGGGTTGGTGCTCAACTCTTTTCTGGATATCATGTATCACATCTTCCGCAACTCCTTGTTCCCTCGCATTGGTGACAAGGACAAGGTTCATGCCTATATGGTGGATATGATGCTCATTTGCGAGGAGGCTCGTTTGTCTCAGACTCAGCCACTTGATGTCTCACACATCATGTGGTGTGAGCTTCGGTTTGCGATGTTCAACCGCAAGGTGCCTATCTATGGGCCCTATCTGTTTCTGCTGATCTCGAAGACCTGGGAAAAGATGTTACCTCGTGAGGAGTTCCTTGCTCCAGACTGGATTCGCCATGAATCCATCTGTCTGCGTGTCAAGCCCAACTGGGCCAACACTACTACTAGTGCTGAGGCGTCTGCTGCTAGGGCTGCTGTTGATGAGGAGGATGCTGGCGCCGAGGATGTTGCTGAGGGCCGTGCTGCTAGGCCTTCCCAGAGTTCCTCTATGCCTTCATGGGCCAAGAAGCTGAAGGACAAGATGAAGACTCTTTTCTGCATGCAAGCCAAGGGACAGTACAGGACTCACGTGGCTTCTAAGGAGAGTCGCCGCCGGGACAAGAAGATCTTGCAGCTGTATAATGAGGACGTGTTTGGTGGTTCTGAGGATCACATCACTCCAGAGGCCGAGTGGATGGAGAAGCAAGGCTACATGTGGACTGATTCTGAGGAGGACGTCGAGGAGACCATCCCTGCTGCCGAGGAGTCCGACGGAGAGGGTTGGGATGAGTTCCCTGCTGCTTGAGCCACCTCTTGTGTGTAGGTGTCCTCTCTGCCTTTTTGGCGTCTCGATGCCAAAGGGGGAGAGAGTGTAGGGATTTGCGTGTCGTGTGTCGTCGTTCGTGTTCAGTGTGTTTGCTGCTTTCTCGTTCTCGTTTGAACCTCGTTTCAGTTGCTTTTTCTTCATATGGTGTAAGACATATGCACTCTATCTATCTTAGCGAGCTTGTGATATATTGTGCTACCTTTGTGCTATGATCTGCTAAGATGTTAGTTATCGTGCCTTTGTCTCTAAAATATAGGGGGAGTGGTGATCCTAGTTTGTGTGCTATGTAGTCCAAAGCATCCATCCAGGTTGCACACATCTAGGGGGAGCCCGTCTATATTCTAGAGAGGAGGGGTTTGCCTTTGCTCAATATTATCTCATCTATGTGCAAATCCCGTATTGTCATCAATCCACCAAAAAGGGGGAGATTGTAAAGGCATATTTATCCCTTAGGTGTTTTGGTGATTGATGACAATGCTTTTGCGGACTAATCGTGTGCCTTGAGTTTCTCAGACGCTTCATCACTAGGCACGAGACGATTCGGTTCCCCTCGAAGACTATTGAAGACGGCGTTGTTCTACGTTTCTCTTTGGTGGATTTGAGTCGTAGGAGAGCCGTACTATTAAGAGGGGGTCCGCGTCGGAAAGGTTCGGGTGGAATCAACACGTACACATGTCTTTCCTTTCCGTTGCACTTTGGAGCGTCTCTCCGTTATCCTAGTTGTGCTTGATCTGATGGCTACTGTTGTACTTGTGGTAGTACTGCTCTATGGAGCGGTAGTACCGCAAGAACATGCGGTAGTACCGCTGGGGGTCACGGTAGTACCGCTCCTCTGGAGCCTTAGTACCGTAGCCCCGTGCCTAGTGCTGCTCGATGCGGTAGTAGGGCGGATGTAATTTTTACATCCGCGCCCACGGTAGTACCGCCGTCATCTTGCGCGCGTAGTACATGGTGGCCACGGTAGTACCGCTCCCTTGGAGTCGTAGTACCGTGGCCCTCATACCTTGTACCGCTGCGTCGCGGCAGTAGGAGCGGATGTATTTTTTACATCCGCGCCTCAACGGTAGTACCGCGCCTCGTGCGCGGTAGTACCGCATCGGGTTTTTGCACTGTTTCATTTTCAGCGGAAGTAGGCACGGATGTATTTTATTTCATCCGCGCTCTTCGTAGGCTTTGACTCTCCTGCCTTGCGGTAGTACCGCGCAAGCGGTAGTACTGCTCTCAGTCAGGCTAGTCCCGGCCTCTGCTGCTGCCGCGGAAGTACCGTGGCCCTCCACGGCAGTACCGCGTGGCCTTGCGGTAGTACCGCGCTCCTGGAGCGGTAGTACCGCATGTCGCAGGCTGAACTTGTGGATAACGGTTGGATCTCTTCCATGACTATAAACGGGGCGTCTCCTACCTCTAGTTGACTACCTCTTCCATTTCTAAGCTCCATTGGTGCTCCAAGCTCCATTTTGGCCCGATCTCTCTCCCTAGCCAATCAAACTTGTTGATTTGCTCGGGATTGGGTGACAAGGGCCCGATCTACACTCCCACCAAGAGATATTCGATTCCCCCCACTTATCCCTAGCGGATCTTGTTACTCTTGGGTGTTTGAGCACCCTAGACGGTTGAGGTCACCTCGAAGCCATACTCCATTATGGTGAAGCTTTGTGGTGGTGTTGGGAGCCTCCAAGTGTTGTGGAGATTGCCCCAACCTTGTTTGTAAAGGTTCGGTCGCCGCCTTCAAGGGCACCAATAGTGGAATCACGGCATCTCGCATTGTGTGAGGGCGTGAGGAGATTACGGTGGCCCTAGTGGCTTCTTGGGGAGCATTGTGCCTCCACACCGCTCTAACGGAGACGTACTTCCCTTTAAAAGGAAGGAACTTCGGTAACACATCCTCGTCTTCACCGGCTCCACTCTTGGTTATTTCGTGCCTTTACTTTTGCAAGCTTACTTGTGTTGTATCTATTGCTTGGTTGTGTGCTAGTTGTCATTGCATCATATAGGTTGTCCACTTAGTTGCATATCTAGACAACCTATTTTTTCGCAAGGTTTAATTTGTTAAAGAAAAGCTTAAAAATTGTTTGTTGCCTATTCACCCCCCCTCTAGTCAACCATATTGATCCTTTCACCGAGTGAGAGGCTTGCTCACCACTTGGTAGGATTTTTTAAACTTAGGCGAGTACGGAACTGCGACTAAGCCCCCGAGTGAGAGGCTTGCTCACCACTCGGTAGGATTTTTTTATTTAGGAGAGTACAGAACTGCAGCTAAGCCCCCGAGTGAGAGGTTTGCTCGCCACTCGGTAGGATTTTTTTAAACTTAGGCGAGTACGAGACTGCAGCTAAGCCCCCGAGTGAGAGGTTTGCTCGCCACTCGGTAGGATTTTTTAAACTTAGGCGAGTACGGAACTGCAGCTAAGCCTCCGAGTGAGAGGCTTGCTCACCACTCGGTAGGATTTTTTAAACTTAGGCGAGTACGGAACTGCGGCTAAGCCCCCGAGTGAGAGGCTTGCTCACCACTCGGTAGGATTTTTTAAACTTAGGCGAGTACGGAACTGCGGCTAAGCCCCCTGGTGAGAGGTTTGCTCGCCACTCGGTAGGATTTTTTAAACTTAGGCGAGTACGGAACTGCAGCTAAGCCCCCGAGTGGGAGGTTTGCTTGCCACTTGGTAGGATTTTTTTTAAACTTAGGCGAGTACGAGACTGCAGCTAAGCCCCCAAGTGAGAGGTTTGCTCGCCACTTGGTAGGATTTTTTAAACTTAGGCGAGTACGGAACTATAGCTAAGCCTTCGAGTGAGAGGCTTGCTCACCACTCGGTAGGATTTTTTAAAATTAGGCGAGTACGGAACTGCAGCTAAGCCTCCGAGTGAGAGGCTTGCTCTTCACTCGGTATGATTTTCTTTCTTTGAACTTAGGCGAAGCGGATTCACATCTAAGCCCCTGAGTGAGAGGTTTGATCGCCACTCGGTAGGATTTTTTAAACTTAGGCGAGTACGGAACTGCAGCTAAGCCTCCGAGTGAGAGGCTTGCTCTTCACTCGGTAGGATTTTCTTTCTTTGAACTTAGGCAAAGCGGATTCGCAGCTAAGGCACCCACTGGGGAATTTTGAACACATATATAAAAAACAACAATCATTCAGGAGACTGTAAACTGTGTCTTTGATAATCAAACTAAGAGGTACTTCTTATTACATCTCAATAGTCTGAATTCTTAAGTATAAAAGGGCAGAGCAGCTCCGCATTCCAAGCACGTGGCTCGTCTTTATCGTGCACCACATTGTAGAGGTGATACGCTCCGTTGTGGAGCACCTTGGTAATGATGAAGGGGCCTTCCCAAGCAGGAGCGAGATTGTATGGTCGCTGCTGATCCACTCGGAGAACCAAGTCTCCCTCTTGAAATGCTCGACCTCTCACATTTCTAGCATGGAATTGATGAAGGTCTTGCTGGTAAATGGTCGATCGGATCAGGTCCATCTCTCTTTCTTCTTCCAGGAGGTCGATTGCATCTTGCCGAGCCTGTTCTGCTTCATCTTTTGAGAAAAGTTTGACTTGGGGTGCATTGTGAAGTAAGTCACTCGGAAGCACAGCTTCAGCCCCATAGACCAAGAAGAACGGAGTTCGACCAGTCGACCGATTAGGAGTTGTTCTCAATCCCCAAAGTACTAATGGAAGCTCATCAACCCAAGCGCCTGCTGCATGCTTGAGATCACGCATTAGACGGGGTTTCAGTCCTTTGAGGATCAACCTGTTTACTCTTTCAGCTTGTCCATTCAACTGGGGATGGGCGACCGAAGCATAGTCGACCCGAGTGCCTTGGGAAGCGCATAAAGCTCGGAACTCTTTGGAATCGAAGTTCGACCCATTATCTGTGATGATGTTGTGCGGAACTCCATATCTGAATGTTAACTCTCTGATGAAGCTGACAGCAGTACTTGCTTCGAGGTTTTTGATAGGTTTAGCCTCAATCCATTTGGTGAACTTGTCGACTGCTACAAGCACATGGGTGAAACCACTCCTGCCAGTCCTCAGAGGTCCGACCATATCTAATCCCCAAACAGCAAAAGGCCAGACGAGCGGAATGGTCTTCAGGGCTGAAGCAGGCTTGTGAGACATGTTGGAATAGAACTGACAACCTTCACATTTGTCGACTATATCTTTTGCCATTTCATTTGCTCGTGGCCAATAGAACCCCGCTCGGTATGCTTTGGCCACGATGGTCCGAGAGGACGCATGGTGACCACAGGTCCCCGAGTGGATGTCATTGAGGATCACTCGACCTTCTTCTGGTGTAATGCACTTCTGAGCGACTCCAGTAACACTTTCTCTGTAAAGCTGTCCACCCATTACTGTGAAAGCTTTAGATCGATGGACAATCTGACGGGCCTCTTCTTCATCCTCTGGGAGCTCTTTCCTGAGAATATATGCAATGTACGGCACTGTCCAATCGGGTATGACAACAAAATTTCCATGATCAAGTGACCACGGCTGGGATTTCAACTTCAGTCGGATCAGTAGGGCTCTTAGACCGAGGGGGCTCTTCAGTGAAAGGATCCTATTGAACTGATGGCGTGTGAAGATGCTCCAAGAACACATTACTGGGAATAGGCTCATGCCTGGAACCTATCTTTGCCAGATCATCGGCTGCTTGATTTTTCAGTCGGGGTATATGGTGGAGTTCTAACCCTTCAAACTTCTTTTCTAACTTTCTCACTACATTACAATAGCCAGTCATAGCCGGACTCCTGATGTCCCACTCCTTCATCACTTGATTGACCACCAAATCCGAGTCACAGTAGACCATTAGGCACCAGACGCCGAGTGAAATGGCCGTACGCAACCCATCAAAAGTGCTTCATATTCAGCTTCATTATTGGAAGAATCAAAATGAATCTGGAGAACATAGCCGAGCATGTCACCTCGGGGGGATACCAATAATACCCCAGCACCAGAACCATTCAGCATCTTGGATCCATCAAAGAACATGGTCCAATGCTCCGAGTGAATCTGAGTCGATTGTTGCTGCTCAACCCACTCGGCGAGGAAATCTGCTATTGCTTGGGAGTTGATAGCTTCCTTTGCCTCAAACTTGATATCCAATGGAAGGAGTTCAATCGCCCATTTCGCCACTCGACCAGTTGCATCCCTGTTGTTCAGAATTTCTGACAATGGTGCGTCACTGACAACTGTAATGGAATGATCTGAGAAATAATGTGCAACCTTCTTCGTGGTCATGTAGATTCCATAAACAAGCTTCTGATAATGCGAATATATCTACTTGTATGGAGTCAAGACTTCAGAAATATAATACACTGGGCGCTGAACTTTATAGGTTTTTCCTTCTTCTTCCCGCTCGACTGTGAGTACTGTACTGACAACTTGTCCAGTGGCTGCAATATAAAGCAGTAAAGGCTCTTTGCTGATTGGGGCAGCAAGCACCGGCTGGGTGGAAAGCAGGGCTTTGAGCTCTGCAGACGCTGCGTCAGCTTCAGGAGTCCACTCGAACTTATCAGATTTCTTCATCAGTCGGTAAAGAGGCAATGCCTTTTCACCGAGACGAGAGATGAATCGACTCAAGGCGGCCAAACAACCAAAGAGCTTCGAACGCCATGCACACGCATTGTATGCTTTCATTCGGAGGATGGCACCAACTTTCTCTAGGTTCGTGTCGATCCCCCGTTCGGAAACAAGGAAACCGAGTAGCTTTCCACCTGGAACTCCGAATGTGCACTTCAACGGATTAAGCTTGATATCATACCTTCTCAGGTTGGCAAAGGTTTCAGCGAGGTCAGTCAGCAGGTCGGAACCTTTACGCGACTTGACCACAATGTCATCCATATATGCCTCCACATCCCGACTGATTTGAGTGAGCAGGCACTTCTGAATCATCCTCATAAATGTGGCACCAGCATTCTTGAGACCGAATGGCATGGTGACATAGCAAAAGCATCCGAATGGGGTGATGAAAGCTGTTTTTATTTCATAGGGTCCATACAGTCGGATCTGATGATACCCGGAATATGCGTTCAGAAAAGACAAACACTCACATCCCGCAGTTGAGTCGACAATCTAGTCGACGCGGGGGAGAGGGAAATGATCTTTCGGGCATGCCCGATTGATATGCTTGAAATCAATGCACATACGAAGTGAATCGTCCTTCTTAGGGACCATGAAAACATTGGCGAGCCACTCGGAGTGGTAAATCTCACGGATGAACTCAGCTGCTACAAGGTTGGAAAAAGCGGTAGGCGTAAGCGAGGTGGTTGGCCTTCGCCTAGTGCTTAGGCGATGCTTAAGCGTCCTAGGCGCGGCCTAGAAGGTAATATAACTTCTACTATCAGGGTTATTGAGCTTATTATATGTGTATTGATGTTAATTTATAGCAGACAAATAAGTTAACTACCAGCTACTACCATTTGAATGTGTCATGTTTGGCATTTTAGTCCAATATGGCATGCTTTCTCGCTTGGGTAAACAATTTGTTGCTTACCCTGCCTAGACTTCCATTTATGCCCTAGCCGAGGCGTTTGGCCATCGCCTAGCGCCTAGGCGTGCCTAAGCGCCTCCTAGGCACTGCCTTTTCCAACAGAGGCTGCTAGAAGCCGAGCCACCTCCTCGCCGATTGCCTTTCTCTTCTCCATGACGGACCTACGGAGATGCTCTTTAACGGGTTTTGCTTTTGGATCGACTCGCAAACGGTGCTCAGCCAGTCCCCTAGGTACACCTAGCATGTCAGAAGGTTTCCATGCAAAGATGTGTTGGGGAACGTAGCAGAAATTCAAAATTTTCCTACGTGTCACCAAGATCTATCTATGGAGAAACTAGCAACGAGGGGAAGGAGAGTGCATCTACATACCCTTGTAGATCGCTAAGCGGAAGCGTTCATGAGAACGGGGTTGAAGGAGTCGTACTCGTCGTGATCCAAATCACTGGAGATCCTAGTGCCGAACGGACGGCACCTCCGCGTTCAACACACGTACAGCCCGGTGACGCCTCCCACGCCTTGATCTAGCAAGGAGAGAGGAGAGGTTGAGGAAGACTCCATCCAGCAGCAGCACAACGGCATGGTGGTGATGGAGGAGCGTGGCATCCCAGCAGGCTTCGCCAAGCACCAAGGGAGAGGAGGAGGAGGAGAGGTAGGGCTGCACCTGGAGAGGGAGGCTCTCGTGTGTTATGGGCAGCCCCATAGGCCTCATATATATAGGGGAAGGGGAGGGCTGCGCCCCCTCTAGGGTTTTGGGGGGGCGGCCAAGAGGGGGGAGAGGGGAGGCGCCCACTAGGTGGGCCTTAAGGCCCATCTGAACTAGGGTTTGCCCCTCCCACTCCCCTTGCGCCTTGGGCCCCTTGGGGGCGCACCAGCCCTCCTAGGGGCTGGTCCCTCCCACACTTGGCCCACGCAACCTTCTCAGGGCAGGTGGCCCCACTTGGTGGACCCCGACCCTCCGGTGGTCCCAGACATTACCGATATCGCCTCAAACTTTTCCTGTGACCAAAACAGGACTTCCCATATATAAATCTTTACCTCCGGACCATTCCGAACTCCTCGTGACGTCCCGGATCTCATCCGGACTCCGACAACATTCGGTAACCACATACAAACTTCCTTTATAACCCTAGCGTCATCGAACCTTATGTGTAGACCCTACGGGTTCGGGAGACATGTAGACATGACCGAGACGTTCTCCGGTCAATAACCAACAGCGGGATCTGGATACCCATGTTGGCTCCCACATGTTCCACGATGATCTCATCGGATGAACCACGATGTCAAGGACTCAATCGATCCCGTATACAATTCCCTTTGTCTATCGGTATTGTACTTGCCCGAGATTCGATCGTCGGTATCCCGATACCTTGTTCAATCTCGTTACGCAAGTCTCTTTACTCGCTCCGTAACACATCATCCCGTGATCAACCCCTTGGTCACATTGTGCACATTATGATGATGTCCTACCGAGTGGGCCCAGAGATACCTCTCCGTTAACCGGAGTGACAAATCCCGCCTCGATTCGTGCCAACCCAATGACACTTTCGGAGATACCTGTAATGCACCTTTATAGCCACCCAGTTACGTTGTGACATTTGGTACACCCAAAGCATTCCTACGGTATCCGAGAGTTGCACAATCTCATGGTCTAAGGAAAAGATACTTGACATTAGAAAAGCTTTAGCATACGAACTACGATCTTTGTGTTAGGCTTAGGATTGGGTCTTGTCCATCACATCATTCTCCTAATGATGTGATCCCATTATCAACGACATCCAATGTCCATGGTTAGGAAACCGTAACCATCTATTGATCAACGAGCTAGCCAATAGAGGCTTGCTAGGGACAAGGTGTTGTCTATGTATCCACACATGTATTTGAGTTTCCTATCAATACAATTATAGCATGGATAATAAACGATTATCATGAACAAGGAAATATAATAATAACTAATTTATTATTGCCTCTAGGGCATATTTCCAACAGTCTCCCACTTGCACTAGAGTCAATAATCTAGTTCACATCGTCATGTGATTAACACTGATAGGTCACATCGCCATGTGACCAACACCCAAAGAGTTTACTAGTGTCTGTAAACTAGTTCACATCATCATGTGATTTAGACTCAATGAGTTCTGAGGTTTGATCATGTTTTGCTTGTGAGAGAGGTTTTAGTCAACTGGTTTTAGTCAACGGGTCCGAACCTTTCAGATCCGTGTGTGCTTTGCAATTCTCTATGTCATATTGTAAATGCTGCTTCCACGCTCCACTTGGATCTATTCCAAATGGTTGCTCCACTATACGTATCCAGTTTGCTACTCAGAGTCACTCGGATAGGTGTTAAAGCTTGCATCGACGTAACCCTTTAAGCCGAACTCTTTATCACCTCCATAATCGAGAAACATGTCCTTATTTACTCCAAGGACAATTTTGACCACTGTCCAATGATCCATTCCTGGATCATTCTTGTACCCCTTGATCGACTCATGGCAAGGCACACTTCCGTGCGGTACACAAAGATAGCATACTATAGAGCCTATGTCCGAAGCATAGGGGCGACCTTCGTCCTTTCTCTCTTTTCTGCCGTGGTCGAGCTTTTAACTCTTAACTCCATACCTTACAACTCAGGCAAGAACTCCTTCTTTGACTGATCCATCTCGAACACTTTCAAGATTATGTCAAGGTATGTGCTCATTTGAAAGTACCATCAAGCGGTTTTGATCTATCCCTATAGATCTTGATGCTCAATGTTCAAGTAGCTTAATCCAGGTTTTCCATTGAAAAACACTTTTCAAATAATCCTATATGCTTTCCAAAAATTCTACATCATTTCTGATCAACAATATGTCAACAACATATACTTATCAGAAATTCTATAGTGCTCCCACTCACTTCTTTGGAAATACAAGTTTCTCGTAAACTTTGTATAAACCCAAAATCTTTGATCATCTCATCAAAGCGCACATTCCAACTCCGAGATGCTTACTCCAGTCCTTAGAAAGGATCGCTGGAGCCAGCATACCTTTTAGCATCCTTAGGATCGACAAAACTTTTCTGATTGTATCACATACAACCTTTCCTTACGTAAACTGGTAAGGAAACTCGTCTTGACATCCATCTGCCAGATTTCATAAATGCAGCTAATGCTAACATGATTCCGACGGACATAAGCATCGCTACGGATGAGAAAATCTCATCGTAGTCAACTCCTTGAACTTGTGAAAAACTCTTCGCCACAAGTCGAGCTTCACAGACGGTGATCTTACCGTCCACGTCCGTCTTCTTCTTAAAGATCCATTCATCTCAATGGCTTGCCGATCATCGGGCAAGTCCACCAAAGCCTATGCTTTGTTCTGATACATGGATCCTATCCGGATTTCATGGCTTCTAACCATTTGTCGGAATTTGGACCCACCATCGCTTCTCCATAGCTCGTAGGTTCATTGTTGCCTAGCAACATGACCTTCAAGACAGGATTACTGTACCACTCTAAAGTAGTACGCATCCTTGTCAACCTACGATGTACGGTAGTGACTTGATCGGAAACTTCATGATCACTATCATAAGCTTCTACTTCAATTGGTGTAGGTGCCATGGGAACAACTTCCTGTGCCCTGCTACACACTAGTTGAAGTGACGGTTCAATAACCTCATCAAGTCTCCACCATCCTCCCACTCAACTTTTCGAGACGAACTTTTCCTCGAGAAAAGACCCGATTCAAGAAACAATCCCTATTGCTTTCGGATCTGAATTAGGAGGTATACCCAACTGTTTTGGGTGTCCTATGAAGATGCATTTTATCCGCTTTGGGTTCGAGCTTATCAACCTGAAACTTTTCACATAAGCGTCGCAGCCCCAAACTTTTAAGAAACGACAGCTTAGGTTTCTCTAAACCATAGTTCATACGGTGTCATCTCAACGGATTTACGTGGTGCCCCATTAAAGTGAGTGCGGTTGTCTCTAATGCCTAACCCATGAACGATAGTGGTAATTCGATAAGAGATATCATGGTACGCACCATATCCAATAGAGTGCAACTATGATGTTCGGACACACCATCACACTATGGTGTTCCAGGCGGTATTAATTGTGAAACAATTTGCACAATGTCTTAATTGTGTGCCAAAACTCGTAACTCAGATATTCATCTCTATGATCATATCATAGACATTCTATCCTCTTCTCATGAAGATCTTAAACTTCACTCTGAAATTACTTGAAGCATTCAATAATTCAGACTTGTGTTTCATCAAGTAAATATACTCAACATCTACTCGAATCATCTCGTGAAGTAAGAACATAACGATATTCATCGCATGCCTCAAAGACTCATTGGGCTGCACACATCAAAATGTGTTACTTCCAACAAGTCGCTATCTTGTTCCATCTTCTCAAACGAGGCTTTTCAGTCATCTTGCCCACGTGGTATGATTTGCATATCTCAAGTGATTCAAAATCAAGTGAGTCCAAACGATCCATCTGCATGGAGTTTCTTCATGCATATACACCAATAGACATGGTTCGCATGTCTCAAACTTTTCAAAAACGAGTGAGTCCAAAGATCCATCAACATGGAGCTTCTTCATGCGTTTTACACCAATATGACTTACATGGCAGTGCCACAAGTAAGTGGTACTATCATTACTATCTTATATCTTTGGCTTGAAAATGTGTATCACTACGATCGAGATTCAATAAACCATTCTTTTTAGGTGCAAGACCATTGAAGGTATTATTCAAATAAATAGAGTAACCATTATTCTCCTTAAATGAATAACCGTATTGCGATAGACATAATTCAATCATGTCAATGCTCAACGCAAACACCAAATTATAATTATTCTGGTTTAATACTAATATTGATGGTAGAGGGAGCGTGCGATGTTTGATCACATCAAAATTGGAAACACTTCCAACACATATCGTCAGCTCTCCTTTAGCTAGTCTCCGTTTATTCCGTAGCCTTTTATTTCGAGTTACTAACACTTAGCAACCGAACCGGTATCTTAATACCCTGGTGCTACTAGGAGTACTAGTAAAGTACACATTAACATAATGTATATCCAATATACTTCTATCGACCTTGCCAACCTTCTTATCTACCAAGTATCTAGGGTAATGCCGCTCCAGTGGCTGTTCCCCTTATTACAAAAGCACTTAGTCTCGGGTTTGGGTTCAACCTTGGGTTTCTTCACTAGAGCAGCAGCTGATTTGCCGTTTCATGAAGTATCCCTTCTTGCCCTTGCCCTTCTTGAAACTAGTGGTTTCACCAACCATCAACAATTGATGCTCCCTCTTGATTTCTACTTTCGCGGTGTCAAACATCGCGAATACTTCAAGGATCATCATATCTATCCCTGATATGTTATAGTTCATCACGAAGCTCTAGCAGCTTGGTGGCAAAGACTTTGGAGAAACATCACTATCTCATCTGGAAGATCAACTCCCACTCGGTTCAAGTGATTGTTGTACTTCAGACAATCTGAGCACAAGCTCAACGATTGAGCTTTTCTCCCTTAGTTTGCAGGCTAAGAAAATCGTCGGAGGTCTTATACCTCTTGACGTGGGCACGAGCCCGAAATCCCAATTTCAGCCCTCGAAACATCTCATATGTTCCGCGACGTTTCGAAAACGTCTTTGGTGCCTCTACTCTAAACCTTTCAACTGAACTATCACGAAGTTATCAAAACGCGTATGTCCGATGTTCGAAACATCCACAAACGACGTTTGGGGTTTCAGCACACTGAGCGGTGCATTAAGGACATAAGCTTTCTACTGTCCGCATAATCGCTACTTTCAACTTTCAACTTTATTTTCTCTAGGAACATATCTAAACAATGGAACTAAAGCACGAGCTTTTACATAATTTGCAAAAGGTCTTTTGACTATGTTCAAGATAATTAAGTTCATCTTATGAACTCCCACTCAGATAGACATCCCTCCGGTCATCTAAGTGATTACATGATCCGAGTCAACTAGGCCGTGTCCGATCATCACGTGAGACGGACTAGTCATCATCGGTGAACATCTTCATGTTGATCGATCTACTATACGACTCATGCTCGACCTTTCGGTCTCGTGTTCCGAGGCCATGTCCGTACATGCTAGGCTCGTCAAGTTAACCCTAAGTGTATTGCGTGTGTTTCGAGGCCATGTGCATACATGCTAGGCTCGTCAACACCGTTGTATGTGAACGTAAGAATCCATCACACCCGATCATCACGTGGTGCTTAGAAGCGACGAACTTTTGGCAACGATGCACGTTAGGGAGAACACTTCTTGAAATTGTTGTAAGGATCATCTTATTTACTACCGTCGTTCTAAGTAAACAAGATGCATAAACATAATAAACATCACATGCAATTATATAGTAGTGACATGATATGGCCAATATCATATAGCTCCATTGATCTCCATCTTGGGGCTCCATGATCATCATCGTCACCGCATGACACCATGATCTCCATCATCGTGTCTTCATGAAGTTGTCTCGCCAACTATTACTTCTACTACTATGGATACGGTTAGCAATAAAGTAAAGTAATTACATGGCGTTGTTTAATGACACGCAGGTCATACAATAAATAAAGACAACTCCTATGGCTCCTGCGGTTGTCATACTCATCGACATGCAAGTCGTGATTCCTATTACAAGAACATGATCAATCTCATACATCACATATCATTCATCACATTCTTCTTGGCCATATCACATCACATAGCATACCCCGCAAAAACAAGTTAGACGTCCTCTAATTGTTGTTTGCATGTTTTACGTGGCTGCTATGGGTTTCTAGCAAGAACGTTTCTTACCTCACGCAAAACCACAACGTGATGTGCCAATTGCTATTTACCCTTCATAAGGACCCTTTTCATCGAATCCGTTCCGACTAAAGTGGGAGAGATCGGCACCCGCTAGCCACCTTATGCACCAAGTGCATGTCGGTCGGTGGAACCCGTCTCACGTGAAAGTGCGTAAGGTCGGTCCGGCCGCTTCATCCCACAATACCGTCGAAACAAGATTGGACTAGTAACGGTAAGCATATTGAACAACATCAACGCCCACAACTACTTTGTGTTCTACTCGTGCAAAGAATCTACGCAATAGACCTAGCTCGATACCACTGTTGGGGAACGTGGCGAAATTCAAAATTTTCCTCACGTGTCACCAAGATCTATCTATGGAGAAACTAGCAACGAGGAGAAGGAGAGTGCATCTACATACCCTTGTAGATCGCTAAGCGGAAGCGTTCATGAGAACGGGGTTGAAGGAGTCGTACTGTCGTGATCCAAATCACCGGAGATCCTAGTGCGAACGGACGGCACCTCCGCGCTCAACACACGTACAGCCCGGTGGCGCCTCCCACGCCTTGATCCAGCAAGGAGAGAGGAGAGGTTGAGGAAGACTCCATCCAGCAGCAGCACAACGGCATGTTGGTGATGGAGGAGCGTGGCAATCCCGCAGGCTTCGCCAAGCACCAAGGGAGAGGAGGAGGAGGAGGGCAGGGCTGCGCTGGAGAGGAGGCTCTCGTGTGTTATGGGCAGCCCCATAGGCCTCATATATATAGGGGAAGGGAGGCTGCGCCCCTCTAGGGTTTTGGGGCGGCCAAGAGGGGGAGAGGGGCGCCCACTAGGTGGGCCTTAAGGCCCATCTCAACTAGGGTTTGCCCTCCCACTCCCCTCATGCCTTGGGCCCCTTGTGGGCGCACCAGCCCTCCTAGGGGCTGGTCCCTCCCACACTTGGCCCACGCAACCTTCTCGGGGCAGGTGGCCCCACTTGATGGACCCCGGGACCTCCGGTGGTCCCAGACATTACCGATATCGCCTCAAACTTTTCCGGTGACCAAAACAGGACTTCCCATATATAAATCTTTACCTCCGGACCATTCCGGAACTCCTCGTGACGTCCTGGATCTCATCCGGACTCAACAACATTCGGTAACCACATACAAACTTCCTTTATAACCCTAGCGCCATCGAACCTTAAGTGTGTAGACCCTACGGGTTCGGGAGACATGTAGACATGACCGAGACGTTCTCCGGTCAATAACCAACAGCGGATCTGGATACCCATGTTGGCTCCCACATGTTCCACGATGATCTCATCGGATGAACCACGATGTCAAGGACTCAATCGATCCGTATACAATTCCCTTTGTCTATCGGTATTGTACTTGCCCGAGATTCGATCGTCGGTATCCCGATACCTTGTTCAATCTCGTTACCGGCAAGTCTCTTTACTCGTTCCGTAACACATCATCCCGTGATCAACCCCTTGGTCACATTGTGCACATTATGATGATGTCCTACCGAGTGGGCCCAGAGATACCTCTCCGTTAACCGGAGTGACAAATCCCAGTCTCGATTCGTGCCAACCCAATAGACACTTTTGGAGATACCTGTAATGCACCTTTATAGCCACCCAGTTATGTTGTGACGTTTGGTACACCCAAAGCATTCCTACGGTATCCGGGAGTTGCACAATCTCATGGTCTAAGGAAAAGATACTTGACATTAGAAAAGCTTTAGCATACGAACTACGATCTTTGTGCTAGGCTTAGGATTGGGTCTTGTCCATCACATCATTCTCCTAATGATGTGATCCCATTATCAACGACATCCAATGTCCATGGTTAGGAAACCGTAACCATCTATTGATCAACGAGCTAGCCAATAGAGGCTTGCTAGGGACAAGGTGTTGTCTATGTATCCACACATGTATTTGAGTTTCCTATCAATACAATTATAGCATGGATAATAAACGATTATCATGAACAAGGAAATATAATAATAACTAATTTATTATTGCCTCTAGGGCATATTTCCAACAAGATGTCCCAGTTCTCACGGAGGAACTGGATGAGCGCTTCTTCCTATTTGCAGTCGAGTGTTGTCGAGATATGAGTAGGAGCAGCATTGGGATCGGTCGGGTGAATGTGAACCGACTTTGTTTCACCGGACGACTGAAATGCAGAATCTGTGGCGGGCATCTTGGCTCGCAGCAAATCATTCGGATCTGCATTCTTCTGGTACTCTTGCATTTCAACTACTGCCATTTGTGCATCAGCAATTTTTGAGCCCTTCTGGAGGCACTCTTCTGCTTTCTGCCGATTGCCAATGACCGTGATCACTCCTCTAGGACTGGGCATCTTTAATTTGAGGTACACGTAACATGGTCGAGCCATAAAACGAGCATATGCAGGCCTGCCCAGAATAGCATGATAAGCACTTTGAAAATCCACCACTTCAAATGTCAACTTTTCCTTACGGTAATTTTTTGAATAACCGAAAACCATGTCAAGAGTGATCTGGCCGAGTGATTCGGCTTTCTTTCCAGGGATAACACCGTGGAAACTCATGTTGCTCTCACTAAGTTTTGACATCGAAATGCCCATCCCCTTCAAGGTTTCAGAGTAAAGGTTATTCAGGCCACTTCCACCATCCATCAACACTTTGGTCAGTCGAGTGCCTCCAACAACTGGGTCGACTATCAACGCTTGCCGCCCTGGAATGGCAACGCGTGCAGGATGATCAGATTGGTCGAACATAATAGTTGTTTGTGACCACTTCAAATATGTTGCCGTTGCCGGAGCAACCATATTCACTTCTCTGTTGATGACTTTGAGTTGACTTTTTCTCTCAACATCAGCAAATATCACCAAGGTGGAATTGACATCGGGGAAACCATCATCCTCCTATTTGTCATCCTTATCAGATTCCTTCTCTTTTTCACTGGGTTGTTTCTCTTGGAACTGCTGGATAAGGAGCCGACACTGTCGAGTGGTATGCCTGGGATAAATCAGGTTTCCCTCTTCGTCTTTCTTGGTATGAATGTGACATGGAAAATCCAACACATCATTTCCTGCTTGATCTTTTACTTTTTTGGGGGTCCAAGGCCCCTTAGGCTTTCCCTTTAACTTTCCTTGAATCATGGCTGCAGTCTCACCAGGCCCAGCGGGTTCAGCTTTGAGCTTCTGTTTCCGATTGGAATTACCACCTCCGGTGTCCTGGCCTACTGGTTTACCTTTCCCGCTGCGGAGCCAATCTTTTTCTTCTCCGTTGGCGTACTGAGTGGCTATTTCCATCATTCGGGTCAGAGACATATCTCCTATTTGACCGAATTTCAGCTTAAGCTCTCGATACCAGATGCCCTCCTTGAAGGCGCAAAATGCTTGATGCTGAGATACATTTTCCACTGTGTGATGCATAGTGGTCCACCTATGAATGTAATCTCTCAAGGTCTCATTAGGCTTTTGTACACAATGTTGCAATTCTGCCAACCCTGTTGGCCGTTTGCAAGTGCCCTCAATGGTCCTGACAAACACTCGGGCTAGCTCTTCCCAGCTGAATATACTGCCTGGGGCCAACTGATTCAACCAAGCTCTAGCTGAACCTTCTAACATCAAAGGAAGGTGCTTCATGGTTACCTCATCATTTTTGCCACCGATCTGAACAGCCACTCGATAATCCTCCAGCCAAGTTTCAGGCTTGGACTCACCGGTAAACTTGCTAACCCCAGTCGCCAACCTGAAGTTGGGAGGGATCTCAGCAGCTCTGATGGCTCTGCTAAAACACTCGGGGCCTGAGACATGTACTCTGCTTCCAGTCGGACGATCTCTGTCGAGACCTTCTCTGTGAGCTCTGTTTCTGTCAACTAGACCTTGAACGAAAATTGATCTCGCACCTGGCTCTCTTGGGTAGACTGGTACCCTACGCTCACCACTGTGCGGGCTCCTATCATCATATTGCCGGGGCACATATGATCCACTCCTCGGAGGAGGTGTAGGCAGTCGACGGCGATCATCACGTCCGAGTCGGTGATCGTACTGCTCGTGGTTCCGACCCACATATTGCTCTTGGCGATTCCCACGTCCCTCACGCCGCAGAGGCGATCTTGGGCTGTGCGTAGACTGAACTGTATCTGCCATTGCAGATCTGCTATGAATTCTGTTACGAGACTGAGATACTGCAGTGTTTTGCTCTCCCGCTGCTCTGAGCAGTGCTCTGATCTACATCAAACCTCTTCCAGCCTCCGACTGAGACAGCTGAATAGACTCTGCTATACGGGCTGCAGCAGTAAGATTCTGAATCGGAGTGCGGTATACCTGTGGCTCGGGAGAAAACAGTTGTCGCTGCCGTCGACTGGATTCAGGGATACGTTGCCGAGCACGCTCGTCAAGTGTGTGCTGGAGGTTCTCCAGTCGAGTACGCTCAGCCAAAGTGACCAGGCACGCTGCCTCCAAGGCCCGAGCCTCGGAGGTCTCCCCGACGATAGGCATGTGCAGCGCTTCCTCGTTGCGGCGGCGAAATTCCTCTCTCTGCTGCGAGGTGAGGGCTTCGGGATGATATTCCTCATGAACACGTGACGGATCGCCACCATCCTCGCCGCCGTCACTACGACGGAAACCAGGCGGGCTGTGTGGCGCATTGACCACCAAGACCTCCGCTGCAGGATTACTGCTATCGCATTCGGAAAGAGTCTCGATGGAGCCAGTCGAACAGGTCGTAGAAAGATTCATCGGGCTCGATTGCCATGACTTGGGGGGTGGCCGACTGGCGTGCCACCGCATGTTTCACCCACCACTGGAACCGTGACCGACCGGATCGCTTGCGCCAGCGAACAGTGGGGGGCGAAGACACTACGGGAGCCGATCGATACTGGATCGACGGCTGCCACAGAAGGACGCCATGAACGCACGCGCGAAAGTGCGTTGCCTCACGGACGGGGAGTGTCTCGACATCGAGGGGGCCTCCTAGAGCCAGGCGGAGTCGTCAGCGACAAAAACAAGCGCGCCGAGATGGATCTCGCGGCCCTCAGCCAATCCACCGCCGGAAACCATGATGATGGGAATAGGAAAAATCGCAACCTCACCAGAAAGCCGCTAAGACACCTGCCCCATGGTGGGCGCCAACTGTCGTGGTTCTAAGTCTGACAGTGGAATAGGGGGTAGGTATGAGGAGGCCAGATCCTAGCTACGATGAGGTTGTGCACGCAAGATTTGCGAGTTCAGGCCCTTCTCGGAGGAAGTAACAGCCCTACGTCTCGGTGCCCGGAGGCTTGGTCGATTGGATTATGCGTGAAGTTACAGGGGGTGCGAACCCTTGTCTCTGAGGAGGGGGGTGGCTTATATAGGGTTCGCTAGGCCCCTCCCGCCCTCAGTTACACATGGTTTAAGGTACATAAAGACAGGGCGTTACTGGTAACGCTAGTAATAAAGATACATGAATGACCATTAAGCCTATAGAGTAAACGTCGGACCGTTGCCGTCAAGAGCGGCTTTAGACCTTCTAGCCGTCGAGTGATTCTTGTTGCGGTCGAGTGTGTACTCCATGGTCAAATGAAATTGGGTCTTCCGAGTGGAATACCTCTGGTCGAGTGGATGATGTTATCCTTTGAGTGCCTCTGACTTTAAGGTAATGTCCTTGGGAAGGGTGTCTAGGTCAGGCCTGTGACCCTACCCTAGGTACATGTCGTCGTCACCCTCCTCCACTACGGGGGAGGGGGGCACCCCATAGACACACAAGTTGACAGTTGTCTTAGCCGTGTGCGGTGCCCCTCTCCACAGATTCCACATCGGTCATATCGTTGTAGTGCTTAGGCGAAGCCCTGCGTCGTTAATTTCATCATCACCATCATCACGCCGTCGTGCTGACGAAGCTCTCCCTTGACACTCAGCTGGATCGAGAGTTCGTGGGACGTCACCGAACCAAACGTGTGCAGATCGTGGAGGTGCCGTACTTTCAGTACTAGGATCGGTCGGATCGTGAAGACGTACAACTACATCAACCGCGTTGTCATAACGCTTCCTCTTTCGGTCTACGAGGATACGTGGACAACACTCTCCCCTCTTGTTGCTATGCATCACCTAGATGGATCTTGCGTGTGCGTATAATATTTTTTTTAAAATTACTGCGTTTCCTAACATGAGGTACTCGAATGGTCTGGACACGACTACCGACACCGCGCCACCGCGAGAGCCACCGGAGTACGAGCGCCGCGCGGAGGCGCACGTGCGGGGTGACCGATGGGTCGAGGAACGGCGAAATGCGGGAGTACCGGTGGATGAACTCCATGTTGAACCGTCGCCGACGTTCGCCATGCACCCGCGCATCCCTGCTGTCAGGATGACGGCAAGGATAAAAACTACGCGGCATATCGTGTCCGACATTGGTCTTCTTCTTAGTGGTATTAGTTTTAGTGATCACTTGCTAATGGCCTGCTGCTTCTATTAACAGCGGGGCACAAAATGTGGCAAGTAAGGCTTTGTTAGGAATTGCTTAACAAAGGACACAAATATGGCGGCAATTATGCTCGTGCTTTTCTCAATAAAAAAAGTTCTTTTTAAAAATGATTACTACCACTTGTTACTCTACTTAGGAATTGAGCATCTAGCATTCGACGCACATGTTCGTTTCTCTACCGCTAAAATGATGAGTGTTTCGCAGGTGGGCCGCCCCGTGAAATGTTTCAACGATGCCGGTTTTGGAAACCTTCTAGGTGGTTCCCAGCCAGTATTTTCTGGGTTTGGGAACCTTCTTGGAGGTTCCTGAATTTTATTTTCAGTTTCTTTTTTGTTTTCTTTTTTTCTTCCCTCTCTTTTTATTTTTTCAATGTTTTTTCTTCACCTTTTTTCGTTTTTTCTGTTACTTTTTTTATTTTTCCTTTTCTTTTTTTTATTTCAGAATTTTACAAATGTTCAAAATATTTAAAATTTTGTTTGCATTTAAGAAAATTTCGGTATTTAATTTTTTTCGTGTTTTGCAAAAAATGTTCCGGTTTTCCAAAAAAATTGTTCATGTATTCAAAAAATGTTCGTGTTTCGAAAGTTGTTCGAGATTTTCAAAATTGTTCTTCGTTACAAATTTATTTTGAAAATTCAAAAAATGTTAATGATTCAAAAATCCTTGTTTCAAAATTTTGTTCTAGTTTGCAAAGTTTGTTCAAAATTTCATAATTTGTCTGTGTTTCCAAAAAATCCTCGCATTTAGAAAGAATAATTGAAGTTTAAATTTGTTTGTGTTTTGTAAAAACTGTTCAATGTTTTCAAAAAATGTCTGGTTTTCAATAGTTTGGTCACATATTCATAAAATGTTCACAATTCTCAGGTATTTCAAATTTGTTCTCCACTTGAAAATTTGTTCTTAAATTACAAAAGTGTTCATGCTTTCAAAAGTTGTTTCTGTCAAAAATTTCTTCCCGTTTTCAGATTTTGTTCCAAAATTCAAAAATGTTCATGTTTATGTAAAACTTGCGGGAATTTCAAAATGAGTTCAAGATTTCAGAAAATTTAAAAAATTATTCATAATAAAGAATTGTTCATGAATCTTTCAAGAAGATTTAAGTTCGACAGTCCCATAGTTCTTTTAGCTTCGCGATGCATATTTGCCACAAGAGCACTTAGGTCATCGCCGGTTTGCCGGTTCGAACTCCAGGAACCGCGAACTATTTTTTGCGATTTTTACCCTCGCTCCGCTGCGCACCGCAATGGGCCGGCCCCTGTGCGATTAGCCGACTACCCTGCTACAAAGAGCGGCATGTAGGAGGTCCCTAGAATAATATATGGTCTTCTACAAGGCCCATAGGGATGATGTCTACACAAAGGTTAAAGTGGCCGGTAATTCTTGCTCTTTACGAGCCCAACAGCCCACAGATCCACATGTTTATCGTGTTAAAAAAAACTGGCCCGTCTGGAAGGAGACCTCCTAATCGGCGCCTTCAGCAGCGCCGGTTGGGAGATCGGGCGCCTACGTGGTTTCAAACTGGGCTTGTCAGGCCCTGTTCATGTTCTTGCCCTGTTCCTGCCTGCCATTAGCTTGGACAGCCGTAGATCTTCCATCTAGCGGCCCAGAGACGAAGATAACGGTTCGCCAGCACAAGGCATCTCTCCTTCGTCGATCTGCCATCCGACGGTTGCTGCTCATAGCAAGTCACTGTAGTCGTCCCGACAACGCATGTGCTCTGTTTCTACCTTTATGCTTTTAGCTCCCTTGTAATGGCTATAAAGCCAACCACCTGCGCGTGGAGTGGGTATGATTTTTATGTGTTGGGTCTAAACCCTAGCCGCCGGTGGCGAGCTGAACCTACTTTCCCAAATTTCAATCAAGAACCCTAGCTCGAGGCTCTACTTGCTTCTAAAAATTGTTGTGTTTCTTGCTAAATTGCCTTGATCAGAGCTCTGATCCTGACAATTGGTATCAGAGCCAGTCCTTCCTCGGTGGCGGAGTTGATTCTGAGCAGGTGAGGTTGGTTTCGGCTGTAAAATCCCTCTCTCCTCTCGAATCTGGAGGCAGCGTTCGGGTACAGTCGGATTTGCAACCTGGTTACCTGAAGATCATCTTTGGGCAGTAAAATTCCAGCTCTTGTAGGCCAACCGTGTACCATGGAAGGCGGGCGCAGGCGACGGCGTAGGCGGCGGTGAAATTGTCTTCACTCCCTCCCATCCCAACCCTGTTCTTGTCCGGGTCAGGTGCTATGGCAGGGCCATCAGAGTCTATCACAACGGCAGATCTCCAGCTGCAGTCGTTAGAATTGGACATCAAGGCGCTGCAGCACAACAGAGAGCAAGATCATAAGGAATTTCAGGAGTTTCATGCCATGGTCAATAGGAATTTTGCCACAATGCAAGTTAATTTTGACAAGATTCAGGCAAATTTCAGAAGACTGTTGCTCGAACCTGAACCTGAAGATCAGACAGTGGACCAGTCTGAACAGGGCAGCGTGCAAAACAAAACACCAGAAGTTCAGACTCCAGGGATTCCTGCAGGGAGGCCTAAGCAACTGTTGCCCAATACTCCCCCTGTGGGAGCAGGCCAAGACAAAGAGCGGCACTTGGTCAAAGGGTCTGCAACGCTGAAGGATTTCAATGGCAAGGAACTGAATTTAGATGGTACACCAAGAATGCCCTATCGTCATCCCAATTTCGGTAGCACTAAGGAAGTGGCCCCTGCAACTGGAACTGGTGTGGTACAACAACAAAACCAACTGCTAGTGGAAGACGTGCTCGTGGAAGAATGGCCTGATGGACAGAGGCAAAGGCAATACACACACCAGGATAACAGGAGGATGGTGTTGATAGTTAAACCAGCAAAACTTAATATTTCTGAATTTGAAGGAGTTGACCCTGAGTCATGGATACAGAACCTGGAGCAGTACTTTGCTGCAGCCAGAACACCAATTGAACACAAGACTGAATTAGCAGTGTCTTATTTGAAAGGCTCTGCTGTGCAATGGCGGAGAGGAACTGGTTATGCTCCCAACAATGTGCCCTGGCACAGATTCTGCTCTTATCTGACTGAGAGATTTGCCACAGAGTCAGTATGTGATGTGGTAAGTTCTTTTCATGCTGCACATCAAACTTCTACAGTAGCTGTCTATGTGGAACAATTTGAGCAGCTGATGAATGTTATGAGGAGGGAAAACCCTGGTATACCTAATGACTATTATGTCACAAGTTTTGTGTCTGGGCTCACTCCTTATATTAAGAGCCATGTGGAGTGTTTCAAGCCTAAGGACTTACAAACTGCTGTCTGGTATGCTAGAAGAATGGAAAAAGCTCAAATTCCAGTTCAACCAATGCAAACTAGACCTTATGTGCCACAGCCCAGGAGACAGGTGGTCTTTGAGCAACCCAAGGTCTCCACAGCCCAGCCACTGCCAAACCGGAACACAATCATCCAACAAGCAAAGCAGAATCAGGTGTGTTACAAGTGCAGAGAACCATGGGTTCCCGGCCATAGGCAGGTTTGTAAAATGAGCCAGAAAGCACAAATTCAAGCACTGCAGGCTCAAGAAGATGAGAACCCTGAAACAATATTTGTTACAGACTTTGATGACCCTGACTTGGAAGCAACTGACCCATTATCTGAAGAAGCAGTGTTAAAGGTGTCACTGCATGCTGCCATGGGCATAGGAGCAGCTAGAAATACATTTATCCTCACTGTTAAGTTAGGGGATACTGTAGCCACAACATTAGTAGATAGTGGTAGTACTTCCACTTTCATTTCTCCTCAAATGGCAAGCAAACTCCCTGTGGACCCTAGCCCTACACCCAAAATTAAAGTTGTTGTTGCTAGTGGGGAAGTATTATGGACTGAATTCCAAGCTTAAAATTGCCCATATCAGATTCAAGGACACCACTTTAATGACAGCTTCAGGGTGTTGAAATTAAAAGGATATGACATGATTTTAGGGGTGGACTGGCTCAGGAAATATAGTCCAATCCAAATGGACTTTATTAAAATGGAGATGAAAATTTCTAATAGCTCTGGACAGTTTGTAACTTTTGTGGATGAAACTGTCCCCTTAGCTCCTGTTACTGAAACCCAAGACAATACTGAGAAACTGCTGCATCAAGCTGTCTGTGGATTTTTCCTGTTTACAACATCTGGTCAGGAATTCACATCTACCAGTCAAGATATTCCTGCTGAGTTACAACCTCTGTTGGAACAATTTGAAAGGGTCTTTCAGGAACCTACTGAACTGCCCCAAGCAGGCCTTGTGACCACATGATTCCACTAGTAGAAGGGGAAAAAGTGGTAAATCAAAGGCCATACAGAATTCCTCACCATCAGAAGCAAATACTGGAGAAAATAATTCAAGAATTGTTGAAAAAGGGAGTTATCAGGCCTAGTTCCAGTCCTTTCTCCTCCCCTGTGTTACTGGTGAAGAAAAAAGATGGCTCTTGGAGGCTTTGCACTGATTACAGGAAGTTGAATGCAATCACTATCAAAAACAAGTATGCTATCCCTGTGATTGAGGATCTCTTGGACCAGCTCAAAGGAGCAAGGGTATTTTCAAAGCTTGACTTAAGGAATGGATATCACCAAATAAGAATGGCAGCAGAAGACATACCTAAAACTGCATTCACTACTCATATGGGGCTCTTTGAATTTCTGGTCATGTCCTTTGGACTTACAAATGGCCCTCCTACCTTCCAAGCACTAATGAACTTCCTGCTGGGTCACCTCAAGTTTGTGGTGGTTTTCTTTGATGACATATTAGTGTTTAGTTTTTCCATGGAAGAGCACAAAGATCACTTAAAGCAAGTATTGGATATATTGCAAGCAAACAAGTTGTATGCAAAACTTGAGAAGTGCACTTAGACAGAGAGAGATTGAATACTTAGGGCATGTGATTAACTCAGAAGGAGTGTCAACTGACCCTTCCAAAATACAAGCTATTAAGAACTGGCCAGCCCCAACTACAGTTACTGAACTGAGAAGTTTCCTGGGGTTAAGTGGTTATTACATGATATTTATCCAGGGCTATGGGATAATTTGCAGGCCTCTGTTTGATTGCTTAAAGAAAGAAGGCTTTGCTTGGAAAGAGGAGCAACAGAAGGCTTTTGTCACATTGAAGGACAAGCTCACAAATACTCCTGTATTGGCTCTCCCTGATTTCTCCAAACCATTCATTCTGGAAACAGATGCTTGTGGATATGGCCTGGGAGTTGTCTTGATGCAAGAAGGGAGGCCTATCTCATATTTCAGTAAAAGTATTGGTCCTAAAGCAGCTGCAATGAGCACTTATGACAAGGAGGCCTTGGCCATAATTGAAGCAGTAAAAAAATGGAAACATTATTTCTTGGCAACTGCCCTAGTGATCAGAACTGATCAGGAGAGTCTGAAGTATATTCAGGACCAGAAAATCACTGAGGGCATTCAACATAAGCTGCTGTTAAAGTTGCTGGGCTATAACTTCACTATTGAGTATAAGAAGGGAAAAGAGAATAAAGTAGCTGATGCCTTAAGCAGAGCAAAACATATGATTTCTGCATTAGTTGCCACTGCTACTTCTCCAACTTGGGCTAAAGAAGTTATGAAGAGTTATCAGAATGATAGTAAAATCAAAGAAATCATTGCTGAAACTACTGTGGATAAGTCCAAAAGCACTGCTTATTCCTTCAACAATGGGATCCTCAGATTTCATAACAAGATTGTAGTGGGAGCAGCTACTAATCTCAGGCAGGAAATTTTACAAACATTCCATAACTCTGAGCTTGGGGGCCACTCTGGAGAAAGAGCAACTTATCAAAGAGTGAAGTTAGTGTTTCATTGGCAGGGAATGAAACAGGATGTGGTGACATTTGTGAAAATGTGCCCTGTTTGTCAGGTTAACAAGGCTGAGCACACCCCCTACCCTGGACTACTAGAGCCCCTCCCTGTGCCAGACTTTGCTTGGGCCCATGTGAGCATGGACTTTGTTGAAGGACTCCCAAAATCTGAAGACAAAAACCTCATCCTGGTGGTTGTGGACAGGTTTGCAAAGTACTCTCATTTCATTGCTATGAAACACCCCATTACAGTGCAATCTGTGGCCAGAGCATTTTCTGATAATATATTTAGATTGCATGGAATGCCTCTAGTGATAGTAACTGACAGAGATAGGATTTTTACTAGCAATTTGTGGCAGAAGCTGTTCAAATCCTTGAATATCAAATTACACATGAGCACCAGCTACCATCCACAAACAGATGGGCAAACAGAGAGGGTTAACCAGTGCCTGGAAAACTATTTGAGGTGCATGTGTTTTCAACAACCAAGGAAGTGGCATGGATGGTTGGCCTTGGCTGAGTGGTGGTACAACACCTCTTTTCACACCTCTTTGCAAATGACACCATTTCAAGCACTATATGGATTTCCTCCCCCAATGGTTGCTGAATCAGCCCTGCCTGATGCTATTTGTGAGGATAATGAAGATCTTCTTCACAACAGGGAACTGGCACTTGAAGTAATCAAACAGAATCTTCTCAAAGCACAATCAAGAATGAAACATTTTGCTGATAAGAAGAGAAGGGAGAGGGAATTTACAGTGGGAAATATGGTTTATTTAAAGTTACAGCCTTACAGACACACATCCTTAAGTCTGCATCGGCATCTCAAGCTGCATTCTAAATTCTATGGACCATTCAGAGTCCTTGAGAGAATCGGAAACCATGCTTACAAGTTGTTGTTGCCGGAAGGTTGTTTACTACATGACACATTCCATGTCAGCCAGTTGAAGAAGCATATTGGACCTGCAGTTGTGCCTTCAACCAAACTACCGCTGGTAGGCCCTGACGGTATAATCAAGCTGGAACCTGAGGCTGTTCTTGAAAGGAAACCGATTCCCAGAAAGCAGGGTAATATCAGCATCCCTGTGGTCAGATGGTTGGTTAAATGGAACAATCTGCCAATGGAAGAGGCTACGTGGGAGGATTCAGCATTTATCCAGAAAGTTTTTCCTGCTTTCAAAGCTTGAGGACAAGCTCAGTCTCAGTTGGGGGGTATTGTCAGGCCCTGTTCATGTTCTTGCCCTGTTCCTACGTGCCATTAGCTTGGACAGCCGTAGATCTTCCATCTAGCGGCCCAGAGACGAAGATAACGGTTCGCCAGCACAAGGCATCTCTCCTTCGTCGATCTGCCATCCGACGGCTGCTGCTCATAGCAAGTCACTGTAGTCGTCCCGACAACGCATGTGATCTGTTTCTACCTTTATGCTTTTAGCTCCCTTGTAATGGCTATAAAGCCAACCACCTGCGCGTGGAGTGGGTATGATTTTTATGTGTTGGGTCTAAACCCTAGCCGCCGGTGGCGAGCTGAACCTACTTTCCCAAATTTCAATCAAGAACCCTAGCTCGAGGCTCTACTTGCTTCTAAAAATTGTTGTGTTTCTTGCTAAATTGCCTTGATCAGAGCTCTGATCCTGACAGGGCTGCAACTAGGAAGCCCACTATGTTGCACGACTGTTTCGCTGACTGTTTTCTTCGTTACCTGTCTCGTTTCACCGCTACACTATTTCCTTCGCTTGTTTTTACACGATTGAAGAACTGTTTCCGTCATTATTTCCAACTGTTTTTTAAAAGAAAAATTCAACTAATTTTAGTGAACTATTTTCGTTTTATTTGTGATACAGAAAAGGCTAATTGTGAGAAAGAATACCTAATAAGATAGTAAGATTGAAGAAACGATGTAAAAATTTACTGTTAACTTGATTTTGCAGTATATTGCACAAATAAGAAACATAATATTTTGATAGAAAGAGAGTAGAACCAACTAATTAGGTGTTTCGATAGAAAGTAAGTAAATTATTTCTGAAACAAGTTTGTACACTGTGACTTTTAGATTGATGTGTTTCTGAAACAGGTTCGTACATTGTGACTTTTAGATGGCACTAAGAATTATACAGGTAATAATAAAGACTGTTTTTTTCTGTTAAGTGGTTCTGTAAATTGTATCGTACACTGTGTCTATAAAATTATACAAAGAATTACACAAGTAGAAAGAAGAAAGTCCCTGCAAAAAAAGTAGAAAGAAGAAATACTAGGAATTAACATTCTGATTATATTTTAGAACTAAAAATAAAAAACCTGGTCCGGAGGATTATCAGATTTAGTCTGGCGTCCCGGCACAGAGAGCTCTTGTTCGGCGCCCGAACAGGTAGCTGGCGCCCACGCGCCGCACCTCATAGGCTGGCCCACTACGCGCAGTAGAAGGAAAAGTGTCTCGTGAAAAAAAAACATCCAGTAAAAGTTCTATTTATCCAGTAAAAAAACATCCCACTACAGCCAGTAAGCGCCACCTGACTACAAGGGTCGCAAACGGTTGAAGAACCAATGTATCCGCTCTATTTATTAGACTTGCGAATTATTTGAAAACAATTTGGAAAAGTTGTTTTTTTATGAAATAGAGTTCATCAAATTTTGGAAAAAAGTTTATGAATTTTAAAAAATAGTTCATTGATGCTTAAAAAAGTTCATCGAACTTGAAATAAAAGTTCATCGATTTGAAAAAAAATCATCAAATTTGGAAAAAGTTCATCCATCTTTTTCAAAAAAGTTCATCAGATTTGTAAAGAGTTCATCGATTTTGCGAAAAGCTCATCGAATCTAAAAAGTTCATCGAATTTGAAAAAAACATCAAATTTGAGAAAAGTTCAATTTGAAACAAAGTTCATCGATTATAAAAAAGTTCATCAAATATAAAAAAGTTCATCGAATTTGAAAAAAACATCAGATTTGAATTTTTTTTGTTGATTCTAAACAAATGTTCGTGAAGTCTAACAAAATTTCATAGAATTTGGAAAATAGTTCATCGATCTTGAAGAAAAGTTCATCAAATTTGATAAAACGTTCATCGAATCTGAAAAAATGTTCATCGAATTTGAAAAAGTTCATCGACTTTAAAGAAAACTTCATCGAATTTGGAAAAAAATCAAATTTGAGAAAAGGTCACAATTTTGGAAAAATGTTCATCGATTTTGAAGAAAAATTCATCGAATTTGAAAAAGTTCATCGATCATGAAGGCAAGTTCATCAATTTAAATGAAAGAAAATCACGAATTTGAAGAAAAATGTACACGCATTTAGTAGGAAGGTAAAAAATTACAAATTTGAAAAAAGAAAATTAACACATTTTAGAAAAGTTCATGATTTTTTAAAAAAATTAACGGATTTAAAAAAAGAAAATTAAAGGAAAAAGAAAGAGAAAGAACAAAAGAAGAAAAACCGGCCAAAACAAATAAGAAAAAAAAAACCAAAAGAGAGAAACCGCTGCGTTTTAACTAAGAACAAAGCCATGTAAAATCATCATCAGTGCTATCGTAGTCTGTTGGTTGCCTTTGTCTGTACGTTACCTAGAGATCTTGAGTTTGAAACTCGTTGTCGCATGTTTTTTGGACTTTAATAGGACAGAAAAAAAGAAAATTTTAGTCCTCTAATCTAATTTAGTCCCCTAATTAATACTTCTATATAACAAAATTTCATTCCATATTAGAAAAAGAACCACGTAAACTGGAAAAAGGAAAGTGAACTATAAAACCATCCATGTAAACGCATTAATTCAAAATTTTAAATTTATGAAAAGCCATAACTATTATACCGCGCATCGGAATTAAGATCCGTTTTCACTGTTGAAACTCTCGCGGCGTGCTCTTCGAAACTAGGTCCAACATGAGTATGTTTCGATGAGTTTTTTGTGTGCAATTTTGACCCCGTTTTGTGCAACTGACCAGTCGTCGATGTGCAACTACCTGAGAGGGATGTGCAACTTTTCTCGTACACCGTACACGTGCGGTTTTCCCTCTATGATACCTCCACCCCCAAACTGCCTCCTTCTAGTGAGATGTGCAACTTCATTTGTTGCCTAGGCCATGCAGTTTTCACTAGTGGCACCACCTCAACTACACTCTAACAGTGAAATATGCAATTTCGTCTACTGCCCCGGCCAACTGCATGCCTGGTAGTCGCCGCGCGTGTGCACCTCCACATCCGCGTTTGAGTGTTTTCATTGTTTGCTGCATCAGCCAACTATCTACCAGTGGATGTGCAACTTAGAATACTGCCATGACCAAATGTCTAACAGTGATGTGCAACTTTTTCTTGTATCCCATGGATGTGTAGTTTTCCTGCTAGCACCTAGGCCAAACCACCCCTGCTAGTGAGATGTACAACTTTAGGGTCCTGTCTATATGCAACTTTTCACTATCCTCATGAATGTGGAGTTTTCAGCATCAAACTATCCTGCCTATGAGATGTGCAACTTCGTATGTTGGCCCGGCCAACTGCCTGGTGGACTTGTGCAACTCTGTATATTGCCTCCGCCAACTGAAACTACATATCCACAATAAGGGAGGGGAAGGAGTTGCACATCGACTAATAAGCTGTTGGCGTGAACAACAGACTAAGTTGCACATAGCACTGGTAGGAGGTGGGCAGAGTGTGCAAAGCATGAAAAACTACACATCCACGAGTAAGGATGAGGGTTGCACATCGACTACTAGGTTGTTGGCTGGGGCAGTAGACTAGTTGCACATTACATTCTCATGGTTGGTAAGCTGCAACCTCATAGAAAATTGGATCATGCAGCTACAAAAACTAATTTTGTAAAAAAGTTGCACCATTCAGTACTAAAGTTGCATAATGCAGTAATAAAGTTGCACCATATAGCACCAAAGTTGGCATCAATTTTTTTCCGTCAAAACATACTCATGGGGATCTAGTTTCAAAGATCTCGCCGCGACGAATCCAACGGTGAAGACGGATCTGAATTTGGATGCACGGTTTGAAAGATATGACTTTTCAAAAAGTTGAAAAACCCAAAATAAGCGCATATGCACACCGATCAGACAAGGAATCTCTACTCACGTGAATATGTCATTACTATTTGCCACATCATGCATAAAGACAAAATTTTGGACCACAATACTGCATGCATACATGTGTGAAAGCCCGGCCGCTCAGTTTCACTAATTAGCGCGTATGCACTTTTTAGAATTTAGGCAAAAAAAAGGTAAAGTGGGCTGGCCCAAGGCGGAGAAGGTGGTATGCGTCGGTTAGCGGATTTGCCTAAATCTGGCGCTGAAGGCGCTAAATAGGATCCTGCGTCTGGAAGGTAGCTCCCATGCGCCGCATTTTGTTTGCCGCGAGTAGCCCCCCGACATAGACAGAGGCAGCGAACTGGGCCGGCCCAGCAGCATGAGTGCATGTGCAAAATCCAAAAATTGATGCATCATGTCAGGTTCGAACACAAGACCACACATACTACGCGCGGGCTGATAACCAGCGTAGCTGAAGAGTTTAGTTGCCCAATGTCTAGCTCGGGGTTTTAATAACAAAATATTATTAGATCAAAAGTCTGCTGAAAATTCAAACACGATTTTTTGGAGGATGTAAATACTTTTCGAAACAAGAAATATGCAAGAAAAAAATCGAACACAATTTTAAAAATTTGAACATTCTTTCACTTTGTATTTTCTCTGAAAAATGGAAATATTTTTAGAAATTGTGAATGAAACAGAAACACGAACATTTTTTTAAACTCTGAACGAAAACAGAAAACATGAACATATTTTGAGTATGTGAACAAAATTCGAAAATATGAACATTTTGTTAGTCTATGAACAATTTTTGGAAACAGAAACAAATTTTGGAAAAAGCAAGCAATTTTATGGAAAATGTGAACATTTTCTGAAAATAACAATATATTTTAAAATTTGTGAACAAAATATGAAAATGGAAACATTTTCTCAATTCTCGAATACTTTTCGTCAATCACGAACATTTTTTGTATTTTTGAAACATTTTAGAAAAAATGAGAACAATTTTGGGAAAACTTTTCTGGAAGTCCGAACAATTTAGAAAAATATTTGAAATTTTCAAACTTATTTTAAAATAAAGAAGGAAAAAAAGATATTAAAAAAATGATACAGATATACTAAACCTAAAAAAAAGGAAAAGAAAAAACCCGCTTAAGGAACCGAAACAAAGAAAGGAAAATAAAAAACCCGCTTAAGGAACCTTCTAGAAGGTTCTAAAACCGATAAAACCGTCTGGCAAACTTCTAGAAAGTTGCCGAAACCGGAACTTCCTACTGCGGGAAATGGCCCGGCCCAGTTGATCGCGCCACTGTATCTAAAGCGTGAGATGGGCCAGTCCAGTTGATCGCGCCACTGTGCGATCGGTCGACTATTTGACGCACAGAGCGTCAAATAGATTTTTCCGGTCTGGAAACCAATCTTTTCGCTTTGCCCCTAACTGCTCACGGTAGTATGCTTGGTCTTTTAGATAGGCATCTGACCGGTCCTGGCCCTGTTTGTTTGGCCTTTTGCTTCTGTTTTTGTAGATTTTTTCACTTTGACAAAAAAGCAAAAAAACGCTTCTAAACTGGTGTTATTTTTATTCGGCTTTTGGCTTATACCATCATATAATAATATTGTCATAAGCCAAAAGCCGAAGCAAAAAGCACCTATTTAGGAGCTTTTGTGACTTTTTTCTTAAAGTTGAAAAGCTGCAAATGCGGAAACAAATGCCCAAACAAACATGACTCTAATATGACAGTTTTGTTTTGTACCTATTATTTATTTTCCAAATTTTTTATTTCTTTTAAATTTGTTTTTCTGTTATTTTTCTTCTTATCTCATTTTACTTTCATTCTTCAATTTTTATTATTTATTTTCAGTTTCCTTATTTTATTTTATTGTGAGTTACATTTTCTCCTTTTGAAGAGATATTTTGAAATATTACAAAAATATTTAGAGAAATAATTTGTAATACAATTTCAGAGTAAGCCATATATCCTTAGAAACAGTTTTCCTGAGTATTTTAAGAATGTTCATCGTACATTAATTTTTTTAATCATCTATCTCAAAACCAGGTTTGTCGTGTGTTAAAAATGTTCATCACTTATGAGAAAGTACTTCGTCATGAATTTAAAAAATGCCCAACATGTTTTTGGAAAAATAAATTATGTATTCAAAACATGTTTCTTGTGTATTAGAAAATTGTTCCGCGTATATTTACTAAAGTTTCATTATCTATTTAATTTCTTTTATGGTGTATTAAAGAGTTGTTCGTCATGTATTTCTAAAATACATTGTGGCCTCAATTGCTAACTCTTGCATACGACTCGTATATCACACCCGCGTCCAGCAAACCTTCCCTGATTGTGGTAAAGAGAAATTTTCTCCAATATTGTTTTTTGAGAGTGCTATCATTTTATATATTAGCGTAGGCTTTTTTGGGAGGTTTTGGCATGTTTTCCCCTTTTCTCCCCATTTCGTTTTTCTAATTTTGTTACTTGATTTCTTTCCCTTACTTTTTTTGTTTAATCCCTTTTCCCCACTAATATTCCTATTTTTATTTACTTTTAACGTTTTCATCATATTATCCTTTTATTTTCCTTTTTCCTCTACCTTTCAATGTCATTTATTTAGTTCCCACAAAAATGTCATTTATTTAGTTTTATGTTTTTGTCTAAAATAAAATAAATTTTAGAGGTACATAAACAAATATTTTATACATGGGAACATTTTATTTCAACTACAAGAACATGTTTCTAAACGTAACTGAACTATTTTCTTTAATTACAAGAAAATAGTGAGTTTTTAAAAACCACATGAACATTTTATTGAGTATCCGAGTTGCTTTATCTTGTTATAAAGGGAATATATTTCTTTGTACATGTTTTTTACAAACGCACGTGAACAATTTTAGAAATATATCGAAAATATTTTTAAACAATTTGACCTTTTAATTAAGCTGTGCATTTTTAATGAAAGCTCATTTACAATTTTAGATGCCCGATGAATATTTTTAAAGACCAACAAGCATTTTGTTTCCTTAATACACGATGAACATCTTATAGAATTAGCAATTTTTTTTTTCAACATATACATTTTAGAATATTTCAAAATTATATGTAACAAGAAGAAAACGAAAAAAAGCTACAAAAAGGTTGGGAAACCATACGAAGTGTGCACCATCGATCAAATGCCCTAAATAAAAGAGCTACCTAGCAATTGGATGTCCCTAAAAGAAAGTGCTAGCTCTCAAATGCCATAATGTGCAGGCACACCCAGCGTGAACGCGAGCAAGCGCTCCAAGGTGCTCGCAGGCGTTGATGTGCAAGTATCGCCCAAATCACTAGTTAGAGGGAATCCCTTGCAATATCACTCATTTTTTTTATGGTGATGATAAGTGGCACATTGCATATGCGACACTTGTCCCAACCTAGCAGTTTTGCGTTGTTTTCACCGATTCATTTTTCAAAACGTTTATCTCCTGAATTTTGCATCCAAGTGATGAACCATTTTCTTCGTTGTGTTTCTCGCGTCGACAACGACGAAACTAGACCCCATATTAATGGGTTTGGACGAACTTTGCCCCCCTAAACAAACCATAAAAACTAGAAATTAAAAAAAAAGACAGAAAAATGGAAATACGAAAAAAATGAAAACTAAAAAACAAGAATCTGGAAACCACAATTGTGCTTTTCATGTTTTTAGGAAGCACGCATATGCTTTTCACTTTTCGAGAAGTAAAATTATGCTTCACGCGGAAGCAAACTGTGCTTCATCGTGAATCACATCAGTGCTTTCACTTTTCGGAAAGCACAGTTGAGGAGAGCACATATATGCTTTTTGAGAGGTGTTTAGTAGAATAAATTAAGTTTTTAGCAAGCATCAATGCTTATTTCTACACAAGAGGTGCCTTAAAGCATCTATCTTCTACAAATAAGCTTTGATGCTTAAAAAATATTAGTTTATTTCTCTAAGCATTTTGCATTGTACAAGGCAGAGTAGGGCACTGGTGCGTGTACATTTGGCTTGTTTGGTGTTGGAGTATGCTGGAATTTAGTCTATATTGGGGCAGCCAATAACTATTTCAGAAATTCCTAATAAATCCTAGAGGCCCACTTAGCCCATTTGTGCAAGGCAAGGGATACTACTAAAGTTTAGTCCCACATTGCTAGTTGAGTGGGAATTGGACCTCCTTATAAGGGAGGTTCTTTCTCCACTTGTATGAGCATGAGAACAAGAGGGGCATCCATGCGCGCTCCTCCTCCGCCGCCCGCCTCGCCACGCCACGCCTCGCCATGACGCGCCGCGGGTTGCGGGAATGAGCCGAGCCGACGACTACTTCCCTGGCGTCGACTACCTCCTCGACGACATGGAGGACACCGACCCCAAGTCCTGTGCCTCTGCTCCTGCTGCTGTGAACATGCTGTTTACCTTCTCTTTGTCAAATTGCATGGCTTGTTTTATCACTGCTACACTAGTCATGCTTTATCTAGTATTTCTGTTAATAAAATCACTCGGTAAATTCTCATATTTCCAACAATCCAAAAACCTTATTATAGGCAATTTACCCCAAGTGGTTTTGCTGCTTCCATGAGACCTCCTATGTTTGAGGGTATCCACTATAAGAGGTGGCGCGTGAGAGCAGTCTTATGGTTTCAAACCATGAGTTGCTATGACGCCACTCTTAGCAAACCTGAAGGAGAGCAAGATGCCCAACATGCACAAGCTTTTCAGAAAATGGATACCTTGTTTAAGGCTGCGCTCTTGAGTGTTCTTGGTGAGAACATAGCTGATGCTTATGCGTCAATTGATAATGGAAAAGATATGTGGGACGCACTCAAGGCCAAGTTTGGGGTCTCGGATGCCGGCACTGAGCTGTACATCATGGAGCAATTCTATGATTACAGGATGACTGAAGAGCGCTCCGTGGTTGAGCAGGCTCATGAGATACAATCATTTGCTAGAGAACTTGAGCACTTCAATTGCATACTACCGGACAAGTTTTTTGCCGGGGGTATCATCACTAAGCTTCCTCCTTCATGGAGGAACTTTGCTACCTTACTGAAGCATAAGAGACAGGAGTTTTCCGTTCCGGATCTTATTGGTACTCTTGATGTGGAAGAAAAGGCGAGAGCAAAGGACACACGTGCTCGAGGTATTGAGGAGGATCTAGTGCCAATGTCGCATGTAAGAACTTCCAGCCCCACAAGTTCAAGAACAAGGGCAAGTTTGATGGTAAAGCAAAGTTTGATGGGAAGAACAAGGCTGTGCAACACACGAACTTCAAGAAGAAGAATGGCAAGAAGAAAGGTGCTTGTCATGTGTGTGGAGATCCTGATCATTGCGCTCCTAGTTGCCCTAATCGCTATGACAAGCGTCATCCTGGGAAAGGCGGCAAGACTGCTAAAGTTGTCATTGGAGACACTGACATGAAGGATGCTGGGTATGGTATATTTCTCACTATTATTTCAGTATGTCATTCTCCTGACTGGTTGATTGACACAGGTGCTAATGTGCATGTATGTGGTGATATTTCCATGTTTTCGTCTTATCAGACCGCATGGACTTCAACCATGCTGATGGGCAACGGTTCAAGTGCTTATATTCGTGGTGTTGGCACGGTCGATCTGATGTTTACTTTGGGGAAGATCGTGCGGCTGAAGAACGTACATTATGTCCCCTCCGTCAATAAAAATCTTGTTAGCGGATCTCTTCTGTGTAGAGATGGCTACAAGCTTGTCTTTGAGTCGAATAAATTTGTAATATCCAAGTATGGAACGTTTGTTGGTAAAGGCTATGAGTCAGGAGGCCTGTTTCGTTTATCTTTATCAGACGTTTGCAATAAAGTTGTTAATTATATTTGCAACAATAGTGAATCAAATGTGTGGCATTCACGTCTTTGTCATGTTAACTTTGGTTGCATGTCGCGACTAGCGAAGTTGAACTTAATCCCTAGTTTCACCACTGTCAAGGGATCTAAGTGTCAAGTGTGTGTGCAAGCTAAGCAACCTCGTAAGTCTCGCACGACTGCGGAAATGAGAAATCTTGCACCACTAGAGCTCATACATTCAGATCTATGTGAAATGAATGGTGTGTTGACAAAAGGTGAAAAGAAATATTTCATGACGTTAATTGATGACTCCACTAGATACTGCCGTGTGTATCTTCTGAAATCTAAGGATGAGGCTTTGAACTTTTTCAAGATCTATAAAGCTGAAGTGGAAAACCAACTTGATCGAAAAATCAAGAGGCTTAGGTCCGACCGTGGTGGAGAGTATTTTTCCAATGAATTTGATGCTTTTTGTGCGGAACATGGTATAATCCATGAGAGGACGCCTCCTATTCACCTCGGTCAAATGGGGTGGCGAAAGAAAGAACCGTACTCTAACTGATTTGGTTAACGCCATGTTAGACACATCGGGTCTCTCCAAGGCATGGTGGGGGGAGGCGATATTGACTGCATGTCATGTCCTAAACCGAGTTCCCACAAAGAACAAAGAGATAACTTCATTCGAGGAATGGGAGAAGAAAAGGTTAAAACTCTCTTATCTACGAACATGGGGTTGTTTGGCGAAAGTCAATTTTCCAATTCCAAAGAAGCAGAAGCTTGGACCAAAGACTGTGGACTGTGTTTTCCTGGGATATGCTTTTCATAGCATTGGCTATAGATTCTTGGTTGTAAAATCTGAGGTACCTGACATGCATGTCGGTACGATCATGGAGTCGAATGATGCGACTTTCTTTGAAGATGTCTTTCCCATGAAGGATATGGCTACCTCATCTAATCAGAGATGCCTAGTTCATCGAATCAGAACCGCCACAATTCTCGAACCTGCCATTTCGATGGAACACTTTGAAAGTCCTGTGGAGTAGAACAATGAAGTTCCTACTAGGAGCAAGAGAGAGGACTGCAAAGTCCTTTGGTGATGATTTTCTTGTGTATCTCATAGATGACACTCCCAGTTCTATTTCAGAGGCCTATGCATCCAAGATGCCGACTCTTGGAAGGAAGCAGTTAGATGGCGAGATGGATTCCATCTTGGCGAATGAAACTTGGGAGATAACTGATCGTCCTTATGGGTGCAAACCTATAGGATGCAAATGGGTATTCAAGAAGAAGCTTAGGCCTGATGGTACTATCGAGAAGTACAAGGCTCAACTCGTGGCTAAGGGTTATACCCAAAAGGAAGGTGAAGACTTCTTTGATACTTACTCACCTGTGGCTCGACTGACCACTATTCGAGTTCTACTTTCACTAGCTGCCTCACATGGTCTTCTCGTTCATCAAATGGATGTTAAGACTGTTTTCCTAAATGGAGAGTTGGATGAGGAAATTTATATGGAACAACCAGATGGGTTTGTAATAGATGGTCGGAAGGAAAAGTGTGCAAGTTGTCAAGTCTTTGTATGGACTCAAGCAAGCACCCAAACAAAGGCATGAGAAGTTTGAAAGAACTTTAATTCTTGCAGGCTTTGTTGTGAACAAAGCTGATAAATGTGTACTATTGCCATGGTGGGGCGAGGGAGTTATGCTTTGCTTGTATGTTGATGACATACTGATTTTGAACAAATCTGAATGTTATTAAGGAGGTCAAGGATTTCCTATCTCGCTGTTTTGAGATGAAGGATTTAGGAGTGGCTGATGTCATTCTCAACATCAAGTTGTTGAGAGACGATGATGGTGCGATTACATTGCTTCAATCTCACTATGTGGAAAAGATCTTGAGTCGCTTGGCTATAGTGACTGCAAGCCCTCTCCAACACCATATGATGCTAGCGTCTCGCTTGAAAGAATCAAGAATTGCTAGAGATCAATTGAAGTATTCTCAGATTATTGGCTCGCTTATGTACTTAGCCAGTGCAACAAGACCTGACATATCTTTTGCTGTTAGCAAACTAAGTCGGTTTGTCTCAAAACCAGGAGATGTGCATTGGAAAGCTCTAGAGAGAGTTTTGCGTTACTTGAAAGGCACTACAAATTATGGAATTCACTACACCGGGCACCCAAAGGTGCTTGAAGGGTATAGTGACTCAAACTGGATCTCAGATGCTGATGAGATAACGGCCACGAGCGGATATGTATTCACTCATGGAGGTGGCGCAGTTTCTTGGAAGTCTTGCAAGCAGACCATCTTAATGAGGTCAACAATGGAAGCAGAACTCACAGCACTAGATACATCTACGGTTGAAGCAGATTGGCTTCGCTGGCTCTTGAATGACTTGCCGGTTGTTGAGAAATCTGTACCGGGTGTCCTTATGAACTGCGACAATCAAACTGTGATCACGAAAGTGAGCAGCTTAAAGTATAACATGAAGTCATCAAGACATGTTCAAAGAAGGTTAAAGTCTGTCAGGAAAATGAAAAACTCCGGAGTTATTGCGTTGGATTATATCCAAACGTCTAAAAATCTGGCAGATCCTTTTACTAAGGGTCTATCGCGTAATGTGATAGATAATGCATCGAGGGAGATTGGTATGAGACTCACAATATGAGTTGTTCACAGTAGTAACCTATTCTTTGTGATCGGAGATCCCATGAATTAGATGTGGAAGACAAGTTGTTGGTCAACTGAGAGGGGAGTATCCTTACTATTCACAATACCACTCCATGAAGATGCAATACTCTCCTAATCTGCATGGCAGGTTGATATATATCTTAATGTGTTCTAAGTGGCTCTTTGAAGCAGAGATCTTGTCCTGCAAAACATCTTTTGAAGATGCACCTATATGAGTCTGATTGTCAAACGTCACAATCTATGAGAGTAGAGTTCTCTCTAATAAACTCATGAAAGGTCACGGAGTATGACGCATAAGCTCCACCCGCGGGGAAGACCCACGGTAGCCACGTATCGGTCAAGGCTTTATGTGAAGCTAGATTCGCAGAAAACTTGCAGTTCAAGGCCCAGTCCACTGTTTAAGTTGCTTACTAGTGTAGCATAGAGTTCTAGGTGGAAGTTCAACTTAACACCTCCACTGCAGCATACGTATATAAAACAGTGTTTTGGAACCAAAGGCAAATTTCTGTGTGCCTCTCGGGATCTGGTGGGGATTGCTGAATTTAGTCTATATTGGGGCAGCCCAATAACTATTTCAAAATTCCTAATAAATCCTAGAGGCCCACTTAGCCCATTTGTGCAAGGCAAGGATACTACTAAAGTTTAGTCCCACATTGCTAGTTGAGTGGGAATTGGACCTTCTTATAAGGGAGGTTCTTTCCCCACTTGTATGAGCATGAGAACAAGAGGGACATCCACGCGCGCTCCTCCTCCGCCGCCCGCCTCGTCATGACGCGCCGCGGGTCGCGGGTCGCGGGAATGAGCCGAGCCGATGTCTAAATTTTTGCCACGCACTACGGGTATACGAAAGGTCACACGGAAGCTGAAAAGATTATTTGCGAAAATGGAGTTTGAATGCGAACGGTGCAGCTCTTCGGCTGCTGGCTGTTTGCTTCATCTCCGTCTCTTCATTTCGCCTCCCGTCGCTGCCGTCTTGCGCCTATAAAACGGAGGTCGCTCCTCCCAGAGAGATGCACCAGAACCTCTTCTTCCTCTCGCCACAAGTTCCTGAGCACTGCGCTGCTGCTACGTTCTTCCCCATCCCGGCTTGCGGCGTGCACCGCAGGTCGGGACAAGAGGGCCTCGAAACCGCACCTTTTGAGTCCCAGTGCGGAGAAGGGTGATAAGGTTTTTGGGGAGCGCTCTGCGCGACTACTGACTTCTTCGTCACGGACGCCCCGGACTCCGACGACTACTTTCCCGACGACGACTACTTCCCTGACGTCGACTACCTCCTCGACAAGGACACCGACCCCAAGTCCAGTGCCTCTGCTCCTGCTGCTGTCACTTACGTGTTTCTCCCCTTTTTATTGGAGGTTCTGCTACAGTTCCTTGTTCTAGTTTTTACCCTAGATATGTTAGACTCTATTTCATATATGCAATCTGCTATACTGTCTGCTTTAGATATGTTTAGTTACGGTTCATATATGAACATGCTGTTTATCTTCTCTTTGTCAAATTGCATGGCTTGTTTTATCATTGCTACACTAATCATGCTTTATCTAGTATTTCTATTAATAAAATCACTCGATAAATTGCTCATATTTCCAACAGAGTATACACGCCCACGTGTGTCGCGAGCTACGGAAGTATGAGGGGACACACACATACCGGCTCTTTCGACGCTTTTGGTCATGACGTGCCATTTGCACCGGCGTATCCAGTGAATGGTTGGCATGCTGGCGAGGGAGCCAACGACCGAGGACGACACAAGATCAACGGCGTGAGGAAGGCTAGAGCTAAGCGTACGAGTGGCAGCTTGGATGTTGGCACTTATCCATGAGGGCAGACTTACAAATAAGTACTTCCTCTGTAAATAAATAAGACACTAGTAGTGACCACGTCTTATATTTATTTGCAGATGGAGTACTTTATAATTCTTTTTTTTCAATACGAATCAAGATCACTTAGAAAAACTAAAGTATAATAGGTATTCTCAATTCATCAGCGTTCAAGTTCTAAACTTGACATTGATGCTCCATTTCTCTAGATTTATTCGAGGCCTTCTGCCGACGTGCATCCAGTTGAAGGAGATGTTTTTATCGACTATGAAGACGTCTGTGGCAACTTCGTCAATCTTAAAATGATGTGCCGGCTCAATCTTTCGGAGATGCTCGTGACAGTAGGGTGTGCGTGCGTGTGTTCATAGAAGTGAGTGTATGTGTGTATATATGTTTTTTTTCGAAAAAGGGGACTCCCCGGCCTCTGCATCAAAACGATGCATACGGCCACATTTATAAAAAAATAGGTTCAACAAGGTCTTAAAGCCGTGAAACAAAAATAAAGGCTAACTCACAGAGAGCCTCAAACGCCAAAAATAAGAAGGCCATAAAGCCACAACCGGCATAATAAAGATAGGAAAACTAATCGCCTATCCTATTACATGACCGTTATTCAAACCGGTTGAAGATATCCCGCGCTACCATCTCCCATCGGACAGATCCAGTAACCAAACGCTCCCTGGCCTCCGTCTGAGTGAGTAAGGACCACATACGGATCAGCGCTGTAGCTCGGAATAAAACCTGCAAAAAATGAATAGTTGTTGTTCTGTTAAAAGCCAAATCATTCCTGCAATTCCAAATTGCCCATAACAACGCACATACTCCTACACGAATTTGTCTAGCTGTATCGGACTCTATCCCATCAAGCCACGTTCCAAATAACGTACCGACCGAACTTGGAGGAGTAATGTTAAAGGCAATTTGCACGGTGCGCCACAAAATTCTCGCCAAACGGCACCCAAAGAAGAGGTGCTTAATGGTCTCGTCCCAATCACAGAAACTACACCTAGTAGGTCCTGTCCAATTGCGCTTAACCAAGTTGTCCTTTGTTAAAATGACTTGTTTATGTACAAACCACGTAAACACTTTAATTTTCAAAGGAACTTTTACGTTCCAAACATGTTTGGAACTAGGAATGACACTCGAGTTAGTAACATCGATGTACATCGACTTAACCGAGAATTGTCCAGACCTAGTAAGAGTCCAACACAACTGATCGGGCTGATGAGCTAGCTGAACCTCTATCAGTCTACTCACCAAATGAAGCCATGCTTCCCATCTATCACCAACAAGCACCCTCCGAAACTGAATATTAAGGGGAATGGACTGTGTATATATGTGCATCCGGGTCTATACCGTGTTCAAAATAAATAAACTAAAGCACAACAACTCATCAAGGTGGCAAGTACAGGCAGGCTAGAGGGTCTGGGTCTGTCATATGGCCAATCAAGTCGCCACGTAGGTTCAGATGATCAGTGTGTCCTCCCTAGCTCCCGTACTCCACACCTCTCCATCGCCATCGATCATCATCATCAAAATCGATGTGTATGTACCACTGTGCTCGACTACTCGTTTATATCAGGTGACCCACCACGTACTATACTCTGTGTTATACATACTATTGGCCAGGGTTTGTTTTCAGGAAAGCGTGGTTTGTACTGCCATAATACTCATGTTCATTTCGGGACAAAATTCCCTATTCTAAGAAAAAAAAGGAGAATCAATGCTATATACTGCCTCCGTTTCTAAATATTTGTCTTTCTAGCCATCTTAAATGGACTACAACATACGGATGTATGTAGACATGTTTTAGAGTGTAAATTCATTCATTTTGCTCCGTATGTAGTCACTTGTTGAAATCTCTAGAAAGACAATTATTTAGGAACGAAGGGAGTAAAAGCTACTATTCACAGTTTTTGTAGCTGCAATTTTGTTTTTTTTTTCACTCGGAGTATGACACAATTCATTTTGTCATGAAACTTTAAACATGAGTATAATGCTAGACTATGTCTGTCGCAAAAGTTTCAAAATCTTTTGATTTATTTACTATTGTTTTGAATTTTTTTGCTGAATTATTTGCGCATAGACCCATGCCCATTACCGTGTCCTTTCTGGCTTTGATCAATAACGGCTTTTGTATTGGTTCTTCTCTACTTCGACATTAAAACTTGTTATTATGTGGTTAAATAAGACTTTCTTTTGTGAATTGATGCTATAGCTACATATATGAATGTGTTACTCAGTATGTAACACAGTTGAACATATATGTTGGATATATAAATGGTTAAATATATGCATGAATTGTTCAGTCATTTGTTACTTCATACAACTTGAATAACTACTCATGGGCAAAGCAAAGTGGCCCATCAGTGGTGGCTCTTTTCATCTGGCATGGTCCTGGGCCACATTGACGGGTAAGGAAAGATAACCGGCATCGGAAAGGTCCTGCACCGATGGACGACAGTTCAATGTTTGTCAGCGGAACTGCCTCTAGGGGGGCTCTCCGTGCTGCCATGAACGAGTGACAACCGATTGCCCGCCCATCGATGACGATCACATTCCACTGGTTGGATGCGTCCGTCAGTGGATATTACCCCTCCACTGTCTAGTTGTTGACGACCGACGGACGCTAACCCATCAATGAAGGAGTTTAAGTGCATGCCATTGAAGTGATATTTTGCGGTATGTACCCGAGCGATATGGGACCTAATTAATTATTGGCAATGGAACATGTACTCCTTCAAACCATCAGTGGTGGCTCTTTTCATCTGGCGTGGTCCGGGGCCACATTGACGCGGTAAGGAAAGATAACCGGCATCAGAAAGGTCCTGCACCGAAGAATGATAGTTCAATGCTTGTCAGCGGAACTGCCTCTAGGGGGCTCTGTAGGTTGCCATGGACGAGTAACCCCTGATAGGCCGCCAGTCGGTGGCGATCGCATTCCACCGATTGGGTGCATCCGTCAGTGATGATCACTCGTCCACTGTCTAGTAGTTGACGACAGACGCTAACCCTTCAATGAAGGAGTTTACGTGCACGCCATCGAAGGGATACTTTGCGGCATGTACCCGAGCGACAGGGGGCCTAGTTAACTATTGGCAATGGAACATGTACTCCTCCAAACCATCAGTGGTGGCTCTTCTCATCTGGCATGGTCCAGGGCCACATTGACGGGGTCAGGAAAGATAACCGGCATCAGAAAGGTCCTGCACTGATGAACGATAGTTCAATGTTTGTCAGCGGAACTGCCTCTAGGGGGGCTCTGTAGGTTGCCATGGACGAGTGACCTCTGATAGGCCGCCCATCGGTGGCGATCGCATTCCATCGATTGGGTGCGTCCGTCAGTGAATATTACCCCTCCACTGTCTAGTAGTTGACAACAGACGCTAACCCATCAATGAAGGAGTTTACGTGCACGCCATTGAAGGGATACTTTGCAGCATGTACCCGAGGGACAGGGGACCTAGTTAACTATTGGCAATGGAACATGTACCCTCAAAGCAATGCCATTCAGCACCAGTGATTATTGGTGGGAGTCGCGACTAGCCACATAAATAAAACAAAGAAAATCTCGGAAGAAGCGCAACCAACTATGTTTTCACCGGCAAGAGGATGACGTACCGAGAGGTGGTAGCCCTAACACACGAGAATAGAAACACCGGATGCTATGCAAATGCAAGCAGAAGCAATGATAAGGAGGGAGTAATCCCCATGTGGATCATTTTTATGGTTCTGGGCCTGCCCCCTTAAGCAGGTGCACCTGTAACTAAAACTCCATTATTCTAACTTGAATGATGGTGCTCTTGCCCCATTAATTTCTCTAAAGGACAATAATGAACAATGAATGTATGTAAAACCAGTGGATATCTACTAGCTTAAATAGACGGATGGGTGCATGTGTCCGAGTTCAGAGTCATGTCGTTGCAGAGAGGAGCCACAGCGGCCGGTGGAAGGGAAGGAGGGGCCCCGGAGAAGGAAAAAGGCCAGAGAAATTATTAAGGTATCAAAACTGTCCCGTCGAGGCGACGCATCATGGCAATCCTGCTAGGTCCCTCCATTCTCTCCTCACTTTGCTGCTGCTGCTGCTGCTGCCCCCGCCATGTGCAGCTAGCCGTAGGACATAGCTCATCATCACTAATTCACTGGAGTAGCATGTAATCCTATCGCTAGATGCCAGTGTGCCCATAGTGCGCTCTACTGTTGGGTGATTCGATGGGAGCAACTTATTGAGCCCACCACCTCTTTCTTATCCTTTTTCAAATAATCATGTGGCTTCTTCCATTTTACACGCACGCATGCTACTGTTTGGTTACCTAAGAAAATTAGATCTGAAAGTGCATGCACTTTAGTCTGCTAGCTTGTTGGTGATGTCTTATTCTCATTTTTCCTTCGTGCGCAAGTGCGCGTATTTTTCCAGCTAGACACTTTCACAATATTCAACTATGTATATGGCACTACAAAAACATGTGTGTATACTTCCGGAAAAAAACATGTCTATATACACCGTTTATACTAGTCCTTATTTGTCGAGTCAGTGTTTCTTTTAGAAAATGATGTCTTTTTATTAAAACCAAATGATAAGTGCCACGCCTGTGACACGAAAGAGGATGGCCCACATGTTTTTTCTGTTGCATCTGTGGCACGAAGGGGTTGTGCCCACACGTTTTTTCTTCTCTTTCTATATGCATGCACACAAAAACGAAATGGATAATGTCAGCAAAAATCCTTTTGTATTTTCAATCTTTAAAATGTTTTATCTCTTAAATGAAAAATATGAGTAAAATTCTATTTTCGCCATTAATCCATTGCGACGAGATCCTCAAAACATGACTTTTTTTGGGGGTCAAAATTTACCATCCCTATATTACGTAAATTGCCATGCGTCACTAGTAGAAAAACACCTATTAGTCCCCCCTTTAGTCCCGGTTCTAACACGAACCGGACAGATCAATCCTCCACGTGGCGGTCTTGCAAACCGAGCTCAGTAGGCCTTTGGTCCCGTTGGTGGCACCAACCGGACCAAAAGGCATCCATCACAAGACATTTCGATGGTGGGGTTTTGTTTTTTGAAGGGGGGAGGGTTGGGGGTTAATTTAGGTGTTTCATATATTGTGTTAGCTAGCTAATTAATAGAGAAAGTGTCCTCTCTTATGTCCGTGCTTGGTCTACGCTTCGTACTATATACATATAGCCCTCGACACGCTAGCTAGTAAGAAAATGAAGGAACCATCGAGTACGAAGTTAAGTCATGCATACCAAGAAATGATCGATCGACCTCTCCTTCTCCGAGAGATTGTTCGAACAACAAGTTTTCAGTATCATGTACGTCCGACGCCACTGGCTACATACATGTACAATATACAAGATCTCTCAATTACAGTCCCTAGCATTTGAAATCAACTTCCACATGGTATTCTCCGGCTTTATTGATGGCGTGGTCAAGAAAGAATCCGCCAATTCCTCTTGAATTGCTTTAACGCGATCTGGTTCTAGGAGTTCATTCCGCATCTGCCACGTCTAATTTGAAGAAGGGGGTTAATTAATACATATATATGAATGAAACTCAACAGAAATGATGGTGTAATAAAATGAAATTGTGAATATTATTAATTGCTTACGCACTTCATATTGTCTTTGAGAGTAGCCCCGCTTATTTTTCAAAGTCGCGTTGTAGATGAACTCGCACACGTAGTATCCACAGAAATCATTCCCTTGTTCCTGCCACAAGCACTTTACGAGAAATAGAGGTCAATCAAACTGATAATGAAGCATTATAAATGGCATTGATGAAAGTATAGCTATAGAATCAACGGGAGATGCGCACAACTAGCTAGCCAGTAGTACTTACTTTTGGGTATGTATATCGCAGCTCCTTCGGCAGTCCCGGAGCTTTTGCGGTGAACTGTTTCCAAACCCTGCAAGACAAAGAAAATAATTATTATTACTTGAGATATCAGGAAATGAACAAAAAGTTGCCGCTATGGTGCGATAATGATCGATTAATTGAACTTACTTGCTGAGCATTTCAGTCATGTCCGCATAGGTGCTGGGATCTTTCCGTCTCGAGTCTAAGACGGTTACTAGTCCACGCTCAAGCTTAATCTCCTGAAGAATATAGTGGAACCTGCGCACGCATGCATAACTCATCAATTACATTACTATAACCTCGTTCGAGTAATAAGGGAAACCGAATATGAAAACGATCAGTAACACTCACTTGCCGTTGTAAGGAAAGAGTATGGTATCTTTGTTTTGATTTTTGATCAACGATTGTAGCAAGTTGTCCACGGCCTCTTTGACGTGCTTTTCAACCAGAAATACATCTATGATATTTGTGTTAATGAACCCAATATCATAGGTTTCATTTTTTTGCACTCGACGATCTTCAATCTGCATAATATATTGAGGATAATTAATTATAAATACATGCAATGAAAGAGCCGAGCTATATATAGAGACTTAATGACAGAAATAGTACTTACAGGCAGTAGCAAAAGACCGTTAATTTATCGAGGGCATTTTGATTGAAGAACGCGAAGAACTCCTCAAATGGAACACACAACAGATCAGTTCCAACGAGGTCGTGCTCCTCTTTAATGTTCAGATACAAACAATTCGTCCCCCTAGACTCTCTGCAGGTTTTCATGTACCAAGTATGGAATCTTCGCATCATCGTTGTTAGAGATTTTTCATCTTTGACGAGAGGCTTCCCGTACTCATATCTGTGTTCTTCCACCTTCATGTATTCGGAAGTGCATCGTCGAGCGGTAATCTTGTAGATTGCCATAACCGGCCACCATCCCCGGAACATTAGCGACGATGTTGCCGCTAGACACATTGAGCGGGGGGCACGATTGGTTTGCTTGTTTGCCGAGCTGGTCAATTTTTTCTGCAGCTGCTCGTTCTTTTGCTCTTTGATGTCTGACAGTACTTACCGACCGCTCCGCTTGGAGATATGTCTGTTTAGTAATGCGCTCATAGTTGGTTCTCGGCGAAGACTTTGCCGGTTTCCTCAGGGCAGCCAGAGTGCGCTTCGCTTTCACCGGATCTACCTTCTCCTCCGGAGGTGGACGTCTCTTTGCTTTCAACCCTGCAAACCAGTCATCCACTTGATGCATGCGATCTTCGTGTTTTCCTCCCGGTCCTCTCGTGACGGTAACTTCTCCGAGTCTTCTACAAGGACCGAATCTGTATTTCCTCCCGCCTTTGGCTGTCTTGCTAGACGCCGCGGTGCGAGCGGCGGATGTCTTCTTTTTGCTTGCTTACGAGGCGAGAGGAGAAGGACTACGACGCTACGGAGCAGCCGGAGCGGCGGGCGGGTCTCTTCCGCCCTTGCTGACGAGGCGGAGAAGGAGGAGGCTGGCTGCTCGGGCGCGCCGGCGCAGGCGGAGAAGGAGGCGGAGTGCCACCACGCGTCGGAGAAGGAGGCGGAGTGCCACCACGCGCCAGAGAAGGAGGCGGTGGAGGAGGCGGAGTGCCCTGACTCGCCGGAGGAGGAGGAGGAGGCGTCCAGTTCGGAAGGTTGATGAGCTCCTTCTGCCATAGGCATGGAGTCTTGAGCGTAACCCAGCCTAGTCTCCCTTCACCGTAGGGTGGTCAAGCAGAGGTCCTCAAATCCTCTCGTTATTTCATCCACCATCACCTTAGCATATCCTTCGAATCGGCTGGCTGTGATAAGTTGTGCCGGTCCACTAGGATAAACTTGGCCAACAACCGCCTTGACCTTCAAATTCATACATCGCGCCATAATGTGGCAATTTTGAGACTCCGTGATACCATCCACGGATAGCTGGCAGGAGCCGTCAAGACATGCTCCGGCTGAAGCAGCTCGGTGGAAGCCACGCTGCTTCTCCGCCTGAGATGGAGGGGTAGCTTCGGGGGAAGCTTCGGCAGGTCGTTTGCTGCGATCTGCTGCTTCTCGTTCCTCTTCTCGTTCCTCTTCTCGTTCCTCTAGCCCCATTACCCTTTCATGCAGCGCCCGCAGTTGGTCCTGCTCCAGTTTCTTCCTCCTCTCGTGGGTTTTGTAACCCCCTGCGTCCGGAAAATCAACCTTCCACGAAAGGTAGCCTGGCGTGCCTCGTGTCCGTCCAGGGTGCTCAGGATTCCTAAGGGCCATTGCGAGCTCGTCCTTCTCCCTGTTTGGAAGGAATGTCCCTCGCTGCGCTGCATCGATATAGTGTCGAAGCTTCCTGACCGGTATTTGCGCTTGCTCGTCCGTCCCACCGGCACTTCCTATTATGGGTCCAAGGTTCCGCCAGCCCGAAGAACCAAGTCCGCAATGGTCAGCCAAGACATTGTCTCTGGTTCGATCCTTTTCAAGCAGATCATGCTCAGCCTTGGACCACTTAGGCGGGCTTTGAGGTAGCCACCGACCCGTGCGATGGTGAAGCTTCTTCTTCGCAGCATTTGGTTGTTTGTCGCCGACATCTTCTTACTCTTTTCCGATGTCTTGTGGGCCACAAATGCGGGCCAGTGATCTTTGATCTTTTCATATTTGCCGATGAATTCTGGTGTCTTTTCTTTCTCGACAAACTGGTTCAGCTCTTTCCTCCACCTCCTCATTAGGGTTGCCATCTTCTTAAGAGCACAAGACTTGATTAATTGCTCTTTAACTGGCTTCTCCGGATCCTCCTCTGGCGGTAGGGTGAAATTGTTGGAAATATGCCCTAGAGGCAATAAAAAATTAGTTATTATTATATTTCCTTGTTCATGATAATCGTTTATTACCCATGCTATAATTGTATTGATAGGAAACTCAGATACATGTGTGGGTACATAAACAACACCATGTCCCTAGTAAGCCTCTAGTTGACTAGCTCGTTGATCAACAGATGGTTACGGTTTCCTGACCATGGACATTGGATGTCGTTGATAACGGATCACATCATTTGGAGAATGATGTGATGGACAAGACAAATCCTAAGCCTAGCACAAAGATCGTAGTTCGTATGCTAAAGCTTTTCTAATGTCAAGTATCATTTCCTTAGACCATGAGATTGTGCAACTCCCGAATGCCGTAGGAATGCTTTGGGTGTACCAAACGTCACAACGTAACTGGGTGGCTATAAAGGTGCACTACAGGTATCTCCAAAAGTGTCTGTTGGGTTGGCACGAATCGAGACTGGGATTTGTCACTCCGTGTAAGGGAGAGGTATCTCTGGGCCCACTCGGTAGGACATCATCATAATGTGCACAATGAAGGAAATATGCCCTAGAGGCAATAATAAAGTTATTATTTATTTCCTTATATCATGATAAATGTTTATTATTCATGCTAGAATTGTATTAACCGGAAACATAATACATGTGTGAATACATAGACAAACAGATAGTCACTAGTATGCCTCTACTAGACTAGCTCATTAATCGAAGATGGTTATGTTTCCTAACCATAGACATGTGTTGTCATTTGATTAATGGGATCACATCATTAGGAGAATGATGTGATTGACATGACCCATTCCGTTAGCTTAGCACTTGATCGTTTAGTATATTGCTATTGCTTTCTTCATGACCTATACATGTTCCTGTAACTATGAGATTATGCAACTCCGTTTACGGAGGAACACTTTGGTACTACCAAACGTCACAACGTAATGGGTGATTATAAAGGAGTACTACAGGTGTCTCCAAAGGTACATGTTGGGTTGGCGTATTTGAGATTAGGTTTTGTCACTCCGATTGTCGGAGAGGTATCTCTGGGCCTTCTCGGTAATACACATCACATAAGCCTTGCAAGCATTACAACTAATGAGTTAGTTGTGAGATGATGTATTACGGAACGAGTAAAGAGACTTACGATGTGAGATTGAACTAGGTATTGGATACCGACGATCGAATCTCGGGTAAGTAACATACCGATGACAAAAGGAACAACGATATCGTTATGCGGTTTGACCGATAAAGATCTTCGTAGAATATGTAGGAACCAATATGGGCATCCAGGTTCCGCTATTGGTTATTGACCGAGAATGGTTCTAGGTCATGTCTACATAGTTCTCGAACCCGTAGGGTCCGCACGCTTAACGTTTCGATGACAGTTCATTATGAGTTTATAAGTTTTGATGTACGAAGGTTGTTGAGTCCGGATGTGATCACGGACATGACGAGGAGTCTCGAAATGGTCGAGACATAAAGATTGATATATTGGAAGCCTATGTTTGGACTTGAAAGGTTCGGATGAAAACAGGAAGTTCTTGAACACAGGGGTTACGGAACCCCGAAGGGTCAATGTGCCTTAATGGGCCATAGGGAGAAGAGGAAGGGCGGCCAGGGCAGGCCGCGCCCCCCCCTCTAGTCCGAATAGGACAAGGAGAAGGGGCGGCGCCCCTTCCCTCTTCCCCTCCCAATCCTATTCCAACTAGGAAAGGGGGGGAGTCCTACTCGGTGGGAGTAGGACTCCTCGGCCGCCCCTTGGGCTGGCCGCACCCCTTGCTCCTTTATATCTGAGGCGGGGGCACCCAGACACACAAGTTGATCTACGGATCGTTCCTTAGCCGTGTCGGTGCCCCCTCCACCATATTCCACTTCGTCATATCGTCGCGGAGCTTAGCGAAGCCCTGCGCGGAGAAGTCATATCGTCGCGGAGCTTAAGCGAAGCCCTGCGTCGGTGGAGCATCATCATCGTCCTGCGCCGTCGTCTTGTGGAACTCATCCCGACACTTTGCTGGATCGGAGTCCGGGATCGTCATCGAGCTGAGCGTGTGCGAACTTCGGAGGTGCGTCGTTCGGTGCTTGGATCGGTCGGATCGTGAAGGCGTCGACTACATCAACAGCGTTGTTATAACGCTTCGCTTTCGGTCTCACGAGTGCGTGGGCGACACTCTCCTCTCGTTGCTATGCCATCACCATGGTCTTGAGTGTGCGTAGGAAATTTTTGAAATTACTCGTTCCCCAACAATGGGTATCGAGCCTGGTTTTATGCGTTGATGTCATATGCATGAGTAGAACACAAGTGAGTTGTGGGCGATATAAGTCATCTTGCTTACCAGCATGTCATACTTTGGTTGGCGGTATTGTGAGATGAAGCGGCCGGACCGACATTACGCGTCACGCTTACGCGAGACTGGTTTCACCGCTTGAGCACTAGTTGCTTAAAGGTGACCGGAGGGTGTCGGTTTCTCTCACTTTAGTTGAACCGAGTGTGGCTCGCCCGGTCCTTGCGAAGGTTAAAACAGCACCAACTTGACAAACTATCGTTGTGGTTTTGATGCGTATGTAAGAACGGTTCTTGCTCAGCCCGTAGCAGCCACGTAAAACTTGCAACAACAAAGTAGAGGACGTCTAACTTGTTTTGCAGGGCATGTTGTGATGTGATGTGGTCAAGGCGTGATGCTATATTTTATTGTATGAGATGATCATGTTTTGTAACGAGTTATCGGCAATCGGCGAGAGCCATATGGTTGTCGCTTTATTGTATGAAATGCAAAAGCCATGTAATTGCTTTACTTTATCACTAAGCGATAGCGATAGTCGTAGAAGCAATAGTTGGCGAGGCGACAACGATGCTACGATGGAGATCAAGGTGTCGGCGCGGTGGCGATGGTGATCATAACGGTGCTTGACGATGGAATCACAAGCACAAGATGATGATGACCATATCATATCACTTATATTGATTGCATGTGATGTTTATCCTTTATGCATCTTATCTTGCTTTGATTGACGGTAGCATTATAAGATGATCTCTCACTAAAATTATCAAGAAGTGTTGCCCTGAGTATGCACCGTTGCGAAAGTTCTTCGTCTTTGAGACACCACGTGATGATCGGGTGTGATAGGCTCTACGTTCAAATACAACGGTGCAAAACAGTTGCGCACGCAGAATACTCGAGTTAAACTTGACGAGCCTAGCATATAACAGATATGGCCTCGGAACACGGAGACCGAAAGGTCGGCGTGAATCATATAGTAGATATGATCAACATAGTGATGTTCACCATTGAAACTACTCCATCTCACGTGATGATCGGACATGGTTTAGTTGATTTGGATCACGTAATCACTTAGATGACTAGAGATGTCTGTCTAAGTGGGAGGTTTTAATATGATTAATTAAACTTAAATTTATCATGAACTTAGTACTGATAGTATTTTTGCTTGTCTATGTTTATTGTAGATAGATGGCTCGTCTTTGTTGTTCCGTTGAATTTTATTGCGTTCCTTGAGAAAGCAAAGTTGAAAGATGATGGTAGCAATTACGGACTGGGTCCGTAACGAGGATTATCCTCATTGCTGCATGGAAGAATTACGCCCCGGAAGCACCGCTGGGTGCGAGCCTGCTGCGAGAGCAACGCCGAAGTTGTGAGCGTCTGGCGAGCAAAGCTGATGACTACTCGATAGTTCGATGTGCCATGCTTTACGGCTTAGAACCGGGTCTTCAACGACGTTTTGAGCGTCATGGAGCATATGAGATGTTCCAGGAGTTGAAGTTAATATTTCAAGCAAATGCCGGATTGAGAGATATGAAGTCTCCAATAAGTTCTATAGCTGCAAGATGGAGGAGAATAGTTACATCGGTGAACATATACTCAAAATGTCCGGGTATAATAATCACTTGATTCAACTGGAGTTACTCTTCCGGATGATAGTGTCATTGATGAATTCTCCAATCACTGCCACCAAGCTACAAGAGCTTCGTGATGAACTATAATATGCAAGGATGACCAAAACAATTCCGAGCTCTTCGCAATGCTAAAAGCAGCGGAGGTAGAAATCAAGAAAGAGCATCAAGTGTTGATGGTCAACAAGACCACTAGTTTCAAGAAAAAGGGCAAAGGAAAGAAGAAGGGGAACTTCAAAAAGAACAGCAAGAAAGTTGCTGCTCAAGAGAAGAAACCCAAGTCTGGACCTAAGCCTGAAACCGAGTGTTTTCTTGCAAGCAAACTGGACACTGGAAGCGGAACTGCCCCAAGTATTTGGCGGATAAGAAGGATGGCAAGGTGATCAAAGGTATATGTGATATACATGTTATTGATGTGTACCTTACTAATACTCGTAGTAGTACCTGGGTATTTGATACTGGTTCTGTTGCTAATATTTGCAACTCGAAACAGGAACTACGGATTAAGCGAAGATTGGCTAAGGACGAGGTGACGATGCGCGTGGGAAATGGTTCCAAAGTCGATGTGATCGCGGTCGGCACGCTACCTCTACATCTACCATCGGGATTAGTTTTAGACCTAAATAATTGTTATTTGGTGCCAGCGTTAAGCATGAACATTATATCTGGATCTTGTTTGATGCGAGACGGTTATTCATTTAAGATAGAGAATAATGGTTGTTCTATTTATATGAATAATATCTTTTATGGTCATGCACCCTTGAAGAGTGGTCTATTTTTATTGAATCTCGATAGTAGTAGTACACATATTCATAGTGTTGAAACCAAAAGATGCAGAGTTGATAATGATAATGCAACTTATTTGTGGCACTTGCCGTTTAGGTCATATCGATGTAAAACACATGAAGAAACTCCATCTTGATGGGCTTGGAATCACTTGATTATGAATCACTTGGTACTTATGAACCGTGCCTCATGGGCAAGATGACTAAAACGCCGTTCTCCGGAACTATGGAGCGAGCAACTGATTTGTTGGAAATCATACATACCGATGTTTGTGGTCCAATGAATGTTGAGGCACGCGGCGGTATCGTTATTTTCTCACCTTCACAGATGATTTGAGCAGATATGGGTATATCTACTTAATGAAACACAAATCTGAAACATTTGAAAAGTTCAAAGAATTTCAGAGTGAAGTGGAAAATCATCGTAACAAGAAAATAAAGTTTCTACGATCGGATCGTGGAGGAGAATATTTGAGTTACGAGTTTGGTTTACATTTGAAACAATGTGGAATAGTTTAGCACTCACGCCACCCGAACACCACGGAGAAATGGTGTGTCCGAGCGTCGAATCGTACTTTACTTGATATGGTGCGATCTATGATGTCTCTTACTGATTTACCGCTATCGTTTTGGGGATATGCTTTAGAGACGGCCACATTCACGTTAAATAGGGCACCATCTAAGTCCGTTGAGGCGACACCGTATGAACTGTGGTTTGGCAAGAAACCAAAGTTGTCGTTTCTTAAAGTTTGGGGCTGCGATGCTTATGTGAAGAAACTTCAACCGATAAGCTCGAACCCAAATCGAGAAATGTGTCTTCATAGGATACCCAAAGGAGACTGTTGGGTACACCTTCTATCACAGATCTGAAGGCAAGGTTTTCGTTGCTAAATTCGGATCCTTTCTAGAAAGGAGTTTCTCTCGAAAGAAGTGAGTGGGAGGAAAGTAGAACTTGATGAGATAATCAGATCTGCTCCCTTATTGGAAGGTAGTTCATCACAAGAAACGGTTCTGTGACAACTACACCAATTAGTGAGGAAACTAATGATGATGATCATGAAGCTTGGATCAAGTTACTACTGAACTTCATAGGTCAACCAGAGTAAAATACGCACCAGTGGTGCGGTAATCCTATTCGGAAGTCATGTTACTTGACCATGGCGAACCTACAAACTATGAAGAAGCGATGGTGAGCCCAGATTCATGAAATGGCTGGAAGCCATGAAATCTGAGATGGGATCCATGTATGAGAACAAAGTATGGACTTTGGTTGACTTGCCGATGATCGGCAAGCCATTGAGAATAAATGGATCTTTAAGAAGAAGACCGACGCCGATGGTAATGTAACTGTCTACAAAGCTCGACTTGTTGCAAAAGGTTTTCGACAAGTTCAAGGGGTTGACTACGATGAGACTTTCTCACCCGTGGCGATGCTTAAGTCTGTCCGAATCATGTTAGCAATTGCGCATTTTATGATTATGAAATTTGGCAAATGGATGTAAAACTGCATTCTTGAATGGATTTCTAGAAGAAGAGTTGTATATGATGCAACCAGAAGGTTTTGTTGATCCAAAGGGTGCTAACAAAGTGTGCAAGCTCAACGATCAATTTATGGTGCAGTGCAAGCCTCTCGGAGTTGGAATAAACGCTTTGATAGTGTGATCAAAGCATATGGTTTTATATGCACTTTTGGAGAAGCTTTGTATTTACAAGAAAGTGAGTGGGAGCTCAGTAGCATTTCGATATTATATGTGGACGACATATTGTTGATTGGAAATGATATAGAATTTCTGGATAGCATAAAAGGATACTTGAATAAAAGTTTTTCAATGAAAGACCTCGGTGAAGCTGCTTACATATTGGGCATCAAGATCTATAGAGATAGATCAAGGCGCTTAATTGGACTTTCACAAAGCACATACCTTGATAAAGTTTTGAAGAAGTTCAAAATGGATCAGTGCAAAGAAAGGTTTTTACCTGTATTACAAGGTGTAAGATTGAGTCGGACTCAATGCCCGACCACAACAGAAGATAGAGAAAATGAAAGATGTTCCTATGCTTCAGCCATAGGCTCTATCATGTATGCAATGCTGTGTACCAGACCGACGTATGCTTAGCTGTAAGCTTGGCAGGAAGGTACCAAAGTAATCCAGAGTGGATCATCGGACAGCGGTCAAGAACATCCTGAAATACGAAAAGGACTAAGGATATGTTTCTCGATATGGAGGTGACAAAGAGCTAGTCGTAAATGGTTACGTCGATGCAAGCTTTGACACTGATCCGGCGATTCTAAATCGCAAACCGGATCGTATTTTTATTAAGCGGTGGAGCTGTCGGTTGGTGCAGTTCTAAACAAAGCGTCGTGGCGGGATCTACATGTGAAGCGGAGTACATAGCTGCTTGGAAGCAGCAAATGAAGGAGTCTGGATGAAAGAGTTCATTTCCAATCTAGGTGTCATACCTAGTGCATCGGGACCAATGAAGATCTTCTGTGACAATCTTGGTGCAATTGCCTTGGCAAAGGAATCCAGATTTCACAAGAGGACCAAGCATATCAAAAGGCGCTTCAATTCCATTCGGACCAAGTCCAAGTGGGAGACATAGAGATTTGCAAAATACATACGGATCTGAATGTTGCAGACCCGTTGACTAAGCCTCTTCCACGAGCAAAACATGATCAGCACCAAGACTCCATGGGTGTTAGAATCATTACTGTGTAATCTAGATTATTGACTCTAGTGCAAGTGGGAGACTGAAGGAAATATGCCCTAGAGGCAATAATAAAGTTATTATTTATTTCCTTATATCATGATAAATGTTTATTATTCATGCTAGAATTGTATTAACCGGAAACATAATACATGTGTGAATACATAGACAAACAGATAGTCACTAGTATGCCTCTACTAGACTAGCTCATTAATCGAAGATGGTTATGTTTCCTAACCATAGACATGTGTTGTCATTTGATTAATGGGATCACATCATTAGGAGAATGATGTGATTGACATGACCCATTCCGTTAGCTTAGCACTTGATCGTTTAGTATATTGCTATTGCTTTCTTCATGACCTATACATGTTCCTGTAACTATGAGATTATGCAACTCCGTTTACGGAGGAACACTTTGGGTACTACCAAGCGTCACAACGTAATCGGGTGATTATAAAGGAGTACTACAGGTGTCTCCAAAGGTACATGTTGGGTTGGCGTATTTGAGATTAGGTTTTGTCACTCCGATTGTCGGAGAGGTATCTCTGGGCCTTCTCGGTAATACACATCACATAAGCCTTGCAAGCATTACAACTAATGAGTTAGTTGTGAGATGATGTATTACGGAACGAGTAAAGAGACTTACCGATGCTGAGATTGAACTAGGTATTGGATACCGGCGATCGAATCTCGGGTAAGTAACATACCGATGACAAAGGAACAACGATATCGTTATGCGGTTTGACCGATAAAGATCTTCGTAGAATATGTAGGAACCAATATGGGCATCCAGGTTCCGCTATTGGTTATTGACCGAGAATGGTTCTAGGTCATGTCTACATAGTTCTCGAACCCGTAGGGTCCGCACGCTTAACGTTTCGATGACAGTTCATTATGAGTTTATAAGTTTTGATGTACGAAGGTTGTTGAGTCCGGATGTGATCACGGACATGACGAGGAGTCTCGAAATGGTCGAGACATAAAGATTGATATATTGGAAGCCTATGTTTGGACTTGGAAGGTTCGGATGAAAACAGGAAGTTCTGGAACACCGGGGTTACGGAACCCCGAGGGTCAATGGGCCTTAATGGTCCATAGGGAGAAGAGGAAGGGCGGCCAGGGCAGGCCGCGCCCTCCCCTCTAGTCCGAATAGGACAAGGAGAAGGGGGCGCCCCCTTCCCTCTTCCTCCCCAATCCTATTCCAACTAGGAAGGGGGAGTCCTACTCGGTGGGAGTAGGACTCCTCGGCCTTCTTGGGCTGGCCGCACCCCCTGCTCCTTTATATCTGAGGCGGGGGCACCCAGAACACACAAGTTGATCTACGGATCGTTCCTTAGCCGTGTCGGTGCCCCCTCCACCATATTCCACTTCGGTCATATCGTCATGGAGCTTAGGCGAAGCCCTGCGCGGAGAAGTCATATCATCGCGGAGCTTAAGGCGAAGCCCTGCGTCGGTGGAGCATCATCATTGTCACCACGCCGTCGTCTTGTGGAACTCATCCCGACACTTTGCTGGATCGGTCAGGGATCGTCATCGAGCTGAGCGTGTGCAGAACTTCGGAGGTGCCGTCGTTCGGTGCTTGGATCGGTCGGATCGTGAAGGCGTCGACTACATCAACAGCGTTGTTATAACGCTTCCGCTTTCGGTCTCACGAGTGCGTGGACGACACTCTCCCCTCTCGTTGCTATGCCATCACCATGGTCTTGCGTGTGCGTAGGAATTTTTTTGAAATTACTACGTTACCCAACACACAATGTGACCAAGGGGTTGATAACGAGATGATGTGGTACGGAACGAGTAAAGAGACTTGCCGGTAACGAGATTGAACAAGGTATCGGCATACCGACGATCGAATCTCGGGCAAGTACAATACCGCTAGACAAAGGGAATTGTATACGAGATTGATTGAGTCCTTGACATCGTGGTTCATCCGATGAGATCATCGTGGAACATGTGGGAGCCAACATGGGTATCCAGATCCCACTGTTGGTTATTGACGGGAAACGTCTCGGTCATGTTCGCATGGTTCCCGAACCCGTGGGGTCTACACACTAAGGTTCGATGGCGCTAGGGTTATAGGGAATAGATATACATGGTTACGAATGTTGTTGGGAGTTCGGATGAGATCCCGGATGTCACGAGGAGTTCCGGAATGGTCCGGAGGTAAAGATTTATATATGGGAAGTCCTATTTTGGCCACCGGAAAATGTTCGGGATTTTTCGGTATTGTACCGGGAAGGTTCTAGAAGGTTCGGAGTGGGGCCCACCTGCATGGGGACCCACATGAACGTGGTAGTGGGGCAAGGCCCCACACCCCTGGTCAAGGCGCACAAGATCCCCCTTAGAAGGAATAAGATCATATCCCGAAGGATAAGATCAAGATCCTAAAGGGGATAATAATCGATGGGGAAAGGAAAGGATGGGATTTCTTTCCTCCCACCTTTATAACGCCCCAATGGGCTTGGAGGGCAAGAAATAATCCCCTCCACCCCTATATATAGTGGGGAGGCGCATGGGAGCCGCACCCTTGCCCCTGGCGCAGCCCTCCCCCTCTCCCAAGTCCTCCTCCTCTCCCGCGGTGCTTGGCGAAGCCCAGCAGGATTGCCACGCTCCTCCACCACCACCACGCCGTCGTGCTGCTGCTGAGCAGAGTCTTCCCCAACCTCTCCTCTCTCCTTGCTGGATCAAGGCATGGGAGGCGTCACCGGGCTGTCACGTGTGTTGAGCAGCGGAGGTGCCGTCCGTTCGGCACTAGGATCTCCGGTGATTTGGATCACGGCAATCGACTCCTTCAACCCCGTTCTCTTGAACGCTTCCGCTTAGCGATCTACAAGGGTATGTAGATGCACTCTCCTTCCCCTCGTTGCTGGTTTCTCCATAGATAGATCTTGGTGACACGTAGGAATTTTTTTGAATTTCTGCTACGTTACCCAACAGTGGTATCAGAGCCAGGTTTATTGCGTAGATTCTTTGCACGAGTAGAACACAAAGTAGTTGTGGGCGTTGCTTTTGTTCAATATGCTTACCGTTACTAGTCCAATCTTGTTTCAACGGTATTGTGGGATGAAGCGGCCCGGACCGACCTTACACGTACACTTACGTGAGACAGGTTCCACCGACTGACATGCACTTGGTGCATAAGGTGGCTAGCGGGTGCCAGTCTCTCCCACTTTATTTGGATCGGATTCGATGAAAAGGGTCCTTATGAAGGGTAAATAGCAATTGACATATCACGTTGTGGCTTTTGCGTAGGTAAGAAACGTTCTTGCTAGAAACCCATAGCAGCCACGTAAAACATGCAAACAACAATTAGAGGACGTCTAACTTGTTTTTGCAGGGTATGCTATGTGATGTGATATGGCCAAAAAGGAATGTGATGAATGATATGTGATGTATGAGATTGATCATGTTTGTGTAATAGGAATCACGACTTGCATGTCGATGAGTATGACAACCGGCAGGAGCCATAGGAGTTGTCTTTATTTATTGTATGACCTGCGTGTCATTGAACAACGCCATGTAATTACTTTACTTTATTGCTGACAGTTAGCCATAGTAGTAGAAGTAATAGTTGGCGAGACAACTTCATGAAGACACGATGATGGAGATCATGATGATGGAGATCATGGTGTCATGCCGGTGACGATGATGATCATGGAGCCCCGAAGATGGAGATCAAAAGGAGCAAAATGATATTGGCCATATCATGTCACTATTTGATTGCATGTGATGTTTATCATGTTTATGCATCTTATTTGCTTAGAACGACGGTAGTAAATTAGATGATACCTCATTAAAATTTCAAGAAAGTGTTCCCCTAACGTGCACCGTTGCGAAAGTTAAATGGTTTGAAGCACCACGTGATGATCGGGTGTGATAGATTCTTACGTTCACATACAGCGGGTGTAAGCCAGATGTACACCAGCCAAACAGTTAGGTTGACTTGACGAGCCTAGCATGTACAGACATGGCCTCGGAACACAAGAGACCGAAAGGTCGAGCATGAGTCGTATGGTAGATCGATCAACATGAAGATGTTCACCGATGATGACTAGTCCGTCTCACGTGATGATCGGACACGGCCTAGTTGACTCGGATCATGTAATCACTTAGATGACTAGAGGGATGTCTATCTGAGTGGGAGTTCATAAGATGAACTTAATTATCTTGAACATAGTCAAAACCCTTTGCAGATTATGTCATAGCTCGCGCTTTAGTTCTCTTGTTTTAGATATGTTCCTAGAAAATATAGTTGAAAGTTGACGGAGAGTAATTATGCGGACAGTAGAAGGCTTATGTCCTTAATGCACGCTCGGTGTCTTGAACCTCGAGCGTCGATCGTGGATGTTGTGAACATCGACATACACGTCTTGATAACTACGTGATAGTTCGGTTAAGCGGTTTAGAGTTGAGGCACCAAAGACGATTTCGAAATGTCGCGGAACATATGAGATGTTTCGAGGGCTGAAATTGGGATTTCAAGCTCGTGCCCACGTCAAGAGGTATAAGACCTCCGACGATTTTCTTAGCCTGTAAACTAAGGGAGAAAAGCTCAATCGTTGAGCTTGTGCTCAGATTGTCTGAGTGCAACAATCACTTGAATCGAGTGGGAGTTGATCTTCCTGATGAGATAGTGATGTTTCTCCAAAGTCATTGCCACCAAGCTGCTAGAAGCTTCGTGATGAACTATAACATATCAGGGATAGATATGATGATCCTGGAGCTATTCGCAATGTTCGACACCGCGAATGTAGAAATCAAGAAGGATCATCAATTGTTGATGGTTAGTGAAACCACTAGTTTCAAGAAGCGCAAGGGCAAGAAGGGGTACTTCATGAAATGGAAAATCAGTTGCTACTCCAGTGAAGAAACCCAGGGTTGAACCCAAACCCGAGACTAAGTGCTTCTGTAATGAGAGGAACGGACACTGAAGCAGGATTACCCTAGACACTTGGTAGATGAGAAGGCTGGCAAGGTCGATAGAAGTATATTGGATATACATTATGTTAATGTGTACTTTACTAGTACTCCTAGCAGCACCAGGGTATTAGATACCGGTTCGGTTGCTAAGTGTTAGTAACTCGAAATAAAAGCTACGGAATAAAGGGAGACTAGCTAAAGGTGGCTGACGATATGTGTTGGAAGTGTTTCCAAAGGTTGATGTGATCAAGCATCGCCTGCTCCCTCTACCATCGAGATTTGTGTTAAACCTAAATAATTGTTATTTGGTGTTTGCGTTGAGCATAGACATGATTGGATTATGTCTATCACAATATGGTTATTCATTTAAGGAGAATAATGGTTACTCTATTTATTTGAATAAAACCTTCAATGGTCTTGCACCTAAAAGAATGGTTTATTGAATCTCGATCGTAGTGATACACATTTTCATGCCAAAAGATATAAGATAGTAATGATAGTACCACTTACTTTTGGTACTGCCATGTATAAGTCATATTGGTGTAAAACGCATGAAGAAGCTCCATGTTGATGGATCTTTGGACTCACTCGTTTTTGAAAAGTTTGAGACATGCGAACCATTTCTATTGGTGTATAGGGATGAAGAAACTCCATGCAGATGGATCGTTTGGACTCACTTGATTTTGAATCACTTGAGATATGCAAATCATACCACATGGGCAATATGACTGAAAAGCCTCATTTTCAGTAAGATGGAACAAGATAGCAACTTGTTGGAAGTAACACATTTTGATGTGTGCAGTCAATGAGTCTTTGAGGCATCTGATGAATATCGTTATGTTCTTACTTCACGGATGATTCGAGTAGATGTTGAGTATATTTACTTGATGAAACACAAATCTGAATTATCGAATGGTTCAAGTAATTTCAGAGTGAAGTTAAAGATCATCGTGACAAGAGGATACAATGTCTATGATATGATCATAGAGATGAGTATCGATTCTGAGCTTTGCACATAATTAAGACATTGTGGAAATTGTTTCACAATAAATACCGCTGGAACACCATAGTGTGATGGTGTGTCGAACATCATAGTTGCACCCTATTGAATATAGTGCGTACCATGATGTCTCTTATCGAATTACCACTATCGTTCATGGGTTAGGCATTAGAGACAACCGTACTCACTTTAATAGGGCACCACGTAATTCCGTTGAGGCGACACCGTTTGAACTATGGTTTGGAGAAACCTAAGTTGTCGTTTCTTAAAAGTTTGGGGCTGCGATGCTTATGTGAAAAAGTTTCAGGTTGATGAGCTCGAACCCAAAGCGGATAAAAATGCATCTTCATAGGACACCCAAAACAGTTGGGTACACCTCCTATCTCAGATCCGGAAGCAAAAGTAATTGTTTCTAGAAACGGGTCTGTCGGGGAAGCTGGTCGTGTCCCGCGAACACTTATGGGACCTGGTCCCTTGTGGTTCGGAGGGGGAGCGGGGGATGCACAAAGCGGATCGAGCGATGCACGAGCAGATTTACCCAGCCCGAGCTCTCGGAGAGATAATACTCCTCTGCTGCTTTGTGGATTTTATTGTGTTCTTGTTAGGGAGCAATGGGAGCTACAAAACCTAGCTGAGTGAGCGTGGTCTCGTATGGTCGAATGAACTAAGCGGGCAGAACCGAACCCTTTCTCGTTGCACTTGGCCCTCCTTTTATAGGCACAAGGGGTCACCACAGGTGGCAAGTAGACAAGGGTAAGATAGTAAAAACAGAGGTTGGTACACGCTTTGTACATTGTCTGATGATCTATACCTAACTCGGACGGCAAGGGACAAGAGTCATAAATGCTGTCTCGATCGCTGAAACGATTAACGAGGACCGTCAAGTGCGCCTCCGTTTGCCACGATGGTAGCTTGTCGGCGCCGCTTATCGCTGCTCCCGCTGGCTGCACAGCCCATCGACCGCGTTCTGGGAAAACCCAGCGCGACACGTTGGCGGATGAGCTGGAAGCGGAGATGAAGAGGTTGCTGCTGCGGCAAGCGCCTTGCAGCAGCGGAGAACCCTTGTCGCGCTTGGGCTCGGCTCTCACCAAGCCTTCCGACAAGCTCCTCTTGCGGGGCCTTGTTTCCTTCGTGCCTTGAGTGGTCTTCCCGGCAAGCTCCTCTTGCCGGGGCCTTGATTACTTTGTTCTCGAATGGCTCCAAAGGAGCCGCGGAAAGATCTTGATGGTCGCCAGGCCAGCCTTGCCGCAGGGTGCTGCAACTGCCCGTGCACGAGTTCGGGGTGCTAGGGGTACCCCTATTCTAGTACACCGACAGGAGCCCCCGGGCCTGGGCCACACATGGCGCCAAGCTCAGTTGGGCTAGGCCCAAAAGCGTCTGCAGGCACTGCAGCGATGCAGATTACGCCATTACTGCCCTGGACCCACCGCCTCCCACGAGCGTCACGCACGGGCGTGGCGTCGTGGGGAGATCGTGAGGCTTTCTTTAATGGAAAAATCGGGCGCCGCCCCTCTCCCTCTTTATAAGCGAAGTGCAGGGGCAGGGCGCCCACTTGCCATTCTTGTCACATCAGAAACCCCGTCGCTTTCCCTTTCTTCTCGAGCCCAAAGAGAGCGGCGCTCCGCCCCTCCATTGCCACGGTGCCACCAACGCCGTCGACCTCCTCCACCACCTCTCCCCATGGCTCCGAAGGCCGACAAGGAAAAAGCGTGAAATCGGCCGGCCGCGATGGCTCATGCACTGCGGAAGGGCGGGCCCTCTTGATCCCACCTTGGCGGGGAAGGAGCTGCGGGGAGCTGTACTATCTTTTACGGTCGGCGGAGACCGGGCGCACCAGCACAAGAGTCATCTCCGCCGCCACATCAGAAAAGTTTCCATCGGGTACCCTTTCTTGGCGCTTTTCTTCCATTGCGGGCTCTGCCGCCCTTTTCTAATTCTTTGCGATGTCATGAACACATATGGCCTCCGCCTCCTTGATTTCACCCCCAACGCCGTCCTCACCTTGGCGTTTCGCACACCTCTGCGAGAACTTTGTGGGAGTCCACCAAATGTAGCACTCTTCGCCATTACTTCATGCCCAGCGTAGAGAGAGAACCGCTTGCGGAGGGATTGCATGGGTCTCTAGGATCGGCAAGAAGGAAGCATATCTTGACGGAGAGCTGCGTAGCAAGTGGGAGGAGTGGAGAGCTGGTGGTGTTGGATCTTAGAGGAGGAGCCACAACCTTTCACCGCCTCGCCAAACTCCCATAGTCTTGGCAATGATTGGAGCAACTTGGCGCGGAGGGCGACAAGTTGAAGATCGCCGTGACTAGGATTCTGCGTCTCCGGCAGCGGGGCTTACCGTAGGAGCTGTTGGCGCGGACTTCCTTCGCCGCCGCATTAGCCCTTGCAGGAGAGGAGGAGGCCTGCTTGGGAATTCAAAATCGGCGGACATTATGAGGCTGCGCCCGGGTCTGAACTGGAATTTTACCGTCTTGGAGCTGGGCGGCATCTTTGTGGGAGCTGTTCAAGCGATCACGGATCACCCAAAGTGGTGCATGTTGCGAGGGGAGTCGTGCCTTGTGCAACAACTCGTCGCTTGACAGCATCCGCGCGATGATGCCATTGTGCGATTCCCATGGAATCGTCCCAACTTGGCGAGGACCCGCCCGGCGACGTCGTGCAGCGATTCTTCGACAACTTGGTGGAAGTGCCGATCCGCGCCGGCGAAGCAGCTCACCCGCTACACCACCGATCAGGAGATGGCGCGCGCGCCACAAGGTTGGAGGCGGCGAAGCTGCCGCCGCCCGGCGTGTTTGGGTTTACCGTCGAGGCGGAAACAGCCGGCGGCAAGTCTTACCGACCGAGAAGAGCTTCGCCCGGTGAGGAGGAACAGGCGAGCCAGCGCCAATCCGGGAGAGCGGCGAAGCGCTTCCCTCCGCCGTCAAGCAGCTTGCGCGGGAGGAGCTGCGGCCCTGCCAAGAGCGCCTCCATAAGACCGGAGAAGTGGCGGGCGGCGGACGGCCCAACAACCGCCTCGCCGCCCGGCAGCGCTCTACCGCGGCAACACCGTTGCCGCAGGGCGCCGCATGCCGCCATGGCGGCAGGGCGGGGTCTTCAGGTCGCGCCCCTGCACCCTGGCGTCGAGGAATCTTCTCCTCCAATTAAATCGCGCCGGGCCGAATTTGATCTCCCGCCCTCAGCTCCGAGAATAAGAGGAAGAGTAAGATCTTATCGCAGCTACTTGTAATCCTCAATTTATTGCTTTATCTTATATCTGAATGGCTTCACTCTAAACCTTCTCCTTCTTGGGACACTAGCTCGGAGGCGTCGAAGAGGCCAAGACCCAGTGGTTGTCGTCTCGGATGATTCCCACAATGGCGGCAGGGGGCACGTCTGAGACTCTCTTGCGGACCGGCAACCCTTCATGAGCAGCCCCGCCTGCACAGCCCCAGCGTAAGTGTTTGGTTTACTTCTCATGGTTAGGTGTGCTTGGGTGCTTCTCCGTCAGCGATATCTGGTTTGTTGAATTATGTAGGAAGCGAGCAGCCTCATCGAGGAAGCACGGAGGTCACTCCAGTTCTGCTTGCTTCAAGTGCGTCGGCAAGGAGAACTCTCCGCCAAGGAGCGCTCTCCGGCAAGGGAGGCCTCTCCGACAAGGGAGCTTCCCGACAAGGGCAGTGCCGACAACCCTCCGGTTTTGGAGACAGCGACAGCAGATCCCATTGTAGGTAATTTTATTGTTTGAAAACCTCCCTTGGATTCTCTTTTCTTCATTCTTCTCTTTGAACATTTGCTTGACTTGTTCTTTCTTTTTCGACCATTAGATCCATCCGGCTGGAGATCCGATGGGGCCGAGGCTCTTTGGCGAGGAGGGCCTTCATGGCGACAATGTCGGCGCCGCCAACATGGAGGAGGGCGGCGCCGATGGGTCCGCCCGAGAGAGCCGCCAAGGCTCTTGGCCTTGAAGGCTGGGGAGGATCCGGCGATCGCCGCGGCCTGAGGCCGCGAGGCGCCGGCGCTGCCGACCGCCGATCCTCCGCCACCGATGCCGCACGAGACTCCATGAGCCCCAGCCAGCGCCTATCGAAGGCAGCGAGGTGTCTTTATCAAGCTCCCATGGGCATCGAGCTCGAGGCACCGGCGAAGGAGACCTTGACGCGGAACTGCTTGCCTCCGCCGGGCTGTCGCTGGTCGATGCTCGAGCAGCAGCAGCGGTGAGCTGAGGAGGAGCAGCTGCTAAGGAGGTTGTTGTCGCTCTACAGCGCCCGACAAGCCAAGCTGGAGTCGAGGCGCTTATGGCGGGCGGGAGCTGACTTGGAGAAGCGGAAGAGCTCGGCGCGCCAACAAAAAAACTCTCCGGGATATAGCGAGGCGCGGGGCAGCTTCTGAGGCGCCTGACCTTCATCTTGGAGAAGGCCGAGGCCGAGGCAGCGAGAGGCTTGCCGCGAGAAGCTCTCCAGCGCAGAAGGTGAACTGGCGCGCGGAAGATCAATCTCGATAGCTATGAGGAAGATCTCGCCGTCTTGTGAGCAATCGATTGACGGGCCACTTTAGGAGGCAAAGGATGCTGCTCGGCTGCGAGGCCGCCAAGAAGGAATTGGAGGCGAGGTGGCTCAGCTGGAGTCCACCCTCGAGAAGAGCGCCGAGGAGGTCGCCGGGTTGAAGCCTTGGCCGAGAAGGGCGCCTACACCCTCGGCGAGTTGCAAGGTCGCCCATTTGAAAAGATCAAAAGAGCTCGATGCCGCCAAGGACTCCAAAGGCGGATCTGGAGCTAAAATTGACCACCACAGCAGAGGCAGCTGAGCGGCGCCAAGGAGGCGGGAAGCAGGCCTCTTTGGAGAAGATTAAAGCTAATGAGGAGCTGTTGGCGAATGCATGACTGCCAGAATGATCTCGGAGATAGCATAATGCCTTTGGACAGAAGGTCTTGTGGACACCGCCGCCGGCATCCATAATGAGTGATGGAGCTAGGAATGGTGGATCTTGGGTACTCTACCGACGAGAACCTCCAGCCCAGCGTCAAGCTCGATCTATTCTTCAAGGCGTCTTGTGGGTCTCCAGCTCGGGAGGAAATCCCAAAGCAAGCTGGCGGAGGAGTCACGCCAAGTTTGCGCGGGGCTCTCGAAGGTCTTGATGAAAGTGGCCTTCCGCAACCCAAGCGTCGATTTCACCAAAGTTCTCAAGTCCCTGCCCCATCTGCTGATGTTGAGCGCTCAAGGCCCTTATGCGCACCCATTGTGGACAGGGTGGCGAGTCAAGAAGCTTGATGGCGACCCGCGTGGACTAGGCCGCCGAGCTTATCTTTCTCTTGTCGCTGTAGATCATGTTTAGTGAAAAATTTATTAGATCTGCGACAAGTTATTATGTAATATACACTATCTTAGGCAATCGAATGCAATGTTATTTACTTTACTTGATTTTTCCTTGTATATTTATGCCCTCGCTTTTAGGGGACTTGTCGGTGCAAACACCTTTGCATGGCGGCTGAGTCTTGAACTTGACAGCTTCTTTGGCGATGCCGCCTCCGACAAACAACCTTATCATAACTAGTTGCAGCACACTTAAGTTGTTGAGCGGACTCGAAACAAAGTAAGAGCAAAGCTAATCGCGAGTCGGTTCCTCAGCGCACAGGTTTTCCATACAAAGTACTATCGTTCGAGGAAGATAACTTAACAATTTAAAACTGATTGTTTAAACTTAGCAACTTAGCTTCTCTGTTGTCGATTTCCCGGCAAGGCGATAGTTCCTCGAGCGACGCTTGGTGGCCCACACCATTATCTTCTCCTCCCCGGTTAACTTGTGGGTGGATGAACCTTCTTCTTGTTTGAGAAGAAAGAAGAAAATAAAGTTATGGAGCCTAGTGGCTCGTTATAAACTTACGGGTATGGATGCTGCACAAAATGTTAGAGAACACATGCATATAAGATTATGAAAGCATGTATTGACAAGTTGTGCGCAACACATAAACTTTATTGATGCAGAGGTCTGCGCCCGGCTTTGTACAAAGGATTACATGCAACAGCGGCAAGACTTGTACAAAAGGGTGGTTGCGGAGCAGGTTCCGGCAACAGCGCTATATAGGTGAAACTTACGAAGATGCTCTATATTCCAGGAATTGCTCACGGAACGCCATCTTGATCTCAAAGCGGACAGCGCTGGCCTAGTGACTTCGTTTCACCCGATAAGGGCCTTCCCACTTCAAGTCAACTTGTTGGAATTCTTGGCGGATTGAGCGCGCCAAGAACAAAGTCGCCTTCCTCGAATCTTGGCATTAACTGCGGCTATGGTAGAGGCGCAAAGCTTGCTTTAATAACGAGCAGCTCGTACAACAGCTGAAGGCGATCCTCCTCGAGGAGCAGCGCGTCATCTTGTCGCAGCTGCTCTTGCTCAAACTCATCATAGCGAGCACTCGAGGTGACCCGTACCACGAGTTCCGTGGGGAGAACTGCCTCTGCTCCGTAGACTAGGCGAAAGGTGTCGGCGATGGCTCGATTTGGCGTCGTCTGATCGACCAAAGAACCACCGGCAGCTCCTCGATCCGATTTCTTCCGCACTTGCGCAGCTTCGCCGAAAGTTACGGTCTTGAGTCCCGCAGCACTTCAGCGTTTGCTCTCTCGCTTGACCGTTGCTTCTCGGATGAGCAACGAAGCAAAGCAGATCTTGGCGCCAAGATCTTGGGCGTCTTGCATGAAGGTGCGGCTTGTGAGCTGTGTGCCGTTGTCGGTGATGATCCCGTTAGGAATCCCAAAGCGGCAAACAATTGACTGAAGAACTTGATTGCTTGACTGTGCTGTCACCTTCCTCATCTGCTCCACTTCCGGCCACTTTGTGAACTTGTCGATTACGGCGTACAAGTACTCAAAGCCCCGACAGCTTCGGGGAAGGGCGAGATGTCGAAACCCCAGACGAAAAGGGCCAGGATAAAGGGTTCGTTTGGAGAGCTTGAGCTGGTTGGTGTATCTGTTTGGAATGGGCCGCACGCTTCACACTTGGTTACTTGTGCGATTGCATCTGGAGGGCTTCGGCGGAAGAAACCTTGCGGAAAGCTTTGCGGCGAGTGCTCTCAGCGCCAATGTGGTGACCACATATGCCTCCATGTATCTCGCCAACAGCTTCATCCATCTTCCGGCAAATACACTTCAATTTCACTCCGTTGAGTCTTCTTACAGATAGGATGTTGTCAACAAACTGATACATACTTATTGCCGGGCTACTTTTTCCGCTTCTTCTTGCTCTTCGGGAAGTTCTCCTGTCTGAAGGAAATGGACGATTTGCTGCGCCCATGCTGGAGCCTGTGGCTCGACAACAAGGACTAAAGGCTCATCTACCACTGCGGGAACATTAGCTTCCACGGCAAGAACCCGTGGTTCTGCCGGAGCTTGATGATCCCCGGCAAGCTTGTCGGAGCAAAGCTTGTCGGGAGCGTCTGCTTCAGCGAAACAAACCACAAGGTTTGTCGGAGCAGACTGCTCCTTAGTGATATTTGCATTGATTTTAGGGACCTTCTTGGCGGCGGCTCCAGGGAGTTCTGCCAGAAAGTAGTCACCGGAAACCAATTTTCTCTTCTTGCTCATCTGTTGATGGTGTTACGGTTGGTTGAGTTAGCTTGAGCACAAAATTCCTGGTTCCACGAGTAACTTGAGTCTGGCGCACTTTGACAGCCATCGGCAATATCATTACGAGCTCTTGGAACATGTTCCATTTGCGAGGCCTTCAAAGTGCTCTTCTAGCTTCCTCACTTCATCGGCGTAGGCTTCCATCAGCGGACTCGATAATCTTTGTTTACTTGGCGGACGACAAGTTGCGAGTCCCCCCTGACAATGAGCTTCTTGATCCCAAGGTCTACTGCAATCCTTAGACCGGCAAGCAAACCTTCATACTCTGCAGTATTGTTTGTTGCTTGTTCCTTGGGAAAGTGCATCTGGACTATGTACTTGAGGTGCTCTCCGGTGGGTGCGATAAGCAGCACGCCGGCACCGGCGCCTTGCAGCGAGAAGGCACCATCAAAGTACATCAACCACTCTTTGTTTGCCTCCTTGGCGGGATGCTCATCTCTGGAATTTCTTCATCTTGCGTTGGCGTCCACTCTGCTATGAATTCTGCCAATGCTCGCTTTGGATAGTTGAAGTGCTTTCAAACTTGAGACCAAAGCTTGCAGTTCAGTGCCCACTCGACAATTCTGCTGTTGCTTCGGATTTTGCAATATCCTCTTGGCGAAAAGCGAGTGACAACTGTTATCTCGTGTGCTTGGAAGTAATGGCGCAGCTTTCTCGAGGCCATGAGGAGGCGAAAAGCAACTTCGCACACGGAATACCTTGACCTAGCCCCTGTAAAGGGAACGGCAAAAATAGTAGGCGCTGCACCATCCTTTTTGTATCTCGTCGCAACTCTGCTGATCTGTCCTTGCGGGACAAGAGCTTGTGGCGAAGCCCCCTTGTCGGTGGATCGTGCGCCTCGGTTGCCCGGCTCATCATCGCTTCCCTCTCCGCTACTAACGCAACACTAACCACTTGATTGGTTGCTGCTATGTACAGCAGCAACTTCTCTTGTGGCTTAGGTGCGACAAGTATTGGAGCGGAGGACAGGTACCTCTTCAAGTCTTGCAGCGCAGCCTCCGCCTCGGGAGTCCATTTCATTGGACCTGCCTTTTTCAAAATTTTGAAAAATGGCAGGGCGCGCTCAGCAGACTTAGATATAAACCTGCTAAGAGCGGCCACGCAACCGGCAAGTCTTCTGACATCCTTGACGCGCTTTGGTGCTTCAATCTGCTGATCTTGTCGGGATTGGATTCAATTCCCCGCTGAGACACAAAGAACCCGAGAAGCTTGCCGGAAGGGACCCCAAACACGCACTTCTCGGGGTTGAGCTTGAGGTTGATCTTGCGCAGATTTGCAAATGTCTCATCCAAATCCTGAACCAGAGTTGCTTTGTCCTTGCTCTTGACCACTATGTCATCCATGTAGGCTTCTACATTTACGTGTATTTGTGGCTCAAAAGCATCATGGACTACTCTTGCAAAGTTGAACCAGCATTCTTCAAACCGAAAGGCATCCGTATGAAACGATCGTGCCACATGGTGTAATGAATGCGGTTTTCTCTTCATCCTCTTCTGCCATGAAGATCTGATGATACCCTGAATATGCATCAAGAAATGAAAGCAAATCACATCCAGCCGTGGAGTCAACAATCTGGTCAATACGTGGCAAGGGAAATGGGTCTTTGGGACAAGCTTTATTAACATCTGTGAAGTCAATACAAAGTCTCCATTTCCCATTTGCCTTGCGTACAACTACCGGATTGGCCAACCACGTGGGATGGAGGACTCCTCTGACAAGGCCTGCTGCTTCCAACTTCTTGATTTCTTCTGCTATGAACTCTTGGCGCTCCACTGCCTGTTTCCTAACTTTTTGCTTGACGGGCCGCGCGTGAGGACAGACAGCTAGGTGGTGCTCAATTACTTTCCTGGGAACACCGGGGATGTCAGATGGTTGCCATGCAAACACATCGACATTCGCTGCAGAAAACAACGAGCTCGCCTTCCTATTTGGGGTCAAGCGTGGCAATCGATGGTGAAGGTACCACCGGTGCCGTCCTCCTTGGCGGGCACCTTCTTGGTCTTGGCGGAGCTGCCATCATCTTCTTGCACTTGCGGTGGAGCTCGATGGTGCGTCCTCGGCGGTAGCGCAGCACCAAGAGGTGCGCTTGCGGAGTGGGCATCGAAACTCTTGCGGACTTGGTGGTCTTCTTTTTCCCCGGGAGCTTTAGCGGCAAGTGGTTTGCTATCTGTCGCGCTGCTGCATCCCGGTAAATCTTGTCGGCGCAGATAAGCGCATCCTTCTTGTCGCCATAGACAGAAATGGCGCTTATCGGGCGGGCATCTTGAGTAAGTTGTAGGCGTAATGAGAGGCTGCCATGAACTTGGCAAGCGCTGGGCGGCCAAGTATGCCATTGTAGGGCAATGGGAAATCGGCAACGTCGAATGTGACCTTCTCGTTCTGAAGTTTAGCTCAACGCCAAATGTTACCGGCAATGTGATCTTCCCTTCGGCTTGCTCCTTCTGGGTTGATTCCTTGGAATGTGCCGGTCTCTTGAGCTTCGCTGTCGAGGATTTGAAGTTTACGAAGCACTGCGAGAGGAGATCGAGTTCAGGCCGGCCCGCCGTCAACCAACATCTTTGTGACCTTGAGGTTGCGGATAGTTGGCGATACCAACATCGGCAAGCACCCGACCGCAGTGATGCGATCGGGGTGATCCTCAATGTCAAAGATGATGGGCGTCTTGGACCACTTGAGGTTTGCGCGACTCTATGGATGGTTCTGCTGCATTAACCTCACATCCATTGCTTGAGTTAGCGTCGAGGTATGCGAGAGAAGCACCACCGTCAATGCAAAGGATCTCTGTTGCCTTCGAAACTCTTGCTCGTCGGCTTCATCATCTTCCATATCTTCATCGTCTTCATCTTCGTCTTACGTCCTTGTCGCGGCGGCGAGGTCTCTGTCTCCTTGCCGCTGCTTGGCCTTGCCACGGCGTCCTCCCGACCGGGTCTCTTCTTACTTGCCGCACCAGCACCTTCACAGGCCTTCTCCTTGTCTCGCCGCTCATATTACAGCCTGCAGTTCAACAAGCTGCTCGACTTTCTTGCAGCTCTGGAGGTCGTGGCCCTTGGTGCGGTGAATTTTGCAGTACTGCTTGTTGGAGCTGTCATGCTTGTCGGCGGCCGCCACAGCTTGGCGGTCGGTGTCAGCGGCAACTTCCTTGCTGGAGCCACCAGCCTTGGCTTTGTTGGCGGCACCATCCTTGCCGGACTGCTCGACAACTAGTACTTCTTGGTTTTTCTTCTTTCTGTTGTTTCGCCGCTGGCTCTTCCTTGCCGGGGTGGTCTCCTCACTGTCAGACTCTGCTCCCACATTCTCTCCTGGGAGTCTTCTTCCTTCTTCAGCGCGTGCACACTTGTCTGCCAGGGCGTAGAGCTCGCTGACGTCTTTCACTTTGCACATCGCCATCTCCTCCCTCATCCTGCGTATTCGCACATTTTGATGAAATGCTGCGATCACCATGGCGGGGTGGACATCCGGGATGTTGTAATGCACACGCTGAATCTCTGGATGAATTTGCTTGGGACTCTCCTTCCTACAGGCGGCAGGTGAAGGTCACTCTCTTGGCCATGAGGCTTGTGGCGCTGTGAAAGGCGCCGACAAACTGGTGGCACAAATCCGCCCAGAAGAAATAGAGCTGTCCGGCAAGTGCATGAGCCAAGACTGACGTTTGGCTTGAGCACCGGAGGAAATAGTTGGCGAGGATCTTGTCGTCTCGTCCCCCACAGCCTGCACCGCGATGGTGTAGATCTTTGAGGAACTCCGATGGGTGTGTCCTGCCATCATACTTCTCGGCACATCGGCTTGAAGTTTTTCTTGTCGGGCCCTTTGGACTTGCCGCAGCTCACGAGTGAGCGCAGGGCAACCTACGCGTCTGACAAAGTCGCTGGTTCCCGGGCGCATCCATATCGACAGTGGGCCTGACGCGCTGGTCGGATTGACGCCGCGCTTCTCTTCGGCGCTCGATACGGGTTCGAGCGTCTTCTTCTTGCCGTTCTCAAAGAACTTGGCGCTGGTCGCGACGAGCTCGCGGATCCGACGATGCTGTGGAGTCGCTGTCGAGGTGGATCCGGCGAGTCGGCGATCTTGGCCTTCGGGAAGGGGAGTGTACGGTGGCTGCACCCCCGCAAGTCTCGTCGCCATCGGCTCGTGCCTTGTCGCCTTGCTGCGGCTGCGAGGCGCTTGGTTGCCGCGGGACGTCGCCGTTGGCAAAGCCGATGAGACTCTGGATGGTGGCCCTCCATTCGTCGATCTTGTCGGCTGTTGGAGGGTAGTCTAGAAGTAGCTGAGCTCTTGCCAAGGCTTCTGCTGGTGTGGTGGGTGGCAATGGCGTGCGGGCGAAAAGCGGGGCGTGCTCGGACTCCTAACCAAGTTAGGAGGAGCAGCGTCCCTTGGCGACCGTACTCGGCTGGTACCGCATCTTTGGCGTGCATGCGGTCTCGAGGGTCCCGGATCCTCCAGCTTGGCCTTGATCTATCGGGCGTATGGTGCTGCGAGCACCATGGCGCTGTCTTTCAGCGCCTCTTGAGAAGGGCGCAGTGCGGACTCGGACGCTGAAGCTTGCGCCGTCTTGTCTTTGGATCTGCAGCGCCGGGGCTCTTCGGCGGCGCTTTGTTCCTCGCCAGCGTCTTCTCCACCACTCGTCGGCTCCGGTGGTGGTGGGTTTGCAGCAGACGGCTCTGCTGCCGCGAAGCCTTCTTCTTGGTGGCATGCTGAGATGATGATGAAGATTGTTGCTCGTCTGAACGCTGGATCAGGTTCACACAACCTCGGCGCCTCTACCGCGCGCCAAAGATGTCGGGGAAGCTGGTGGTGTCCCTTGAACACCTATGGGACCTGGTCCCTTGTGGTTCGGAGGGGGAGCGAGGGATGCACAAAGAGCGGATCGAAGCGATGCACACGAGCAGATTTACCCAGCTTCGGAGCTCTCCGGAGAGATAATACTCCTACTGCTGCTTTGTGGATTTTATTGTGTTCTTGTTAGGGAGCAATGGGAGCTACAAAACCTAACCTGAGTGAACGTGGTCTCGTATGAGTCGAATGAACTAAGCCGGAGCCGAACCGAACCCTTTCTACGTTGCACTTGGGCCTCCTTTTATAGGCACAAGGGGTCACCACAGGTGGCAAGTAGACAAGGGTAAGATAGTAAAAACAGAGGTTGGTACACGCTTTATGCGATGTCTGATGATCTATACCTAACTCGGCGGCAAGGGACAAGAGTCATAAATGCGATCCACGATCGCTGAAACGATTAACGAGGACCGTCAAGTGCGCCTCCGTTTGCCACGATGGTAGCTTGTCGGCGCCGCTTATCGCTGCTCCCGCTGGCTGCACAGCCCATCGACACGCGTTCCTGGGAAAACCCCGCGGCGACACGTTGGCGGATGAGCTGGAGCGGAGATGAAGAGAGGTTGCCTGCTGCGGCAAGCGCCTTGCTGCGGCAGAACCCTTGTCACGCTTGGGAGCTCGGCGCTCACCAAGCCTTCCCGGCAAGCTCCTCTTGCCGGGGCCTTATTTCGCCGTGCCTTGAGTGGTCTTCCGGCAAGCTCCTCTTGCGGGGCCTTGATTACTTTGTTCTCGAATGGCTCCAAAGGAGCCGCGGAAAGATCTTGATGGTCGCCAGGCCAGCCTTGCCACAGGGTGCTGCAAGTGCCCGTGCACGAGTTCGGGGTGCTAGGGGTACCCCTATTCTAGTACACCGACAGGGTCCTTTCTCGAGGAAAAGTTTCTCTCGAAAGAATTGAGTGGGAGGATGGTGGAGACTTAATGAGGTTATTAAACCATCACTTCAACCAGTGTGTAGCAGGGCACATGAAGTTGTTCATGTGGCACCTACACCAATTGAAGTGGAAGGCGATGATAGTGATCATGATGCTTGGATCAAGTCACTACGGACCTCGTGGGTCGACAAGGACGCGTACTACTTGAGTGATGCGCAATCACATCTTAGAGGTCATGTTGCTAGACAACAATGAACCTCGAGCTATGAAGAAGCGATGGTGGGCCCGGATTCTGACGAATGGCTCGAGGCCATAACATCCGAGAGAGGATCCATGAGTTTGGAAGAAATACTTGATGGTCGTAAGGACATTGGGTAAATATGGATTTTAAAAGGAAGACAGACAATGATGGTAAGTATCACCATTAAGAAAGCTCGACTTGTCGCTAAGATGTTTTACGACAAGTTCAAGGAGTTGACTACGATGAGACTTTCTCACTTGTAGCGATGCTAAGAGTCTGTTGGAATTGGATTAGCAGTTACTGCATTATTTATGAAATCTTGCAGATAGGATGTCAAAACATTGTTTCCTCGACAGTTTTCTTGAGGAAAGTTTGTATGTGATACAACCAGAAGGTTTTGTCAATCCTGAAAGATGCTAACAAGTATGCAAAGCTCCAGCAACCCTTTTAAGGACTGGAGTAAGCATCTCGGAGTTGGAATGTACGCTTTGATGAGATGATCAAAGATTTTGGGTTTATACAAAGTTTATGAGAAACTTGTATTTCCAAAGAAGTGAGTGGGAGCACTATAGAATTTTTGATGAGTATATGTTGTTGACATATTCTTGATCAGAAGTGATGTAGAATTTCTGGAAAGCATATGGGGTTATTTGAAAAGTGTTTTTCAATAGAAAACCTAGATTAAGCTACTTGAACATTGAGCATCAAGATCTATGAGGATAGATCAAAAACGCTTAATGGTACTTTCAAATGAGCACATACCTTGACATGATCTTGAAGGTGTTCAAGATGGATCAGTCCAAGAAGGAGTTCTTGCCTGAGTTGTAAGGTATGAAGTTAAGAGTTAAACCTCGACCACGGCGGAAGAGAGAGAAGGGCGAAGGTCGTCCCTATGCTTCAGACGTAGGCTCTATAGTATGCTATCTTTGTGTACCGCACCGAAGTGTGCCTACCATGAGTCGATCACGGGGTTCAAGAATGATCCAGGAATGGATCATTGGACGAAGTCAAAATTGTCCTTGGAGTAAATAAGGACATGCTTCCGATTATGGAGGTGATAAAGAGTTGGCGTAAAGGGTTACGTCGATGCAAGCTTTAACACCTATCCGAATGACTCGAGTAGCAAACCGGATCACGTATAGTGGAGCAACCATTTGGAATAGCTCCAAGTGGGCGTGGAAGCAACATTACAATATGACCTAGAGATTTGCGAAGTACATACAGATCTGAATGTTGCAGACCCGTTGACTAAAACCTCTCTCACAAGCAAAACATGATCAAACCCCAGAACTCATTGAGTCTTAATCACATGATGATGTGAACTAGTTTAGTGACACTATTAAACTCTTTGGATGTTAGTCACATGGCAATGTGACCTGTGAGTGTTAATCACATGGCAATGTGAACTAGATTATTGACTCTAGTGCAAGTGGGAGACTGTTGGAAATATGCCCTAGAGGCAATAATAAATTAGTTATTATTATATTTCCTTGTTCATGATAATCGTTTATTACCCATGCTATAATTGTATTGATAGGAAACTCAGATACATGTTTGGGTACATAAACAACACCATGTCCCTAGTAAGCCTCTAGTTGACTAGCTCGTTGATCAGCAGATGGTTACGGTTTCACGACCATGGACATTGGATGTCGTTGATAACGGGATCACATCATTTGGAGAATGATGTGATGGACAAGACAATCCTAAGCCTAGCACAAAGATCGTAGTTCCTATGCTAAAGCTTTTCTAATGTCAAGTACCATTTCCTTAGACCATGAGATTGTGCAACTCCCGGATGCCATAGGAATGCTTTGGGTGTACCAAATGTCTGGCAATGGCGGGTGGCTATAAAGGTGCACTATAGGTATCTCCGAAAGTGTCATTGGGTTGTACGAATCGAGGCTGGATTTGTCACTCCGTGTAGCGAGAAGTATCTCTGGGCCCACTCGGTAGGACATCATCATAATGTGCACAATGTGACCAAGGGGTTGATCACGGGATGATGTGTTCTGAGAACAAGTAAAGAGACTTGCCGGTGCGAGATTGAACAAGGTATCGGCATACCGAAGCGATTGAATCTCGGGCAAGTACAATACCGCTAGACAAAGGGAATTGATCGTGATTGGTTGAGTCCTTGACATCGTGGTTCATCCGATGAGATCATCATGGAACATGTGGGAGTCAACATGGGTATCCAGATCCCGCTGTTGGTTATTGACGGGAGAACGTCTCGGTCATATCGCATGGTTCCCGAACCCGTGGGGTCTACACATAAGGTTCGATGGCGCTAGGGTTATAGGGAATAGATATACATGGTTACGAATGTTGTTGAAGTCCGGATGAGATCCCAGACGTCACGAGGAGTTCGGAATGGTCGGAGGTAAAGATTTATATATGGAAGTCCTATTTTGGCCACGGGAAAATGTTGGGATTTTTCGGTATTGTCACCGGAAGGTTCTAGAAGGTTCGGAGTGGGGCCCACCTGCATGGGGGACCCACATGAACGTGGGTAGTGGGGCAAGGCCCCACACCCCTGGTCAAGCGTACCAAGATCCCCCTTAGAAGGAATAAGATCATATCCGAAGGATAAGATCAAGATCCCTAAAGGGGGATAACAATCGATGGGGAAAGGAAAGGATGGGATTTCTTTCCTCCCACCTTTGTCAACGCCCCAATGGACTTGGAGGGCAAGAAATAATCCCCTCCACCCCTATATATTGTGGGGAGGCGCATGGGAGCCGCACCCTTGCCCCTGGCGCAGCCCTCCCCCTCTCCCAAGTCCTCCTCCTCTCCCGCGGTGCTTGGCGAAGCCCTGCAGGATTGCCACGCTCCTCCACCACAACCACGCCGTCGTGCTGCTGCTGAATGGAGTCTTCCCCAGCCTCTCCCTCTCTCCTTGCTGGATCAAGGCATGGGAGATGTCACCGGGCTGTACGTGTGTTGAACGCGGAGGTGCCGTCCGTTCGGCACTAGGATCTCCTGTGATTTGGATCACGACGAGTACGACTCCTTCAACCCCGTTCTCTTGAACGCTTCCGCTTAGCGATCTACAAGGGTATGTAGATGCACTCTCCTTCCCCTCGTTGCTGGTTTCTCCATAGATAGATCTTGGTGACACGTAGGAATTTTTTTGAATTTCTGCTACGTTACCCAACAGAAATTTGCCTTCAGCTTAGTCCAAAGATCTTCTTTCTGCATATCATTGACATAAGACACCTCAGGGTCTTCCTCCTTAGGCTTATACCATTGATGGATGCTGATCGGGATCTTGTCCCTAACAAGAACCCCGCACTGAGCAGAAAATGCCTTCCTAGTCCGGATGGGTTCAATCGGTTCGCCGTCGGGCGCGATTTCTATGATCTCAAACTTTTCATCCGAGCTCAACTTTTCTTGGGCCTCGTCTCCTTACGAAGTTGTGCTCGATCCGGAGGCTAGAAACTATAAGGAAGAAAGGCGAGAGTAATTAATATGTGTACATATACCAAAACAATGGATGCATCAATTAACTAGTCGAGCGGGCTTAACTAATATATATATATACCTGGCGGACTCGGTTCGGTCACCGGAGCGATCGACGGTCTCCTTCTTGTACCTCCATTGTGTCACGGAGCCATCATGAACATAGTCCTCTTCTTGTACCGGCATTAATGGGTGAAGCCATCATGAACATAGCCCTCTTCTTCACCCAGTCCTTGGGACCATCGGTGTCGTTGAGAAATGGCCTTAACTTCATCACTTCCTTGTGCGATTATGTGCTAACATATCGCTTCATTTCTTCGTCTCGGAGTGCTCCATAGTTTACGCAAATATTTACAACATGTCAATTATTATTCAAACATGATACAGATGGATATATATACATATATATATATATATATATATATATATATATATATATATATTAGTGGCAAATGTAGAACTAGCTAGCTAATCACAATAAGGAATCATGTTAGTGGCCTCGTACGCTTCTTCTCTAGGGTTTGGGGTTGCCTCGGCGCTGCTTCTCTAGGGTTTGGGGTTGCCTCGACACAACGCTCAAGGGTTAATTTGGGTGTCCTCGAGAGAGTTAATTTGTCGGGTAGGGGCGCCGGCGGGAGGGGTAGGAGACCAACATCGTTTTCTCTCTAGGGTTTGGGTGTCCTCGAGAGTTTTGGTCGGCGAGAGGGCGAGGGAGTGCTGCCGTTGTATAAGTTATCACGGTCGAGAGGGGGTATATATATCGACCGCCCCTCATGTCGAAGTTATCTCGAGGGGGTTATATCGACAACGACGCGACATACATACACATGGGAAAATAATGTTATCGGGGAGGGGGTATCGATACCCCCCCTCGTGTTGAAGTTTCTTCTTTCTCCTCTATTCCTTTCTTCTTCTTCTACTCTTCTTTTTCTTCTTCTCCCTCGAGAAAGGAAAATAAGGAAAAGGAAGAAAAGAGGAAGAAGGAAGAAGAAAAAAAAGAGGAGAAGAAGAAAGGAATAGAGGAGAAGAAGAAAAATAGAAAATTTCTATTTTTCTTCTTCTCCTCTATTCCTTCTTCTTCTCCTCTTCTTCTTCTTATTTTCTCTTCTTATTTATTTCTCCTCTTCTTCCTCTCCTCTTCTTCTCCTTTCTTCCTCTTCTTATTTTCCTTTTCCTCTCATTCTTTTAGTATTGCTTGTTAAAAAAATGTGTTCAAATAGAAAATTTGAAAAAAAACAAAGGTTTTGCCTAATGCATTGTTCATATGAATATACAAACATTTGCATATTCTACAATAATTAATATCACCAAAAAAATCTATGAACAGAAAAAAACCTAACTTTTCTAAAATCTATCTTTTGCATATATGAAAACATTAATACACATATGAACAAAAAATACATATATGAAGAAAAACATGCTCGAACAATTTTTAATACATTTTGAACATCTACATACACATAGCCACATACATACACATATACATTATATATATATATATATATATATATATATATATATATATATATATATATATATATATATATATATATATATATATATATATGAACAAAAAATTAAACTAATAAAAATGAAAAAACAGAGGCAGTGCGGTGCGGCGGCTCACAGAATGACTAGATGCGATGGCGACGGTGGGGCGGCGAGGCGCCCGGCCTGAGGAGAGACGACAGGGCAGGGGCTAGGCGCGGGAGGTGGGGCACGGGCGCGGGCTCGGGAGGCAGCGACGAGGACAGCCTTGAGTTGAGGCGGCAACTTTGGCGGCGGCGGCGACAGCGAGGTGGAGCAACTGGCGGCGTCGAGGAGGTCGGCGTCGTCGAGAACAATGGCGATGAGATTCTGAATTTTGCAAAGTGTTTGCTTATATAGCAAAGCCTTTGGTCGATTCGTGAAACCAACGGGACTAATGCACCCTTTAGTCGGTTGGTGCCACCAACCGAGACCAAAGGCCTCTTTTTGGCAGCCAAAGGGCGGGAAGCGGCGACCTTTGGTACGGTTGGTGCCACGAACCGGTACCAATGCCCCCTTTAGTCGGTTGGTGCCACCAACCGGGACCAAACCCCCATGCTGCACGCGTCGGGGCCAAAGTTTAGTCCCACCTCGCTAGTTGAGAGGCGCGCCGTGGTTTATAAGCCCCACCGCCGCACCCTCTCGAGCTCCTCTCCACCGCAGCTTCGGGCCTACTTGCTATTCTGTGTGCTGATGGGCCTTACAGGCCCTCTGCGGCCTGAATCTGGCCCATAGTAGGGTTTCATGTCGTATTCAGGCCGTGGGGGCCCGATGGGAGGCATTTTTTTTGTTTTTTGTTTTTGTTTTCTTTACTTATTGTTGCTATTTTATTTTTTTTCCAGTTTTTTTGTTTTTTCTGCATTATTTATTTTCTTTTGGTTTTGCTTTATTTTTAATTCTTTTTGCTTTTAGTTTTAGGAAAATTATAAACTTTCTGTTAGTGCCATTACTTTTCAAATTTGAAAACACTTTTTGTTTTTTGTTTTCTTTCTTGCTTTATTTATTTTATTTTGTTTCTACTTACAACAAAATACTTTTTGTTGTTTTTTGTTTTGATTTCTGCATTATTTATTTTCTTTTGTTTTTGCTTTATTTTTCAATTCTTTTTGCTTTTAGTTTTAGGAAAATTATAAACTTTCTGTTAATGCCATTAGTTTTCAAATTTGAAAACACTTTTTTGTTTTTGTTTTCTTTCTTGCTTTATTTATTTTATTTTGTTTCTACTTACAACAAAAAACTTATTGTTGCTATTTTTAATTATTACGAGGGCGAACCATAAGACATTAAAGCATTTCAAATGAACTCTGAAAAATTTGAAAGTTGGCATGGTATCATACTAAATCGATTACAAACTTGGCATGGTATCATCATAATAGTTGCGAGAAAGTCTTCACTTTTTCTTCGCTTGTGTCATTTTCTTATTGCGCCGTAACCATGGATAATCTTCATCGTTTATCGGGATCTTTGGGTCAGCCTTGACTTTGAAGGAGGAATTTCATGAAACTTTTCATAATCTTGAGACATGTCATCTTGCCCTCCACTCCCACGATGTCCCTTTTCACGAAAGAACTATGTGGCGCTTTGGCTCATCGTATGATGTATTAAGCTTCCTTATATTTTCTCTTTCTCGGTCTGGTAGACATGTCCTTCACATAGATAACCTGTGCCACATCATTGGCTAGGACGAGCGGTTCGTTAATGTACCCAAGATTTTTCAGATCCACTGTTGTCATTCCGTCTTGTGGGTCTACACATACCCGCCTCTGACAGATTGACCCATTTGCACTTAAACAAAGGGACCTTAAAATCATGTCCGTAGTCAAGTTCCCATATGTCCACTATGTAACCATAATATGTGTCCTTTCCCTCTCGGTTGTTGCATCAAAGCGGACACCGCTGTTTTGGTTGGTGCTCTTTTGATCTTGGTCAATCGTGTAAAATGTATTCCCATTTATCTCGTATCCTTTCCAAATCAATACAGTCAAAGATGGTCCCTGGACAACAACTACAGCTCATCACAAACAGTGTTGTCACCTCGTCGTGCTTCCAACCAACTGCTGAAAGTCCTAATGTGTTCACATGTAATCCGATCGTCGCCTTTGCTCCGGTGTTTGGGCCTTGATCGTTCTTGTGTTCATCGACATACGGGTCACCAAGGTAGAGTTACGTAGAAGCTGTGTAGTGTGCTTGAGACCAAGAATATCCGTCCCTGCATATTATTGAGTCCCTTCCAAGCGTGCCTTTTCGGTCAGTCTCCCCTCATACCGCGATTTAGGGAGACCTATCTTCTTAAGGCCAGGAATGAAGTCAACACAAAACCCGATGACATCCTCTGTTTGATGGCCCATGGAGATGCTTCCTTCGGCCTAAGCGTGATTCTTGACATATTTCTTTAGGACTCCATGAACCTCTCAAAGGGGTACATATTGTGTAGAAATCGGGGCCCGAATGACAATCTCATCAACTAGATGAACTAGGGCGTGCGTCATGATATTGAAGAAGGATGGTGGGAACACCAGCTCGAAACCCGACAAGACATTGCACCACATCACTCCTTAGCCTTGGTATGATTTTGGATCGATCACCTTCGAGAGATTGCATTGAGGAATGCACATAGCTTCACAATGGCTAATCGGACGTTTTCGGTAGAAGCCCCTCAATGCAACCGGAAGCGATTGCGTCATAATCACGTGGCAGTCATGAGACTTTAGGTTCGGAACTTTTCTCTAGCATATTTATTATTCCTTTATATTCGACGAAAGCCGGTCGGGACCTTCATCTTGAGCAGGCATTCAAAGAAGATTTCTTTCTCTTCTTTCGTAGGCGTGGTGGCGGGACCTTCATCTTTGCTTGGAGGCATGCCCTCTTTTTCGTGCAAGCGTTGCAGGTCCTCCGTGCCTCGGTGTATCTTTTGTCTTCCCATACACGCCCAAGAAGCCTAGCAGGTTCACGCAAAGGTTCTTCATCACGTGCATCACGTCGATCGAAGAGCGGACCTCTAGGTCTTTCCAGTGGGTAGGTCCCAAAATATAGATTTCTTCTTCCACATGGGTGCGTGATTCTCAGCGTCATTGGAACAGCTAGTCCGCGGGACCCTTTCCAAAGATTACGTGTAAATCATTGACCATAGCAAGTGCGTGATCACCGATGCGCATGGCGGGCTTCTTCCGGTGATCTGCCTCGCCTTTGAAATGCTTGCCTTTCTTTCGACAGTGATGGTTGGTCGGAAGAAATCGATGATGGCCCAGGTACACATTCTTCCTGCAGCTTGCCAGGTATATACTATCGGTGTCAAGTAAACAGTGCATGCATCGTGGTATCCCTTGTTTGTCTGTCACGAAAGGTTCTTGAGAGCGGGCCAATCGTTGATGGTCACGAACAACAACGCCTTTAGGTTAAATTCCTCCTGTTGTGCTCATCCCGTCGTTACACCGTTTCCATTCCACAGCTGTAAAAGTTCTTCAACTAATGGCCTTAGGTACACATCAATGTCGTTGCCGGGTTGCTTAGGGCCTTGGATGAGAACGGCATCATAATGAACTTCCGCTTCATGCACATCCAAGGAGGAAGGTTATACATACATAGAGTCACGGGCCAGGTGCTGTGATTGCTGCTCTGCTCCCGAAAGGATTAATGCCATCCGCGCTTAAAGCAAACCATCGTTCTTTGGCTCACTTGCAAACTCATCCCGATAATTTCTCTCGATTTTTCTCCACTGCGACCCGTCGTGGGTGCTCTCAACTTCCGTCTTTCTTACGGTCCTCACTTGTGCCATCGCATCAACTTGGCATGCTCTCCGTTTCGAGCAGACGTTTCAACCGTGGTATTATAGGAGCATACCACATCACCTTCGCAGAACCCTCTTCCGGGGGCTCGCCGTCAACATCACCGTGGTCATCTCGTCGATCTTATACCGTAATGCACCGCATACCGGGCATCGTTCAGATCCTTATACGCACCGCGTAGAGGATGCAGTCATTAGGGCATGCATGTATCTTCTGCACCTCAATCCTAGAGGGCATCGACCTTCTTTGCTGCGTATGTCTTGTCGGGCAATTCGTTATCCTTTGGAAGCTTCTTTTTCAATATTTTGAGAGCTTCTCAAATCCTTTGTCGAGCACAACATTCTCTGCCTTCCACTGCAGCAATTCGATATGGTACCGAGCTTTGTGTTGCCATCTTCACAATTGGGGTACAACCCTTTTTGTGGTCCTCTAACATGCGATCGAACTTCAGCTTCTCCTTTTGACTTTCGCATTGCGTCCTTGCATCGACAATGACCGGCGGAGATCATCATCATCGGGCACATCGTCGGTTCCTCTTGATCTTCAGCAGCTTAGCCCGTTGCGCATCATCGTGCACATCGTCTGGTTCCTCTTGATGTTCAGTAGCATCACCGTATTCAGGGGCACATAGTTGTCATCGTACTCTTCTTCTTCGCCGTCTTCCATCATAACCCCTATTTCTCCGTGCCTCGTCCAAACATTATAGTGTGGCATGAAACCCTTGTAAAGCAGGTGGGTGTGGAGGATTTTCGGTCGAGTAAGACTTCGTATTCCCACATATAGGGCATGGACAACACATAAAACCATTCTGCTTGTTTGCCTCAGCCCCTTCGAGAAAATCATGCACGCCCTTAATGTACTCGGAGGTGTGTCTTGAGCCGTACATCCATTGCCGGTTCATCTGCGTGCATTATATATAATTAAGTGTGTCAAAAATCATTAAAGAACATCATGAATAGATAATTAAGTGACCAAATTAATATAAGTTCATCATCACATTAAAACCAAAGTACATACATAGTTCTCATCTAACAACATAAAGCTCTGCAGAGCATCTAAATTAATTAAACCATACACTAAAACTATGTAAAACATTTCAATGCGAAAACAAATGCGATCATAATCGCAACCAATGTAACAACTGATCAAACGACATAATGATACCAAGCCTCGGTATGAATGGCATATTTTCTAATCTTTCTAATCTTCAAGCACATTGCATCCATCTTGATCTTTTGATCATCGACGACATCCGCAACATGCAACTCCAATATCATCTTCTCCTCCTCAATTTTTCTAATTTTTTCCTTCAACAAATTGTTTTCTTCTTCAACTAAATTTAACCTCTCGACAATAGGGTCGGTTGGAATTTCCGGTTCAACAACCTCCTAGATAAATAAAATCTATGTCATGTTGGTCGACATAATTGTCATAAACAATAAATGAACCAATAGTTATGAAAAGATAATATATACCACATCCGAATCATAGGCAGGGGCGAGGGCCGACGGGCGGATACCAAAACCATCGCACTATATAAGATGCAATAATAAAAGTAAGAAAATTATACAAGTATCTATATAAACATACAAGTAAAATTTTTTCCTTTCGTAAAGAAGATAAGAACAAGAGGCTCACCACGGTGGTGCCGGCGACAGATCGGCGCGGGCGATCGACGGCGGTGAAGACGGGGACGGGACGTGACGGACCGCTAAACCTAGACAAATATTAAGGAAAATGGAGCTTGGAGGTCGAGCTTGGAGAGGAGAAAGCTTAAGTAGTGTGGCTCGGGCATTCCATCGAACACCTCGTGTGCATAGGAGGTGAGCTAGAGCACCACAAAGCTCTCCCCTCGCCGGCCACGAAAAACAGAGCACTGGGAGTGCTCTGCTCATGGCGAGGGTATATATAAACAACTAATTTGTCGGTTGGTGACTTGAACCGGGACTAAAGGGCAGCCTTTGGTCCCGTTCGTCCCACCAACCGGGACCAATGGTGGTGGGCCAGGAGCGAGGCCCATTGGTCCCGGTTCGTCCCACCAACCGGGACCAAAATGTCCAGACGAACCGGGACCAATGGCCCACGTGGCCCGGCCGGCCCCCGGGTTCACGAACCGGGTCCAATGCCCCCATTGGTCCCGGTTCTGGATTGAATCGGGACTAATGGGCTGGCCGGGCCTGGACCATTGCCCCCTTTTCTACTAGTGCATTTACAATGGAGCAATGGAGTTGCCATGTTTTGTTTCAACTTTTTTTTCTTCCAGATTTAAAGCTACCATTTTATTTCAACTACTTTTCACTCCTCGACGAGTGTCCCGAGGAGCTGTGGCAACGACCCATGGCCCCTGAGCAGATATCCGGCGGGGGGGGGGGGGGGGTGATGGCATGGTGGGCTCCTGGGAAACAGATGCATCAAGGAGATTCTCGGGTGCATCTTGATGTGCGGCGGCAAGGGGAGGGGGCTGTGGGTGAGATAAACATGTGTTCTTGTCATGGAAAATTATCACGTGTTGCCACGCCAAGTTTTGGAGTATTAATTTATGAACCATGGCCAATTTACTTCATTGGTCATGGAAATTCTTTAGTAATTGACCATGGCAAATTTTAGTAATTAACCATGGAAAATTTTCTAAATCGATCATGGCAACTTTTAGTAATTAAGTGGAAAATTTACTTAGGGGATCATGGCTATTTTTAGTAATTCATCATGGCAAATTTAGTTTATAGATTATGGCAATTTTAGTATTTTGACCATGGCAATTACTTTTGTATGAACCATGGCAAATTTAGTGCATGAATTATGGCAAATTTTAGTAATTCACCATTGCAATTTTAGTTTATGGTTCTTGGCAAATTTTACCATTGACCATGGCTTTTATAGTAATTTACGATGGATTTTCTTTAATTATGAACCATGTCAAAATTAGTTCATGGATCATGGCAAATTTTAGTAATTCATCATGGCATTTTTTTAGTTTCCTTTTTTACATCATGGAAATTTTATTTTTGCAACATGATAAAAGAGTGGAAAATAGTTACTTTTCATTTGACCTTGGTAACTTTTAGTTTTTATGATATTAGGGCAAATGTAATTTACACATCACGGCAATTCTACATTTCCGACCATGGAAAAATTCATTCCTTTTTTGTAACATGTTAAAATTTAATTAAATCTAGAAGAAAAAATAGTTGAAACATATCATGGAAATTTTAGTGTAAACACTATGACAACTTCAGTGTAAACACCATGGCAACTTTTGACCGCCAAAAAATATCATCGAAACATATTGATATGTGATTTAGTTTTGAAGTCCTCGTCGCGACGGATTTAATGGTGAAAACGGATTTTCAATCTGATTTTTCATTTAAGAGATAAAAAAAATTGAAGTTTGAAAACCCCACAAGATTCCATGTGACATCATCTGTTTTCGTCCCTGTTTACATGCATGGGTGGAAAATAAAAAAAAGGCTGACATGGCATAATGGATGGTGAGAAGGGCGTTCGGCCCAACCTCTTTCAGTCCACATGTGTGACACTTATCAGGGTCCTTATTAAAACAACGAGATGGTACAAGTAGATCTGTCACTTCTTTCATTGCTAGAATCTGTTTTACTACGACCCCTTAGTACTGACCTGTCTGTGGACACCTGTCAGTAACAGTTATCCCAGACAGTCCAATTTAAAAAAGTTATCACTGACCGGACATCGTATATATGCCAGGTCAATGAATCACTAACCAACCATCTACTCTGGCCCTTCCATGTTGTATTATTCAACACCGACCCACTTACATTTCGCTCGTCAGTGTGATTTTTAGCCCAAGTTATGGCGGACCGTGGCACACTCCTCGATTTGTCTATATAAAAGATCCTAACCCTGGAAAGACCTTCTCTCTCCCTTCAAGTGTCTCTCCTCTCCTTTCATCTCCTCTAGCTAGTGAACGCCTCTCCATACCATCAACCACAATGTGTGTTTCCGCCTCCTCCTTGACGCGACCATCCCCAAAGAGCCCTCCTAGCGTCTAGGTCAGAGGAGGTGGAGGAGCTGTCTGCCCCTATATATCCCCTCTCCTCTCCCGTGTTGGGCATGACGAGCTCAAGGAGTGGTTGAGCATGGTGAGCTACCTATCTCTCCCCTCTCTAACCCCACACCTGAGTTGGTTCAATTTGGATGTAATTTGTATGTACGTGCAATTGCATAGTTTTGTCAATACACATCATGATTCGGTTAACTTTAAACGTGCATAGTTGACGTCATATTTCTGCATATCAACAAATGTAATTAAGATGGCTACAAATGAGAAAGCTCTTAAGATAAAATTTCTTTGCCTCGTCGAGATGAATAATTTTTATTTTAGGATCAACCCAATGAGAGGTCGTATGCAACTTCAAGAGCCAAAAAGTCCAACCTGACCATGACATGAATTTGAGCGTCCGACCACATACACACATATTGATACATGTCTAAAGGTAGGAGCGACAAATTTGGCCCTCAAGATGGCCTAAAATTAGAAATTTATCAACATGAAAGTTGCTTGCATCGTCAAGGCATAAACTTTGGTTTTTGGGCCATCTCCAACGGAATTCATATGGAACCTCCAAAGGTCAAATACAATCACATGATTCCAAACATCTGATATGTGTTTGATGTATGGCGTGGATGATTTAGTCCTCAAGATCACTTTGAAAGGAAAATGCCAAAAAAAAGTTGCTCTACTCGTCAAATTGAAAAACTTCGGTTTTTTGGGTCATCTTAATCCAAGGTCGCAGCAGCCCATAGAGCTAATGCAATATGACAATCCTTTGACACACCTTTTGACTCTTGTCAGATCTACAAACTGAACAACCCTGTCACTTGTATGTTCTGTCAAATTTATAATTGTAACAACCATCTTACTTGTATGTTTATTTAGTTTCACACAATGCCGACACGTGCACATAATTCATTTGTTCTAACTTGGTTATTTAACTTATTATTGATTAACTTTCTGTTCTTTGTAGCCGAGCATTTGAATTTTGGAGTAGATGATGAGAGGTTTACATGGGGTCTTGAACTTTTTAGATTATCTGAGGCATGAATAGCTGATGGTCACATGCATCGATGGTGATGCAGGGCACATTGAGAGTTAGCTTATTACATAGAGATATTTTTTGTTTGGCGCGCGTCATAATGCTCAAGTTCGAGTTGTATGCTAGTGATGTTCTTGTTGTGCTTCATATAGTCTTCTAAGTTGTATGTTTGATTACGGCCTCACTTGGTTGGGAGGATTTTCATAAGAAAAAAACATAGGAACAAGGATTCCAAAGGAAAATTTCCTATAGATGCATTCGGTTTGTAGGAAACACTTACATGAATTATGTAGGAATTTTGTTCATTCCTGTGATTTTGGAAGAAAATTGACAACCACTCAAAGCTCTTTTTTTGCGTAGGAACGAGACAATACAATTCCTTAGGATGACAAGTGCCATTCTATCAAATTCCTATACTACTTCTAATTCCTATGTTTTAGTTTCATCCAAACCGAACAAGGCTTACAATTATGTATATATGTGGCTCAGCCATCTGTATGTGAATAGATATTATGCTATTTTTGGGCTTTCCTAAAGATATCACTGACCGGTCAATTGTGAAGTACTAGTCAGTGATGACGCCCTCAAAATTACACTAATGGTCCAGTTTTTTGCTGGTCAGTAATGAGGGTAGTCATCATCGACTCGGAAGCACCAACTGGCCATTTGGTCCGTCACTGATGAGGTTTTTGGCCGGTTAGTATTAGCAGTGATGCAGTAGTGTCTGCAACAACACAATGACATGCCTCCGAGGATGAACACAACCAACACGCATGATTGATACAAAGACTAATTAAAAATACATAAATGGTAAGAAAGGCTGCAACTCTTGTCTGCAAATGAAACACCAGCTACCACATTTAGCCTCATGGTGAAACTGCACAATCAACACCAAACAGGAAGAAGGACGCCTGCTCACAAGGTGTGTGAAGTGTTTCACTCTTGTCGGCGTGTGTACTTAAGACACTGGGGATCTAGGATGGGAAAATTTTGTTTTTGCCACTCTAGATTTAGCCAATTTTCAATATGCCACTCTAGATTTTGACATTTCACTTTTGCCACTCTTACTTTTTGACAATTATCACAATTGCCATTCTATGGCAAATGTGAAATAATTTTATTTCATTTTTGCCACTCCTAGCTTTTGAAAATTATCACAATTGCCACTCCGAAAATTTTACTTTTGCCACGGGAATGGCAATTGTGATAATTGTCAAAAATTAAGAGTGGCAAAAGTGAAATGTCAAATTCTAGAGTGGCATAAGGAAAATCGGAAAAATCTAGAGTGGCAAAAACAAAATTTTCCCATCTAGGATACACCGTATTTTTAGTTTGACCAGGGACTAAAACACTTTGTCAAACCACGAGCGAAATATCTCATACAAACACAATGATTTTATACATGTTCGGAACGCTATCCGAGAGTAATACCCTACTTCCTCTTGGTATTGATATGAACGGGGGAGATACAGGTGCTTGGGTCCTACAATGAGAGTGGCCAGGGCGCGACCCGTGGTGGTCGCGGTCTACCTAGAGTGCCCGAGCACTCCTATACCTAACTTTCTCCTTTCCTACTACTTAGTGCTCTTCAACAATGGATGCTAGTGTGCTCTTGTGGGTGTGTTCTTGCTTGTCCTTCTACTGTCCTCTTTCCTCCCCTTATATAGGCCTGGGGGGCATCACATTGGTCATCAATATGCGTGTGAACATGTTTACGAAATAGTAGGCGTTGTATGCCACTTGCTCTCTGTACGATCAATAGATGACCTGACCTGACACTATGATGTGTCGGGTGCTCGAGTGCACCTGCTTGACGTGACACGCCATGATGAGCCACAAGTATAGAGGATCAATTGTAGCTCTTTTCGATAAGTAAGAGTGTCGAACCCAACGAGGAGTAGAATGAAATGAAAAGTAGTTTTCAGTAAGGTAATGTCTGCAAGCACTGAAATTGTAAGTAGCGGAGGAGTTTGATAGCAAGATAATTTGTAACGATCAAGTAATGATAGTAGTAACAAAAGTGCAGCAAGGTAGCCCAATCCTTTTGAGGCAACGGACATGCCAAAGCGGTCTCTTATGATAAGCAAAGCGTTCTTGAGGGTACATGGGAATTTCATCTAGTCACTTTCATCATGTTGGTTTAATTTGTGTTCGCTACTTTGATAATTTGATATGTGGGTGGACCGGTGCTTAGGTGTTGTTCTTACTTGAACAAACCTCCTACTTAAGACTAACCCTCCCGCAAGCATCCGCAACTACGAGAGAAGTATTAAGAATAAATTCTAACCATAGCATTAAACTTTTGGATCCAACCGGTCCCTTACGGAATAACGCATAAACCGGGGTTTAAGCTTCTGTCACTCTCGCAACCCATCATCTAATTGCTACTCCACAATGCATTCCCTTAGGCCCAAACATGGTGAAGTGTCATGTAGTCGACGTTCACATGACACCACTAAGGGAATCACAACATACATACTATCAAAATATCGAACACATATCAAGTTCACATGATTACTTGCAACATGATTTCTCCCGTGACCTCAAGAACAAAAGTAACTACTCACAAATGATAAACATGCTCATGATCAGAGGAGTATTAAATAGCATAATGGATCTGAACATATAATCTTCCACCAAATAAACCATATAGTAATCAACTACAAGATGTAATCAACACTACTAGTCACCCAAAAGCACCAATCTATAGTTCCAGTAACAAGTTTGAACACAAGAGATGAACTAGGGTTTGAGATGAGATGGTGTTGTTGAAGATGTTGATGGAGATTGCCCTCCCCAAGATGGGAGAGTTGTTGATGATGATGAGGACGATGATTCCCCCCCCCCCCCGAGAGGGAAGTTCCCCTGGCGGAAACGCTCCGCCAGAGGGCAAAAGTGCTCCTGCCCAAGTTTCGCCTCAAGACAGCGGCGCTCCGTCCCGAAAGTCCTCCCCTTATTTTTTCTAGGTCAAAATGACTTATGTACCAGAAGATGGGCACCGGAGGTGGGCCTGGGTGAGCACAACCCACCAGGGCGCGTCTGGGCTCCCTGGCGCGCCCAAGTGGGTTGTGCCCACCTGGTGGGCCCCCTATGGTAGTTATTTTCTACAATAATTCTTAAATATTCCATAAAAAATCTCCGTGAAATTTCAGCTTGTTGGGATTTGTGCAGAATAGGTAGCCTGACGTAGCTTTTCCAGGTCCAGATTTCCAGCTATCGGAATTCTCCCTCTTGGTGTGTACCTTGCAAATTATGAGAGAAAAGACATTAGAGTTACTGCAAAAAGCATTATTATGGATAAAAACTTCATAAATAACAGTAAGAAAAAATGATGCAAAATGGATGTATCAACTCCCCCAAGCCTAGACCTCGCTTGTCCTCAGCGAAAACCGAAATCGAAAAACATGCCCACATGCTTTGAGAGAGAGGTGTCGATAAAAACAAAATACGGACATAGAAGCATCATGTTGATTATTATAACAGCAACAAAATTAAACATAGGACATTTATCATAGAACTTTTATCATATACTTCTCATGAATAAGTAACAATTCATCACACAATCGAAGTATAAAGCAAAAATTCTATTAGAAACCAACAAACTATGTTCTCAATCAACTTTGCAACTACAATTCATCATCTTTCCAGGAAGGGTCACGTATCAGAGCCTTTAGGCAAGTCCACATACTCAACCATCATATAGTCTTCTATGATTTCTAACACTCATCGCGTACACATGAGCAAAACGTTTCAACCCGACACATAGAAAGTTAGGGTGTTGGGGATATGACTATCAGGTATGACCCGCCTAGGAGGGGCCGGGTCATCCCTGTGGCGGTTCATCTCAATGAAGCCCAAGAGTGTAATAACAATGGCGGTTCATAGATAGGCTTAGTAGAGGGCCCAGGCCCGAAGGCGGCTCAAGGCCCACGAATATAAACCGCCATGTATATGTAGACTTGTATTGTAAGGCATGTAAGAAAGGTTACCGAGCCGGACACGTTGTATGAGCCGGCCGGGACTCTGTAGGCCGCAGGGCGTCAACCCGTGTATATAAGGGGACGACCCAGCGATGACTTAGGACAAGAAACAATAGATCACGAGCCATGCCAAGCGTATTCGCTCCCTGGTCATCGAAACCCTAACAATATCACCTCAACTGGATTAGGCTTTTACCTTCACCGCAAGGGGCCGAACCAGTATAAACTCCCTGTGTCCTTTGTCCCGTTTTAACCCCTTTAAGCTAATCTCGTTGTGATGGCTCCACGACTAAGTCCTCACACTAGGACATCTGCCGTGACAATTCCACGACAGTTGGAGCCCACTGTTTCAAGTTCTTAGAGGGCAACTTCGAAGGGATCAAGGGATACGCTGTGGGCCGGATGACCAAGATTCATCGTGGCAAGCTCTACATCGATGATGCAGGCTGGGGCCCCGAGGCCGGCTCAATTGAGTATGGGTACCGGGTATCCTTTGGCGGAATTCACGTCTTCATCGGCAAAATCGGCGAGCCGGGCCCTGAGCCGGACATCTCCACCGACATCGTCGAGATGGCTCAGCGTGCAAGACCCGCCCGAGTTCGGCCCGCCATGAAGCGTGCCTTCGTGGGATTCATCCATGGAGCAGAATCTGAGGATAGGTTGATATCTGGTGATGAGATGGTCGTCTACTCTGATGGCGAGTCGTCCACTGGTGAGACCGAATCGTTGTATCAACTGCAAGACGGCCGGCTTGGGGGCTGTTCCAATGGCGATAGTATTCCGGAACCCTGTGAGCCACCGAACATGGTTGCGATCTTCATGGCCAGAACGCAGCCCGTACAACACTCGTCGACTGCAGCAGAGATGATTTTCAAGTGAGCAGCGGCAACGGCTGCCGGGGCAGGAGGCCCTGTGCACCTGTCGGCTCAGGTATTAACCGACTTGTTGGATAAGCTGACAACATTGTTAACAACGATGGTTAATCCAGCAGATCAGGATCAACATAACGCGGCGGTTGCAAAGTTGCGGGATGAGATAGCACTGGCCAAGGAAGAGCTGAACGCAGAAAACACTAGGATGGCTGTGGAGCAGGCCGCTTTGGATGTTCAGGCGCAGCGGATTCAATCAAAGTCTTTCCGGCTCATCCTAGATCAGAACACGTCAAACGACGTCATGAGGAGGAGGCATCAGACTCACCTACCTCCGGTTTACGAGGCGAGAAATCTCTTTAACACACCCGGAGCTGGGATCAGTAACCAGCCAGTGGTAAACCGGGTTGAAACGCCTGGAACGGGAGCGCCGGTTCAGCCGGGCACGGCGGACCTGCCTCGTCAAGACAATATCCCACCGCTGCACATGCCAACGCCGTCGGGTCATTATTCGAACCCCTTGGATAACATGATCGCCTCCGCCTCACGATTGGCAGCTCTCCCAGTTGAAGGCGAGTCTCCAATAGCAGTTGAGACACGAAGGGCTAGAGAGCTTCTTCAGACGGCTTTGGTTCAGCAGCAGGCTTATTCTTACAGTCGTGATAGGATTCATTCAACCCCTTGTCGGTGTCAAAACTAGCGGATCTCGGGTAGGGGGTCCCGAACCGTGCGTCTAAGGCGGATGGTAACAGGAGGCGGGGGACACAATGTTTACCCAGGTTCGGGCCCTCTCGATGGAGGTAATACCCTACTTCCTGCTTGATTGATCTTGATGATATGAGTATTACAAGAGTTGATCTACCACGAGATCGTAGAGGCTAAACCCTAGAAGCTAGCTTATGATTATGATTGTTGTTGTCCTACGGACTAAACCCTCTGGTTTATATAGACACCGGAGAGGGCTAGGGTTGCACAGAGTCGGTTACAAGGGAGGAGATCTACATATCCGAATTGCCAAGCTTACCTTCCACGCCAAGGAGAGTCCCATCCGGACACGGGACGAAGTCTTCAATCTTGTATCTTCATAGTCCAACAGTCCGACCAAAGGATATAGTCCGGCTGTTCGAGGACCCCCTAATCTAGTACTCCCTCAGTAGCCCCTGAACCAGGCTTCAATGACGATGAGTCCGGCGCGCAGATTGTCTCCGGCATTGCAAGGCGGGTTCTTCATCCGAATACTCCATAGAAGATTTTGAACACGAGGATCGTGTCCGGCTCTGCAAAATAAATTCCACATACCACCGTAGAGAGTATAATATTTCCACAAATCTAATCCGCTGACAACTTTTCATAACGTGACATCACGCCATGGTCCGGTCATTACGAACCATTTTTCCCAACCTGCCACTACACGTGTTGCGAGGCGGTTTTATTGGCACGTCTTGTCGAAGCAGAGATCGTGTTCCCCTTATCACGGGATTCTCATCAATACGGGTATGTGTAACTCAATCGTGCCTGCTGGTATGACTCCTCGATTTTAGGCAAGTTCCAAACGGCCACGCGGAGGACGCTTGATATTCACCCCTTTTATAAAGGGGCCAAGGCCTGTCCTTTTCTTCTCGCGCTCGATCCTTGCCTTCCTCCACCTTGAATTCCAACACCCAAGGCTCAGGCTAAGCGCTTTCGGACCTTCAATCATGTCCGGATCCAACCTTCAAGGCCGGTGGATGGCCTCCTCTGTCACATAGGAGGACATCAAGAAGCTAAGACAAGCCAGGTATCTGACCGCCGAAATCTCGCACAGGCTGCCTACTCAAGGGCAGGTCATTCCCACTCCCGAACCCAACGAGAGTGTCGTATTTGTTTCCCACTTCCTCCGAGGGCTAGGCTTTAGTCTTGATCCCTTTGTTAGAGGGCTTATGTTCTATTATGGGCTCGATTTCCATTATCCGGCTCCGGATTCCATCCTTCACATCTCGTCATTCATCGTCGTGTGTGAGGCCTTCCTCCGCATCACCCCGCACTTCGGCTTATGGCTCAAGTCCTTCAATGTGAAGCCTAAGATGATCGATGGTCGACACGAAAAATGCGAAGGTGCCATAATAAGCAAAGGCGCCGATGCTCCATGGCCAAAGGGTTCCTTCCCGGAGATGTCCGACTTATGGCAGCGGGAGTGGTTTTACATCACAGCTCCCCGAAGTACTAAGTGGGTAGCTGCCCCCGCCTTTTGTTCAGGCCCCCGCCACAACTGGCGTCATGAGTCAACAAGGGGCTGGACTGGGGGGCCAGTTAATGACGTGCTGACATTGCAAAGCCACATCCGAGATCTCCACAAGAGAGATGTAAGTCTTTTCAAGGTAATGCAAGTTATGCTAGTTCGTCGGGTCATGCCATGCCAACGTCGACCTCTCTGTATGTGGGAGTTCGACCCAGAAGGACCGCAAACTATTCAACAATTCTTCAGCGTGACGCTCGAAGAGATGTATGGATTGTTCTTCGGATCACGAATAAAGTTTCTGGATACCATCGAGGATGCGGGTCTCAACTGTAACCGTCCAGATACCCCCGTAAGTAATTCTGCGGTCGAACACACTGTCTTTTTATTTGTCACAACATCATTCTAAAGAAATTGCTCTTGGCCAGGACTGGATAAAAAAGGCGAAGATGATCAGGTGTTTGGCCCCCCTTCCCGAAGGCTCACCAGATCCTGTGCTAGCCAGGATGCTTGAGCACACACCTTATCAAGTGCCATCAGAGGAAGATAAAGGGAGGGATAAAGAAGCCAAAAGTGGGCCTCACGCATTACACATCCAAACCGGGGGAATTAGTGTCTCCCCAAAGGAGTATAATCAGGGAGAAGAATCTATAATTCCCTCTCCCCAAGGAAGGAAAAGGACCGCCTCTGAAGACTTGGAAGCGAGGGTTTCCAAACGAGGGAAGAAACCTTTGTCAGGAGGCCCTGCCCCAGAGGGTGTCCTTACCGCATTGTGCCCGCAAGGGGGTCAGCCCTCCACCGAGCTATAAGTAAATAAGAGTACTTTTGGTAAATATATATTGCTTCATTTCTGAGGACAATAACCAAGATGTATGTCTTGCAATTCGGATCGTAGCCCTTCTCGACAGAGTTCGTCTTCGGGGGATCTTCTTCCGAAGATGATGAAGAGCGGAACACCTCCCCTTGTCTCCCCGCCTCGAGGGGCGGATGACCCTAAGGTGTCGTCATGGAGGCTTTCTCCTGATCCACCAAGGCCAGAAGGTAACCCTTCGGCCACCCGAAGTCCGGAGTATTCGGTGCTACGTCTCGAGCTTGCGTTGGATTTCCCCGAAGAGGAGAGGATGATGCATCACAGTAGCGTAAGTATTTCCCTCAGTTTTTGAGAACCAAGGTATCAATCCAGTAGGAGACTACGCGCAAGTCCCTTGTACCTGCACAAAACGATAGCTACTCGCAACCAACGCTTAGGGGTTGTCAATCCCTTCATGGTCACTTACGAGAGTGAGATCTGATAGAGATAATATTTTTGGTATTTTTGGTATAAATATGCAAAGTAAAAAGTAAAAGCAAAGCAAGTAAATAAAGTGATGGAGATTGATATGATGAGAATAGACCCGGGGGCCATAGGTTTCACTAGTGGCTTCTCTCGAGAGCATAAGTATTCTACGGTGGGTGAACAAATTACTGTTGAGCAATTGATAGAATTGAGCATAGTTATGAGGTTATCCAGGCAATGATCATGTATATAGGCATCACGTCCAAGACAAGTAGACCGAAACGATTCTGCATCTACTACTATTACTCCACTCATCAACCGCTATCCAGCATGCATCTAGAGTATTAAGTTAAAAATAGAGTAACACCTTATGCAAGATGACATGATGTAGAGGAATAAATACATGCAATATGATAAATACCCCATCTTGTTATCCTCGATGGCAACAATACAATCGTGCCTTGCAACCCTTTACATCACAGGGTAAGGACACATAAGATTGAACCCAAAGCTAAGCACTTCTCCCATTGCAAGAACTACCAATCTAGTTGGCCAAACCAAACGGATAATTCAAAGAGACTTGCAAAGATAACTTAATCATACATAAAATAATTCAGATAAGAATCAAATATTTTCCATAGATAAGCTGGATCATAAACCCACAATTCATCGGTCTCAACAAACACACCGCAAAAAAGAAGATTACATCGAATAGATCTCCACGAGAGAGGGGAGAACATTGTATTGAGATCCAAAAGAGAGAAGAAGCCATCTAGCTACTAGCTATGGACCAAGGTCTGAAGTAAACTACTCACACTTCATCGGAGGGCTATGGTGTTGATGTAGAAGCCCTCCGTGGTGGATGCCCCCTCGTGAGCTCCTAATAGGCCCCAAGATGGGATCTCATGGATACAGGAAGGTACGGCGGTGGAATTAGGTTTTGGCTCCGTCCCGTTACTGTTGGTGGTACGTGAGGTATATATAGGAGGAAGGAGTGCGTCGGTGGGCGTCGGGGGCCCACGAGGCAGGGGCGCGCCCACCTCGTGACCGCCTCTGCACTCCTTGGAGTAGGGTCCAAGTCTCTGGATCACGCTCGGTGAGAAAATCACGTTCGAAGGTTTCATTCCGTTTGGACTCCGTTTGATATTCCGTTTCTTGAAACACCAAATAGGCAAAAACAGCAATTACAGGCTGGGCCTCCGGTTAATAGGTTAGTCCCAAAAATAATATAAAAGTGGAAAATAGAGCCCATTATAGTCCAAAACAATAGATAAAGTAGCATGGAGCAATCAAAAATTATAGATACGTTGGAGACGTATCATTTGGCTCCTAAGGAGAGCAACAAAAAGAGTCCGGGACTGTCCGGTGCACAACCGGACGTGCTGATGGGTCTTCTGGAGCAAGCAGCTATCTCAGAGGCGCATCGTACTTTAATGGGTACGGTGGTTGAAAGAATTTCATCTGCCAAAAGTGAATTGCATGAAGCTTTTACGAGCCTGCTAAGAGGCTTTCAGGTATGCAAAGTAACACATATATTTTTGACGGTACCGCACATGCTAAGTGTGCTCTCTACAGATAGTAGCCCCTAAGACTCTGGTTGCTGTCCAATGGCGGCAAACAGAGGATCATAGTCCCAGATAATGATCATGCTGCTTTCATGTGCAGGCGGCTGAGGGTCCAGTGGCTGGCCGGACTGCTGAGTTTGCCGAACTGAGGAGGCAGCTTGACACGGCAGATGCCGACATCACGCTTGTGAACAAGCGGCTCGACGAGGCACAAGGTATGTATTTTCGGGTGGTCAACGGATATTAAGTGGAGCATGATGCTAGTATCTATAATATGCTGTGACTGTAGATGGAGCGGCCGCCGTGGAGACACTTCGGGCGGAGCTTGCCCGAGCCAAGGAACAAGCCAGGAGAAGCGATGCGGCCACCCAAAAGGCGGCCGAAGAGTTAAAAGCCGAACAGGCTGCTCATCGCCAGAGCGGAGATAAAATAGCCAAGATGGCTGTTGAGCTGAAGGATACCGCCGACCGGTATGAGCTTCTTGAAAAGGAAAGCCAGGAAAAAGCGGCGAACCTGAAGAAAACCATGGTAGCAGCCAAGGAAGCCTGCTCTAAAATCAGAGCGGCGAAGGAGGAGCTACTTCAAGCCGGAGATATCACGGCTGGGAAGCCCTTTTTGTTGCGGACGAAGTTCGGAGGTCCGAAGTATGCCCCTCTGGATCAATTATGGAGTGCTGCAGATGTGTATCTGGACTTGGCAACGAGTGCTCTGATGCGACTGAGTTTTTCAAAGATCATAAAGATCATGAGGTGGAAAAGTTGTTCTGGTCGCAGTTCAGTGCTCCAACGCATCCGCTGCTGTTAAATGAACAAATGGCCGAGTGGGCTGAACTCCGTAGATTGTCCGGACTTGCCATGAGGTCTGTCGTGGATCATCTTTGGCTGGAAGGACCAAGGCCGAATAGTTATTTTAGTTTAGTGCAATGATTCCTTGGTGCTATGCCGCATATCGACGCTGTAAAGAGGTCGGCGTGTGTAGAGGGTGCGCGGATGGCTCTTGCCCGTGTTAAGACATACTGGGAAGAGATGGAGGTCACCGCTATTGCAACCCAGGGTCCGGCCGTAGGCCAGGTCTCGGCCGAGCACTATTTTGAGGAAGTCCTAGAAGGTGCTCGTTTAATAGAGGCTCAGTGCTTGAAGAGTATCATGTTTGAGTGACATGTAATACAATTGTAAGAACAATGCTATTTGGATTATAAAGGCCGTGTTTATACTTTTGCCTGAAAGTATTATGATGCCTCCCGTGCGGCCGTCTATGTATGTATATAACCTGAAAGTTTGCAGTCGTCGGCTTCAGCCCCCACACATATAATGCGGGGGTGTTCGGAAAAGCGCGTATTCACACTTGATCCAATGTCTTGGTCCATTAAGGAGGTGAGAGCATGGCGAACAAAGCAATCGGACTATATTGCTTTAACACTTTCACTTAGCCATAGGAGTTTGACAGTGGGGCTACTATATAGGCCCTGGTACTTCCACGCTTATCCGAATACGGTGCGCGTACATACGTGACTGGGAAACCGGTCCTTCATTAATGTGGAGGAATCGCAAAGATTCCGCTGAGTCATCGAGTGGTTGACCAGTCTCTCGCTTTATCATGACAGTCAGTTTTCGGCTTTCTCTACTGAGGTGCTCATCCAGATGAACCAGGGCACAATCGCAGTAGTTCTCCCGGTGCCACCTTAGCCGATAGAGCGGAACGTAAGGTAGCAAAACACGGGAGCCGGGCAAACCCAACTATTGACCCAAGACATGATTCGGAGCTGATGCATATAAGAGCAAACTCGCGACGCCGAACACTCCCTAAGGTATTCGGACTTTACAACATATGCTGGGCTAAGTAACGCCCCCGATAATAAACCCTGAATTTCGGTACATGCATTAGTCGGACGTGATTTAAATGTCAATAACGCCATCATCCCTCCCGTTGTGTTGAGTATCCGGAGGGCGTGAAGCAACAAGAGACAGTAAAAAGGTTTACGCAGGTCTTAATCTAAAAGAAACCTTTGAACGGGGCCCTCTGCTGCGTCTGCGCGCCAGTCTCCGTTGTGCCGTATCCTGGAAGGGTGTAGCACGATGATCATCTGCAAAATAGAAAAACCCAGGTGAAAGTCTTCCTGCGAAAAAATTGGTTATTCTTAATGAACCATTAAAATTCAACCTAAATAAGGTCAAGCCAAACTGTAGTTCTTTTTACATGCGAGAAGCCCCTAGCACCACCTATGGGGGTATATCCCTCGACCCAATCTCAGGTTTATCTGAGCTGTTACAACCAGTGGTGCACCAGACTCGTCTAGCCGTGTCCGCGGTCATGACGACCGATCATTTATTCTGGTTGAAGAGGCCGTTCAGTGGTCGGCTGCTAACGCCGCCACACATTCTTCCATACGTAAGGAACGCTCTGTATTTCCGCTAACTATGATGATGCCACGTGGACCGGGCATCTTAAGCTTAAGATAAGCGTAATGCGGTACTGCTTTAAAACGAGCGAAGTCCGTTCTTCCGAGTAGTGCTTGATAGCTGCTTCAGAATGGAGCGATGTCGAAGGTTAAATTTTCACTTCAGAAGTTGTCGGGAGAACCGAATACAACCTCTAGTACTAGAGAGCCCGTAGAGCGGGCCTCTGGGCCTGATATTACTCCTTTAAAGGTAGTATTGCTTTGGTTGATTCTTGCCAGGTCTATCCCCATTTTGCGGACTGTGTCCTGATATATCAGATTAAGACTACTACCGCCGTTCATAAGGACTCGGGTGAGATGGTATCCGTCAATTATTGGGTCTAGCACCAAGGCGGTTGATCCTCCTTGGGGGCGACGGGCTCCATGGTGCATACGTCTCGGAGTGCGCATTTGCTCCTCCTCTTCGTTACATGAATCATGTTCACTGTTTTGACCTTTGGTGGGAATTTTTTTTTGTTCCCCAGTGTTTTGCTAGCGAGGCTCACCCTCGTCTTCACTTGGTGTCTCCCTCCCCGTGTGTTCGGTGTTAAGCTTGCTGGCCTGCTTGACGACCCAGCATTCTCTGTTGGTGTGATTTGCAGGTTTGTCGGAGGTGCCATGAATCTGACATAATCTGTCTAGAATCTTGTTTAGGATGGACGGTCCATCTCTGCTGCCTTTGAATGGCTTTTTCCGTTGACCGGGTCGAGAGCCCCTGAATCCGGCGTTTACTGCCGTGTTGTCTGGGCTGTCTTCATTGTTTCGACGCTTACTTTTATTGCGTCATGGTTTTCCATTGCCATCCCTAACTTCGGATGTGCCTGGGTCGCTGGTGCCGCTGCGGGCCAGCCAACTATCTTCGCCCGTGCAAAAGCGGGTCATAAGGCTTGTTAGGATTGCCATTGTCCTCGGTTTTTCCTGGCCGAGGTGTCTGGCGAGCCATTCGTCCTAGACACTGTGTTTGAAAGCCACTAAGGCTTCGGCATCCGGGAAGTCGACAATTTGATTCTTCTTAGTGAGAAATCGGTTCAAAGCTTTCGGGCCGACTCTCCGGGCTGTTGAATTATATGACTTAAATCGTCTGCATCCGGAGGTCGGACATAGGTCCCTTGAAAATTAGCCCTGAAAGCATCCTCAAGCTCCTCCCAACTTCCAACTGAGTTTTTAGGGAGGCTCTTTAGCTAGTGCCGAGCTGGTCCCTTCATCTTGAGGGGCAAGTATTTGATGACGTGGAGATCATCTCCGCGAGCCATGTAGATATGAAGGATAAAGTCCTCGATCCAGACCCCAGGGTCTGTCGTTCCGTCGTATGCCTCTATTTTCACAGGTTTGAATCCCTCTGGAAATTCGTGATCTAGCACCTCATCGGTGAAGCATAGGGGGTGCGCGGCACCCCTGTATTTGGATGTGTCATGGCATTCTGACAGTTGTAGTGTTCGGTTTTGCTGCTGTGCCGGAGCTCACTTCCTAGATCCATAGATGGACCTGGTCATACCGGATTTTTTGTGCAAGTCCTCACGTAGATTGTGTGCTGACTTATGCGCGACATCATTAGCCGCCAGAGGCAGCCACGGGGTGGTCGATTCGGCTGATCAGCCGTTTTATTTTTCGGCTGTATAGGCTCTAAAGCCTCGTCATCGAATTCAGGCAGCAGCTTGCGCTTTGGATAGCTTTTCGTGCGGCGACTGCCATCGTACTTTTTTCCAGTGTCGAGCACTTTGTTCCATCTACTGTTGAGTGTATTTTGCGCAGCCTTGAGCCTTTGCTTCTGCTTCTTTAGACTCCTCACGGTGGCAATAAGCCTTCTTTTGAGGTTCTCTTGCTCCAAGTGCCTTTCCGGGATGATGTGTGCATCATCGTCCGGACTGTTCTCTTCTCCGGAGACAGGTTGATTAGCTTTACCCTCGGCGTCGCCGTGATCGGACGGCCGCTCCGTACTATGTTCACCATCTGCTGGTTCATCCTGCTCTGTCGCTGGATCTATGTGGTCATCGTTTCCTTTGGAGTCGACCGAGGTATTATTTTTCCCTGCGCTATTGTCGCTGTTTTTGCCGAGGCGGGATTTGGGGCGGCGTCTACGTCATCGCTTTGTTTGCTTCTCGAGGGAAATATCCTTCGCTGCATCCTTCCGCTCCTCGTCATTGTTTTCTTTGGGTGTATCCACCATATATATATCATGTGATGAAGTGGCTGTCCAGCGCCCTGTGGGCGGTGGTTCCTGTTCCTCTCCTGCGTCGTCGTCCATACCGTCGATGTCTTCAGAGTCGAAATCGAGCATGTCGGTTAAGTCGTCGACAGTGGCTATTAAGTGGGTGGTGGGTGGGGAACGAATTTATTCATCGTCCGCTTCCCACTCAAGTCGGACATAGTTCGGCCAAGGGTCTCCTGACAAGGAGAAAGACCTTAATGAATTTAGCACGTCGCCCAGGGGCGAGTGATGAAAGATATCCGTAGAGGAAAACTCCATGATCGGCGCCCAATCAGATTCGATAGGTACGGACGCAGGCAGTTCGGAGCCCGTGGCCGGGGACGAATCCAAGTGTTCGGCAACACAGGTCTCATAGGAGGTGAAATCAGTATTCGGCTCTATCACCACTGAGTGTGCGGTCTCCGTGGCGGGGTCCATCCACCCGTCCTCGGACGACGCACTCTGCTCCAGATTTAGGGCCGGAGTAGCCACAGGTGTGATCTCCTGAACACCGTCCGACGATAGAGTTAGGTCATGCTCGTCGTGACTGTGCGGCGCACCTGATATAGGTTCGAATCCATCAAAGATCAAATTTCCGCGGATGTCGGCAGTATAGTTTAAATTTCCAAACCTGTCCTGACGGCCAAGGGCGTAACTCTCGATCTGCTCCAGATGGCTGCGAAGAAGGTTCGCGGCGAAGCCACCGAATACGAGGATCTGTCCGGGGAGAAAAACCTCACCCTGGATCGCATCGTTGTTGATGATCGAAGGAGCCATCAAGCCTTATGGTGACGACACAGTGGAACTCTCAATGAAAGCACCAATGTCGGTGTCAAAACCGACGGATCTCGGGTAGGGGGTCCCGAACTGTGCATCTAAGGCGGATGGTAACAGGAGGCGGGGGACACAATGTTTACCCAGGTTCGGGCCCTCTCGATGGAGGTAATACCCTACTTCCTGCTTGATTGATCTTGATGATATGAGTATTACAAGAGTTGATCTAGCACTAGATCGTAGAGGCTAAACCCTAGAAGCTAGCCTATGATTATGATTGTTGTTGTCCTACGGACTAAACCCTTCGGTTTATATAGACACCGAGGGGCTAGGGTTACACAGTCGCCACAAGGGAGGAGATCTACATATCCGAATTGCCAAGCTTGCCTTCCACGCCAAGGAGATTCCCATCCGGACACGGGACAAAGTCTTCAATCTTGTATCTTCATAGTCCAACAGTTCGGCCAAAGGATATAGTCCGGCTGTCCGAGGACCCCCTAATCCAGGGCTCCCTCACCCCTCGCCCGAGCCGGAGTTATAGCAGGCATATTGAGGAACCGGCCATGTCAAGCAGTGGGCGGAACCGTAACCCGCCCCATGGACATAACCCGGCAGGTGGTGGGGTTAATGCCCAGAATGTCCTGGATCAAGGAAGAGCGCGTAGGGAGGCCGAGCTGGCGGCTTAGTATATGGCTCATCAGCATTCCCCGGTTCGTCCGACAACTTCGGTGGAGACATGTGTGACCTTCAGGACTCTGGGTGTGCCGTGTTTGGTACCAGCTTTACGTAACGTACGATTGCCCAAGGACTTCAAGGGTCCCCGTAAGGTGCCCAACTACACTGCCGACTTACCCCCTGAAGCATGGGTTGAGAGCTATGAGATGGCGATGGAACTGCTGGATGTTGACGATGCTGCATGTTCTACGTACTTTACCATGATGTTGGAAGGGACGACTCGTACTTGGTTGAAGGGGTTGCCAGCCAACTCCATTGGATCATGGGCCGAGTTAAAAGCCCGGTTTATCCAGAATTTTAAAGATACGTGCAAGCAGCCCATGTCAATTGTGGATTTAGCTTCCTGTGTCCAAGAAGAGGGTGAGTCGACGACCCATTGGGTGCGCCGAGTCTCAACAATCATGCACTCGTCGGATCGTATCAATGCCGATTCAGCAGTCTTAATGTTAGAAAACAATTGTCGTTTCACGCCCCTGAAGCAACAGTTAGGGTGGCTCAAATGTCACTGCAATGGCACGGGGAAAGTCATGGCGGCTCTGGTTAAGTATGCTGACTCTGATGGTACCAAGGACCCCGAGTCTGATGATGAAAAGCCGGGAAAGGGAAAGAAGAGCAGCAGCACCAGGGGGCAGCAACATAACCCAGCGAGCCATGGAAACAACGGTAAGCACAAAGCTGATAATAGTTTGGACTTTGTGGCTAACACCAATACGCAGAATAATGGTCAGCGTCGTAAGGGTAAACTGCCCCCACGGACTGGAGGGTCATGCCTCAATCTTGAGTAGCTACTAAATCAGCCTTGCCCAAGACACAAGACGCGAGAAAGACCGTCTGGGCACCTCTTGAAGGATTGCTTCATTATGAAGGAGTTCAAAAATTCAAATCTTTTTCAAGACAGTTATGGGCCAGGTGGTGGCTCAGGATCCGGCTCTCATGGACCGAGTTACGGTGGCGACGGCTCTAACTCCGGGTTCCAAGGAAATCAAGGCAGTCATGGCAACCAGGGTGGTTACAATCAGCAGAATAATCAGGGAAATCAACAGCAGCAACAATCTGGTTATCAGAGCAACCCGGAGCAGTTGAATAGTGGACAATATCATGTCTTCACCACTAGCTTATGCAAGCGCAACCAGAAGCTTCATAAGAGGGTAGTCAATGCTGTTGAGCCGACGGTTCCCCGTTACTTGCACTGGTCTGAGCAGCCCATTGTGTGGAGCCGGGAAGATCACCCGCCCTGGGTTGATAATCCGGGTCACTTGGCTTTGGTAGTCGCACCTCAGGTCAGAGGATATAAGTTCACCAAGGTACTCATGGACGGAGGGAGCAGCATCAATATCCTCTATTATGGAACTTTCCGCCGCATGGGGTTGACTGATAAAAATCTTAAGCCGTCAAACACTGTTTTCCATGGCGTGGTGCCGGGTAAGTCGGCTTACCCGGTTGGTAAGATAGCTCTGGAGGTTGCTTTTGGAGATGATCATGACTCTAGATCGGAGACATTGACCTTTGAAGTGGTCAAGATCCACAACCCATATCATGCTCTGTTTGGACGGCCGGCTTACGCCAAGTTCATGGCACGGCCTTGTTATGTGTATCTCCAACTCAAGATGCCGGGTTACAAGGGAACCATCACGGTGCATGGAAGCCGGAAGATAGCCTTGGAATTTGAGGAAGGTGATGCTGCCTATGCTGAGTCGGTTTGTGCAACCGAGGAGTTGAAGTTTCATAAGGATAATGTTGACTCGACGGACATGACGTCTTTAAAGAAGCTGACTACAGAGCATGATCCTTCGCTCAAATTTAAGTCGGCAGATGACACTAAAATGGTTGATTTCGTTCCTGGTGACTCATCAAAGCAGTTCAGTATCAGTGCCAATCTGGATCCGAAATAGGAAAGCGCGCTCATCGAGTTCATCCGTGAGAACCGGGACATCTTTGCATGGAAACCTTCAGACATGCCGAGTGTACCGAGGGAACTCGTTGAGCACACTCTTAATATTGATCCGAAATTTAAGCCGGTCAAGCAGTTTCTTCGCTGATTTAATGAGGAGAGGCGGAAGGCCATCGGAGAGGAAGTGGCCCGGCTGTTGGCAGCCAGGTTTATCATCGAAGTTTTCCATCCTGAGTGCCTGGCTAATCCGGTGCTGGTACTCAAGAAGAATGGCACTTGGCGGATGTGTGTGGATTACACGGACTTGAACAAGGCTTGTCCGGCTGATCCGTTTGCTCTCCCTCGTATTGATCAAATCATTGATGCTACGACGGGTTGTGAGTGTTTGAGTTTTCTGGATGCTTATTCTGGTTATCATCAGATCAAGATGGCAGTTAAGGACCAGGAGAAAACAGCTTTCATTACTCTGTTTGGAGCCTTCTGCTATGTGTCTATGCCCTTTGGGCTCAAGAGTGCCCAGGCGACTTATCAACGATGTGTGCAAAACTTCCTTCACAATCAAATTGGGCGCAATGTTCATGCTTATGTAGATGACATTGTGGTAAAGTCAAGAAAGAAGGAGACCCTGATTGATGATTTGAAGGAGACGTTTGACAATCTCCGAGTCAACAAGATGATGCTTAATCTGGCTAAATGTGTCTTTGGTGTGCCCGCAGGCAAGCTCTTGAGTTTCTTGGTTTCTAACAGAGGCATTGAAGCTAACCCGGAGAAAATCAAAGCCATTACTTCATTGGTTAAGCCGGCGTGCGTTAATGATGTTCAGCGCCTGGCGGGTCATATTGCGACTTTGAGCCGGTTCATAAGCCGGCTGGGTGAGAAGGCTATTCCCCTTTATCAAATGATGAAGAAGATAGATCATTTTTTCTTGGAGTGACGCTGCTTGTTGGGGAACGTAGTAATTTCAAAATTTTCCTACGCACACATAGGATCATGGTGATGCATAGCAACGAGAGGGGAGAGTGTGTCCACGTACCCTCGTAGACCGAAAGCGGAAGCGTTAGCACAACGCAGTTGATGTAGTCGTACGTCTTCATGTTCCAACCGATCCAAGTACAGAACGTACGGCACCTCCGAGTTCAGCACACGTTCATCTCAATGACGTCCCACGAGCTCCGATCCAGCAAAGCTTCGCCGGAGAGTTTCGTCAGCACGACGACGTGATGACGGTGATGATGATGCTACCGACGCAGGGCTTCGCCTAACCACCACTATGACATGATCGAGGTGGATTATGGTGGAAGGGGGGCACCGCACACGGCTGGGAGAGATCTGTTGGGGAACGTAGTAATTTCAAAAAAATTCCTACGCACACGCAAGACCATGGTGATGGCATAGCAACGAGAGGGGAGAGTGTCTGTCCACGCACCCTCGTGAGACCGAAAGCGAAGCGTTATAACAACGCTGTTGATGTAGTCGACGCGTCTTCACGATCCGACCGATCCAAGCACCGAACGACGGCACCTCCGAGTTCTGCACACGCTCAGCTCGATGACGATCCCGGACTCCGATCTAGCAAAGTGTCGGGATGAGTTCCACAAGACGACGGCGTGGTGGCGATGATGATGCTCCACCGACGCAGGGCTTCGCCTAAGCTCCGCGACGATATGACTTCTCCGGCGCGGGCTTCGCTTAAGCTCCGCGACGATATGACCGAAGTGGAATATGGTGGAGGGGCACCGCACACGGCTAAGGAACGATCCGTAGATCAACTTATGTGTTCTGGGTGCCCCCGCCTCAGATATAAAGGAGCAAGGGGGGTGCGGCCGCCCAAGGGGCGCGCTGGAGGAGTCCTACTCCCACCGAGTAGGACTCCCCCCCCTTCCTAGTTGGAATAGATTGGGGAGGGAAGAGGAAGGGCCCCCCTCCTTGTCCTATTCGGACTAGACGGGAGGCGTGCGGCCTGCCCTGGCCGGCCCTTCCTCTTCTCCCTATGGCCCATTAAGGCCCATTGACCCCGGGGTTCCGTAACCCCGGTGTTCCGTAACTTCCTGTTTTCATCCGAACCTTCCAAGTCCAAACATAGGCTTCCAATATATCAATCTTTATGTCTCGACCATTTCGAGACTCCTCGTCATGTCCGTGATCACATCCGGACTCAACAACCTTCGTACATCAAAACTTATAAACTCATAATGAACTCGTCATCAAACGTTAAGCGTGCGGACCCTACGGGTTCGAGAACTATGTAGACATGATCTAGAACCATTCTCGGTCAATAACCAATAGCGGAACCTGGATGCCCATATTGGTTCCTACATATTCTACGAAGATCTTTATCGGTCAAACCGCATAATGATATACGTTGTTCCTTTGTCATCGGTATGTTACTTACCCGAGATTCGATCGTCGGTATCCAATACCTAGTTCAATCTCGTTCTCGGTAAGTCTCTTTACTCGTTCCGTAATACATCATCTCACAACTAACTCATTAGTTGTAATGCTTGCAAGGCTTATGTGATGTGTATTACCGAGAAGGCCCAGAGATACCTCTCCGACAATCGGAGTGACAAAACCTAATCTCAAATACGCCAACCCAACATGTACCTTTGGAGACACCTGTAGTACTCCTTTATAATCACCCATTACGTTGTGACGCTTGGTAGTACCAAAGTGTTCCTCCGTAAACGGAGTTGCATAATCTCATAGTTACAGGAACATGTATAGGTCATGAAGAAAGCAATAGCAATATACTAAACGATCAAGTGCTAAGCTAACGGAATGGGTCATGTCAATCACATCATTCTCCTAATGATGTGATCCCATTAATCAAATGACAACACATGTCTATGGTTAGGAAACATAACCATCTTCGATTAATGAGCTAGTCTAGTAGAGGCATACTAGTGACTATCTGCTTGTCTATGTATTCACACATGTATTATGTTTCCGTTAATACAATTCTAGCATGAATAATAAACATTTATCATGATATAAGGAAATAAATAATAACTTTATTATTGCCTCTAGGGCATATTTCCTTCAGCCTCCCACTTGCACTAGAGTCAATAATCTAGATTACACAAGAATGATTCTAACACCCATGGAGTCTTGGTGCTGATCATGTTTTGCTCGTGGAAGAGGCTTAGTCAACGGTCTGCAACATTCAGATCCGTATGTATTTTGCAAATCTCTATGTCTCCCACTTGGACTTGGTCCCAATGGAATTGAAGCGTCTTTTGATATGCTTGGTCCTCTTGTGAAATCTGGATTCCTTTGCCAAGGCAATTGCACCAAGATTGTCACGAAGATCTTCATTGGTCCCGATGCACTAGGTATGACACCTAGATCGGAAATGAACTCTTTCATCCAGACTCCTTCATTTGCTGCTTCAAGCAGCTATGTACTCCGCTTCACATGTAGATCCCGCCACGACGCTTTGTTTAGAACTGCACCAACCGACAGCTCCACCGCTTAATAAAAATACGATCCGGTTTGCGATTTAGAATCGTCGGATCAGTGTCAAAGCTTGCATCGACGTAACCATTTACGACTAGCTCTTTGTCACCTCCATATACGAGAAACATATCCTTAGTCCTTTTCGTATTTCAGATGTTCTTGACCGCTGTCCATGATCCACTCTGGATTACTTTGGTACCTTCCTGCCAAGCTTACAGCTAAGCATACGTCAGTCTGGTACACAGCATTGCATACATGATAGAGCCTATGGCTGAAGCATAGGAACATCTTTCATTTTCTCTCTATCTTCTGCTGTGGTCGGGCATTGAGTCCGACTCAATCTTACACCTTGTAATACAGGTAAAAACCTTTCTTTGCTGATCCATTTTGAACTTCTTCAAAACTTTATCAAGGTATGTGCTTTGTGAAAGTCCAATTAAGCGCCTTGATCTATCTCTATAGATCTTGATGCCCAATATGTAAGCAGCTTCACCGAGGTCTTTCATTGAAAAACTTTTATTCAAGTATCCTTTTATGCTATCCAGAAATTCTATATCATTTCCAATCAACAATATGTCGTCCACATATAATATCGAAATGCTACAGAGCTCCCACTCACTTTCTTGTAAATACAGGCTTCTCCAAAAGTCTCAGATAAAACCATATGCTTTGATCACACTATCAAAGCGCTTATTCCAACTCCGAGAGGCTTGCACTGCACCATAAATTGATCATTGAGCTTGCACACTTTGTTAGCACCCTTTGGATCAACAAAACCTTCTGGTTGCATCATATACAACTCTTCTTCTAGAAATCCATTCAAGAATGCAGTTTTACATCCATTTGCCAAATTTCATAATCATAAAATGCGGCAATTGCTAACATGATTCGACAGACTTAAGCATCGCTACGGGTGAGAAAGTCTCATCGTAGTCAACCCTTGAACTTGTCGAAAACCTTTTGCAACAAGTCGAGCTTTGTAGATAGTTACATTACCATCGGCGCCACTCTTCTTCTTAAAGATCCATTTATTCTCAATGGCTTGCCGATCATCGGAAAAGTCAACCAAAGTCCATACTTTGTTCTCATACATGGATCCCATCTCAGATTTCATGGCTTCCAGCCATTTCATGAATCTGGGCTCACCATCGCTTCTTCATAGTTTGTAGGTTCGCCATGGTCAACATGACTTCCGTAATAGGATTACCGTACCACTCAGTGCGATTTTACTCTGGTTGACCTCGAAGTTCAGTAGTAACTTGATCTGAAGCTTCATGATCATCATCATTAGTTTCCTCACTAATTGGTGTAGTTGTCACAGAACCGCTTTCTTGTGATGAACTACCTTCCAATAAGGGAGCAGATATGATTATCTCATCAAGTTCTACTTTCCTCCCACTCACTTCTTTCGAGAGAAACTCCTTCTCTAGAAAGGATCCGACTTTAGCAACGAAAACTTGCCTTCAGATCTGTGATAGAAGGTGTACCCAACAGTCTCCTTTGGGTATCCTATGAAGACACATTTCTCGATTTGGGTTCGAGCTTATCTGGTTGAAGTTTCTTCACATAAGCATCGCAGCCCCAAACTTTAAGAAACGACAACTTTGGTTTCTTGCCAAACCACAGTTCATACGGTGTCGCCTCAACGGACTTAGATGGTGCCCTATTTAACGTGAATGCGGCTGTCTCTAAAGCATATCCCCAAAACGATAGCGGTAAATCAGTAAGAGACATCATAGATCGCACCATATCAAGTAAAGTACGACACGACGCTCGGACACACCATTTCTCTATGGTGTTCGGGTGGCGTGAGTTGCTAAACTATTCCACATTGTTTCAAATGTAAACCAAACTCATAACTCAAATATTCTCCTCCACGATCCGATCGTAGAAACTTTATTTTCTTGTTACGATGATTTTCCACTTCACTCTGAAATTCTTTGAACTTTTCAAATGTTTCAGATTTGTGTTTCATTAAGTAGATATACCCATATCTGCTCAAATCATCTGTGAAGGTGAGAAAATAACGATACCGCCGCGTGCCTCAACATTCATTGGACCACAAACATCGGTATGTATGATTTCCAACAAATCAGTTGCTCGCTCCATAGTTCCGAGAACGGCGTTTTAGTCATCTTGCCCATGAGGCACGGTTCGCAAGTACCAAGTGATTCATAATCAAGTGATTCGAAGCCCATCAAGATGGAGTTTCTTCATGCGTTTTACACCGATATGACCCAAACGGCAGTGCCACAAATAAGTTGCATTATCATTATCAACTCTGCATCTTTTGGTTTCAACACTATGAATATGTGTACTACTACTATCGAGATTCAATAAAAATAGACCACTCTTCAAGGGTGCATGACCATAAAAGATATTATTCATATAAATAGAACAACCATTATTCTCTGTCTTAAATGAATAACCGCCTCGCATCAAACAAGATCCAGATATAATGTTCATGCTTAACGCTGGCACCAAATAACAATTATTTAGGTCTAAAACTAATCCCGATGGTAGATGTAGAGGTAGCGTGCCGACCGCGATCACATCGACTTTGGAACCATTTCCCACGCGCATCGTCACCTCGTCCTTAGCCAATCTTCGCTAATCCGTAGTTCCTGCTTTGAGTTGCAAATATTAGCAATGTAACCAGTATCAAATACCTGTGTACTATCATGAGTATTAGTAAGGTACAAATCAATAACATGTATATCACATATACCTTTGATCACCTTGCCATCCTTCTTATCCGCCAAATACTTGGGGCAGTTCCGCTTCAAAGGTCCAGTTTGCTTGCAGTAAAACACTCGATTTCAGGCTTAGGTCCAGACTTGGGTTTCTTCTCTTGAGCAGCAACTTTCTTGCTGTTCTTTTGAAGTTCCTTCTTCTTTCCTTTGCCCTTTTCTTGAAACTAGTGGTCTTGTTGACCATCAACACTTGATGCTCATTCTTGATTTCTACCTCCGCTGCTTTTAGCATTGCGAAGAGCTCGGAATTGTTTTGGTCATCCCTTGCATATTATAGTTCATCACGAAGCTCTTGTAGCTTGGTGGCGTGATTGGAGAATTCTGTCAATGACACTATCATCCGGAAGAGTAACTCCCAGTTGAATCAAGTGATTATTATACCCGGACATTTTGAGTATATGTTCACCGATGTAACTATTCTCCTCCATCTTGCAGCTATAGAACTTATTGGAGACTTCATATCTCTCAATCCGGGCATTTGCTTGAAATATTAACTTCAACTCCTGGAACATCTCATATGCTCCATGACGCTCAAAACGTCGTTGAAGACCCGGTTCTAAGCCGTAAAGCATGGCACACTGAACTATCGAGTAGTCATCACTTTGCTCGCCAGACATTCACAACTTCGGCGTTGTTCTCGCAGCAGGCCTCGCACCCAGCGGTGCTTCCAGGGCGTAATTCTTCCGTGCAGCAATGAGGATAATCCTCAAGTTACGGACCCAGTCCGTGTAATTGCTACCATCATTTTTCAACTTTGCTTTCTCAAGGAACGCATTAAAATTCAACGGAACAACAAAGACGAGCCATCTATCTACAGAAACATAGACAAGCAAAAATACTATCGGTACTAAGTTCATGATAAATTTAAGTTTAATTAATCATATTAAAACCTCCCACTTAGACAGACATCTCTCTAGTCATCTAAGTGATTACGTGATCCAAATCAACTAAACCATGTCCGATCATCACGTGAGATGGAGTAGTTTCAATGGTGAACATCACTATGTTGATCATATCTACTATATGATTCACGCCGACCTTTCGGTCTCCGTGTTCCGAGGCCATATCTGTTATATGCTAGGCTCGTCAAGTTTAACCTGAGTATTCTGTGTGCGCAACTGTTTTGCACCGTTGTATTTGAACGTAGAGCCTATCACACCCGATCATCACGTGGTGTCTCAAAGACGAAGAACTTTCGCAACGGTGCATACTCGTGGAGAACACTTCTTGATAATTTTAGTGAGAGATCATCTTATAATGCTACCGTCAATCAAAGCAAGATAAGATGCATAAAGGATAAACATCACATGCAATCAATATAAGTGATATGATATGGTCATCATCATCTTGTGCTTGTGATCTCCATCGCCAAGCACCGTTATGATCACCATCGCCACCGCCCGACACCTTGATCTCCATCGTAGCATCGTTGTCGCCTCGCCAACTATTGCTTCTACGACTATCGCTACTGCTTAGTGATAAAGTAAAGCAATTACATGGCTTTTGCATTTCATACAATAAAGCGACAACCATATGGCTCCTGCCATTGCCGATAACTCGGTTACAAAACATGATCATCTCATACAATAAAATATAGCATCACGCCTTGACCACATCACATCACAACATGCCCTGCAAAAACAAGTTAGACGTCCTCTACTTTGTTGTTGCAAGTTTTACGTGGCTGCTACGGGCTGAGCAAGAACCGTTCTTACCTACGCATCAAAACCACAACGATAGTTTGTCAAGTTGGTGCTGTTTTAACCTTCGCAAGGACCGGTGTAGCCACACTCGGTTCAACTAAAGTGAGAGAAACCGACACCGCGGTCACCTTTAAGCAAATAGTGCTCAAGCGGTGAAACCAGTCTCGCGTAAGCGTCTGCGTAATGTCGGTCCGGCCGCTTCATCTCACAATACCGCCAACCAAAGTATGACATGCTGGTAAGCAGATGACTTATATCGCCCACAACTCACTTGTGTTCTACTCGTGCATATGACATCAACGCATAAAACCAGGCTCGAATGCCATCGCTGTTGGGGACGAGTAATTTCAAAAATTTCCTACGCACACGCAAGACCATGGTGATGGCATAGCAACGAGAGGGAGAGTGTCATCCACGCACTGTGAGACCGAAAGCGAAGCGTTATAACAACGCTGTTGATGTAGTCGACGCGTCTTCACGATCCGACCGATCCAAGCACCGAACGACGGCACCTCCGAGTTCTGCACACGCTCAGCTCGATGACGATCCCGGACTCGATCCAGCAAAGTGTCGGGATGAGTTCCACAAGACGACGGCGTGGTGGCGATGATGATGCTCCACCGACGCAGGGCTTCGCCTAAGCTCCGCGACGATATGACTTCTCCGGCGCAGGCTTCGCTTAAGCTCCGCGACGATATGACCGGTGGAATATGGTGGAGGGGCACCGCACACGGCTAAGGAACGATCCGTAGATCAACTTATGTGTCTGGGGTGCCCCTGCCCCCAGATATAAAGGAGCAAGGGGGGTGCGGCCAGCCCAAGGGGCGCTGGAGGAGTCCTACTCCCACCGAGTAGGACTCCCCCTTCCTAGTTGGAATAGGATTGGGGAGGGAAGAGGGAAGGCGCCCCCTCTCCTTGTCCTATTCGGACTAGAGGGGGGGCGCGCCCTGCCCTGGCCGCCCTTCCTCTTCTCCCTATGGCCCATTAAGGCCCATTGACCCCCGGGGTTCCGTAACCCCGGTGTTCGGTAACTTCCTGCTTTCATCCGAACCTTCCAAGTCCAAACATAGGCTTCCAATATATCAATCTTTATGTCTCGACCATTTCGAGACTCCTCGTCATGTCCGTGATCACATCCGGGACTCCGAACAACCTTCGGTACATCAAAACTTATAAACTCATAATGAATTGTCATCGAAACGTTAAGCGTGCGGACCCTACGGGTTCGAGAACTATGTAGACATGATCTAGAACCATTCTCGGTCAATAACCAATAGCGGAACCTGGATGCCCATATTGGTTCCTACATATTCTACGAAGATCTTTATCGGTCAAACCGCATAATGATATACGTTGTTCCTTTTGTCATCGGTATGTTACTTACCCGAGATTCGATCGTCGGTATCCAATACCTAGTTCAATCTCGCATCGGTAAGTCTCTTTACTCGCTCCGTAATACATCATCTCACAACTAACTCATTAGTTGTAATGCTTGCAAGGCTTATGTGATGTGTATTACCGAGAAGGCCTAGAGATACCTCTCCGACAATCGGAGTGACAAAACCTAATCTCAAATACGCCAACCCAACATGTACCTTTGGAGACACCTGTAGTACTCCTTTATAATCACCCGATTCGCTGTGAGGTTTGGTAGTACCCAAAGTGTTCCTCCGTAAACGGAGTTGCATAATCTCATAGTTACGAGGAACATGTATAGGTCATGAAGAAAGCAATAGCAATATACTAAACGATCAAGTGCTAAGCTAACGGAATGGGTCATGTCAATCACATCATTCTCCTAATGATGTGATCCCATTAATCAAATGACAACACATGTCTATGGTTAGGAAACATAACCATCTTCGATTAATGAGCTAGTCTAGTAGAGGCATACTAGTGACTATCTGTTTGTCTATGTATTCACACATGTATTATGTTTCCGGTTAATACAATTCTAGCATGAATAATAAACATTTATCATGATATAAGGAAATAAATAATAACTTTATTATTGCCTCTAGGGCATATTTCCTTCAAGATCAACAGATCAACTTGTGTGTCCAGAGGTGCCCCCTGCCCCCGTATATAAAGGAGCAAGGGGGGAGGCCGCCCGGCCCCTATAGGCGCGCCAGGAGGAGGAGTCCTCCTCCTAGTAGGAGTAGGACTCCCCTCTTTCCTACTCCTACTAGGAGGGGGAAAGGAAGGAGGAGAGGGAGAAGGAAGGAGAGGGAGGAAAAGGAGGAAAGGGCCCCCGGCCCCCTAGTCCAATTCGGTTTGGGGTACGGGGGCCGCGCACCCTGCCTCCTCTCTTCCACCACTAGGCCCATGAGGCCCATTACTTCTTCCTCGTATTCCTGTAACTCCCTGGTACCCTGAAAAATACCCGAATCACTCGGAACCTTTCCGATGTCCGAATATAGTCGTGCAATATATCGATCTTTACGTCTCGACCATTTCGAGACTCCTCGTCATGTCCCCGATCTCATCCGGGACTCCGAAATACCTTTGGTACATCAAATGACATAAACTCATAATACTAATCGTCATAGAACTTTAAGCATGCGGACCCTACGGGTTCGAGAACTATGTAGACATGACCGAGACACGTCTCCGGTCAATAACCAATAGCGGAACCTGGATGCTCATATTGGCTCCTACATATTCTATGAAGATCTTTATTGGTCAAACCGCATAACAACATACGTTGTTCCCTTTGTCATCGGTATGTTACTTGCCCGAGATTCGATCGTCGGTATCTCAATACCTAGCTCAATCTCGTTACCGGCAAGTCTCCTTACTCGTTCCGTAATGAATCATCCCGCAACTAACTCATTTGTCACATTGCTTGCAAGGCTTATAGTGATGTGTATTACCGAGAGGGCCCAGAGATACCTCTCCGACAATCGGAGTGACAAATCCTAATCTCGCTCTATGCCAACTCAACAAACACCACCAGAGACACCTGTAGTGCACCTTTATAATCACCCAGTTACGTTGTGACGTTTGGTAGCACACAAAGTGTTCCTCCGGTATTCGGGTGTTGCATAATCTCATAGTCATAGGAACATGTATAAGTCATGAAGAAAGCAATAGCAACATACTAAACGATCAAGTGCTAAGCTAACGGAATGGGTCAAGTCAATCACATCATTCTCTAATGATGTGATCCCGTTAATCAAATGACAACTTATGTCTATGGCTAGGAAACTCAACCATCTTTGATCAACGAGCTAGTCAAGTAGAGGCATACTAGTGACACCATGTTTGTCTATGTATTCACACATGTATAATATTTCCGGTTAATACAATTCTAGGATGAATAATAAACATTTATAATGAAATAAGGAAATAAATAATAACTTTATTATTGCCTCTAGGGCATATTTCCTTCAGTCTCCCACTTGCACTAGAGTCAATAATCTAGTTCACATCGCCATGTGATTTAACACCAATAGTTCACATCACCATGTGATTAACACCCATAGTTCACATCGTTATGTGACCAACACTCAAAGGGTTTACTAGAGTCAATAATTCTAGTTCACGTTGCTATGTGATTAATACCCAAAGAGTACCAAGGTGTGATCATGTTTTGCTTGTGAGAGAAGTTTAGTCAACGGGTCTGCTACATTCAGATCCGTATGTTTTTTGCAAATTTCTATGTCAACAATGCTCTGCACGGAGCTACTCTAGCTAATTGCTCCCACTTTCAATATGTATCCAGATTGAGACTTAGAGTCATCTGGATCAGTGTCAAAACTTGCATCGACGTAACCCTTTATGACGAGCCTTTTATCACCTCCATAATTGAGAAACATATCCTTATTCCACTAATGATAATTTTGACCGCTGTTCAGTGATCTACTCCTAGATCACTATTGTACGCCCTTGTCAAACTCAGTGTAGGGTATACAATAGATCTGGTACAGAGCATGGCAGACTTTATAGAACCTATGGCTGAGGCATAGGGAATGACTTTCATTCTCTTTCTGTCTTCTTCCATGGTCGGGCTTTGAGTCTTACTCAATTTCACACCTTGTAACACAGGCATGAACTCTTTCTTTGACTGTTCCATTTTGAACTACTTCAAAATATTATCAAGGTATGTACTCATTGAAAAAACTTATCAAGCGTCTTGATCTATCTCTATAGATCTTGATGCTCAATATGTAAGCAGCTTCACCGAGGTCTTTCTTTGAAAAACTCCTTTCAAAAACTCCTTTATGCTTTCCAGAAAATTCTACATTATTTCTGATCAACGATATGTCATTCACATATATTTATCAGAAATGATGTAGTGCTCCCACTCACTTTTTTGTAAATACAGGCTTCACCACAAGTCTGTATAAAACTATATGCTTTGATCAACTCATCAAAGCGTATATTCCAACTCCGAGATGCTTGCACCAGTCCATAGATGGAACGCTGGAGCTTGCACATTTTGTTAGCACCTTTAGAATCGACAAAATCTTCTGGTTGCATCATATACAACTCTTCTTAAAGAAATTCATTAAGGAATGTAGTTTTGACATCTATTTGCCAGATTTCATAAAATGTGGCAATTTGCTAACATGATTCGGACAAACTTAAGCATCGCTACCAGTGAGAAAACATCATCGTAGTCAACACCTTGAACTTTGTCAAAACCTTTTTCGACAATTCTAGCTCTGTAGATAGTAACACTACTATCAGCGTCCATCTTCCTCTTGAAGATCCATTTATTTTCTATGGCTTGCCGATCATCGGGCAATTCCACCAAAGTCCATACTTTGTTTTCATACATAGATCCTATCTCAGATTTCATGGCCTCAAGCCATTTTATGGAATCTGGGCTCATCATCGCTTCCTCATAGTTCGCAGGTTCGTCATGGTCTAGTAACATGACTTCCAGAACAGGATTACCGTACCACTCTGGTGCGGATCTTACACTGGTTGACCTACTAGGTTCGGTAGTAACTTGATCTGAAGTTTCATGATCATCATAATTAACTTCCTCACTAATTCGTGTAGGCATCATTGGAACTAATTTCAGTGATGAGCTACTTTCCAATTCGAGAGAAGGTACAATTACCTCATCAAGTTCTACTTTCCTCCCACTCACTTCTTTCGAGAGATACTCCTTCTCTAGAAAGGATCCATTCTCAGCAACGAATATCTTGCCTTTGGATCTGTGATAGAAGGTGTACCCAACAGTTTCTTTTGGGTGTCCTATGAAGATTTTCTTCTCCGATTTGGGTTCGAGCTTATCATGTTGAAATTTTTTCACATAAGCATCTCAGTCCCAAACTTTAAGAAACGACAGCTTAGGTTTCTCACCAAACCACAATTCATACAATGTTGTCTCAACGGATTTAGATGGTGCCCTATTTAACGTGAATGCAGCTGTCTCTAATGCATAACCCCAAAACGATAGTGGTAAATTGGTAAGAGACATCATAGATTGCACTATATCCAGTAAAGTACGGTTATGACATTCGGACACACCATTATGATGTGGTGTTCCAGGTGGCATGAGTTTGTGAAACTATTCCACATTGTTTTAATTGAAGGCCAAACTCGTAACTCAAATATTCGCCTCTGCGATCAAATCGTAGAAACTTTATTCTCTTGTTACAATGATTTTCCACTTCACTCTGAGATTCTTTGAACTTTTCATACGTTCCAGACTTGTGTTTCATCAAGTAGATATACCCATATCTGCTCAAATCATTTGTGAAGGTCAAAAAATAACGATACACGCCATGAGCCTAAACACTCATTGGACTGCATACATCTGTATGTATTATTTCCAATAAGTCAGTTGCTCGCTCCATCGTTCCGGAGAACGGAGTCTTAGTCATCTTGCCCATGAGGCATGGTTCGCAAGCATCAAGTGATTCATAATCAAGTGATTCATAATCAAGTGATTCATAATCAAGTGATTCATAATAAAGTGATTCCAAAATCCCATCAGCATGGAGTTTCTTCATGCGCTTTACACCAATATGACCTAAACGGCAGTGCCACAAATAAGTTGCACTATCATTATTAACTTTGCATCTTTTGGCTTCAATATTATGAATATGTGTATCACTACGATCGAGATCCAACAAACCATTTTCATTGGGTGTATGACCATAGAAGGTTTTATTCATGTAAATAGAACAACAATTATTCTCTAACTTAAATGAATAACCGTATTGCAATAAACATGATCAAATCATATTCATGCTCAACGCAAACACCAAATAACACTTATTTAGGTTCAACACTAATCCCGAAAGTATAGGGAGTGTGCTGCGATGATCATATCAATCTTGGAACTACTTCCAACACACATCGTCACCTTGCCCTTAATTAGTTTCTATTCATTCTGCAACTCATGTTTCGAGTTACTACTCTTAGCAATTGAACCAGTATCAAATACTGAGGGGTTGCTATAAACACTAGTAAAGTACACATCGATAACATGTATATCAAATATAGCTTTGTTCACTTTGCCATCCTTCTTATCCACCAAGTATCTAGGGTAGTTCCACTTCCAGCGACCATTTCCTTTGCAGTAGAAGCACTCAGTTTCAGGCTTGGGTCTAGCTTTGGGTTTCTTCATGGGAGTGGCAACTTTCTTGCCATTCTTCTTGAAGTTCCCTTTCTATTCCTTTGCCCTTTTACTGGAAACTAGTGGTCTTGTCAACCATCAACACTTGATGCTCCTTCTTGATTTCTACCTTCGCCGATTTCAGCATCGCGAAGAGCTCGGGAATTTTTTCGCCATACCTTGCATATTATAGTTCATCGCGAAGTTCTAGTAACTTGGTGATAGTGACTAGAGAACTTTGTCAATTACTATCTTATCTGGAAGATTAACTCCCACTTGATTCAAGCAATTGTAGTACCCAGACAATCTGGGTCCATGCTCACTGGTTGAGCTATTCTCCTCCATCTTGTAGTCAAAGCACTATCAGAGGTCTTATACCTCTCGACACAGGCATGAATCTGAAATACTAATTTCAACTCTTGGAACATCTTATATGCTCCATGACGTTCAAAACAATTTTTAAGTCCCGATTTTAAGCCGTAAAGCATGGTGCACTAAACTACCAGGTAGTTATCATTCTGAGCTTTTGTCAAAACGTTCATAACGTCTGCATCTGCTCCTGCAATAGGTCTGTCACCTAGCGGTGCATCAAGGACATAATTCTTCTGTGCAGCGATGAAGAAAATCCTCAGATCACGGACCAAGTCCGCATCATTGCTACTATCATCTTTCAACTTATATTTCTCTAGGAACATATAAAAATTAAACGGGGAGCTACATCGCGAGCTATTGATCTACAACATAGATATGCTAATACTACCAGGTACTAAGTTCATGATAAATTTAAGTTCAATTAATCATATTACTTAAGAACTCCCACTTAGATAGACATCCCTCTAATCATCTAAGTGATCACGTGATCCATATCAACTAAACCATAACCGATCATCACGTGAAATGGAGTAGTTTTCAATGGTGAACATCACTATGTTGATCATATCTACTATATGATTCACGCTCGACCTTTCGGTCTCAGTGTTCCGATGCCATATCTGCATATGCTAGGCTCGTCAAGTTTAACCCGAGTATTCTGCATGTGTAAAACTGTCTTACACCCGTTGTAGATGAACGTTGAGCTTATCACACCCGATCATCACGTGGTGTCTCGGCATGACGAACTTTGGCAACGATGCATACTCAGGGAGAACACTTTTACCTTGAAATTTAGTGCGAAATCATCTTATAATGCTACCATCAAACAAAGCAGAATAAGATGCATAAAGGATAAACATCACATGCAATCAATATAAGTGATATGATATGGCCATCATCATCTTGTGCCTTTGATCTCCATCTCCAAAGCACCGTCATGATCACCATCGTCACCAGCGTGACACCTTGATCTCCACCGTAGCATCGTTGTCGTCTCGCCAACTATTGCTTCTACGACTATCGCTACCGCTTAGTGATAAAGTAAAGCAATTACAGGGCGTTTGATTGCATACAATAAAGCGACAACCATATGGCTCCTGCCAGTTGCCGATAACTCTGTTACAAAACATGATCATCTCATACAATAAATATAGCATCATATTTTGACCATATTACATCACAACATGCCCTGCAAAAACAAGTTATGCGTCCTCTACTTTGTTGTTGCAAGTTTTACGTGGCTGCTATAGGCTAAGCAACAACTGTTCTTACCTACGCATCAAAACCACAACGATAGTTCGTCAAGTTAGTGCTGTTTTAACGTTCTCAAGGACCGGGCGTAGCCACACTCAGTTCAACTAAAGTTAGAGAAACTGACACCCGCCAGCCACCTATGTGCAAAGCACGTTGGTAGAACCAGTCTCGCGTAAGCGTACGCGTAATGTCGGTCCGGGCCGCTTCATCCAACAATACCGCCGAACCAAAGTATGACATGCTAGTAAGCAGTATGACTTGTATCGCCCACAACTCACTTGTGTTCTACTCGTGCATATAACATCTAAACATAAACCTGGCTCGGATGCCACTGTTGGGGAACGTAGTAATTTCAAAATTTTCCGACGCACACATAGATCATGGTGATGCATAGCAACGAGAGGGGAGAGTGTGTCCACGTACCCTCGTAGACCGAAAGCGGAAGCGTTAGCACAACGCGGTTGATGTAGTCGTACGTCTTCACGATCCGACCGATCCAAGTACCGAACGTACGGCACCTCCGAGTTCAGCACACGTTCAGCTCGATGACATCCCACGAGCTCCGATCTAGCAAAGCTTCGCCGGACAGTTTCGTCAGCACGACGACGTGATGACGGTGATGATGACGCTACCGACGCAGGGCTTCGCCTAAGCACCGCTACGATATGATCGAGGTGGATTATGGTGGAAGGGGGGCGCCGCACACGGCTCGGAGAGATCAACAGATCAACTTGTGTGTCCAGAGGTGCCCCCTGCCCCCGTATATATAGGAGCAAGGGGAGGCGGCCGCCCCTCAGAGGCGCTGCCAGAGGAGGAGTCCTCCTCCTAGTAGGAGCAGGACTCCCCTCTTTCCTACTCATACTAGGAGGGGGAAAGGAAGGAGGAGAGGGAGAAGGAAGGAGAGGGAGGAAAAGGAGGAAAGGGGGCCCACCCCCTAGTCCAATTCGGTTTGGGCTAGGGGGGGGGGGGGCGCCCTGCATCTTCTCTTCCAGCACTTGGCCCATGAGGCCCATTACTTCTTCCTCGTATTCCCGTAACTCTCCGGTACCCCTAAAAATACCCGAATCACTCAGAACCTTTCCGATGTCCGAATATAGTCGTCCAATATATCGATCTTTACGTCTCGACCATTTCGAGACTCCTCGTCATGTCCCCGATCTCATCTGGGACTCTGAACTACCTTTGGTACATCAAATCATATAAACTCATAATACCGATCGTTACAGAACTTTAAGCGTGCGGACCCTACAGGTTCGAGAACTATGTAGACATTACCGAGACACGTCTCTAGTCAATAACCAATAGCGGAACCTGGATGCTCATATTGGCTCCTACATATTCTATGAAGATCTTTATCGGTCAAACTGCATAATAACATGCGTTGTTCCCTTTGTCATCGGTATGTTACTTTCCCGAGATTCGATCATTGGTATCTCAATACATAGCTCAATCTCGTTACCGGCAAGTCTCCTTACTCATTCCGTAATGCATCATCCCGCAACTAACTCATTAGTCACATTGCTTGCAAGGCTTATAGTGATGTGTATTATCGAGAGGGCCCAGAGATACCTCTCCGACAATCGGAGTGACAAATCCTAAACTCGATCTATGCCAACTCAACAAACACCACCGGAGACACCTGTAGAGCACCTTTATATTCACCCAGTTATGTTGTGACGTTTGGTAGCACACAAAGTGTTCCTCCGGTATTCGGGAGTTGCATAATCTCATAGTCATAGGAACATGTATAAGTCATGAACAAAGCAATAAAAATATACTAAACGATCAAGTGCTAAGCTAACGGAATGGGTCAAGTCAATCACATCATTCTTTAATGATGTGATCTCGTTAATCAAATGACAACTTATGTCTATGGCTAGGAAACTCAACCATCTTTGATATATGAGCTAGTCAAGTAGAGGCATACTAGTGACACTATGTTTGTCTATGTATTCACACATGTATTATGTTTCCGATTAATACAATTCTAGCATGAATAATAAACATTTATCATGAAATAAGGAAATAAATAATAACTTTATTCTTGCCTCTAGGGCATATTTCCTTCACTGCTAACCAAGCGTTTGAGGATCTGAAGAAACAATTGGCTGAGACGCCCGTGCTTGCTGCCCCCGTTGATAAAGAGCCTCTGTTGTTATATGTGGCTGCTAATAGCCGGGCCGTCAGTGTGCCCATCGTGGTGGAAAGGAAGGAGGCAGGCAAGGAATATCCGGTTCAACGGCCGGTTTATTATATCAGTGAGGTGCTTATTGAGTCCAAGCCGAGATACCCACATTGGCAGAAGCTTGTGTATGGGGTTTTCATGGCAAGCCGGAAGCTTAAGCAGTATTTTGAGGGTCATCCCATCACTGTGGTTAGCTCTTCTCCTTTGGGAGATATCATCCAAAACAGGGAAGCAACTGGCCGGGTTGCTAATTGGGCCATTGAGCTTGGACCTCACGGTTTAAAATATGTGCCTCGTACGGCTATCAAGTCCCAAGCGCTTGTGGATTTCATCAATGATTGGACAGAGTTGCAGGAACCAGAGGAAAAACCAGATAACACATATTGGACTATTCAGTTTGATGGATCTAGACAGCTGGAGGGCTCAGGGGCTGGAGTTGTCTTGACTCCCCCCACAAGGTGATAAATTTTCTTATGTCCTCCGGTTAATGTTCCCTTGTACTAACAATGCAGCTGGGTATGAGGCCCTACTCCATGGTCTCCGGATGGCTAACGAGACGAATTTAAGCCGGGTGATATGCTTTGGCGATTCAGATTTGGTGACCCAACAGGTCTCTGGTACTTGGGATTCTAAGGATCCGCTTATGGCGGCTTATCATCAAGAGGTTGACGCCATTGCAGGTCATTTCAAGGGTTACCAAGTTGAACATATCGATCGAAGGAAGAATGAGGCGGCTGATAACCTAAGCCGGCTAGGCTCTCAGCGTAAGCCGGTGCCACCGAATATGTTCCTGGATGTTTTACTCAACCCTTCAGTCAAGTTGCCTACGGAGGAGGACCTTGATATTCCTGACCCAGAAGCACAATTGGTGGCGGCTCTCATGCTATTCCTGATTGGACAGTTCCCTATTTGGCTTACATGACCCGGGGTGAGTTACCTGAGGATGAGACCTTGGCCAGGCTGATAACCCGACGGTCTAAGTTAATGACAATTGTCAATGGGGAGCTGCACCATTGCAGTGTTACAGGGGCGTTTCAGCGTTGCGTTTCTCCTGAAGAAGGGTGTGAGATTCTGCGTGAGATCCACGAAGGAGATTGTGGTCATCATGCCGGATCTAAATCTCTGGTAGCGAATGCTTTTCGTCATGGTTTGTATTGGCTGATGGCTCATGCTGATGCTGAGGACTTGTAACATCCCAAATTTCCTATTTGGAATGTTTTACAATTATAGCTAAGCATCCTATGCATCCTGTTTGAATTTGAATGCCATTTGAAGTTTCAGAGCAAGTTGAGTTTTGAATGAGTTTTGAATTTGAATTTCAAACTTTGGCATGTGGGAAACAATTCAAAAACTAAGCCTGATAAATACTTGATCAAAAGTATGAGAGGAGCTAACATGACACTCCAAAAATATCAGAGGAAACAATGCCAAAAGGATTGGATTCAAATCTGAAATTTTAATTGAATTTGAAAAAAATGGATTTTTATAAAGTTTGGATTTTGACTTTGGAAAAATGTTCAAATGAAAGGGAATATTCCCCTGATCATTTTGGTATATATATACCCTATATAAAATATTTATAGTTTAGGTTTTATTTTGGTTTTGTTTTAATTAAAAAAATAAAAGAAAAACTTTTCGGGCGCCAGCCAGGCCACCCAGGCCCAGCCAGCGCCACCTCACCTCACCCCTCCCCGCAACTGGCCCAGCCAACCGGCCCACTAGGCCACAGGCCAGCCCAGCCGGCCGCCCGCGCTCCCCCCCTCGCCCGATCCCCCTAGGATTCGGTCGACCACCAAAACTCCCTCTCTCTCTCGACCTGTGGCCCCACCCCCGTCGTCTTCCCCCTCGCCCACGAAACGAACCTCGCCGGAGATCCGCCGGATCCCGAAGAATCCGGGGATCCCCGATCGCCCCGATGCCCTTCCGCTCCTCACCCGACCCCCTGGCTATATAAGCCAAGCCCTCCGCACCCCATTCCCCCCCCTAGCCACGCCGGAGCCCCCCTCCCTCTCTCTCCCGAAGCACGCCGGAGCCCGAGCTCACCCCCGCCGCCAAAACCCTCGCCGTCGCCGCCTGGTGCACCCGACCCACCCCAACTCCACCAACCATCCCCGAGCTCCCAAGATCTCCCGACGTCTCCCGAAGCTCGCTGGCCGCTGAGCCCACGGAGCACTCTCGCCCCCGCCGCCGAGTCCGTGAGTCCCGAAAACCCTCCCGTCCGATCCCAATCGTGTGGTTAGGATTAGAAGCCCCAAGGGGTACGTTTTATTAGAAAACCGGACGGCCGAGCGGTTTATTTTTATTAGTTAGGTTTATTTTAGTTAGGCGGTTCTGTTAGTTAAAACCCTAGGCCCACTTAGTCTATCGACGCCTAGTGCATAGTTTAGGCCCATTAGGCCTTTTTCTTTTATTTAGATTTTCTGTTTTAGCCGATTTGTTTCAAATTTCAAAATGTATATCTTTTGTTCTGTTTATTATTTTGAGTGATTCTTTTTTGTTGGATTGCAAATTTTATGTAGTTTCTGAAAAACATATATTTAGCTATGTTAAAATAATTAAAAATGCTTTAATATTGTTTTAGTCAGAATAGCAAATCTGCTATAGTTTTAGTTAGAAAAATTATTTTTGCATGATTCTTTTGCCATCACTTTATTTTGATATTGCCAAACCCTAGAAATTAACTTTGGTATTTTAGGATTAATAAATAATTAATTCTAGGCAGAATCCTATTAACCCTAATTAATTGATTAGTTCTGTTTTCCTAATTAATAAATTAGTAAATTAATTTATTTTTAACTTGTGATTAGTTATTCTAGGTTAGTTTATGTCATTCCATTAGATGAACTTTTATTTATAATTAATAAAAGTTTTAAATTATTTTCTTAATAGAAATTGGATTAGGCCTAAAATGAGTTTTATAATAGCTTTTTAATTAATTATTTTTGCTCCTAACTACTTAGTTATTCCTTTTCTGTTAAGTTAACCTAAAACCATGATTAGGTTATATTAGGAATTTTGTTATATAAAAACTATTTTTGATATTGTTTGGAATAGGGAAAACTTTGAATTTGATTTCTTTGAGTTTTCCTTTTGATTTGGTTTTGATTGTTTTGTTGTGCTATGTTACTTTTGTTATCTTGTGTGATCCTCTTGCTTTGTGCTTATTATGTTATTGTTTGTCTCGGTAGAGTTCCTGAGTCTAAGCTTGCTACTACGACTCTTTAGCTTACAAGGATCATCAGCAAGGCAAGTTTTGATCATGTTATTTCTATACCTATGTTTTTGTGCATTAGTAGTTGTCACCACCCCACCATTGCATGCGATAGTGAAATCTTGAAGTCATTAAACTTGAGTAGTATCATGTGGTAGGATGAACCAATCCCTTGTTACCGTGACCCCGGACGTAGTAGTTACTTTGCTATGCTCGTAGACGGATTTGGGATGAGTGAAATTCTAAGCAAGATGTGAGAGTCAATGATGATGACAACCCATGGACTACAATGATCAAGATGGACTTGAAAAATCACTACTGGGTGGAGGATTTGTTGACGGGCACCTGGAGTACCAGTGGTGGCGGGATGCATGGAGAAGCGCCATGACATCCTGCGGAAAGCTTCACCCAGCCACGAAGAGAAGGATGGATGCCCCATGACCGAAGCTTACAGTGCAGCCGCAAGCCATTATGGGCTCTGGCTGGGTTGACCCTTGTAGTGAAGCTGGCTGGACGGTACTACGAGAAGTAGACGAACGGTAGGATTGGATGGGTACCGGCAGTGGCCAGAAGAACTCTTTGGAAGACCCTGTTTCATTCGTCCCGTCTTCAAACACCATGAAGTGCGAAGACTTTAAAAGGAGGGAATGATTCTTGCGGGAAAGTCATAAACCTCTGCAGAGTGTTATAACCTAATCGATTAGCCGTGTCCCCGGTTACGGACATTTGAGCCTCTGGACCTTGGAAGTATTCGGATATCTCAACACTAAAACTAATGGATTAATTTGATGGGTTTATGACTTAATAATAATTTGGGAACGAGATATTGGTTGGCGGAACCTTCTCAATAACTACCAACAATTTGTAGTAATTTGCAAATAAGTCCACTTGTAGTAGGATAAAATTGGCTTTACGCAAAATGATGAAACTTAGAGCTCCACAGCCAAAATGCATATAGAGTTAGTAACTTTATTATTGTTATTCTTCTTGACTTGCCACTTATTCCAAAAGCTGACCTACATGGCTGCAACGTATTATGTTGCGAGATATATTCGATCAGAGTGAGGCTACGCTCCGCGCTTGGCGATTGCCCTTTGAGTCGGATGGACTCGCTTTACCTCGACGCTTCCGCAGCATTTTAGTTTATTTCTCATGAGTTGGCCTTGAGCGAATTTATTCCCTTGTAATAAAGACTCTATATGAGAATCGATTAATGATATTCAGGTGTGATTGAACTTTGATTACTTTATCGATGTATTGTGAGTACCAAAGATGATCTTGGGATGGTATGCATACGTAGATTTGACCGATTTTGGGTCAGTCGCTCAGAGATGGTATCAGAGCACACGCTGACCGTAGGATCGTAACCCCTAGGATCGGAAAGCCATAAGCAGAGACCATTTACTTTGAACCCCTTTTCATTCTATAATTCTTCCCTGATCTATTCTGACTCTTCTCTCCTTTGCAACATTCTAGATGGCCGTCGAGTTCACCCCAGTTTTGCTACCGGAGTTCTGCCAGCCCGATGAGACGATGCCCTTCGGAAGGAAGCTGGTCCAGATGGTGAAGCTGCTGAAGATTGCTCTGCCCTCGATCACTGGGAAACCCACTAATGCACTTCCGACGGACACCCGCTACAGGATTGAGGTGCATATCCCAGGGAGGACTTTTGGAGGACACACGGAGCCTATCAACTTTGAGTTCACCGAGTTCAACTGGATCATCGGAAGAGACGTGGCGATCTACCGAGCACTTGGACATCTCCGAGAGGAGTACAGGACCGAGCTCGATCACTCAGACCTCGCCATGGTTTCTCGCAGGGCAAGGAATGGAGATATCATCCGCACCATCGAGGACGATTCCACTCTCTCTTACATCCAGGACTTGGAGTGTCTTCTCAGGAAGCGGGAGATTCAGGCTCGCCGTAACTCGAAGACCCACCGGAAGCTTTTATTCCGCGAGCTGGAGCTGGAAGAGAAGGCACGCGCAGATTTCCTTGGCCATGAGGAAGAAATCACGGACTTCATGGAGATAGTCGACGACCTGAAGATGAAGCTTGCCGCGATTGAGGAAAAGATGGACTTGGGAGAGGACCTTTACCCGAGTGGAGATGAAGCACCCCTCGTGAGCAATGATCAGGATTTTGAAGGAAGTACCACCGAAGGAAACCCCAAGAGGAGGCGCCACTGATGAAGACTTTTTAGTCGACCACCATGTTATCTTTTACTTTTTCGTCGATCAGTTAGGCCGATGTTTTCCTTTCGATTAGTCATGAGCTTTTGTAATCGAGTTTGAAACATGTTTGAGTGGAATGAATAAATGTTTGGTGTGTTATGATTGTGCATTCATATGGGTAGTGTTATTCTCATAGACCATTGTTCTATTCTAATTTTCTCACCCACTCCAAAACACCAGATGCCTCCGAGACGTGACACTGGTTTCCCGCCGGAGCTCACCCAGCTGCTCCAGCAGCAGAATGCACTGATGCAGCTCCTGATTCAGAATCAGAACAACCCCGCCAACAATCCACCGCCACCACCCCCACCCACTGTGGACAATTTGACTCGATTTCTGAGGTTGAATCCGCCATGTTCTCTAGTAGCACCGAGCCGATTGTGGTGACGATCGCTCCGCAAGATTGGAAGAGAGCTAGTCACCGTTGGATGCACCGATCTTTGAGAAGGTGCGCTTGTGCAGCGCATCAACTGGATGGACCTGCAGCTTCTTGGTGGGAGAATTACACCGCCACTTTTCCTTGGGTGGCATCACTTGGGATCAATTCCAGCAGGCCTTCAGACCGCTCATGTCTCATCTGGAGCCATGAGTCTCAAGAAGCGTGAGTTCCGCAACTTACGCCAGGAAATCGTCTTGTGGCACAAGACGTGGAGGAATTCAGCAAGCTTGCCGCTATGCCCCGATGATGTGGCCACCGATGCCGCCAAGCGGAGAAGTTCTGGAGGGACTCAATGATGAATTGAGCATGCAGCTTATTGTGGCTACTTTCAACAACTACCAGAGCTGGTAGACAAGGCCACCATTCGGAAGGCAAGCAGCAGCAGATAGAGAGCCGCAAGAGGAAGTACAGCCGGGGAAGCACAATTCAGAGCTCAGCAGAAGCCCGCTATGCACCGTACTCGGAGGGCACATCCATCACAACCATGGAGGTCATAACCATGGTGGAAATGGAAACAACCGCAGCCAGGACAACAAGTCAGGCCATGGCAATGGCAATGGCAATGGTAATGGCAATCAGCACCGTTCTGCCCCGGCTCCGAAGGATCTGAGCCACATCACCTGCTTCAAGTGCCAGAAGACAGGGCACTACGCCACCGACTGCCCGGAGGCCAAGCAGAGGAATGGGAATGGCAATGGAGGCTCAGCGAAGAAGCCCAATCCTTTCCCTCGTGCTCAAGTGAATCACATCGACGTGGAGAACGTCTATGATCAGCCAGACACTGTGGTTGGTAAGTTTTTATTGAATTCACGTTCAGTTTTGGTTCTGTTTGATTCGGTGCAACGATTCATTCATATCAAGGGTAGTTGTGGATAAGTACGGATTACGCACTAGAACCCTTAGAAGCCCCCTCCGCGTCGGGCCAGCGGGAGGAGAAATGATGGCAGGTTTAAGCTGTCCTGCAAACCTCAACATCGGGAACCACAAATTTCCGTAGAACTCATAGTGTTGGAAACTCAGACCTTGGATGTAATCCTAGGCATGGATTGGTTGTCAAAGTATGAAGGAACATTGATCGTGCCGGCAAGTCTATTCTGCTCACCACCGGAGCGTAAGAGGATCAAGTATGTAGCCCGCACAGCCGGATGAAAAATCAGTGCATTCCCTCACGGGAGTTGTTCAGAGGAAGTGCCAGAGTGCAAGAATTTCCCGATGTGTTTCGGAGGAATTACCAGAATGCCACCGGACGTGGACATTGAATTTTTGATTGAGCTATTGCCCGGCACAGCCCCAATATCCAAGAGACCTTATCGGATGCCACCAAATGAGTTGAAAGAAATCAAGGAGCAAATAAATGAGTTATTGGAGAAAGGATATATTCGTCCAAGCTCATCACCTTGGGGAGCCCCAGTTCTTTTGGTAGAGAAGAAGGATGGAAGCTTGAGGATGGTTGTGGATTACCGTGCATTGAACGAAGTAACCATCAAGAACAAGTACCCTCTGCCCATGATCAATGACTTGTTTGATCAGCTTGTTGGAGCCAAGGTATTCTCTAAGATCGATCTTCGATCAGGGTATCATCAATTGAAAATTCGTGAAAAGGATATACCCAAAACAGCATTCACCACCAGGTATGGTTTATACGAGTATACCGTCATGTCATTTGGATTGACTAATGCTCCTGCATACTTCATGAATTTGATGAACAAGGTATTCATGGAGTATTTGGACAAGTTTGTCGTGGTGTTCATCGACGACATATTGATATTCTCCAAGAGCGAGGAAGAGCATAAGGAACATTTGCGTCTAGTTCTGGAGAAACTTCGAGAACATCAGCTGTATGCCAAATTCAGCAAATGTGAATTTTGGTTGAAGGAAGTTGGATTCCTCGGACATGTTATTTCAGGAGAAGGAATAGCAGTTGATCCCGCCAAGGTTGAATCCGTCACCGATTGGCAGTCACCCACCTCAGTCAAGGAGATCCGCAGTTTTCTCGGACTTGCAGGATATTATCGGAGGTTCATTGAGAACTTCTCGAAGATTGCCAAGCCCATGACTGAGCTGTTGAAGAAGGAAGCCAAGTATGTTTGGACCGAGGAATGTGAGGCCAGTTTTCAGGAGTTGAAGAAACGGTTGGTCACAGCTCCAGTGTTGATATTACCAGACATACACAAGGAATACCAGGTTTATTGTGACGCTTCTCGTCAAGGACTCGGAGGAGTATTGATGCAGGAAGGCAAGGTTGTAGCTTATGCCTCCAGACAGCTACGACCTCATGAGATGAATTATGCCACGCATGATTTGGAGTTAGCAGCAGTAGTGCATGCACTCAAGACCTGGAGACATTTTCTCATTGGAAATCGTTGTGATGTCTATACAGATCACAAGAGTTTGAAATATATCTTCACGCAGAAAGAATTGAACCTCAGGCAGAGGAGATGGCTAGAGTTGATAAAGGACTATGACATGAGATTGCATTACCACCCCGGTAAAGCCAATGTTGTAGCAGACGCTTTAAGCCGTAAGAGTTATGTGAACACTCTTACCGCAGGAGGATTACCCCAGGATTTGGTCGATGACCTCAGAGATCTCCGACTGGAGATAGTTCCGAAAGGATTTGTCGCAACTCTGGAAGTTCAGTCCACCTTGACCGAAAGGATTCGTGAAGCCCAGAAGTCGGACAAGGAAATCGATGAGATTAAGCAAAAGATGGAGGATGGAAAAGCTAAAGGATTCCGAAAGGATGAACATGGAACTATTTGGTTTGAGGATCGATTTATGTGCCCAATGATCCCGAGCTCAGAAGCAAATTCTTCAGGAGGCTCATGATTCACCGTACTCGATTCACCCCGGCAACACCAAGATGTACCTGGATTTGAAGCAAAGTTTCTGGTGGACCGGTATGAAGAAGGACATTGCCGAGTACGTAGCCGTATGCGATGTTTGCCAACGTAAAGGCAGAACATCAGAAGCCAGCAGGGTTACTTCAACCTTTGCCGATTCCCGATTGGAAATGGGAGAAACTTGGTATGGATTTCATCACAGATTACCCAGACCCGCTCAGGTTATGATTCCATCTGGGTAGTAGTTGATCGTTTGACTAAGGTAGCTCACTTCATTCCGTAAAGACTACCTATACCAGTGCCAAGTTGGCCAAGATATACATGACCAGGATCGTATGTCTGCATGGAGTTCCGAGGAAAATCGTGTCAGATAGAGGAACGCAGTTTACCTCAAAGTTTTGGAAGCAATTGCATGAAACTTTGGGTACGAGGCTGGAATTCAGTACAGCTTTTCATCCGCAGACAGATGGACAGACCGAGAGAGTAAATCAGATTCTGGAGGACATGTTGAGAGCTTGTGTGCTAGACTATGGGTCTAGCTGGGATGATAATTTGCCCTACGCAGAGTTCTCGTACAACAACAGTTATCAATCCAGTTTGAAGATGGCCCTTCAAGCTCTATACGGAAGGAGGTGTAGAACACCATTGCTGTGGGATAGCGTTGAGATCGATCACTTTTCGGTTCCGATCTTATCAAGGATTCGAAGAGAAAGTCAAGCTGATTCGAGACCGCTCAAGATAGCACAGTCCACGACGTAAGAGTTATGCCGACAAGAAGCGCAAGGAGGTGACTTACGAAGTGGGAGACCGAGCATATCTTCGTGTGTCTCCACTTCGTGGAATCAAGAGGTTTGGAGTCAAGGGAAAGCTAGCACCCCGATTCATTGGCCCCTACAAAATCCTCGAACGTCGTGGAGAAGTTGCATACAAGTTGGAATTGCCGGAAGGATTGTCCGGAGTTCATGATGTCTTTCACGTTTCCCAGTTGAAGAAGTGCCATGCCGACATGGCCGATGTTCCATTGAGAGACACAGTGCCCCTAGAGGCCATACAGCTTGACAGTGATTTGACTTACAAGGAGAAACCCGTCAAAATTCTCGAAACTGCAAGCAGAGTCACCCGCAGCAAAGTCATCAAGTTTTGCAAGGTGCTGTGGAGTCACCACACCGAGGAAGAAGCCACCTGGGAACGCGAAGAAGATCTTCATCGAGACCATCCGCACCTATTTGCTAGCCAACCCGAATCTCGAGGGCGAGATTCATCTTAAGGTGGGTAGGTTTGTAACATCCCAAATTTCCTATTTGGAATGTTTTACAATTATAGCTAAGCATCCTATGCATCCTGTTTGAATTTGAATGCCATTTGAAGTTTCAGAGCAAGTTGAGTTTTGAATGAGTTTTGAATTTGAATTTCAAACTTTGGCATGTGGGAAACAATTCAAAAACTAAGCCTGATAAATACTTGATCAAAAGTATGAGAGGAGCTAACATGACACTCCAAAAATATCAGAGGAAACAATGCCAAAAGGATTGGATTCAAATCTGAAATTTTAATTGAATTTGAAAAAATGGATTTTATAAAGTTTGGATTTTGACTTTGGAAAAATGTTCAAATGAAAGGAATATTCCCCGATCATTTTGGTATATATATACCCTATATAAAATATTTATAGTTTAGGTTTTATTTTGGTTTTGTTTTAATTAAAAAATAAAAGAAAAACTTTTGGGCGCCACCAGCCACCCAGCCCAGCCAGCGCCACCTCACCTCACCCTCCTCAAGAATCGCCCAGCCAACCGCCCACTAGGCCACAGCCAGCCAGCCCAGCCAGCCAAGCCCCGCCGCCCGATCCCCTAGGATTCGGTCGACCACCAAAACTCCCCCCTCTCTCTCTCTGACCCGTGGCCCCCACCCCGTCGTCTTCCCCCTCGCCCACGAACGAACCTCGCTGGAGATCCGCGGATCCCAAGAATCTGGGATCCCGATCGCCTGATGCCCTTCCTCCTCACCCGACCCCTGGCTATATAAGCCAAGCCCTCCGCACCCCATTCCCCCCCTACCACGCCGAGCCCCCTCCCTCTCTCTCCGGCACGCCGAGCCCGAGCTCACCCCCGCCGCCAAAACCCTCGCCGTCGCCGCTCTGGTGCACCCCGACCCACCCCAACTCCACCGAACCATCCCCCGAGCTCCCCCGCATCTCCCCGACGTCTCCCCGAAGCTCGCCGACGCTCGGAGCCCACGGAGCACTCTCGCCGCCGCCGCCGACGTCGCCGGAGTCCGGTGAGTCCCCGGAAAACCCCTCCCCCGTCCGATCCCAATCGTGTGGTTAGGATTAGAAGCCCCCGAAGGGGTACGTTTTTATTAGAAAACCGGACGGCCGAGCGGTTTATTTTTATTAGTTAGGTTTATTTTAGTTAGGCCGGTTCTGTTAGTTAAAACCCTAGGCCCACTTAGTCTATCTGACGCCTAGTGCATAGTTTAGGCCCATTAGGCCTTTTTCTTTTTATTTAGATTTTCTGTTTTAGCCGATTTGTTTCAAATTTCAAAAATGTATATCTTTTGTTCTGTTTATTATTTTTGAGTGATTCTTTTTTTGTTGGATTGCAAATTTTATGTAGTTTCTGAAAAACATATATTTAGCTATGTTAAAAATAATTAAAAATGCTTTAATATTGTTTTAGTCAGAATAGCAAATCTGCTATAGTTTTAGTTAGAAAAATTATTTTTGCATGATTCTTTTTGCCATCACTTTATTTTGATATTGCCAAACCCTAGAAATTAACTTTGGTATTTTAGGATTAATAAATAATTAATTCTAGGCAGAATCCTATTAACCCTAATTAATTGATTAGTTCCTGTTTTCCTAATTAATAAATTAGTAAATTAATTTATTTTTAACTTGTGATTAGTTATTCTAGGTTAGTTTCTGTCATTCCATTAGATGAACTTTTATTTATAATTAATAAAAGTTTTAAATTATTTTCTTAATAGAAATTGGATTAGGCCTAAAATGAGTTTTATAATAGCTTTTTAATTAATTATTTTTGCTCCTAACTACTTAGTTATTCCTTTTCTGTTAAGTTAACCTAAAACCATGATTAGGTTATATTAGGAATTTTTGTTATATAAAACTATTTTTGATATTGTTTGGAATAGGGAAAACTTTGAATTTGATTTCTTTGAGTTTTCCTTTTGATTTGGTTTTGATTGTTTTGTTGTGCTATGTTACTTTTGTTATCTTGTGTGATCCTCTTGCTTTGTGCTTATTATGTTATTGTTTGTCTCGGTAGAGTTCCTGAGTGCTGAAGCTTGCTACTACGACTCTTTAGCTTACAAGGATCATCAAGAAGGCAAGTTTTGATCATGTTATTTCTATACCTATGTTTTTGTGCATTAGTAGTTGTCACCACCCCACCATTGCATGCAGTAGTGAAATCTTGAAGTCATTAAACTTGAGTAGTATCATGTGGTAGGATGAACCAATCCCTTGTTACCATGACCCCGGACGTAGTAGTTACTTTGCTATGCTCAGAGACGGATTTGGGATGAGTGAAATTCCTAAGCAAGATGTGAGAGTCAATGATGATGACAACCCATGGACTACAATGATCAAGATGGACTTGGAAAATCACTCTTTGGGTGGAGGATTTGTTGACGGGCACCTGGAGTACCAGTGGTGGCCGGGATGCATGGAGAAGCGCCATGACATCCTGCGGAAAGCTTCACCCAGCCACGAAGAGAAGGATGGATGCCCCATGACCGAAGCTTACTCAGCAGCCGCAAGCCATTATGGGCTCGCTGGGTTGACCCTTGTAGTGAAGCTGGCTGGACGGTACTACGAGAAGTAGACGAACGGTAGGATTGGATGGGTACGGCAAAGGCGGAAGAACTCTTTGGAAGACCCTGTTTCATCTGGTCCGTCTTCAAACACCATGAAGTGCGAAGACTTTAAAAGGAGGGAATGATTCTTGCGGGGAAAGTGCGCAAACCTCTGCAGAGTGTTATAACCTAATCGATTAGCCGTGTCCCCGGTTACGGACATTTGAGCCTCTGGACCTTGGAAGTATTCGGATATCTCAACACTAAAACTAATGGATTAATTTGATGGGTTTATGACTTAATAATAATTTGGGAACGAGATATTGGTTGGCGGAACCTTCTCAATAACTACCAACAATTTGTAGTAATTTGCAAATAAGTCCACTGTAGTAGGATAAAATTGGCTTTACGCAAAATGATGAAACTTAGAGCTCCACAGCCAAAATGCATATAGAGTTAGTAACTTTATTATTGTTATTCTTCTTGACTTGCCAGCTTATTCCAAAAGCTGACCTACATGGCTGCAACGTATTATGTTGCAGAGATATATTCCGATCAGGAGTGAGGCTACGCTCCGCGCTTGGCGATTGCCCTTTGGAGTCGGATGGACTCGCTTTACCTCGACGCTTCCGCAGCATTTTAGTTAATTTCTCATGAGTTGGCCTTGAGCCGAATTTATTCCCTTGTAATAAAGACTCTATATGAGAATCGATTAATGATATTCAGGTGTGATTGAACTTTGATTACTTTATCGATGTAATCGTGAGTACCAAAGATGATCTTGGGATGGTATGCATACGTAGATTTGACCGATTTTGGGTCAGGTCGCTACAGGACTGATACGTCTCCGTCAGATCTATAATTTTTGATTGTTCCATGCCAATATTATTCACTTTCATATACTTTTGGCAACTTTTATATTATTTTGGGACTAACATATTGATCCAATTGCCAGTGCCGCCTCGTCATTGCATGTTTTTGTTTCGCAGAAACCCAATATCAAACGGAGTCCAAACGGGAAAAAAATGGACGGAGATATTTTTTGGAATATTTATAATTTTCTGGAAGTAAAATCAACGCGAAACGGTGTCCAGGGTGGTCACGAGGTAGGGGGGCGCGCCCTACCCCCCAGGCGCGCCCCTGACCCTCGTGGTCCACCCGTAAGGCGGTTGACGCTCTCCCTCTGGCGCAAGAAAGCTAATTTTACAAGGAAGATCTGAGCGAAAGATTCACCCCAATCGGAGTTACGGACCTCCATATATAAAGGAAACGGTGAAGGGGTAGAATCTGCCAAAGAACAGAACGCAGAAACAGAGAGATAGATCCAATCTCGGAGGGGCTCTCGCCCCTCCCTAGCCATGGGAGCCAAGGAACGGAGGGGAAACCCTCCTCCCATCTAGGGAGGAGGTCAAGGAAGAAGAAGAAGAAGGGGGGCTCTCTCCCCCTTGCTTCCGATGGCGCCGGAACGCGATCTTCACCAACACCGCCGTCATCTTCACCAACATCTCCATCACCTTCCCCCCTCTATCTACAGCGGTCCACTCTCCTGCAACCCGCTGTACCCTCTACTTGAACATGGTGCTTTATGCTTCATATTATTTTCCGATGATGTGTTGCCATCCTATGATGTCTGAGTAGATTTATATTGTCCTATCGGTGATTGATGAATTGCTATGATTGATTTGAGTTGCATGTTTTATTGGTGTTGTCCTATGGTGCCCTCCGTGTCGCGCAAGCGTGAGGGATTCCCGTTGTAGGGTGTTGCAATACGTTCATGATTCGCTTATAGTGGGTTGCTTGAGTGACAGAAGCATAAACCCGAGTAAGAGGGATTGTTGCGTATGGGAATAAAGAGGACTTGATGCTTTAATGCTATGGTTGGGTTTTACCTTAATGAATCTTTAGTAGTTGCGGATGCTTGCTAGAGTTCCAATCATAAGTGCATATGATCCAAGTAGAGAAAGTATGTTAGCTTATGCCTCTCCCTCAAATAGAATTGCAATAACGATTATCGGTCTAGTAACATAGTCAGTTGCCTAGGGACAATTCCACAACTCCTACCACCACTTTTACACACTCGCCATATTTACTTTAGTTGTGTATTTACCTTAACAGCCCCTAGTTTTATTTACGTGTTCTTTACTTTCTTGCAAGCCTATCCAAAAACACCTACAAGTACTTCTAGTTTCATACTTGTTCTAGGTAAAGCAAACGTCAAGCGTACGTAGAGTTGTATCGGTGGTCGATAGAACTTTAGGGAATATTTGATCTACCTTTAGCTCCTCGTTGGGTTCGACACTCTTACTTACCGAAAACAATTGCGATCCCCTATACTTGTGGGTTATCAAGACCTTTTTCTGGCGCCGTTGCCGGGGAGCAATAGCGTGGGGTGAATATTCTCGTGTGTGCTTGTTTGCTTTATCACTAAGTAATTTTTATTTGTTGTTCTTAGTTGTTCTCTATCTTTAGTTATGGATATGGAACATGAGATACCAAAAGAATTAGGTGTACTTGCCACTCATGGAGATGGGGAACCTCCTAAAACCCTTGATGCTGGTTATGTGAAAGATATTATGTACTACTTTAATAATCCTGAGAAAACCCCATTCAATTATGTAATGGGAGTAACGTTGGATCAACATGAATACTTTAGGGATTATCGCTTGACACAAAAAGGGAAACTATTATGGGATCAAATTCATATATTGAAGTGGTATGCTTGGCAACTATCCGTGGAATATGATTATACTTGTTGCTCTAGGATGAATTCTCCACACCTTCCCTTTTCATGCAAATTTAATGATAATGAAACCTTAGCTTCTTATGCTAGAGGTATATATGATTACTATGATGTGGAACAAATAGAAGAATTTGTTGCTTTTATGGGTGCTTATGAAATTTAAGCTATGTGTAAAGAGTTTGAGGATTTTGATGATGTTGTTTATAGATCTGCAAATTTAGCTATCCTCAAATATTGCTATGAGAATTATAAATACAATTATGAAATTAATGCACTTATTAAGAAAGTCTCCACTGTCCAAGAAGAGACTAATATTTTGCAGGAATCTACGGAAGAATAAATTGATGAAACTATGAGCTCATTGGATGAAAAAGATGAGGAGGAGAGCGAAGAACAAAAGGAGGAAGAGCGGATTGATCACCCGTGCCCACCTTCTAATGAGAGTAACTCTTCGACTCATACATTGTCTAATTCCCCTTCGTGCTTACCGAAGGATGATTGCTATGATGACTGTCATGATCCCTTGAATTTGTTTGAAATATCCCTTTTTGATGATGCTTGCTATGCTTGTGGCCAAGATGCCAATATGAATTATGCTTATGGAGATGAACTTTCTATAGTTCCTTATGTTAAACATGAAATTGTTGCTATTGCACCCATGCATGATAGTCCTATTATCTTTTTGAATTCTCCCAACTACACTATATCGGAGAAGTTTACCCTTATTAAGGATTATATTGATGGGTTGCCTTTTACCGTTGCACATGATGATTTTGATAGATATAATATGCATGTTCTTGTTGCTCCTACTTGCAATTATTATGAGAGAGGAACTATATCTCCACCTCTCTAAGTTTCCAATACAATAAAATTGCAAGAAACTGTTTATACTATGCATTGGCCTTTACTATGTGTGCATGAATTGTTCTTTTATGACATGCCGATGCATAGGAAGAGAGTTAGACTTCGTCATTACATGATATTGTTGCTTTGTGCTCACTACTAAATTACAAATCATTGCTAATTAAAATTGGCTTTGATATACCTTGGGATCCGGGTGGATTCACTACTTGAGCACTATATGCCTAGCTTAATGGCTTTAAAGAAAGCGCTGCCAGGTAGACAACCCAGAAGTTTTAGAGAGTCATTTATTTCTATTGAGTGCTTTCATATAGTTTAAAAACAACAAAAATAAAGAGGGGAACCCAAAACTTTTCAAAAAGGAAAGTGAAAGTGAGAAAGACAAGCATTGTTGAAGTGGGAGAGCTCCTTGAACTTTGTTCATGCTCACGGCAACTTTGTGAATCTTGATTACAGAAACTTTTCAACAAAAATAATTATCCCCTTGTACAATTCCATTGTATTATAAAAATAATGTGCCAAGGTTTGCCTTTAGGATGTTTACAATGCTTGTTGGTTTGTGCGGTGCAGGACAGAAACTTTGGCTGTAGTGCACGATTTTTAATTTTTAGCTGGAACGTCAAATGGTTCTGATTCTTTTTTCAATGTCTTGCTGTACAACTGTTTTATGTTTTCTAATTTTGGTAGAATTTTTGGGGTACCAGAAGTATGGTGGATGTTCAGATTGCTACAGACTGTTCTGTTTTAGACAGATTCTGTTTTTTGATGCATAGTTTGCTTGTTTTGATGAATCTATCAATTTATATCAGTGGATTAAGCCATGAAAAAGTTATATTACAGTAGACACAATGCAAAAAAATATGAATTGGTTTTCAACAATACTTAGAGTAGTGATTTGCTTTATTATACTAACGGATCTTACCGAGTTTTCTGTTGAAGTTTTGTGTGGATGTAGTGTCTAATCGAGGATGTTTCGATGTGAGAAGAAGGAAGAGATGTAAGAGCTCAAGCTTGGGGATGCCCGAGGCACCCCAAATAATATTCAAGGAGACTCAAGCGTCTAAGCTTGGGGATGCTGGGGAGGCATCCCCTCTTTCTTCAACAAGTATCGGTATGTTTTCGAAATCGTTTCGTTCATGCATTATGCGCAAGTCTTGGAGCGTCTTTTGCATTTAGGTTTTTATTTTTCTTTTATGCACCATGCTGGTATGAGATAGTCCTTGGTCAATTTATAGAATGCTCTATGCACTTCACTTATATCTTTTGAGTATGGCTTTATAGAATGCTTCATGTGCTTCACTTATATCATTTGAAGCTTGGATTGCCTGTTTCTCTTTACATAGACAAACACCATTTGTAGAATGCTCTTTTGCTTCACTTATATTTGTTAGAGAGTGGGCATACCTTTTGTAGAAAGAATTAAACTCTCTTGCTTCACTTATATCTATTTAGAGAGATGACAGGAATTGGTCATTCACATGGTTAGTCATAAAATCCTACATAAACTTGTAGATCGCTGAATATGATATGTTTGATTCCTTGCAATAGTTTTGCGATATAAAGATTGCGATATTAGAGTTATGCTAGTGGGTGGTTGTGGATTGTAGAGACACTTGTGTTGAGGTTTGCAAGTCCCGTAGCATGCACGTATGGTAACCGTTGTGTGACAAATTTGAAGCATGGGGTGTTTCTTTGATTGTCTTCCTTATGAGTGACGGTCGGGGACGAGCGATGGTCTTTTTCTACCAATCTATCCCCCTAGGGGCATGCGTAGTAGTACTTTGCTTCGAGGGCTAATAAACTTTTGCAATAAGTATATGAGTTCTTTATGACTAATGTGAGTCCATGGATTATACGCACTTTTACCTTTCCATCATTGCTAGCCTCTTCGGTACCGTGCATTGCCCTTTCTCACCTCGAGATTTGGTGCAAACTTCGCCGGTGCATCCAAACCCCGTGATACGATACACTCTGTCACACATAAGCCTCATTATATCTTCCTGAAAACAGCCACCATACCTACCTATTATGGCATTTCCATAGCCATTCCGAGATATATTGCCATGCAACTTCCATAATCATCATATACATGACTTGAGCATTCATTGTCATATTGCTTTGCATGATCGTAAGATAGCTAGCATGATGTTTTCATGGCTTGTGCGTTTTTTGATGTCATTGCTACGCTAGATCATTGCACATCCCGGTACACCGCCGGAGGCATTCATATAGAGTCATATCTTTGTTCTAGATATCGAGTTGTAATATTGAGTTGTAAGTAAATAAAAGTGTGATGATCATCATTATTAGAGCATTGCCCCCAGTGAGGAAAGGATGATGGAGACTATGATTCCCCCACAAGTCGGGATGAGACTCCGAACGAAAAAAATAAAATAAAAAAAATAAAAAAAGAGAAAGGCCAAAAAAAAAGAGAAGGCCCAAAAAAAAGAAAAAAAAAATAAGAGAAAAAGAGAGAAGGGGCAATGTTACTATCCTTTTACCACACTTGTGCTTCAAAGTAGCACCATGTTCTTCATATAGAGAGTCTCTTGAGTTATCACTTTCATATACTAGTGGGAATTTTCATTATAGAACTTGGCTTGTATATTCCAACGATGGGCTTCCTCAAATGCCCTAGGTCTTCATGAGCAAGCAAGTTGGATGCACACCCACTTAGTTTCTTTGTTGAGCTTTCATACACTTATAGCTCTTAGTGCATCCGTTGCATGGCAATCCCTACTTCTCGCATTGACATCAATTGATGGGCATCTCCATAGCCCGTTGATTAGCCGCATCGATGTGAGACTTTCTTCTTTTTTTTGTCTTCTCCACATAACCTCCATCATTATATTCTATTCCACCTATAGTGCTATATCCATGGCTTGCGCTCATGTACTGCGTGAGGGTTGAAAAAGCTGAAGCGCGTTAAAAAGTATGAACCAATTGCTCGGCTTGTCATCGGGGTTGTGCATGATGGGGGCATTTTGTGTGACGAAAATGAAGCATGGCCAAACTGTATGATTTTGTAGGGATAAGCTTGCTTTGGCCTTGTTGTTTTGAAAAGACATGATTGCTTTATTTATACGCTCGAAGTATTATTGTTTTTATGTCAAAGGATAGACTATTGCTTTGAATCACTCGTGTCTTAATATTCATGCCATGATTAGAAATATGATCAAGATAATACTAGGTAGCATTCCACATAAAAATTATTCTTTTTTTATCATTTACCCACTCGAGGACGAGCAGGAATAAAGCTTCGGGATGCTGATACGTCTCCGTCGTATCTATAATTTTTGATTGTTCCATGCCAATATTATTCACTTTCATATACTTTTTGGCAACTTTTTATATTATTTTTGGGACTAACATATTGATCCAGTGCCCAGTGCCAATTCCTGTCTGTTGCATAGAAACCCAATATCAAACTGAGTCCAAACGGAAAAAAAACGGACGGAGATTTTTTTGGGAATATTTATGATTTTCTGGAAGTAAAATCAAGGCGAAACGGTGTCCAGGGTGGTCACGAGGTAGGGGGCGCGCCCTACCCCCCAGGCGCGCCCCTGACCCTTGTGGTCCACCCGTAAGGCGGTTGACGCTCTCCTTCTGGCGCAAGAAAGCTAATTTTACAAGGAAGATCTGAGCGAAAGATTCACCCCAATCGGAGTTACGGATCTCCATATATAAAGGAAACGGTGAAGGGGTAGAATCTTCCAAAGAACAGAACGCAGCAACAGAGAGATAGACCCAATCTCGGAGGGGCTATCGCCCCTCCCAAGCCATGGGAGCCAAGGAATAGAGGGGAAACCCTCCTCCCATCTAGGGAGGAGGTCAAGGAAGAAGAAGAAGAAGAAGGGGGGCTCTCTCCCCCTTGCTTCCGGTGGCGCCGGAACGCCGCCGGGGGCCATCATCATCACCGCGATCTTCACCAACACCGCCGTCATCTTCACCAACATCTCCATCACCTTCCCCCCTCTATCTACAGCGGTCCACTCTCCCGCAACCCGATGTACACTCTACTTGAACATGGTGCTTTATGCTTCATATAATTTTCCGATGATATGTTGCCATCCTATGATGTCTGTGTAGATTTATATTGTCCTATCGGTGATTGATGAATTGCTATGATTGATTTGAGTTGCATGTTTTATTCGTGCTGTCCTATGGTGCCCCACTACCTCGTGGACAACCCGGAGACCCCCCTGACTTGTTCCCGACGCCAAAACCTCTTATATATATATAGAAACCCCCAGAACATAACCTAGATCGGGAGTTCCGCTGCCGCAAGCCTCTGTAGCCACCGAAAAACAATCTAGACCCGTTCCGGCACCCTGCCGGGGGGGGGGGGGGAATCCTTCACCGGCGGCCATCTTCATCATCCTGGCACTCTCCATGACGAGGAGGGAGTAGTTCACCCTCGGGGCTGAGGGTATGTACCAGTAGCTATGTGTTTGATCTCTCTCTCTCTCTCTCTCTCTCTCTCATGTTCTTGAGTTGGCACGATCTTGATGTATCGCGAGCTTTGCTATTATAGTTGGATCTTATGACGTTTCTCCCCTCCTACTCTCTTGTAAAGGATTGAGTTTTACCTTCGAAGTTATCTTATCGGATTGAGTCTTTAGGGATTTGAGAACACTTGATGTATGTCTTGCATGTGCTTATCTGTGGTGACAATGGGATATTCACGTGATCTACTTGATGTATGTTTTGGTGGTCAACTTGCGGGTTCCATAACATTGTGAACTTATGGATAGGGGTTGGCACACGTTTTTGTCTTGACTCTCCGGTAGAAACTTTGGGGCACTCTTTGAAGTTCTTTGTGTTGGTTGAATAGATGAATCTGAGATTGTGTGATGCATATCGTATAATCATACCCACAGATACTTGTGGTGACATTGGAGTATCTAGGTGACATTAGGGTTTTGGTTGATTTGTGTCTTAAGGTGTTATTCTAGTACGAACTCTATAATAGATCGAACGGAAAGAATAGCTTCGTGTTATTTTACTACAGACTCTTGGATAGATCGATCAGAAAGAATAACTTTGAGGTGGTTTCGTACCCTACCATATTCTCTTCATTTGTTCTCCTCTATTAGTGACTTTGGAGTGACTCTTTGTTGCATGTTGAGGGATAGTTATATGATCCAATTATGTTATTATTGTTGAGAGAACTTGCACTAGTGAAAGTATGAACCCTAGGCCTTGTTTCAACGCATTGCAATACCGTTTGTGCTCACTTTTATCATTAGTTACCTTGCTGGTTTTATATTTTCAGATTACAAAAACCTATATCTACCATCCATATTGCACTTGTATCACCATCTCTTCGCCGAACTAGTGCACCTATACAATTTACCATTGTATTGGGTGTGTTGGGGACACAAGAGACTCTTTACTATTTGGTTGCAGGGTTGTTTGAGAGAGACCATCTTCATCCTATGCCTCCAAAGGATTGATAAACCTTAGGTCATCCACTTGAGGGAAATTTGCTACTGTCCTACAAACCTCTGCACTTGGAGGCCCAACAATGTCTACAAGAAGAAGGTTGTGTAGTAGACATCAAGCAGTTTCTAGCGCCGTTGCCGGGGAGGTGAGTGCTTGAAGGTATATCTTTAGATCTTGCAATCGAATCTTTTAGTTTCTTGTTTTATCACTAGTTTAGCCTATAAAAGAAAACTACAAAAAAATGGAATTAATGTTGCCTCATATGCTTCATCTTTTTAATGTCTTTCGTGAAAATAAGGATTCCGATAATGTGCTCAAGTGCTAGAAGAAGAATGCATTAGAATGTTTGGCACTAAATATTTGAATGACGAGCATGATTGCAATGTTGTTAGTATGAATTCCTTGAATATCCATGATGCTAATGATATGCAAAGCCACAAGTTTGGGGAAGCTATGTTCGATGAAGATGATATGTTTTGTCCCCCAAGTTTTGATGTGCAAATTTATTATGATGATAGCATGCCTCCTATTTATGATTAGTATATTGATGAAAGTGGGTTTGGAAGAGTGTCAACTTTAGGAAGTAATGATCCCACTATTTTGGAGGGTGTTGAATCTTATTGTGACAATTAAGAATGGATTTGGAGAGGTCATGACTTTATTTAGTGATGATTCCACTATCTTGGAAGAGGTTTCAATCAATTATGATGAGAACAAAGTTGTTACCTATGATGATTATTGTGACGATACTTATGCTATAAAGAGTAGTGATGATTATATTTATAAAACTTGTCATGATTATGATCACCCTTTTTCTGAACACTACTCTTTTAACGTGGAAACAATTTATAGTATTCGAATCTCTTATGATACTCCCCCAATTCCGATTAAGAAGAATTTTGCGTATGTAGAGAGTAGTAAATTTAATATGCTTGTAGATCATGAAAATAATGCTTTATGTGCTGGTTATATTGTTGAATTCATTCATGATGCTACTTAAAATTATTATGAGGGAGGAATATATGCTTGTAGGAGTTGCAATGATATCAAGTTTCCTCTCTATGTGCTTAAAGTTTTGAAGTTATGCTTGTTTTGCCTTCCTATGCTAGTTTATTATTGTTCCCATAAATTGTTTGTTCACAAAATCCCTATGCATAGGAAGTGGGTTAGACTTAAATGTGCTTTCCATGTGTTTCATGATGCTCTCCTTATGTTTTAATTCTTATCTTTTATGTGAGCATCATTGAAATCATCATGCCGAGCTAAAAGGCATTAAAGAAAAGCGCTTGTTGGGAGACAACCCTAATTACCCCTACTGTTTTTGTGTGTGCACATGATTAAGCTACCATAGTAATCATGTTTTATAGCTTTTTCAATAAAGTGCCAAGTAGAACGTTTGGGAAGACTTGGGTGGGAGTTAAGGTGACCTTGCGGTAAAAAATAGAAACTTTGCACTCACGAGTTTAGCTGTCATTTTTTATAGAAGAGTGATTTTAAGGTGATTATTTTTGAAGAATATTAATAGAAAAATTCCTCAGGTCCACCAATTTATTTTAGAATTTGTGTAGTTCCATAAGTGTACGTTTGATACAGATTACTACAGACTGTTCTATTTTTGACAGATTCTATTTTTCATGTGTTGTTTGCTTATTTTGATGAATCTATGGCTAGTCTTAGAGGTTATGAACCATAGATAAGTTGGAATACAGTAGGTTTACACAAAAATGAATTTAGAATGAGTTCACAACAGTACCTAAGTGGTGATTTATTTTCTTATACTAACGGAGCTTACGAGTTTTCTGTTGAGTTTTGTGTTGTGAAGTTTTCAAGTTTTGGGTAAAGATTCGATGGACTTGGAATAAGGAGTGGCAAGAGCCTAAGCTTGGGGATGCCCAAGGCACCCCAAGGTAATATTCAAGGACAACCAAGAGTTTGCTTGGGGATGCCCGGATGGCATCCCTTTTTCATCTTCGTTCATCGGTAACTTTACTTGGAGCTATATTTTTATTCACCACATGATATGTGTTTTGCTTGGAGCGTCATTTTATTTTCTTTTGTTTTGATTTCTATATGAATAAAATACCAAGATCTGAAATTCTTAAATGACAGAGAGTCTTCACATAGCTACATAATTATTTAACTACTCATTGATCTTCACTTATATCTTTTTTGAGTAGTTTGTCATTTACTCGTGTGCTTCACTTATATCCTATGAGTAAATGGTTGAATGATTTTAATGTCATAAATCTGAAATTATATATGTTTCATATGCCTTTCCCATGGGGAGTAATGCATTCACATATAAGAAGTAGAGGTGGTAAATTTTTTGAGGTTAGCAAACATTGTATTGGTCACTTGAACAATTCATGAAAGAATATTGAAGGAAGAGAGATTTCACAAATAAATATACTATCTTGGACATCTTCTATGATTGTGAGCCCCATTAATTATTTTCAAACCTGAGCAAATTAGTTGAAGTTGGACAAGGAAGACAACATAATGAGTTATGCTTGGGTATATTTGTATAGAAGTTATATTGTTATGGATCCTCTAACATGTGGTGCTTGCTATTTAGAATCCTTTGCTAGCCAAAATACACTACTAGAAATACCACTACTAATGGCGCACCTAATATGGCCATTAATGGCGCATCACAGGTGCGCCATTGACAGCACGCCATTAGTAATTTTTACTAATGGCGCACCACCTGGTGCGCCATTAGTATCTGGTATACTAATGGCGCACCACCTGGTGCGCCATTAGTATATGCGAGGGTGCGCCATTAGTATGCCTCCCAGGGGGCATGTATACCCAGGTGCTTTGGCATACTAATGGCGCACCACCTCTGGATGCGCCATTAGTAACCGCAACATACTAATGGCGCACTTCCCGGTGATGCGCCATTAGTATGCATCGTCATACTAATGGCGCATCGTCATGTGATCGCCATTAGTATGAGTATTAGGTTTTTTTATTTTTTATTTTCTGTTTTTTGCACAGGTTTCAAAATGTATAATTTGACAAAATATAGACAGCACACATCAACAATAGATTCATCAAATACAATAGAAGATTAGTCTTTGAATACAATTCATCATATTAGTCTCCTAATACAATTCATCATATTATTCTCCTAATTGAAAAGACCGAACAAAGATAGAACATTATATTACAAGTCTCGAGACCGCGAGTAGCGAGTTTATCTTCGCATTACAAGTCGATATCGATCATCTAAACTACCATCACATAGAAGAGAGCTGCGGTCATCACGATGAGCATCATCACGATGAAACTCGCCTTCATCCGGTTCCTCCAACGCTCCTCCCTCTCCGCTAGATAGCGGGCGATCTAGATTCGGCCTCGCCCTAGTGGTGTACCCTTTGTAACTGTTACCGCTGAATCGGTGAACCTGTCTCCGACACTCCTCCCATCATCGAGACTCCGAGAACCTTACCCTTGTACATGACATACGTCGGCATCGCTATGCACTAGCCAAACGAAACGTTAGTACCAATTCACGCACAATACATAAGCAATATATAAGTATGCAATGTAACGATCGGAAGAGAAAAGCAAGACATTAATAGCATCAATTACATCTAAGTTGAACGACTCTCAAACCAAAGAGACATACTACAAGTTCATTAAAGTTTAATTACAACATGAGCCAATCGATGTTTCAGAACTAGACAACTCGACTCAAGGGACGGAGCGTGGATGAAGCCGCCGTCTATCGTGGGAGTCATGAAAGAACGGGCGTTGTCATCCTGCATTTGTAGCATTGTGTCGATGTCACCGTTGGACGGTTGATTTCTGAGGTAGAACTGCCCCGAGGTACGGCGACATCTTGATGGATGATTTCCGCAAACTCCGATCGGATGCGAAAGAATTCTTGTCGGAGGTCCGCGTCCCGGATTGCCAACACGCCGTGGCCCAATCTTGGAGTTTACTCGGTAGCGAAGTTGATGATGGTCCCGCACGATCGCCGCATGTGATGGATGGCGAGTAGGCACCCTTCGATCGCCAAAGCGGCTGCTTGACGCAGCGAACGTCAGATTGGGGAGAACACGTGCTTGCCGTACTTACGAATAGGCCTGGTGAAGGTGCCTCCAGATTTGGCGAGCGGGGAGAACATCATCAAGAACCTTCTTGACATTTGTGTAGTCTACGTTCGGTCGACGGTCCGGTCGAAATACGTGGCCATGGAATATTTGGGGCTTAGGAGGATGAGCGCAACGTGTGTCACTGCAGAAAATACGGAATGTTAAAAGAAAACGATCGAAATGTAAGAATTCATATGTTACGGGCGGTTGAGGGAGGACTTACTCGGGAAAGTAAGGCACGAGGAAGTTATCCTTATCTTGGTTTGCCGAATGACGCCTTCGAGGTAAGAACTCGCGACTTGCGGTCCCAGCGCTGCCCAAGATCTTGGCACGCATGTAGAAGGGGTCGACTATCACGATGTCCGGGTCTTGTCGCGAATGATCCGCATCTCCATACTCAGCGAAAATAGCCGAACGAAGGTGTAGTGCAGCGGATGAAGGTTCAACATAGCGTGGATGTCATCAAAACGCAGGACGATCGTGACGCCCGATGGAGTTATCCACAAAGCCCTTGCCCTCGGCACCTTGGCCGCGAAACCGGTATGCCACATCCTTCTCCCCGAGACGCCGCTTCTCCAAAGAAAGAACACTGTCATGCGACTCCGCATAGCACCGGTTGCAGCATTGAGCATATTTGTCGGTAGCATCGCCCTACCCGCCACATGCACCCTCCTCGAGATATCCTGCGGTGAAGGTGGCCCGCCCCGAGCACGGATCGCACTCGGTGCCGCTGGCTCGCACCCTTCTTAGTCTTTCTTTGCGTGCCTTCTTCTTCTCCTGTAATGGGACCGAGTTTTGCTCACAGACCGCCTTCTTGAGTGTGTTGGGGCTGATAATATTTCGCACCGCGCCTATCTGAGGCTCGGTGAAGTCGGCAGCTGGAGGCGTCTCCTGAGAGCTGAACGCCAGACGGTGCCTGTTGCAACTTGGCTTCTCCGCGGTACGAGCTTGTCAGGACCCCGATTCCAAGTCACATCGACCTAGCTGGTAACACCTCATATCACTTTGCGGCCTCACGCACGGTATTCCCACGGGTGTCGCCTTACCATGGCCGGGACCGCTTATGCCTTTTGGCTCACGATATGATAGTGTCGCTAGCATCCACAAGACAAAGAACCCGGGCCGACATGGCTAGTCGTGAACCCAAAGCGGCACTAACCTATGGGGACAGGCATACATGAATCACCTCGAGCATGTCGGTCATCAACGGATGAATTCGGGCTGTAGCACTGGGCTAACAGGACTCCGGTATCCCGGGCTGTAGCAGGCTAGGCAGGACTCCGAATACCACCGCGTGACATTTCCCGAAGGACGTACATAGGAACGAAATGAATCACATGCCGCCACCAAGTGTCCAAGCAGTAGTCTGGGCTAGCAGGACTCCGTGAACCGGGCTGTAGCGGATTACTATCGCTCAGAAGCACGAGACTACATTTCCCCATATGAGAGGCTGCCAAGGATAAACAACTAGATTGTCGGATCCCACTCATACCAAGCATTTCAATCATACACGCAATATGCCCGATATGAGTAAATACAACAAGGCATCACAACAAAACTCTACAACTCAAGTACTTTATTTAAGAGGCTCCGAGGAGCCATACATAACATAGTCATACAGGTAGGGGTCACATGACCCAACACTCAAGTCATACAATCATACAAGCACATGCGGAAGCAAACTAGTCTCGAGTACAGACTCTAGAAAGAAAGAAAGCTTGTTGGAGCCTTTCTATCTACAATGGCCCTTCACAAGTCTTAGATCGCCACCTGGGTGGCTAGTTCACTCGTCGAAGTCAATATCTACATAGAATCCGTCGGAGGGGGTAGTATAGTCCTCTGAAAAACATTAATTAAGCAAACATGAGTACAAAGGTACTCAGCAAGTCTTACCACAGAATCCTATCATACATGCACATTCTCAAGAAGGAGGTGGAGTTATTTGCAGCAAGCCAGCTTTGACTCTTGGCTAAGCTATCCTACGTGACACCACCTTGTAAAGCATTTGTCGTACACGAGTCCACTAATCACCATCACAATACTCCACCGTGGATCCTCTCTCGTCATCCCACGAGAGGGCCATCCACGATACTCACACTTATCTTGAGACTTTTAGTAGTATCCATTTACTTGTCTATGAACTGATATAGGTAACCCAGAAGTCCTTCTCCGTGGACACGGCTATTCGAATAGATCATATTTAACCCTGCAGGGGTGTACTTCTTCACACACGCTCTCACCACTTAACGCCGCTTACACGACATGTACTCGGCAACCTTCAAGCGGAAGCCCAACGTGGTGTCGGCCACAGCCTACCCAAACACTCAAGTCCCTAGTCCAGGTTTATCGCCTATTCGGGTTCCATCCGCAGGAGTCCGCCGAGGTTTCCCATACAGCCCGAACGATGTGTGCAGGGTTCCCGAGATACCAAACGGCACTCGGTACACCAACCCGCGTGCCTACCGCAACACAACCCACCCCTAAGGTCAGCGTTGCGTGCGGCCCCCAGCATGCTACAAACACCAGAAACTACTTGCAACTCCCGGACTAAGCACAAGGGTGGTTAAGAAGCCGAGAGGGTCAATTAAGGATCCCAATGTGTGGTAGTAACTGATTCATGGATCACAAACACAGATCTCAGTTCTTAAGTTCGCTTCAATGAAACAACCCACCATGTACTCCTACATGGCCTCTCATCGATACCTTTACCAAATCGTGTTCAACACTTTCACTCTCGAACCAACACAACCTTTCACTCCAGTTCATCATCCCGATGAGCCAGACCTGACACAACTCTAAGCATAGCAAGCATAGCATGGTAGGAATCACAAACATGGCTCAATCAACTCCTACACATACTAGTGGGTTTCATCTAGTTATTGTGGCAATGACAGTCATGCAGAGGAAGTGGGTTCAACTACCGCAGCACACAACAGTTTGAATCGCGTTGTCTTAATGCAGAACGAGAGCGAAGCGAGAACATGGGTTTGTATCGAAATGATCAACGGGTTGCTTGCCCGATGGAACTGGGTAGAGAACGCCCTTCGATGGGTAGTCGAGGCTATCCTCGAAGCGTAACCTATCATGAAAGCACACCGAAAGTAAACACACATGACAATATGCAACAATATGATGCATGCTATGACATGGCAATATGGATGTGTGTTGGTCTAATGCAAGCTGAAAGAATAGGGATGAACTCATTTGAATCAAGGATTCAAATGATAGCTCATTTGAGTTAGTCCTAATGGTGCAATATCTTGTTCTGGTTAAACAGCATAGTTAACTTGCTTTAACATGCATGAAACCTGTACCAATGGATAGAGTGGATTTTTCTGATAATTTTTCATATATAAATCTTTGCATTTGGAGTTATAGAATAAAAGTTATAAGCATTTGAAATTTGAATTATATTCTGGAATTTACTATATCAAAATAAATCCAGAATTCATTTATTGCGTCAGCATGAGGTCAGCGTGACGTCAGGGGTCAACGGGGTCGTCCAGGTCAAACTGACAGTGGGACCCGCATGTCAGTAGTTAGTTTAACTAATTAACTTTAATTAGAACTAATCTAATTAGTTAACCGTGGGGTCCACCGTCATTGACTCGGAAGCGATCAACAGGCCCACCATCAATGGTCGTGGTCAACTCGCTGGCGCTCAGCCGCCGGGCGAGGCCAGCGCGCAGGGCGGAGCAAGTGCTTTTGCACGCCCGCCACCAAATGGGGCGCGGAAGGCATCTACGTGGAGCTGGAGATGAACCGCAGCTCCTGGTGGAGTTAGCTGGGGTCGGGGTGGCCGGAGTTGGCGCCGGCGACGAGTTTGGCGGCGGCCGGGGCTCGGGTGATCTCGGACTCGTCGCTAGGGGGCAAGGTGAGGCGCGTGGAGTGCAGGGTTGGACCCAACACAACGTGGTGAGTGCGATGGACACGGTGGCGTGGCCGTTGGGTGGCCGGAGCCTCGTCGGTGATGAGCTCCGCGGCGGTGCGTTCGGGCGAGCTTCGTGTGCTCGTTGTGGTGCACGAGAAAGAGAGTGGAGAGGATGGGGAGGTAGCCAGGCTCACAGCGGTCTCGTAGAGCCAGACGACGTGGTCGGGGACGATCTGATGCGGCGGCGACGGCGAGGGGATCTCGGCGGTGGCGGAGTCGGGCGGGCCGGTGCAAAGGCTTGGCGAGCAAGCGCCCGGGGCTCGGCTTGTTCGACGAAGTCGACGACGGCGAAGCGACTGGACACGGTCTCGTGGCGCGGGGATGATGGTGGCTACGGCTACGACGGTGGAGCGGCGACGGTGGCGTCGGCCATGGCGAGGGGGAGCGAGGAGAGAGGCGGGGGCAAATGGCGTGTCCAGGGGTCGGGCGACGACGTGGAGGCCGCCCAGGCAGCGAGGCGGCGAGGAGGTGAAGCAGGCGGCGGCCAGCTGCGTGGCGCGCCTCGAGCTCGCCGTCGGGCACTGGCTGCCTGCTGGCGAGCCAAGCAGCTGTTGGCGCTGCTTGCTGGGCTGGGCCGGCAGGTGGGCGCACGCAGGCGATGTGTAAGGGTTTTCCCTTTTTATCTTTTTCTAATATTCTGCAACTTTGTGGGGTTTTTAAAATACCAAAACTGTTTTAAAATCACCAAAATTCTCCTGGTCCCTTGTTGGAATATTCCCAACATGAAACATTTTGGTTTGGCAATTTTGAACATTTAAAATATTTTATATAATTTAAAATGCTCAAGTTCAAAACTTGTGGATTAATCCTAGGAACTTTGGATGACCTAGAAAATGATACACCTCCTTTGTCATAGGTTCTGAACCAAAACAAAGAGGATGAGCATTTTGAAGGGCATTTCGGATTCATTGAAATAATTTTTAGTAAACCCTAGTTATTTTAAGGGGGTGTTCGGGGTTTCTGCCTTCCCATTTCAAATTCAAATGGAATTTAAACATGATGCACACCCTAATGCATGGTCTAACTGGGATGTGACAACTCACCCCCACTCAAAAGAATCTCGTCCCGAGATTTAGGATCTGTTGCGAAAAAGGTGGGTTACTCAAGTCGAAGACGATCCTCCCTTTCCCAAGTTGCTTCTTGCTCGGAATGGTTTGATCATTGAACCTTTAGAAACTTGATATTCCGACGTCGAGTGGTACGCTCGGTTTGATCGAGGACACGAACAGGATATTCTCGATAGGTGAGGTTATCTTGGAGATCAAGCGTTTGTGGTCCACTTCACGGATAGGATCCGAGAAGCAACGCTGAGTTGGGAAACGTGGAAGACATCATGGACCCTGGAAGATGCGGAGGTAGTTCCAATTGGTAGGCAACTTCTCCTCGCTTGGCAAGGATGCGAAAGGGTCCAATGTAACGAGGAGCCAACTTGCCTTTGATATCAATCGATGGGTTCCTTTAGAGGGTAACCCAAGATAAGCTTTCTCGCCAATTTCATAAGTCACAGGCTTATGCTTGCGGTCATATTGGCTCTTTTGACGAGATTGGGCTGTTCTCAATTTCTCACGAACAACGCGAACCTGCTCTTCTGCTTCCTGAATCATATCCGGGCCAAAGAGTTGTCTCTCCCCGGTTTCTGACCAGTTAAGAGGCGTTCAACATTTCCGTCCATAAAGAACTTCGAAAGGGGCTTTGCCCAAGCTGGCTTGATAACTATTGTTATAAGCGAACTCGGCGAATGGAAGGCATTTCTCCCAATTCATGCCGAAAGAGATGACAGAAGCTCGAAGCATATCCTCTAGGATTTGATTGACTCGTTCTACTTGACCACTTGATTGGGGATGGAAAGCGGTGCTAAAGGAGAGACGAAGTTCCCATAGCGTTTGGAAACTTTCCCAAAATCAAGAGGTGAAGAGACTTCCACAGTCTGAGTTAATCTCTAGTGGAACACCATGAAGAGATACTATTCGAGAGATGTACAATTCGGCTAGCTGGCTAGCGGTTATACTCTCACGAACAGGTAGGAAGTGGGCTACTTTGGAAAGACGATCAACGACAACGAAGATAGCATTATTCCCTCTCTTGGTCCTGGGAAACCCGTAATGAAATCCATACCGATTTTATCCCATTTCCATTCAGGAATTTCCAAAGGTTGAAGGGTACCAAAGAGGCCGTTGATGCTCTGCTTTGACTCGACGACGACGCCGCAGCTTAGCAATGTATTGAGCGATTTCTCTCTTCATCCTAGTCCACCAAAACCTCTGGCGAGGTCTTGATACATTTTAGTACTACCGGGATGAATGGTGAGAGGAGAGTCATGAGCTTCCTTAAGGATCAATTGTCGTAGCTGTTGTCTCTTGGGAACCACTAAGCGGTTCTCAAAGAGGACAACACTGTTTCATCTATGGAGAAACATTTAGCAGCTCCGCTAGCAATGTTCTCCTTGATCCGAGATATTCCTCTATCATACTTGCCGAGCAGCTATGATTCGATCCGTGAGGTCAGGTTTCGCCACCGGGGTGGAAAGGAACCTCGAGGAACAATGTGAAGATTAAGCTTACGAAATTCCTCGTGGAGAGATGGTTGATTTTGTTGTAACATCAGATTGTTACAATAAGATTTGCGACTTAGTCGCCAGCCATGACATTGGCTTTGCACGGGTGTAAGATATTCCTAAGTCGAAATCTGTATCAACTCGACCCAACGCCTTTGCCTGAGATTCAAATCCGGTTGGGTGAAGATATATTTCAGACTTTGGTGATCAAGTAGATTTCGCAACGATTACCCGTAAGATAATGTCGCCAGGTTTTGAGTGCATGAACCATCGCTGCAAGCTCTAGATCGTGTGGGGTAGTTATCCTCATGTGGACGAATCGTCGAGAAGCGAGGCAATCACATGACGATCTTGCATGAGTATGCAACCTAGTCCTTGTCGGGGGCGCCGCAATAGATAATAAAGTCCTTAGAGAAATCTGGTGGAACAAGTACGGAGCAGATGTCGCGCCTTTTCAGTTCTGAAAGCTGAACTCAGACTGTGGCGTCCATTCAACTTCTTATCTTTCTTGAGGAGTTCGGTTAGAGGTTTAGCAACTTTAGAGAAATTCTCAACGAAGCGGCGGCAATAGCTCGCTAGACCGAGGAAACTCCGAACTTGCTTGACCGATTCAGGTGGGGTCCAATCAAGGACGGCTTGAACTCGCTCGGGATTGACAGCAATGCCCTCACCAGAGATTACATGTCCTAGATAGGTCACTTCTGGTAACCAAAATTCACATTTAGAGAATTTGGCATAAAGGCGGTGCTCTCGAAGTTTCATCAATACTAGCCTTAGGTGTTCGGCATGTTCTACCTCATTCTTGGAGTAGATGAGTATATCATCGAGGTATACCACGACGAATTTATCCAAATACTCCATGAAGATTGAGTTCATTAACCGAGAGAAAGTGGTTGGAGCATTGGTTAATCCGAAGGACATGACGGTGTACTCGTATTGGCCATAACGAGTGACAAAGGCCGCTTTTAGGAATGTCCCGTTCTTGATTTTGATTTGATGGTAGCCCAACCTCAAATCCATCTTGAAAAGATCGAGGATCCAGCGAGCTGATCATACAGTCGTTGATCCCGGGAGCGGATACTTGTTCTTGATAGTGACCAAATTGATGTGTCGGTAATCTACAACCATCCGATCCGTACCATCCTTCTTCTTGACGAAGAGGACGGGGCAAGCCCATGGAGATGAACTAGGACGGATGAAACCTTTTTGCAAGGACTCATCGAGTTGTTTCTTAAGTTCAGCTAGTTCTAGGGGTGCCATCTTATAAGGTCTTCTAGAGATTGGGACAGTTCCGGGAACAAGATCTATCACGAACTCGACATCCCTGTCAGGTGGAACACCTGGCAGTTCCTCCGGAAAGACATCCGGGAAATCACGGACTACCGGAATATCTTCGAGGTCTGGAAGGGGGTTGGCATTTAAGGAGTAAAGCTGGCGCTTAGACACTCGGGTTAAAACATTTACTGTCTTGCCCGAAGGATGGGTAAGTTGAACAGTTCTAGTAGAGCAATCAATCTTAGCATAATGGGCTGACATCCAGTCCATACCCAAGATGATGTTTATGTCCGAGGACTTAAGAGCTATTAGGGATGCAAGAAAGACTAATCTGTCGACAAGAATTTCATTCCCATGACTTATTCTAGATGTTTGCCATCTAGAACCAGGAGTTTGAATTTCCATGGAGGTAGGCATGTCACAGAATGTGGTGTTGTGCAATCGAGCATAGCTCTCGAAATAAATGAATGAGATGCTCCAAGATCAAAGAACGGTTGCGGATGGCAATTAACAAGAAGCGCATCGAGGACGGCGTTGGGATCCTCATAGGTTTCTTCAGCAGAAACATAGTTGACATGTCCACGAGCGGTGGCAACTGGTTTGGCATAGGGCACCTTTCCTGCTGGCTTGCCGCGGCCAACAGACTTTCCAGCTTGATTGGGGTTGTTCTGGGGACACTCTCGGATATAGTGGCCCGTCTCTCCACGCTTGAAGCAAGTTATCACATTTGGGCGTGGAGCAGCATTAGCAGTTGGACCTCCATAAGTCTTGGGTGGAAAATACGGCTGGATGGGGCGAGGCGCCTCAGAGGGTGGCCTCGGGGTGAACCTGGGTGGTAGAGCAGTATTTGGAACCCAAACCCGGCGCTTCTGGGATCCAGAGCCGGATGACGATCCAGAGTCACGGATGTGTTTGCGTGAAGCCTCAAAATCAGTCTGCCCAGTTTCGGCGCTGATAGCCTTATTGACTAGCTTCGGGAAAGAGGTACACTCATGCAGACGGAGATCTCGGCGTAGCTCGGGGCTAAGTCCCTTGCGGAACCTTGCCTGCTTCTTGGCATCGGTAGAAACTTCTTCGGGAGCATAACGTGCTAACCTCCCAAATTCACGGCTGTAGGCATCCACTGTCGGCCTACCTTGGGTGAAATCAAGAATTCCTCACGCTTATGGTCCATAAGACCTTACGAATATGATGCTCATGAAGGCGGCACTGAATTCAGCCCAAGTTGTAACTTGTCCAACCGGACGATAGCCTCATAATTCTTCCAACAGAGGCTAGCAGGGCCTTCAAGATGATAGGCGGCAAAGGTAACCTTGTCAGCCTCAGCCACGTTAGGCGGAACGCAGCTTGTGGTGGATCTCGCGAGCCAATCATCCGCGTCGAGCGGCTCGGCGAATATTTGAATTTTGGGGATATAGCTTGACGAAGTCGTTGAGTGAAACCACATCGTTTCTTGGCTGGCGTGCTGTGTTTTGTTCAATCCGCCCAATAAGCGGTTGGTTTCACGCTTATTGCGTTACGCTTCCAAAGATCACCTCGGCCAAAGATGGCGGTTGCGGCAGATCCACATTTCTGGCTGCATCGCTTCTCCCCGCTCGAACAGCAGGAGTGTTATGAGTGTTGACCATCCCGGAGACAAAGCAAAGTTTAAACCAGGATGGCAGAATTTAACAAGGAAGTGCGGAAGGTAATGGATAGCATGGAATGCAAAGATGTTCATCCGTATGACATGGTAATATAAAACTGCCATATATATATATACCACGGTCATACACACCATCCATAGTTTAGTACAAGCCTGACGGAGTACAACTATAAGGAAAGGCGTTACATCTCATCGGAAGCAATCCAACTCCTATACATTATTTTTCTACACTTCCGGAACGATACACACTAAGTCGTATTCCACAAGTCACGCAGGACGGTGGAAATACAACTATTACCACACTAGGAATACTACTACTAACTCAGGCAGCTCCATAGTAGTTCTCATAGAAGTCACCACCCAGACCTGGAAGTGGAACATGATCGTCCGGAAACAGACAATCCTGTGGGTCCTGTGGACCATAAGGACTCGGATGTGGCCGTGGACCAACAGACGGTGGCAGACGAGGCCCACGAGGAGGAGTGATGCCTCCAACCTCACGCCACTCCATAAAGTCCGCAGACTCACCCGCACAGGTACAAGTCTCTCATGTCCATATATCCGCTTGCACGGCAGGTGCAAACCTAGTCGAGTAGCCCAAAGGTCGAACGGCATTAAAAAGCTCCATACGCAAGGCCCGGTTCTCACGGTCCTTGTCCTCCAAAGAACTCAAGAGTAGTGCGAAGGAGTGAGTCCTCATGGGATGCATCGCTGTACAAACCTCAAGGTAGCCATGCGCCCGTGGAGGATGCCGGCATATAGCGAAAATCCGTGTTGCCCAAAAAGGCAGTTCGCTCGAATAATAGTCATCATGGAATAGGCTGCATCTTGCATGACATTCCAATAGTGATTCCGAGCCCATAAGAGCAATGAAGTGGCTCAAGAGCTCCGGATAAGATGGATAAATCCGGACCGTGCATAGGTATTGGCTTTGATTGAAATCCCTAAACTGCTCCTCGACGGTATATTCAGGATACCATCGATAACCAGACTCAATCATCACCCTAACCAACATGGCCGTGTGACCGCACACATCAATGCAACGGGTCAGGCGAACCACTTGGTTCTGGGGACGGGTGGCCATCTGAAAGCACAGCCACAATGCAAAGGCATTAGAATTTCTAGGGAAAATCGGGCAGCATAACATTTGTAGATGCTCAAAATCAGATTTGAGACATTCAAAATCAGATTTGCAATCCACTCAACAACATCATATCAAGGTTCTGGTTCAAATGATAGCATACTAAAATTTAGTAGCACTGAACTGAGGATGTAACCAACAATCCTATAAGTTACTACGGATTAGTAACACGTGAACCTGATAGAGAAAAGAGAGCCTAGTCCTAAACCCACGTTGAATGAGAAGAGGATGACTCAGATCAGAGGGCATAAGGTAAAGAAGTAAAAGAGCCTTACGTTCCCTCCCACAATCAATTCCCCTACATATAACTAAAGCATTTCTAGACTCAACTTTGACCAGTTTGGCTTAGCGAACCTACAGGCAGCCCTGCTCTGATACCAACGCTGTCAGGACCCCGATTCCAAGTCACATCGACCTAGCTGGTAACACCTCATATCACTTTGCGGCCTCACGCACGGTATTCCCACGGGTGTCGCCTTACCATGGCCCGGGACCGTTTAGCCTTTTGGCTCACGATATGATAGTGTCGCTAGCATCCACAAGACAAAGAACCCGGGCCGACATGGCTAGTCGTGAACCCAAAGCGGCACTAACCTATGGGGACAGGCATACATGAATCACCTCGAGCATGTCGGTCATCAACGGATGAATTCGGGCTGTAGCACTGGGCTAACAGGACTCCGGTATCCCGGGCTGTAGCAGCTAGGCAGGACTCGAATACCACCGCGTGACATTTCCCGAAGGGACAGTACATAGGAACGAAATGAATCACATGCCGCCACCAAGTGTCCAAGCAGTAGTCTGGGCTAGCAGGACTCGTGAACCGGGCTGTAGCGGACTACTATCGCTCAGAAGCACGAGACTACATTTCCCCATATGAGAGGCTGCCAAGGATAAACAACTAGATTGTCGGATCCCACTCATACCAAGCATTTCAATCATACACGCAATATGCCCGATATGAGTAAATACAACAAGGCATCACAACAAAACTCTACAACTCAAGTACTTTATTTAAGAGGCTCCGAGGAGCCATACATAACATAGTCATACAGGTAGGGGTCACATGACCCAACACTCAAGTCATACAATCATACAAGCACATGCGGAAGCAAACTAGTCTGAGTACAGACTCTAGAAAGAAAGAAAGCTTGTTGGAGCCTTTCTATCTACAATGGCCCTTCACAAGTCTTAGATCGCCACCGGTGGCTAGTTCACTCGTCAAGTCAATATCTACATAGAATCCGTCGGAGGGTAGTATAGTCCTCTGAAAACATTAATTAAGCAAACATGAGTACAAAGGTACTCAAAGAAGTCTTACCACGTAATCCTATCATACATGCACATTCTCAAGAAGGAGGTGGAGTTATTTGCAGCAAGCCAGCTTTGACTCTTGGCTAAGCTATCCTACGTGACACCACCTTGTAAAGCATTTGTCGTACACGAGTCCACTAATCACCATCACAATACTCCACCGTGGATCCTCTCTCGTCATCCCACGAGAGGGCCATCCACGATACTCACACTTATCTTGAGACTTTTAGTAGTATCCATTTACTTGTCTATGAACTGATATAGGTAACCCGAAGTCCTTCTCCGTGGACACGGCTATTCAATAGATCATATTTAACCCCGCAGGGTGTACTTCTTCACACGCTCTCACCACTTATCGCCGTTTACGACATGTACTCGGCAACCTTCAAGCGGAAGCCCAACGTGGGTGTCGGCCACAGCCTACCCAAACACTCAAGTCCCTAGTCCAGGTTTATCGCCTATTCGGGTTCCATCCGCAGGGAGTCCGGCCGAGGTTTCCCATACAGCCCCGAACGATGTGTGCAGGGTTCCCGAGATACCAAACGGGCACTCGGTACACCGGGCCACGTGCCTACCGCAACACAACCCACCCCTAAGGTCAGCGTTGCGTGCGGCCCCCAGCATGCTACAAACACCAGAAACTACTTGCAACTCCCGGACTAAGCACAAGGGTGGTTAAGAAGCCGAGAGGGTCAATTAAGGATCCCAATGTGTGGTAGTAACTGATTCATGGATCACAAACACAGATCTCAGTTCTTAAGTTCGGCTTCAATGAAACAACCCACCATGTACTCCTACATGGCCTCTCATCGATACCTTTACCAAATCGTGTTCAACACTTTCACTCTCGAACCAACACAACCTTTCACTCCAGTTCATCATCCCGATGAGCCAGACCTGACACAACTCTAAGCATAGCAAGCATAGCATGGTAGGAATCACAAACATGGCTCAATCAACTCCTACACATACTAGTGGGTTTCATCTAGTTACTGTGGCAATGACAGGTCATGCAAAGGAAGTGGGTTCAACTACCGCAGCACACAACAGTTTGAATCGCGTTGTCTTAATGCAGAACGAGAGCGAAGCGAGAACATGGGTTTGTATCGAAATGATCAACGGGTTGCTTGCCTGATGGAACTGGGGTAGAGAACTGCCCTTCAGATGGGTAGTCGAGGTTATCCTCGGGGGCAGAACCTATCATGAAAGCACACCGAAAGTAAACACACATGACAATATGCAACAATATGATGCATGCTATGACATGGCAATATGGATGTGTGTTGGTCTAATGCAAGCTGAAAGAACAGGGGATGAACTCATTTGAATCAAGGATTCAAATGATAGCTCATTTGAGTTAGTCCTAATGGTGCAATATCTTGTTCTGGTTAAACAGCATAGTTAACTTGCTTTAACATGCATGAAACCTGTACCAATGGATAGAGTGGATTTTTCTGATAATTTTTCATATATAAATCTTTGCATTTGGAGTTATAGAATAAAAGTTATAAGCATTTGAAATTTGAATTATATTCTGGAATTTACTATATCAAAATAAATCCAGAATTCATTTATTGCGTCAGCATGAGGTCAGCGTGACGTCAGGGTCAACGGGGTTGTCCAGGTCAAACTGACAGTGGGACCCGCATGTCAGTAGTTAGTTTAACTAATTAACTTTAATTAGAACTAATCTAATTAGTTAACCAGGGGGGGGTCCACCTGTCATTGACTCGAGCGATCAACAGGCCCACCACCAATGGTCACGATCAACTCGCCGGCGTCTAGCCGCCGGCGAGGCCAGGCGCGGCGGAGCAAGTGCTTTTGCACGTTCCGGCCACCAAATGGGGCGCGGAAGGCATCTACGTGGAGCTGGAGATGAACCGCAGCTCCTGGTGGAGTTAGCTGGGTCGGGTGGCGCGGAGTTGGCGCCGGCGACGAGTTTGGCGGCGGCGGGGCTCGGGTGATCTCGGACTCGTCGCTAGGGGGCAAGGTGAGGCGCGTGGAGTGCAGGGTTGGACCCAACGCAACGTGGTGAGTGCGATGGACACGTGGCGTGGCGTTGGGTGGCCGGAGCTCGTCGGCGGCGAAGCCCGCGGGCGGTGCGTTCGGGCGAAGCCAGGTGCTCGTTGTGGTGCACGAAAGAGAGTGAGAGGATGGGGAGGTAGCCAGCTCACAGCGGTCTCGTGAAGCCGAACGACGTGGTCGGGGACGATCGATGCGCGGCGGCGGCGAAGGGGATCTCGGCGGTGGCGGAGTCGGGCGGGCCGGTGCGATGGCTTTTGGCGAGCAAGCGCCGGGGCTCGGCTTGTTCGACGAAGTCGACGACGGCGGCGGACCGGACACGGTCTCGTGGCGCTGGGACGACGGTGGCTACGGCTACTGACGGTGGAGCGGCGGCGGTGGCGTCGGCCATGGCGAGGGGGAGCGAGCGAGAGAGGCATGGGGCAAATGGCGTGTCCGGGGTCGGGCGACGACGTGGAGGCCGTCCCAGGCAGCGAGGCGGCGAGGAGGTGAAGCAGGCGGCGGCCAGCTGCGTGGCGCGCCCGAGCTCGCCGTCGGGCACTGGCTGCTGCTGGCCGAGCCAAGCAGCTCATGGCCATGCGGCTCTTTGGGCTGGGCGGCAGGTGGGCGAACGCACGGCGACAGTAAGGTTTTCCCTTTTTTTATCTTTTCTAATATTCTGCAACTTTGTGGGGTTTTTAAAATACCAAAACTGTTTTAAAAATCACCAAAATTCTCCTGTCCCTTGTTGGAATATTCCCAACATGAAACATTTTGTTTGGCAATTTTGAACATTTAAAATATATTATATAATTTAAAATGCTCAAGTTCAAAACTTGTGGATTAATCCTAGGAACTTTGGATGACCTAGAAAATGATACACCTCCTTTGTCATAGGTTCTGAACCAAAACAAAGAGGATGAGCATTTTGAAGGGCATTTCGGATTCATTGAAATAATTTTTAGTAAACCCTAGTTATTTTAAGGGGGGTGTTCAGGGTTTCTGCCTTCCCCATTTCAAATTCAAATGGAATTTAAACATGATGCACACCCTAATGCATGGTCTAACTAGGATGTGACAGAGCTAGATCGCACACGTCTTTTGTTGGGTTTGGTTCTTGAGAAGGAGGCCCCATGAAGTCGCCATCGTACCCATGCTCGGCAAAGTACTGATCGACGTTGCCAAATGTATCATAGTCGTCGTCGTCGTCATTCTGATCCTGTGCCATATGCATGTTTGGATCCATGGCATAGGGATGTCCGCACCGTTACGGCGGTCTTGCCATGGGGCCGACTTGGCGCCAAGACGACCGGGCGGTGTTGTCTTTGGGGTGGTGTCCCCGCCCCAAACGAATCTGGCTCTTCGCCAAAGCAGGGCCAGCTCAGCAGAAGCGCCGAGGGTCATCACGTCATCATCGTCGGCCCCGACGGGTCGATTCGGAGGTAACAAGTCGTCGCAGCCGGCAGCACCAACCAGTTGAACCCTAAACAAGTTGGGTGGCATCCGGGTACCGTGGAACAAGGGTTGCCGGTTGAACGATTTTGCCCTTGGCGACATCGACCAACTCGTTGTTCACGAAGTGGAGGAGAGTGCACGAACGTCGGCGGCGCCCTGCGAAAACATGTAGGGCGTCGGGGATGCCCGATCAAAGGCAAGGAGATGAAGTCCTCAGCCGAGAGGCTTAATTAGTTACCGTGATGATGGCGCCGAGCTCGGCTAATGTAGAGGCACCGCCAACGGCGGCGTGCGATTGACGGAGGGGCCGCTTGCTGCAGAGGTGCCGGCGGCGTACACCCGGGTGCATTAAGCTCCCGTGCCGGCGTCGGAGACACCAATGCCGCCTCCGCGGGAGGCACCAATGGCCCCATCATCGCATTATGCGAGTTGCTGGCCGTGAAGCTAGGAATCGGGGGCGGCCCCTGTTGGCCGCCCGCAATCCACGCACTCAACCCCGAGATCAAGGTAGGCACAAGGGCGGTGATCGTCGCTCCGAGTCGTTGTTCCACTTGCTCTTGGACAATCTCCGAATCCGCGCCACCTGTGCCTTGAGTTCTTGAACCTCTCGCTACCGGCTTTCCGAGCTGGTCTTTTCTCCTTCCGCACACCAGCGGTATAGTATGACCCCATTTTGTCGACAAGCCTTTGCCGCCACACGACCAGCCGACGCCGGCCATCGAGCTTATCCTTGTTCTTCATTACATTCAACCCCTATTTAGAGTGGTGTCCCAAGGGTTGCTCTGAGTCGACCCAGCCATCGCTTTCAATCGCTGCGGAAGGAATGTGAACCATTTAGAAATTGGCTTCATTAATTAGAATGCAACCATATGGAGCTAATTACGCTGGGTGTATTCCTTACGAGAACAAGCTCAAGCTGCCTGGTCTTGGATCCGTGGTAAGCTCCTTTGTTTTCGGTCCATCTTGTACCGGCCCCGACAAAGTTCCTGATCCGCTTGTCACCGCCAGATGTATCGAAGAGGCGGTAGGCCTTGCTCGCACGGTCCGCCTCCTCCTTGTCCCATATAGGCTCCGCCACTCTGTAACCGCCGGGACCGAGTGTGTTCCCCTATGTTCAGCTCCGCATTTGTTTCCCCACTCACTTGATTGGGAGCTTGCGGTGCTCGAGCAATTGATCTTGAAGTCGTTGTAGTCATCTTCGGTGATCGAAGGATTTTTCTCCTTGATCTTCTCATAACTCTCACCTTTCTCGATCATTCTCTTCACATTGCTTTTCCAAGTAGACAGGGCCTTGCTCATCTTCGTGAGGGCAGCATTGTTCACTTTATTCCCTTTGAGGCTTGTGTTTTCAAATTCAGCAGGAACTTGTATCGTTCGTGCAGCTTCGTGAAGAGGAGGTTGCGCAAATTCCTCGGTCGGGATGCCTCGGGTTCTCGGTGTTGATCGAGACGGTGCTCGGACAATGCACCCGAGCTGAAGCGAGTACCCTTGACTATTCGTTCGGGCGCCGTTGGATTCCGTTGGAGTCCACTTCATAACTTCCTCCTTGAGGGTGCGCAGCACGATCGGGCGCCGTCCTTCCGTTGCCTCTTGGCTGGCTGCCATCTGTCGTGCGCCCGCCATCATCGATGGTGGCATCCTCGGCGCACCATCGGTGGTGGCATCGGTGTGGTCATCCTCGGCGGCACCATCCGTGGTCTCGGGATCGGTGGGGAAGGCGGCGGCCTCATACAAGTGAGGTTGTTCCTCCATCTCCTGGGACAGCTCCCAGAATGCCTTGCCGCCCGAACCCCCGGCCTCATCGTTGTGGGCCATGTTTCTCTCTAAATAGAAACAAAGTTTGGTCAAAAAGTTGGTTATTGTCAAGGAACAAGATCATGGTCTCATCATTTAGGGTTTGTCGACACCGAGGCATCCTAAAATCTAAGCTTTTATCATTGAGGGTTTTTCGACGCCAAGGCACCCTAAAAGCCTAACTTTTCATCATTTCGGTTTTTATCGACACCGAGGCACCCTAAAAGCCATGCATTAGTCACAAGTACGCCGGGGCACTTGATCCTACTTAATTAACTACTAAGATACCCCGGCCCATGCATTAGTCACAAGTACCCCATATGTCCTATTTTTAGCAAAGTCATGCTAAAATTCACGGAAAATTTCAGCATGACCTTTGCTGAAAATAGGACATATGGAGTACCCGAATTTGCCGGAACGGAAGTTAATCGACATTCCGGCAAACTCAAGGGCCTCTCGGGGTACCTGCAAAATCATCACGACACGATGGTCGGAGACAAAACTAGCAAAATCATCACAAATTGTTTTCTGTTAAAGATGATCATCATCTTTACAAGTCTTTCTCAATGTGATCACAAGTAATTCAGAGGCATCACAAGTAATTCAGAGCATCACAGGGCATTAGTAGTTCAGTACATGAACAAGTTTTACAAAGCACATCAATTTGTGTGCCTAACTGAATTAACTGAATTTTCAAGAACTCAATAAACTGAATTTTCAAAACTGCAAGAAGCCAATTAAAAAAAATCCCCTTCTTCTTGTCTCCTCTCACTATCTCTCACACATGTACACTATGTATGCACTACCATACATAGTCTCAAACCAGTGGAAGAAGACTTATCTATACATGTGCAGTTACTTTTTTTTTTGAGAAAGTCATGTGCGCTACTTATGTAAGGCCCTGTTTGTTTGCGCTTATACTTCAGATTTTGCAGCTTTTCCACTTTGGCTTAAAAATGCACAGGTTCTTTGAAAATTGGTAAAAAAAGGATGGCCAAATAAAACTAAAAGGAATAATCAGGGAATCAAAACCTTTAGCGGTGTAGTTTTCGACTGCTCGATGCTTTCTCTTGTAACAAACCTTCAGCCAATTTAGGCGTGTCCCTCGCCTAAAATATTTCTGAGTGATGAACTGCATATTCCAAGGAATACAATGAGATCTGAGTATAAGTTAAATGCAAGAACAAACAGAGAATTGGATGCAGTACTCAATAGCATATTATTAACTTAATTGTTGCTATTTAAGCTTACATAATGATGTACAGAGATGTATGGAAGTTCGAAACAGATTTATTCTTCAATACTTTTAAAAGTGGAATTAGCGAAACAACATAAAAAATAATATGTTTGGGAGAGCATCCCGCATGTTAATATGTTCTAGAGAAACATCCCAGCAGATGCTTGCCAAATTTACCTTCTGAGCAACATCTACAAATCAAAAGCAGAAGAGATGCAAGCCAAAACTACTTCGAGTAGCAAACCAGTGAACAACTATAAACCATAGAACTTAGGGAACCACAGCCAAAAAAATGTGACTGCGTGTAAAAATAAAAGAAATATTTCTTTGCAGGTAGGGCGTGCGAGTTCTTCAAAACATTTGATGCGTAAGATTTAGTGCAAAGGAGAAAGATATATATTTCACTCTCAACAATATAACCAAAGGTTATCCCAACATCAAAAGCTCCCACTTGTTGTGGGGGCACAGGAAAGGAATTATTAGGTTCTTAGGCAGCATTTCCCTTGTTTGACTTTTTAAGGATACTAACTCAAACCCTGGACTTCCGTGGATACAAGTGGAGATATGCCATTCTCTTGTGGATACAAGTAAAATTCCTCAAATGAACATCTCAATTCTTACAAATGCCTGCATAATTATTGTTTTTAAAAGAGGCAACGCCTGCATAAGGTTCAGTTTTTACTTATGTCCATGATTACGATTGTGTTATCAGGGCCATATTTATTGGTACATAGTGCAGCCTCGCAGATGTATATGAAATTACAGTGCATTTGATATCGTACAAGTGGACATGATCTCACACTATGTGCACATATAAGTTGATCATCAGATTCATCTTGTAATCACCACTCTCGATTTTGTAATTCATGGGCTCACGGTCAGGCATACTAAATGGTTTCAGTTCACTTTACTGTCATAGGTACCCACCCTGGCTTTCCCCAACCTGAACTTGCTAGTTAACGCAAACTACCGGCACAAGTTTGTGACAGAAAATGGCCACTCTGAGCCATCCAATTCATAAACAATACACCGTAGCTAACTAACTAAGGATGTAGTATCATGATTCCTGAACAAGCAAAAGAGCTCAATTTACAAGTGATATCAGAGTTCACATTTACAGTGTCAGAGGCTAGTTCTCCAACCAAATTCAGCAGAGCAGACCTGCCTCCGTAGGCCAGGTGTAGTCCACCGGGAGCATCCATCTCAATTCTTATCAGAAGGGTTTTTGGACGGGCCGGGAGAGTGAAGAAATTACTTAGCAGCGGAGGGAGGACGGGTGCCCAGCGACAGTGGTGTGGGCGGGCGGGTCGAGGTGGGGCAGTGGCGTCCGGCGGCGGGGTCGGGCGGCGTCCGGGCGAGGGTCGGGGCAGCGTCCGGGCGGCGGGTCGGGCGGCGTCGGGCGGCGTCCGGGCGGCGGGTCGGGCGGGTCGAGGCGGCGGCGGGCAGCGTCTGGGCGGCGGGTCGCGTCAGGCGTCGAGGTGGCGGGACGGTGGCGTCGAGGGAGGCGGGCGAGGGAGAGGGAAGGCGAGGAGGGGCGAGGGAGGGAGGAGGGCGAGGGCGAGGGCGGGGCGAGGGCAGCGGCGCGGTGGATCGAGAGGAGAGAATGGCGAGGGGGATCGGGCGAAGGGGATCGGGCGAAGGGGGGATCGGGCGAAGGGGGGCCACAATACTAATGGCGCACCTCACCGTGGTGCGCCATTAGCATGTCCATACTAATGGCGCACCTCACCGTGGTGCGCCATTAGTATTTTTTTTATTTCAACTCGAGCCAAAAGGTTATGTAGTACGGAACCTATCTATGTCAAGCCCACTCTACTAGCTTGACTGGTCAGCAGCCAGTTCTCACACCAGAGGTCCCGGGTTCGACTCCTGTGCTCCACAAATTTTTTAGCATTTAAAAGCTGTTTGATACTTATTTATGTTTAAATATGTTCAAACTTGTTTAAATAATAACAGTAATATTTTTTATAAGACAGTAGCATTTAAAACCTGTTTGATACTTATTTTTTTATAAGGCGGTCTTGTGAGTGCGGGGAATTGGCGGTTGAGTAGGGGAATCGAGGTGCGGGGGTTCGGCGCGGCGTGGGACTGGGGGTGCTCGGCGAGGGGGACGGATCTGGCGAGGTGGGACAGCGATCGAGATGGAGGGATCGAGGTGGGCTCCACAAATTTTTTAGCATTTAAAAAGCTGTTTGATACTTATTTGTGTTTAAAATGTTCAAACTTGTTTAAATAATAACAGTAATATTTTTTATAAGACAGTAGCATTTAAAAAGCTGTTTGATACTTATTTTTTATAAGGCGGTCTGCTGGGTGCGGGGGTTGTGGCGCGGCCAAGCGGACTGGGGGTGCTCAAGGCGAGGGGGCGGATCTGGCGAGGTGGGATAGCGATTGAGATGGAGGGGATCGAGATCGAGTGTCCATGAAATTTAAAAATATTCATGATAGTTCAAAAGTACCCATGAAATACAATCGAGAAATGAAGGCTACGATTTAAATACAATCGATCTTAGCTAGCTATCTGTTCACAATCTTCTTGCCCTTCTTTTTCGCAAATGGAGTTCTTCCGTGGAGCAGACGTCCTTTAGGTAGGGTGGTCCTGCTTCTTCTTGTGGTGTATGCTGCTACTTCATCATCGTCGTCATGTTCGATCCTCGGTCGCCAGTACTTGTCGAAGTCTTGCTCATTGGCTACTCCATCCATTCCGATGATCTTCCTTTGCCTCTCCTCACGACAACACGATCGGGCTTTGGCGGGTCGGTGATGAAAAGCATTGGTCCACTTGGGAAGCCAGTACCCATGGCTCATTTTTCGCGGTGACGTTTGCCATGGGTCTTGATTTGGCCGGGTATAACCATGGTGGTGAAATACCGTCTTCTTTTATGACGTTCTTGGCCCATCGACACGGAACATCGGACCTTCTCTCAACAGTAGCTCAGCTCCCAGATCTCCTCGATCCTTCCGTAGTATCTGTCCTTGTCGTTACGGTGTAGGATTCCATCGTTACCCGGAGTTCGATAACCATCGCTCTTCATGTCCTTGGCCTCGGTGTAGAATGTGTAGCCGTTGATATCGTGACGCCTCTTAGGTCATCGAGGTTGTGCTCGGCGCCTGTGACAAAGCGAATATGAGTTGTTCTTCCGGAAGAATCCTCATGTAAAGGGCAACGAAGAAGCTTATGCTTGAACCAACGCGTGAAACATGAGTTGTGCTCTTTGAGTGTATCTCCGTCCGTCCTCTGTTGGCCTCGGTCATTGTACGTCTTTTAATAAAGGTTTTGTGCTCTACCAACCAAGGATCGACCACGTATATGTGTTGTAGCGCGACTAGGTTTGCTCTTTCAAAGTCGGCGAGTCGACCCTCGAAGTCGACATGCATTTCGCGGCGACCCTCACGGTGACCCCATCCAGCGAGCCTGCCGAGGTGCTGCTGACGGGCAGACCAGCGGGTTCTCGATGCCTAGATAATTAGTGCGATGGGAGATGCACTCTTGATCGAAAAGCCCCGGCTATGCTTCCCTCTCGGCGTGACATGTTGCGAACGTATCCTTTGATGACACCATTCATCCTTTCGAGCGGCATCATGCTGTGCAGGAACGTCGGCCCGAGTTGGATGATATCCTCCACTATATGGACCAGCAGATGCACCATAACGTCGAAGAATGCGGGCGGAAGTACATCTCAAGCTCGCATAGTATCACCACGATCTCTTCCTGTAGCCTTCGAGTTGCCTCACGCCAATCGACTTCCGAGATGGCGTCGAAGAAGGTGCATAGGACAAATAGCGTTTCCGCGGACGTGCGCGTCCATGATCCCACGGATTGCAATCGAAGTATCTGCGTCATCGAGACGTGATACGTGAGACTTCATCCCGCTGAACTTCGCTTCATTGGGTCTAGGTATCTGCTTATCTTCCCACAGAATCGTAAGGAAGTTTTACTCCTAGGAGGCAGGTGAAAACTGCTCGATCTCCTCGACTTAGAGTGAAGCACGCGGAGGGTAGTCATTTCGGTCTTCTTGGCCTTTTTTCCTTTGCGACGACTTTACGTGTCCTGCTTCGCCTCATCATCATCATCATCATCATCATCATCATCATCATCATCATCATCATATATAGCGTGAAGCTCCCGCCGATGCCCATTGATTTCAAGTCTGCCCTTGCTTTCGCCCATCTTTGGTCCTCTCGGCATGTTGAGCAGGGTACCAAGCAGACTCTCGCTACGTTCTTCGTGATATGCATGACATCAAGGCTGTGAGGCACACGTTGGATCTTCGATCGGCAAGTCCCGAAAACAGACCTCGTTTTCCATACCTTCAGCAGCGGCTCTGGCGCCTTTCGCTTCTTTCCGCTCTGGCGCTTTTGCTTCTTTCGGCGGTGGGCAGTCTTTCCAATTTTCCAACAGCTTGTCTATTTCCTCGCCGCTCCTCGTACAGGCGTTTTGGGTTCGGTTTCACCATCGAATAGATCCTTGCGTTTCCTCCACGGGTCATCGTCGCGAAGCCACCTTCGATGTCCCATGAACACGGTTTTCAAGACCGGGATCTCTATCTAGCTGGCGTCGTTGTGTCATCCATGCACCTTACGCATCCGTAAAATCCGTGGACTACCTGCCCGCGACATATCCGTAACCGAGATAGTCGTGCACCGTCCGTGAGCAGTCACGGCTCTCATAGGGAAATATTCTTTCTCTGCGGCGTCCCACGTATTGGCTGGCGTTTTCCACAGCGTGTCAAGCTCCTCTTCAGCAGCCCCATACAGATTGATGTCGTTCCCTGGTTGTTTCGGCCCTTCAATTAACATACTCATGTGAATGTACTTCCTCTTCATGCACAACCAGGGGAAGGTTGTACATCCACACAAACACAGGCCAGGTGCTATGTGTGCTTCTCGGCTGCCAAACGGATTGACTCCATCGGTGCTCGCGCCAGACGATGTTCCTTGGATCGTTCCCAAATTCCGAGTCTTGAAGTTCAACGCTTGCCACTGGCTCGCATCCTTAGGGTGACTCAGCATCTTGTCTTTTTTATCTATCTCCGGATCATTTGCGTCATCTTCCCGCTTCTTCTCCTCCCTATCCGCGTGCCAACGCTGGAGCTTTGCTACCTTAGGGTCCGCGAAATAGCGCTGCAGACGAGGAGTGATCGGAAAGTACCACACCACTTTTCGAGGATCTTTCTTCCTCTTCTTGTATCGAGTGACGCCGCACACCGGACATATGGTAGACTCCGCGTGCTCGTCCCGATAAATGATGCAATTGTTCATGCACACATGGTATTTCACGTGCGGTAAATCCAGAGGACACACGATTTTCTTCGCCTCCTCCAAACTGGTGGGGCACTTGTTCCCCTTGGGAAGACGTTCGTGCGAATGACATGTTCTCGTCGAAGCATCGTCGGTCATTTTGTGTTTTACCTTCATCTCCGGGGCCATGGCGTTACTTTCAAAGGCGGTATCCTCGGGCCTGCATCCTTCATACAAATGGAGTAACCGCGTCTAACTCAAGTTGATCCATCTTGGCTTTCTCTCGGCGGCAGCTCTTGCGTTATCCGTCTGCTTGAGAAGCAGCTCTTGAATATGAGGGTCCTGCACCCAGCCCATCGATGGTCCAGCGTCGTCGCTCCGCCGCATCATCATCTTCATGATCATGCCCGTCGCCTGCTCCGCATCTTCCTCATCATCATGTCCTGCATCTTCTACATGATGATCTGTGTACACCATCACGGTCGTGATCATCTCCCGGGATTCTTCGTCTTCTCGCCCGCCCGAGCCGCGGTGGTTGTCTTCTGCCCTTCCTCATTTCTTGCCCGGCCCGCATGGGCGACTTCGTAGTCATCTTCATCACCTTGCCAACGATAGCCATCCATGAAACCACGCAACAGCAGGTGGTCCCGCACCTGCCGAATCCGGGTCCGCAATAAGGCTCTTCACTTGCATCTTCGACACGGACATCTTATCTCCGTCTCGTTCTTTTGAAGCATCTCGCCTTCGCGGACCTCAAAAACCTATTCACGATGCCTTCGGTCATCGTGCGGACCATGGTCGCTGCAAGGGTAGAGCAAAACGATATTTTAGAACCAAACAAAAATTTGGCATGACTTTCCTAAAAATAGGACCAAAAGAATGCTTAATGCATGCCAAAATTCTCGCTTGACGGAAATGAATCAACATTCCGCAAAATATTGGCAACTATCGCATTTCAAATACCGGTACACCTCCAAACACAAACACATATGCAAACACCATAAACATATGCAACACCACGAACATACATAGATCTAGCTAGGCCGTAAAAAGTGCATGTGCACATTGTTGTAAGGAGAACAACCTAAATATAGCTTCCCCCCTTACTTACCTATTAAAACAAGGTAATTTAACCACTTAATTTGAATGAATCTATGGTGGAAATGAGGTGAAAAAGAGGAGGCACCCGAGACAAGGAGGAGGTGGAGAGAATGAAGTGGGGAGAAAGTGAGTGTGTGGGTAGGAGAGGCTGTCCCAAATATCTTGTTGCTGCCCACTTACTAATGGCGCACCTCTTGCATGGTGCGCCATTAGTAGTTACCACTACTAATGGCGCACCTAAGCAGGATCGCCATTATTATGTTTGGATAGGCGCACTAGTTCAAAAAAAAAGTTTCTATACTAATGGCGCACCCACACCCTGGTGCGCCATTAGTAGTTACAACTACTAATGGCGCACTTGGGCAGGATGCGCCATTAGTATGTTTGGACAGGCGCACTAGTTTAAAAAAAATTGATACTAATGGCGCACCCAAAGCATGGTGCGCCATTAGTAGTTTAGACTCTAATGGCGCATCAGATGGTGGTGCGCCATTAGTATATACTAATGGCGCACCATCTTTCCGGTGCGCCATTAGTGTCATTCCCATCTATAGCCCTTTTCCTAGTAGTGATATTTGTACTAAGTGGGAATACTGCTTGTGCATCCAAATTCCTTGAACCAAGTTTATTCCATGAGTGTCCACCATATCTACCTATATGCGGTATTTATCTGCCGTTCCAAGTAAATTTGCATTTGCCAAACTCTAAACCTCCAAATAATAATCTGTTTTGTATGCCCGAATCGCTCATGTAGCGACTAGGGGCTATCAGTATCTTCCATGCTAGGTGGGTTATTCTCACGATGAGCGGACTCCGCTCATCATTCACGAGAAAATGGCTGGTAACTGGGATGCCCAGTCCTATGATCAAAAGATCAAAAACAAATTCGCAAATAATTTAAACAAACTCCCCCAGGATTGTTGATAGTTGGATGGCACCAATTGTTTCGGACAAGCCGTGGAGTGTGATTGTTGGTGGAGGGGGAGTAAAATCTTTACCTTTCTGTTTGGGAACTGCCTATAATGTATCTAGTATGGAAGATATTGGGAACTCTTGGTTGTTATGTTGACAATGAAAGCATACCTCTCAAAATTATTTTCATCTCTGTCTTAGCTTCGAGCTCTGGCACCTCTGCAAATCCCTACTTCCCTCTGCGAAGGGTCTATCTTTTACTTTTATGCAAGAGTCAGTAGTATTCCTTCTCATTCCAACCTACTCTTTAGTTGGCAAGCATCATGTGATGGAAAGATCTAAGCACATATGGCCATTCAAATATATTTGATCATGAATTATTATTGTTGACATTACCCTTGAGGTAAAAGGTTAGGAGGCGAAACATTCAGCCCCTATCTTTCTCTGTGTTCGATGAATGCTATTTGTTCTAAAAATATGCTTTGAGTGGTAGCAATCATGGAATACTATATGATAGTTGAGTATGTGGAATTTGCTAAATCAAAGCTCTTACATAGACCCTTCCTGAAAATAAGATGAATTGCAATTGTTTGATGACTGAGAACATAGTTTGTTAGTTTTCAAGAAAGTTCATGGTCTATGCTTTAACATGTGAATAGCTTGTTACTTGATCATGAAAAGTTTTATTAGTTGAGATACTGTTATGACATATAATGATGCTAGAAAAGGTGATTGAAATTATCATTGATGAAACTTGTGCACCTGCTAGAATTCACACTTCATAAAGTATTTCTTTTATCATTTACCTACTCGAGGACGAGCAGGAATTAAGCTCGGGGATGCTGATACGTCTCCAACGTATCTATAATTTATGAAGTATTCATGCTATTATATTATCCTTCTAGGATGTTTTATATGCATTTATATGCTATTTTATATGATTTTTTGGACTAACCTATTAACCCAGATCCCAGTGCCAGTTTCTGTTTTTCCTTGTTTTCGAGTATCACTGAAAAGAAAAACCAAACGGAGTCCAATTGACCTGAAACTTGACGGAGCTTATTTCTGGACCAGAAGAAGGCCATGGAGTAAAAGAGTTGGGCCAGAAGAGTCTCGGGCTACCCAAGAGGGTGGGAGGCGCGCCCACCCCCCTGGGCGCACCCCCTACCTCGTGGACAGCCCGGAGACCCCCCTGACTTGTTCCCGACGCCAAAACCTCTTATATATACAGAAACCCCCAGAACATAACCTAGATCGGGAGTTCCGCTGCCGCAAGCCTCTGTAGCCATCGAAAACTAATCTAGACCCGTTCTGGCACCCTGTCGAAGGGGGGAATCCTTCACCGGTGGCCATCTTCATCATCCCGGCGCTCTCCATGACGAGGAGGGAGTAGTTCATCCTCGGGGCTGAGGGTATGTAGCAGTAGCTATGTGTTTGATCTCTCTCTCTCTCTCTCTCTCTCTCTCTCTCTCTCTCTCTCCCGTGTTCTTCAGTTGACGCGATCTTCATGTATCGCGAGCTTTGCTATTATAGTTGGATCTTATGATGTTTCTCCCCCTCTACTCTCTTGTAATGGATTGAGTTTGCCCTTTGAAGTTATCTTGTCGGATTGAGTCTTTAAGGATTTGAGAACACTTGATGTATGTCTTGCATGTGCTTATCTATGGTGACAATGGGATATTCACGTGATCTACTTGACGTATGTTTTGGTGATCAACTTGCGGGTTCCGTAACATTGTGAACTTATGCATAGGGGTTGGCACACGTTTTCGTCTTGACTCTCCGGTACAAACTTTGGGGCACTCTTTGAAGTTCTTTGTGTTGGTTGAATAGATGAATCTGAGATTGTGTGATGCATATCGTATAATCATACCCACGGATACTTGTGGTGACATTGGAGTATCTTGGTGACATTACGGTTTTGGTTTATTTGTGTCTTAAGGTGTTATTCTAGTACGAACTCTATGATAGATCGAACAGAAAGAATAGCTTCGTGTTATTTTACTACGGACTCTTGGATAGATCGATCAGAAAGAATAACTTTGAGGTGGTTTCGTACCATACCATAATCTCTTCATTTGTTCTTCGCGATTAGTGACTTTGGAGTGACTCTTTGTTGCATGTTGAGGGATAGTTATATGATCCAATTATGTTATTATTGTTGAGAGAACTTGCACTAGTGAAAGTATGAACCCTAGGCCTTGTTTCAACACATATAAATACCGTTTGTTCTCACTTTTATCATTAGTTACCTTGTTGTTTTTATATTTTCACATTATAAAAACCTATATCTACCATCCATATTGCACTTGTATCACCATCTCTTCACCAAACTAGTGCACCTATACAATTTACCATTGTATTGGGTGTGTTGTGGACACAAGAGACTCTTTGCTATTTGGTTGCAGGGTTGTTTGAGAGAGACCATCTTCATCCTACGCCTCCCACGGATTGATAAACCTTCAGTCATCCACTTGAGGGAAATTTGCTATTGTCCTACAAACCTTTGCACTTGGAGGCCCAACAATGTCTACAAGAAGAAGGTTGCGTAGTAGACATCATCAGCCGGGTCTTGGCATCATTCAATTGGGACTCCAGTTCAGCAGTGGCAGCTTGTATAAAGTATAGAGTTATCAACATTTTTATCAAGATTACAAGAATACAAGTCCCAAGTACCTTGCAAGTAACAACACTTGACACTTGGGGGCTAATGTCTATCAAAGAAAATTTTCAAGATAACTACTCTTATGAATAAAGTCCCAAGTACTTTGCAAGCAAGACTACTTGGCACTTGGGGACTAATGCATATCGTTTGTATCTTCTTTGTTATGAGCCGGAAGTGTTGTAAACAGTCCCAACCGACTCATGGGGGCTATGCAGTCCAGCTCTCTTTTCTTATACAAAGTCAAATAGGACCGGCTCATTCCCGCGGATTAAACCGGCCCTTGGGGGCTACGGATGCAAAACTCAACTTGTGCAAACATCCGGTTTACATTTGAACCAGACAAGGAGGGATTCTAGGACAGAAGTTCATGGATTTTTCTAAAGTCTACTAACCTATTCAATCTTGTCATAGCCAGTAGACTTGGGGGCTGGCAGGATATGTATATAAATTATTTAAAGTTGGAAGTCATACCTCATATTTTTGGTGCATCTATTTCACCATAACAATTTCAAGGTCGCGACTGGAGTGGACCTAGCTGAGGTAGCCGGAGAGGATCTCATTGCTGTTCAGTTGTTCATAGTGGGAGATGTCAAACTTCAGTTTCCGCCTCTCAATAACCTCTTTCTTGGCAGTATGTTTGGCCAAAGCTATTGGATTTCGCGGTTCAACAAAACTGGTGCCAGTAATCAACACGTCATCATTATGAGTCTCTGAAGGCTTAGGTGAACTCGAGGGGGCAGGAGTTGAAGGATTGACAATAGTGTCATCGACACGGAGATCCGGAATCTCAGGCGGAGTAGCAGTAATAGGCTCTTCCGGCTGTCTGTCAGAAGCTTCAGGAACGGAGACTTGTGGCTGCAGCAGTTTTCGGTGCTTCAGTTGGTTTATTCACCTTCGCCTTCTTGTTGGGCTTGGCTTGTCCACTACAAGGGTTTTGAGAAGTTAATGTAAGTATAAGGGTATGAAGAATTAGAGTACAATCAATTGCTATTACCCAGGGGCGGTTTTGAAAGCCGGCAATTCAGTTTGCGATGAGTCGCCAGTGGAAGAACGGGCAAGTTCCTGATTAAGGGTTATCAACAGAGTTAGAAGGTAAACATATAAGATCTGCCAAACAGATTAAAAGGGTAATTAGAAAAAGAACCTCATTTCGACGCTTTTTAGGGGCAGGAGTGTTTGGTAAACCGGAAGATAACTCTCACCTCCACTGGTCTGGGTCTGGCGGCGGTTCTCGTGTTGCTGTTGCTTCAAAAGAAAGTGAGTATCCAAATAAGCCAAGGGGTGCGAAAACCTTACTTTATGGGTTACTTGTCGAAGTTTCTGTCTTGGCAAAGGGTCTGAGTCGGACGAAATAATAGTTACCTCTTCTTCAGCTGCTTGGCTGGCTCCCGTGTCAGCCTGATAATAATCAGTGTCAATAAGATGATTGAAAAATAAGCCAATAGAGTCAAGGGCTACCTCCGACTCAGAGTTGTCATCCAGCTTGAGCAGGTCAGAGGTGCTTGGTTTCTTCTTCTTCTTGGTGGTCTTTTTGTCGGCTTTTCTAGCGGCCTTTTTGGCAGCCCTGGCATTCTTAGCAGCCTCATGATCATACTCCACTTTCCAAAATTCAGACTTAGCCTGCAAAGGTTATTAAAGGTCGAGTTAATAAGATATTCAAATGAGGAGGTGAAGATAAGTAAGTTCAAAGGCTTACATCTGGTGGAGGGTTAAGCTTGTAGAAAGGGGCCAGACCCACTTTGGCACAATCTTCCAGGTCTTCATTCAGAAGAGACTTAACCATTTCATTGATTGCTTCATCAGTTAATGGTGCGGAGCTGTGGCGCAGTGAATCTTTTTCACCACCAGTGTAAGTATACATTAAGCCGGTACGACGGCTTAACAGAATGATCTGCCAAGAAACCCAACACCTGACTAAATCAATGCCAGTCAGCCCATTTCCTAGAAGAGCTTTGACCTTCACAATAGTAGGGTCAATTTTCTTCCGTTTAGCAGCAGTAAGGTTTTCAGGAAGATTATGTTTTGTGTCCAGGCGCTCAACACGATAACCCTGTAGTGGATTCTCGTCAGTCGGAGAAGTGTCTTTGCAATAAAAGCACGCCTGGTTCCAGTCTTTGGGGTGACTCGGCAAGCAGGCGTAAGGAAAGATGGCGTCTCTTTTGTGTTGAATTGAAATCCCACCGAGTTCCAAGCTAGGACCATTTGTGAACTCAGTCTGGTGGTTTAAGTAAAAGTACTCTCTAAAGAGCTCAACACTGGGCTCCTCTTGAAGGTACGCTTCACAGAAGACTTGAAAGTTGCAGATATTTGACACAGAATTGGGTCCGATGTCTTGAGGGTGGAGCTGAAAAAAGTGCAGAACGTCTCAGAAGAATTTAGAGCCGGGTGGTGAGAAGCCCCGGTTCATGTGGTTAGTAAAAACGATGACTTTGCCGTCTTTCGGCTGAGGTTTTTCTTCGCCCGGGTCAGGAGCACGGTAATGCATCACACTCTTGGCGGGCAAATACCCGACTTTGAAAAAAAACCTTAAAAGTATGATCAGTGACGATGGAGGGAACCCAGTTGCATGTGTAGACTGTTTTGGGCGGCATTGTGAAAGAAAGCCTAAAGAAAAGAAAATTTTCTAGTTCAAGTCAATTGGTGAAATCACAGGTTAAGTGCTGACAGTATACATTCAAAATGGCAGCTTAAGTGAGGGCTAATGGTATATGAATAATTGTAAGCCGGACGTGTAAGCCGCCATAAAAGGTACATGTATTCAAAATCTGACAAAGGGTAAAATTCTACTAAGTGTTGGACAAACAGGTTTCACAGATTAAAGTTATAGATTTAGATCTGAAACACTTTAGAAAAAGGGAATAAATTCGAAACCTACATGGGGGACAGTGGAAAGCATGGGTGCCCTAGAGGAGATCTGTCGTGTTGAGGATATATTCTAGTATCATAAACAGGTGCTAAAACTACTGCTGCACGAGATTTATGTGGTTTTTGGATCTAATCCATGGATCTGAACAAAGATAAAGAAGAGCGGCGACGAACACCGACGAACACTGATAAACACCGAAACCCTAATGCTAGATCTATGGTGAAAGAAAGGAGGGCTTACTGATGCTGATGGGATGGCGAAGAGGCACCGCGGTTCTCTGGTCCGTTCATGGTGATGCAGCGGCCGGAGTTGAGGTCGGAGACAAAGGTCGACGGCGGCGGAGCTCGTGCGGGTTGGTGCGTCGCGAGGAGGAAGAAGAAAGTGAGAAGGAAAGGGGGGAGAATGAGAGGAGAGTCTGAGGTCTTATTTATAAGACTGGAAGGACAAAGGACAGGCACGACAATCGAGGAGGCATAAAATGGATAAGCGACAGCGCGGGCGCCTCGATTTTCGGAGGGTCGGTAAAGAAAGAGATTCATTAAGATTTGGATTCTGTGTAGCATTAATTACATGTGACGTCATGGCAGGTTATCACAATTTTTGGAGATGACGTCATGGCGGGTTACAATATTTCATAGTAAGAGGAGGAAGGATTTTTCTAAGTATTGAAGATTGACATGAATAAGTTCAAATCAACCTGGGGCCTAATGTTGGGATATGACTATTAGGTATGACCCGCCCAGGAGGGGCCGGGTCATCCCTGCGATGGTTCATCTCAATGAAGCCCAAGAGTGTAATAACGATGGGGATTCATAGATAGGCTTAGTAGAGGGCCCAGGCCCGAAGGCGGCTCAAGGCCCACGAATATAAACCGCCATGTATATGTAGACTTGTATTGTAAGGCATGTAAGAAAGGTCACCAAGCCGGACACGTTGTATGAGCCGGTCGGGACTCTGTAGGCCGCAGGGCGTCAACCCGTGTATATAAGTGGACGACCCAGCGGCGGCTTTGGACCAGAAACAACAGATCGAGAGCCAGTCCAAGCGTATTCGCTCCCTGGTCATCGAAACCCTAGCAATATCACCTCAACTGGATTAGGCTTTTACCTTCACTGCAAGGGGCCGAACCAGTATAAACTCCCTATGTCCTTTGTCCCATTTTAACCCCTTTAAGCTAATCTCGTTGTGATGGCTCCATGACTAAGTCCTCACACTAGGACATCTGCCGTGACAATTCCATGACATAGGGGCTTATAGTTTCGCCTCCCAACGTACTCACCTCAAGGGTGATGTCAATAATAATAACTCAGACTATCTATATTCAACTGGACATAGCCTAGATCTTTCCTCACCACATGATGCTTGCCAAAGGAGAAAAATAAAAAGGAATAGAAGAAAAACTTTGACTCTTTGCGTAAAAGTAAATAGATAAAAGTAAAATATAGGCCCTTCACAGAGGGAAGCAGTGGTTGCCATGCGCTTATTTGTTTGTATACTCAATCCCTTAGTGCAAGAGAACATCACGTTGTATTGCCCCTTAAGATGACAACCTTTATTATGCAGTTTGTCACTTTTATTCTTTGTCATCCAAGTTCGTACAACGCTCAATTTTCTCTTACACTAAATGATCTCACACTTTTAGAAGCAATTTTTATTGACCTTTTGCACCGATGACAACTTACTTGAGGGATCTTGCTCAATCCCAAGGTAGTTACAGTGGACACTTGAAAATAAGATTTTGGTTTAAGGGTTTTTGGATGCACAAGTAGTATCTCTAGTTAGTGCGGAATTTTTGGCTTGCAAAGATAGATGCAAGCACCACATGTCGAAGGATCTATGACAATATGACTTCTATGTGAATATAAACAAACATAAACCATTAAGTTGTCTTCCTTGTCCAATGTCAAATTTTTTGGCATATAATATTTTGATGAGGCCTCTCAATCACAAAAGATTTCTAGGATGGTATATTTATATGCGAATCTTCAATTCCCTTATTAATTCTTTCATGAGTTGCATCATTGACTAATGCTATGTTTGTCAATCCCTAATACAATTTTCTACTTATAATTTTCCTTATGTGGTGCCATCACATACCATAGGATTAGTATATGATATTATTGATTTATTTCTTTCCTTCTATTTATTTCCTTTCTCTTTTTCTTTCTTATTTCTTTTATTTTATTACAACATGAAAGTAAAGAAAGCAAAAACTCAAACTAACTTTATTATATAACTTGCACATGATTACAAGGATAGATCACTAAGCAAACTCTCAGGGAAGAAAGGATCGAACTAACTTTTATTCATCTAAAGCAAAAGATCGAACTAAAATAAGTAAAAGCAAAAAGATACTGGGTTGATACGATACCGGTGCACTTCCCCCAAGCTTGGCGGAAGCCAAGGGGAGTGCCCATACCCAATACTCAATTATCCTTTGGTGATGAAGAAGAGGGTGGTGGTGAAGAAGCAGAGATCTTGTCCTTGGATTTCCACGGCAGTGGTCCACCATCATAAGAGGATGAGTGAGTCTCACGGGTCCTGCAACTAGCAGCCAAACTCATACCTTTAAACCTCGCCTCATATTCAAAGACTTGGTTTTGGAGGTCATAGATCTAGCTTTGGAGGAAGTTGATTTGCTCGTTGAGGGTGAAGACGATGTCCTTCATGGGCTTGCCATCCACCTTAAGATCACGGGAGAGGTCCGTAATCATAAGATGATTGGCGTTGAGTCCACGCTCCACCATCCCCTTGCACCAGAAGACGTCTTGCTCCATAGCTTCAAGCCTGGCCTCCACGGTTCCCGTCCCCTTGGGACATGGCATATCGCGGAGGTGAAGCACCCCCTCATGCATCTGGATGGTTTGAGGGTGCTGCACCACCTCCCGCATATATGGGTTGATGACGTTCTTGAAGAACTTGTCCTAGGAGGAGATTGAAGAGGCCATGATAGACGGGATCTAACAGAAAACAACAAGCAAAAGAGACCAGAGGATTTTGTCCGTGATACGGTGATCAACAGGTTCGGGAAGTATATATAGTTTTTTTATCTTGGAGGACAAGCATACAGAAGAAAAATGGAGTCCGGAAGGTGTCCCAGGTGGGCACAATCCACTTGGGCGCGCCAGGCAAGCCTGGCGCACCCTGGTGTCTTGTGCCCACCAGGGGACGCTTCCTGGAAGTTTCTTTATTTCCAAAATTCTTAAATATTCCAAAACTGATAAAAATATTTTTGCGGATTTTTCAGAGTCCGCTTACTTACCGTATCACGTACCTCCTTATTTTCACGATTCTGGAGTGTTCCGGAAGGACTCTTTTATGTGTTGTTCCGGTGTCAAAGTTTGGATAATATTACTTTCAACATTAATGGGCGTACCTGAGATATAATGCTTTATTCGTTGCCCATTGACAACCTTCGGGATTATTTATTTTTATGGCTCTAGACCGATAAACCTCCTCGATGACATATGGGCCTTCCCATTTTGAGAGGAGCTTTCCTGCAAACAATCTGAAACGAGAGTTGTACAAAAGAACATATTCTCCGACTAAACTCGCGTTTTGGATTCTTTTGTCATGCCATATTTTAAATTTCTCTTTGAATAATTTTGCATTTTCATAAGCTTGTTTCTCCATTCATCTAATGAGCTAATATCAAATAACCTCTTTTCACCAGCAAGTTTGAAATCATAGTTGACTTCTTTGACTGCCCAACATGCTTTGTGTTCTAACTCAAGAGGCAAATGATAAGCTTTTTAATAAACCATTTTATAAGGAGACATAACCAAAGGATTTTTATATGCTGTTCTATAAGCCCAAAGTGCATCATCTAATTTCTTAGACCAATTCTTCCTGGACCTATTAGCAGTATTTTGCAAAATTAATTTTATTTCTCTATTGCTAAGTTCAACTTGACCACTAGACTTAGGATGATAAGGTGATGCAAATCTGTGGTTAACATCATACTTGGAAAGCATTTTACGGAAAGCACCATGAATAAAGTGTGAACCACCATCATTCATTAAATATCTAGGGACTCCAAACCTTGGGAAAATAACTTCCTTAAGCATTTTAATAGAGGTGTTGTGATCAACACTACTGGTTGGAATAGCTTCTACCCATTTAGTAACATAATCAAAAGCAACCAAAATATGTGTATACCCATTAGAGGAAGGAAAAGGTCCCATGTAATCAAATACCCAAACATCAAATGGTTCAACAACAAGTGAATAATTCATAGGCTTTTCTTGACGCTTACCGATATTACCTATTCTTTGACATTCATTAGAAGATAAGACGAACTTACGAGCATCCTTGAAGAGAGTAGGCCAATAAAATCCAGACTGCAATACCTTATGAGCATTTCTATCTCCAGCATGATGCCCCCCATAAGCTTCGGAGTGACATTTCCGTAGGATTTTTCCCTGTTCATGCTCAGGTACACAACGTCTAATAATACCATCTACTCCTTCTTTATAAAGATGTGGGTCATCCCAAAAGTAATGTCTTATATCATAGAAGATTTTTTTCTTTTGTTGGTATGTAAAGCTAGGTGGTAAATATTTAGCAACAATGTAATTAGCATAGTCAGCATACCAAGGAGTACTATGAGAAACATTTATTGCAGCTAACTGCTCATCAGGAAAACTATCATCAATAGGTAGTGGGTCATCAAGCACATTTTCAAGCCTAGACAAATTATCAGCTACTGGGCTGTCAGCTCCTTTTCTATCAATGATATGTAAATCAAATTCTTGTAACAAGAGAACCCATCGAATAAGTCTAGGTTTAGCATCTTTCTTTTCCATAAGGTATTTAATAACAACATGGTCTGTGTGAACAGTTACTTTGGAATCAACAATATAAGGTCTAAATTTATCACAAGCAAACACCACTGCTAAGAATTTTTTTTCAGTTGTAGCATAATTTCTTTGAGCACTGTCTAGAGTTTTACTAGCATAATGAATAACATTCAGTTTCTTATCAACTCTTTGTCCCATAACAGCACCAACAACGTAATCACTAGCATCACACATAATTTCAAAACGCAAGTTCCAATCAGGTGGTTGAACAATAGGAGCAGAAATTAAGGCTTTCTTAAGTGTTTCAAAGGCTTCTAAAAAATCATCATAAAAAACAAAAGGAATATCCTTTTGCAAGAGACTAGTGAGAGGCCTAGAAATTTTAGAAAAGTCTTCGATAAATCTCCTATAGAAACCAGCATGACCTAGGAAACTACGAATACCTTTTATATCTTTAGGACACAACATTTTCTCAATTGCATCAACCTTGGCTTGGTCCACTTTAATACCTCTTTCAGAAATTTTATGACCCAAGACAATGCCTTCATTAACCATGAAGTGGCACTTCTCCCAATTCAAGACAAGATTTGTTTGTTCACATCTCTGCAAAACTCGCTCAAGATTGCTTAAACAATCATCAAAAGGCTTCCATAAACAGAAAAGTCATCCTGAAAACCTCAACAATCTTTTCACAAAAATTAGAGAATATAGCAGTCATACATCTTTTAAAGGTAGCAGGTGCATTACATAAACCAAAAGGCATACATCTATAAGCATAGGTTCCAAAAGGACAAGTAAAAGTGGTCTTTTCTTGATCAGGTTGAGAAACAGGTATTTGTGAAAAGCCAGAATATCCATCAAGGAAACAAAAGTGTGTGTGCTTAGATAATCTTTCAAGCATTTGATCAATAAAAGGCAAAGGGTAATGATCTTTTCTAGTTGCTTTGTTTAATTTTCTAAAATCAATTACCATTCTATAACCCGTAGCAATTCTTTGTGGAATAAGCTCATTCTTATCATTAGGAACAACAGTTATACCTCCTTTCTTAGGGACACAATGCACATGACTTACCCATCTACTACCAGCTATGGGATAGATTATACCTACTTCCAGAAGTTTTAATATTTCTGTTCTTACCACTTCTTTCATCTTCGGATTTAACCGACATTAGTGATCAACAACGGGTTTAGGATCAGGTTCCATATTATTCTTGTGCTGACATAGAGTGGGACTAATGCCCTTTAAATCGTCAAGTGTATATCCAATAGCAGCTCAGTGCTTCCTTAGAACTTTCAATAATCTTTCTTCTTCATGTTCTGAAAGGTTAGCACTAATAATAATATGATATATCTTCTTTTCATCAAGATAAGCATATTTCAAAGTGTCTGGCAATTGTTTTAATTCAAACACAGGATCACCTTTAGGTGGAGGTGGACCTCCTAGAGTTTCAATAGGCAAATTGTGTTTAAGTAGAGGACGTTGTTCAAAGAAAATTTTATCTATCTCATTTATTTCATGCATATGTAAATCATTTTCATGGTCTAGCAAATATTGTTCTAAAGGATCAGTAGGTGGTACAACAATAGAAGCAAGACCAATTAATTCATCCTTACTAGGCAATTCTTTTTCATGAAGATTTCTACTAAACTTGGAAAAATTAAATTCATGAGACTCATTACCAAAGCTAATACCAACAGTTTGTTTCTCACAATCTATCTTAGCATTAACTGTGTCCAAGAAATGTCTACCAAAAATAATGGGACAAAAGTCATCTTGTGGGGAACCAAGAACAAGGAAATCAGTAGGGTATTTTATTTTCCCACACAAGACTTCAACATCTCTAACAATCCCAATTGGTGATATGGTGTCGCTATTAGCAAGTTTAATAGTAACATCTACGTCTTCTATCTCTGCAGGTGCTATGTCTTTCATAATATCTTGATATAAAGTGTAAGGAATATCACTCACACTAGCACCTATGTCACATAAACCATGATAAAAGTGATCTCCTATTTTAACCGAAATGACAGGTGTGCCAACCACAGGTCTATGTTTATCCCTTTTATCAGGTTTGGCAATTCTAGGAGCTTCTTCACAAAAGTAAATAACATGCCCATCTATATCTTATTCTAAGAGATATTTAACCATAGTTGTGCTAGGTTCTACTTTGATTTGTTCATCATGTTTAGGTGTTCTAGTATAGCTTTTGCTAACCACAGTTGAAACTTTAGCATGTTCCATTATCCTAACAGGGAAAGGTGGTTTCTCAATATAAGCAGAAGGAACTACTAGATCAACATTATAAAGTATAGTTTCTTCTTTAAATGGTACCGGTTCTTTTATTTCTTATTTAATACGTGGGTGATATTTAAACCACTTCTCTTTAGGGAGTTCAACATGAGTAGCAAAAGATTCACAAAAGGAGGCTACTGTCTCAGAGTCAAGTCCATATTTAGTGCTAAACTTTTGAAAAGGATCGGCATCCATAAAAGATTTAACACAATCATACTTGAGTTTAATACCTGACTCTTTACCTTTGTCGAGTTCCCAATCTTCAGAGTAGTGTTTAATTCTTTCCAAAAGATCCCACCAGAATTCAATACTCTTCTTCATAAAAGAACCAGCACAAGAAGTATCAAGCATGGTTTGATCATTACGAGAAAGCCAAGCATAAAAATTCTGGATAATAATTTCTCTTGAGAGCTCATGATTTGGGCATGAATATAACATTGACTTAAGCCTCCCCAAGCTAGAGCGATACTTTCTCCTTCACCTGGCAAAAAATTATATATATAATTCCGATCACGATGAACTAGATGCATAGGATATTTTTTTTGGTGGAACTCTAATTTCAAACGATTCCAATTCCAAGATCCAATATCATTGCATAGCCTATACCATGCCAATGCTTTTACCTTCAAAGATAAAGGGAAAACCTTTTTCATCACTTCATCTCCGGGCAAAGCTGCAAGCTTAAACAATCCACAAATTTGTTCTACATATATCAAGTGCATATCAGGATGTTCGGTTCCATCTCCTGCATAAGGATTAGCTAGCAGTTGTTCTATCATACCCGAAGGAATTTAAAATTCAATATTTTCAGTAGGTGAAGTAGGTTGAGGGGTAGCTAATTGTGGTTCCGGACAAGGTGCAGATACCCCGAACAAACCCCTCAAAGGATTGTTTTCCATAGTAAAAAGTGACAATAAATTTCAGCACACTATATAAATGTTTCCTTACCAAATTCCACTTACCAAAGGCTCTTCACTCCCTGGCAACGGCGCCAGAAAGGAGCCTTGATGACCCACATGTATAGGGGATCAATTGTATCTCTTTTTGATAAGTATGAGTGTCGAACCCAACGAGGAGCAGAAGGAAATGACAAGTAGTTTTCAGTAAGTAATGTCTGCAAGCACTGAAATTGTAAGTAGTGGAGGAGTTTGATAGCAAAATAATTTGTAACGAGCAAGTAATGATAGTAATAACAAAAGTGCAGCAAGGTAGCCCAATCCTTTTGAGGCAAAGGACAGGCCAAAACGGTCTCTTATGATAAGCAAAGCGTTCTTGAGGGTACATGGGAATTTCATCTAGTCACTTTCGTCATGTTGCTTCGATTCGTGTTCGCTACTTTGATAATTTGATATGTGGGCGAACCAGTGCTTAGGTGCTGTTCTTACTTGAACAAACCTCCTACTTATGATTAACCCCCTCGCAAGCATCCGCAACTACGAGAAAAGTATTAAGAATATATTCTTACAATTGCATTAAACTTTTGGTTCCTATCGGTCCCTTGCGGAATAGCGCATAAACTGGGGTTTCAGCTTTGTCACTCTCACAAGCCATCATCTAATTGCTACTCCACAATGCATTCCCTTTGGCCCAAATATGGTGAAGTGTCATGTAGTCGATGTTCACATGACACCACTAAGGGAATCACAACATACATACTATCAAAATATCGAACACATATCAAGTTCACATGATTACTTGCAACAAGATTTCTCCCGTGACCTCAAGAACAAAAGGAACTACTCACAAATGATAAACATGCTCAAGATCAGAGGAGTATTAAATAGCATAATGGATCTGCACATATAATCTTCCACCAAATAAACCATATAGTAATCAACTACAAGATGTAATCAACACTACTAGTTACCCACAAGCACCAATTTATAGTTCCGGTATACAGATTGAACACAAGAGATCAACTAGGGTTTGAGATGAGATTATGCTATTGAAGATGTTGATGGAGATTTCCATCCCTAAGATGGGAGATTTGTTGGTGATGATGATGACGATGATTTCCCCCTCCGGGAGGGAAGTTCCCTCGGCGGAATTGCTCCGCCGGAGGGCCAAAGTTCTCCTGCCAAAGTTACGCCTCGAGACGGCGATGCTCCGTCCCGAAAGCCCTCTCCCTAGTTTTTCTAGGTCAAAATGACTTACATACCAGAAGATGGGCACCGGAGGTGGGTGATGTCTACTACAAAACCTTCTTCTTGTAGAAGTTGTTGGGCCTCCAAGTGCAGAGGTTTGTAGGACAGTAGGAAATTTCCCTCAAGTGGATGACCTAAGGTTTATCAATCCGTGGGAGGCGTAGGATGAAGATGGTTTCTCTCAAACAACCCTGCAACCAAATAACAAAGAGTCTCTTGTGTCCCCAACACACCCAATACAATGGTAAATTGTATAGGTGCACTAGTTCGGCGAAGAGATGGTGATACAAGTGCAATATGGATGGTAGATATAGGTTTTTGTAATCTGAAAATATAAAAACAGCAAGGTAACTAATGATAAAAGTGAGCACAAACGGTATTGCAATGCTAGGAAACAAGGCCTAGGGTTCATACTTTCACTAGTGCAAATTCTCTCAACAATAATAACATAATTGGATTATATAACTATCCCTCAACATGCAACAAAGAGTCACTCCAAAGTCACTAATAGCGGAGAACAAACGAAGAGATTATGGTAGGGTACGAAACCACCTCAAAGTTATTCTTTCCAATCAATCTGTTGGGCTATTCCTATAAGTGTCACAAACAGCCCTAGAGTTCGTACTAGAATAACACCTTAAGACACAAATCAACCAAAACCCTAATGTCACCTAGATACTCCAATGTCACCTCAAGTATCCGTGGGTATGATTATACGATATGCATCACACAATCTCAGATTCATCTATTCAACCAACACATATAACCTCAAAGAGTGCCCCAAAGTTTCTACCGGAGAATCAAGACGAAAACGTGTGCCAACCCCTATGCATAGGTTCATGGGCGGAACCCGCAAGTTGATCACCAAAACATACATCAGGTGAATCACGTGTGTGACGCCCCCGATTCAATCATACACTAATCATGCACGCAAATGTGTACGATCAAGATCAGGGACTCACGGGAAGATATCACAACACAACTCTAAAACATAAAATAAGTCATACAAGCATCATAATACAAGCCAGGGGCCTCGAGGGCTCGAATACAAGTGCTCGATCATAGATGAGTCAGCGGAAGCAACAATATCTGAGTACAGACATAAGTTAAACAAGTTGCCATAAGATGGCTAGCACAAACTGGGATACAGATCGACAGAGGCGCATGCCTCCTGCTTGGGATCCTCCTAACTACTCCTGGTCGTCGTCAGCGGACTGCGTGTAGTAGTAGGCACCTCCGGTGTAGTAGTTGTCATCGACGGTGGCGTCTGGCTCCTGGGCTCCACCGTCTGGTTGCAGCAATCGGGTAAAGAAAGGGGGAAAAGGGGGAACAAGGCAACCGTGAGTACTCATCCAAAGTACTCGCAAGCAAGGAGCTACACTACATATGCATGGATATATGTGTAAAGGGCCATATCAGTGGACTGAACTGCAGAATGCCAGAATAAGAGGGGGATAGCTAATCCTGTCGAAGACTACGCTTCTGGCAGCCTCCGTCTTGCAACATGTAGAAGAGAGCAGGCTGAAGTCCTCCAAGTAGCATCACATAGAATAATCCTACCCGGCGATCCCCTCCTCGTAACCCTGAGAGAGAGCGACCACCGGGTTGTATCTGGCACTTGAAATGGTGTGTTTTATTAAGTATCCGGTTCTAGTTGTCATAAGGTCAAGGTACAACTCCAAGTCGCCCTGTTATCAAGATCACGGCTATTCAATAGATTAACTTCACTGCAGGGTGCACCACATTACCCGACACGCCGATCCCATTTGGCTGGACACACTTTTCTGGGTCATGCCCGGCCGCGGAAGATCAACACGTCGCAGCCCCACCTAGGCACAACAGAGAGGCCAGCACGCTGGTCTAAACCTAAGCGCACAGGGGTCTGGGCCCATCGCCCATAGCACACCTGCACGCTATGACTGTGGCCGAAAGCGTAACTAGCCCCTTAATACAAGAGCAGGCTTACGTTCCAATCCGGCGCGCGCCACTCAGTCGCTGGCGTCACGAAGTGCTTCGGCTGATACCCCGACGCCGGTTGCCCATATCTTGTCCCACGTGGCGGTTAGGGCGTAAAAGGTCAACGACCCAACTCAGATCAAATACCAAGATCTCGTTAAGCGTGTTAAGTATCCGCGAACGCCGAACAGGGCCAGGCCCACCTCTCTCCTAGGCGGTCTCAACCTGCCCTATCGCTCTGCCACAAAGATCCACTCGCGGGTGCTCCACAAGCCGACCCGACTTTAGTCACCACATGTATCATGTATAAGGTATATTGCCACGCCCAAGATGTGACCCTATCCTAAAGGAACTCGAAGGTCCCACCAAGGATATAAGCGCATCTTGAAGACGCTTTTGCAAGGTGGATATCATTACATCAACATTACAAAATAGTGGGGATACATCCAATACATTCAATGTCACATGAATACAACAATACAACATACAAGATCAACATCCGACTACGGATGAATCATAAACAGAAGCTCAAACGACATCCACCCTGCTAGCCCAGGCTGCCGACCTGGAACCTATCCCCTGATCGAAGAAGAAGCAGAAGAAGAACTCCAAAACAAGTAAGCATCGCTCTCGCGTCATGATCATCGCATAACCTGTACCTGCAACTGGTGGTGTAGTAATCTGTGAGCCACGAGGACTCAGCAATCCCATTACCATGGGTATCACGACTAGCAAAGCTTAAAGGGAAAGGAAGGGGTAAAGTGGTGAGGTTGCAGCAGCGGCTAAGCATATATGGTGGCTAACATACGCAAAAGAGAGCGAGAAGAGAAACAAAGGAACGGTCGTCAACTAGTAATGATCAAGAAGTGATCCTGAACTCCTACTTACGTCAATCATAACACAGAAACCGTGTTCTCCTCTCGATCATCCCAGAAAAGAGACACTCACGGTTACGCACACGGTTGGTGTATTTTAGAAGAGTTTGCTTCAAGTTTACTACAACCGGATATTAACAAATTCCCATCTGCCACATAACCGCTGGCACGGCTCTCGAAAGTTTATACCCTGCAGGGGTGTCCCAACTTAGCCCATGATAAGCTCTCGCGATCAACGAAGGATATTCCTTCTCCCCGGGAAGACCCGATCAGTCTCGGAATCCCGGCTACAAGACATTTCGACAGCAATAAAACAAGACCAGCAAAGCCGCCCGAATGTGCCGACAAATCCCGATAGGAGCTGCACATATCTCGTTCTCAGGGCACATCGGATAAGTCAAGCTACGAGTAAAACCAAGCCTCGAGTTTCCCCGTGGTGGCCCCGCAGGCTGCTCGGTTCGGACCAACACTCGAAGGAGCACCGCCCGGGGGCTAAAATAAAGATGACCCTTGGGCTCCGAAACCCAAGGGAAAAAGGGAATAGGTGAGGCAAATGGTAAAACCAATGTTGGGCCTTCTTTGAAAAGTCTTATTCAAAGCGAACTGTCAAGGGGGTCCCATAAATCACCCGACCGCGTTAGGGACGCAAAATCCGGGAACATAATACCGATATGACGGAAACTAGGGCGGCAAGAGTGGAACAAAACACCAGGCATAAGGCCGAGCCTTCCACCCTTTACCAAGTATATAGATGCATTAATTAAATAAGATATATTGTGATATCCCAACAAGTAAACATGTTCCAACAAGGAACAACATCTCCATGTTCCAACAAGGAACAAACTTCATCTTCACCTGCAACTAACAACGCTATAAGAGGGGCTGAGCAAAGCGGTAACATAGCCAAACAACGGTGTGCTAGGAAGGGTGACAAAGGTTAGAGGTTCATGGAAATTTGGGATGGCTTGAGCAGCAAGTGATAGGTAGCGCAGCATAGCGATAGAACGAAGCAACTAGCATAGCAATGATAGTAGTGAGATCCAGGGTAGCGGTCATCTTGCCTGAAATCCCTCAAGGAAGAAGAACGAGTCCATGAAGAAGATGAACGGATGAAGCCGAACCAAGCGTAGACGAACGAATCCTCATGATCGCAACGAAACAGGAACTAACAAGAAGAAGCACACACCATAGTAAACACACCACACATGAACAAGGCATGATGCACTACAAGCATGATGCATGACAAAGCTACATGAAGCTACTCATGGCAAGAGATGATGCAAACAAGAGCAGCACATCAAAGCAAGTTTAAATGAGGCCGGGAACAACATATAACAATTCCGGCAAGTCCTCATATGCAAATTTCGAAATTGGTCCAGATCTGAATAAACCTTATGTTCAAGTTGTTAAACAGCAAGTTAAGATGCACCACGATGATCTACACGAAATTCTAGTCAAGTTACATATAAAGTTCATTTAATTCGGAGCTACGGCCTAGAAGATATGAGCAAAACAAGATAAGCATGGCATTGATGCAAAATGCATACAAACATCAAGCAAACACCTCAAAACAAGGATGCAACATGATAATATGAAGCTACATGCAAAATCAAGCAAGTTTCATATAGAGCACACTCCAAACGGAGCAACGGTTCAACACATACACTCTATACAAGTTATAGCAACGATCTGTCCAAAACAGCAACTAAGCATATTGCAAGCACCAAAACAACCTGCTACAGGACCTCAACATAATAACAAAAGGCATGGGCATGATGTAAAGGTAAAGCATTACAAAAAATGAACACTGAGCTATCTCCATAACTCACTAGAACATGCTCAAAATGACATGGCAAGATTGCAAATAATAACAGTTTCAGACTTTGCAGAAATAACATCAGGTTGCAATGTTTAGAGCTATCAAACAACATGTTACAGGAACATATCATGGAAAACAAAGGCCTGGCATGAATCTACTAATTTCATAGAACAAAAGTCCCTTACTGACCACAAGACAAAAAGGATCAGAAAATATGATAGCACCCATGTAAACATGGCAAGTTATATTACAGATTCATACATGGCAGGAACAACAATAAGTAGGCATGTTGGTGAGCTTGAACCAATCACCAAAGAGCAATACATGGCATGGAAAGGCAACCAACAGTAAGAAGACATGGCATAGAAGCTATACATGGCAAGAACAAAATCATAGCATACACGGATCAACTACAACAACCTTGGCAAAATTGAATAACATGTAAACAATCTGCCAGGAAACATTTTATAGCAAAAGTAGAGCTCGATTGACTCAAGCTATGGCACTCCATAATTGCAAAAAATGGAATGGATGGATAGAGCATAACAATATGTTCAAAACATCCTTACTGAAGTATCTCAAAATAAGCATGGATCTCTCGGTACCATCAAGTTTACATGGCATAAAAATATAAGCAAAACAGGGGCTGAAATCAGCAACATCATGAAGCCTAGTTTGCATGCTTGTGCTAGTCACCACAGAGATCACAAAAATACATGGCATACACCCCTGTAAAGATGGTATGGCATATTACAAAACACATGTAGGACTCAAGTTCATAGGATGCACACATCAATCATGGCAAAAATGACAAAAGGGCATGTTCTGATAAAAATCTGAAACTAACATCACATAGCACTCTTGCAACGAAGATTCAGGCATCAAGATGAGCTCAAATGAAAATTATGCAATGATATGAAATGATGTACTCGACGAGGCGAACAATTTGACATATTACACGCACGAAACGGAGCAATATGCAGCAAGTTATGGCATGATGAATATGGCAACATAATTACACAGATTCGGGACTTAGTGGATTTTCGGAGGGGGGAAAGTCAACCTAGTCTCAGATCGGATCTGGCTCCGGTCGCACGGACGTCGAGGCAGCCGAAGACTCGCCGGAGAGGACGAAGAGGAGCTCGGGGAGGCCGGATCCGGCCGGAGGCGGGCGGCGCCGCCCGGTCCGAGGCGGCGAAGCCGGACGGCGGCGCGGAGCGCGCGCGCGGGGCGGGCGACCGGAGGCGGCGGCGGCGGCGGGCCGGGCGGTGGCGCCGGGCGCCGGAGGAGCGAGGGCGAGGCGCCGGGACACGTGGCAGCGGCTGATAGGGCGGGGACGGCGGTGCGGACATGTCCGGCGGGGTCCGGACGTGTCCGGCTGCGGGAGGAGGACGAAGGCTAGGGTTCATCCGCGAATTTCGGGGGAGGGGACTATTTATAGATTTCTGGGAGCTAGGAGAGTCCAAATGAGGTGCGGTTTTCGGCCACGCGATCGTGATCGAACGACCGAGAGCATAGAGGGGAGTTTGCTAGGTTTTGGGCCAGTTTGGAAGGGGTGTTGGGCTGCAAAGAGAAAGGGGGCTTTTACGGTTACCCGGTTAACCGTTGGAGTATCAAACGACCTCCAAATGGCACGAAACTTGGCAGGCGGTCTACCGGTGCTATACCAAGGCCGCTTGACAAACCTCGGTCCATTCCGAGACCGTTTAACACCCGCACACGAAAAGAGGCAAAAGGGGGCGCCGGGAGACATAGGAGTGCCCGATTGGAAAACGGACAACGGGGAAAATGCTCGGATGCATGAGACGAACACGTATGCAAATGCGATGCACATGATGACATGGCAAAGTGCAACACGCAAGCACATGACATGGCAACGACGACGAATAACTGGCGGACACCTGGCGCATCGAATCCGGGGCGTTACATATATAGTATATACCCATGATCACCTCCCGAGTGATCACGGCCCGATAGTATAGCACAGCAGACGGACAAGAATGTAGGGCCACAGATGGAATACTAGCATCCTATAGTAAGCATGTAGGATTGCAGGTAAAGGTAACAACAGTAGTAGCAAGGACAGGCTATGCATCGGGATAGGTATAACAGAAAGCAGTAACATGCTACACTACTCTAATGCAAGCAGTATAGGGTAGAATAGGCGATATCTGGTAATCAAGGGGGGGGGGGCTTACCTGGTTGCTCTGGCAAGTAGGAGGGGTCGTCAACTCCGTAGTCGAAATGGGTAGCAGCGGCGTCTGTCTCGGGGTCTAGCGAGAAAAGAGGGGGAAGAAACAATAAATACAATGCAAACAAATGCATGACAAGACAAGGCGTGTTGCTAGTTGTGCCTTAACGCGGTATGAGGTGATGCCGGTGAAGGGGGGAAACATCTGGGAAAGTATCCCCGGTGTTTCGTGTTTTTGGGCAAAGAAGCCGGAGGGGGAAAGTTGCGAGTTCGATAGGTTAGGGATGCGTGGCGGACGAACGAGCTGCCTTTCTGGATTCGACTCGTCGTTCTAAGCAACTTTCATGTACAAAGTTTTTCCATCCGGGTTACGGATTATTTTATATTAAAATTTAAAGATTTAAAATGATTTTCTAATTTCAGGATTTAATTTAATTCGAAATTAAATTTGTATTTAAATGCTATGGGTATACAGGAAGTGTACCCAGATTGTCTCTAAGGGGCTGACAGGAGGGGCCCTGGTCAAATGTCTAGTCAGCGTTTGACTGGACCGTTGACTGGTCAAAATGGGCCTATGGGACCCGCATGTCATTGACTGGGTTATCCCAGTCAGCAGTTTGACTGGTCAATGGGACCCATGTGTCATTGATACATGTTATACTAAACAACACATGATTAACTAATCTGGTTGATTAGGTTATTAAACAGATTAAATAAGTTAACTAATTAACTTACTAGCTAATTAATTAATTAATTTAACAATAATTATTTATTTAATATTTTTTATGTTTTATTTTTGGGCGTGGGCCCATTTGTCATAGGCACAGAGGGCGGTTAACGGGCGCTGATCACGCGGGTTTCGGGCGCACCCGAGCGAGCACTCGCCCGTAGGGCGGGACGAGGCCGCCGGGGCACCGACGGCGGGCACGCCGGGCCATGGCGGCGGAGGCGAGGGGGCGGTGCGGCCAATGGTGCGTGGGCGGGCGCGATGGCGTGGGAGGCGTGGTGGCGCGCCACGGGAGGAGGAGAGGGCGACGAGGCACGCCGAGGCACGGGGCCATGGGGCGCCGGCCGGAGCGGGACGCGGGTGGGAGGCCGGAGTGGCCAGAGTGGGGCGGTGGGGCGGCGGAGGACGAGCAGCGGTGAGCGCGGACGAGCGCCGACGAGATGTGAACGTACGTCGGGGGCAGAAGGGGTGGGGGAAGGGGTCGGCGTGGCTCAGGTCGGCCGGCGAGGAGGAGATAAGGAGGCGAGGCAACGATGTTGAGGTGACGACGGCGTAGGGCGACGGGGCACGGCCTCGAGGTGATGGAGTCGACGTGGTTCCGGTGGCGGCCGCGGGTTGATCCCGCGAGGAAGAGGTGCGGGAGGTCGGGTGACAGCAGCGAGCATCGGGGCGCCGGCGAGGTGCGGCGGGGTGGCGCGCGACATCGACATCGGCGGGGTCAGGGGCGCGGTGAGCGATCGCCTGGTTCGGTCCCCCGATCTGATCTGGATCGAGGAGGGGGGAGACGCGAGGGGGGGAGTGCGGGGGTGCGGTTAGGGTTTTGGTAGGTGGGGGGATAAGGTGAGTGGGGGTGGGCTGGCTGGTGGCCTGGGGGGCCAGTGGGTCGGCCAGCTGGGCCGTCTGGCCCAGTTGTCCAGGGGGGCTCTTCTCTTTTTTTTTTGTAGTTTTGTTTTCTTTTTTTATTGTCTTCCTTTTTCTTTATTTTCTCTACTGTTTTAGCTAATTTTAAAAATATAGTACTAAAAACATGGTTTCTTCATGACAAATAGTTAGGGAATATTTTCAACACATCGAACATTTTAGTTTTGACTTTTGAAAACTTTAATTGTTTTAACTTTAATTCAAATTTAGAATTTGAATCCGTTTCGATCTAACGTGGGATTATCAACAGTAACCGAGGTGACGTGGCATCGTTAACACGGGATTACTGTAGCCTGATTACCCGGGCGTCACAATTCTCCTCCTCTACAAGAAATCTCGTCCCGAGATTTAAGAGGTAGTGAAAGGGGGGAAGGTTTGGTAACGAATCTAGCGGGTCTTCTCATTCTGGCTTGCTCTTCTCGAAGAGACCGGTTCAATACATTGATGTCTTCATTTCTCTGCTTTGGGTCATCATGATGAAGTCGACATCCTTTCTTCGGGATCTTCATCGTACTTACGAATAGGTAACGGGGCAGATCGGCAACGACAGAATGCTATAAGGGTAATAATCTGGGATTAACCCATGAATGAGCATATGAGTACCTCTCGAGTTGAACAAATAAAACATATCGAGAGTAAAGTTCGAAGGTACAATAAGAAGTTTCAAGCAGCCACGCAATCGTTCAATGCCTAGTCAGAAGGTGAAAGGGGTTTCAAAGCAACGGAATGATTATTTTGTCCGATGCCAGAATTGATGATCTCATCGGAAGGTGGCTCATTAATTACATATGAGTCCACGCGGGAGGAATAACTTTGGGAACAGGGGGTGTACAGGAGAGTCAGGTTTTGATCCTGTGGAACTGTGGGTTATGGGCCCACCATGTGGTTGAAAGTAGGAAGCAGGCCGGCATCTTGCTCGGTCACGATAGCAAGGCGTGTCAGAGGGTAGCCTGTCAGTTATGCCGGAAACATCATCGATACCAAGGGCGAGGGACGAAGAGAACCATTTTCCTGCTCGTTGAACGAGGCGGGCCAATAGGCAAGGTTCTCGTCCATCGGTGGCTACCGACATGTCACCAACAATAGTAACAGGGTCTTGCTGACAGAATTGTACATCGAGGTGTTTGCATATGTTGGGGATTATTACTGCTTAGATTATATAATTCCCAAGAAAGGTCAAACAAAACCATCGAAAGGAAAATGTGATTTCCAGATTAAATAGAACAATGAAAAGGAAAATGTGTTTAAACACATATTTCAGGGGGTATATCCTTCCCAAGGACAAGCACAGCACGATATCCATGCCAGGATATAACGTAGAAAACTCTTTAGGTAAGGGGAGAGAAATTTCATGACATTACCCATACAGCGGTGTTTGGATAATTGAGCAGGAAACATTTAACATTGGGCTTCAAATGTTCTTGTTGAAAATTGGAGTACCATAGACATGCTTCGAGATAGCATTGACATGGCCAACAGGTGAAGATCAGACTTTGGAAACACAAAGGATTCATCAGGAATAACTTATAGGATAAGTCTTAAAATTCCCTCATGGAAGAATGGTTAACCTTGCCAAAATGGAACAACTATAACAATAGGTCCTCCGGCCAGGGGTGCTAGGCATGACATCACCTTACTGGGTCTTATGAAGACTAGCGTTATAACTCTTGTAAATATGTTCCAACCATCATATCTGATGGAGATTCAGATATGATTGGTGTCAGGATACCTCAGGCTCAGGATGCCTGAGAAGAAAGGTGCAACACAAATTGACGGGATGACACTGTAAGATTCTCGGGAAATGAACTATGAAGTGATTTCCGTTAACAAGAGTTCATCATTAACCCAAGGAGAGGTCAAGGAGGTGGCTGATGAACTCAATGACAATTCATCGAGATTTCCAAAAGATGGATTTCCACAATTAAGTGAACAAGGAGATAACATTTGTCAGACCAAATGATATAAGGAAGTATGCTCGAGGAGAACATACACAACTAAACATTGGTTGAAAGGTGCGCCCGAAATATGGGTTGGGTTGCACGACCAATGTCGGAATGGTGATTCAATAATCAATAGACTAAGAATGAATGGCCGACCATTAACTTCAAAGCAATAGGGTTGCTAGAAGTGCAGGATCCAAACAGCACCGTTCACTTGTTGGTACCCCGGTTGGAATCAACACGAGGACCATGAAAGAATGGTGATGGTGAGAAGTATCACTATACCAAGAACTCTCAAGAGGTGGAACAAATCTCAGAACATTCTTGACATAAAAGATGGTAATACTCCAAGATAAAGAAGAACAAAGGCTGGATAGCAAGGAACTCAAGGTATAACACAAAACATGAACAAGTTTGTGTTGGGGGAAGGCAAGAATGTCGTCGATGATAACACAATCATCGAGGGGCAAGGATGGTATTTCTCATCACGAATTCGATTGATATCCTGTAAGAGCTCAGAATGTAGATGATGATTACGACACATTTGTCGAGAGGTTTCATGAAGATGTAATCGAACAACGATGGCATCAACTCAAAGGACTGATGAAGCGAAAGTTACTAGAACCAAGGGTACGACACGAACTCGAAATCAAGCTTGATGTTCAAGGCGATGATATGACAAGGAAGATCGACGTAAGTCTAGCTCATCGTCGAAAGTTGTGCTACGGAAGAAGGTAGCACAGTTAAAATTTTGCATGATAATGATATAGCTGATAAGGCTAGGAACGACTTGAAGGATTATTAAACTCAGAAGCAACAAGAATTACTTAGAGTTATTGAATCGGAGTATGGAATCGATTCACTTATCGGTGTTCCCGAGTGACTAATAACTCGGAGCCCGTGGAAAATTGGAATCAGTGAGAATGTAGTACTTGATGAAGAACTCATAAGAAGTTATGCAGTTCCATGATAATCTTGAGATACCAGGGGGTAATACTCGATGACAGATCAAGGTAGTGGTTGGACTAGGGTATTGCTCTGCAGGAGACAAGTGCTCAAACTTGCACGAGAAACGGAATCAAGGAGAAACATGGTCAGAACCACGTCCACGTATACAAGATGAACTTATAACAAGGGGATAGTTATTTTAAGAGAAGCTTCCATGATAAGGTATACATCGTGTCCATGGGCATGAACACAGGGTTCAAGGTCGACTCCCACTTGTTCAATGCATAACCTTTCATTCACCTCTCGTATTTCGAAAATGACATTAGTTGTTGAAAGTTTTTACCTGGTGCAATACCAGATAAGTATGACCCGTGTAATCTTTTGGGTTCACATAGATTAGGTAAGGCGTTAGTTCAACCCATCGAGGCATCTTAGGAACATATACCACCAACTTCAGGAGTAATTAACACAAGCTCGATAGCAGAGCATGGTTGACAAAGTAGAGGATACAATTTACCCAAGGCATTATGTATCCGAGAAAAGACTCACAAAGTTATTGAATATGAAGGACGTCGTCGGATAAAATCCAACAAAGGATCCGGTGGTCCGCAAGGGATCTGACGTGAGCATCAGTACTCAACTAGAGGAAGAAGAATGCAAGGAGATCAGATTATAGAAACAACTGACTAACTCAAATCTCAAATGCAAAGGAATTATGATTTCCAAATCAAGGGATCAGAAGCAAACGCTCTGATCAAGGATGGATAAAATTGAATAGACTTAGGGGTACAATCGATGGCAATCTGATTGGCCGATAATCAGCTCATGTTCGAAATGACATCTGAGCTGGAAAGATAATTTAAAAGGATCAACTGATGATTGCGTGCATTCGCACTAATGTTGAATCTATAGGATCAAAATGATGGTACCTATGGATAATATTGAATATTGTCAGACACATGGAAAGCATCCATAATGCAAGTAGACAAGTATTTGTAGAGCAATAAAGCTGCTAAGGATTTTCAGAGGATTGAATAGTATTTCAACGACTTTTGTGAAACACCTGAACAACTGGGGATGAGCGGATACTCGGAAAGTGCGAGAAATTACTCTTAGGGGTATTCAGGTGGCAAAGAACTGCAAGGCAGCAGGCACAAAGTATTCTCGGAACATTAGAGGGAATTTCGAGGTATCTAGTAATAACAAGATCGACTGGGCATAAAGTAAGAACGAGGGTGTAAGTATTTATCCATAGGGATATTGCAGTGGTAGGGAATTGCAAAAGCAACGGGCACAAGGTCTCGAGAGAAAATCGGAGAGTATCTTCGAAATCTTCTGGTGCAGCCGGCGATCATCTGGACTGAAGGGGCTCTCCGGGAGAAAGTATTATCAAGAACCTAGAGTTAGTTTTCTTTTTAGCAAAATCATTTAACCCGAATAGAAGAGATGTCAGAGTCCCAGAGTATAGGTCGAGGAATAAAAGATCCTAATACCACCCAAATGGCGACGTGGGCCCGTAAGACACACAGCCATGCTAGTAAAAGTTTTGTAATGTCTAGACTCGACTTCGGCCAAGGAGTTGGAAAGGGGGATTCCTACAGGCAGTTGGCTCTGATACCAACTTGTGACGCCCCCGATTCAATCGTACACTAATCATGCACGCAAATGTGTACGATCAAGATCAGGGACTCACGGGAAGATATCACAACACAACTCTAAAATATAAAATAAGTCATACAAGCATCATAATACAAGCCAGGGGCCTCGAGGGCTCGAATACAAGTGCTCGATCATAGACGAGTCAGCGGAAGCAACAATATCTGAGTACAGACATAAGTTAAACAAGTTGCCATAAGATGGCTAGCACAAACTGGGATACATATCAAAAGAGGCGCAGGCCTCCTGCCTGGGATCCTCCTAACTACTCCTGGTCGTCGTCAGCAGACTGCATGTAGTAGTAGGCACCTCCGGTGTAGTAGTCGTAATCGACGGTGGCGTCTGGCTCCTGGGCTCCATCGTTTGGTTGCAGCAATTGGGTAAAGAAAGGGGGGAAAAGGGGGAACAAGGCAACCATGAGTACTCATCCAAAGTTCTCGCAAGCAAGGAGCTACACTACATATGGATGGATATATGTGTAAAGGGCCATATCAGTGGACTGAACTGCAGAATGCAGAATAATAGGGGGATAGCTAATCCTGTCGAAGACTACGCTTCTAGCAGCCTCCGTCTTGCAACATGTAGAAGAGAGCAGGCTGAAGTCCTCCAAGTAGCATCACATAGAAATAATCCTACCCGGCGATCCCCTCCTCGTAACCCTGAGAGAGAGCGACCACCGGGTTGTATCTGGCACTTCAAAGGGTGTGTTTTATTAAGTATCCGGTTCTAGTTGTCATAAGGTCAAGGTACAACTCCAAGTCGCCCTGTTACCGAAGATCACGGCTATTCGAATAGATTAACTTCCCTGCAGGGGTGCACCACATTACCCGACACGCTCGATCCCGTTTGGTCGGACACACTTTTCTGGGTCATGCCCGGCTGCGGAAGATCAACACGTCGCAGCCCCACCTAGGCACAACAGAGAGGCCAGCACGCCGGTCTAAACCTAAGCGCACAGGGGTCTAGGCTCATCGCCCATAGCACACCTGCACGTTGCGTCTGTGCCGAAAGCGTAACTAGCCCCCTTAATACAAGAGCAGGCTTACGTTCCAATCCGCGCGCGCCACTCGATCAAGGCGTCACGAAGTGCTTGGTGATACCACGGCGCCGGTTACCCATATCTTGTCCCACGTGGCGGTTAGAGCGTATAAGGTCAACGACCCAACTCAGATCAAATACCAAGATCTCGTTAAGCGTGTTAAGTATCCGCGAACGCCGAACATGGCCAGGCCCACCTCTCTCCTAGGCGGTCTCAACCTGCCCTGTCGCTCCGCCACAAAGATCCACTCGCGGGTGCTCCACAAGCCGACCCGACTTTAGTCACCACATGTATCATGTATAAGGTATATAGTATATACCCGTGATCACCTCCCGAGTGAGCACGGCCCGATAGTATAGCACAGCAGACGGACAAGAATGTAGGGCCACAGATGGAATACTAGCATCCTATACTAAGCATGTAGGATTGCAGGTAAAGGTAACAACAGTAGTAGCAAGGACAGGCTATGCATCGGGATAGCTATAACAGAAAGCAGTAACATGCTACACTACTCTAATGCAAGCAATATAGGGTAGAATAGGCGATATCTGGTGATCAAGGGGGGGCTTGCCTGGTTGCTCTGGCAAGTAGGAGGGGTCGTCAACTCCGTAGTCGAACTGGGTAGCAGCGGCGTCTGTCTCGGGGTCTAGCGAGAGAAGAGGGGGAAGAAACAATAAATACAATGCAAACAAATGCATGACGATGCATGACAAGACAAGGCGTGTTTCTAGGTGTGCCCTAACGCGGTATGAGGTGATGCCGGTGAAGGGGGGAAACATCCGGGAAAGTATCCCTGGTGTTTCGTGTTTTCGGGCAAAGGACCCAGAGGGGGAAAGTTGCAAGTTCGATAGGTTAGGGATGCGTGGCGGACAAACGGGCTGCGTTTCTGGATTCGTCTCGTCGTTCTGAGCAACTTTCATGTACAAAGTTTTTCCATCCGGGTTACGGATTATTTTATATTAAAATTTAAAATTTTAAAATGATTTTCTAATTTCAGGATTTAATTTAATTCGAAATTAAATTTGTATTTAAATGCTATGGGTATACAGGAAGTGTACCCAGATTGTCTCTAAGGGGCTGACAGGAGGGGCCCTGGTCAAATGTCGAGTCAGCGATTGACTGGACCGTTGACTGGTCAAAATGGGCCTATGGGACCCGCATGTCATTGACTGGGTTATCCCAGTCAGCAGTTTGACTGGTCAATGGGACCCATGTGTCATTGATACATGTTATACTAAACAGCACATGATTAATTAATCTGGTTGATTAGGTTATTAAACAGATTAATTAAGTTAACTAATTAACTTACTAGCTAATTAATTAATTAATTTAACAATAATTATTTATTTAATTTTTTTATGTTTTATTTTTGGGCATGGGCCCATTTGTCATAGGCACAGGGGGCGGTTAACGGGCGCTGATCACGCGGGTTTCGGGCGCACCCGAGCGAGCACTCACCCGTAGGGTGGGACGAGGCCGCCGGGGCACCGACGGCGGGGCACGCCGGCGCGGCTAGTCAGGGCCATGGCGGGCGGAGGCGAGGGGGGGCGGTGCGGCCAATGGCGCGTGGTGGGCGCGATGGCGCGGGCGAAGCGGGCACGCCACGGAGGAGGAGAGGACACACGAGGCGCGCCGAGGCACGGGGCCATGGGGCGCCGGCCGGAGCGGGACGCGGGTGGGAGGCCGGAGTGGCCAGAGTGGGGCGGTGGGGCGGCGGAGGACGGGCGGCGGTGAGCGCGGACGGGCGCCGACGAGATGTGAACGTACGTCGAAGGGGAGGGGGAGCGCAGCTCACAGCGTTGAAGGGAAGGGGTCGGCGTGGCTCAGGTCGGCCGACGAGGAGGAGATGAGGAGGCGAGGCCACGACGTTGAGGTGACGACGGCGTAGGGCGACGGGGCACGGCCTCGAGGTGATGGAATCGACGTGGTTCCGGCGGCGGCCGGTGGTCGATCCCGCGAGGAAGAGGTGCGGGAGGTCGGGTGACAGCAGCGAGCATCGGGGCGTCGGCGAGGTGCGGCAGGGTGGCGCGCGGCATCGACATCGGCGGGGTCAGGGCGCGGTGAGCGATCGCCTATTTCGGTCCCCCGATCTGATCTGGATCGAGGAGGGGGGAGACGCGAGGGGGGTGGGGGTGCGGTTAGGGTTTTGGTAGGTGGGGGGGCAAGGTGAGTGGGGGTGGGCTGGCTGGTGGCCTGGGTGGCTAGTGGGTCGGCCAGCTGGGCCTTCTGGCCCAGTTGGCCAGGGGGGCTTCTCTCTTTTTTTGTAGTTTTGTTTTCTGTTTTTATTGTCTTCCTTTTTCTTTATTTTCTCTATTGTTTTAGCTCACTTTAAAAATATAGGACTCATATAAAAACATGGTTTCTTCATGACAAATAGTTAGGGAATATTTTCAACACATCGAACATTTTAGTTTTGACTTTTGAAAACTTTAATTGTTTTAACTTTAATTCAAATTTAGAATTTGAATCCATTTCGATCTAACGTGGGATTATCAACAGTAACCGAGGTGATGTGGCATCGTTAACACAGGATTACTGTAGCCTGATTACCCGGGCGTCACAACGTGATATCCCATTGTAACCACAGATACGCACGACAATGTTGGAAATATGCCCTAGAGGCAATAATAAAAGCATTATTATTATATTTCCTTGTTCATGATAATTGTCTTTTATTCATGCTATAACTGTATTATCCGGAAATCGTAATACACGTGTGAATACATAGACTACAATACGTCCCTAGTAAGCCTCTAGTAGACTAGCTCGTTGGTCAACAGATAGTCATGGTTTCCTGACTATGGACATCAGATGTCATTGACAACGGGATCACGTCATTAGGAGAATGACGTGATGGACAAGACCCAATCCTAAGCATAGCACAAAGATCGTGTAGTTCGTTTTGCTAGAGCTTTTCCAATGTCAAGTATCTCTTCCTTAGACCATGAGATCGTGCAATTCCCGGATACCGTAGGAGTGCTTTGGGTGTATCAAGCGTCACAACGTAATCGGGTGACTATAAAGGTGCACTACAGGTATCTCCGAAAGTGACCATTGGGTTGACACGGATCGAGACTGGGATTTGTCACTCCGTATTACGGAGAGGTATCACTGGGCCCACTCGGTAATGCATCATCATAATGAGCTCAAAGTGATCAAGTGTCTGGTCACGGGATCATGCATTGCGGTGCGAGTAAAGTGACTTGCCGTAACGAGACTAAGCGAGGTATTGGGATACCGACGATCGAGTCTCGGGCAAGTAACATACCGTCGACAAAGGGAATAGAATACGGGTTGCTTGAACCCTTGACATCGTGGTTCATCCGATGACAACATCGAGGAGCATGTAGGAGCCAACATGGGTATCCAGATCCGCTGTTGGTTATTGACTTGAGGTAGTTTCGGTCATGTCGCATGTCTCCCGAACCCGTAGGGTCTACACTTAAGGTTCGGTGGCTTAGGGTTATTAGGAAGACAAGTATGTGATTACGAATGTTGTTGAGTCCCGGATGAGATCCCGGACGTCACGAGGAGTTCGGAATGGTCGGAGGTAAAGATTTATATATGGAAAGTGGTTAAGCGGACTCGGAAAGTTTGGGGTATACTGGTAATGTACAGGGGCCACCGGGAGGTTCGGAGGTCCACGGGAGGGCCACCCCTCCGGGGGCCACATGGGCTAAGTGGGAGAGGGAGCCAGCCCCGGTGGGCTGGGCGCACTCCCCACCTAGGCCCATCGGCTAGGGCATGGGAGGGAAACCCTAAAGGGGGCGCCCCCCTAGCTTGGGGGGCAAGCCACCCTCCCCTCCTCCCCTTGGGCCGCCGCCCCCATCTAGGGTTTCCCCTAGATGGCCGGCCCCCCTTTGCCCTCTCCTCCTATAAATAGAGGGGTGGGGGGAGGGCTGTGAATATAATTGAAGGCGCAGCCCCTCCCCTCCCCAACACCTCTCTTTCTCCACGCGAGCTTGGCGAAGCCCTGCCGGAGAACTGCCGTACCAACTGCACCACGCCGTCGTGCTGCCATTGGAGTTGTCTTCCTCAACCTCTCCTTCATCCTTGCTGGATCAAGACGGAGGAGACGCCATCATCCCGTACGTGTGTTGAACACGGAGGTGCTGTCCTTTCAGCACTTTGGTCATCGGTGATCGGAATCACGTTGGGAACGTCTTCATCATCACCACTCCTCGAGCGCTTCCGTACTCGATCTACAAGTGGTATGTAGATGCAAACTCTCTCGTGACTCGTTGCTTAGTAGAACTCATAGATGGATCTTGGTGAAACCGTAGGAAAATTTTAATTTTCTGCAACGTTCCCCAACAGTGGCATCATGAGCTAGGTCTATCGTAGTTCTCTTTGCACGAGTAGAACACAATTTTGTTGTGGGCGTGGATCTTGTCAACTTACTTGCCGTTACTAGTCGTTTCTTGCTTCCGCGGTATTGTGGGATGAAGCGGCCGGACCAACCTTACGTGCTCTTCGTGAGACCGGTTCCACCGACTAACATGCACTAGTTGCATAAGGTGGCTGGCGGTGTCTGTCTCTCCTACTTTAGTTGGAGCGGATTCGATGAACAGGGTCCTTATGAAGGGTAAATAGAAGTTGACAAGATCACGTTGTGGTTATTCGTAGGTAAGAAAACGTTCTTGCTAGAACCCAATTGCAGCCACGTAAAAGATGCAACAACAATTAGAGGCGTCTAACTTGTTTTTGCAGCAATTGTCATGTGACGGATATGGCCAAGTTGTGATGAATGATGATATATTGTGATGTATGAGATCATGTTCTTGTAATAGGAATCACGACTTGCATGTCGATGAGTATGACAACGGCAGGAGCCATAGGAGTTGTCTTTATTTTGTATGACCTGCGTGTCATTGAAGTACGCCATGTAACTCACTTTACTTTATTGCTAAACGCTTAGCCATAGAAGTAGAAGTAGTCGTTGGCGTGACAACTTCATGAAGACACGATGATGGAGATCATGGTGTCATGCGGTGACAGGATGATCATGGAGCCCGAAGATGAAGATCAAGGAGCTATATGATATTGGCCATATCATGTCACTACTTTATAATTGCATGTGATGTTTACTATGATTATACATCTTGTTTACTTAGAACGACGGTAGTAAATAAGATGATCCCTTAGAACAATTTCAAGAAGTGTTCTCCCTAACGTGCACCGTTGCTACAGTTAAGTCGCTTCTAAGCACCACGTGTTAATCGGGTGTGATGGATTCTTACGTTCACATACAACGGGTGTAAGACAGATTTACACACGCAGAAACACTTAGGGTTAACTTGACGAGCCTAGCATGTACAGACATGGCCTCGGAACACGGAGACCGAAAGGTCGAACACGAGTCGTATGGAAGATACGATCAACATGAGAATGTTCACCGACGCAGACTAGTCCGTCTCACGTGTTGATCGGACACGGCCTAGTCGACTCGGATCGTGTAACACTTAGATGACTAGAGGATGTCTAATCTAAGTGGGAGTTCATTAATAATTTGATTAGATGAACTTTATTATCATGAACAATAGTCTAAAATCTTTTACATGATATGTCTTGTAGATCAAATGGCCAACGCTCATGTCAACTTGAACTTCAACGCTTCCTAGAAAACCAAGCTGAAAGATGGCGGCAAACTATACGGACTGGGTCCGGAACACGAGATCATCCTCATAGCTGCCAGAAACAATCGTCCTAGAAGGACCGCTAGGTGACGCTCCGTCGAAGAACCAAGACATTATGAATGCTTGGCAGTCTCGTCTTGATGATTACTCCCTCGTTCAGTGCGGCATGCTTTACAGCTTAGAACCGGGGCTCCAAAAGCGTTTTGAGCATCACGGAGCATATGAGATGTTGAAGAGCTGAAACTGGTTTTCAAGCTCACGCCGGGTCGAGAGATATGACATCTCCGACAAGTTCTATAGTTGTAAGATGGAGGAAAACAGTTACATCGGTGAGCACATTACGAAGATGTCAGGTAGCACAACCGTATGACCCAGCTGAATATTAACCTCCACGATGAGGCGGTCATTGACAGAATCCTCGATCGCTCCCACCAAGCTACAAGAGCTTTGTGATGAACTACAACATGCAGGGATGGTAAAGACCATTCTGAAGTGTTCTCTATGCTGAAGTCAGCCGAGGTTGAAATCAAGAAAGAACATCAAGTGTTGATGGTCAATAAGACCACTAAGTTCAAGAAGGGCAAGGGTAAGAAGAACTTCAAGAAGGACGGCAAGGAGATTGCCGCGCCTTTAAGCAAGTTGCCGGGAAGAAGTCAAAGAATGGACCCAAACCGAGACCGAGTGCTTTTATTGCAAGGGAGGGTCCTTTGAAGCGGAACTGCCCCAAGTACTTAGCGGATAAGAAGGCCGGCAACACCAAAGGTATATTTGATATACATGTAATTGATGTGTACCTTACCAGTAATCGTAGTAACTCCTGGGTATTTGATACCGGTGCCGTTGCTCATATTTGTAACTCACAGCAGGAGCTGCGGAATAAGCGGAGACTGGCAAAGGACGAGGTGACGATGCGCGTCGGGAATGGTTCCAGAGTCGATGTGATCGCCGTCGGCACGCTACCTCTTCATTTACCCACGGGATTAGTTATAAACCTTAATAATTGTTATTTGGTGCCAAGTTTGAGCATGAATATTGTATCTGGATCTCGTTTAATGCGAGATGGCTACTCATTTAAATCTGAGAATAATGGTTGTTCTATTTATATGAGAGATATGTTTTATGGTCATGCTCCGATGGTCAATGGTTTATTCTTAATGAATCTCGAGCGTAGTATTACACATGTTCATAGCGTGAATACCAAAAGATGTAAAGTTGATAACGATAGTCCCACATACTTGTGGCACTGCCGCCTTGGTCACATTGGTGTCAAGCGCATGAAGAAGCTCCATGCTGATGGACTTTTGGAGTCTCTTGATTATGAATCATTTGACACATGCGAACCATGCCTCATGGGCAAGATGACCAAGACTCCATTCTCGGAACAATGGGCGAGCAACCAACTTGTTGGAAATCATACATACCGATGTGTGCGGTCCAATGAGCGTTGAGGCTCATGGAGGATATCGTTATGTTCTCACTCTCACGGATGACTTGAGTAGATATGGGTATGTCGACTTGATGAAACACAAGTCTGAGACCTTTGAAAAGTTCAAGGAATTTCAGAATGAAGTAGAGAATCAACGTGACCGAAAGATAAAATTCTTACGATCGGATCGTGGAGGAGAATATTTAAGTCACGAATTTGGTACACACTTAAGAAAATGTGGAATCGTTTCACAACTAACGCCGCCGGAACACCTCAACGAACGGTGTGTCCGAACGTCGTGTCGCACTCTATTGGATATGGTGCGGTCTATGATGTCTCTTACCGATTTACCGCTATCATTTTGGGGATACGCTCTAGAGACAGCTACATTCACTTTAAATAGGGCACCGTCTAAATCCGTTGAGACGACACCGTATGAATTATGGTTTGGGAAGAAACCTAAGCTATCGTTTCTAAAAGTTTGGGGATGCGATGCTTATGTCAAGAAACTTCAACCTGAAAAGCTCGAACCCAAGTCGGAAAAATGCGTCTTCATAGGATACCCTAAGGAAACCTTTGGGTATACCTTCTACCTTAGATCCGAAGGCAAGATCTTTGTTGCCGAGAACGGAACCTTTCGGAAAAGAGTTTCTCTCGAAAGGAGTAAGTGGGAGGAAAGTAGAACTTCGATGAAGTACTACCTCTTGAACAGGATAGTAGTGCAGCTCAGAAAATGTTCTGTGATGCCTACACCAATCAAGAGGAAATTCATGATGATGATCAAGGTACTTGGATCAAGTTGCTCTTGAACTCAGTGGGTCCACTAGGACACGTTCCGCACTGCAGTGGTACAGCAAACCTGTCACGGAAATCATGTTGTTAGACAACGGTGAACCTTGAACTATGAAGAAGCAATGGCGGGCCCAGATTCCAACAAATGGCTAGAAGCCATGAAGTCCGAGATAGAATCCATGTATGAAAACAAAGTGTGGACTTTGGTGACTTGCCCGATGATCGTGCGAGCGATAGAAAACAAATGGATCTTTAAGAAGAAGGCGGACGCGGATGGTAATGTCACCATCTATAAAGCTCGACTTGTCGCTAAGGGTTATCGGCAAGTTCAAGGGATTGACTACGATGAGACTTTCTCTCCGTGGCGAAGCTTAAGTCCGTCCAAATCATGTTAGCAATTGCCGCATACTATGATTATGAGATATGGCAGATGGGCGTCAAAACAGCGTTCCTTAACGGCTATCTTAAGGAAGAGCTGTATATGATACAGCGGAAGGTTTTGTCGATCCTAAGAATGTTGACAAAGTATGCAAGCTCCAGCGATCCATTTATGGGCTGGTGCAAGCATCTCGGAGTTGGAACATTCGCTTTGATGAGATGATCAAAGCGTTTGGGTTTATGCAGACTTATGGAGAAGCCTGCGTTTACAAGAAAGTGAGTTGGAGCTCTGTAGCATTTCTCATATTATATGTAGATGACATACTTTTGATGGGAAATGATATAGAATTCTTGGACAGCATTAAGGCCTACTTGAATAAGTGTTTTTCAATGAAGGACCTTGGAGAAGCTGCTTATATATTAGGCATCAAGATCTATAGAGATAGATCGAGACGCCTCATAGGTCTTTCACAAAGCACATACCTTGATAAGATTTTGAAGAAGTTCAAAATGGACCAGTCAAGAAGGGGTTCTTGCCTGTATTGCAAGGTGTGAGATTGAGCTCAGCTCAATGCCCGACCACGGCAAAAGATAAAGAAGAGATGAGTGTCATCCCCTATGCCTCAGCCATAGGATCTATTATGTATGCCATGTTGTGTACCAGACCTGATGTAAACCTTGCCGTAAGTTTGGTAGGAAGGTACCAAAGTAATCCCGGCAAGGAACACTGGACAGCGGTCAAGAATATCCTAAAGTACCGAAAAGGACAAAGGACATGTTTCTCGTTTATGGAGGTGACGAAGAGCTCGTCAGAAGGGTTACGTCGACGCTAGCTTCGACACAGATCTGATGACTCTAAGTCACAAACCGGATCGTGTATATGTTGAATGGTGGAGCGATAGCTGGTGCAGCTGCAAGCGAGCGTCGTGGCGGAATCTACATGTGAAGCGGAGTACATGGCAGCCTCGGAGGCAGCACATGAAGCAATTTGGGTGAAGGAGTTCATCACCGACCTAGGAGTCATAACCAATGCGTCGGGGCCGATCAAACTCTTCTGTGACAACACTGGAGCTATTGCACTTGCCAAGGAGCCCAGGTTTCACAAGAAGACCAGGCACATCAAGCGTCGCTTCAACTCCATCCGTGAAAATGTTCAGGATGGAGACATAGAAATTTGTAAAGTGCATACGGATCTGAATGTCGCAGATCCGTTGACTAAACCTCTTCCGCGGACAAAACATGATCAACACCAGAACTCTATGGGTGTTCGATTCATCACAATGTAAACTAGATTATTGACTCTAGTGCAAGTGGGAGACTGTTGGAAATATGCCCTAGAGGCAATAATAAAAGCATTATTATTATATTTCCTTGTTCATGATAATTGTCTTTTATTCATGCTATAACTGTATTATCCGGAAATCGTAATACACGTGTGAATACATAGACTACAATACGTCCCTAGTAAGCCTCTAGTAGACTAGCTCGTTGGTCAACAGATAGTCATGGTTTCCTGACAATGGACATCAGATGTCATTGACAACGGGATCACGTCATTAGGAGAATGACGTGATGGACAAGACCCAATCCTAAGCATAGCACAAAGATCGTGTAGTTCGTTTTGCTAGAGCTTTTCCAATGTCAAGTATATCTTCCTTAGACCATGAGATCGTGCAATTCCCGGATACCGTAGGAGTGCTTTGGGTGTATCAAACGTCACAACATAACTGGGTGACTATAAAGGTGCACTACAGGTATCTCCGAAAGTGACCATTGGGTTGACACGGATCGAGACTGGATTTGTCACTCCGTATTACGGAGAGGTATCACTTGGGCCCACTCGGTAATGCATCATCATAATGAGCTCAAAGTGATCAAGTGTCCGGTCACGGGATCATGCATTGCGGTACGAGTAAAGTGACTTGCGATAACGAGACTAAGCGAGGTATTGGGATACCGACGATCGAGTCTCGGGCAAGTAACATACCGTCGACAAAGGGAATAGAATACGGGTTGCTTGAACCCTTGACATCGTGGTTCATCCGATGACAACATCGAGGAGCATGTAGGAGCCAACATGGGTATCCAGATCCCACTGTTGGTTATTGACTTGAGGTAGTTTCATCATGTTCGCATGTCTCCCGACCCGTAGGGTCTACACATAAGGTTCGGTGGCGCTAGGGTTATTAGGAAGACAAGTATGTGATTACGAATGTTGTTCGAGTCCGGATGAGATCCCGGACGTCACGAGGAGTTCGGAATGGTCCGGAGGTAAAGATTTATATATGGAAAGTGGTTAAGCGGACTCGGAAAGTTTGGGGTATACCGGTAATGTACCGGGCCACGGGAGGTTCGGAGGTCCACGGAGGGGCCACCTCTCGTGGGCCACATGGGCTAAGTGGGAGAGGAGCCAGCCCCTGGTGGGCTGGGCGCACCTCCCACCTAGGCCCATGCGGCTAGGGCATGGGAGGGAAACCCTAAGGGGCGCCCCTGGCTTGGGGGCAAGCCACCCTCCCTCCTCCCTTGGGCCGCCGCCCCATCTAGGGTTTCCCTAGATGGCCGGCCCCTTGCCCTCTCCTCCTATAAATAGAGGGGTGGGGGAGGTCTGCGAATATAATTGAAGCGCAGCCCTCCCTCCCAACACCTCTCTTTCTCCACGCGAGCTTGGCGAAGCCCTGCCGGAGAACTGCCGTACCAACTGCACCACGCCGTCGTGCTGCCATTGGAGTTGTCTTCCTCAACCTCTCCTTCATCCTTGCTGGATCAAGACGGAGGAGACGCCATCGTCCCGTACGTGTGTTGAACATGGAGGTGCTGTCCTTTCAGCACTTTGGTCATCGGTGATCGGAATCACGTTGGGAACGTCTTCATCATCACCACTCCCTCGAACGCTTCCGTACTCGATCTACAAGTGGTATGTAGATGCAAACTCTCTCTCGTGACTCGTTGCTTAGTAGAACTCATAGATGGATCTTGGTGAAACCGTATGAAAATTTTAATTTTCTGCAACGTTCCCCAACAGGCAAGACATACATCAAGTGTTCTCAAGTCATTAAAGACTCAATCCGATAAGATTACTTCAAAGGGAAAACTCAATCCATTACAAGAGAGAAGAGGGGAGAAGCAACATAAGATCCAACTATAATAGCAAAGCTTGCGATACATCAAGATCGTGCCAAATCAAGAACACGAGAGAGAGAGAGAGAGAGAGAGAGAGAGAGAGAGAGAGAGAGAGATCAACCACATAGCTACCGGTACATACCCTCAGCCCCGAGGGTGAACAACTCCCTCCTCATCATGGAGAGCGCTGGGATGATGAAGATGGCCACCGGTGAGGGTTCCCCCCTCCGGCAGGGTGCCCGAACAGGGTCCCGATTGGTTTTTGGTGGCTACAGAGGCTTGCGGCGGCGGAACTCCCGATCTATCCTCGTCTTCGGAAGTTTTAGGGTACGTGGGCATATATGGGTGAAAGAAGTTCGTCGGTAGACCTCCGGGCTGTCCACGAGGCAGGGGCGCGCCATAGGAGGGTGGGCGCGCCCCCTACCCTCGTGGGCAGCCCGGGACTCCCCTGGTGAGCTTCCGGTACTCCGTGGGCTTCTTCTGGTCCAAAAATAAGTTGTGTGGAGTTTCAGGTCAATTGGACTCCGTTTGATATTCCTTTTCTTCGAAACACTGAAATAGGCAAAAAAACAGCAATTCTGGGCAGGGCCTCCGGTTAATAGGTTAGTCCCAAAAATAATATAAAAGTGAATAATAAAGCCCAAAATTGTCCAAAACAGTAGATAATATAGCATGGAGCAATCAAAAATTATAGATACGTTGGAGACGTATCAAGCATCCCCAAGCTTAATTCCTCGAGTAGGTAAATGAGAAAAAAGATAATTTTTGATGTGGAATGCTACTTGGCATAATTTCAATGTAATTATTCTTAATTGTGGTATGAATATTCAGATCCGAAAGATTCAAGACAAAAGTTCATATTGACATAAAAATAATAATACTTCAAGCATACTAACAAAGCAATTATGTTTTCTCAAAACAACATGGCCAAAGAAAGTTATCCCTACAAAATCATATAGTATAGCTATGCTCTATCTTCACCACACAAAGTATATAAATCATGCACAACCCTGATGACAAGCCAAGCAATTGTTTCATACTTTTCACGTTCTCAAACTTTTTCAATCTTCATGCAATACATGAGCGTGAGCCATGGACGTAGCACTATAGGTGGAATAGAATGGTGGTTGTGGAGAAGACAAAAATGAGAAGATATTATCACATCAACTAGGCGTATCAACGAGCTATGGAGATGCCCATCAATAGATATCAATGTGAGTGAGTAGGGATTGCCATGCAACGGATGCACTAGAGCTATAAGTATATGAAAGCTCAACAAAAGAAACTAAGTGAGTGTGCATCCAACTTGCTTGCTCATGAATACCTAGGGCATTTTGAGGAAGCCCATCATTGGAATATACAAGCCAAGTTCTATAATGAAAAATTCCCACTAGTATATGAAAGTGATATCATAGGAGACTCTTTATCATGAAGATCATGGTGCTACTTTGAAGCACAAGTGTGGTAAAAGGATAGTAGCATTGTCCCTTCTCTCTTTTTCTCTCATTTTTTTAATATTTTTTATTCTTTTTTTGGGCCTTTTCTTTCTTTTTTATGGCCTCTTTTTTTTCTATCTTTTATTTATTTATTTTTCGTCCGGAGTCTCATCCCGACTTGTGGGGGAATCATAGTCTCCATCATCCTTTCCCTCACTGGGACAATGCTCTAATAATGATGATCATCACACTTTTATTTACTTACAACTCAAGAATTACAACTCGATACTTAGAACAAAATATGACTCTATATGTATGCCTCCGGCGGTGTACCGGGATGTGCAATGACTCATGAGTGACATGTATGAAAGAATTATGAACGATCGCTTTGCCACAAATACAATGTCAACTACATGATCATGCAAAGCAATATGACAATGATGGAGCGTGTCATAATAAAGGGAACGGTGGTAAGTTGCATGGCAATATATCTCGGAATGGCTATGGAAATGCCATGATAGGTAGGTATGGTGGCTGTTTTGAGGAAGGTATATGGTGGGTGTATGATACCGGTGAAAGGTGTGCGGTATTAGAGAGGCTAGCAATGGTGGAAGGAAGAAGAGTGCGTATAATCCATGGACTCAAATTAGTCATAAAGAATCATATACTTATTGCAAAAATCTAAAAGTTATCAAAGCAAATTATTACGCGCATGCTCCTAGGGGGATAGATTGGTAGGAAAAGACCATCGCTCGTCCCCGACCGTCACTCATAAGGAAGACAATCAATAAATAATTTATGCTCCGACTTCACCACATAACGGTTCACCATACGTGCATGCTACGGGAATCACAAACCTTAACATAAGCATTTCTCAAATTCACAACTACTCAACTAGCATGACTCTAATATCACCATCTTTATATCTCAAAACAATTATCAAGCATCAAACTTCTCTTAGCATTCAACACACTCAAAAGAAAGTTTTACAAATCTTGAATACCAAGTATATTAGGATTATTTAACCAAAGTACCATGCTATTTAAGACTCTCAAAATAATCTAAGTGAAGCATGAGAGATCAATAGTTTCTTTAAAATAAATCCACCGCCGTGCTCTAAAAGATATAAGTGAAGCACTAGAGCAAATGACAAACTATTCTGAAAGATATAAGTGAAGATCAATGAGTAGTCGGATAATTATGCAACTTATGTGAAGACTCTCCGATTTAAGGATTTCAGATCTTGGTATTTTATTCAAACAGCAAGCAAAACAAAATAAAACGACATTTCAAGGATAGCACACATTATGTGAAGAAGCAAAAACTTAGGTTCAACCAATACTAACCGATATTTGTTGAAGAAGAAAGGTGGGATGCCTACCGGGGCATCCCCAAGCTTAGATGCTTGAGACTTCTTGAAATATTATATTGGTGCCTTGGGCATCCCCAAGCTTGAGCTTTTGTGTCTCCTTAATTCCTCTCATATCACGGTTTCCTAAATCTCAAAAGCTTCATCCACAAAAAACTCAACAAAGACTTGTGAGATAAGTTAGTATAAACCAATGCAAAAACCTTATCATACTATACTGTAGAAAATCACTAAAATTATTATTCAACATTGCATACTAAATGCCTCTGCATATTTAATAGTCCTATACTCAAATAGAATCATTAAACAAGCAAACATATGCAACCAATGCAAACATAACATAAATCTGCCTAAACAGGACAGTCTGTAAAGAATGCAGCAAGATCCATACTTACCTAGCTCCAAAAATTATGAACGAAAATTCCCACTGTAATAAATTTATCAGAGCTTAATATGCAAAAGGTTTCATCATTTTATCACATTCTGAATTTTCTAGGGAATTTTTGCAACAGCGGTAAACTTTCTGTTTTGAAACAGCAACATGTATACTTGCAAAATAAGCATGGTGAAGGCTATCCTTGACTTTTTTATTGAAACTAGAGATGAAAAACAATATTCTAAATAACATCAAGCAAAGCTAAATAAAATAAAATGACGCTCCAAGAAAAACACATATCATGTGGTGAATAAAAATATAGCTCCAAGTAAAGTTACCGATGAACAAAGACGAAAGAGGGGATGCCTTCCGGGGCATCCCCAAGCTTAGGCTCTTGGTTATCCTTGAACATTACCTTGGGGTGCCTTGGGAATCCCCAAGATTAGGCTCTTGCCACTCCTTATTCCATATTCCATCGAATCTTTACCCAAAACTTGAAAACTTCACAACACAAAACTTAACAGAAAACTTGCGAGCTCCGTTAATGAAAGAAAATAAAACACCACTTCAAGGTACTGTAATGAACTCATTCTTTATTTATATTGGTGTTAAACCTACTGTATTCCAACTTCTATATGGTTTATAAAATATTTTACTAGCCATAGAGTCATCAAAATAAGCAAACAACACACGAAAAACAGAATCTGTCAAAAACAGAACAGTCTGTAGTAATCTGTAACTAACGCAAACTTCTGGAACTCCAAAAATTCTAAAATAAATTGGTGGACCTGAGGAATTTTTCTAGTAATCATCTTAAAAAATAATAAACTAAATATCACTCTCTAGTAAAATGTTTTAGCTAATCTCGTGAGCGCTAATGTTTCTGTTTTTTACAGCATGATCATAAAGACTTCACCCAAGTCTTCCCAAAGGTTCTACTTGGCACAAACACTAATTAAAACATAAAAACACATCTAAACAGAATCTAGATGGATTATTTATGCCTAAGCAGAACCAAAAATATAAAAAAACTAAAATAAAATTGGGTTGCCTCCCAACAAGCGCTATCGTTTAACGCCCCTAGCTAGGCATGATGATTTCAACGATGCTCACATAAAAGATAGGAATTGAAACATAAAGAGAGCATCATGAAGAATATGACTAGCACATTTAAGTCTAACCCACTTCCTATGCATAGGGATTTTGTGATCAAACAACTTATGGGAACAAGAATCAACTTGCATAGGAAGGTAAAACAAGCATAACTTCAAAATTTTAAGCACATAGAGAGGAGACTTGATATTATTGCAATTCCTACAAGCATACATTCCTCCCTCATAATAACTTTCAGTAGCATCATGAATGAATTCAACAATATAACCATCACCTAAAGCATTCTTTTCATGATCTATAAGCATAGTAAATTTACTACTCTCCACACAAGCAAAATTCTTCTCATTCGGAATAGTGGGAGTATCATAAGAGACTTGAATACTATAAATTGTTTACACATTAAAAGAGTAATGTTCAGAAAAAGGGTAATCATAATCATGACAATTTTTATAAATATAATCATCACTACTTTTTATAGCATAAGTTTCATCACAATAATCATCATAAGTAGCAACTTTGTTCTCATCATAATCAATTGAAACCTCTTCCGAAATAGTGGATACATCACTAAATAAAGTCATGACCTCTCCAAATCCACTTTCATAAATATTATAAGATTCAACATCCTACAAAATAGTGGGATCATTACTTCCTAAAGTTGACACTCTTCCAAACCCACTTTCATCAATATAATCATCATAGGTAGAAGGCATGCTATCATCATAACAACTTTGCATATCAAAACTTGGGAGGCCAAAAATATCACCTTCATTAAACATAGCATCCCCAAGCTTGGGTGTAACATCCCAAATTTTCAATTTGGAATGTTATACCTTAGGTCATCATGCATATCATATTTTCTCGCATTTTTCCGATCCTAGAAAAATTTCACGCAACTCAAGGACCCTCGGAGAGAGTTGGAGATTTCATTATTTTCATATTTGGGATTTCTCAAATTTTGAAAATAGGATCATTGGGAATTTATTTATTTATCTTCAAAAAAAATTCCGATAAAAAATTTAAGAGAGGGAATAACATGACTTTCCCAACATTTAGGAAAAATGAAGATTTAATAAATAAATCAAATTTTGGTTTTTGAAAGTTTATTTGCTTTAGGCAAAAAAATGAGTATTTTAAAAATATGCATTTTTGCCCGTTTTAAAGTTCATTTTGTTCGACTCATTTTTAGGAGTCGGGGAAAATTAATTTTATTTAATTTGGAGTTCGTTTGGTTTTATTTTTTAATTCGTTTTATTTTTGTTTAAAAAAAAACGCGCCGCGCCCCTGGGCCAAGGGCCAGCTGGCCCAACCGCAGCGGCCCAGCTCCCCCTCCCCCTCGCGCGCTCCCCGCCCGTGAGGAGACAGCGCCGCCGCCGCCTCCCGAGTCGGCTCGGACCCGCCCGCCCCGCCGCCGTTGCCCCCCTCCCAAGGCACGAGCCCCCCCTCCTATTTATACCGCCCCCCCCTTTCTCCTCCTCACCCCTTGCCGCCGCCCTCAACCCGAGCCGCCGCCCTTGCCCAAGGCCGCCGCCTGCCGTCGCCAGCCGCCGCCCCAGCCGCCCTCGCCCGACCCGCCGACCCGCCGACCGACCCGCCCATGCCGAGCCACAGAGCCCGCCGGCGACTCGCCGAGTAGCCGACCTCGCCGCGCCCCGGTCCGGTTTTTGTTTCAAAAACCCGATCCGGTTTTTTTTGTCGCGTTGTTCGTTTTTTTTAAAACCCTAGACTGGTTTATTTTTTTCGGTTTTATTAATTAGTGAACGTTCACCGACCCGTTCGTTTTAATGAACGTGTTCGTCGGTTAGTTTCTGTTAACGAACGTCCGTCGTTTTATCTATTCGTCGTTTTTCTTTTAATCGGATTAAATCCGTTATTTTCTGATTTCGATTTCCGATTCGATTTTCAAATCTGTTTATTTTCTTGCTCGTTTATCGGAATCAGGTGATTCAAGCGCCTGGAGTTTCGTTACGAAACCGTCGTTCCGACTAACCTACTTCAACAAAGTTTTGCTACTGTAAAATTTTGACCAAGTTTTAAATTGCTAAAACCGAGTCGTTCCCTCTCGACTTTCGACTTTCGTTGCTTTATTTGATTTGATTCTTTTGCAACCAGGGTTCTTAAGTTGAACTTTCTGGTTAGATCATTTATTCGAGATTTCCCTGTGCATTAGATGAGTACTTATTGTATGCTTGTTGTTTGTCTGCGTTAGATCACCCGGAGTGCGCCGCTTGTTACTTCGAATCTCTAGGTCTCGCGGATCATCAGCAAGGCAAGTAACACTTGCTCATACCCTTCTACTACCCAGTTTTATGCATTAGCCTTATTCCTCAAACATTTGCATGTTTAGGATCAACTTAAATTGTGGGATGGGAAGTAGATTGAGGTAGTACCTATTACCTGTTTACTTATGAAACCTTGGGAGTTTCTTCTGCGTTTACTTATTATTCCATGCTATGCTAGTAGATTGGGTGAGTGAATATCCATGACAGATGTGAGATTGTTTATTAATGGTTTATCTAAGGTGGCAACCTAAACACACATCTGGGTGGATTGAGGCACCTGGTTTCTATCAGGACTTGCTGTATTTCTTGGACCGCCACCCGGGCTCTAAGGGATCATAAGATTATTCAAACTGGAAACTTCCGTGTGCAGCCTCAAGCCAATATGGGCTCTGGCATAGTTGAGTAAGTTGTGCGAACTCTTACGGGTAGGCTAGCTGATGTAGGGGATGTAGGTTGGTACGGTCTACCCACATGTAAGGTGCTAGTGCTTCTGAAAGATTGTGTCTCGGTCATCCGTCTCTCAAACACCATGTATTGCGAGAACCAAACGGAGGCGATCGAGTCTTGTGGGGAATAGTGCGCAAACCTCTGCCGAGTGTATAAAACTAATCATGATTAGCCGTGTCCCCGGCTAAGGACATTTTGAGTATCTAGTAATTGAATATCATGTGAATTCTCAACATGTTACTTCTAATAAATGTTATTGGGTTTTGATGAGTACTTTTAATTGGGATTGAGAATGCTGTCAACCATTCTCAATGTTTAACAACCACCATGATAGTTAAATAAAATTATTCCTTTGTTGTAGGGAAAAACTAGCTTTATGCAAAAATGTAACCGTAGAGCTTTACCACCAGCCATATATGCATGTAGTATAGGCTTATTCCTTCATTGCTCTCTATGTGTTACATTGCGGCATATTCCATGTGCTGACCCGTTTTGGCTGCAACTTTCATGTTGCGACTTTTCGAACGACAGTAAGGTTAGGTCGTGGTTCTATACTCGATGATGCCGATGGAGTTGATGGACTCACTTATCTTCCAAGCCTTCGCTGTTATTATTAGATGGCCTTAAGCCATATTATTGTAATAAGTTCCTTGTGGACAACGATGTAATAAGTGTGTGATTGCTACTCTGCTATAAATCCTCACAATCTTGTGTGGTGTCGGCATTCTTGATCCAGGGATGACACTGAGCACGAGAGACTTGATCCATTCGGTCTGGTCGCTCTGAGAGATGGTATCGAGCACACACTGATGTAGAGGACACGACCACTAAGTTAAAGCCATAGATCACTACTCTCTTCCCATTTTCTAACTCCTCATCTTTTCTACTCTTTAGGATGACGGACGCGAAGATCAAGTACACCCAACCAGATGAAGGCACACCTTTTGGATTTCACTTGAAGGAAGTCACCAAGTACACGAACATTGGACTACCAAGCTTCACGGAACTTTCAACGCCACTCTGCTCAAGAGGAGCTGGAAGATTCAAGCTCACGTTCCAGAAGGACATTCGCCCCAATCACCAAGCCTATAGATAGTGTTTTCAGTGCACCAACTTGGAGTCTGGGAAAGAGCATGGCAGCTCACATCACCATGGGACGCATTGGAGAAGTTTATCAAGAAGACCTCAAGGACACTATCTACCAGATTTGCGGACGCCAAGATGAACAATGGAACATAGTCACCACCAAGAAGGATAGATCCATTGCAGCTTTCATCCAGGAGTTAAACCAGCACATTCGACGCCAGGAGAACCAGATGTGCAATGATATGTTGGAGTTGCAGAATGCAAAGGGAAGGATCATCGAACTTGAAGAAGAACTAAAGACAACACGCAAGGACTACATGGACGAGATCGTAGCTCTAGCAAGACACAATAGCGATCTTAAGTATGAGATCGAAGAACTCAAGAAGAAGTTGACGCTCAGGAATGAAGACCAGTATGTCGGTGGTCCAAGCGACTACATCAACATCGACGACACCGATTCAGATCCAAGTGAACCCAACTTTGAAGACGAAGCTGGAGCAGACATCATGGAGTCTTCCACCGGTTCAAATTAGTAGAAGACCCCCACATATTAGTAGTATTCCCTCCATGTAAACATTACAGTACACACACTTTTGCGATAGTTAGATCGTTGTAAGCCCTTTTGTTTGATTGAATCAAGTGATTTTGTGTGTTTTGCTCATGTGCATTTGGGTAGTGATTCCCCTTAGACCTCATTCTACTCTTAATTTCTCGTCTCTTCTAAACCCATCAGATGCCTCCGAGACGCGACCCCGAGTTCATTTTCCCGCCAGAGATCACCCAATTGATTCAGCAGCAGAATACCCTGATTCAAACATTGGTGCAGAACCAGGACAACAACAACAACAACAACAACCCACCACCACCACCACCTGCGGATCATTTGACTCGTTTCCTTAGACTAAATCCGCCGGTGTATTCCAGTAGCACCGAGCCGATTGTAGCAGATGATTGGCTCCACAAGATAGGAAGGGAGTTGACCACTGCAGGATGCACAGATGGAGAAAGAGTGAAGTTTGCTGCACACCAGCTTGAAGGACCCGCAGAAGCATGGTGGGAGAATTTTACAGCCACTTACCCGTGAACACTGTCACAGGGATCAGTTTCAGCAAGCTTTTCAGACTGCCCATGTTTCAGCAGGAGCTATGGCCATGAAGAAGCGTGAGTTTCAACTTCGCCAAGGAGGAAGGACTGTTGGCGAGATGTGGATGATTTCAGTAAGTTAGCACGCTATGCCCCGGATAGCGTTACTACGGATGCGGCTAAGCGGAGAAGTTTCTAGAAGGACTGAATGATGAGTTCAGCATGCCGTTGATGGTAGCAAGTTTCAACAACTACCAGGAGTTGGTAGACCGAGCACTCATGATTGAAGGAAAGCAGCAGCAAATTGAGAACCGCAAGAGGAAGTATGGACAGGGAAAGTATAACTCTGGAGCCCAGCAGAAGCCTCGTTATACCCCTAAATCCGGAATTCAGTTTCAGCATACCCATGGAGGAGGTAATTCGAATAACCATAATGGCACTAAGAATGGGAACGGGAATGGAGGAAGCAACGGACAGAATCGCACCAACCCGTCAACACCATCCAAGGTAGACCTGAGTCACATCACTTGTTTTAAGTGCCGCAAGACTGGGCATTATGCCAATGACTGTCCAGAAGGCCAGAATGGCAATGGCAATGGAAGCTCTGGAAAGAAGCCCAACCCTTTCAACAGGGGACAGGTGAACCACATTGATGTGGAGGAGGTTGAAGATCAGCCCGATGCAGTAATCGGTAAGTTTTTGGTTAAGTCATTTACCGCAGTTGTTCTTTTGGATACTGGTGCATCGCATTCATACATATCAAGGGGATTTGTGGATAAGTACAAATTACCGACCCAAGCCCTTAGGTCACCCATGCTAGTAACCTCACCCGAGCAGAATACATGGCTAGTAAATGGTGTGATCGATGCCATTAAGGATTGGACACTATGTTTTCCCTTAGACCTAATAGTTCGGAATCCCAAGGATTAGATGTGATATTAGGAATGGATTGGTTATCAAAGTATGGAGGAACATAGATTGCACCACAAAGTCAATTTTGCTCACCACACGTAAGGAAGAAGGATCAAGTATGTATCACGACACGAGCCGAGGAGAGCGCAAGTAAATTGCTTATCGGGAGTGGTGCGGGAAGAAGTACCGATGGTGAAGGATTTTCCTGATGTATTTCGGAAGAGTTGCCGTGAATGCCACGGATAGAGACATTGAGTTTTGATCGAGCTGTTGCGAGAACAGGCCCGATATCGAAGCGACCGTCACAGATGCCCGCATGTGATTTGGCGGAAATCAAGAAGCGATTAAGGAACTATTGGATAAAGGTTTTATTCGCCCAAGTTCTTCACCTTGGGGATCACCCGTATTGTTAGTGGAGAAGAAGGATGGATCGTTAAGGATGGTTGTTGATTATCGTGGATTGAATGAAGTAACAATCAAGAACAAGTACCCACTACCTATGATAAATGATCTGTTTGATCGTTTGCAAGGAGCTAAAGTGTTTTCCAAGATCGATTCTGATCGGGTACCATCAGTTGAAGATTCGAGAGCAGGACATACCCAAGACAGCATTTACCACGAGATATGGATTGTATGAGTATACCGTTATGTCATTTGGACTGACTAACGCACCAGCCTATTTCATGAACCAGATGAACAAAGTGTTTATGGAGTTTTTGGATAAGTTCGTCGTGGTGTTCATTGATGACATTTTGATTTTCTCGAAGGATGAAGAGGAACATAAGGAACATTTGAGATTGGTTTTGGAGAAACTGAGGGAACACCAGTTGTATGCCAAGTTCAGCAAATGTGAGTTTTGGCTAAAGGAAGTTGGATTTCTTGGACATGTTATATCCGGAGAAGGAATAGCAGTTGACCCCACAAAGGTTGAAACCGTAACCAAATGGGAAGCACCAACGACAGTTGGAGAGATTCGGAGTTTCCTTGGACTCGCAGGATACTACCGAAGATTCATTGAGAATTTCTCAAGGATTGCAAAGCCTATGACAGAATTGTTGAAGAAGGATAACAAATTCATATGGACTGAGGACTGTGAGGCAAGTTTTCAGGAGTTGAAGAAAAGATTGGTTACCTCACTAGTTTTGATATTGCCAGATCAGACCAAGGATTATGAGGTGTATTGCGATGCTTCACGTCGAGGACTTGGAGCAGTGCTTATGCAGGAAGGAAGAGTTGTTTCGTATGCTTCACGACAACTTAAGCCCCATGAGTTAAATTATGCCACACATGATTTGGAGTTAGCAGCCGTTGTGCATGCCTTGAAGACATGGAGACATTTTCTCATTGGAAATCATTGTGAAGTGTACACGGATCACAAGAGTTTGAAGTACATCTTCACACAGAAGGAAGTGAATCTCAGACAAAGGAGATGGTTAGAGCTTATCAAGGATTATGATATGAGATTGCATTATCACCCCGGAAAGACGAACGTTGTAGCAGACGCATTGAGCCGTAAGAGCCACGTCAATACCCTAATGATGGGAAGAATACCCAATGAGTTAGCCGAGGACCTTCGAGAGCTATGTTTGGAAATAGTTCCAAGAGGCTATGTAGCAGCATTGGAGATTCAGTCAACACTGATGGATAAAATCAGAGAAGCCCAAAAGGCATATAAGGAAGTTGCCTCTATAAAGGAGAAAATGAGCAAAGGAAAGACTAAAGGATTTCGTGAGGATGAGCACGACACCCTATGGTTTGAGGACCGTGTTTATGTGCCCAATAACCCAGAGATCAGGAAGTTGATTTTGCAAGAAGCACATGATTCACCCTATTCGATTCACCCAGAAATACCAAGATGTATTTGGATTTGAAGAATACTTTACGGTGGACCGAATGAAGAAGGATATTGCGAGTATGTAGCAGTTTGCGATGTATGTCGAAGGTAAAGGCAGAGCATCGAAGCGATGGGATTGTTACAACCATTGCTGATACCCGAATGGAAGTGGGATAAACTAGGCATGGATTTCATCACAGGTTTGCCAAAGACCCGTTCAGGATATGACTCGATTTGGGTTGTAGTTGACCGCTTGACGAAGGTAGCTCATTTTATTCCAGTCAAGACTACCTATAGCAGTGCTAAGTTGGCAAAGATATACATGACCAGAATTGTGTGTTTACTCGGAGTTCCGAGGAGCATCGTATCAGACAGAGGAACCCAATTTACCTCAAAGTTTTGGAACCAGTTGCACGAAACATTGGGAACCAGACTGGAATTCAGTACAGCTTTCCACCCACGAGACCGATGGATGATGAGAGAGTCAATCAGATTTTGGAGGATATGTTGAGAGCTTGTGCACTAGATTATGGATCCAGTTGGGATGATAACTTGCCGTATGCAGAATTTTCTTATAACAACAGTTACCAAACCAGCTTGAAGATGGCACCTTTCGAGGCTCTGTATGGAATAAGATGCAGGACACCGTTGTCATGGGACGAAACTGGAGATCGTCAATTGTTTGGACCAGATTTGATTAAAGAGTCCGAGCAGAAGGTTAAACTGATTCGAGATAGGCTCAAGGTAGCCCAGTCCAGACAAAAGAGCTATGCAGATTCAAAGCGCAAAGCGATTGAGTATGAAGTTGGAGACAGAGTATATCTTAGAGTATCCCCGCTTCGAGGAGTTAAGCGTTTTGGAGTTAAAGGAAAGTTAGCACCACGTTTCGTTGGACCATATAAGATTTTGCAACGCATGGGAGAAGTTGCTTATAAGCTGGAATTGCCAGAAGGACTGTCAGGAGTTCATGATGTATTCCATGTTTCTCAGCTGAAGAAATGTCACCCCGAGATAGCAGAGATACCGCTAAGAGACACAAAAGCCCACCGAAGCAATTCAGTTGAAGGATGATTTGACATATGAGGAAAAACCAGTTAAGATTCTCGACTATGCCAAAGAGAGTTACTCGCAGCAAGGTTATCAAGTTTTGCAAGGTTCGATGGAGCCACCACATCAAGATGAAGCCACACAGGAAAGAGAGGAAGTTTTGCTCAAGGACCACCTCACCTATTTTCTAGCCAACCCGAATCTCGAGGGCTAGATTCATCTTAAGGGGGTAGGTTTGTAACATCCCAAATTTTCAATTTGGAATGTTATACATTAGGTCATCATGCATATCATATTTTCTTGCATTTTTCCGATCCTAGAAAAATTTCACGCAACTCAAGGACCCTCAGAGAGAGTTGGAGATTTCATTATTTTCATATTTGGGATTTCTCAAATTTTGAAAATAGGATCATTGGGAATTTATTTATTTATCTTCAAAAAAAATTTCCGATAAAAAAATTTAAGAGAGGGAATAACATGACTTTCCCAACATTTAGGAAAATGGAAGATTTAATAAATAAATCAAATTTTGGTTTTTGAAAGTTTATTTGCTTTAGGCAAAAAAATGAGTATTTTAAAAATATGCATTTTTGCCCGTTTTAAAGTTCATTTTGTTCGACTCATTTTTAGGAGTCGGGGAAAATTAATTTTATTTCATTTGGAGTTCGTTTGGTTTTATTTTTTAATTCGTTTTAGTTTTGTTTTAAAAAAAACGCGCCGCGCCCCTGGGCCAAGGGCCAGCCGGCCCAACCGCCATGACCCAGCTCCCCCTCCCCTCGCGCTCCCTGAGAGGAGACCGCGCCGCCGCCGCCTCCCGAGTCCGGCTCGGACCCGCCCGGCCCGCCGCCGTGCCCCCCTCCCAAGGCACGAGCCCCCTCCTATTTATACCCCCTCTCTCTCCTCCTCACCCCGCCGCCGCCCCCTCAACCCGACCGCCGCCATTCTTGAAAGCCGCCGCCGCCGCCGTCGCCGCCGCCGCCTCGCCGCCTCGCCGACCCGCCCGACCCGCCGACCCGCCGCCGCCAGCCGGAGCCCTCGAGCCCACCGCGACTCGCGGAGGTAGCCGACCTCGCCGCGCCCGGTCCGGTTTTTGTTTCAAAAACCCGATCCGGTTTTTTTTCTCGCGTTGTTCGTTTTAAAAAAAACCCTAGACTGGTTTATTTTTTTCGGTTTTATTAATTAGTGAACGTTCACCGACCCGTTCGTTTTAATGAACGTGTTCGTCGGTTAGTTTCTGTTAACGAACGTCCGTCGTTTTATCTGTTTGTCGTTTTTCTTTTAATCGGATTAAATCCGTTATTTTCCGATTCGATTTTCAAATCTGTTTATTTTCTTGCTCGTTTATCGGAATCAGGTGATTCAAGCGCCTGGAGTTTCGTTACGAAACCGCCGTTCCGACTAACCTACTTAAACAAAGTTTTGCTACTGTAAAATTTTGACCAAGTTTTAAATTGCTAAAACCGAGTCGTTCCCTCTCAACTTTCGACTTTCGTTGCTTTATTTGATTTGATTCTTTTGCAACCAGGGTTCTTAAGTTGAACTTTCTGGTTAGATCTTTTATTCGAGATTTCCCTGTGCATTAGATGAGTACTTATTGTATGCTTGTTGTTTGTCTGCGTTAGATCACCCGGAGTGCGCCGCTTGTTACTTCGAATCTCTAGGTCTCGCGGATCATCAGCAAGGCAAGTAACACTTGCTCATACCCTTCTACTACCCAGTTTTATGCATTAGCCTTATTCCTAAAACATTTGCATGTTTAGGATCAACTTAAATTGTGGGATGGGAAGTAGATTGAGGTAGTACCTATTACCTGTTTACTTATGAAACCTTGGGAGTTACTTCTGCGTTTACTTATTATGCCATGCTATGCTAGTAGATTGGGTGAGTGAATATCCATGACAGATGTGAGATTGTTTATTAATGGTTTATCTAAGGTGGCAACCTAAACACACATCTGGGTGGATTGAGGCACCTGGTTTCTATCAGGACTTGCCTGTATTTCTTCGGACCGCCACCCAGGCTCTAAGGGATCATAAGATTATTCAAACTGGAAACTTCCGTGTGCAGCCTCAAGCCAATATGGGCTCTGGCATAGTTGAGTAAGTTGTGCGAACTCTTACGGGTAGGCTAGCTGATGTAGGGGATGTAGGTTGGTAAGGTCTACCCACATGTAAGGTGCTAGTGCTTCTGAAAGATTGTGTCTCGGTCATCCGTCTCTCAAACACCATGTAGTGCGAGAACCAAACGAAGGCGATCGAGTCTTGTGGGGAATAGTGCGCAAACCTCTGCAGAGTGTATAAAACTAATCATGATTAGCCGTGTCCCCGGTTATGGACGTTTTGAGTATCTAGTAATTGAATATCATGTGAATTCTCAACATGTTACTTCTAATAAATGTTATTGGGTTTTGATGAGTACTTTTAATTGGGATTGAGAATGTTGTCAACCATTCTCAATGTTTAACAACCACCATGATAGTTAAATAAAATTATTCCTTTGTTATAGGGAAAAACTAGCTTTATGCAAAAATGTAACCGTAGAGCTTTACCACCAGCCATATATGCATGTAGTATAGGCTTATTCCTTCATTCCTCTCTATGTGTTACATTGCCAGCATATTCCATGTGCTGACCCGTTTTCGTGCTGCAACTTTCATGTTGCAGACTTTTCGAACATTTAGTAAGGTTAGGTCGTGGTTCTATACTCGATGATGCCGATGGAGTTGATGGACTCACTTATCTTCCAAGCCTTCCGCTGTTATTATTAGATGGCCTTAAGCCATATTATTGTAATAAGTTCCCTTGTGGACAACAATGTAATAAGTGTGTGATTGCTACTCTGCTATAAATCCTTCGAAGTACTGTGTGGTGTCAGCATTACTGATCCAGGGATGACACTGAGCACAGAGACTTGATCCATTCGGGTCTGGTCGCTACATTGGGACAAACATTAATTTCAGAAAATATATTCTCAAATAGGTCATCCTCATCACACATAGCTTCCCCAAGCTTGGGCCTTTCATATCATAAGCATATTCACTCTCATATTAATTTTATGGATAACACCAATAGTATAGCAATTATCATATTCTTCCAAGCAAGTGCCAAAAAGATTTTCAAGATCATAAGAAGTATCATTATCATCCCAATCATAATCATCACAACAAGCAATAGGCATAACGAGATCATCATCAAGTGCATCATCTTCCACAATTATTTTTGATTCATTTTCATGAGCCACAACAATGGTAGGAGCAAAGTTATTTGGGAGAGATATCTTTTTACCTCTCTTCCTTTTTCTTTTCTTCTTCTTCACCACATCATGTGTGGGTTCAATCCTCTTTTTGGAGCTCCTTATTAATGAGATTGGTTGAATAGAAGGATCCTCCTTGTTACCTGATTCATCACAAGAAATAATAGGAGGATATTGGGGAGTCTCTTCCCTTTCATCAGTATTCTCTTCATCTTCTATTTGTTTCCTTTTCTTTATGTAATTGGCAATATAAGGATTTTCAATGCAATTCACCGCACAATACATATAAATTTCCTCTAGATTAAAATGAAGAACTCAATCAAGGGCAAATTTTGGAATATCTTCAGTAATACGTTATATTTCTTCATAACCCAAGAGCAAACTAAGTTCATTATGATGTGCAAGGGAAATCAAGTCATCACAATTTTTGGACACGATACGATCATGAAACAATTTGCATTGGGCACTGAAATTATCAAGTTCATTGCAAAGTTCACAAGTACGGCTAAGAAAATTTAAATTTTCAGCACAAGCATCTAGCCTTTCTTGCAACCATTTAGTTTCCAAGTACTTATGCCTCTTGCAATATCTATCCTCCCTATTTGGTGTGTACTTGCAAACCCAATATACTCCACAAAAATCGGCATGCTTATAAGAGATATTTTCATCATGACTAGTGCAATCATCATTAGTACCATGGATATTCAAGGAGTTCATACTAAAAACATTGCAATCATGCTAGTCATTCAAAGATTTAGTGCCAAACATTTTAACGCATTCTTCTTCAAACACTTTGGCACAATTTTCTTTTCCATCATACTCACGAAAGATTTTCAGAAGATGAAGCGTATGAGGTAAACTCAATTACATTTTTTTGTAGTTTTCTTTTATAAACTTACTAGTGCAAAAACAAGAAAAAAAAAGATTCGATAGCAAGATCTAAATATATACCTTCAAGCACTCACCTCCCCGGCAACGGCGCTAGAAAAGAGCTTAGTTGACGGCTTACCTAGCCTCCCCGGCAACGGCGCCAGAAAAGAGCTTGATGTCTACTACACAACCTTCTTCTTGTAGACGTTGTTGGGCCTCCAAGTGCAGAGGTTTGCAGGACAGTAGCAAATTTCCCTCAAGTGGATGACCTAAGGTTTATCAATCCATGGGAGGCGTAGGATGAAGATGGTTTCTCTCAAACAACCCTGCAACCAAATAACAAAGAGTCTCTTGTGTCCCCAACACACCCAATACAATGGTAAATTGTATAGGTGCACTAGTTCGGCGAAGAGATGGTGGTACAAGTGCAATATGGATGGTAGATATAGGTTTTTGTAATCTGAAAATATAAAAACAGCAAGGTAACTAATGATAAAAGTGAGCACAAACGGTATTGCAATGCTAGGAAACAAGGTCTAGGGTTCATACTTTCACTAGTGCAAGTTCTCTCAACAATAATAACATAATTGGATCATATAACTATCCCTCAACATGCAACAAAGAGTCACTCTAAAGTCACTAATAGCGGAGAACAAACGAAGAGATTATGGTAGGGTACGAAACCACCTCAAAGTTATTCTTTCCAATCAATCCGTTGGGCTATTCCTATAAGTGTCACTAACAGCCCTAGAGTTCGTACTAGAATAACACCTTCAGATAAAAATCAACCAAAACCCTAATGTCACCTAGATACTCCAATGTCACCTCAAGTATCCGTGGGTATGATTATACGATATGCATCACACAATCTCAGATTCATCTATTCAACCAACACATAGAACCTCAAAGAGTGCCCCAAAGTTTCTACCGAAGAATCAAGACGAAAACGTGTGCCAACCCCTATGCATAGGTTCGTGGGCGGAACCCGCAAGTTGATCACCAAAACATACATCAGGTGAATCACGTGATATCCAACTGTCACCACAGATACGCACGACAAGACATACATTAAGTGTTCTCAAGTCATTAAAGACTCAATCCGATAAGATTACTTCAAAGGGAAAACTCAATCCATTACAAGAGAGAAGAGGGGGAGAATCAACATAAGATCCAACTATAATAGCAAAGCTCACGATACATCAAGATCGTGCCAAATCAAGAATACGAGAGAGAGAGAGAGAGAGAGAGAGAGATCAAACACATAGCTACCGGTACATACCCTCAGCCCCAAGGGTGAACTACTCCCTCCTCATCATGGAGAGCGCCGGATGATGAAGATGGCCACGGTGAGGTTCCCCCTCCGTGGTGCCGAACAGGGTCCCGATTGGTTTTGGTGGCTACAGAGGCTTGCGGCGGAACTCCCGATCTATCCTCGTCTTCGGAAGTTTTAGGGTACGTGGGTATATATGGGTGAAAGAAGTACGTCGGTGGACCTCCGGGCTGTCCGCGAGGCAGGGGGCGCGCCCCCCACCCTCGTGGGCAGCCCGGGACTCCCCTGGTGAGCTTCAGGTACTCCGTGGGCTTCTTCTGGTCCAAAAATAAGTTGTGTGGAGTTTCAGGTCAATTGGACTCCGTTTGATATTCCTTTTCTTTGAAACACTGAAATAGGCAAAAAAAAAACAGCAATTCTGGGCTGGGCCTCCGGTTAATAGGTTAGTCCCAAAAATAATATAAAAGTGAATAGTAAAGCCCAAAATTGTCCAAAACAGTAGATAATATAGCATGGAGCTATCAAAAATTATAGATACATTGGAGACGTATCAGTGGGCTGCGCTGAGCACAACCCACCAGGGCGAATAAATAAGAAATACTGGAGCAAATAACCACGGAGAGGGCCACACCGTGAGCACAACCCCCAGTGCGCCTGGTGGGTTGTGCTCACCATGTGGCCCCCCTCCGGTGGTTATTTGCTTCAGTATTTCTTATTTATTCCATAAAAAATCCTGGTGAAGTTTCAGCTCATTTGGAGTTGTGTAGAACAGGTAGCCTGACGTAGCTTTTTCAGGTCCAAATTTCCAGCTACCGGAATTCTCCCTCTTTGTGTGTACCTTGCATATTATGAGAGAAATGCATTAGAATTACTCCAAAAAGCATTATTATGAATAAAACATTATAAATAACAGTAGGTAAACATGATGCAAAATGGACGTATCAGTGCCTAGTGCCAGTTGTTATTTTTGCTTGTTTTTTACTTCGCAGAAAATCAATACCAAACGGAGTCCAAATGCCACGAAACTTTTTTGAGAATTTTTCTGAAGGTACTTCTTAAAGTGGTGATTTGCTTTCTTAGACTAACGGATCTCACGAAGTTCTTTGTTAAGTTTTGTGTGATTGAAGTTTTCAAGTTTTGGGTGAGATCACGATGGATGAAGGAATAAGGAGTGAAAAGAGCCTAAGCTTGGGGATTCACATGGCACCCCAAGGTAATATTCAAGGAGTACCAAGCAACTAAGCTTGGGGATGCCCCGAAAGGCATCCCCTCTTTCTTCTAACGACCATCGGTAATTTTACTTGGAGCTATATTTTTATTCGTCACATATCATGAGTTTTGCTTGGAGTTTCTTGTATTATATGAGTCTTTGCTTGTTTTGATTTTTAGTTTGTCAGAGTCATCCTTGCTGTACACACCTATTTGAGAGAGCCATAATGATGCCGTGATTTGTTAGAATTGCTCTATGTGCTTCACTTCAATGTTTTGAGTTATGGAATTGCTCTAGTGCTTCACTTATATCTTTTTTTAGCACGGTGGTGTTTTAATTTTGAAGAAATATGCTCTCATGCTTCACTTAGATTATTTTGAGAGTTAGTAAAATTTTAAAGAAATATCCTCTCATTGCTTCACTTATATTATTTTTAGAGATGAAAATTATTTTGAAGAAATTTGTGCTCTTGCTCTTCACTTAGATTTGTTTGAGAGCTTTGTTACTAGCAATGGTAATATATGAAATTAGTCTCAAAGTGATAGATATTCAAGAGGTATATAATAAAAACTTTCATGAAGATCATTGGATATTAAAAACCTGATTCCTTGTAATAGTTTTGAGATATGATGTTAGTAATATATGAGTCATGTTGGTGAGTAATTATGCTCTAGTAAGAATATCGGTGTTAAGATTTGTGATTCCCTATGCAAGCATGAAAGTCAATAGTTATGCAATGAAATTACATCCTACTTGTGATGCATTATTCGGTGTTAGTTATGTTTAATGCTCTTTTATGATTGTTTTCGTTTCTTGGTTGGTCGCTTCTCAATCTATTTGCTAGCCTCCATTTGTACTAAGTAGAAATACTACTTGTGCATCCAAGCTCTTTAAACCAAGTTGTGCCAAATGAGTCCCCTATACCTACCTATATGCGGTATTTCCATGTCGTTCCAAGTAAATTTCTATGTGCCAACTCTAATTTTCAAATAAAGTTCCTTTTTGTGTGCCCATACCACTCATGAAGCGGCAGGGAGTGGCCAATATTTTCCATGCTAGATACTTTATTCTCAAGATGAGTGTTTATTCACTTGTCATTGCACGAGAGTGTGGCAAGGTAATAGGGATGCCAAGTCACAAAATGAAGAAATATATATTTATGTTGTTCAATAATAAATTCCTCGGAAAGTGTTTGTATGGAAGGCACCCGTGGATACGGCTAGCCATGGATTGTGAAAGAATGGTGGAAAAAGGAATGACATTTATTTTCTGTTTGGGAATCGCCTAAGATTTATCTAGCATGGAAAGTATTGGGAATTCTTGGTCATTTTCGTTGAAGGAAAATCATGCCACCCAAAATAATTTTATCTCTCAATTTAAGCTTTGAGCTCTGGCACCTCTAATCTGTGCTTCCCTCTGCAAAGGGCCTATCTATCTATTTACTTTATGCAAATTTTATTTTGTTGAGTCTCCACATTCCCTTATAAAGCACCAACTAGGGAACACTATTATCATACTTGTACATCGGGCATAGTTATTATTTGAGTGTGTTTCATGAATGGATCAATGATTGAGCATAATGGGCTAGGGATAGCTTTCTTTAGTGTTGACGTTTTGAAAGACATAGTTGCTTGTTGATATGCTTGAGTATTGATGTCCTCATGTCAAATATAGACTATTGCTTTGAATCATCTAAAAGTCCAAATGTCCATGCTACAAAAGAAAAGATTATGAGATGAACATGTTAGGCAGCATTCCACATCAAAAATTCTGTTTTTATCATTTACCTACTCAAGGACGAGCAGGAATTAAGCTTGGGGATGCTGATACGTCTCCAACGTATCTATAATTTTTTATTGTTCCATGCTGTTATATTATCAATCTTGGATGTTTTTTATTCATTTTATAGCAACTTTATATCATTTTTTGGGACTAACCTATTGACATAGTGCCCAGTGCCACTTGCTGTTTTTTGCTTGTTTTTTACTTCGCATAAAATCAATACCAAACGGAGTCCAAATGCCACGAAACGTTTTGAGAATTTTTTCTGCCCAAAAGACTCCCAAGAGGCCCAAGAGTTGCACCAGAGGAAGCCCGTGGGGCCCACTAGGCACTAGGGCTCGCAAGAGGCCCCTGGTGCGCCCTGATGGGTAGTGGGGCCCACGGGAGTCTCCTCCACCGCCTCCCAGCTTTATAAATACCCAAATATTCCAGAAACCCTAGGCGAGTCGAGAGATCAGAGTTTTCACCGTCGCAAGTTCCAGAACCACGAGATCCAATCTAGAGCCCTTTTCCGGCACCTTGCCGGAGGGGGAAACGATCACGGAGGGGTTTATCATCATCATTGGTGCTCCTCCGATGATGCGTGAGTAGTTTACCACAGACCAACGGGGCCGTAGGCGGTAGCTAGATGGCTTCTTCTCTCTTTTTGATTCTCAATAGTCAATACAATGTTCTCCTTGATGTTCTTGGAGATCTATTTGATGTAACTCTTTTTTTGCGGTGCATTTGTTGGGATCTGATGAAGTGTGAGTTTATGATCAGATCTATCTATGAATATTATTTGAGTCTTTGTTGAACTCTTATCTGCATGATTGTTATAGCCTCATATTTCTTCTCCAAAATTTGGTTTGGTTTGGCCAACTAGATTGACTTTTCTTGCAATGGGAAGAGGTGCTTTGTGATGGGTTCGATCTCGCGGTGCTCAATCTGAGTGACAGAAAGAGACATGACACGCATGTATCGTTGCCATTAAGTATAAAAAGATGGGGTCTATTCCTACATGAATAGATGTTGTCTACATCATGTCATCATTCTTATTGCATTACTCCATTTTTCCATGAACTTAATACACTAGATGCATGCTGGATAGCGGTCGATGTGTGGAGTAATAGTAGTAGATGCATGCAGGAGTCGGTCTACTAATCTTGGACGTGATGCCTATATACATGATCATTTCCTTGGATATCATCATAATTATTTTCTCTTCTATCAATTGCCCAACCGTAATTTGTTTACCCACCATATGCTATTTTCTCGAGAGAAGCTTCTAGTGAAATCTATGGCCCCCGGGTCTATTTCCTATCATATTATTTTCAGATCTATTAATCCAAAAATCCAAAAATATCTTGCTGCACTTTTTATTTATTTATTTTATTTAGTGTTTTTGCTAGATCTATTTATCTAGTCTCATACAATTTAATCTATGTCAATGCCGAGGAGGGATTGACAATCCTTCTTACGCATTGGGTTGCAAGTTTTTGTTATTTTTGTGAAGGTACTTCTTACATAGTTTGGGTGGATCCTCCTACTGGATTGATACCTTGGTTTCATAACTTAGGGAAATACTTACCGTTGCTATGTTGCATCATCCTCTCCTCTTCGGGGAAATACCACCGCAGATACAAGCAACCGGGAGGTATTACTATTGTCCCTAATAATAAAAATGAACTTATCCTACAAAGAATTTGTTGGGGAACGCAATATTTATTTATTTTTTCCTACGATCACGCAAGATCTATCTAGGAGATGCATAGCATTGAGCAGGGAGAGTGTGTCCACGTACCCTCGTAGACTGAAAGAGGAAGCGTTAAGTAACGCGGTTGATGTAGTCGGACATCTTTGCGATCCAACCGATCAAGTACCGAACGCACGGCACCTCCACGATCTACACACGTTCAGCTCGGTGACGTCCCTCGAACTCTAGATCCAGCTGAGGCCGAGGGAGAGTTTCATCAGCACGACAGTTTGGTGACGGTGATGATGAAGTTACCGACGCAGAGCTTCGCCTAAGCACTATGACAATATGACCGAGGTGGAAATTTGTGGAGGGGGGCACCACACACGGCTAAGAAATCAAGTTCTGTGTCTATGGGGTGCCCCTTCCCCCATATATAAAGGACAGGAGGAGGGGGAGGGCCGGCCTCATGGGGCGCGTCCAAGGGGGGGATTCCTACTCCTAGTAGGAGTATGTTTCCCCCTTTTCCTAGTCGGAGTAGGAGAAGAAGGAAGAGGAAGAGGGAGAGAAGGAAAGGGGACCGCCCCCCAAACCCTACCCCAATTCGGATTGGGCCTAAGGGGGGGGCGCCACACCTGGCCGCCTCCTCCTCTCTTCCGGTAACCCCCGGTACCCCGGAAAATGCCCGAACCTATCCGAAACCTTTCCGGTGTCCGAACATAACCTTCCAATATACCAATCTTCATGTCTCGACCATTTATAGATTCCTCCTCATGTTCGTGATCACATCTGGGACTCTGAACTACCTTCGGTACATCAAATCACATAACTCATAATACATATAGTCATCGAACGTTAAGCGTGCGGACCCTACGGGTTTGAGAACTATATAGACATGACCGAGACTCATCTCAGGTCAATAACCAATAGCGGAACCTGGATGCTCATATTGGTTCCTCCATATTCTACGAAGATCTTTATTGGTCCAACCGCACAATAACATACGTTGTTCCCTTTGTCATCGATATGTTACTTGCCTGAGATTCAATCGTCGGTATCATCATACCTAGTTCAATCTCATTACCGGCAAGTCTCTTTACTCGTTCCATAGTGCATCATCCTGCAACTAACTCATTAGTTACATTGCTTGCAAGTCTTATAGTGATGTGCATTACCGAGAGGGCCCAGAGATACCTCTCCGACAATCAGAGTGACAAATCCTAATCTCGATCTATGCCAACTCAACAAACACCATCGGAGACACCTGTAGAGCATCTATATAATCAACCAGTTATGTTGTGACGTTCGATAGCACACTAAGTGTTCCTCCGGTATTCGGGAGTTTCATAATCTCATAGTTATAGGAACATGTATAAGTCATGAAGAAAGGAATAGCAACAAACTAAACGATCATAGTGCTAAGCTAACGGATGGGTCTTGTCAATCACATCATTATCTAATGATGTGATCCCGTTCATCAAATGACAACTCATGTCTATGGCTATGAAACTTAACCATCTTTGATTAACGGGCTAGTCAAGTAGAGGCACACTAGTGACACTCTGTTTGTCTATGTATTCACACGTGTACTAAGTTTCCCGTTAATACAATTCTAGCATGAATAATAAACATTTATCATGATATAAGGAAATATAAATAACAACTTTATTATTGCCTCTAGGGCATATTTCCTTTAGAATTATAACAGGTTATAGGACGGTAATTTATTTTAGAAAACTAAACAAAGCTACTAGGAAGGATCATTACCTTCTACCATTTATTGATCAAATGCTAGAAAGGTTATCAGAACATACACACTTCTGTTTTCTAGATGGATAATTTGGTTTTTCCAAATACCTGTGTCGTAAGAGGATCAAGAAAAAACTACTTTTATGTGCCCTTTTGGTACTTTTTCTTATATAAGTATGCCTTTTTGTTTATGCAATGCACCTGCTACCTTTCAAAGACGTATGGCTGCTATATTCTCTGACTTTTATGAAAAGATTGTTGAGGTTTTCATGGAAGATTTTTCTGTTTACGGAACTTCTGTTAATGATTGCTTAAGCAACCATGATAGAGTTTTGCAGAGATGTGAAGAAACTAATCTTGTATTGAATTGGGAGAAGTGTCACTTTATGGTGAATGAAGGTGTTGTCTTGGGGCATAAAATTTCCGAAAGAGGTATTGAAGTTGATAAAGCTAAAGTTGATGCAGTTGAGAAGATGCCATGTCCCAAAGATATCAGAGGTATAAGAAGTTTAATTTGTCATGCTGGTTTCTATAGGAGATTTATTAAAGACTTCTCTAAAATTTCTAGGCCTCTTACTAATCTCTTGCAAAAAGATGTCCCATTCGTCTTTATGATGATTGCTTAGAAGCATTTAAAATACTTAAGAAAGCCTTAATCTCTGCACGTATTGTTCAACCACCTGATTGGAACTTACCCTTTGAAATTATGTGTGATGCTAGTGATTATGTTGTTGGTGTTGTTCTAGGACAAAGAGTTGATAAGAAATTAAATGTTATTCATTATGCTAGTAAAACTTTATACAGTGCTCAAAAAAATTATTCTATCACTGAGAAAGAATTCTTAGCAGTTGTGTTTGCATGTGATAAGTTCAGATCTTACATTGTTGATTCTAAAGTAATTGTGCACATTGATCATGCTGCTATTAAATACCTTATGGAGAAGAAAGATGCTAAACCTAGACTCATTAGGTGGGTTCTTTTGTTACAAGAATTTGACATGCATATTATTGATAGAAAGGGAGCTGAGAATCTAGTAGCTGATAACTTGTCTAGGTTAGAAAATATTCTTGATGACCCACTACCAATTGATGATAGCTTTCCCGATGAACAATTAGTTGTTATAAATGCTTCTCGTAATACTCCTTGGTATGCAGACTATGCTAAATATAGTGTTGCTAAATTATGCCATGTAGTTTCACATACCAACAAAAGAAAAAGTTTTTCTTTGATTTAAGACATTACTTTTGGGATGACCCACTGAGGGAGTCCTGGATTACGGGGTCCTTGGGCGTCCGACCTCTAATCCTTTGGGCCGGACTGAGGGGCTGTGAAGACATGAAGGCCAAAGACTATACCCGTCTCCGAATTGGACTCTACTCGGTGTGGAAGGCAAGCTTGGCGACCGACTATGAAGATTCCCTTTGATGTAACCGACTTCATGTAACCCAAGATCTCTCCGGTGTCTATATAAACCGGAGAGCGTAGTCTGGATAGGGGGATGCTCATTACCATATTCACATAGGCTAGAGTTCTAGGGCTTAGCCATTACGATCTCATGGTAGATCAACTCTTGTAACACTCATATTCATCAAGATCAATCAAGCAGGAAGTAGGGTATTACCTCCATAGAGAGGGCCCGAACCTGGGTAAACATTGTGTCCCCCGTCTCCTGTTACCATCGATCCTAGACGCACAGTTCGGGACCCCCTACCCGAGATCCGCCGGTTTTGACACCGACACCCACATCTTTATAAAGAAGGAGTAGGTGGTATTATTAGACATTGTATACCTGAGCATGAACAGGAACAAATCCTATGGAAGTGTCACTCTGAGGTTTACAAAGGACACCATGCGGGAAACAGAACTGCACACAAGGTATTACAATCTGGTTTTTATTGGCCTAGTCTTTTCAAAGATGCACGCAAGTTTGTTCTATCTTGTGATGAATGTCAAAGAATTGATAATATGAGTAGACGTGAGGAAATGCCTATGAACTATTCACTTGTTATTGAACCATTTGATGTTTGCGGATTTGATTATATGGGACGTTTTCCTTCCTCCAATGGGTATACTCATGTTTTAGTTGTTGTTGATTACGTTACTAAGTGGGTAGAAGCTATTCCAACTAGTAGTGCTCATCACAATACTTCTATTAAAATTCTTAAAGAAGTTATTTTCCCTAGGTTTGGAGTCCCTAGATATTTAATGACATACGGTGGTTCACACTTCATTCATGGTGCTTTCCATAAACTTCTTGCCAAATATGATGTCAACCATAGAATTGCATCCCCTTATGACCCTCAGTCTAGTGGTCAAGTTGAGTTGAGAAATAGAGAAATAAAGTTAATATTGCAAAAGACTGTCAACAGATCTAGGAAGAATTGGTCTAAGAAACTTGACGATGCATTATGGGCTTATAGAACTACTTATAAAAATCCTATGGGTATGTCTCCATATAAAATGATTTATGGAAAAGCATGTCATTTACCTCTTGAATTAGAACACAAAGCCTATTGGGCAATTAAAGAGCTGAATTATGATTTTAAACTTGCTGGTGAAAAGAGGTTATTTGATATTAGCTCACTTGATGAATGGAGAATCAAAGCCTATGAAAATGCTAAACTGTTTAAAAAAGGTCAAAAGATGGCACGATAAAAGAATACAAAAGCGGGAATTTAATGTAGGTGACCAAGTCTTGCTATAAAATTATCGTTTAAGATTTTTTTGCAAGAAAACTTCTCTCCAAATGGGAAGGACCCTACATAACCGAAGAAGTTTATCAGTCTGGTGCTATCAAGATCAGCAATGCCAAACACACCAACCTGAAGGTGTTGACTGGGCAAAGAATCATGCATTATATCTCAGGTACGCCTATAGATATTGAGACTAATATTATTCATTCCGTAAAACCGGAGGAGTACATATAGGAAACTTTTCGGAATGTTCCAGAACCCTAAAAAGGAATAGGTATGTGTTACAGTAAATAAACCAACTCCAGAAGCTCCATAAAAGCAATTTTACTCCGTTTTGGAATGTTTAAAAAATTAGGAAACTAATAAGTAGTCCGGAAAGCGCACGAGCAGGCGACAAGCCTGGCGGCGTGCCCTACCCCCTGGGCGCGCGTCCTGAGATTGTGGTGCCCTCATGTGCCGTTCGGACTCAGTTTTCTTCCAGATTACTTGTTCTGCACGGTAAAAATTCATTTAATAATCTCCCAGAGGTTTTGACCACTGATACGTCTCCAACGCATCCATAATTTTTTATTGTTCCATGCTATTATATTATCCATCTTGGATGTTTTATATGCATTTATATGATGTTTTATATGATTTTTGGGACTAACCTATTAACCTAGAGCCAAGTGTCAGTTTCTGTTTTTCCTTGTTTTTGATTTTTACAGAAAAGGAATACCAAACGGAGTCCAATTGACGTGCCAATTTTTGATGATTTTTTATGGACCAAAAGAAGCCCCCAGAGTAAAAGAATTGGGCCACAAGAGTCCCGAGCCATCCACGAGGGTGGAGGGCGTGCCCTACCCCCTGGGCGCGCCCCCCTATCTCGTGGATGACTCGGAGACCCCCCTGACATGAGAACGACGCAAAAATTCCTATGAATACAGAAACCCCCGAAAATAAACCTAGATCGGGAGTTCCACCGCCGCAAGCCTCTGTAGCCACCAAAAACAAATCGGGGCCCTATTCCGGCACCCTGCCGGAGGGGGGATCCACACCGATGGCCATATTCATCATACCGGCGCTCTCTATGACGAGGAGGGAGTAGTTCACCCTCGGGGCTGAGGGTATGTACCAGTAGCTATGTGTTTGATCTCTCTCTCTCTCTCATGTTCTTGATTTGGCATGATCTTGATGTACCGGGAGCTTTGCTATTATAGTTGGATCTTATGATGTTTCTCCCCCTCTATTCTCTTGTAATGAATTGAGTTTTCCCTTTGAAGTTATCTTATCGGATTGAGTCTTTAAGGATTTGAGAACACTTGATGTATGTCTTGCGTGGGATACCCGTGGTGAAAATGGGGTATTCTATTGATTCACTTGATGTATGTTTTGGTGATCAACTTGCGGGTTCTGTGACCTTGGAAATCTATGCATAGGGGTTGGCACACGTTTTCGTCTTGACTCTCTGGTAGAAACTTTGGGGCACTCTTTGAAGTTCTTTGTGTTGGTTGAATAGATGAATATGAGATTGTGTGATGCATATCGTATAATCATACCCACGGATACTTTAGGTGACATTGGAGTATCTAGGTGACATTAGGGTTTTGGTTGATTTGTGTCTTAAGGTGTTATTTTACTACGAACTCTAGGGTTGTTTGTGACACTTATAGGAATAGCCCAATGGATTGATTGGAAAGAATAACTTTGAGGTGGTTTTGTACCCTACAATAATTTCTTCGTTTGTTCTCCGCTATTAGTGACTTTGGAGTGACTCTTTGTTGCACGTTGAGGGATTGTTATATGATCCAATTATGTTATTATTATTGAGAGAACTTGCACTAGTGAAAGTATGAACCCTAGGCCTTGTTCCGAAGCATCGCAATACCGTTTGTGCTCACTTTTATCATTAGTTACCTTGCTTTTTTATATTTTTAGATTACAAAAACCTATATCTACCATCCATATTGCACTTGTATCACCATCTCTTTGCCGAACTAGTGCACCTATACAATTTACCATTGTATTGGGTGTGTTGGGGACACAAGAGACTCTTTGTTATTTGGTCGCAGGGTTGTTTGAGAGAGACCATCATCATCCTACGCCTCCCGCGGATTGATAAACCTTAGGTCATCCACTTGAGGGAAATTTGCTACTGTCCTCCAAACCTCTGCACTTGGAGGCCCAACAACGTCTACAAGAAGAAGGTTGCGTAGTAGACATCAACCACCGTACTGTGACAATATCCTTTGTTCTTGTGTTGAGCTATTTTTGTGGCCGATTTAGAGCAATATGTCTTTGCAAGAATCAGACGGGGAGAGTTGTGTCTCTCACCCCATGGCGGATCCAGGCACGTACAGTGAAGTTGTCCCTTATGGGTGGTTGACCTATGAAGAAATAGAAGCCAACCTGAAAAGAGTGGAAACCATGGAGGAGGATCAAGAAGTCACTTCTCTACCTCAACCTGGCGACATGCATGTGGAATTCGACAAATCAAGCCTGCTGGATTCGTTCAAACCTCCCAATGCCAAATCTATCTCTTACAATAACTTGAAAAAGAGTGTTGCTTCTTCCTCTGCAGCCAGGATGTATCCATGGGTGGACGGTGCTTTAATTGTCACAGGAAAGCTCTGCAAGGAAATTATGTATCTCAAGTAGCAAATTAATAAGCTCGAAGAGGAGAATCGCATTCTGCGAGGCATCATTGCCAAGAATATTGCACCATCACCTCCGAAGAAGGAGACTTGAGTACACGGGTATGGGCACTCCCCTTGGCTTGTGCCAAGCTTGGGGAGGTGTCCTGGTATCGTATCACCATCACATCTTTATCATTACCATCTATTCTGGTTCAATCCTTTTGGTTAATCATGATCTAGTAGAATAAAAGTTTTAGTATGATCTAGTCTTTAGGTTTTTTCTTCGTGGTCTATCTATGTAATCGAGTATGAGAGTTATATAATAAAGATTAGTTTTGAGCTGAGTGTTTTGCTTTCTTGCTTTGATCTTAGAGATGAAAAATAATAAAGAAGATAAAAGATTATATAATAAGCTTATGGGGAGCGATGACTTCACATATAAGTAGTATAATGCATGAAACTTGTTGAAGGTTGACAAACCTAGTATTGGTCATTGTTGAAATTAATGAGAAGTAATAAGGAAAGAGAGGTTTCACATATAAATACACTATCTTGGACATCTTTTATGATTGTGAGCACTCATTAAAATATTATATGCTAATAAGTTGATGTTGGACAAGGAAAACAACGTAATGAATAATATTTTCTTATATCTGAATAAAAGTTATAATGTCATGGATCCTCCAACATGTGGAGCTTTCTTTATATCCCATGCTAGCCAAAATTTCTACACTAAGTTTTGACACTACTTGTGCATCCAGAATCTTTAAACCCAGTTTCATGTCATCAGCGTCCACTATACCTACCTATGGATTGAGTATAATCCTTCAAGTAAGTTCTCATCGGTGCAAAGAAATAAAAATTGTTCTCTAAATATGTATGATATTTTAGTGTGAGGAAAATAAGCTTTGTACGAACTTGTGATGGGGAAGAAATAAAAGCGACGGACTGCATAATAAAGTTCTCTATCACAAGTGGCAATATAAAGTGACGTTCCTTTGCATTAATATTTTGTGCATCCAAATAAAGAGTGCATGGCAACCTCTGCTTCCCTCTACGAAGGGCCTATCTTTTACTTTTAAAATACCTACCTTTATGTAAGAGTCATGGTGATCTTCACCATCCCTTTTATTTTTCTCTTTTTGGCAAGCACCATGTGTTGGAGAGAGATCTAGACACACATATCTACTCGGATGTAAGTGATCATGAGTTATTATTGTTCAAATTACCCTTGAGGTAAATGGTTGGGAGGCGAAATTATAAGCTCCTATCTTTCTATGTGTCTGACTGAAGCTTTGATTTCATAAGTATCGCGTGAGTGTTAGCAATTATGAAAGACTAAATGATGGTTGAGTATGTGAACTTGCTAAATAAAATATCTTACATGGACTCTTTCTAACATTATGACAAATTGCAGTTGCATCCATGACTGAGATCATAGTTTGTTAGTTTCCAATGAAGTTTATGGTTTATACTTTTGATTGTTCCATGCCAATATTATACAACTTCCATATACTTTTGGCAACTACTTATACTATTTTTGGGACTAACATGTTGATCCAGTGTCCAGTGCCAGTTCCTGTTTGTTGCATGTTTTTTGTTTCGTAGAAAATCCATATCAAACGGAGTCCAAACGGGATAAAAACTGACGGAGATTTTTTTGGAATATATGTGAGTTTTGGGAAGTGGAATCAACGCGAGACGATGCCCGAGGGGCCCACAAGGATGAGGGGCGCGCCCCAGGGGGTCAGGCGCGCCCTGGTCCCTCGTGGCCACCCCGTAAGGCGGTTGGTGCCCTTCTTTAGCCGCAATAAAGCCAATATCCGGATAAAAATCGTGTCCAAATTTCAGCCCAATCGGAGTTACGGATCTCCGAGAATATAAGAAACGGTGAAAGGGCAGAATCAGGAGCGCGGAAACAGAGAGACAGAGAGACAGATCCAATCTCGGAGGGGCTCTCTCCCCTCCCATGCCATGGAAGCCAAGGACCAGAGGGAAAACCCTTCTGCCATCTAGGGGGAAGGTCAAGGAAGAAGAAGAAGAAGGGGGGCCCTCTCCCCCTCTCTTCCGGTGGCACCGAAACGCCGCCGGGGCCACCATCGTCACCGCAATCTACACCAACACCTCCATCATCTTGACCAACATCTTCATCACCTTCCCCCATCTATCTACAGCGGGCCACTCTCCCGCAAACCGCTGTACCCTCTACTTGAACATGGTGCTTTATGCTTCATATTATTATGATGTGTTGCCATCCTATGATGTATGAGTAGATTTTCGTTGTCCTATCGGTTGGTTTAATTTGCTTGTGGTTTTGTTGCTGTCCTTTGTTGCCCATCATATGAGCGTGCGCGTGGATCACACCATAGGGTTAGTTGTATGTTGATAGGACTATGTATTGGAGGGCAAGAGTGATAGAAGCTTCAACCTAGCATAGAAATTGATGCATACGGGATTGAAGGGGGACCAATATATCTTAATGCGATGGTTGGGTTTTACCTTAATGAACGTTAGTAGTTGCAGATGCTTGCTAATAGTTCCAACCATAAGTGCATAGAATTCCAAGTCAGGGATGACATGCTAGTTGTGGCCTCTCCCACATAAAACTTGCTATCGGTCTAGTAAAGTAGTCAATTTCTTAGGGACAATTTCACAACTCCTACCACCACTTTTCCACACTCGCTATACTAACTTTATTGCTTCTTTACCTAAACAGCCCCTAGTTTTTATTTATGTGCTCTTTATATTGTTGCAAACCTATCCCATTACACCTAGAAAGTACTTCTAGTTTCATACTTGTTCTAGGTAAAGCGAACGTCAAGCGTGCGTAGAGTTGTATCGGTGGTCGATAAAACTTGAGGGAATATTTGTTCTACCTTTAGCTCCTCGTTGGGTTCAACACTCTTACTTATCGAAAGAGGCTACAATTGATCCCCTATACTTGTGGGTTATCAAGACCTTTTCCTGGCGCCGTTGCCGGGGAGTTATAGCGTGGGGTGAATATTCTCGTGTGTGCTTGTTAAGTAGTTTTCATTTTGTGGTCTTGTCTTCTATCTTTAGTTATGGGTAGGAAACGCAAAATACCAAAAAAAAATAGTGGTACCTACTGAACAAATGGTTGAATAACCACTCAAAATCTATAACACTACTGAAGCTTTTTACTTGGATCATCTTCGATCCCTATGTGCTCGGGTTGAAACCCCAACTAGCGTAGTTGAGGGCAAATCTTTAGATGAGCATGCTTGTTATGTGCGACACTGCATATCTGAAAAAGGGAAAATTTTACTGGATCAAATTCATCGTTTGCAATGCCATGCTTGGAATTTATGTGAAATATATGATTTTACTTGTTGTTCTGGAGACCCTAAGAAACACCTTCCCTACCAATGTTTGTTTAGTGATAATGGAATCGTATCTTCGTATGCTAAGGGTGTTTATAATTACTATGATGTTCAACAAATTGAAGAATTTGTTGCTTTTAAGGGTGCTTATGAAATTGCTTGTTTGATTGAAAAGTACGACGCTACTCTTTACAAATCTAAATTTTTTGCCATACTTAAATATTGTTATGATAATTATGCTTCTAATGCCTATGTTAAACCATATATTGAGGACTCCTCCGCTGCCCAAGAAGAGACTAATATTTTGCAGGAGCCTATAGAAGAAGAAATTAATGACATTGTGAGCTCATTGGATGAAAAAGATGAGGATGAGCGAAGAACAAAAGGAGGAAGAGCGGATTGATCACCCATTCCCACCATCTAATGAGAGTAAATCTTTATCCCATACATTGTTTAATTTCCCTTCGAATTTATCGAAGGATGAATGCTATGATGATTTTTATGATCCCGTTGATTCTTTTGAAATATCCCTTTTTGATGATGCTTGCTATGTTTGTGGCCAAGATGCCAATATGAATTATGCTTCTGGAGATGAACTTGCTATAGTTCCTTATTTTAAACATGAAATTGTTGCTATTGCACCCCACGCATGATAGTCCTATTATCTTTTTGAATTCTTCCGACTACACTATATCGGAGAAGTTTGCCCTTATTAAGGATTATATTGATGGGTTGCATTTTACTACTACACATGATGATTTTGATAGATATAATATGCATGTGCTTGCTGCTCCTACTTGCAATTATTATGAGAGAGGAACTATATCTCCACCTCTCTATGTTTCCCACACGATAAAATTGCAAGAAACTGCTTATGCTATGTATTGGCCTTTACTTTGTGTGCATGAATTGTTCTTTTATGACATGCCGATGCATAGGAAGAGAGTTAGACTTCATCATTACATGATATATGTTACTTTGTGATAACTACTAAATTACAAATCATTATTAATTAAAATTGGCTTTGATATACCTTGGGATCCGGGTGAATCCATTACTTGAGCACTATATGCCTAGCTTAATGGCTTTAAAGAAAGCGCTGCCAGGGAGACAACCTGGAAGTTTTAGAGAGTCATTTATTTCTGTTGTATGCTTTTATAAAGTTTAAAAACAAAAAAATATAGAGGGGAACCCAAAACTTTTCAAAAAGGAAAGTGAAAGTGAGAGAGACAGGCATTGTTGAAGTGGGGGAGCTCCTTGAACTTTGTTCATGCTCACGAAAACTTTGTGAATCTTGATTACAGAAACTTTTCAACAAAAATAATTATCCCCTTGTACAATTCCATTGTATTATAGAAATAATGTGCCAAGATTTGTCTTTAGGATGTTTATAGTGCTTGTTGGTTTCTGCGGTGCAAAACAGAAACTTTGGTTGTAGTGCGCGCTTTTACATTTCTTACTGGAACGTCAAACGGTTCTGAAACTTTTTGCACTGTCTTTCTATACAAATTTTTTATTTTTCCTAATTGTTTCAGAATTTTTGGATTACCAGAGGTATGGTGAATGTTCAGATTAATATAGACTGTCCTGTTTAAGACAGATTCTGATTTTGATGCATAGTTTGCTTGTTTTGATGAAACTATCGATTTCTATCAGTGGGTTAAGCCATGGAAAAGTTATATTACAGTAGCTACAATGCCAAACAAAATATGAATTGGTTTGCAACAGTACTTAGAGTAGTGATTTGCTTTATTATACAAACGGATCTTACCGAACTTTCTGTTGAGTTTTGTGTGGATGAAGTGTTCGACGTTCGAGGATGTCTCGATATGAGGATAAGGAGGAGAGGCAAGAGCTCAAGCTTGGGGATGCCTAAGGAAACCCAAGTAAATATTCAAGGAGACTCAAGCGTCTAAGCTTGGGGATGCCCCGGAAGGCATCCCATCTTTCTTCAACAAGTATCGGTATGTTTTTGGATTCGTTTCGTTCATGCGATATGTGCAAACATTTAAGCGTCTTTTGCATTTAATCTTAACTTTTCTTTGATGCACCATGGTGGTATGATATAGTGCATGGTTGATTTATAGAATGCTCTTTGCACTTCACTTATATCTTTTGAGTAGGGCTTTATAGAATGCTTCATGTGCTTCACTTATATCATTTGAAGTTTGGATTGCCTATTTCTCTTCACATAGAAAACCGCCATTTGTAGAATGCTCTTTTGCTTCACTTATATTTGTTAGAGCATGGGCATATCTTTTCTAGAAAGAATTAAACTCTCTTGCTTCACTTATATCTATTTAGAGAGATGGCAGGAATTGGTCATTCACATGGTTAGTCATAAAATCCTACATAAAACTTATAGATCACTGAATATGATATGTTTGATTCCTTGGCTTAGTTTTGCGATATAAAGATGGTGATATTAGAGTCATGCTAGTGGGTAGTTGTGGATTGTCGAAATACTTGTGTTGAAGTTTGTGATTCCCGTAGCATGCACGTATGGTGAACCTTTATGTAATGAAGTTGGAGCATGAGGTATTTATTGATTGTCTTCCTTATGAGTGGCGGTCGGGGACGAGCGATGGTCTTTTCCTACCAATCTATCCCCCTAGGAGCATGCATGTAGTACTTTGTTTCAATGACTAATAGATTTTTACAATAAGTATGTGAGTTCTTTATGACTAATGTTGAGTCCATGGATTATACGCACTCTCACCCTTCCATCATTGCTAGCCTCTTCGGTACCGTGCATTGCCCTTTCTCACCTCGAGAGTTGGTGCAAACTTCGTCGGTGCATCCAAACCCCGTTATACGATACGCTCTATCACACATAAGCCTCCTTATATCTTCCTCAACAGCCACCATACCTACCTATTATGGCATTTTCATAGCCATTCCAAGATATATTGACATGCAACTTCCATCATCATCATATACATGACTTGAGCATTTATTGTCATATTGCTCTGCATGATCGTAAGATAGCTAGCATAATATTTTCATGGCTTGTCCGTTTTTTGATGTCATTGCTATGCTAGATCATTGCACATCCCGGTACACTGCCGGAGGCATTCATATAGAGTCATATCTTTGTTCTAGTATCGAGTTGTAATATTGGGTTGTAAGTAAATAAAAGTGTGATGATCATCATTATTAGAGCATTGTCCCAAATAAAAAGATAGAAAGGCCAAATAAAAAAATAAAGGCCAATTAAAAATGAGAGAGAAAGGCCAAATAAAAAAAGGAAGGCCCAAAAAAGAGAAAAAAAGAAGGGACAATGTTACTATCCTTTTTCCACACTTGTGTTTTAAAGTAGCACCATGTTCTTCATATAGAGAGTCTCTTGAGTTATCACTTTCATATACTAGTGGAAATTTTCATTATAGAACTTGGCTTGTATATTCCAACGATGGGCTTCCTCAAATGCCCTAGGTCTTCATGAGCAAGCAATTTGGATGCACACCCACTTAGTTTCTTTTATTGAGCTTTCATACATTTATAGCTCTAGTGCATTCGTTGCATGGCAATCCCTACTCCTCGCATTGACATCAATTGATGGGCATCTCCATAGCCCATTGATTAGCCGCGTCGATGTGAGATTTTCTCCCCTTTTTGTCTTCTCCACACAACCTCCATCATCATATTCTATTCCACCTATAGTGCTATGTCCATGGCTCACGCTCATGTATTGCGTGAAGGTTGAAAAGGTTTGAGGACATCAAAAGTATGAAACAATTGCTTGGCTTGTCATCGGGGTTGTGCATGATTTGAATATTTTGTGTGGTGAAGATGGAGCATAGCCAGACCATATGATTTTGTAGGGATAACTTTCTTTGGCCATGTTATTTTGAAAAGACATGATTGCTTTATTAGTTGAAGTATTATTGTCTTAATGTCAAATGATAGACTATTGCTTTGAATCACTCGTGTCTTAATATCCATGCCATGATTAGATTACATGATCAAGATTATGCTAGGTAGCATTCCACATCAAAAATTATCTTTTTTATCATTTACCTACTCGAGGACGAGCAGGAATTAAGCTTGGGGATGCTGATAAGTCTCCGTCATATCTATAATTCTTGATTGTTCCATGCCAATATTATACAACTTCCATACACTTTTGGCAACTTTTTATACTATTTTTTAGACTACCATATTGATCCAGTGCCCAGTGTCAGTTCCTGTTTGTTGCATGTTTTTCATTACGTAGAAAATCCATATCAAATGGAGTACAAATGGGATAAAAACCGACGGAGCTTTTTTTGGAATATATGTGAATTTTGGGAAGTGGAATCAACGCGAGACGATGCCCGAGGTGCCCACGAGGGTGAGGGGCGCGTCCCAGGGGGTCAGGCATGCCCTGGGCCCTCGTGGCCACCCCGTAAGGCGGTTGGTGCCCTTCTTTCACTGCAATAAAGGCAATATCCGTATAAAAATCGTGTCCAAATTTCATCCAAATTGGAGTTACGGATCTCCGGGAATATAAGAAACGGTGAAAGGGTAGAATTAGGAAACAGAGAGAGACAGAGAGACAGATCCAATCTCGGAGGGGCTCTCGCCCCTCCCATGCCATGGAAGCCAAGGACCAGAGGGAAAACCCTTCTCCCATCTTGAGGGAAGGTCAAGGAATAAGAAGAAGAAGGGGGCCCCTCTCCCCCTCTCTTCCGGTGGCGCCGGAACGCAGCCGGGGCCATCATCGTCACCGCAATCTACACCAACACCTCCGTCATCTTCACCAACATCTTCATCACCTTCCCCATCTATCTACAGCGGTCCACTCTCCTGCAACCCGCTGTACCCTCTACTTGAACATTGTGCTTTATGCTTCATATTATTATCCAATGATGTGTTGCCACCCTATGATGTCTGAGTAGATTTTTTTTGTCCTATCGGTAATTTGTGAATTTCTATGATTGGTTTAATTTTCTTGTGGTTATGTTGCTGTCCTTTGGTGCCCATCATATGAGCGCGCGTGTGGATCACACCATAGGGTTAGTTGTATGTTGATAGGACATGTATTGGAGGGCAAGAGTGATAGAAGCTTCAACCTAGCATAGAAATTGATGCATACGGGATTGAAGGGGGACCAATATATCTTAATCCTATGGTTGGGTTTTACCTTAATGAACGTTAGTAGTTGCGTATGCTTGCTAATAGTTCCAATCATAAGTGCATAGAATTCCAAGTCAGGGATGACATGCTAGCTGTGGCGTCTCCCACATAAAACTTGCTATGGTCTAGTAAAGAAGTCAATTGCTTGGGGAAAATTTCACAACTCCTACCACCAGTTTTCCACACTCGCTATACTAACTTTATTGCTTCTTTACCTAAACAGCCCCTAGTTTTTATTTACGTGTTCCTTATATTCTTGCAAACCTATCCCGTTACACCTACAAAGTACTTCTAGTTTTATACTTGTTCTAGGTAAAGCGAACGTCAAGCATGCGTAGAGTCCTATCGGTGGTCGATAAAACTTGAGGGAATATTTGTTCTACCTTTAGCTCCTCGTTGGGTTCGAAACTCTTACTTATCGAAAGAGGCTACAATTGATCCCCTACACTTGTGGGTTATCAATATTTATTGCATTATGGACTTTTATTACACTTTATGATGCAATTCTCATGCCTTTTCTCCCTTATTTTGCAAGATTCACATGAAGAGGGAGAATACCGGCAGCTGGAATTCTAGACCGGAAAGGAGCAAATCTGATATCCCTATTCTGCACAACTCCAAATGTCCTAAAACTTTACGAAGAATTATTTCGAAATATATAAAAAATATTGGGCGAAGAAATACCAGGAGGGGACCCAATAGGTGGCCACAAGCCTGGGGACGCGCCCTACCCCCAGTGCGCACCCCCTGAGCTTGTGGGGCCCCTGACCAGCCTTTGGTGCCTATCTTCTGCCATATGAAGGGTTTTGACCTAGAAAAATAGAGAGAAGACTTTTGGGATGAAGCACCGCCGTCTCGAGGCGAAACCTGGGCAGAAGCAATCTAGGGCTCCGGCGGAGCGATTCCGCCGGGAAACTTTCCTCCAGGAGGGGGAAATCGAAGCCATCGTCATAACCAACGATCCTCCCATCATGGGAAGACCAATCTTCAACAACATCTTCACCAGCACCATCTCATCTCAAACCCTAATTCATCTCTTGTATTCAATCTTTGTCTCAAAACCTCATATTGGTACCTGTGGGTTGCTAGTAGTGTTGATTACTCCTTGTAGTTGATGCTAGTTGGTTTATTTGGTGGAAGATCATATGTTCAGATCCTTAATGATATTTAGTACCCCTCTGATCATGAACATGGACATGCTTTGGAGTAGTTGCTTTTGTTCCTGAGGACGTGGGAGAAGTCTTGTTAATTATAAGTAATCATGTGAATTTGGTATTCGTTCGATATTTTGATGAGATGTATGTTGTCTTCCCTCTAGTGGTGTTATGTGAACATCGACTACATGACACTTCACCATGATTTGGGCCTAGGGGAAGGAATTGGGAAGTAGCAAGTAGATGATGGGTTGCTAGAGTGACAGAAGCTTAAACCCTAATTTGTGTGTTGCTTCATAAGGGGCTGATTTGGATCCACATGTTTAATGCTATGGTTAGATTTATCTTAATTCTTCTTTTGTAGTTGTGTATGCTTGAGAGAGGGGTTAATCATAAGTGGGAGGCTTGTCCAAGTAAGGATAGCACCCAAGCACCGGTCCACCCACATATTAAATTATCAAAGTAGCGAACGCGAATCATATGAGCATGATGAAATCTAACTTCATGATAATTCCCATGTGTCCTCGGGGGCGCTGTGCTTTATATAAGAGTTCATCCAGGATTGTCCTTTGCAATAAAAATCATTGGGCCACCTTGCTGCACCTTTGCTACACTTGTTACTTGTTACCCGTTACAAATTACCTTGCTACCAAACTATTTGTTATCGATAATTTCAGTGCTTGCAGGGAATACCTTGCTGAAAACCGATTTTCATTTCCTTCCGCTCCTCGTTGGGTTCGACACTCTTACTTATCGAAAGGACTATGATTGACCCCCTATACTTGTGGGTCATCAGTGCTCTTGTTGCAAGTAGTCTTGCGGGAGGGGCCCGATCCTAGAGCGATCCTAGGCAGTGGATCTTTCTCCGTGAAGGGCACCTCCACGCAAATGACGTTGCCGGAGCTTGACCAAATTTGGGCCTCATGTGTGCCCACACACATATAAAAGATTGTCTAGCTACTACACATCGATAGCCCCATTGTGCTCCAAAACCTCAAATGGAAAACAATCATTGACTATGACGGCTGCCAGTGTGTAGCCTGCTACCCGAGTCACACAACTATCTATTCTTCCAACGGCGCATTGTCATCCCAATCTAGGAAAAAGTGGGCATCATGCTGGCCTTCAGACAAATCAAAGACTTCTGGATGGGCCTGCTGACCCCTCAGCTTCCACCTGAACTAAAATCATTTATACAACTCACTTTGCTATGGAAGATATAGGACGCTCAGAATGCCAAAGTGTTTAGGCAGCAAACTCTTTCACCCAATGATGTATGGTGAACATTCTTTTCTATTCCACGCTTTTGGGAAATCAGTTAAAGACCGATCTCAAAGATCATGATGTAATGTGGCACAAGGAAAATTCAGGTGGGACCCCCCTTTCGGTGTCAAAACCGTCGGATCTCGGGTAGGGGGTCCCGATCTGTGCGTCTAGGCTGATGGTAACAAGAAGCAAGGGACATAGATATTTACCTAGGTTCGGCCCTCTCGATGGAGGTAAAACCCTACTTCCTGCTTGATTAATATTGAAGATATGGGTAGTACAAGAGTAGATCTACCACGAGATCGTTGAGGCTAAACCCTAGAAGCTAGCCTATGATGGTATGATTGTAATTGTGATCGGCCTTCTAAGGACCAACCTCTCCAGTTTATATAGACACCGGAGAGGGCTAGGGCTTACATGGAGTCGGTTACAAGGAATGAAATATAATATCCGGATCGCCAAGCTTGCCTTCCACGCCAAGGAAAATCCCATCCGGACACGGGACGAAGTCTTGAGTCTTGTATCTTCATTCTTCAATTGTCCGGATGATGTATACAGTCCGGCTGTCCGGATACCCCCTAATCTAGGACTCCCTCAGTAGCCCCTGAACCAGGCTTCAATGACGATGAGTGTAACGCCCCGGACACACCCGCCGGTGGTCGTTACTCCTGGCGGGATCTAGACTGGCCCCACAGATCAATACTAGTCTTTTCTGCGCACTTTGTCCTCACTCGTGCGCACCCGGGAGCAACTTCCCGGTCGGTCACCCATCCTGACACTACTCCAAGCTGAGCACGCTTAACTTTGGAGTTTTGTCCGAATGGGCTCCCGGAAAAGAAGGAATTCCTTATTGATATGAGTAGTCTATCATCCCTAATAAGCCAGGCTATCACATACACCCCCACTCAGAGGAACCGACGTCCTCGTCGGGCCACAGGAACGTTCCCTCTTGGCACAAACGTCGTGCTTCCATCCGGTACATGTGCCATGTCGGGTGCCACGACGGGTCACAAACGTCATGAACAACATGACCACGCACCTGTCCGCAACCATCCGTGTAACCGCGAGGGTCGGCTCTGATACCAACTTGTAACGCCCCGGACACACCCGCCGGTGGTCGTTACTCCTGGCGGGATCTAGACTGGCCCCACAGATCAATACTAGTCTTTTCTGCGCACTTTGTCCTCACTCGTGCGCACCCGGGAGCAACTTCCCGGTCGGTCACCCATCCTGACACTACTCCAAGCTGAGCACGCTTAACTTTGGAGTTTTGTCCGAATGGGCTCCCGGAAAAGAAGGAATTCCTTATTGATATGAGTAGTCTATCATCCCTAATAAGCCAGGCTATCACAATGAGTCCGGCGCGCAGTCTTGTCTTCGGCATTGCAGGGCAGGTTCCTCCTCCTAATACTCCAAAGTAATTATCGAACACTTGAACCGTGTCCGGATCCACAAAATGATCTTCACATGCCACCGTAGAGAGAATGGTATTTCACAAATGCAATATGCTGACAACTTTTTAGGCAATGCGACGTGTCATTACGGTCGGGTCATTACACGAACCGTTTTCCCACAACCAGCCACAGCGCATAGTGCGAGGCGGTTTCCTTGACACGTCTTGTCAAAGCAGAGATCGTGTCCCCTCATCACGGGATTCTCATCAATAAGGGTATGGGTAATCCAACCGCACCGCTAATCGCGGCGAGCGGGAGGCAAACGGGTTCCACCAGGAAAGTGGGGAGGCGCGAAAGCACTTACCGCCCCTATAAAGATACAAGGCCTCTTTCTTTTTACCCACGCCTTTCTCCTTCCGCTAGCTTATTCCCCTCTTTTCGAGCCCTAACGCCCAAGCACTCTTATTTTCCACCAAAGAGAGGTTTTCCAAAGATGTCCGGATCTGGAGCAGGAGGCAGATGGATGGCCTCTACTATCCGGGAGAAGGATATCAAGAAGCTCCGGGACGCCGGGTATCTGGCCCAGAAGATCGGCCACCGTCTCCCACCGGCGGGACAGACCGTCCCCACTCCGGAACCTCACGAGAGAGTCGTGTTCCTTCCCCATTTTGTCCGCGGGCTTGGGTTTCCCCTGCACCCATTTGTTCACGGAGTCATGTATTACTACGCGATTGATTTTCATGATCTTTCCCCCAACTCCTTCCTCAATATCTCGACGTTCATCGTCGTGTGCGAGGCTTTTCTTCGGATCTCACCTCACTTAGGCATGTGGCTGAAGATTTTTAATGTGAAGCCCAAGGTGGTGAGTGGCGAACACGCCGAGTGCGGCGGTGCCATGGTGAGCAAGATGCCCAAGGCCGTTTGGCCGAAGGGCGCTTTCAACGACTCCGTCAAGGAGTGGCAGCAGCAGTGGTTTTATATCACCGAACCACGCGGCAAAAAGTGGGCTGCATCTCCTGAGTTCAGATCCGGAGCTCCACTGCGGCTCACGTCCTGGCCCAAGAAGGGCCCGAACTGGTCCTCGTCCGATGAGCTGTCATTGCTCCAGACGTGCGTCCAGAGTTTGGTTGACAGGGACATCAAACTCGTCGACGTGGTCCAGGTGATGCTAGTTCGCCTGGTTCTCCCTTGTCAGCGCCGAGCCTGCACTCTGTGGGAGTTCGACCCAACCGAGCACCAAACCCTTCAGGAGCTCTACGACTCCTCCCACAAGGATATCTGGAAGGTGCACTTCAAGCCCGTCAAATCGTGGCCGGGCTCTGCCGAGGACCGTGGGTACCAATTATCCCATGTTGCAAGCCCGGTAAGTTACAACCACGCTCTGTCCATCCATGCTTCGGTTGTCATGTCATGAGGGAGACATCTTAATCGTGTTTCGTCGTGACCTCAGGGATGGATAAAGAAGGTGGAGCGGATTCATTGTCCGGCCCCGCTGCCGGAGGAACCGGCCGGACCTCTTCTGACGAAGATGCTGGTCCCCGCGCCTTATGAGGCGCCAAAGAAGGAGGCCTCCAAGAAGGTCAAGAAGACCTGGGGTGGCCTCCGTCACCGCAAGGCTTCGGACGCAAAATCCGAAGTCTCAAGCAACACTCCTTCTTCGAAAGACGAAGAGGAAGAAGCAGAGGAGGACGAGCCTCACTCTGAAGGTGGGAAGAAGCGTGCAGCTCCCCCGTCCCTGGAGGCCGAATCGCCCAAGAGGAGAAAAGGTTCCCTCCCAGAAGCATCCACCACGGCTGCTGATAGCAGCCCGGAGTGGGATCTCAGGGCCCAGCCCCTGGAGAAGTCGTAAGTATACAAAATCCGAACACGCATATGCGTCCGGGATTGTTTTTGGGTATAGTAGTTTTAACTGTTGCTATATTTTGCACAGTCCGGCAAGGTCTCGCGCTGGACAGTCCTCATCCGAGGATTCGCTCAGCTCGGACGCCTTGGCGAGCGAGACGCCTCCAGAGGCCCCTTCCACAAAGTCCCGGCGCGATACTGAGGTGTCCTCTCAATGGGGCCCGGACCAGGGGGGCATATCACTGGAGCCGGACACACGGGAGCGATAGCCCCTGAGTGTGCCATCAGCGGGGGCGATCTCGGGTTCGGCCCACAGCCGGACAAGGTCCAGGAGACCTCTAAGGCTCCCGGATCGGGCGAGCAGCCACCTTCATCGGTGGGAGGCCTGCCTACTCCGCCGGCAACCTCTGTTCAAGCAGAGTTGCTAGGTGGTCTATCGACAGTGTTAAAGAACGCGTCTATCATCGATGAACATCGGACCCTTATGGGTGCGGTGGTTGAAAAGATTCAATCCGCCTTGCCCTTATAAAGGCCTTTGAGGTATGTTTCCTAAGAAACCTTTGAGGAATCGTCATAATATGAGTAGTAGCCCCTGATACACTGTCCAGCGAGAGAGAGGGAGCCGGGCAGGGGATCAAATCCTCTTTTGTCATGGGAACTTATGTTAATGACGTGTACCTCTTCGTATGAACACAGGCGTCTGCGGAGAAGACGGCCGCTCATAATGCGGAAGTGTTCGAACTGAAGCGGAGCCTGGAACGGGCCGAGGAAGAACTTGGCCGCGTGAGGAAGCAATTAGAAGAGAAGCAAGGTATGTTGAAACATTGTCTTGCATTAGGCATGAATAAGTAATTGTGCTTATTGAAAAGTATTTGTGTTGTATGCCCTAGGAGCGAGTGCCGAATATGAGGCACTGAAGAAGGTTGTGGATGATGCCAACGAGAAGGCTGCCGCCAAACAGGCACTTCGTGAAAAACACGAGGCCAGGGTTGTCACAGCTGAGTGGAAGCTCCAGGAGGCTGTGAAGAAAAGCGAGGGCTTGGAGCAGAGTCTAATAGGGAAAGAATCCGAACTCGCCCAAGCGCTCCAAGCCGCGGAAGATGCTCGGGAAGAAGCCCGAGGTGCTGTTCGGGACATTCAAGAGGCCCGGAAAGTTGCGGCTGGTAAGGCCTTATGTATTTTTAGCCATTTGTTCATGATACTGGGAAGAATTCTAAGCAGCAAGCTGAATTCTTATTTTTCCAGGGGCGTTTGTGGATCTTCCTCGCAGCATATCAGATGCCGCCCAATTCTACCGAACCGACGAGAAGAAGTCTGCGGAGAGGGATTTCTGGTCGCAGTATTTGGCACCGAACTATCCGGTGCCCTTTATCGATCAACTGAAGCAGCTGGTCGAACTGCACCAGGCGACCGAACTAGCCCTGAAGGACTTGGTTGTCCGGCTATGGCCGGCGGAGCCAATTCCGAGTAGTTACTTCGGCCTCGTGAAGCGGATTGTGGGCGCCTGTCCTCGGCTTGATGCTGTAAAGCGACCGGTCTGCATAGAGGGTGCACGTATGGCGTTTGCCCGTGCAAAAGTGCATTGGGGGAAGCTTGATGCGGAGAAGCTGATGACTGAGGGGCCGTCAGAGGGTAAGGAGCACCGCAAGCCCGAACTGTGCTATGAAGGTGTACTGAAGGGAGCCCGCCTTGCGGCGGATAAGTGTGCCAAAGACATTATATTTCCCTGAGGCCATTCGTGCCACTTTTTGTAATATGGGATTATGGCATTTATATATTTCCTGTTTTGTTTGAACATATGTTCTTCCTGTGCGGTTGTTTATTGTATGTAAATCCTGAGAGTTGGCCAGTCGTCGGCTTCTGCCCCCACGTAAAAAGAATACAGGGGTGTTCGGGATATATCTGAACGCTCTTTATCCCATAGTTGGGTCCATTTACGGAGGCGTTTCTCACCACGAACCAGGCAATCGGACTATAAGGCTTTATTACTCTCACTTAGCCATAGGAATTCGAGTATGGTCGGCGCAGCCTATAGTGTTCGGAAGACCGAATTAGAGGCTCTATTGGCGCCTGAGCAGAAGACCGATCCGTCGCACTCTGCATTTATAATGGCGTTGTGCGGAATAAATCTTTAAGGATTTTACAACCTCTCGAACAGCTGACCAGCGCTCGTTGTATCATGACAGTCGGTTTTCTACTTTCTCTACTGAGGTGCTCGTCCGGCAGATCCGGGACACAATCGCAGTAGTTCTCCCTGCGCTACCTTAGCCGATATAACGGAACGTAAGGTACCAAAACAAGGGAGCGGGGCAAACCCAACCAATGACCCAAGACATGATTCGGAACTGATGCATATAGTGCTATAAGTTCGGGGTGCCGAGCGACCGAGAAGGTGGTCGGACTTTATTGTCGTACTGTGAAGCCCCTAGCATAATCGGGCGTAACACGAGGTGTCGACGAAAAGCGACGGCCGGTAAGTGTTTTTTAAGTCTACGCATTGTAGTAAGATGATATGTCTATGCATATGAGTACGATGTATGATTATGAAAAGAGGTTTTTTTTGGCGGAACCTGTGATGGCCGGACTGGAGGGAGTTGTGAGTGGATCAAGAGTGAATCCGGACTGCCTTCTTTTAGGAGGGGCTCCTTGTGTATCCTGGCCGATTCCAAGTCACCAATCATGTTCTGCGTCAAAGTTAGTTTGTAATGCAAATACCTGGAGGTAGCCGAGCGTCCTCTTGTGGTTGGTCCGAGGGCTCCTGATCGGACCCTGGTAAACCCAGCCGTTATACCGTTGGGTAGCGCGAACTCCTCAGTTGGTGTCCGGATAGTTGGCTATCATATCAAAATTTTGATAGGCATGCGTGACTCGCTACTCTGGCAGCTGTATGATTTCCGCCTAGAGGGCGGGGTTCGGCCTTGCCCATAGGTGTGATTGCATCACATGGTGTTGGCCTGAGTATTTTACCACGTGGAATCTAGTCAACGTGGTTCGTCTCGTTAGCATACGGTAAATTACCGCATGGTGGGAAGGTGCCGAAGATTTATTCTTTGGCGTACAATTAAGACAATCGTTTAGAGTGATGGGCCAGAAAAACTTGGCCTTTGCCCCTAGCATCTTTTAGGAGATGGTGTTTGTGGTTTCACACCTGCGGGGGTTTTATGTGTTATGGAGCCCCCGGTTTGCTATGTCCAGGGGTACTGCAATTGAGTTGATGTGGTTAATGCGGTCGGGGGCGATCGGCCGTACTTTTATGCTATGGGAGGGGTGCTCTTGACCAGACACCTCCCTTCATTATTTCCATCACGCGACTAGCCGCTTTGTTTCGAGGATCCGGCATTCTCTATTGGTATGCTTTGCCTTCCTTCTAGGAGTACCATGAATTTCACATGGTTGATCAAGTGTGTGGCTCGGGCCGGATAGGTCTGAGATGTTCTTTGTCCACTGGCCGGATTGGGAGTTGCTGGAATTAGCACCAGCCTTCCTGACTTGCCGCTTATGACCATTGCGCCGAGGCTTGAGGATGCTTCTTCTTGTGTCCTTCGTATTGTTTTGGACCGTAGTGGTGTGTTGACGTCGGGGCATGTGCCTTGGGTTCTCCTGCTTAGGTTGGGGTGGCCGGTTGTGCCCTGTGTGCCCTTTGTCGGGGCGGTCGGGTTCGTATCTTTCGGTCGCCAGGACCTTGGTCCATCTGTCCGCCAACAAATCTTGGTCAGCTTTAAGCTGTTGTTGCTTCCTTTGCAGGCTCTTTGCCATGGCCATGAGCCGTTGCTCGAAGTGAGCTTGTTCCACTGGATCTTCAAGCACGCCGAATTCGTCATTGCCGAGGCTTGCCTCGTCCTCGGAGGGGGGCGTATAGTTGTCCCTCTCCAAGTATCCCACAGTGGCCAGTCCGGCCTTCTGAAAGGCAAGCCGACTAGGGTTATATTCATCTTCGGCGCCATCCGGATTGTTTTCGTCTTCTGGGCCGGTATTCCTGTGGCGGGGCTTGGAGCGGCGCCAATGACGCCCATGCTTTGCTTTTCTCCCTGAGGGATTATCCTCCGCTGCCTCATCGCCATTGGTTTCCTTCGGAGTGTCCGCCATATATATATCATAGGGATAGGCGGTTGTCCACCGCCCAGTGAGCGGTGCATCATGTTCTTCTCCTGCATCGTCGTCTATTCCGTCGATGTCTTCCGAGTTGAAGTCCAGTACGCCGGTTAAATTGTCGACTGTGGCAATGAAGTGGGTGGTGGGTGGGCAACGAATTCATTCATCGCCTGCTTCCCACTCGAGCGGACATAGTTCGCCAAGAGCCTCGACAAAGAGAGACTTTAATGAGTCCAGCATGTCGCCAAGGGCGAGTCTTTGGAAAGATATCCGATGGTGAACCCCATCACGGAGCCCAACTGGCTCGACCGATCGGAGTCGCGGACCGGAACCAACATCCGGATACAGATCCGGGGGTCCGGATTCACAGGCCACCACAGAGGTAAGGCCCGTGTTCAGCTCCATCGCCGATGAGTGCGCGACCTGCGGGGCGGGGTCCAGCCCCCCGTCCTTGGGCAACGCAGCCTGCTCCGGATTTAGGTCCGAGGCTACTGCGGGGGTGATACCCCAAGCTTTGTCCGACAGCAGGTCTAAGCCGTGCTCGTCGTGACTGTTCGGTGCTCCTGGCATAGGCCCGAATCCGTCGAAGATCCAGTCTCCACGGATGTCCGCCGTGCAGTTCAGGTTTCCGACCTTGATCTAGCGGCTAGGGGCATGGCTATCGATCTGCTCTAGATGGCCAAGCGAATTGGCCCGTAGGGCGAAGCCGCCGGACACGAAGATCTGTCCGAAGAGAAAGGTCTCACCCGGGACCGTGTTGTTGACGATGGTTGAAAGAGCCATCGAGCCCTGCAGCGATGACACAGAGGAACTCTCAATGAAAGCACCAATGTCGGTGTCAAAACCGGCGGATCTCGGGTAGGGGGTCCCGATCTGTGCATCTAGGCTGATGATAACAGGAAGCAAGGGAAACAGATGTTTACCCAGGTTCGGGCCCTCTCGATGGAGGTAAAACCCTACTTCCTGCTTGATTAATATTGAAGATATGGGTAGTACAAGAGTAGATCTACCACGAGATCGTAGAGGCTAAACCTTAGAAGCTAGCCTATGATGGTATGATTGTAATTGTGATCGGCCTTCTAAGGACCAACCTCTCCGGTTTATATAGGCACCGGAGAGGGCTAGGGTTTACATGGAGTCGGTTACAAGGAAGGAAATATAATATCCGGATCGCCAAGCTTGCCTTCCACGCCAAGGAAAGTCCCATCCGGACACGGGTCGAAGTCTTGAGTCTTGTATCTTCACGCTTCAATAGTCCAGATGATGTATACAGTCCGGCTGTCCGGATACCCCCTAATCCAGGACTCCCTCACCCCCCCCCCCCCCAATGAAAGTTTCAAAAAAAGTGGGAACGGTTGCAGAACCGCAAGACGTTGCCCATCAAAGGAGGTGAATGGCGCCCATAGGATGCACCATTGCCAAATCCTTGTATAAGAGTTTTGATCCAAATCTAACACTACACCACACCCACCATATTTGTGCAGAAAAACTATCACATGAAGGGAAAGTCCAAGCCACTAACACTGGCACCAACCGTCGAACACACACAACAAAAAGTTGCATTGTCATCGGGGTGATGGAAGGCTACGATACATCATTAGGACCTCCACAAAAAACTTGGATATGGAGTTGTGGCGCCGTCTAGCAAAGCCATAAAAATTATATCATTGGAAGCTTCTTTCAAATGCAAATTCAATGCAAATTGTTACTATATTGCTTGTGATCTTCCTATTTCTAGGTTTAAGCATTGTAATAGAGAAGCTAATAAGGTTGCTCATGAGCTTGCTAGATTAGCTAGATTTTCTTTGACTTATGACTAGTTTGAGGAGCCTTTTGAGTGAAATTGTAGACATCCTCATAAACGATGTAACTGTTATTTCAATTTAATAAAGCTTGGGTTTCTCAAAAATTCAAATTCAATGGTTTACTTATTCTCGCATGCAACTCCTACTCCCTCCGTTACAGTTTGCAAGTACTGCGCATATATCTAGGTTGCCAATTTTATCACCGTAATGAAAACTATATAACACAAAAAATATACTTTTTGAAAATAGAACATGTGAAGTTTATAATCGTATGTTTTTTGTATTATATGACTTCTATTAGGTTGGTCAAATTGACGACCTAGGGGTACGCGCACGCCTTGTAAACTGAGAGAGGGTATTTTATATCTAATAGATGGTCAAAGTAAATCTTGAAATAAGTATTAGAACTTATAAACCAAATCAGAGGAGTAGCTCTTAAATAAAAAGTAAACCATATTCTTTCATCAATATCTACTTTACATATGTCAAGACCTATGGCTTCCATCCCACATGTGTGCTTGATGTGCACATGTGTATGTCATATACTCCTTTTGATTCTTTTCACTAGGCCCATCTCAAAATTCTTCTTACTTGTTACAATTTAAAAAACCCTCAATTCAAAATGACTAACATAATTTCTTATTTATCTACTATTTATTGTTTAGCATTGGTTATGGGATTATTAGCGGAAACAAAGCGACCAAATCAAGTAATGGGAGAGAGAGGTTCTTCAGGAAATGAGGTTAAGTAACAGAGTGAGCTTGCAAATTAAAATAGACCAAACAAAGGGAGAGAATCCTATGAAAAATAACCAGGGAGAGTATCATGCAGTGCCAAATAATCAAAAAGATGATGTGGCATTGCAATTACGGATATCAAAGGAGACTTATGATAGCACATCAAGAGACAAAAGTTACTCCCTCTGTCTAGGTGCGTAAGTCACCTTAGACTACCCACAGTGGGAGTAACATAGGTAGTAACATGACACATATCTAGATAAAATAAATGATGTGGCAAGCAATAAATGAAGAAAGAGAGGCATAGTAACATAGCTAGTTACTACTAGTATGAGTAACATCACACATATCAAGGCAAGATGAGTCTATAGCATAATAAATGAAGTATTGCATGTTACCACACATATGTTACTTCCCACTATAGAGATAGTAACATGAGCATGTTACTACTCTATGTTACTACCCATTGTGGCTAGTCTTACGAAAATCAAATAATCCCAAAACACTTAGGCACGGTACATTAACTCCCTCCTCGTTTCTTGTTTCGTGACATATCAACTAATAAGAGATGTGAGATGTACATGCTTTCAATGACTTGAGACTACAAACATGACATGCAGTGGTTAGTTCATTGCATGCAATGCTATTAATTAGCAAAAAACATTAAATTCTCTCGTTTTTTCCTTCTTCTTGATCACGATGCACAACCTAAGATGACTTATTCACCCAGACGGAGGGAGTATAAATAAATAAATCATAGCCACAACTTTGTATTGGAATTCTACAAACGAATAAATGAAGTGTGAATATAATACAAATATATTACTAATACAATACTAATTAATGGTATTATTAAATGTCAATATACAAGTTAAAATAGTAATATGCATGGACTATGACTAGCACATGATACCATCCATTGTGAGTGACCTTAGCCATTTCACGGTTCAATCTTAATTTCCTTGAACTAATAATCTAAAGACAGTACATTTATGGTCTGGCGAGGTTCGGTAGCTTATTTTGCTATTTTGATGCCTGGCTAAAATTGACCAAAGAATCGGCGCGATATATGAGGCTTGGTCATGTGCATTAAGGCTTGGTCCTATATTATCACTGCATTATTAGCTATGATCTCCTAATGATAATTCAGCGAGCAGGGCAGATTATGTGCATGCAGGCTTGGTCCTATATTATCACACATAAAAAAAGGAGGAATGCATGCATGCATGATCCTAACACAAAAAATCTGGTCATTGATTATTGTTAGTTGTCATGTCAACTCTCAAGCCACAACCCACATCATCATGAGATGTTTGCGAACTGGTTGGCCAGCGGTCCAGCACAACTGCACTCAAGCACCTACGTACGTGATCTCTCTCTCTCTCTCTCTCTCTCTCTCTCTCTCAGAATAAAATAAAACAAAGGACGCATATAATATGCTAATCTACAACATCATAGCCACACACACAAGCTGAATAGAGCATACACAAATCGCAGTGGGCGTATTTACCAAATTTCACGGCTCCACACGCATCATAAGCATCTACAGCCGGCACCCTAAACCTCGCCTGGGCGGACGGCCGGTCAGTGACCGATAAAAAAAATTTGACTCAGACAGGCGCCTCAAACGGGTCTCAAACGTCCGGATTGATCGGTACTCCTCATATCCAGCCCAAATATAGGGCGGATATAGGCCAGATATGGGGATGTCCATGTGCATCCGCCACGTTGGACTGGAGACGCGGTCCCACATGGAATCGCCCGAAAACACAACAGTCCAGCCGTCTCATCCGGTGGGGGTGTGAACGACCCGTGGCACCGCTCCGGCTCGGCGCCCTTGGCCGAAGTTCGGCTATTTAAGCTGCCGGCGTACCCCAACTCTAGCCACATCCACCTCCTCCCTCTCTACGCCGCCAGCCTGAGCCCATCCACCTCTCTCCACCCCTGCGCTGCTCTTCCCACGTCATCCAGCTTCACCATGGGCCGGCAAAAGAAGACGACATATGCTATGCTCACGCCGGAGCGCCGGTTCTAGATTGAGGAGAAAATCTGGGTGAGGCGCGCCACCTGCATTGCAGTCGGCCTCCCTCCGGACTCGTCGGAGCCGGAGGTGGAGGAGGAGTCGAAGCAGCAGTCGGTTCTGATGGAGGTGGCGGATCCGGAAGATGACGAGCCGGAGGAGCCAGAGGACGAGCTGGCGCCGTCTGTAGGCTTCGCCATGGAGGACGTGGAGGCAGACTTTGCAGTCACCAAAGTGGCGGAGATGACGGAGCACCAGGCCACCCTGGAGTCCATCCAAGATGTGGCATATGTCGATTCCAACCGGCGGTTCATTCAGCAAGAATAGGCGGCGACCAACGCGCTTTTCGTCAAACTTGATGCGGAGCCAAAGGTGTAGGACAAGGCGGAGCAGCCAGAGGAGCCGCGGGAGCTGGAGTTGCGGCTGCCACCCATGTACTCAAAGCCGTGCATGGAGATAATGGACATCTCCGACGAGGATTAGGGTGGTATAGGTTGATCTACGTAGGATTTCCTCGTTTGCTTGCTTTGTAAGAATTTAAGGTTTCAAATATGAGGTATTCGTGTGCAAGGAGTAAATTCGAGGTTTGACCGGTCACTGTCGGGGGCGTCCGCGGACGTTTGAGGGTCGGGATCTGCTATCCACAGTTGTAGATGCTCTAAGGAAACCTCGTCCGTTTAAAATACGTCATTTCTTTGACTAGTTGAAAGTCAAAACACAAATTTATGTATCTTTAACGATCATTTTAGAAGCCAACAATCAAACTTATTTATCGTGAATGTCAAATGTTTAGAAATGACCTATGTTTGTTAGACACAAGTTGTATTATTAGCGTAGGTATCATTATAATATTATACTTGCATATAGGAAAAATCAAAAGTCAAATTGCACTGTTGAGTAGAAAGTAATATTTACTTGAAAACAGAGGGAGTAATATTTACAATTGCAAATTATTTAGGCAATTTCTTTCTGTTTTGTAGATTATGTTGAGTAGAAAGTAACCCACACGAGCAAATGTGTGCACGAGCAAATTATTTGGCCATTTTAACTATACATTTTCATGTGGTTTGATTTTGATTTGACCATATTTAATAGGATTCATGCTTCTTCTTCTTTTAGTTCCTGTGAACAAACACTCAAGTTGACAAAATTCTGATGTTTACAAGTCCCTGTTTTGCACATACATTTCTATTTTATTCATGTATTTTGTCTATTACCACGTTCTTAGGATCCTGTCTAATACCATGCAGTGTAAAAAGAACGGACGAAAAGTAACTCTCAGATGCGCACACACTGACACGCCTCTATCATTTTCCTCAGCTGCACCTATCATAAAGACACAAGTAAACATGATTACTTAAATATACAGTACGATTGATGTCGCTGCTGTACATTTATATCTAGCAGTTATGTGTGCTGTCCCACTGATTCAATATGTTTAGTTAGCAGTTACTCCTCAGCTCAGCTCCACTGATGAGACTGACTAACCAGCTAGCTAGCTAGAGGCTAGAGCTATCAGCTATAGGCTCCTGTAGCTAGGTACTCCTAACTGCCACTGTTGAATTCATCCTGCTGTATTGACAGATAGATCGTCCCATGTTGGAGAATCTGCTCCTGCGCAGTCAATCGTGGCAACTGCAACTGCCCGCGTACATCGATGTGTTGACCATGTCTTCAGTTACTTTTATCTTCTTATTATGATTTTACATAACCACAAGTCAGTAGGACAGCTCAATTAGCCGGCCTCCTCAAATCCTTCTCAAATGTCCACTAACGCGCATGGTCAATAACCGGACAGGAGAGAAGGAAAAAATTGACCCAAACGGATCCCTCATATCGTCCTTATACATCCGGGCTGTCTGCAAAGCCTCATATTGAGATCAAATGTAGGGGGCTACGAGGGCTCACGGACGAGCCCGGTCAGTCCGCCACGCGGGACGTGGCCCATCCCGGACCACATTTTCTCTTTCTTTATTCTTTCTCTCTTCATCTCTCCATCAATCACATGCAAATGACCAACTATATAAGGGAGAAAATGAGGAGTATGGTTGCATGGAAGGATAAATAAGGGCTAAAAACGAACAAGCCCGGGCATTGACCAGGCGCGTCCGCGGATGTTTAATGGGACAGATTTGCTAAGTCCGGCTGTGGATGCTCTTAGACCGACCATATCCCTGGAGATCAAGACCCGCCATCTTGCGGGCCGTCCGTTTTCATGCACTGTTTGGCCCGACGTTCTAGCTTGGGTCCAATCCACCTTCTGGTCCTCGGTTGTCGGGGACAACTTCATGGAATAGTGGCATCAGATAGTTCTCTCCACGCCACCAATGTTGTGAAAGTGCACATCTTCGGTGATCATGCTCACGGAGTGGTAGATCTAGAAGCAATCAAACACGATTATCTTGCTCTTCTTCTCCTTTTTTGCGGGAAGAATATGGTCATCTTCAACAACTAGAAACCCATTGTCACCAGCTCGACGCAACTCAGAGTTGAGCCCAAATAGTGGGCAAAGACGTGGCAACGGGATTGGTGTCGCTTTTTCCACCGCACTTAGCGAGTAAGGTGTTGCATTGTTTTTTGGCGGGTTTAGCCCTTTTCTGCTTGATCTTTGTAGATAACTCTCTTTTATTATCTTCTTTTCTTGCGAGCGAACTCTCTTGTATTATCAATATATCAAGACAAAAGACTATTGCATTTTCTCAAGATTTTTTTTACAATTTATAGAATTCGGTACTACAAAAAAAAAGGGAATGATATTTGATAGCCCGCCACATTTCTTAAACTAAAATTTGCATGATGGTTATATACATAGAGGCCAGTCAAGTATATACTATTATTATTATTATTCCATTTCACATTGACTCCACAGCTAGCTTGAGAATGACAGAGTGGAGCAAGCCAATAATTTCAAAGGCATGGATAATAAAGAATTATTGTTGTGTTACCTTCATAGTGTTGCCGTCACTATTCATAGAAATAGAAACTGGGAGAGTGGACAGCACTATAGGCTTTGCATCGATCTGCATGTCATCGTCAATCAGAAATTCACCTCTCCTGAACAAATCGTACGATGAGAGCAACATCGCCTTTAGTTTGCACGATTAAATTGAGAGGGACTAGTCATTGTACAAATGGCACTACAGGAAAAAACTTTAAAGCCGTGTACCCAAAGAACTCGGCTTATGTCAATATAAACTCGGTTTACATATAAGCCGAGTCAAACTCCCGGCTTATATGACACAGTTTACACTTGATCGGCTTATACGCTATAAGCCGAGTGCCAGTGGGAAAACACTCGGTTTACGTATAAGCCGTGTGTTTATACGAGGCTCTCGGCTTACTAAAGTAACATGACGGCAGCCGCGAGATAACGGCCACGTGTCACCGTCAGTATAAACCGAGTGCGTAACTGAGCCACACGGTTTAAATATACACCGAGTGCCTGCATGAGCCACACGGTTTATATATAAACCGAGTGCCCACGAGCACTACACGGTTTAAATATAAACCGAGTGCCCACGAGCCGCACGGTTTAAATATAAACCTAGTGTCTGCACGAGCTGCACGGTTTAAATATAAGCCGGGTGCCTTTGTACACGACTTATAGGACAACCGCTGTTAAACATATCTTATAAGCCGGGTGCCTGCATCTGGAATACTCGGCTTATACAGCTCCCCGTGGCTCTTGGTGATGCAGAAGTATCTGAACACTTCCCTCTACGCAGATTGCTCTTGCGTGTCTACGATTGTGGCCAGCGGCCTTCGGGGGCTAGCCAAGCCGCCAAATCTTGCGTAGGGGCCTCTTACATGTCTAGAAGTGTGGTGGCGGGTGCCAACACGAGGCACGCGTCTCCGGAGTGTGACCCCCTTCACGGACGGCGCCGTCGCCGGCACCTAGAAGGGGGTAACGGCCATGTCGGGACGACACAGTGGGAATCTTGCGGTGGGTTTGGCCCGGACCTTGTTCCGAAGTGTTCCTATGGGCTGACCTATCACAACCGGGTGGAGAGGTCCATTGGTCAAAGCCCGTCCGGTGAAAGTCAAAGGGTTAGATCTCCTGGTCCACCGCTCCAGGGTTTGGCGGGACGGGGGCCTGGGGGGGTAGCAATGCCACCGGATCATTGTGCGGGGCCCTCATGCATGCATTAAGGTGTGGTGGTGGCCTGTCTGAGGAGGCGGCACACGGCTCCGGGTGTGGCCCCCCTCACAGACAGCGATGACACGGTATAGTAAACGTTCTGCGGTAACGGTGCGGCGTGAATATTACTAAACATTCGGAACGCGATAAAATCATGATTTTCTTACACGGCGTGGGCACATGTGATATAGGACGGATGGTAATTTTTCATAATTTTTGGCGATGTAGAAGTATCTGAACAGTTCTCTCTATGCGGATTGATCTTCACGTGTCTACGATTGTGACCGGCGGCTTCCGGGGGCTAGCCATGCCGCCAAATCTTGCATTGGGCCCTCCTAGACGTCTAGAAGTGTGGTGGCGGGTACGCTAGGGTGTCGAAAGAGTCATGAAAATATTAAAGTGGCGTTAAATTAAGAATTTCACAAATAAGACCCATGAAAACTAGTCGATAGAAAATAGGTTAGAATAATAATACTAATTAAGTAGTAAATGTAAATGCAATGAAAACCATCTTAAACTAATTTCGCACAAATGTTATGGGTTGCAAAAAAATCCGCAAAATTGTAAGCCTAGTGCTTTGATCAGGCACACGGCTTATATGTCCTATAAGCCGAGTGCCTGCTTCGGACACACGGCTTATATGTCCTATAAGCCGAGTGCCTGCTTCGGACACACGGCTTATAGGCTGCTCCGTGACGGCACCGTCAACCACTGTCGTTGCAGACACGTGGCAGATGTCTTTGCCGAGTGTGTGCTGTAAGCCGGGTGCCGTTTCCCGTAGATACCGTGTGTTTCATATAAGCCGTGAGCTTTTTTGCCAAACTCGGCTTATAGATGACCATAAGCCGAGTTCTTCGTATTTACCGGGTGTTTTTTTCTCGGGACTCGGCTTAGAGGAGCATAAGCCGGGTGCCCGAAAAAACACACTCGGCTTATAGGCTAACACACGGGAAACCGGGATTTTCCTGTAGTGTGGAAAGCAAAAGTCATGTAATTCACCCATCAATTGATTTACAACTCAACTTGGTCAAGCTAATTAATATATTTTTTGAAGGGAAAAGCTCATTAATATATGACCGCCACATACCTGCCGACACGCGCAAAGAACACGCCTAGTTAATTTACCGGCTAACAGAGGGCGACAATTGGACGGGAGACCGTGCTAGTTTGTGGTAAACGTAGATGCCGTCTTGAAAAGGAACAAAATAATCATCATACAAACAAAACCGCATCCACTAGCTCAAAAGAATTGCGAAACTTCACCCCGAAAAAAAAGGGAGTAATTTCATGGGTATATATCGTTGGGTAGAGCTAGGAGGAATCATTGGTGATGTTTTGTCAAATTGCAAAAAGGGATTGGACAGGCGCCGTGGTTGATAGGTCACGGTTATTGACAAGAGATTGATCGACAGGGTTGCACGAACGTCTTGTGGAGATCAGAGCGGTTGCCGTTTTGGGGTGAGAGAGGGGCACCAAAGTCTTGTATAGGCTGTTCCTTGCCCCAGGAATCTTTCTTGTTTTGGACGAGAGATCATTTTTTGTCCAAGAGATTAATTGTGAGCACTGTTGGGCTGCATCCGTGCAAGATCTATCTCTCGACTTGTCCTCATCACCAACGTTATCACCTTCGTCCTCTACAAAACGTACGTCAATCACTTGGTCACAGCCACAGGTTTTTCGACACGACTACACATCACATGTGCACACATCATATCGTATGAGAATTGAATAGTCTATGGTGTTCTCACTTGTTGCACTCCCGCTACATTCTCTGCTATGTCATTTGCCATCCGAAAAGTGCGCTAATTCTCTCTTTTACAACATTTTCTCCGGCGCACTTTTCTCGTTTATTATCGAACCGTCCGTTTGTCCGTCAACAATAAACGTACGCCAAAAGTGAAACATGATATATGTTTACGGACAGAGAGTAAAACGTTTTGACACGCACACTATTACTTGAATTTATTCCCCACAGTGTACGTATGTGCATGAACCAAAGTTGCAGCTGGTACTGTGATGAAGTTATGGCATCGATCGAACAAGCGCACGGGCCCGCCGTGGAGAGGCAGAAAGGGACTTCAATCTACACCGCATGGGCATCCATCCATCGGATCATCTGGATGCGTGGACGTACATATATTTATCTATGTATTTAAAAACATGTAAGTTTAGCGCACACACACGGCTACACAAAATGCATATATACCTATACATAGGCCAAGAAAAAAATTATTTAGAAAAGGAGGACCCCGGCTTCTGCATCATTACGATGCACACAACCAACCTAGGCCAAGAAAATGGTAGCAAAAAATATGTAACCAGGAGTGATGGAAATTAAATAGTCATGTAAATAATATGAGCGTAGTTTTTGGTTTTCTCCGGCAGAGTAGATGCACAGTCACACCATTCTGGATCAAGATCTTGATTTCCAAGTGATTTTTTCGACGGTCGGAAATATTGGAAAGAACTTTTCCCTCTGTAAAACCTAGTGTGCGAGGGTTTGCTTGCTGGTGACTGAGCAATTTGGTAAGTGCACACTAACGATGTGGATCCATGTTGGTAGATAGGCATGATGGAGGGAGATAGGGGTATCTGCCACCCACTCATTGTTGCAATCATACCACACACGCCATTTCTCATCCTCCAACCCCCATCTCTCTCTCTCTCCCCTCTCCTACTCTCTCTCTCTCTCTCTCTCTCTCTCTCTCCTACTCTCTCTCTGAGCCATAGCATCAATAAAACCTGGAAAGAGGAAAGCTAGACAGCTCAATTTCTCCTTCCTCTCTGCCCATACATATCTCTCTCTCCATCGATCTAACCTACACACACAGAGAAAGAGAGGGGAGCAGCAGTAGCACATGTAACCTAGCTAGCCTGCAGTTCTCCACGCCAACGCTTCTTCTTGGCTGCCGCCTGGTGAACCTCGCCGTAGTCTGAACGGCTAGGGGGGCAGCGAGGCGGCGGCGCCAGGGGATAATCAGGAGGAATGTCGTCGTCGGGCCAGATCGCGCCGGCAGAACAAGTCTGCTACGTCCACTGCAACTTCTGCAACACCGTACTCGCGGTAAGATCCATATGTGTACATGTTGCGTGCATAATCTCTCTCTCTCTCTCTCTCTCTCTCTCTCTCTCTCTCTCTCTCTCTCTCTCTCTCTCTCTCTCTCTCTCTCTCTCTCTCTCTCTCTCTCTCTCTCTCTCTCTCTCTCTCTGATATAGATCTGCCTAGAAAAGAGAGATTCCTCGGGTGATTGATCGGTTGACCAATTTTTGGTCATTCTAATGTTGTAGAGTTACGAGTCTTTGTATAGTGTTTCTTTATTTGCAAAATCCAATTGTCTTCTAGATTCTCCACCTGATTACATATAGTGGATTCTTCCTTTTTTGCGTTGTTGCCAGTTTGTTGGAGAGTTGTCTAAACAAAACCAAAAGGACAACAATCCTATCCAAAGACAACAGGAAGCATTTCCCCCCTTCCTTAATTATGCTCTCTATGTTTCCTTGGAATTTCAGTTTCAGTTAAAAGAACATTTGTTAAGGCCCGTCGGTGCACTTATCCAACAATTTATAGAACTATTTTCCAAGTTTATTTTTATTATTCTCATTCTTCAATATATAATATTTGCACGGAGCATAAAAACCTCATGCATTCTCCTTGTGTTTCATCATGTCAATCGCTGGATTTGAATACACTTGAAATAATAGAGAACAGTGTCTCAAAATAAAGATAATATCAAATACTAGTAGTATTGTACACCATACATGTGCCAAAGTTAATGCTACTTAAACATTATAAATGCATGATCTTTCTAAGATACTATTGTTGATACATGAGTTGCAAGTTTAAAGTAAGTAAGTCTATTGATTGATGGCCTTGTTCTTCCACAATTTTATCTGAAAGGTTCTCCTTATTGTATCTCTGGATTCTCTTTGGGCCTGATAAGTTATATGCATGCGTACCAACACGTTTATATATCCTAACATGGTCATTGATCTCAAGCAGATACGTAAGTACTATGTTTAACTTATCGGATTGTTTATTCTCAATATAGACATGTCTATGAAATTAATACTCCCTCCGTTCCTAAATAATTGTCTTTCTAGAGATTTCAACAAGTGACTACATACGGAGCAAAATGAGTGAATCTACGCTCTAAAACATGTCTACATACATCCGTATGTTGTAGTCCATTTGAGATGGCTAGAAAGACAATTATTTGGGAACGGAGGGAGTAGGTGCCAGTGTGCCACGTTCAAGCCAAGTGACCATTTACACATGAATATTTCGTTTATATATAACACAGAATAGTTTGTATGCTTTTTTACATATATCATTTCAGTTTGTATTGGCATGGAATAATAAAGATCCTTTTAGTGTTTGGAATCCTTTCTCGTGAAGTTAATTAGAACACATCTTCCTAGTTCTCCTGCCTAATTTGTTTTTGTTTTAATATTCCTATACATGGAAAATAATCACACTAGGCCTTCACAAAAAGAAAATCATACAAAGATCGGTACAAATAGCTAGTCTTCACATAATTTACGATGTTCATCAGAAATAATTATTACTTATCAATCACCATAGCCTTCCTCTTCTTAGGAATTCATTATGTTTCATCAGCAACAAATTAATATTGATTTTATTTGACTGCATGTCAGGTTTCCCTCTTCTTCATGCATGCTTGTGATGTTTAATTATCATCAAGTTTAATGTTAAGCTATTCAGGTAGGGGTAAAAGAAAGTTTGGAATCATTTATTTTGGCCCTCGTGTGTAAAGATATTTTGGTGATAACCATGAACTCAAAGCGAATATAAATGAACAATTGGCAACTAAATTTAAAACATGCAACAAACCTCCACATCATGCTTGCTTAATTCGTCAAAAAATACTGCAGCCAATGTTAATTACTCATCATAGTTTTCCATTATATGATGAGAAGTACTACTAGGTGGTTATGTTTAGCTTTTAGCATGATCATGCATCGAGGCACCACGGATAGTCAATGCCAAGCATGTCCTTTCATTTGGTCAGTTCATTTATTTAAGCTTCACATGGGCAAATTAAATGGCTACGCGTTTCTGGTACTTCTGTGATTTCATGACATGATCACGGCCAATTAAGCATTCACTAACTAGCTAGCACACAATCAGTTGGTAATCTTGCTAAATAATCATGTTGCTAATTCGAGCGTTTGACTCCATATGTTCAGAAAGTTATTAACAAGAATTCCTTTGCATAGATCACTAACATTTTTTAGATCCTTATATGGATCTTCCCTACTGAGCCTGAGTATATATATAATCAATTTTTCACGTTATCATTAATCAGCAAGAAAAACACTGATGAAGAAAAGATGAACTTGCCTGTCACTTCATTTATTTTTCAGACAATCTTATGAAGTAGTAGTGGGTGAGTTTAGCTACGTTTCTTACATATGCTGTAGGTTTACCACAGGAAAAACATTCAAGAATTTTTTGTAATCCAGCTTTACCCGCTGACCTTTTCGAAAATTTCCAAAACTACTACTTGTGAGATAAACCCAAGATGAAGTCGGAGGGTACCACTGTAGCTTGTATACATATCTGTGAGAGTCTGTGGAGTATATATGCTGGATCTTGTGCGTGCATGTGAGTGTGTGTGAAGTGGCCTCTGCATGAAGTGTCACTGTCTGATGCATCTTTTCCTTAGTGTAGGGGACACCCACACGGACGACACCCACACATCTCTATTGCCTTTGTACTACTAGCACTAGTTTATCCCCCAAAAACAATTTAGCTGGGACAGACAATGAGATTGTCCATGCACTGCACACATCCACTGTTTACCATACCACTCACTCACAAACATACACACACAGAGTCACACTCACACATGTGTTTGTGGCAGAGCTTTTTTTTTTAGAAAAGGAGAATGACCCCGGCCTCTGCATCTGGGTGATGCATACCGGCACTTTATTAACTATTCTCACAAGACCTTACAAAGTCATACAACAGCAAGACTAAAGCCACCGTCTAAGCAACAACTGTCGCTACACCTATCCAATTGATGAAGGGACGCAGATAGTCTGGGCCTAATACCAAACAGACATCGCAGCCAAACCTAAACATCTAAGACCTGAGGTCCCAACCAGGATGTCTGCCGGGTATGCGTCTTGTGTACCATATGTATATGTATAGGTGTGAGTGTGTATGTGTATGCGTATGTGCATGGGCCAAAATACCCACATACACAATGATTGGTAGGGGTCATGCATGGGCTTGTTTATCAATTATTTCTTACGGGAGCGAGTGCCCAAAAGGAAGAGATGAAAAAAGCACGAAAGTGATCAGCCATGATTCTCAATATCCCAGATGCTGCAGCCATTGTCGTGCTCCCAAAAGGTGAAAGAAAAATGGGTATCCAATACATAGTTCAGGCGAGGCTCTGATAAAAGTCATAAATTGGACCAGCATGCATATGCATGCAGCTGGTTAAAGTAGAAACGTGCAAACAAAGTGAGACGAAAGCAACGAGGGCTTCATACACACCTGGTCTGAAATCTAATCGCAGGCCTTTTTCCGATCTACCTTGATCTTTGGTTTCCTCCCCCATGCACTTGTCTTTTTGCTTGAGTTAACATATGCCCTGGATTCTATCTATGGTCCGTTAGCCGTTGGTTAATTCTTGGAATAATAATCTGTATGCAGGTGAGTGTCCCTGGGAACAGCATGCTCAACATTGTGACAGTCCGGTGTGGGCACTGCACAAACCTACTTTCGGTGAGCCTGAGAGGGCAGATGCACTCACCAGTCCCTCCTGCAGCACAGGTCCAGGTTCGTTGACCGATGATACTACCAGCTCCTGCATGTCTGTACATGCATGCATAAATGCACATGGTAATTAATTTTGGTACATGCATGCTGTTCAAACTATGAAGATAAATCATGCAGGTCGATGAACATGCATATCGAGTACAATGTGATCATGATTCATGCATACATATGTTGTCATCTATCGATGCTAGCTACTCCAGCTACTGGTACATCTCATCAGCTGTAACGACTAATCAGCAAAACAGGACAAACATATATTGTGACATGTCACGCCGACTCCTAATAACTTTTCTGTAGCAGGAAAAAGGCTACACAGTAGTGCATGCACAAGTCACATCCATGTCTTCTTAATTTGATGATACAATAGTACCATACATCACAACATGCACATGCTCGTACACTTTATTTACTTAACTTGCAGCATGCACATACATATGATATTAATTTGCTAGTTTTTTATCGATAACATGTAGGAGAGCAGCCTGAGCAAGCCCAATGGCAGCAACGGCTTCATTCGTGATCACAGCGTCTACAATAGCCCGGAGTTTGGTTCGTCTTCTTCTTCGTCGTCGTCCAAATTCCGGATGCCGACGATGATGTTCTCGTCGCAAAATGATCTGCTGCAGGAACAGACGCTGCACGCACGTCGTAAGTGTCATCACGCAATTAATCCTCTCATTTTACTTCATCCATCCGGGTTTAGAAGTCCCTCTCATAAGTTGGGTTGAACCCTGACCATAAGTTTACCTAGTCAAATATGATTTATACCTTTGAATTCATATTCTTTTTTTTTGCAAAACCCTTTGAATTCATATTCAAAAGAAGAGTATAATTTTAGGAAGAGATAAATAAAATTATTAATTAAGTAGCTTATGGTCAAAACTTGAGCCAAAGTATGGGGGCTTTTAGTTAGTTGGTTTCCGTATGTTTAGATGCTCTTAATTAATTATTTGTAAATTTCATGCATGCATGTTTCCTAGATTTTCATGAGGACATGCATGCATCCAAAATATAGCTACATTACTGGATTGTTCATATGAGTTGATGCAATGAAATAGGTTTGCCTTGGTTTCCTCCAATATTTGAACTAAGCATTGCTTCAATTATGTGATTCAACAGCTCCGGAGAAGAGGCAGCGTGTTCCTTCAGCGTACAACAGATTCATCAAGTGAGTTTCTCTAATATTAATTTCTACTTTTCTTATGTTGTAGGACTAACTACTAATGCTTTTCTCATCCTTAAGCAATTTAGCTGAAAATACAACTGCAAGAATAGTTGTGTACTATTTATTTAAGTACGATGGATGTATGCCAAAATATATAATTAATCTATCTAATGATCAGGGAAGAGATACGAAGGATCAAGGCAAACAACCCCGACATTAGCCACAGGGAAGCCTTCAGCACTGCCGCAAAGAACGTACGTCGTAGCATCCATGCATGCATGCATTCCACTCGTAACATGTATGCATTCCTCAAGCAAATTACCGGCCCTAACATCAACTTCGCATATACATTTTCTTTGGCAGTGGGCACATTACCCAAACATCCATTTCGGTCTAAACCCCGAGCGCGACGGGGGCAAGAGGCTCGCCGTCGACGATGCCGCGCCGGCTGCCAAGAAGATCCAAGGTTTCTGTTCATAGACACGACGGTTGGGAGTCCAAACAAGAACAATTGTATCTATATATAGTATTAGTATATCGCATATGTGTATACGTACCGTGAGTAAGTACAGATGCAAAGGAAAAAGAGAAGAAGTCGCTACGTACCTTACCTTATACAATTGTACGTACATATACGGTGATCGAGTGAATAAATAATTAGTCTGTCTTTTTATTTTCTTGCTCGCACGTACGCATGCATGGGTTTTTTTTGTACTCGCAATTCAAGGTTAGCTATATCTACTAGCAGTGTGCATGCAAGATTAGTTCCCTAGAGTTCACCACTATGGACTGAGTTCACTAGCTAGAATTCTCTCAAGTTCTCAATCTTGTCCAGTTTCTCTTATTTCATGCTCTCAAAGAGTTTTCCTACTTATTTCGTAAAAAAATCTATATATTACAAGGGATAAAAAATTTTGTTGCTGAAATGCGACGTGCTGAGTTACGGTACCTAGTTAGCCATGGGTTGTATTTACATATTCAAGTAAAGTTAAAGTTGCTACATCTGATTAGATGATTTTTTGACCGATAGGGTATACCATGAGAAGTGAAAAAACCAAATAAGTATTTATGAGTATCCACCGCAATATACCAAAACCACGGCAAAAACTAAGTAAAGTACCCACCCCATCTAGAAATATAAGACGTCCTATTCTCCATGCAGTTAATAATCTAAAATTTGCCACTAGTTGTTGATAAAGGATAATACATTAATATCAAGCTGATATCAATTACACCTGATCTCTACACAAACACGATATCAAAACTAGTCAAGACATCGAGGATGCACACTACTAAATTAATTTTAAAAAATAACCTATGGAGAGGTCAAGGCAAGGCTAACAACCCGTTGTAGTAAAACATTAACATCTACCACCGCCATTGGCAACACCAAGGCTATGAGAAAGTTTGCCAACAACGACCCATTGGGAAAAGTGCATGAACACGGTCACGACCGGATTCAACCCTATAGGCTAGATCGTTGGTTTTCACCTAAGGGAGAACATCCGAGCAAAATCCAGACAATGCCTTCAACAAGGGAGCATAGACTATCACTACCAGGTAAAACCAATGGAGGTCAGACCTAGGGTTTTCACCCAGTCCCGCTATTCAATCAACGCCACCTAAAATGAAGCACCATGTGTTTCTACCACCAACTTGCCAATAAGAAGTCTTTGCTCTAATCAACATTGGAATTGTGGACCAGCGTGACATCGACACATGGGGCATTTGCTGAGCGTCGGCCACGAAGACGTCAGTTTGGAGCACGCCAGCACCTACTATGATATGGAGCAAACCTCAACCATCACTAAAAAATGACAAAAACCTGCTAGAGTTGAGCCATCGCATGGGCGAGGGGTAGGGTTAGCTTGTCACCTGAAGCTAGAACACCATATCGCGCGCACCACCTGAAGTCACACCGTTAGGGATCTGAGGCAGGAGCAATGTAGGAAGGTCGGCGATCACCAGATCAGGACGCACTAGGTCTACCTCCTGCTGCCTACATGAGACACAATGCAAGTGAACGCCAAACGTCGCCGATGAGTAAGACACAAAAAGCATCATTCTTCTGGTTGTCAACCCAATCATTGCATAAAAGTTCGTACCGTGCTTTTATGTTTACATGCTAAAGTTCTACGGCATGAAAGTCTCTCAGTCACCAGATGACGGCGACCAATACAGTGCCAGATCCTTTGCCGCCGTCATGTTGCCCCTGCAACAAAGTTTCAAAACCATCACCAAGAGGCCATGTGGCCGACGCCTCGACATTCAGACTCCGCCGAAGCGCACACCATCTAAGGCCTTCCCTGCGCTTGGACCAAAGGGCTCCCCGGCATGAGAAGAGGATGCCCCCCTGCACTGGAGTTGGGAGTCGTGCATGTTGATTTCCTTCAGGCCGCGTGATGGGCAAGAAGAGATGATACTGGTGTCCGTGGGGGTTTCGACTGAGCCTCCCCCCACTTCCCTCGTCGAGCGACCCGAATGCTCTTCCAACTCTAACCACCAATATGAGCATAAGAACATGGACTGGGTACCCTCTTCATCGCCTTCTTCTCCGGGACAACGATATGTTTCTCAATATCCTTGCCATTGGCATCTTCTGGCTCCGACCGATGATTTTTCGGTCCATGCGGCAACAATGTCCCCCTTGCTCCCATGGTGATTCGGATGTCCAGAGGCGGCATCAAGCTTTGATCAAGGCCCGCCGCCAGCAAGTGGGGGAGGAGGATGGCTTCGATTATGCAACAATAACATCATCATTGTCTATATTAGTGTTGCAGAACTACTTAGTATTGTATTTTTTATAACTATTACTGTAGGTAAAAACTGTAGTCAAAGTCGTCCAAGGCAAATTGTGAACAACTGGATACTCCTTGAATCTATGGGCACAATGGAGTATTCTTCCACTAGCCGGGGTGGCTGCACATATCATGTGGAAGTGGAACCAACGTTCATGCACCGGCAAGATTGGAGTATACTAGTACTAGTACAGTACGTGCTGGTCCAGAAGGGCCCATGCATGGATGATATAGCATGCTGAAAGTCATAACAAACAATTAATTAAGCTAGCAGCAACCGAAACTGGATTAGACAGCAGTCACACCACCGGCCAGAATCAGAACCAGAAAAGGAGAGGGAAGTGAATTGAAATGAGCAGCAGCGAGTAGGTGGCCTGCACGCGCACGCTCCAATCCACAATCGTCTTATCTGTCAGTAGTAACTACACGTAGTACGTAGTTTCTCCCATGACTTAACTGGCACGTACAGATCCGGCTGGTCAGGCTCAGGTCCAGATCTCCGCGCAGTGCTACAGTCAAGGAGGCACATGGCATTAAGCTCCGGCAGGGCCAACTGCCGGCCGCCCGGCCCCCAGATCAAAACCGGTCCCTCCCTCGTCTTCTGCACTTCCGATGAACGACACCGCCGTTACCGTGCCTGCGACCGGCAGCAGCCATGCGTCTGCATGATCCGGCTGGGCTACAGACGAATTGATTAGTGAAAATGCTAGACCTACGTACCACCTACGTAAAGTTATGGGGCTGTTTGGTTCTAGGACTATCATTGCCATACTTTACCATACATTTTTGCCAAGCTTATCTAAGGTTAGTTTATCAAAATGAAAGCCATAAGTTGGCAAGCCTAAGAGAATCTTGCCACACTTTTTGTGTCTATGCCATGTGAAGCTCAAGTGTGGCTTGCCTAAGATGTGGCTTGAACCAAACACTCATCTAAATTGATCAAATTTACCTAACCTTAGATGTAGCAATCTTTGGCAAAGTTAGTTACAGACCAAATAGCCCCTACGTAACCTGCCTTAACTTATCTCTTCGCCCCCCCCTCAACCGGGGGTGGGGCCCTCCCCTTATTTCCTCTAACCAAAACGTGTCACCTAATCAGTTACATTAATTACGTAGAAATCCTTACATAGGTGTAGCATTACATTGACTAGTTAGAATATTTTGCCTATGCAAGGACTGTATGCTCACGTGGTTAGAGTATTCTTGGTTATTTATACCCACTTCAACCACTCGTCGGTCACCTCCGCCGTTAGATTATCAGTTAGGGAGGAGCACTAGCGTGTCTCGGTTCTCCGTTTTCAAAATAGGCTTTCGCCCCATTTTATAGATAAAACAAAGATCCATACTATTGGGGAACGTAGTAATTTTAAAATTTTCCTACGCACACGCAAGATCATGGTGATGCATAGCAACGAGAGGGGAGAGTGAGTCTACGTATCCTCGTAGACCGAAAGCGGAAGCGTTAGCACAACGCGGTTGATGTAGTCGTACGTCTTCACGATCTGACTGATCAAGTACCGAACGCACGGCACCTCCGACTTCAGCACACGTTCAACTCGATGACGTCCCTCGAACTCCGATCCAGACGAGCTTTGAGGGAGAGTTTCGTCAGCACGACGGTGTGGTGACGATGATGATGTTCTACCGACGCAGGGCTTGGCCTAAGCACCGCTACGATATGACCGAGGTGAATTATGGTAGAGGGGGGCACCGCACACGGCTAAAAGATCAATGATCAATTATTGTGTCTATGGGGTGCCCCCTTCCTCCGTATATAAAGGAGGGGAGGAGAGGGCCGGCCAGGAGGAGGAGGCGCGCCCAAGGGGGGAGTCCTACTCCCACCGGAAATAGGACTCCTCCTTTTCCTATTTGGACAGGGAGAGGGAAGGAAGAGGAAGGAGGGAGGAAGGAAAGGGGGGCCAGCCCCCCTCCCAATTCGGATTGGGCTTGGGGGGGCGCGCCCCTTCCCTTGCCCCTTTCACCTCCTTTCCACTAAAGCCCATTAAGGCCCATATACCTCCCGGGGGGTTCCGATAACCTCCCGGTGCTCCGGTATTATCCCGATCTCACCCGGAACCATTCCGGTGTCCAAATATAGTCATCCAATATATCGATCTTTACGTCTCGACCATTTCAAGACTCCTCTTCATGTCCGTGATCACATCCGGGACTCCGAACTACCTTCAGTACATCAAAACACATAAACTCATAATATAACCGTCATCGAACTTTAAGCGTGCGGACCCTATGGGTTCGAGAACTATGTAGACATGACCAAGACACATCTCCGGTCAATAACTAATAGCGGAACCTGGATGCTCATATTGGCTCCCACATATTCTACGAAGATCTTTATCGGTCAAACCGCATAACAACATACGTTGTTCCCTTTGGCATCGGTATGTTACTTGCCCGAGATTCGATCGTTGGTATCTCAATACCTAGTTCAATCTCGTTACTGGCAAGTCTCTTTACTCGTTCCGTAATACATCATCCCGCAACTAACTCATTAGTTGCAATGCTTGCAAGGCTTATAGTGATGTGCATTACCGAGTGGGCCCAGAGATACCTCTCCGACAATCGGAGTGACAATTCCTAATCTCGAAATACGCCAACCCAACAAGTACCTTCGGAGACACCTGTAGAGCACCTTTATAATCACCCAGTTACATTGTGACGATTGGTAGCACACAAAGTGTTCCTCCCGTAAAGGGGAGTTGCATAATCTCATAGTCATAGGAACATGTATAAGTCATGAAGAAAGCAATAGCAACATACTAAATGATCGAGTGCTAAGCTAACGGAATGGGTCAAGTCAATCACATCATTCTCCTAATGATGTGATCTCGTTAATCAAATGACAACTCTTTGTCCATGGCTAGGAAACATAACCATCTTTGATCAAGGAGCTAGTCAAGTAGAGGCATACTAGTGAAACTCTGTTTGTCTATGTATTCACACATGTATCATGTTTCCGGTTAATACAATTCTAGCATGAATAATAAACATTTATCATGATAAAAGGAAATAAATAATAACTTTATTATTGCCTCTAGGGCATATTTCCTCCAGTCTCCCACTTGCACTAGAGTCAATAATCTAGATTACACAGTAATGATTCTAATACCCATGGAGTCTTGGTGCTGATCATGTTTTGCTCGTGGAAGAGGCTTAGTCAACGGGTCTGCAACATTCAGACCCGTATGTATTTTGCAAATCTCTATTTCTCCCACCTGGACTTGATCCCGGATGGAGTTGAAGCGTCTCTTGATGTGCTTGGTTCTCTTGTGAAATCTGGATTCCTTTGCCAAAGCAATTGCACCAGTATTGTCACAAAAGATTTTTCATTGGACCCGATGCATGACACCTAGATCGGAAATGAACTCCTTCATCCAGACTCCTTCATTTGCTTCTTCCGAAGCAGCTATGTACTCCGCTTCACATGTAGATCCCGCTACGACGCTTTGTTTAGAACTGCACCAACTGACAGCTCCACCGTTCAATCTAAACACGTATCCGGTTTGCGATTTAGAATCGTCCGGATCAGTGTCAAAGCTTGCATTGACATAACCATTTACGACGAGTTCTTTGTCACCTCCATAAACGAGAAACATATCCTTAGTCCTTCTCAAGTATTTCAGGATGTTCTTGACCGCTGGCCAGTGATCCACTCCTGGATTACTTTGGTACCTCCCTGCTAAACTAATAGCAAGGCACACATCAGGTCTGGTACACAGCATTGCATACATGATAGAGCCTATAGCTGAAGCACAGGGAACATCTTTCATTTTATCTCTATCTTCTGCAGTGGTCGGGCATTGAGTCTTACTCAACTTCACACCTTGTAACACAGGCAAGAACCCTTTCTTTGCTTGATCCATTTTGAACTTCTTCAAAACTTTGTCAAGGTATGTGCTTTGTGAAAGTCCTATTAAGCATCTTGATCTATCTCTATAGATCTTGATGCCCAATATTTAAGCAGCTTCACCGAGGTCCTTCATAGAAAAACTCTTATTTAAATATCCCTTTATGCTATCCAGAAATTATATATCATTTCCAATCAATAATATGTCATCCACATATAATATCAGAAATGCTACAGAGCTCCCACTCACTTTCTTGTAAATACAGGCTTCTCCAAAAGTCTGTATAAAACCATATGCTTTGATCACACTATCAAAATGTTTATTCCAACTCCGAGAGGCTTGCACCAGTCCATAAATGGATCACTAGAGCTTGCACACTTTGTTAGCTCTCTTTGGATCGATAAAACCTTCCGGTTGCATCATATACAACTCTTCTTCCAGAAATCCATTCAGGAATGCAGTTTTGAGATCCATTTGCCAAATTTCAAAATAATAAAATGCGGCAATTGCTAACATGATTCAAACATACTTAAGCATCGCTACGGGTGAGAAAGTCTCATCATAGCCAATCCCTTGAACTTGTCGAAAACCTTTTGCAACAAGTCGAGCTTTATAGACAGTAACATTACCGTCAGTGTCAGTCTTCTTCTTGAAGATCCATTTATTCTCGATGGCCTGCCGATCATCGGGCAAGTCAACCAAAGTCCACACTTTGTTCTCATACATGGATCCCATCTCGGATTTCATGGCCTCAAGCCATTTTGCGGAATCTGGGCTCACCATCGCTTCTTCATAGTTCGTAGGTTCGTTATGGTCTAGTAACATAACCTCCAGAACACGAATACCGTACCACTCTGGTGCGGATCTTACTATGGTTGACCTACGAGGTTCAGTAATAACTTGATCTGAAGTTTCATGATCATCATCATTAACTTCCTCACTAATTGGTATAGACGTCGCAGGAACCGGTTTCTGTGATAAACTACTTTCCAATAAGGGAGCAGGTACAGTTACCTCATCAAGTTCTACTTTCCTCTCACTCACTTCTTTCGAGAGAAACTCCTTCTCTAGAAAGGATCCATTCTCGGCAACGAATATCTTGCCTTCGGATCTGTGATAGAAGGTGTTCCCAACAGTTTCCTTTGGGTATCCTATGAAGACACATTTCTCCGATTTGGGTTCGAGCTTATCAGGTTGAAGCTTTTTCACATAAGCATCGCACCCCCAAACTTTAAGAACCGACAACTTTGGTTTCTTGCCAAACCACAGTTCATAAGGCGTCGTCTCAATGGATTTTGATGGTGCCCTATTTAACGTGAATGCGACCGTCTCTAAAGCATAACCCCAAAACAATAGCGGTAAATCAGTAAGAGACATCATAGATCGCACCATATCTAGTAAAGTATGATTACGACGTTCGGACACACCATTACGCTGTGGTGTTCCGGGTGGCATGAGTTGCGAAACTATTCCGCATTGTTTCAAATGTAGAACAAACTCGTAACTCAAATATTCTCCTCCACGATCAGATCGTAGAAACTTTATTTTCTTGTTACGATGATTTTCAACTTCACTCTGAGATTCTTTGAACTTTTCAAATGTTTCAGACTTATGTTTCATTAAGTAGATATACCCATATCTGCTTAAATCATTTGTGAACGTGAGAGAATAAAGATACCCGCTGCGAGCCTCAACATTCATTGGACCACATACATCAGTATGTATGATCTCCAATAAATCAGTTGCTCGCTCCATAGTTCCGGAGAACGACGTTTTGGTCATCTTGCCCATGAGGCATGGTTCGCAAGTACCAAGTGATTCATAATCAAGTGATTCCAGAAGTCCATCAGTATGGAGTTTCTTCATGCGCTTTACACCAATATGACCCAAACGGCAGTGCCACAAATAAGTTGCACTATCATTATCAACTCTGCATCTTTTGGCTTCAACATTATGAATATGTGTATCACTACTATCGAGATTCATTAAAAATAGACCACTCTTCAAGGGTGCATGACCATAAAACATATTACTCATATAAATAGAACAACCATTATTCTCTGATTTAAATGAATAACCGTCTCGCATCAAACAAGATCCAGATATAATGTTCATGCTCAACGCTGGCACCAAATAACAATTATTTAGGTCTAATACTAATCCCGAAGGTAGATGTAGAGGTAGCGTGCCGACGGCGATCACATCGACTTTGGAACCGTTTCCCACGCGCATCGTCACTTCGTCCTTAGCCAGTGTCCGCTTAATCCGTAGCCCCTGTTTTGAGTTGCAAATATTAGCAACAGAACCAGTATCAAATACACAGGTGCTACTACGAGCTCTGGTAAGGTACACATCAATAACATGTATATCACATATACCTTTGTTCACCTTGACATCCTTCTTATCCGCCAAATACTTGGGGCAGTTCCGCTTCCAGTGACCAGTATGCTTGCAGTAGAAGCACTCAGTCTCAGGATTAGGTCCAGACTTGGGTTTCTTCTCCTGAGCAGCAACTTGTTTGCTGTTCTTCTTGAAGTTCCCCTTCTTCTTCCCTTTGCCCTTTTTCTTGAAACTGGTGGTCTTATTGACCATCAACACTTGATGCTCCTTCTTGATTTCTACCTCTGCAGCCTTTAGCATTGCGAAGAGCTCGGGAATCGTCTTATCCATCCCTTGCATGTTATAGTTCATCACGAAGCTCTTGTAGCTTGGTGGCGTGATTGAAGAATTCATCAATGACGCTATCATCCGGAAGATTAACTCCCGTTGAATCAAGTGATTGTTATACCCGGACATTCTCGAGTATATGCTCACCGACGAACTATTCTCCTCCATCTTGCAAATCAGAGAACTTATTGGAGACTTCATATCTCTCAATCCGGGCATTTGCTTGAAATATTAACTTCAACTCCTGGAACATCTCATATGCTCCATTACGTTCAAAACGTCGTTGAAGTCCCGGTTATAAGCCGTAAAGCATGGCACGCTGAACTATCGAGTAGTCATGAGCTTTGCTTTGCCAGACGTTCATAACATCTGGTGTTGCTGCTGCAGCAGGTTTGGCACCTCGCGGTGCTTCCAGGACGTAATTCTTCTGTGCAGCAATGAGGATAATCCTCAGGTTATGGACCCAGTCCGTGTAATTGCTACCATCATCTTTCAACTTTGCTTTCTCAAGGAACGCATTAAAATTCAATGGAACAACAGCACTAGCCATCTATCTACAACAAACATAGACATGCAAAATACTATCAGGTACTAAGTTCATAATAAATTTAAGTTCAATTAATCATATTACTTAAGAACTCCCACTTAGATAGACATCCCTCTAATCATCTAAGTGATCGCGTGATCCAAATCAACTAAACCATAACCGATCATCACGTGAAATGGAGTAGTTTTCAATGGTGAACATCACTATGTTGATCATATCTACTATATGATTCACGCTCGACCTTTCGGCCTCAGTGTTCCGAGGCCATATCTGCATATGCTAGGCTCGTCAAGTTTAACCTGAGTATTCTGCGTGTGCAAAACAGGCTTGCACCCGTTGTAGATGGACATAGAGCTTATCACACCCAATCATCACGTGGTGTCTGGGCACGACGAACTTTGGCAATGGTGCATACTCAGGGAGAACACTTTTATCTTGAAATTTAGTGAGAGATCATCTTATAATGCTACCATCAATCAAAGTAAAATAAGATGCATAAAAGATAAACATCACATGCAATCAATATAAGTGATATCATATGGCCATCATCATCTTGTGCTTGTGATCTCCATCTCCGAGGCACCGTCATGATCACCATCGTCACCGGGGCGACACCTTGATCTCCATCGTAGCATCGTTTTCATCTTGCCAACTATTGCTTCTACGACTATCGCTACCGCTTAGTGATAAAGTAAAGCAATTACAGGGCGATTGCATTGCATACAATAAAGCGACAACCATATGGCTCCTGCCAGTTGCCGATAATTTGGTTGCAAAACATGATCATCTCATACAATAAAATATAGCATCATGCCTTGACCATATCACATCACAACATGCCCTGCAAAAACAAGTTAGAGGTCCTCTACTTTGTTGTTGCAAGTTTTACGTGGCTGCTACAGGCTGAGCAAGAACCGTTCTTACCTACGCATCAAAACCACAACGATAATTCGTCAAGTTAGTGATGTTTTAACCTTATCAAGGACCAGGCGTAGCCACACTCGGTTCAACCAAAGTTGGAGAAACTGACACCCGCTAGTCACCTGTGTGCAAAGCACGGCGGTAAAACCAGTCTCGCGTAAGCGTACGCGTAATGTCGGTCAGGGCCGCTTCATCCAACAATACCGCCGAACCAAAGTGTGACATGCCAGTAAGCAGTATGACTTGTATCGCCCACAACTCACTTGTGTTCCACTCGTGCATATAACATCAATGCATAAAACCTGGCTCTGATGCCACTGTTGGGGAACGTAGTAATTTTAAAATTTTCCTACGCACACGCAAGATCATGGTGATGCATAGCAACGAGAGAGGAGAGTGAGTCTACGTACCCTCGTAGACCGAAAACGGAAGCGTTAGCACAACGCGGTTGATGTAGTCGTACGTCTTCACGATCCGACCGATCAAGTACCGAACGCACGGCACCTCCGAGATCAGCACACGTTCAACACGATGACGTCCCTTGAACTCCGATCCAGCCGAGCTTTGAGGGAGAGTTCCGTCAGCACGACGGCGTGGTGACGATGATGATGTTCTACCGATGCAGGGCTTCGCCTAAGCACCACTACGATATGACCAAGGTGGATTATGGTGGAGGGGGGCACCGCACACGGCTAAAAGATCAATGATCAATTGTTGTGTCTATGGGGTGCCCCCTGTAGGGTAACGTAGCACAAAACAAAAAAATTCCGACCTACGCACCAGCCCAAGACCACTATGGAGACTGCATAGATGGTTTGATCTTTTTCGTTACCGACTCGTAGCGCAGCGGAAGTAGAGTTGATGACGAACGGCGGTGCAGATCCCCGCAGCTAGGATTTACAACCTCCCAACCGCGAGGATGAATACCCTCAACCGCCTCACGGATAGCCCTCCGGGAGGCGGTCGGATAGTCCCTCGGACGGTGTCTCGGACAGCCCTTCGGGAGGACCCTCAAAACTCGGACGGTCACTCGGACAGCCCTTCGGGAGGATTCACAGAACTCGGACCGTCACTTGGAAAGCCCTCCGGGAGGCACTCTCAAAACAGCCCCTCGGGCAAAAGGATCGAAACTACGACCTATCTACGGGGTTGCACACATATGGTGTCATCTATCCGGCAGGGCTTCGCCGTCGTAACTAGTTCTGCGGAACCTGACAGCCTTTCGGCTCTACGGAACTATTTCGCTGGGAGGGAGAGAGAAGCTAGATCATGCATGGCACTTGTATGCGAGAAAGAGTGAGTGTGGAGAGTGCCTCTCCACCTCTATTTATAGGAAACCCCAAGGGGTAGGGGGTACATGAAAAAAAACCAAAAATGCCCACACTTTATGTCACACATAAAGGGCATAAAGGGCATAAAGGGATGACAAGTGGAGCCCCATGGAGGAGCTGCACCCTCCAACGTCCCACCTTCATGGGGGCCCCCCAAAGGGGGTTCCTTGATCCCCAAGTCCTTCTAGAAGACTTTTGGGAAAAGCCCTAAAAGGTGGCTTTCCATAAATATCCCAAAAAGTACTTTCACTATTTACGACGACATTTTTCACCGTCCGTTCGAACTGAAAATATTTATGTGGGCTTAGAACATTTCCAGTACCCACTAAAATAATTTTCAACACGTTCCGAAACAATTCCGGATTAGTTATTTTCATCTGCGAAAATGATCTGAAGTGGTTCCGGCAGCTCCGGAGCATATCCAGCTTTTATCCCGGAAAATTCCAGAAAGTTTCCAGAATGACTCTGGCACCCTCCAAGAATTATCAGGCATGTGCCGAAACCAATTTGAATTAATATTATATCCCGAAACAACTTTTTGGTTTCACCGAAACTCATCCCATGACCTCTCTCTGCGAAAATTTTCCGTTGTCCGAAACTTTTCGGTGTCTGAAACTTTTTCGGTGATTTTCTCTCAGACTCCCTGTCTAGTATTCAGTAGATAGATGACCCTTAAGTGTGTGACCCTATAGGTTCGGTGAAGTATAGACATGACCCGGAACCCCTTCTGATCAATGATCAACATCGGAGCCGTGGACACCCATATTGACCCCTATACCCACACGAATAAATATTCGAGTGAACCTCCGATTCACGATGAGCTATTCCTGTTGCTTCACGATATGTCACAAACACCCGAGGTGAGATTTATTGCATCCCCATGGACGAACAATTTGTCCATCATGCAAGTTACCCCATTACCGGTTTTGTTCTCTTTTCTCGTTTCTGTGTTCCGGCATCCCAGTGATCAAATCACAAGGTGTCTGGCCAGACGATTATGGATACCGTAACACCAAGAGGGCCGAGAATATCTCTCCATCGTCGGAGGAGCAAATCCCAATCTTGATCTATGAAGTTACTTGACATACATTTCCATGAACCCGTAAGCCGCCGAAATAGCCTCCCATTTACGGATGATGTTTAACAAACCCCAAAGTTCATGAAGCAAGCATGAAGAAACTCGATACTCTCATGGTCTAAGGAATCATGCAAACGTTAACCATATGTGTGTTATGTATCATTAACTTGTGACGAATGAATCTCATAGCATAACATCAATCTGGGTCGATTCAACACAAATGTTCTCTTAACATTGTGCCCTCAGAGTTGCTGGCATTGACATGCCCATGATCAAGAAAACAGAACCATCATGCAACACTTGAGCTAGTCTTAGAGGCCAGACTAAGAATACTTCTTACCGTTTATTATTCCACACGTGCATATGAGTCTTCCTCCGAGCCTCGTGTTATTGCAGACTCGAGAACCATAGCAGTTATAGCATGGAACATAAACATAATTATGAACTTGGAGATAAATAATATCATTTATTATTGCCTCTAGGGCATATCTCCTACAGACTCCCACTTGCACTAGAGTCAATAATCTAGTTAATGCTAATGCACTTTTCACACCTGTGGCACACCGGTGTAAATATGCTTCGCTTGTGGTATAGCTTGATATCCAACGGATCTGACGACTTCAACTCCATGTGTATCTTTGCATATCCTCGTGTTTTTATGCTTTCACAAAATTCATATTTTGTGTGGACTTGGCTTGGTATGTATGCGAATCACAGGTCGAACCTGGATTCCTCAGACTGGGTTATGGAGCAACTACTTGCAGTAGTGTCCCATTGACAAAAGCCATCTTGGAACCACACTAAGTTCATGAATGAACTATATGATTCAACATCTTATTTGTCGCTTTAAAAGCGGCAACATACTTTGCCTTTGTTATAGACTTCGCCACAGTAACTTGTTTGAACAAATTCCAACTAACTGTGCCACCATATTGTGTGTTACACAAAACCCTAAACTTAAATCGAAAATCGCATGGAGAAAAGATGAAGACTGTATCGATGTAACATTTTATAACGAACTCTTCATGATCTCCGCTTGCGAGAAACCATAACATCAGTACTTACTCTAGTACTCAATGACATCTTTCACGGTTGTCCAACGATCAGTACTTTGATCACTTTAGTATCCATACTCGCAACACCTTGGGAGTATCGGACATATTGTAACATCCCAAATTTCCTATTTGGAATGTTTTACAATTATAGATAAGCATCTATGCATTCTGTTTGAATTTGAGTGCCATTTGAAGTTTCAGAAGATTTTGAGTTTTGAATTTGAATTCAAACTTTGGCAAGTGGGTATCATTTCAAAAACTATGCCTGATAAATACTTGATCAAAAGTATGAGAGGAGTAAACATGACACTCCAAAAATATCAGAGGAATCAATGCCAAAACTTTTGAATTCAAACTTGAGTTTTATTTGAATTTGAAAAAAATGAATTTTTATAAAGTTTGGATTTTGCCTTTGGAAAAATGTTCAAATGATAGGGAATATTCCCCTGATCATTTTGGTATATATATGTCCTATATAAAATATTTATATTTTATAAGTTATCTCTGTTTTTGTTTTATTAAAAAATAAATTTAAAAAAAACCCCCAGGCGGCCACCAAAGCATCGCCCAGCCAGCGCCGAGGCCACCCACCGACCGCCCACCAGGTGCCCAGAGGGCCAGCCCAGCGAGCCAGCGAGCCAACCGGCCACTCCCCGCGCCCGAATCCCTTCGGCTCGGCCAACCGTCACCCAGCACTCTCTCTCTCTCGCCAGCGGACCCCACCTCCTTCAACCTCGCCCACGCCTCGCCCGCGCCGCACATCGATCGCGGATCCCGACGGATCCGGATTCGATCCTCCCGATTGCCCCCTCGCCAAGGTGAGACCCCGCCTATAAAGCCCCTCCCAAAGACCCCATTCCCCCCTTGCCCTCGCCGAACCCTCCTCCTCACACGCTCGCCGAGCCGAGCTCACCTCCGCCGCCATTCGCCTGCTTGCGCCGCCGCCCTAGACCCCCGAGCCTCGTCGACTCCACCAAGACCCCGTCGCCTCAAGACCCGCACGGACGACTCACGACCTCCCGACGACCGGAGCCGTCGGCACACTCGCCACCGAGCCGCCGCCGCCGTCCAAACTCCGGTGAGCCACCGGAGCTCTTCTCCCCCGTCCGATCTCGCGTAGACGGCTAGGATTAGAACCCCCCCGAAGGGGTACGTTCTTTATTTAAAAACCGGTTCGCTCCGGTTTAGTCCGGTTTAATTTTAAGTAGGGTTCTTTTTATTTAGCCCGGCCCGATTCAGTTTAACCCTAGGGCCCGTTTAGCTATATTACGCACAGTGCGTAGATTAGGCCCATTAGGCCATTTTTCATTTATTTTCGTTTTCTGTTTTAACAGAATAGTTCCAGATTTGAAAAATTCATATCTTTTATTATACTTAATATTTTTGAGTGATTCTTTTTTTGTTGGTTTGCAAATTTTCTATAGTTTCTGTAGAAAATATTATTAGCTATGTTAAAATTATTTATAATTGCTTTAATTTAGTTTTAGTCAGAATAGTAAATCTGTTATAACATGAGCTAGGAAAATTATTTTTATATGATTCTTTTGTCCCAACTTTATTTTGACATTTCCTAACCGTAGGAATTAATTTGGGTATTTTAGGATTAATAAAAAATTAGTTTTAATCAGAATCTTGTTAATCCTAATTAATTAACTAGCTACTGTTTTCCTATTATTTTAATTAGTAAATCAATTTATTTTTCACATGTGATTGATTATTCTAGGATAGTTTCTGTCACTTTATAGGATGAACTTTTATTTATAATAAATAAAACTTTTATTTTATTTTTCTTAATAGAATTTGAATTAGGCCTAATAGGAGTTTCATAATAGATTTTAAATTGATTCTTTTTGCTCCTAGTTGCTTAATGCACTCTTTTCTGTTAAGTTAACATAAAACCATGATTAGGTTATGTTGAGAAATTTTTTGTTATATATAAAACTATTTTAGTTGTTGCTTGAAGTAGGAAAACTTTGAATTGGATTTTCTTTGAGTTTTTCCTTTGGGTTTTGTTTTGTTTGTTTTGGTGTGTTATGTTACTATGCTATTGTATTATGTGATCCTATGCTATATGCTTATTGTGATTATTGTTTGTCTCAGTAGAGTTTCCGGAGTGCGAAGCTTGCTACCACGAGTCTTTAGCTTACGAGGATCATCAGCAAGGCAAGTCTTGATCATGTTATTTTCAATACCTATGATTTTATGCATTAGAAATTATACCACCCCCACCATGCATGCAGTAGTTGAAATTTTGAAGTTATTAATCTTGAGTAGTATCATGTGGTAGGATGAACCAATCCCTTGTTACCATGACCCCGGACGAAGTAGTTTACTTTGCTATGCTCGTGAGACGGGTTTTGGTTGAGTGAAATTCATAAGAAAGATGTGAGAGTCAATGATGATGACAACCCCATGAACTACAATGATCAAGATGGACTTGAAATTCACTCTTCGGGTGGAGGACGGTTGACGGGCACCCCGAGAACCCAGTGGTTGGCGGGATGCATGGAGGAGTGCCATGACATCTTGCGGAAAGCTTCACCCAGCCACGAAGAGACGGATGGATGCCCCATTGACCGGAAGCTTACTGTGCAGCCGCAAGCCATTATGGGCTCGCTGGGTCAACCCTAGTAGTGACGCTGGCTGGGCGGTACTACGAGATGTAGAAGAACGGTAGGATTGGATGGGTACCGGCAGTAGCGGAAGAACTCTTTGGAAGACCTGTTTCATTCGTCCGCCTTCAAACACCATGAAGTGCGAAGACTTAAAAGGAGGAATGATTCTTGCGGGTAAAGTCGCAAACCTCTGCAGAGTTAAAGATCTAATCGATTAGCCGTGTCCCGATTACGGACAATTTGAGCCTCTGGAACTTGGAAGTATTCGAAATCTCAACACTAAAACTAATAAATTAATTTGAGGGTTTATGACTTAATAATTTGGGAATGAGATATTGGTTGGCGGAACCATCTCAATAACTACCAACAATTTGTAGTAATTTGCAAGCAAGTCCACAGTAGTAGGGAAAAATTTGCTTTTCGCAAAATGATGAAACTTAGAGCCCCACAGCCAAAATGCATATAGTGATAGTAATTTTATTATTGTTATTCTCTTCATGACTTGCCAGCTTATTCAAAAAGCTGACCTACACGGCTGCAACGTCTTATGTTGCAGAGGTTTATTCCGATCAGGAGTGAGGCTACGCTCCGCGCTTGGCGATTGCCCTTTGGAGTCGGATGGACTTGCTATACTTCTATGCTTCCGCAGCCTTAGTAGTTTATTTCTCATGAGTTGGCCTTTGGCCGAATTTATTCTATTGTAATAAAGACTCTATATGAGAATCGTGTAATAAATTCAGGTGTGATTGAACTTTGATTATTTCATCGATGTAATCGTGAGTACCAAAGATGATCTTGGGATGGCATGCATACGTAGATTTGACCGATTTTGGGTCAGGTCGCTACAGAGATGGTATCAGAGCACACGCTGACCGTAGGATCGTAACCCCTAGGATCGGAAAGCCATAGGAAGAGACCATTTACTTTATATCCTTATCATTCCGTAATTCTCCCCTGTTCATTTCTGACTCCTCTCCGATTTTCAACATTTTAGATGGCCGTCGAGTTCACCCCAGTTTTGCTACCGGAGTTTTGCCAGCCCGATGAGACGATGCCCTTCGGCAGGAAGCTGGTCCAGATGGTGAAGAAGCTGAAGATTGCTCTGCCCTCGATCACCGGGAAGCCAACCAATGCACTTCCGACGGACACCCGCTACAGGATTGAAGTGCATATTCCAGGGAGAACCTTCGGAGGACACACGGAGCCTATTGACTTTGAGTTCACCGACTTCAACTGGATCATCGGAAGGGACATGGCGATCTATCGTGCCCTTGGACATCTCCGAGAAGAGTACAGGGCCGAGCTCGATCCCTCAGACCTCGCCATGGTTTCTCGCAGGGCAAGGAATGGAGATATCATCCGTACCGTAGAGGACGAATCCATTCTCTCTTATGTCCAGGACTTGGAGTGTCTCCTCAGGAAACGGGAGATCCAGACTCGCCGTAACTCGAAGGTACACAGGAGGTTATTGTTCCGTGAACTGGAACTGGAAGAGAAGGCACACGCAGACTTCCTTAACCATGAGGAAGAAGTCGCGGACTTCATGGAGACAGTCGACGACCTGAAGATGAAGCTTGCCGCGATAGAGGAAAAGATGGACTTGGGAGAGGACCTCTTTCCGAGTTGAGATGACGGACCCCTCGTGAGCAATGATCAGGATTATGAAGGGAGTTCCACTGGAGGAAGCCGCAAGAGGAGGCGCCACAACAGAGGACATCGCACCAGAGGACGCAAGGATTATTGATGAAGACTTTTAGTCGACCACCATGTTATTTTACTTTTTCATCGATCAGTTAGGTCGTTATTTTTGATTAGTCATGAGCTTTGTAATCGAGATTGAACCATGTTTGAGTGGAATGAATAAATGATTGGTGTGTCTATGATTGTGCATTCATATGGGTAGTGATAATTCTCATTAGACCATTGTTCTATTCTAATTTTCTCATCCACTCCAAAACACCAGATGCCTCCGAGACGTGACACCGGTTTTCCGCCAGAGCTCACCCAACTGCTCCAGCAGCAGAATGCCCTCATGCGATTACTCATCCGAAATCGAACAACAACACCAACAATCCACCGCCACCACCCCTCGTGGACAACTTGACTCGATTCACGAGGCTAAATCCGCGGTGTTCTCTAGTAGCACTTGAACCGATTGTGGTGATGATTGGCTCCGCAAAGTCGGAAGAGAGCTAATCACTGTTGGATGCACCGATGCAGAAGGTGCGCTTTGCACGCATCAACTTGATGGACCTGCAGCATCTTGGTGGGAGAACTACACCGCCACTTATCCCATTGGTGCCATCACGTGGGATCAATTCCAGCAGGCCTTCCGCACCGCTCATGTTTCAGCTGGAGCCATGAGTTTGAAGAAGCGTGAGTTCCGCAACTTACGCCAGGGGAACCGTACTGTGGCACAGTACGTGGATGAGTTCAGCAAGCTAGCCCGCTATGCCCCGGATGATGTGGCCACAGATGCCGCAAAGCAGGAGAAATTTCTCGAGGGACTCAACGATGAGCTGAGTATGCAGCTTATTGTGGCTACCTTCGCCAACTACCAGGAGCTGGTAGACAAGGCCACCATACTTGAAGGCAAGCAGCAGCAGATTGAAAGCCGCAAGTGGAAGTACAGCCAGGGAAAGCACAACTCAGGAGCTCAGCAGAAGCCCCGTTATGCACCATACTCAGGAGGGCACACCCATCACAACCATGGAGGCCATAACCATGGAGGAAATGGGAACAACCGTAACCAGGACAACAAGTCAGGCAATGGCCATGGCAATGGAAACGGTAATGGCAACCAACATCGTCCTGCCCCGGCTCCGAAGGATCTGAGCCACATCACCTGTTTCAAGTGCCAGAAGACAGGGCACTATGCCACCGATTGCCCGGAGGCCAAGCAGAGGAATGGAAACGGCAATGGAGGCTCAGCGAAGAAGCCCAATCCGTTCCCTCGTGCTCGGTGAACCACATCGACGTGGAGGACGCCTATGATCAGCCGATACATCGTGGTTGGTAAGTTTTATTGAATTCACGCTCAGTTTTGGTACTCTTTGATTCGGTGCAACGATTCATTCATATCAAGGGTAGTTGTGGAAAAGTACGGGTTGCCCACTAAAACCCTTAGAAGCCCCTTCGCGTCGGCCCGCAGGAGGAGAAATGATGGCAGGTTTAGGCTGTCATGCAACCCTCAACATCGGGAACCATAAATTTCCGCAGACCTCATAGTGTTGGAAACCCGGACCTTGGATGTAATCCTAGGCATGGATTGGTTGACGAAGTTTGAAGGAACATAGATCGTGCTCAAGAAGTCTATTCTGCTCACCACCCCGGAGCGTAAGAGGATCAAGTATGTATCCAGGCGTAGCGGATGAAGAATCAGTGCATTCCCTCACGGGAGTTGTTCAGAGGAAGTGCCAGAGTGCAAGATTTTCCGATGTGTTTCCTGAGGAATTACCAGAATGCCACAGGACAGGGACATTGAGTTTCTGATTGAGTTATTGCCCAAGACAGCCCCAATATCCAAGAGACCCTATCGGATGCCCCCGAATGAGTTGAAAGAGATCAAGGATCAAATTAATGAGTTATTGGAGAAAGGATATATTCGGCCAAGCTCATCACCTTGGGGAGCTCCAGTTCTTTTGGTAGAAAAGAAGGATGGAAGCTTGAGGATGGTTGTGGATTATCGTGCGTTGAATGAAGTAACCATCAAGAACAAGTACCCTCTGCCGATGATTAATGATCTGTTTGATCAGCTAGTTGGAGCCAAGGTATTCTCTAAGATCGACCTTCGATCATGGTATCATCAGTTGAAGATCCGTGAAAAGGATATATACCCAAAACAGCATTCACTACCAGGTATGGTTTATATGAGTATACCGTCATGTCATTTGGATTGACTAATGCTCCTGCATACTTCATGAATTTGATGAACAAGGTGTTTATGGAATATCTGGACAAGTTTGTCGTGGTGTTCATCGATGATATATTGATTTTCTCCAAGAGCGAGGAAGAGCATAAGGAACATTTGCGTCTAGTTCTGGAGAAACTTCGAGAACATCGCTTGTATGCCAAGTTCAGCAAATGTGAATTTTGGCTGAAGGAAGTCGGATTCCTCGGACATGTTATTTCAGGAGAAGGAATAGCAGTTGACCCCGCCAAGGTTGAGTCGACCACCGATTGGCGATCACCCACCTCGACCAAGGAGATCCGCAGTTTTCTCGGACTCGCAGGATATTATCGAAGGTTCATTGAGAACTTCTCGAAGATTGCCAAGCCCATGACTGAACTATTGAAGAAGGAAGCCAAGTATGTTTGGACCGAGGATTGTGAAGCCAGTTTTCAGGAATTGAAGAAACGGTTGGTCACAGCCCCAGTACTGATTTTGCCGGACATACACAAGGAATACCAGGTTTATTGTAACGCTTCTCGTCAAGGACTCGGAGGAGTACTCATGCAGGAAGGAAAAGTTGTAGCTTATGCCTCCAGACAGCTACGACCTCACGAGATGAATTATGCCACGCATGATTTGGAGTTAGCAGCCGTAGTGCATGTACTCAAAACCTGGAGACATTTCCTCATCGGAAACCGTTGTGATATCTACACAGATCACAAGAGTTTGAAGTATATTTTCACGCAGAAAGAGTTGAACCTCAGGAAGAGGAGATGGCTAGAGTTAATCAAGGACTATGACATGAGATTGCATTACCACCCAGGTAAAGCTAATGTTGTAGCGGATGCTTTGAGCCGTAAGAGTTATGTGAATACTCTTACAAGCAGGAGGATTACCCGAGTTAGTCGATGACCTCGAGATCTCCGATCGGAGATAGTTCCGAGAGGATTTGTTGCAACTCGAAGTCCAGTCCACTTTGGCGAAAGGATTCGTGAAGCCCGTAAGGCGGACAAGGAGATTGATGAGATAAAGCAAAAGATGGATGAAGGAAAAGCTAAAGGGTTTCGTAAGGATGAACACGGAACTATATGGTTCGAGGATCGTATTTATGTGCCCAATGATCCCGAACTCAGAAGCTAATTCTTCAGAGGCTCATGATTCACCGTACTCGATTCACCCGGTAACACCAAGATGTACCTGGATTTGAAGGAAAGTTTCGGTGGATGGTATGAAGAAGGATATTGCCGAGTACGTAGCGATATGCGATGTTTGTCAACGAGTAAAGGCGAACATCGAAGCCAGCAGGGTTACTTCAACCTTTGCCGATTCCCGATTGGAAATGGGAGAAACTTGGAATGGATTTCATCACAGATTACCCAGACCCATTCAGGTTATGATTCCATCTGGGTAGTGGTTGATCGTTTGACCAAGGTAGCTCACTTCATTCCCGTGAAGACTACCTATACCAGTGCTAAGTTGGCCAAGATATACATGACCAGGATCGTATGTCCGCATGGAGTTCCGAGGAAAATCGTGTCGATAGAGGAACGCAGTTTACCTCAAAGTTTTGGAACCAGCTACATGAAACTTTGGGTACGAGGCTGGAATTCAAGACAGCTTTTCATCCGCAGCATGATGGACAGACCGAGAGAGTCAACCAGATTCGGAGGACATGTTGAGAGCTTGTGTACTAGACTATGGGTCTAGCTGGGATGATAATTTGCCATACGCAGAGTTCTCATACAACAACGATTATCAATCCATCAAGATGGCCCTTCAAGCTCTATACGGAAGAAGGTGCGAACACCATTGCTGTGGGATAGTGTTGAGATCGATCCTTTTCGGTTCCGATCTTATCAGGGATTCCGAAGAGAAAGTCAAGCTGATTCGAGACAGACTCAAGATAGCACAGTCGAGACAGAAGAGTTATGCCGACAGTAAGCGCAAGGAAGTGACTTACGAAGCGGGAGACCGAGCATACCTTTGTGTGTCTCCACTTCGTGGAATCAAGAGGTTTGGTGTCAAAGGAAAGTTAGCATCCCGATTTATTGGCCCCTACAAAATCCTCGAACGTCGTGGAGAAGTTGCTTACAAGTTGGAATTGCCGGAAGGATTGTCCGGAGTTCATGATGTCTTCCATGTTTCTCAGCTGAAGAAATGTCATGCCGACATGGCCGATATTCCGTTGAGAGACACAGTGCCCCTGGAGGCCATACAGCTTGACAGTGATCTGACTTATAAGGAGAAACCCGTCCGAATTCTCGAGACTGCGAGCAGAGTCACCCGCAGCAAGGTCATCAAGTTTTGCAAGGTGCTGTGGAGTCACCATACCGAGGAAGAAGCCACCTGGGAGCGCGAAGAAGACATTCTTCGAGACCACCCGCACCTATTTGCTATCCAACCCGAATCTCGAGGGCGAGATTCATCTTAAGGTGGGTAGGTTTGTAACATCCCAAATTTCCTATTTGGAATGTTTTACAATTATAGCTAAGCATCTATGCATTCTGTTTGAATTTGAGTGCCATTTGAAGTTTCAGAAGATTTTGAGTTTTGAATTTGAATTCAAACTTTGGCAAGTGGGTATCATTTCAAAACTATGCCCGATAAATACTTGATCAAAAGTATGAGAGGAGTAAACATGACACTCCAAAAATATCAGAGGAATCAATGCCAAAAGTTTTGAATTCAAACTTGAGTTTTATTTGAATTTGAAAAAATGAATTTTTATAAAGTTTGGATTTTGCCTTTGAAAATGTTCAAATGATAGGAATATTTCCTGATCATTTTGGTATATATATGTCCTATATAAAATATTTATATTTTATAAGTTATCTCTGTTTTGTTTTTATTAAAAAATAAATTTAAATAAAGAAACCCCCTCAGCGCGCCACCAAAGCATCGCCCAGCCAGCGCCGAGGCCACCCACCAGCATGCCCACCAGCGGCCCAAAGGGCCAGCCAATGAGCCAGCAGTGCTAACCGCCACCCCGCGCCGAATCCCCTTGGCTCGGCCAACCGTCACGCAGCCCTCTCTCTCTCTCGCCAGCGGACCCCACCTCCTTCAACCCCTCGCCCACGCCTCGCCAGCGCCGCGATCGCGGATCCCGACGGATCCGGATTCGATCCTCCCGATTGCCCCCTCGCCAAGGTGAGACCCCCGCCTATAAAAGCCCCCCCCGCACCCCATTCCCCCCTTGCCCTCGCCGAACCCTCCTCCTCACACGCCACGGAGCCGAGCTCACCTCCGCCGCCATTCGCCTCGCCTCCGTCGCCTAGACCCCCCGAGCCTCGCCGACTCCACCAAGACCCCCTGTCGCTCAAGACTCACGGACGACTCCGACCTCCCGACGGCCGGAGCTGTCAAGACACTCGCCACCGAGCCGCCGCCGCCGTCAAACTCCGTGAGCCACCGAGCTCTTCTCCCCGTCCGATCTCGCAGAGACGGCTAGGATTAGAACCCCCCCGAAGGGGTACGTTCTTTATTTAAAAACCGGTTCGCTCCGGTTTAGTCCGGTTTAATTTTAAGTAGGGTTCTTTTTATTTAGCCCGGCCAGATTCAGTTTAACCCTAGGGCCCGTTTAGCTATATTACGCACAGTGCGTAGATTAGGCCCATTAGGCCATTTTTCATTTATTTTCGTTTTCTGTTTTAACAGAATAGTTCCGGATTTGAAAAATTCATATCTTTTATTATACTTAATATTTTTGAGTGATTCTTTTTTTGTTGGTTTGCAAATTTTCTATAGTTTCTGTAGAAAATATTATTAGCTATGTTAAAATTATTTATAATTGCTTTAATTTAGTTTTAGTCAGAATAGTAAATCTGTTATAACATGAGCTAGGAAAATTATTTTTATATAATTCTTTTTGTCCCAACTTTATTTTGACATTTCCTAACCGTAGGAATTAATTTGGGTATTTTAGGATTAATAAAAAATTAGTTTTAATCAGAATCTTGTTAATCCTAATTAATTAACTAGCTACTGTTTTCCTATTATTTTAATTAGTAAATCGATTTATTTTTCACATGTGATTGATTATTCTAGGATAGTTTCTGTCACTTTATAGGATGAACTTTTATTTATAATAAATAAAACTTTTATTTTATTTTTCTTAATAGAATTTGAATTAGGCCTAATAGGAGTTTCATAATAGATTTTAAATTGATTCTTTATGCTCCTAGTTGCTTAATGCACTCTTTTCTGTTAAGTTAACATAAAACCATGATTAGGTTATGTTGAGAAATTTTTTGTTATATATAAAACTATTTTAGTTGTTGCTTGAAGTAGGAAAACTTTGAATTGGATTTTCTTTGAGTTTTTCCTTTGGGTTTTGTTTTGTTTGTTTTGGTGTGTTATGTTACTATGCTATTGTATTATGTGATCCTATGCTATATGCTTATTGTGATTATTGTTTGTCTCGGTAGAGTTTCCGGAGTGCGAAGCTTGCTACCACGAGTCTTTAGCTTACGAGGATCATCAGCAAGGCAAGTCTTGATCATGTTATTTTCAATACCTATGATTTTGTGCATTAGAAATTATACCACCCCCACCATGCATGCAGTAGTTGAAATTTTGAAGTTATTAATCTTGAGTAGTATCATGTGGTAGGATGAACCAATCCCCTTGTTACCATGACCCCCGGGACGAAGTAGTTTACTTTGCTATGCTCGTAGACGGGTTTTGGTTGAGTGAAATTCATAAGAAAGATGTGAGAGTCAATGATGATGACAACCCCATGAACTACAATGATCAAGATGGACTTCGAAATTCACTACTGGGTGGAGGACGGTTGACGGGCACCCTGGAGAACCCAGTGGTTGGCCGGGATGCATGGAGAAGTGCCATGACATCTTGCGGAAAGCTTCACCCAGCCACGAAGAGACGGATGGATGCCCCATTGACCGGAAGCTTACTGTGCAGCCGCAAGCCATTATGGGCTCGGCTGGGTCAACCCTAGTAGTGACGCTGGCTGGGCGGTACTACGAGATGTAGAAGAACGGTAGGATTGGATGGGTACGGCAGTAGCGGAAGAACTCTTTGGAAGACCCTGTTTCATTCGTCCCGTCTTCAAACACCATGAAGTGCGAAGACTTAAAAGGAGGGAATGATTCTTGCGGGTAAAGTGCGCAAACCTCTGCAGAGTTAAAGATCTAATCGATTAGCCGTGTCCCCGGTTACGGACAATTTGAGCCTCTGGAACTTGGAAGTATTCGGAAATCTCAACACTAAAACTAATAAATTAATTTGAGGGGTTTATGACTTAATAATTTAGGAATGAGATATTGGTTGGCGGAACCATCTCAATAACTACCAACAATTTGTAGTAATTTGCAAGCAAGTCCACTGTAGTAGGGAAAAATTTGCTTTTCGCAAAATGATGAAACTTAGAGCCCCACAGCCAAAATGCATATAGTGATAGTAATTTTATTATTGTTATTCTCTTCATGACTTGCCAGCTTATTCAAAAAGCTGACCTACACGGCTGCAACGTCTTATGTTGCAGAGGTTTATTCCGATCAGGAGTGAGGCTACGCTCCGCGCTTGGCGATTGCCCTTTGGAGTCGGATGGACTCGCTATACTTCTACGCTTCCGCAACCTTAGTAGTTTATTTCTCATGAGTTGGCCTTTGGCCGAATTTATTCTATTGTAATAAAGACTCTATATGAGAATCGTGTAATAAATTCAGGTGTGATTGAACTTTGATTATTTCATCGATGTACTGTGAGTACCAGCATGATCTTGGGATGGTACAGACACAGAGATTTGACCGATTTTGGGTCAGGTCGCTACACATATCTGGTTATTTCACATACCATGGAATACATGATTAATCCAAACACAAAAGTGTGTGGAATCTGCATCATGTATTTTGCTCATCAGTGTTTTGGGACACCGAGTCTTGCAAAAAACTCTTCCATGTGACTCTGGCAAGAATCACTCCTTGGCGGTTTTAAATGCTAAAAGGTTTTAGCACCTTGTAAATATGTATTAATTGCTTATCCCTATTAGGTAAATCTATCTCCATAGATCATTATGCCTAATATTGAGGCTATTTAGCCTAATCGCTTCATCAAAAAACTATTTTCAAATGAAGTCCTAATTCGTGTCAAGAAATTTATTTCCAATTAACAATGTGTCAAGCACACAAGGTTTTTAGAAATATTATTACGCTCCCACTTACTTTCTTGAATTACAAGCATATTTGTTACCCATTGATGAAGTCAAACCCCTTTGACCATTTCATCAAAGCACGAAAATTCCAACTCCATTTTGCTCTCTTCTGTCCATCACTGGAACTCTGAAGTTTGCACCCTTACTAGCATCCTGTGGATAGACAAAATGCCTTGGACTGTAACACATGTAAGTCCTTGGTTTCATTTCCATCAGATGGAAATCCTATTGTCATCCATGTTTCATATCTCATGATTGAAATATGTATTAATTGCTAGTTTAACCCGAACCGACTTTAAGCATCGCTACGATGAAAACAACCTCATCGTAGTCAACTCTCGAACTTGTCATTTCAACAAGTCGAGCTTTATGGATAAAACATTTTTAACCGTATCAGTTTTAAGTTCCATAAATATTCGTTAGACTCTAAGTCTTCTGAAAGGTGTATCAAGGTTTTAATCTTGAATCACTTATATGGAAACTAACTCGGGTTGTATTGGCATTTAGCCAATTCCGGAGTCAGGGCCCATCAACGCTTCCTTGTGTATCGTAGGTATAATGTTGTCTAACAACAATATCTCGTTTGTGCACCTGAGAGGTTTGCATGAGCCTTGCCTATGTGGTTCAGCTGCAAATTCGACCGAAGTTCATACATTTTATTGTAGAGACTTCCGTATTAGTCGCAATAGGAAACTCTGGAATTACTTCCAAGGTCTCTTTCCTTTGATCTAATGACGAAGATACTATTTATCTCGTCGAGTTGCACTATTCTCCCACTCACATTTTTTAAAGAACCATTCTCTTTAAAAGCACACCGTTTCGCGGCAAAACTATTTGCCTCGGTATAGTGAGGGAGGAATACCCAACATTTTGGTATAACCTACAAAGTAGCACTTGTCTGATTTGGAATAGGTTTGTAACCTTTTACACAAGCCCCACATTCCAAATGTTAAGAAAATATATAACATGGTTGGGCGTACCATACCATGGCTTCATTTCAACAGACCCGATGTAGCTCTTTTCAGTGTAAAAGCCTCAGTCTCTAAAGCATCACTTTAAAAGGGATAATGGCAAATTTATTTATGTCATCTTTGACCTTACCATGTCATAAATGGTTAGATTACATCTCCACGGACTTTCCAGTTGCAGTGGTGTTCCGGGAGGTGCAAGTTATGAAACCCGTTTCACAACTCATCAGACATTCGCTAAACATGTAACTCAATTATTCCTTTGTGCAATCAAATTGCAGAAACATAATTTTCTTGTTACAATAACTTCTACTTCATTTTTGAAAACCTTTCGAATGATTTCAAAAGATCCAGACTTACCTCTCATCAAGTAAATATCCATATATCTACTTGAGTCATTTCTGAAGATAAATAAATCCACCACTAACAACACTTATCGGACTACACACATCAAATGTATGATCACTAATAAGTTTGTTGTTCGTTCCTTATGGGCTGTGAACGGTATTTTAGTCACTTCACTTTTCGGAGGAAAGTTGCAAGTGTTAGATGATTCAAAATCAAAAAGACTTCAAAATCCATCATAATGGAATTTTCCATGCGGGTTTCTCCAATGTGACCAAATGTAGTGCCACACTTGTGTGGTATTCTTTTAGTCTTGCGACATTTAGTATCAGTGTTATGGATGTATCATATTACCATCAATATTCATAACATACATCCCATCTTGGATGGAAGCATGGCCCTTCACGTTATTCATAATACTTAACAACAATTGTTGTTTTTATGAACAACTCTTTTGCAACAAACATTGTGCAATGGGCTAGAGTGTATGAAACTCTAAAATGAATTATGAAAGTAAACCCAGAGGTATTGTATTATTATCAATATTCATAACATACATATCATTCATAATGAAAGTATGGCCCTTGTGTTATTCATAACATCGAACATAAAAAGTTCTCTTATGAACAACCTTCTTGCAAGACACCTTATGCAATGGGCTAGAGTTTGTAAAACTCTAAATGAATTATGTAAATAAATACAGACGGCAATACACCGATGGAAGGTATAGTAACATTTACTATGTTCCCTGTGTATACCTTAACCTCATTTATGGCTAGTCTTTTTAGGCCATTGTAGCTCTTACAATGATTCACAATTGAATGCAATCGAGCGGGTATCTTTGTGATTAACTCACAATACCCAAGAATTAGTGATTAACATGTTTAACCATAATTCCCAAGAACTATATCTTTGACCAGCCTACTATACATCAAAAACTTGTATGACATTCATACATGAGCTGGATATTCCAGTCATCTTTCTTTCTGCCTTTATACTTCTAACAGTTTAACTATTAGTATTTCTCCTACTCGCAAAAGAATCACCCAACTTAAGAGTGGCATTAGCCCTGGACTTCCTAGGTGTGTAAGTCATACTAACACCCTTTGGACACTTCCTTTCTCTTTAAGTTGTTGTTTTATTCACCTTTCATTATATGACAGGCGTTCTTCTGGATCCCTTTCCCAACAGTCAAATGCATAGTGAACACTTTTACTAATACTTGCAAACAAACATTGCTTTGTTTGCATCTGAAAACAATTTTCAGTTCCATGAATATCATATAACTATCCCAACTTTCGAAGTTTGGGTTTCATGGAAGCAAACATATTCCACTTGACCATAATAGAATTCTAGCTTTTGGATCGAAGGACGAGAGTCACATGATCCATAGCATTAGCGGGAGTATACGGAAAGCATGCGATAGGACAAAGTCCTTCTCGGCACTTTTGAGGACAATCCTCACATTACGTTACCAATCGTAAAGTTTTAACCAGATATTTAACAGCTATTCAATTTTAACAGGGAAGGTGGAAACGCGAGCCATTATTCTACAACTATTTTGCAAGAAACACTTAGACAATGTTCATAATTAATTGCACTGAGAATTAAACATGTTAATTAAACAGTGCGCTCCCACTCAAATCAATATCTCTCATAATTAATTCAGAGTGATTCAAGATCCATATTTCTATTCGATGCCATTGACAGGTTCATCACTGATGACACGAATTTCAATCGGTAGGCCAACTTGCCGATCACATATCTATGTGATTCTTGTTCATATTTCGATGGGCGTGTTCCGAGCTCAGGACTCTCCTGCCTGAACGTCACACAACCAAGTGATCTTGCTGTGAGGTCTGACCTCACCCGCCTCATTCCTCTCGATTCGTTCGTGCTCATGTGTACATGGAGCACCCCGAAAAGATACGAATTTCAGACGGTGCTACACTTGGGTGAACACTAACTACTTTGATATTTTAAGTGAGAGATCACCCTAATAAAAAGCGACTACCGCGCAATCAAGAAGGGTGCATCATAAGGGATTAACATCTCAGGCAATTCATAATAGCAAGATATGGTATAGCCCTTTCTGACGGAGAAGTCTTTCATTTCTTCGTCTTCGGCATACGCGTCGGTGTTCACCTTTGCGAAGATTGCCACCACCTTGTCGATGCACCAGATAATATTGCTATCTCTATAGCTAATAAAATAAGTGCATTAGTGATACGTCTCCAACGTATCTATAATTTTTTATTGCTCCATGCTATATTATCTACTGTTTTGGACCATATTGGGCTTTATTTTCCACTTTTATATTATTTTTGGGACTAACCTATTAACTGGAGGCCCAGCTCAGAATTGCTATTTTTTTCCTATTTCAGAGTTTCGAAGAAACGGAATATCAAACGCAGTCCAAACGGAATGAAACCTTCGGGAACGTGATTTTCTCACCGAACATGATCCAGGAGACTTGGACCCTACGTCAAGCAACCAATAGGGAAGGCACGAGGTAGGAGGGCGCGCCCCCCCCCAGGCGCGCCCTCCACCCTCGTGGGCCCCCTATTGCTCCACCGACGCATTTCTTCCTCCTATATATACCTCACGCACTCGAACGATCGACACGGAGCCAAAAACCTAATTCCACCGCCGCAACTTTATGTATCCACGAGATCCCATCTTGGGGCCTGTTCCGGAGCTCCGCCGGAATGGGAATACACCACGGAGGGCTTCTACATCATCATAGCCTCTCCGATGAAGTGTGAGTAGTTTACCTCAGACCTTCGGGTCCATAGTTAGTAGCTAGATGGCCTCTTCTCTCTTTTTGGATCTCAATACAATGTTCTCCCCCTCTCTCGTGGAGATCTATTCGATGTAATCTTCTTTTTGCGGTGTGTTTGTTGAGATCGATGAATTGTGGGTTTATGATCAAGATTATCTATGAGCAATATTTGAATCTTCTCTGAATTCTTTTATGTATGATTGGTTATCTTTGCAAGTCTCTTCGAATTATCCGTTTGGTTTGGCCAACTAGATTGGTAGTTCTTGCAATGGGAGAAGTGCTTAGCTTTGGGTTCAATCTTGCGGTGTCCTTTCCTAGTGACAGTAGGGGCAGCAAGGCACGTATTGTATTGTTGCCATCGAGGATAACAAGATGGGTTTTCTTATCATATTGCATGAATTTATCCCTCTACATCATGTCATCTTGCTTAAGGCATTACTCTGTTTTCATTAACATAATACTCTAGATGCATGCTGGATAGCGGTCGATGAGTGGAGTAATAGTAGTAGATGCAGGCATGAGTCGGTCTACTTGTCTCGGACGTGATGCATATATACATGATCATACCTAGATACTCTCATAACTATGCTCAATTCTGTCAATTGCTTAACAGTAATTCGTTCACCCACCATAGAATACTTATGCTCTCGAGAGAAGCCACTGGTGAAATCTATGTCCCCCGGGTCTATTCTCTATCATATTAATCTTCCATCACTTTATTATTGCTTTGCTTTTTTACTTTGCCTTTTATTTTACTTTGCATCTTTATACCAAAAATACCAAAAATATTATCTATCATCTCTACCAGATCTCGCTCTCGTAAGTGACCATGAAGGGATTGAGAACCCCTAATCGTGTTGGATGCGTTGAGCTATTTGTTTTGTGTAGGTACGAGGGACTTGCGCGTGGCCTCCTACTGGATTGATACCTTGGTTCTCAAAAACTGAGTGAAATACTTACGCTACTCTGCTGCATTATCCTCTCCTCTTCAGGGAAATCCACCGCAAGCTCAAGAGGTAGCAAGAAGAAATTCTGGTGCCATTGCCGGGGAGTCTACGCAAAAGTCAACATACCAAGTACCCATCACAATCCCTTATCTCTCGCATTACATTATTTGCCATTTCCCTCTCGTTTTCCTCTCCCCCACTTCACCCTTGCTGTTTTATTTGCCCTCTCTTTTCCGTTTGCCTTTCTTTGCACTTGCTTTTTGTTCGCCTGTGTGTTGGATTGCTTGTTTGTCGCGATGGCTCAAGATAATACCAAATTGTGTGACTTTACCAATACCAACAATAATGATTTCCTTAGCACTCCGATTGCTCCTCTTGCCAATACTGAATCTTGTGAAATCAATACTGCTTTATTGAATATTGTTATGAAAGATCAATTCGCCGGCCTTCCTAGTGAAGATGCCGCTACTCATCTAAATAGCTTCGTTGATTTATGTGATATGCAAAAGAAGAGGGATGTTGACAATGATGCTGTTAAATTGAAGCTATTTCCTTTTTCGCTTAGAGATCATGCTAAAGCTTGGTTTTCGTCTTTGCCTAAAAATAGTATTGATTCTTGGAACAAGTGCAAAGATGCTTTTATCTCTAAGTATTTTCCTCCCGCTAAGATCATCTCTCTTAGAAATGATATTATGAACTTTAAGCAACTTGATCATGAACATGTTGCACAAGCTAGGGAGAGGATGAAATTAATGATACGTAATTGCCCTACTCATGGTTTGAATTTGTGGATGATTATACAAAAAAAGTTATGCTGGATTGAATTTTGCTTCTAGAAACCTTTTAGATTCGGCCGCGGGAGGCACTTTTATGGAAATCACTTTAGGAGACGCTACTAAACTCCTAGATAATATTATGGTTAATTATTCTCAATGGCACACTGAAAGATCTACTAATAAAAAAGTGCATGCGATAGAAGAAATTAATGTTTTTAGTGGAAAGATGGATGAACTTATGAAATTATTTGCTACTAATAGTGTTTCTTCTGATCCTAATGATATTCCTTTGTCTACTTTGATTAATAATAATAATGAATCTATGGATGTGAAATTTTTTGGTAGGAATAATTTTGGTAACAACGTGTATAGAGGAAACTTTAATCCTAGGCCTTATCCTAGTAATTCCTCTAATAATTATGGAAATTCCTACAACAAGTCTTATGGAAATTTTAATAAGATGCCCTCTGAATTTGAGACTAGTGTTAAAGAGTTTATGAATTCACAAAAGAATTTTAATGCTTTGCTTGAAGAGAAATTGCTTAAAGTTGATGAATTGGCTAGGAACGTTGATAGAATTTCTCTTGATGTTGATTCTTTAAAGCTTAGATCTATTCCTCCTAAGCATGATATCAATGAGTCTCTCAAAGCCATGAGAATTTCCATTGATGAGTGCAAGGAAAGAACCGCTAGGATGCGTGCTACGAAAGATGCCTTTATTAAAGTGTGTTCTTCCAATTTCCATGAAAATAAAGATGAAGATCTAAAAGTTATTGATGTATCTCCTATCAAATCTTTGTTTTGCAATATGAATCTTGATAATGATGGGACTGAATATGATCCACCTTTACCTAGAAGGCGTTCCAAAAATTCGGAGTTTTTAGATCTTGATGCTAAAATTAATAAAAGTGGGATTGAAGAAAGTAAAACCCTAGATGTTGCTAAACCCACTTTTTTGGATTTCAAGGAATTTAATTATGATAGTTTCTCCTTAATTGATTGTATTTCCTTGTTGCAATCTGTGCTAAATTCTTCTCATGCTTATAGTTAAAATAAAGCGTTTACCAAACATATTGTTGATGCCTTGATGCAATCTTATGAGGAAAAACTTGAGTTGGAAGTCTCTATCCCTAGAAAACTTTACGATAAGTGGGAACCAACTATTAAAATTAAGATTAAGGATCATGAATTTTATGCTTTATGTGATTTGGGTGCTAGTGTTTCCACTATTCCCAAAACTTTGTGTGATTTGCTAGATTTCCGTGATTTTGATGATTGCTCTCTAAACTTGCACCTTGCGGATTCCACTATTAAGAAACCTATGGGAAGAATTAATTATGTTCTTATTGTTGCAAATAGGAATTATGTGCCTGTAGATTATATCGTTCTTGATATAGATTGCAATTCTTCATGTCCTATTATTCTTGGTAGACCTTTCCTTAGAACGATCGGTGCAATCATTGATATGAAAGAAGGGAATATTAGATTCCAATTTTCGTTAAGGAAAGGCATGGAACACTTCACTAGAAAGAAAATAAAATCACCATATGAATCTATTATGAGAGCCACTTATGGATTGCCTACCAAAGATGGCAATACCTAGATCTATCCTTGCGTTTATGCCTAGCTAGGGGCGTTAAACGATAGCGCTTGTTGGGAGGCAACCCAATTTTATTTTTAGTTTTTTGTTTTTGTTTCTGTTTAGGAATAAATAATCCATGTACCTTCTGTTTAGATGTAGTTTTATGTTTTAATTAGTGTTTGTGCCAAGTTAAACCTATAGGATCTTCTTGGATGATAGTTATTTGATCTTGCTGTAATTTCCAGAAACTTTTGGTTCACGAAAACAATTGTTAAAAATCACCAGAACGTGATAAAATAGTGATTCCAATTGCTGCTGATCAATAAACAAATTTCCTAGGTCGTCCTATTTTGTCTGAATGTTTGGAGTTCAGAAGTTTGCGTTAGTTACAGATTACTACAGACTGTTCTGTTTTTGACAGATTCTGTTTTTCGTGTGTTGTTTGCTTATTTTGGTGAATCTATGGCTAGTAAAATAGTTTATAATCCATAGAGAAGATGGAATACAGTAGGTTTAACACCAATATAAATAAATAATGATTTCATTACAGTACGTTGAAGTGGTCTTTTGTTTTCTTTCGCTAACGGAGCTCACGAGATTTCTGTTGAGATTTGTGTTGTGAAGTTTTCAAGTTTTGGGTGAATTTTTTTGATGGATTATGGAACAAGGAGTGGCAAGAGCCTAAGCTTGGGGATGCCCATGGCACCCCCAAGATAATCTAAGGACACCAAAAATTCAAAGCTTGGGGATGCCCCCGGATGGCATCCCCTCTTTCGTCCACTTCCATCGGTAACTTTACTTGGAGCTATATTTTTATTCACCACATAATATGTGTTTTACTTGGAGCGTCTTGTATGATTTGAGTCTTTGCTTTTTATTTTACCCCAAATCATCCTTGCTGTACACACCTTTTGAGAGAGCCATACATAAATTGGAATTTGATAGAATACTCTATGTGCTTCACTTATATCTTTTGAGCTATATAGTTTTGCTCTAGTGCTTCACTTATATCTTTTAGAGCACGGTGGTGGATTTGTTTTATAGAAACCATTGATCTCTCATACTTCACTTAGAATATTTTGAGAGTCTTAAATATCATGGTAATTTGCTTAATAATAATAATATGCTTGGTATTCAAGATTTGTAAAACTTTCTTTTGAGTGCATTGAATACTAAGAAAAGTTTGATGCTTGATAATTGTTTTGAGATATGGAGGTAGTAATATTAGATTCATGCTAGTTGAGTAGTTGTGAATTTGAGAAATACTTGTGTTAAAGTTTGTGATTCCCGTGGCGTGCACGTAAGGTGAACCGTTATGTGATGAAGTCGGAGCATGATTTATTTTTTGATTGTCTTCCTTATGAGTGGCGGTCGGGGACGAGCGATGGTCTTTTTCTACCAATCTATCCCCCTAGGAGCATGCGCGTAATACTTTGCTTTGATAACTTGTAGATTTTTGCAATAAGTGTATGAGTTCTTTATGACTAATGTTGAGTCCATGGATTATACGCACTTTTCTCACCCTTCCACCATTGCTAGCCTTTCTAATACCGCGCACTTTTCGCCGGTATCATACACCTACCATATACCTTCCTCAAAACAGTCACCATACCTACCTATTATGGCATATCCATAGCCATTCCGAGATATATTACCACGCAACTTTCCACCATTCCGTTTATTATGACACGCTCCATCATTGTCATATTGCTTAGCATGCTCATGTAGTTGACATCGTATTTGTGGCAAAGCCACCATTCATAATTCTTTCATACGTGTCACTCATGAATCATTGCATATCCCGGTACACTGCCGGAGGCATACACATAGAGTCATATTTTGTTCTAAGTATCGAGTTGTAATTGTTGAGTTGTAAGTAAATAAAAGTGTGATGATCATCATTTTTAGAGCATTGTCCCAAGTGAGGAAAGGATGATGGAGACTATGATTCCCCCACAAGTCGGTATGAGACTCCGGACGAAAAATAAAAAATAAAAATAAAAAAAGGAAAAGAGGCCATAAAAAGAGAGAGGAGAAAAGGGCCCAAAAAAATGAGATAAAAAGAGAGAAGGGACAATGTTATTATCCTTTTACCACACTTGTTCTTCAAAGTAGCACCGTGATATTCATAATAGAGAGTCTCTCATTCTGTCACTTTCATATACTAGTGGGAGTTTTTCATTATAGAACCTGGCTTGTATATTCCAATCATGGGCTTCCTCAAATTTCCCTAGGTTTTCGTGAGCAAGCGAGTTGGATGCACACCCACTTAGTTTCTTTTGTTGAGCTTTCATATACTTATAGCTCTAGTGCATCCGTTGCATGGCAATCCCTACTCACTCACATTGATATCTATTGATGGGCATATTCATAGCCCGTTGATACGCCTAGTTGATGTGAGACTATCCTCTCCCTTTTTGTCTTCTCCACGACCACCATCCTATTCCACATATAGTGCTATATCCATGGCTCACGCTCATGTATTGCGTGAAGATTGAAAAAGTTTTGAGAATGTCAAAAGTATGAAACAATTGCTTGGCTTGTCATTGGGGTTGTGCATGATTTAAATACTTTGTGTGGTGAAGATAGAGCATAGCCAGACTATATGATTTTGTAGGGATAACTTTCTTTGGCCATGTTATTTTGAGAAGACATGATTGCTTTGTTAGTGTGCTTGAAGTATTATTATTTATATGTCAATATTAAACTTTTGTCTTGAATCTTTCGAATCTGAATATTCATACCACAATTAATAAGAATTACATTGAAATTATGCCAAGTAGCACTCCGCATCAAAAATTATCTTTTTATCATTTACCTACTCGAGGACGAGCAGGAATTAAGCTTGGGGATGCCTGATACGTCTCCAACGTATCTATAATTTTTTATTTCTCCAGGCTATATTATCTACTGTTTTGGACCATATTGGGTTTTATTTTCCACTTTTATATTATTTTTGGGACTAACCTATTAACCGGAGGCCCAACCCAGAATTGCTATTTTTTTGCCTATTTCAGAGTTTTAAAGAAACGATATATCAAACGGAGTCCAAACGAAATGAAACCTTCGGGAACGTGATTTTCTCACCGAACATGATCCAGGAGACTTGGACCCTACGTCAAGCAACCAACAGGGAAGGCACGAGGTAGGGGGCGCACCCTCCCCCCCCCCCTCCCAGGCGCGCCCTCCACCCTCGTGGGCCCCCTGTTGCTCCACCGACGTACTTCTTCCTCCTATATATACCTCACGCACTTCGAACGATCGATCTGAGCCAAAACCTAATTCCACCGCTGCAACTTTCTGTATCCACGAGATCCCATCTTGGGGCCTGTTCCGGAGCTCCGCCGGAAGGGGGTATCCACCACGGAGGGCTTCTACATCATCATAGCCTCTCCGATGAAGTGTGAGTAGTTTATCTCAGACCTTCGGGTCCATAGTTAGTAGCTAGATGGCTTCTTCTCTCTTTTTGGATCTCAATACAATGTTCTCCCCCTCTCTCGTGGAGATCTATTCGATGTAATCTTCTTTTTGCGGTGTGTTTGTTGAGACCGATGAATTGTGGGTTTATGATCAAGATTATCTATGAGCAATATTTGAATCTTCTCTGAATTCTTTTATGTATGATCGGTTATCTTTGCAAGTCTCTTTGAATTATCCGTTTGGTTTGGCCAACTAGATTGGTAGTTCTTGCAATGGGAGAAGTGCTTAGCTTTGGGTTCAATCTTGCGGTGTCCTTTCCTAGTGACAGTAGGGGCAGCAAGGCACGTATTGTATTGTTGCCATCGAGGATAACAAGATGGGTTTTTATCATATTGCATGAATTTATCCGTCTACATCATGTCATCTTGCTTAAGGCGTTACTCTGTTTTCATTAACTTAATACTCTAGATGCATGCTGGATAGCGGTGATGAGTGGAGTAATAGTAGTAGATGCAGGCAGGAGTCGGTCTACTTGTCTCGGACGTGATGCCTGTATACATGATCATACCTAGATACTCTCATAACTATGCTCAATTCTGTCAATTGCTCAACAGTAATTCGTTCACCCACCGTAGAATACTTATGCTCTTGAGAGAAGCCACTAGTGAAATTATGGCCCCCGGGTCTATTCTCTATCATATTAATCTTCCATCACTTTATTATTTCTTTGATTTTTTACTTTGCCTTTTATTTTACTTTGCATCTTTATACCAAAAATACCAAAAATATTATCTATCATCTCTATCAGATCTCACTCTCGTAACTGACCGTGAAGGGATTGACAACCCCTAATCGTGTTGGTTGTGTTGAGCTATTTGTTTTGTGTAGGTACGAGGGACTTGCGCGTGGCCTCCTACTGGATTGATACCTTGGTTCTCAAAAACTGAGGGAAATACTTACGCTACTCTGCTGCATTATCCTCTCCTCTTCAGGGAAATCCAATGCAAGCTCAAGAGGTAGCAATTACTTAAGGTTGACACGCAGGTCATTAAAGTGCAATCATATGGCTCCAGCCATCATGCCGAATCATGACACACAGGTCATGTTTAATCAATGTACACCATATAGTCATCTCATACATAATCAAATTATTATGAGCATTGCTATACCACAGCACATGCACATCCAAACCCTCCTGCAAAACCAAGTTAGACGTTTATAATCGGTTCATGCAAAAACTTGTTTTTCGTGGCTTCTAAAGTTTCAGAACAAACCGAAGCTACCAACGTCCATCATCAAGTATGATAATTCAAGCGCTAGATTAACTTATCGGGGTGTATGAAACACGAGATAATAAAATCTCGAGCCCCACACTGAACTTCGTCATACGCATGACCCCCGTGCAGATCATATCTGCATTGCCCTTTAGTCTGCGAAACATCCATATTTCTTAGACTAAAGTGGAACCCGAAGAACTGTTAGCACTTCGTTGATCTGTCAATCAGCATGCTCAGGAGCAGCATGAAAGGATCGCGGATTGCCAGAACTTTGTCAGATTCCACAATGCTGTCAAGATCAGGACTATGCAAATTTAAGGGAAGCAACAAGAACATCGGGTAACACATTTCATCTGCTACCCGCACAAATAATTTTCAGTAATAGAACTCATCTACTACCTAATTGTATTGTGCAACACCCATACATCTCGATGTATTCTAGATCGCAACCTGCATCTACGCATAGCACGGCTTTGATACCACTGTAGGGTAACGTAGCACAAAACAAAAAAATTCCGACCTACGCACCAGCCCAGGACCACTATGGAGACTGCATACATGGTTTGATCTTTTCGTAGCGCAGCGGAAGTAGAGTCGATGACGAACGGCGATGCAGATCCACGCAGCTAGGATTTACAACCTCCCAACCGCGAGGATGAATACCCTCAACCGCCCCACGGACATCCCTCTGGGAGGCGGTCGGACAGTCCTTCGGATGGTGTCTCGGACAGCCCTTCGGGAGGACCCTCAAAACTCGGACGGTCACTCGGACAGCCCTTCGGGAGGATTCACAGAACTCGGACCGTCACTTGGACAGAACTCCGGGAGGCACTCTCAAAACAGCCCCTCGGGCAAAAGGATCGAAACTACGACCTCTCTACGGGGTTGCACACATACGGTGTCATCTATCCGGCAGGGCTTCGCCGTCCAGAACTAGTTCCTGCCGGAACCCAGACAGCCTTTCGTCTCTACGAAACTATTTCACTGGGAGGGAGAGAGAAGCCAGATCATGCATGGCACTTGTATGTGAGAAAGAGTGAGTGTGGAGAGTGCCTCTCCACCTCTATTTATAGGAAAACCCAAGGGGTAGGGGGTACATGAAAAAAAAAACCAAAATGCCCACACTTTATGTCACACATAAAGGGCATAAAGGGCATAAAGGGATGACAAGTGGAGCCCCATGGAGGAGCTGCACCCTCCAACGTCCCACCTTCATGGGGGCCCCCAAAGGGGGTTCCTTGATCCCCAAGTCCTTCTAGAAGTTTTTGGGAAAAGCCCCAAAGGTGGCTTTCCATAAATATCCCAAAAGTACTTTCACTATTCACGATGACATTTTTCAGCGTCGTTCGAACTGAAAATATTTATGTGGGCTTAGAACATTTCCAGTACCCACTAAAATAATTTTCAACACGTTCCGAAACAATTCCGGATTAGTGATTTTCATCTGCGAAAAGCATCTGAAGTGGTTCCGGCAGCTCCGGAGCATATCCAGCTTTTATCCCGGAAAATTCCAGAAAGTTTCCAGAATGACTGTGGAACCCTCCAAAAATTATCAGGCATGTGCCGAAACCAATTTGAATTAATATTATATACCGAAACAACTTTTCGGTTTCGCCGAAACTCATCCGATAACCTCTCTCTGCGAAACTTTTCCGCTGCCGAAACTTTTCGGTGTCCGAAACTTTTTCGGTGATTTTCTCTCGGACTCCATGTTTAGTATTCAGTAGATAGATGACCCTTAAGCATGTGACCCTATAGGTTCGGTGAAGTATAGACATGACCCGGAACCCCTTCCGATCAATGATCAACATCGGAGTCGTGAACACCCATATTGACCCCTATACCCACACGAATAAATATTCGAGTGAACCTCCAGTTGCAGTGAGCTATTCCTGCTGCTTCGCGACATGTCACAAACACCCGAGGTGAGATTTATTGCATCCCCGTGGACGAACAATTTGTCCATCATGCAAGTTACCTCGTTACCGGTTTTGTTCTCTTTTCTCGTTTCCGTGTTCCGGCATCCCAGTGATCAAATCACAAGGTGTCTGGCCAGACGATTATGGATACCCGTAACACCGAGAGGGCCCGAGAATATCTCTCCATCGTTGGAGGAGCAAATCCCAATCTTGAGCTATCAAGTTACTTGACATACTTTTCCATGAACCCGTAAGCCGCCGTAATAGCCACCCATTTACGGATGACGTTTAACAAACCCCAAGTTCATGAAGCAAGCATGAAGAAACTCGATACACTCATGGTCTAAGGAATCATGCAAACGTTAACCATCTCTGTGTTATGTACCATTAACTTGTGACGAATGAATCTCATAGCATAACATCAATCCGGGTCGATTCAACACAAATGTTCTCTTAACATTGTGTCCTCAAAGTTGCTGGCATTGACATGCCCATGATCAGGAAAACAGAACCATCATGCAACACTTGAGCTAGTCTTAGAGGCCAGACTAAGAATACTTCTTACCGTTTATTATTCCACACGTGCAGATGAGTCTTCCTCCGAGCCTCGTGTTATTGCAGACTCGAGAACCATAGCAGTTATAGCATGGAACATAAACATAATTATGAACTTGGAGATAAATAATAGAATTTATTATTGCCTCTAGGGAATATCTCCTACACCCCCCTTCCTCCGTATATAAAGGAGGGGAGGAGAGGGCCGGCCAGGAGGAGGAGGCGCGCCCAAGGGGGGAGTCCTACTCCCACCGGGAGTAGGACTCCTCCTTTTCCTATTTGGTGAGGGAGAGGGAAGGAACAGGAAGGAGGGAGGAAGGAAAGGGGGCCGGCCCCCCTCCCAATTCGGATTGGGCTTGGGGGTGCGCGCCCCCTCCCTTGATCCTTTCCCCTCCTTTCCACTAAAGCCCATTAAGAGCCATATACCTCCCGGGGGGGTTCGATAACCTCCCAGTGCTCCGATATTATCCCGATCTCACCCGGAACCATTCCGGTGTCCAAATATAGTCGTCCAATATATCGATCTTTACATCTCGACCATTTCGAGACTCCTCGTCATGTCCGTGATCACATCCGGGACTCCGAACTACCTTCGGTACATCAAAAAACATAAACTCATAATATAACAGTCATCAAACTTTAAGCGTGCGGACCCTACGGGTTCGAGAACTATGTAGACATGACCGAGACACATCTCCGGTCAATAACCAATAGCAGAACCTGGATGCTCATATTGGCTCCCACATATTATACGAAGATCTTTATCGGTCAAACCGCATAACAACATACATTGTTCCCTTTGTCATTGGTATGTTAGTTGCCCGAGATTCGATCGTTGGTATCTCAATACCTAGTTCAATCTCGTTACCGGCAAGTCTCTTTACTCGTTCCGTAATACATCATCCCGCAACTAACTCATTAGTTGCAATGCTTGCAAGGCTTACTGTGATGTGCATTACTGAGTGGGCCAGAGATACCTCTCCGACAATCGGAGTGACAAATCCTAATCTCGAAATACGCCAACCCAACAAGTACCTTTGGAGACACCTGTAGAGAACCTTTATAATCACCTAGTTACGTTGTGACATTTGGTAGCACACAAAGTGTTCCTCCGGTAAAGGGAGTTGCATAATCTCATAGTCATAGGAACATGTATAAGTCATGAAGAAAGCAATAGCAACATACTAAATGATCGAGTGCTAAGCTAACGGAATGGGTCAAGTCAATCACATCATTCTCCTAATGATGTGATCTCATTAATCAAATGACAACTCTTTGTCCATGGCTAGGAAACATAACCATCTTTGATCAACGAGCTAGTCAAGTAGAGGCATACTAGTGACACTCTGTTTGTCTATGTATTCACACATGTATCATGTTTCCGGTTAATACAATTCTAGCATGAATAATAAACATTTTATCATGATATAAGAAAATAAATAATAACTTTATTGTTGCCTCTAAGGCATATTTCCTTCACATACAACCAACATATAGATAATCCATAAAGGCGACGGCTGGGGTAGCAGCACAATAATGCCCAAAGAGAAACATAAGAGAAAAGAAAAACAAGTCCACCTAGTGGCTGTCGACGGGCGAGGCTAAGCTGACAAAAGTTGACGTGCCGAATCCACGAGCGCATCCAGCATGGTGTCTAGACGATCGCAATCGTGCTGCCTAGTAAGTGGGTGCCATTGCTGCAGAAAAGTAAGGAATTTGAACAAAGAGTCAGACGCCTGCCTCAGGAACACCTTTCTTGGTTTTCCGATGAGACACATTCTCTCGATTTGGACAGAGAATGACCTTGACGATCCCGGCTACACCTAGATGTTTCAAGTGAGCCATCTTTAAAGCAATCTTCTTTTGCTACTCCCTCAACTAACGTAAAAAGACATCTTATATTTTGGTACAAAGTGAGTATATTTCTACAGTTAATAGAGAAATAAATAAGAATATTATAAAAACAATCTAAATATTGCTACTATAGACAAAGGCAATATGTCCCAAAGATATAATAGTTGGGGAGGCGGCTTCGGTAGTCGTGTGTCAGCGGTTGTGGGACATGTCAGTTTACACAAAATTCCAGCTGAAAGCACAAGTGCTCCCTAGGTGGTTTTGGTAATTAATGTCAATATATCTCTTGTTGGACTAACTCTTTTATCTAGTATATTTCAGATGAGTTCAACAATGGAGTGGCATGGACTAAAGGATATGGGAACCCCTTCAAGATGCTAAGGACAAAGGATTGGCTCAAACTTCAAGCTCAAGACTCTTCATTTTATATTTTAGTGATCCAAGATCACATTGAGTCTATAGGAACAGCCAATACTATCAAGAAGGGATGAGGTGTTGCTTAATGAGTTTCTTGCTCCACAGTGCTTAGTGATATGCTCCAAAACCCTCAACTACTTTCCCACTTCCACACATATGACCTAAACCTAAAGTCAAACTCGGCCCCACCGATTCTTTCTATCCGGCGCCACCGAGTTCAAATGTCATAGCCACTGCCACAAACCCTAGGCAAATCGGTTTCACCGATAGGGATCTCAGTCTCACCGAGATGGGATTGTAATCTCTCTGCGTATGTCCATTACCAAAATCGGTCTCACCGAGTCTGTGTAATCGGTACTACCGAGATTACAATGCAAACTCTCTGGTTAACTTATTACCAAAATCGGTCTCACCGAGTTTGAGTAATCGGTCCCACTGAGTTTTCCTGGCCAACTCTCTGGTTAGCTAATTACCAAAATCGGTCTCACCGAGATTACGTTATGCCCTAACCCTAACCATATCGGTCCTGCCGAGTTGCATATCGGTCCCACCGAAAACCGTAACGGTCACTAGGTTTACTGAATCGGTCCGACCGAGTTTGTTGATTCGGTCCCACTGAGTTTGGTAAATTGTGTGTAATGGTTAGATTTCGTGTGGAGGCTATATACACCCCTCCACCTCCTCTTCATTCGTGGAGAGAGCCATCGAAACAAGCCTACACTTCCAAAGATCCTATTTCGAGAGAGAACTACCTACTCATGTGTTGAGGCCAAGATATTCCATTCCAACCACAAGAATCTTGATCTCTAGCCTTCCCAAGTTGCTTTCCACTCAAATCTTCTTTCCACCAGATCCAAATCCTATGAGAGAGAGTTGAGTGTTGGGGAGACTATCATTTGAAGCACAAGAGCAAGGAGTTCATCATCAACACACCATTTGTTACTTCTTGGAGAGTGGTGTCTCCTAGATTGGCTAGGTGTCACTTGGGAGCCTCCGACAACATTGTGGAGTTGAACCAAGGAGTTTGTAAGGGCAAGGAGATCGCCTACTTCGTGAAGATCTACCGCTAGTGAGGCAAGTCCTTCGTGGGCGACGGCCATGGTGGGATAGACAAGGTTGCTTCTTCGTGGACCCTTCGTGGGTGGAGCCCTCCGTGGACTCGCGCAACTGTTACCCTTCGTGGGTTGAAGTCTCCATCAACGTGGATGTACGATAGCACCACCTATCGGAACCACGATAAAAACATACGTGTCTCCAATTGCGTTTGAATCCTCCAAAACCCTTCCCTTTACATTCTTGCAAGTTGCATGCTTTACTTTCCGCTGCTCACATACTCTTTGCATGCTTGCTTGTTATGTATTGAGAATGTTAAACTTGTACCTAAACTCCACTTAAACCTAAAGAAGTTAAAAACTGCAACTTTGGTACTTAGTGTCTAATCACCCCCCCCCCCCTCTAGACACCTCTTCTCAAGATCCTACAAGTGGTATCAAAGCTTTGGTCTCCATTGCCTTGGTTTAATCACCATTGGAGGAAGATGGATGAGTCTACTTTGGGGAGTCTTAGACATAGAGTGCCTATTCTTGATGGAGAGTATTTTCATGAGTGGAAAAATGAGATGCTTGTAATTTTCAATCAATATCATTTGAACAAGTACATTGCTAGCCCTTGTGCACCTCATGTTGATCCTATGCATCCTAGCCTTGATGAATCAATTGACATGACTAGGAATCTTAGAACTGTTAATCTCACCACTAGAGGCTTGCCTAGAAACTTAATTAGAATCTTGCCTACTCTTGAGTGTGCCTACACTATATGGAAATTTCTTGAGGAACGCTTTCCAAATTATTCCTTGAAAAATCTAGATGAGATTCTCTATAAGTATATTGCCTTGAGTAAGATGAATACTAGTGATCCTATGTTTGGTGATCGCCTATTTGAACTTACAAACCTTATGCGTGTCAAAGGAGATGTTGGAATTATTGGTGATATTATTTCCGAAGCTATAAGAATTCATAAGCAAGATCATTGTCAAACTCACTCTAACGAATTACCCTCTCTAGGACTTGATCCACCACATGACGATGTTGAACATGGATACTATGATGAGGATGATGATAGTGACTTCGATCTTGGTGATGCAATGAGACATTTTGGTCTTATGGCAAATCTTCGGGGATATGTGTCAGGAGGAAAGGAATGGGTTCTTGACAGTGGATGTACCGATCACATGACCGGAGATAAATACATGTTTCGTGAGCTTGCTGAAAATGATAGTCCTCGAAAGTATGTCACTTTCGGTGACAACTCAAAGGGTAAGGTGGTTGGTGTCAGTAAGGTGGCCATCTCACATGATAGCTCCATTCTGAATGTCATGCTCGTTGAATCTCTTGGCTACAACTTACTTTCAGTATCTAGACTTGCTGATTTCGGTTTCAATGTCCTATTTACTGAAGTAGATTGCCAAGTGTTTCGTCGAGACAATCATAAAATGGTCTTTACCGGTATACATAGAGGTGATCTTTACATTGTTGATTTCTCTAAAAAGGCACAACCTAAAACTTGCTTCATTGCTAAATCTTCAAAAGGTTGGTTATGGCATAGACGACTAGGTCATGTTGGCATGAGAAACCTTGACAAGCTTATTAAAGGAAATCATATCCTTGGAGTTAACGATGTCATATTTGATAAGGATAGACTTTGCAGTGCTTGTCAGGCAGGTAAACAGGTTGGAGGAAGGCATCCCATGAAGAACATCATGACCACAAGGAGGCCACTCGAGCTTCTTCATATGGATCTCTTTGGTCCCAACGCTTACAAAAGTCTCGGTGGAAATTCTTTTGGTCTAGTTATAGTTGATGATTTTTCAAGATTTACGTGGGTATTATTTCTCGATGATAAATTGCAGGTCCAAAAGATCTTCAAAAACTTCGCTAGGAAGGCCCAAAATCAATTTGAAGTGAAGATCAAGAAGGTTCGCAGCGACAACGGAACGGAGTTAAAGAACGCAAATGTGGACACCTTTCTTGACGAAGAAGGAATTTCACACGATTTCTCGGATACGTACACACCTCAACAAAATGGAGTTGTTGAGAGGAAGAACCGGACGCTCATCGAAATGGCAAGAACGATGCTTGATGAGTACAAGACGCCGAAGCACTTTTGGGCAGAAGCGGTTGAGACAGCTTGTCATGCAACAAATCGCTTGTATCTTCACAAGCTACTCGGCAAGACGGCATACGAGCTCCTCACCGGTAACAAACCCCAAGTTGTATACTTTAGAGTATTCGGCTCAAAGTGTTACATTCTTGATAAGCATCGTCGTTCAAAGTTTGCCCCTAAGTCTCATGAAGGTTTCCTACTTGGTTATGGCTCAAACTTTCACACATACCGTGTCTACAACAATTTCACCCAAAAGGTTGAAGAAACGGTAGATGTGAAGTTTGATGAATCTAACGGCTCACAAGTAGAGCAATTTCCAATTGATGTAGGAGACAAAGATCCTTCGGAAGCAATCCAAGACTTGTCTATTGGCAAGGTCCGTCCAACGGAGGTGAAGGAGAGTACCTCATCTATCCAAGTGGAAGCTTCTACTTCACGACAAGGTGAACCAAGAGTTGATACGGAAGCATCCACAAGTGGAACACACCAAGATGAAGAAAACGAGGAAGAACATCACGAACGTCAACAACCTCCTTCTCCACCACGACAAGAAAACAACAACACCAACAATGAATAAAATCAAGAAGAAGAAGAAGAACAAGATGAAGAAGATGTTCAACCAAAACCCAAGCAAAAGCTTTCACGAGTTCGAGCAAGAATTGCTAAAGACCATCCCGTAGAGCAAATCTACAATGATATTCAAACCGGGAGAATCACTCGCTCTAAAACTCATTTAGCTAACTTTTGTGAAAACTATTCTTTCATCTCTAGCATTGAACCTATGAAGGTCGAAGAAGCATTGGAAGATCCGGATTGGATAAATGCTATGCATGAAGAGCTACACAACTTTGAGAGAAACCAAGTTTGGACATTGGTTGAGAAGCCCGACAACAACCACAACATCATCGGTACCAAATGGGTGTTTCGCAACAAGCAAGATGAAGATGGACAAGTAGTTCGCAACAAAGCACGTCTCGTCGCCCAAGGCTACACACAAGTCGAAGGTATGGACTATGGTGAGACTTATGCTCCCGTTGCTAGACTTGAGTCCATTCACATCTTACTTGCCTATGCTAATCACCATGATATCACCTTGTACCAAATGGACATTAAAAGTGCTTTTCTAAATGGTGAAATAGAGGAGGAAGTTTATGTTAAACAACCTCCCGGCTTTGTCAATCCTAAGAAACCAAATCATGTTTACAAACTTCACAAAGCCCTTTATGGTCTTAAACAAGCTCCTAGAGCTTGGTATAAATGCTTAACCAAGTTTCCTCTTGAAAAGGGATTTGAAATTGGGAAAATTGATTCCACACTTTTTTACTAAAAGGGTTAATGGAGAATTATTTGTATGCCAAATTTATGTTGATGATATCATATTTGGATCAACTAACCCTCATTTTAGTGAGAAGTTTGGAAAGCTAATGTCAGAGAAGTTTGAGATGCCAATGATGAGTGAACTCAAATTCTTTCTTGGGTTGCAAATCAAGCAAACTAAGGAAGGTACTTTTGTTTCTCAAACGAAGTACACTAAGGACTTATTCAAGAAGTTCAATATGCAAGAGTGCAAAGGTATGTCTACACCCATGCCTACTAGTGGACATCTTGATTTGACCAAAGATGGTAAACCAGTTGACCAAAAGGTTTATCGCTCTATGATTGGTTCATTGTTATACCTATGTGCTTCACGTCCCGATATTATGCTAAGTGTGTGCATGTGTGCAAGATATCAAGCTGCTCCTAAAGAATGTCATCTTAAGGCCGTAAAAAGGATAGTGAGATACTTAATTCATACACCAAATTTTGGCATTTGGTATCCTAAGAGGGCCTCTTCGATCTTGTTGGCTACTCCGACTCGGACTATGCCGAGACAAGGTTGATAGAAAGTCCACTTCGGTACTTGTCAATTTCTTGGTAGATCTCTTGTGTCTTGGTCCTCCAAGAAACAAAACTCGGTATCCTTATCTACCGCCGAAGCGGAATACATTGCCGCTGGTTCATGTTGCACTCAATTACTTTGGATGACCCAAACTCTTAAAGATTATGGGATATATGTGAAACATGTTCCATTGCTTTGTGACAATGAAAGTGCTATCAAAATTGATCATAATCCCGTACAACATTCTTGAACAAAGCATATTCAAGTTCGTCATCATTTCATTCGAGATCATGTTGCTAAGGGTGACATTAAACTTAAGCATGTTCGCACCGAAAAGCAATTAGCGGATATATTTACTAAACCTCTTGATGAGAAAGTGTTTTGCAGGTTGAGAGGAGAATTGAACATTATTGATGCTTCAAACTTGGAGTAGAAACTCCATTGGATACATGCAAGACATGAGCTTATGACTAATCCATGATATCTCTCTTATGATGAAAATCTTAGTCTTGGAAATATTTGCATCTTGCATGTTATCTAACCAATGTAGGTACTTGGTTGAACCAAATTCCATGAGATTGTAATCTACTCACATCTTGAGCAGTCTCTACATCACCAAGTCTCTACACTATGGTGGTTGAAGACAAGGAAGCACGGAATCATTCACACATATCCTTTGACAAACTCTATAATTGAGCTTCATGATTAACATTTTTTTGGATACACATGTGCTACTCCTTGCAAGAACTAACCCATGTAGGTAGATGGACTCAAATTCCAAGTGGTGCCCCCAACTCTTGACGAGATACATCAACCTTGAGCAACCCACACAAGTTCAAATACATGGTCAACACCACCAACCAAGGTATGTAATTCCATCTTAGAGAAGCTTTACTCCGATTCATGAGCTAAAGCAACTCGACAAGATGAGAATACATCAAGATGCTTAAACGAAAAATGGTAACCCTATTTTGAGCTTAAACGATGAGTATGACCTATGATCAAGTGATCTCACTTGACTCCTAAGTCAATATACTCTAACATAGGTGACTTTGTCGCCGACCATCTCTAGATGAAGTTCTCTCGTGTTCTTTTCTGAGTTTTTGCATTTGTCTCATGCATATTTGTTTCCCCTTTCAAAAAAAACTTCATCTAGATTCCTTTCTTTTCTTTCAGCTGCTCTGCATTTCCTGCATCAAATTCTTTGCATATCATTCAGTAAATTCCTTGCAAATCTTTGTGAGATCTTACTAGTCTATTGAGCTGAGGTGACAAGTGTTTTCTCTACGATGAACTCGGTTTCACCAATTTGTTGTTTTCGGTCCAACCGAATCCTTTCGGTACAACCGAAGCATACCACTCGGTGCCACCGATTGCACAACAGGAAAAACAGCTTGCCACTTATTCTGAGTTTTTCTTCGGATCCAGCTCCACTCAATGAATCTTGTTCTCTACAAGCATCACATTTTTTATCCAGTGCTTTGTGTTCTGACTCAAGGACCAAACCCATTCACAACAAATTCCAGAATACCCTTCTTGGAAATTGATGTCAAAGGGGGAGAGAGAGATCACATCAAAGCTTATCACTTCCAAAAGGGAGAGAGTATTACTTCCACAGGGGGAGAAAGAGATCTCCAGGGGGAGAGAATACTCAAGTAGAAAGTATTTCTCAAGGATCCCAGATGCTTGATGTTCAAGAGGAGAGATGCCACATGTCTTCTTGAGGGGAAAGACATGTTCATATTGAAGGAAATATGCCCTAGAGGCAATAATAAAGTTATTATTTATTTCCTTATATCATGATAAATGTTTATTATTCATGCTAGAATTGTATTAACCGGAAACATAATACATGTGTGAATATATAGACAAACAGTATGTCACTAGTATGCCTCTACTTGACTAGCTTGTTAATCAAAGATGGTTATGTTTCCTAACCATGAACAAGGAGTTGTTATTTGATTAACAAGGTCACATCATTGGTTGAATGATCTGATTGACATGACCCATTCCGTTAGCTTAACACTTGATCGCTTAGTATGTTAATGCTTTCTTCATGACCCATACATGTTCCTGTAACTATGAGATTATGCAACTCCTGCCACGGGAGGAATACTTTGGTACTACCAAACGTCCACAACGAATCGGGTGATTATAAAGGAGTACTACAGGTATCACCAAAGGTACTTGTTGGGTTGGCGATTTTGAGATTAGGTTTTGTCACTCCGATCGTCGGAGAGGTATCTCTAGGCCTTCTCGGTAATACACATCACCTAAGCCTTGCAAGCATTACAACTAATGAGTTAGTTGTGAGATGATGTATTACGGAACGAGTAAAGAGACTTACCGGTAACAAGATTGAACTAGGTATTGGATACCGACGATCAAATCTCGGGTAAGTAACATACCGATGACAAAGGGAACAACGTATGTCGTTGTGCGGTTTGACCGATAAAGATCTTCATAGAATATGTAGGAACCAATATGGGCATCCAGGTTCCGCTATTGGTTATTGACCGAGAATGGTTCTAGGTCATGTCTACATAGTTCTCGAACCCGTAGGGTCCGCACGCTTAACGTTTCGATGACAGTTCATAATGAGTTTATAAGTATTGATGCACCAAGGTTGTTCGAGTCCCGGATGTGATCACGGACATGACGAGGAGTCTCAAATGGTCGAGACATAAAGATTGATATATTGGAAGCCTATGTTTGACTTCGGAATCACTCCGGTGAAATTGGGAATTTTATCGAGTACACGGGGTTACGGAACCCCGGGGGTCAATGGGCCTTGATGGGCCTTAGTGGAAAGGAGAAAGGGGCCCAAGTGCTGGCGCACCTTCCCCCTCCCTAGTCCTATTAGGACTAGGAGAAGGGGCGCCTCTCTCTCCTTCCACTTGGGAAACCTAGTTGGACTAGGATTGGGGGAATCCTACTCCTAGTAGGAGTAGGAAACCCCTGCGCCTCCTCTCTCGGCCGGCCAGCCCTCCCCTTCCCTCCTTTATATACGGGGCAGGGGCACCCCAAGACACACAAGTTGATCTACGGATCTTTCCTTAGCCGTGTGCGGTGCCCTTCCACCATATTCCACTTCGGTCATATCGTCATGAGCTTAGGCGAAGCCCTGCGCTGGAGAAGTCATATCGTCATGGAGCTTAGGCGAAGCCCTGCGCCGGTGGAGCATCATCACCGCTACCACGCCGTCGTCTTGACGGAACTCATCCCGACACTTTGCTGGATCGAGTCCGGGATCGCCATCGAGCTGAACGTGTGCGTAACTCGGAGGTGCCGTGACGCTCGGTGCTTGGATCGGTCGGATCGTGGAGACGCACGACTACATCAACCGCGTTGTTATAACGCTTCCGCTTTCGGTTCACGAGGGTACGTGGGCGGACACTCTTCCTCTCGCTGCTATGCCATCACCATGGTCTTGCGTGATCGTAGGAAATTTTTGAAATTACTACGCTCCTCAACAAAGGCATCCGAGCCTGGTTTTATGCGTTGATGTCATATGCACGAGTAGAACACAAGTGAGTTGTGGGCGATACAAGTCATACTGCCTACCAGCATGTCATACTTTGGTTCAGCGGTATTGTGAGATGAAGCGGCCCGGACCGACATTACGCCAGACGCTTACGCGAGACTGGTTTCACCGCTCGAGCACTCGTTGCTTAAAGGTGACCGGCGGTGTCTGTCTCTCTCACTTTAGTTGAACCGAGTGTGGCTACGCCCGGTCCTTGAGAAGGTTAAACGGAGTCTATTTGACGAAGTATCGCTGTGGTTTTGATGCGTAGGTAAGAACGGTTCTTGCTCAGCCCGTAGCAGCCACGTAAAACTTGCAACAACAAAGTAGAGGACGCCTAACTTGTTTTTGCAGGGCATGTTGTGATGTGATATGGTCAAGACGTGATGCTATATTTTATTGTATGAGATGATCATGTTTTGTAACCAAGTTATCGGCAATCGGCAGGAGCCATATGGTTGTCGCTTATTGTATGAAATGCAACGCCATGTAATTGCTTTACTTTATCACTAAGGAGTAGCGATAGTCGAGAAGCAATAGTTGGCGAGACGACAACGATGCTACGATGGAGATCAAGGTGTCGTGCGGTGACGATGGTGATCATGACGGTGCTTCGCGATGGAGATCACAAGCACAAGATGATGATGACCATATCATATCACTTATATTGATTGCATGTGATGTTTATCCTTTATGCATCTTATCTTGCTTTGATTGACGGTAGCATTATAAGATGATCTCTCACTAAAATTATCAAGAAGTGTTCTCCTGAGTATGCACCGCTGCCAAAGTTCGTAGTACCCGGACACCACGTGATGATCGGGTGTGATAAGTTCTACGTCCATCTACAACGGTGCAAAACAGTTGCACACGCGAATACTCAGGTTAAACTTGACGAGCCAAGCATATAACAGATATGGCCTCGGAACACGGAGACCGAAAGGTCGAACGTGAATCATATAATTGATATGATCAACATAGTGATGTTCACCGTTGAAACTATTCCGTCTCACGTGATGATCGGACACGGTTTAGTTAAATGGATCACGTGATCACTTAGATGACTAGAGAGATGTCTGTCTAAGTGGGAGTTTTTAATATGATTAATTGAACTTAAAATTTATCATGAACTTAGTACCTGATAGTGTTTTGCTTGTCTATGTTTACTGTAGATAGATGGCTCGTGCTGTTGTTCCGTTGAATTTTAATGCGTTCCTTGAGAAAGCAAAGTTGAAAGATGATGGTAGCAATTACACGGACTGGGTCCGTAACTTGAGGATTATCCTCATTGCTGCACGTAAAAATTACGTCCCGGAAGCACCGCTGGGTGACAGCTCCTGCTGCGAATGCTTGAGCGAAAATTATGAACGTCGCAAAGCAGAGCTGATGACTACTCTATAGTTCAGTGTGCCATGCTTTACGGCTTAGAACCGGTCTTCAACGACGTTTTGAACGTCATGGAGCATATGAGATGTTCCAGGAGTTGAAGTTAATATTTCAAGCAAATGCCCGGATTGAGAGATATGAAGTCTCCAATAAGTTCTATAGCTGCAAGATGGAGGAGAATAGTTCACAAGGAGCACATACTCAAAATGTCCGGGTATAACAATCACTTAATTCAGCTGGGAGTTAATCTTCCGGATGATAGTGTCATTGATGAATTCTCCAATCACGCCACCAAGCTACAAGAGCTTCGTGATGAACTATAATATGCAAGGGATGACTAAGACAATTCCTGAGCTCTTCGCGATGCTAAAAGCTGCGGAGGTAGAAATCAAGAAAGAGCATCAAGTGTTGATGGTCAACAAGACCACTAGTTTCAAGAAAAAGGGCAAAGGGAAGAAGAAGGGAAACTTCAAAAAGAACAGCAAGAAAGTTGCTGATCAAGAGAAGAAACCCAAGTCTGGACCTAAGCCTGAAACTGAGTGTTTTTACTGCAAGCAGACCGGACACTGGAAGCGGAACTGCCCCAAGTATTTGGCGGATAAAAGGATGGTAAGGTGAACAAAGGTATATATGATATACATGTTATTGATGTGTACCTTACTAGAGCTCGTAGTAGCACTGGTATTTGATACTGGTTCCGCTATAATATTTGCAACTCAAACAGGACTACGGAATAAACGAGCACTGGCAAAGGACGAGGTGACGATGCGCGTGGGAAATGGTTCCAAAGTCAATGTGATCGCGGTCGGCACGTTATCTCTACATCTACCTTCGGGATTAGTTTTAGACCTAAATAATTGTTATTTGGTGCCAGCGTTGAGCATGAACATTATATCTGGATCTTGTTTATTGCGAGACGGTTATTCATTTAAATCAGAGAATAATGGTTGTTCTATTTATATGAATAATATCTTTTATGGTCATGCACCCTTGAAGAATGGTCTATTCTTGTTGAATCTCGACAGTAGTGATACACATATTCATAATGTTGAAGCCAAAAGATGCAGAGTTGATAATGATAGTGCAACTTATTTGTGGCAATCGCCGCTTAGGTCATATCGATGTAAAACGCATGAAGAAACTCCATACCGATGGACTTCGAATCACTTGATTATGAATCACTTGGTACTTATGAACCGTGCCTCATGGGCAAGATGACAAAACGCCGTTCTCCGGAACTATGGAGCGTGCAACTGATTTGTTGGAAATCATACATACCGATGTTTGTGGTCCAATGAATGTTGAGGCACGCGGCGGTATCGTTATTTTCTCACCTTCACAGATGATTTGAGCAGATATGGGTATATCTACTTAATGAAACACAAATCTGAAACATTTGAAAAGTTCAAAGAATTTCAGAGTGAAGTGGAAAATCATCGTAACAAGAAAATTAAATTTCTACGATCTGATCGTGGAGGAGAATATTTGAGTTACGAGTTTGGTTTACATTTGAAAAATTGTGGAATAGTTTCAAGAACTCACGCCACCCGAACACCACAGAGAAATGGTGTGTCCGAACGTCGAATCGTATTTTACTAGATATGGTGCGATCTATGATGTCTATTTCGATTTACCGCTATCGCTTTGGGGTTATGCTTTAGAGACGGCCGCATTCACGTTGAATAGGACACCGTCAAAATCCGTTGAGACGACGCCTTATGAACTATGGTTTGGCAAGAAACCAAAGTTGTCGTTTCTTAAAGTTTGGGGCTGCGATGCTTATGTGAAGAAACTTCAACCAGATAAGCTCGAACCCAAATCGGAAAAATGTGTCTTCATAGGATACCCAAAGGAGACTGTTGGGTACACCTTCTATCACAGATCTGAAGGCAAGATTTTCGTTGCTAAATTCGGATCCTTTCTAGAGAAGGAGTTTCTCTCGAAAGAAGTGAGTGGGAGGAAAGTAGAACTTGATGAGATAATCAGTATCTACTCCCTTATTGGAAAGTAGTTCATCACAAGAAATGGTTCCCGTGACAACCACACCAATTAGTGAGGAAACTAATGATGATGATCATGAAGCTTCAGATCAAGTTACTATCGAACCTCGAGGTCAACCAGAGTAAAATACGCACTGAGTGGTACGGTAATCCTATTCTGGAAGTCATGTTACTTGACCATGGCGAACCTACGAACTATGAAGAAGCGATGGTGAGCCCAGATTCCGCAAAATGGCTGGAAGCCATGAAATCTGAGATGGGATCCATGTATGAGAACAAAGTATGGACTTTGGTTGACTTGCCCGATGATCGGCAAGCCATTGAAAATAAATGGATCTTTAAGAAGAAGACTGACGCCGATGGTAATATAACTGTCTACAAAGCTCGACTTGTTGCAAAAGGTTTTCGACAAGTTCAAGGGGTTGACTACGATGAGACTTTCTCACCAGTGGCGATGCTTGAGTCTGTCTGAATCATGTTAGCAATTGCCGCATTTTATGATTATGAAATTTGGCAAATGGATGTAAAACTGCATTCTTGAATGGATTTCTAGAAGAAGAGTTGTATATGATGCAACCAGAAGGTTTTGTCGATCCAAAGGGTGCTAACAAAGTGTGCAAGCTCCAACGATCAATTTATGGTCCGTGCAAGCCTCTCGGAGTTGGAATAAACGCTTTGATAGTGTGATCAAAGCATATGGGTTTGTATGCACTTTTGGAGAAGCCTGTATTTACAAGAAAGTGAGTGGGAGCTCAGAGCATTTCTAATATTATATGTGGACGACATATTATTGATTGGAAATGATATAGAATTTCTGGATAGCATAAAAGGATACTTGAATAAAAGTTTTTCAATGAAAGACCTCGTGAAGCTGCTTACATATTGGGCATCAAGATCTATAGAGATAGATCAAGACGCTTAATTGACTTTCACAAAGCACATACCTTGATAAAGTTTTGAAGAAGTTCAAAATGGATCAGGCAAAGAAAGGTTTTTACCAGTATTATAAGGTGTAAGATTGAGTCGACTCAATGCCCGACCACAGCAGAAGATAGAGAGAAATGAAAGATGTTCCTATGCTTCAGCCATAGGCTCTATCATGTATGCAATGCTGTGTACCAGACCGACGATGCTTAGCTGTAAGCTTGGCAGGAAGGTACCAAAGTAATCCAGAGTGGATCATCGGACAGCGGTCAAGAACATCCTGAAATACCGAAAAGGACTAAGGATATGTTTCTCAGATATGGAGGTGACAAAGAGCTAGTCGTAAATGGTTACGCCGATGCAAGCTTTGACACTGATCCGGACGATTCTAAATCGCAAACCGGATACGTGTTTTTATTAAACGGTGGAGCTGTCATTGGTGCAGTTCTAAACAAAGCGCCGTGGCAGGATCTACATGTGAAGCGGAGTACATAGCTGCTTCGAAGCAGCGAATGAAGGAGTCTGGACGAAAGAGTTCATTTCCGATCTAGGTGTCATACCTAGTGCATCGGGACCGATGAAGATCTTCTGTGACAATATTGGTGCAATTGCCTTGGCAAAGGAATCCAGATTTCACAAGAGGACCAAGCACATCAAGAGACGCTTCAATTCCATTCGGGACCAAGTCCAAGTGGGAGACATAGAGATTTGCAAAATACATACGGATCTGAATGTTGCGCACCGCTGACTAAGCCTCTTCCACGACCAAAACATGATCAGCACCAAGACTCCATGGGTGTAAGGATCATTACTTTGTAATCTAGATTATTGACTCTAGTGCAAGTGGGAGATCAAGGAAATATGCCCTAGAGGCAATAATAAAGTTATTATTTATTTCCTTATATCATGATAAATGTTTATTATTCATGCTAGAATTGTATTAACCGGAAACATAATACATGTGTGAATATATAGACAAACAAGATGTCACTAGTATGCCTCTACTTGACTAGCTTGTTAATCAAAGATGGTTATGTTTCCTAACCATGAACAAGGAGTTGTTATTTGATTAACAAGGTCACATCATTGGTTGAATGATCTGATTGACATGACCCATTCCGTTAGCTTAACACTTGATCGCTTAGTATGTTAATGCTTTCTTCATGACCCATACATGTTCCTCGTAACTATGAGATTATGCAACTCCGTTTACCGGAGGAATACTTTGGTACTACCAAACGTCACAACGAATCGGGTGATTATAAAGGAGTACTACAGGTATCACCAAAGGTACTTGTTGGGTTGGCGATTTGAGATTAGGTTTTGTCACTCCGATCGTCGGAGAGGTATCTCTAGGCCTTCTCGGTAATACACATCACCTAAGCCTTGCAAGCATTACAACTAATGAGTTAGTTGTGAGATGATGTATTACGGAACGAGTAAAGAGACTTACGGTAACAAGATTGAACTAGGTATTGATACCGACGATCAAATCTCGGGTAAGTAACATACCGATGACAAAGGGAACAACGATGTCGTTATGCGGTTTGACCGATAAAGATCTTCAGAGAATATGTAGGAACCAATATGGGCATCCAGGTTCCGCTATTGGTTATTGACCGAGAATGGTTCTAGGTCATGTCTACATAGTTCTCGAACCCGTAGGGTCCGCACGCTTAACGCTTCGATGACAGCTCATAATGAGTTTATAAGTATTGATGCACCAAGGTTGTTCGAGTCCCGGATGTGATCACGGACATGACGAGGAGTCTCAAATGGTCGAGACATAAAGATTGATATATTGGAAGCCTATGTTTGACTCGGAATCACTCCGGGTGAAATTGGGAATTTTACCGAGTACCGGGGTTACGGAACCCCGGGGGTCAATGGGCCTTGATGGGCCTTAGTGGAAAGGAGAAAGGGGCCCAAGTGCTGGCGCACCTTCCCCCCCTCCCTAGTCCTATTAGGACTAGGAGAAGGGGGGGCGCCCCCCTCACTCTCCCTTCCCACTTGGGGAAACCTAGTTGGACTAGGATTGGGGGAATCCTACTCCTAGTAGGAGTAGGAAACCCCAGCGCCTCCTCTCTCGGCCGGCCAGCCCTCCCTTCCTCCTTTATATACGGGGCAGGGGCACCCCAAGACACACAAGTTGATCTACGGATCTTTCCTTAGCCGTGTGCGGTGCCCCTTCCACCATATTCCACTTCGGTCATATCGTCATGAGCTTAGGCGAAGCCTCTGCGCTGGAGAAGTCATATCGTCATGAGCTTAGGCGAAGCCCTGCGCCGGTGGAGCATCATCACCGCCACCACGCCGTCGTCTTGACGGAACTCATCCCGACACTTTGCTGGATCGAGTCCGGGATCGCCATCGAGCTGAACGTGTGCGAACTCGGAGGTGCCGTGACGCTCGGTGCTTGGATCGGTCGGATCGTGGAGACGCACGACTACATCAACCGCGTTGTTATAACGCTCCGCTTTCGGTCTCACGAGGGTACGTGGACGGACACTCTTCCCTCTCGTTGCTATGCCATCACCATGGTCTTGCGTGATCGTAGGAAAATTTTTGAAATTACTACGTTCCCCAACACATATGTGCTTATTTGCATTAGCTCTGTTCATTTATATCTTTCAGCTCTGATTTTCTGTTCCCTATCTTCTCCCAGTATCCCATGCTAGATTCAGGGGGAGCAAGACATCTAAGGGAAAGAAATCATTTAAATTCATTGCATATCTTTACCCTTGGGGACATGTGTAATCCAATGTGGTACTTAGTACTCACTCTCTACATGTCATCCCAGTCTTGGTATTCTTGTGGTTTCTTTTGTTTTCTTTGGCTAGTAGATGTACCTGTGTTATCTAACCTTGTTTGTGCAGGTTCATTCCATCCTAAGCCGACTCAAGACTACAAGGTAAGTATATGCATCACAATCATGTGTATGAGGAATTCTTGTTGATGTACATACTGTTTGCAAGAAGGACTCATGAGCATGAAGGTATTTTCTTTAATATTCTTTGCTCTGATGCATATGGCCAAGATACATGTAAGACATCGCCTACTCTATCATGGTTATTGCTCTCACATGCTTCTATATTCCATATTCACATGATTGCATACATGTAGGGGGAGCCTATGCTTGTTACATGTCTTTCCGAAGCTTTACTTGCTACTCTTTATATCTTTATCTAAAGATTTGATGTTTGTTGCCATCAATTACCAAAAAGGGGGAGATTGAAAGCACAAGTGCTCCCTAGGTGGTTTTGGTAATTAATGTCAACATATCTCTTGTTGGACTAACTCTTTTATCTAGTATATTTCAGATGAGTTCAACAATGGAGTGACATGGACTAAAGGATATGGGAACCCCTTCAAGATGCTAAGGACAAAGGATTGGCTCAAGCTTCAAGCTCAAGACTCTTCATTTTACATTTTAGTGATCCAAGATCGCATTGAGTCTATAGGAAAAGCCAATACTATCAAGAAGGGATGAGGTGTTGCTTAATGAGTTTCTTGCTCCACAGTGCTTAGTGATATGCTCCAAAACCCTCAACTACTTTCCCACTTCCACACATATGACCTAAACCTAAAGTCAAACTCGCCCCACCGATTCTTTCTATCCGCGCCACCGAAGTTCAAATGTCATAGCCACTGCCACAAACCCTAGTCAAATCGGTTTCACCGATAGGGATCTCGGTCTCACCGAGATGGGATTGTAATCTCTCTGTGTATGTCCATTACCAAAATCGGTCTCACCGAGTCTGTGTAATCGGTACTACCGAGATTACAATGCAAACTCTCTGGTTAACTTATTACCAAAATCGGTCTCACCGAGTTTGAGTAATCGGTCCCACCGAGTTTGCCTGACCAACTCTCTGGTTAGCTAATTACCAAAATCGGTCTCACCGAGATTACGTTATGCCCTAACCCTAACCATATCGGCCCTGCCGAGTTGCATATCGGTCCCACCGAAAACCCTAATGGTCACTAGGTTAACTGAATCGGTCCGACCGAGTTTGTTGATTCGGTCCCACTAAGTTTGGTAAATTGTGTGTAACGGTTAGATTTTGTGTGGAGGCTATATATACCCCTCCACCTCCTCTTCATTCGTGGAGAGAGCCATCAGAACAAGCCTACACTTCCAGCATCCTATTTCTGAGAGAGAACTACCTACTCATGTGTTGAGGCCAAGATATTCCATTCCAACCACAAGAATCTTGATCTCTAGCCTTCCCCAAGTTGCTTTCCACTCAAATCTTCTTTCCACCAGATCCAAATCCTATGAGAGAGAGTTGAGTGTTGGGGAGACTATCATTTGAAGCACAAGAGCAAGGAGTTCATCATCAACACACCATTTGTTACTTCTTGGAGAGTGGTGTCTCCTAGATTGGCTAGGTGTCACTTGGGAGCCTCCGACAACATTGTGGAGTTGAACCAAGGAGTTTGTAAGGGCAAGGAGATCGCCTACTTCGTGAAGATCTACCGCTAGTGAGGCAAGTCCTTCGTGGGCGACGGCCATGGTGGGATAGACAAGGTTGCTTCTTCGTGGACCCTTCGTGGGTGGAGCCCTCCGTGGACTCACAAGAACTGCTACCCTTCGTGGGTTGAAGTCTCCATCAACGTGGATGTACGATAGCACCACCTATCGGAACCACGACAAAAACGTCCGTGTCTCCAATTGCGTTTGAATCCTCCAAAACCCTTCCCTTTACATTCTTGCAAGTTGCATGCTTTACTTTCCGCTGCTCACATACTCTTTGCATGCTTGCTTGTTATGTATTGAGAATGTTAAACTTGTGCCTAAACTCCACTTAAACCTAAAGAAGTTAAAAACTGCAACTTTGGTACTTAGTGTCTAATCACCCCCCTCCCCCCCCCCCCCTCTAGACACCTCTTCTCAAGATCCTACAACAGCGATGACCAACTTTAACTAAACTAAACTAAACCCAAACCTAGCATATGTCTGTACCCTTTTTTTAGGGTTGTGTATGTATGCACCTAAGTGTATATTAGGGGCAACAACTTGTGGACGTTGAGGCTGCTAGCATCCTCATGTGATCCTTGACTGACTGTGCCCGTGGGGTAGTATTCCTCTTAGAGCATCTCTAACATAACCTTTAAAAACGCCAAACCTGTAAAATTCCAGCAGGTTTACGGTTCCGGGTCAACTTTGTGTCCATAAAAAACCCTGTAAAAGTTCGTGGAACCATAAATATTTTACAGCCCACCGAAAACGGAAGCCTCAAAACTATATTTATACCGTTTGGAGGGCAACATGCAGGCCACAAACTGGCCGGAATTCTCCGCTCTCCACACACGCCGCCGTTCGTACCAGAGGGCTCCAGCCATCGATTTCTTGTGGCTCCGGTGAAGTCCGGCCTTCTGTTTACGTTTCCTCGCCTCAATCCCAACCAGCCCGAGAGTGCTCCGTCCAATTTCTCATGGCGACGTGTGGCGAGTGGCGGCGCGCGTGTGGCCAGCGGCCGGCGGGCGCGAGCAAGCAGTGCGCGACGCCGACGGGCGAGCTGCAGCTGCACCTGCGAGCACGCGCGAGCAGGCGAGCAAGCTGAGCGGCGCGGCGAGGATGGGCGGCGCGGCGAGGATCTCGGGGGATATTCTCTTTTACCGCTTGGGTTTGCGAGCTTTGTTCCATCGCAGCCGATTTCGATCTTTAAACCGCGGTTTTCTCGGCCCTTATCCAGGGTTTAAGGGTCGCGATTTTAAGGGATTTGCTAGAAATGCTCTTAAAGATTGGCAAAGAGTTTTGAAAAAAAAATGAAATTTTGTGAGGATATAGGTATAATATACATATCTATCCGGAAATTCAGTTTGGCTCATAGGTGTATATGCACCCGTTGTCTAAATTCACATACTCTCAAGGAACTAATGCAAATTGGGCCTAGAATTACGGCCATTTTCTTTCTCATCAATGAATGTGTCCTTTTTATTTCCAAACTATGTTTCACATTTGGATCTGAAACTTTGTAGTGTCATGAATTGTCCTTGTTACTACAACATAATTTAAATTTTGAAGGGGGAGGGGGTCAACATTTAAAATAGGATATTTTTTAATTGGGTGCACCGGTAACACCAATGCCTTGGTACAACAGATACTCCCCCCAACCCCCCTTCTAAGAGTACAAAACATCAAGGCCAACATCAGGGCTGACATTAGGTGCATGTTGCCTCGCTCCGAGTGCTTCTGAAAGCACAAATGCTATGTAGCAATCATTGCAAGCGATACATAGTGCTCGGCCAAACACACCATGACCTGGGTCGACCCAGCAAAGGGGTCGCGCCGAGGTTTTATGTGTTTTTCAAGAAGGTTTCCATATGGTTTTGCCTCGGTTTTCTTGAGATCCATTTTTGTTTGGTTTATTTTTTGTTTTCACTTTTCTCTTTTTGGTTTTCTTTTTCTTGTTCTGCCTGTTTACATTTTTTGGATATTTTACTTTCAAAAATAAATCCAGACTTTTCTTTAAATTACACGCACATTTCTTTACAATATTTTTTTTATATATGAAACGTTGAAAAGAGACGTTGTCCATTTTAAATACATATTGAATATTTTTCCATACATATTGAATTTTTTAAAATTACACACAAAAATTAAAACATGCGATTTTCTTGTAAAAGCATGCTAAATAAATACAAGTTGAATATTACCCAAATATACATTGCATTTTGAAAATACTTTTTAAAATAAATATTTCTAAATATTTAAGAACCTTTCATTATATAAACATTTTCTAAAATACATGAGCACTTATTGAAACTTCACAAACATTTTAAAAATATTTGAATAGTTTTATAATATAAATAATATTTATATGAACATTAGAAAAAATGTGAATACTTTATGGAAACACATGAAGACCTTCTAAAATAATCTGATAAAATATATTTTCATTTTTCACCTTTTTGAGTGGAATTTTCTTTTATACCTATGATAAAATAATATATTAAAATTGAATAAGAAGTTAGGAAATAGAAATAGAAAATAAATGTATTGTATGTTTTTGGCCCATTCCATGCGAGATGGACGCACGTGGGCTACGCTCTCATACGAAAATTCTTATTTCACGCGTGTTGATCTACGTACGATTAGGCGCAGTAATAAATGGTTGTAAACGACGGCACATAAACTGAATGCCACACACAAGGTTTCCCAGTTTTGGGAAGGTTTTGTTTCTTTTCCATCCCCCCCCCCCCCAAAAAAGTTCTATTTGTTGGTTTCTTTTCATTTTTTTATTCTCTATTTTCAGATTCAGGATTATTTATAAAATTCGCAAAGATTTAGGGAAGTCCCTTGTGCCTTATTATCTATTAATAAAATGGTTATGTACGTAGTGATGAGAAAACAAAGTGTCAACCGAGTCTTGCATGCCATCCTTGAGACTAAAGTTTAGCTCTTTTCATCACTATCTAGAAGTTGCTATGAAAGAATAGATGCATTGGTCCATGTTGATCAGCTGACTATTAAAAAAATCTACCATTTATGTGCTTCCAGATACTCCAATATCATGTCATTATTATTTGGCCAGCACTCTGCGCCGGCGCACCGGCCAAAATTTTCGGCCGGTCGGCTAGTAGCCGTCCGATCTGAGCAAGGTGGGCCGCTGGATCTGTTCCTTCTCCTTCCTCCCGCACGGGTTAAAATCCCCTCGCGTCTCTCTCTCCCCCGCAGCAAGCACGCCCGCGCCCTCTCGGCACCCTGCGCCACCATCCCCGCTCGCCATGGTGACCATCAAGCTCCCTGCGGGCATCGGTTCCGACCAAAAAACAAGGCGCAGCTGCAGCACATCCGGCACAAGGTTGTAGCCCCGCGTACTCGCCGCCGCGCCTTGCCGGTCGAGGTTGCAACTCGCCGCGAGCCCGTTCCAGCTCGCCGGCGACCGGTTGCAGCATCCGCCCCCTGCCCTGCCCCCGTGCTGGATCTCACCGCCGGAATTCACAGAAACCCACCACCGGCATCTCGCCGTTCGTGAAAAGAATGGATGTAGCAAAAACTGTGGATAGTAGTAGCAAAAATCCACATGGTTGAAGCTTTCTTTAATGCGGCATGAAGCTTTTCAATTCAACAGTTGAAGCTCCTCAATTTAATGGATGCAGCTTTTTTGTGCTCGGTGCCCCGGCGATCAGTTTCTTCGTATTTTCAGTTGAAGCTTTTCCATCGTCGGTTGTAGCTTTCCAGTCCACCAGTTGCAGCTTTTGTTGCGGGAGTGTGCCGGCGACCAACATCTCCGTTTGTCTTTTGAAACTTTTTCTGTTGCCGGTTGAAGCTATTTGGGTCATCGGTTGTAGCATTTTGTGCTGCCGGTTGCAGCTTCTCTCGTGCGCGGCCATCAGGCGACAGCGCGCCCATGGCGATGAGCGCAGCCATGGAAACGGCGCGGCAGTGTTGCCCCCGATGGGCGCATGAACAGCACAGGAAGCAGGAGCTGATGGCCGGCCTGGATCCATGCGGGAGTGTGCCGGCGACCAACATCTCCGTTTGTCTATTGAAAATTTTTCTGTTGCCGGTTGAAGCTATTTGGGTCATCGGTTGTGGCATTTTGTACTGCCGGTTGCAGCTTCTCTCGCGCGCGGCCATCAGGCGACAGCGCGGCCATGGCGATGAGCGCAGCCATGGAAACAGCGTGGCAGTGTTGCCCCTGATGGGCGCATGAACAGCACAAGAAGCAGAAGCTGATGGCCGGCCTAGATCCATGGAGTTTCCTGCCTCGGCAATCGCTAGGAAGAAGGAGTGGATGAAGGCGTTGGGGAGAGGATAAGGTACAGCGTGTTGCCTTCTTAGTGGTTAGCGCCAGCGAGGCGAAAGAGACCGGCCCGAGCGTTCCGCCGGCGCACCGTATGTAAACACTTCCCTTATTATTTCTGTGAAACATACATGGTTCATTCTGTTTTTTCCTTCAATGGGCGGCTTAATGAGTCAAGATTAGTATTCCATTCCATGTCTATCGATAACTAGAAGTTCTGACTAAACTCACAAATGAAGAAAAGGTGCATAAGATCTTAATATTGCAATCATTGCAGATCACACAACTACGACTCTCAATGTGCAAGTTTTTACCCAACAGTAATTCTCTAGTCTTTAACATGTCTTGAATCAGAAGCAAGAAAAAGAATTACTATTTAGCCATGTAACATATTTTCCATATCCATTTAAAAGGTGTACGAGCATGTGTTGGATTAGCTCATTGTATATTTTCCTATCAAAGTATCTTATTCACCCGCAATGTAAATACCAAATATAAGTATTGTCGTTGAGAATATTATACATTTTCTCACATTGACGCAGATACATAGTGGACAGTGATAAGTGGAACGGATCTTGCTTCTCCAAAATAGATTTTGTTTTCAAATTCGTGAACACTTTTTAAATTTTATGAACATTTTTTTAGTTCATGTTAGAATAAATCCGAGGCATACCGTCAATCATCCGAGGACCAGGCAATCACACGAGCACGACACCAAGATTTGTTAACGAGGTTCACCGACGTGGCTACATCCCCGGGGCTTGACTACGGGCGCTCCTCCCCGTGACACCGTCATAATACCGCACACCGGCCACCCGGGCGTCGGCACACGCCGCCGGCTCCCCCTTGCGCGCCTGTGCTATTATGTTGGCATAGGTTACATTATGTGTCTACCCCCACTATATATGAGAGGCCTAGGATACAAGTGTCCTACTTGGACACGACTCCGTATCCTATCTAAACGCAATACAACTACAAGTCCAACTGTAACCTACCTTGTACACTATATTCGACACAACTCCAACAAACTCCACCTTGGCGAATATTCTCCACCACCTTGAATTCGTCAATGCGTCAAACTTTCATGTACATTGGACTTGAGTTTATCCCATAAAAACCGCTGCTACTCCAAAGACTCCATATGACTCCACCTGCAACTTGTAGTCCCTTCTTTTCTTGACCACAGTCAACACTCGAGCAAAATTAAGTTCCTTGTTACTCTAGTTTGTGCTCCGAACTTTCAGAGTATCAGTCCAACGTCATCACACACTGATCACTGACCTGCGTGAAAGTGAACAACTCACATATTGGGTGTCACATGTAAGAGTTACCTGAACTCAACATCACCGCTTCTTTCTTGACCGCCTGTCTGAAACTTGAAGGAATTTCACCATTGCTTGTAATCATCCCGAGTCAAATTCGCAGTTGTCTCATCACATGTATGACCACCAGAGCCCTGACCCGTCTCCATGTCCCGTGCATACCGCACGCCTCGCCGCTATTATCGTGTCGAGCCTCTACTGTCCTAGTCGAGCCTCAAGGGTCGCGAGACCACACCACTCAACCCCACTATAGAGTAACACCGATCATCACAGACCGATGACGAGTTTCATGCTTCCATCAGACCACTGGGCTCTAGTCTGAATTACGTGTCACTCGCTTTTTCCCCGCTGAATAGGCTTCGACTCTTCGAGCTCTTACGTCGTAGCCCCTCAATCAGCACCGAGTGAAGTCCTCCAGACTCCAGCTCCACCTTCAACATGACTCCATGGTGGTTGTACGTGCCACCCCACGCCCCGTTGACTCCAAGCTCTCATGTGTGCACCATCTTGAATCAACCCCGCGCCATAGTCTTGTCGAAGTCACACAAGCCCTCGGGGTCTGCGCTACTTGTTTCCACACCCAGAAGTCGGTCACCATCAGCATCACGCTCCTATGGCGTTGTCGCAGATCTCACCTCCGTCTTCTGTATCAACCGACTTGTGTCGATCCGTCAGACTGTCCAGTCCGACCCAGCCCAACTTGTTCGACTCATGACATGCTCCAGACTCCGTAAGCCTTGTACGCACATCACCAATCTGCCATTGTCATGGTAAAACCTCACGTGCAATTAGCAACACTTCCAAAAGAAAAGTTCACTTTCCTGATAGTCTCCATGGGTGCACCAAGCCTTTGCCCCCATAACCTCTCCAAAGCTCCCTTGTCTTAATTGTGTTGTTGTCCATGCCGCGTCAAATACTGCAGATTGTTCTTCCTTTTCTTTTTACCAAACAAATTTCAAGTGTTTTCATCAGCATGTATCGATGCACCACGCGCTAGCAGCCTCCCGCATCAGCCGGCCTTGTGCCCAGCCATGCGCCAGCAAGCGGCCACCTGCACAGCCGAGTCCAAGTGGGCCTTGGACCGTATCGTGTAGCATCGCCCCGCCTGACTTGTGTCTTCGCTGCGGCTTGCTCCGCGTGGACGTCCGCGTGTACCACGGCTCCACGCACACTGCTCGAATCGATCCAATCTCGCTGAGAATTCGGCTACTACACGTACCGCCGTCGCCGCTTACGCGCTTATGGGTTGTACGCTCGTCCGACTGATCCATCAATTGATCGCCGCACGTCTCGTCTCCTGCTGCCATGCGCACACGTGCCTTCTGTTGATCTTGCTTTTATCCAATCTCATCGAGAACCACGCCCCAGTCGGCTGCATCTTAACTTGATACTTCCTCTAGATCAACTATTCACGGCATCCGAACAACCTAGCTCTGACACCACTTGTTAGAATAAATCTGAGACATACTGTCAATCATTCGAGGACCAAGCAATCACACAAGCACGACATCAAGATTTGTTAACGAGGTTCACCGATGTGGCTACATCCCCGGGGCTTGACTACGGGCGCTCCTTCCCGTGACACCATCACAATACCGCACACAGGCCACCCGGGCGTCGGCACACGCCGTCGGCTCCCCTTTGCGCGCATGTGCTATTATTGTTGGGGAACGTAGCAGAAATTCAAAATTTTCCTACGTGTCACCAAGATCTATCTAAGGAGAAACCAGCAACGAAGGGAAGGAAAGTGCATCTACATACCCTTGTAGATCGCTAAGCGGAAGCGTTGAAGAGAACGGGGTTGAAGGAGTCGTACTCGTCGTGATCCAAATCACCGAAGATCCTAGTGCCGAATGGACGGCACCTCCGCGTTCAACACACGTACAGCCCGGTAACGCCTCCCATGCCTTGATCCAGCAAGGAGAGAGGGAGAGGTTGAGGAAGACTCCATCCAGCAGCAGCACAACGGCGTGGTGGTGATGGAGGAGCGTGGCAATCCTGCAGGGCTTCGCCAAGCACCACGGGAGAGGAGGAGTACTTGGGAGAGGGGAAGGGCTGTGCTAGAACTTTGGGGTGCGGCTGCCCTCCCACCCCTCCACTATTTATAGGTGGGGGCGGGAGAGGGGGCCGGCCCCCCTAGATCTCATCTAGGGTTGGGGGCAGCGGCCAAGGGGGGAGGAGTGCCTCCCAAGTCAAGTGGAGGCCCTCCCCCTTAGGGTTTCCCCTCTCCCATGCGCATGGGCCTTGGGGGGCTGGTGCCCCTGGCCCATTAAGGCTAGGGCGCCCCCTTACAGCCCATGCTGCTGTATTGCACGTGGTGGAACATCTTCCGGACCTCCGGACCCGTCCGGAATCCTCCGGAACCTTCGGGAAGCTTCCCGGTACAATACCGAAAAACCCAACTTTTCCGGAACCCAACAACAACTTTCCATATATAAATCTTTACCTCCGGACCATTCCGGAACTCCTCGTGACGTCCGGGATCTCATCCGGGACTCCGAACAACATTCGGTAACCACATACAAACTTCCTTTATAACCCTAGCGTCATCGAACCTTAAGTGTGACCCTACGGGTTCGGGAACCATGCAGACATGACCAAGACGTTCTCCAGTCAATAACCAACAGCGGGATCTGGATACCCATATTGGCTCCCACATGTTCCACGATGATCTCATCGGATGAACCACGATGTCGAGGATTCAATCAATCCCGTATACAATTCCCTTTGTCTAGCGGTATTGTACTTGCCCGAGATTCGATCGTCGGTATCCCGATACCTCGTTCAATCTCGATACCGGCAAGTCTCTTTACTCGTTCCGTAACACATCATCCCGTGATCAACCCCTTGGTCACATTGTGCACATTATGATGATGTCCTACCGAGTGGGCCCAGAGATACCTCTCCGTCACACGGAGTGACAAAGCCAGTCTCGATTCGTGCCAACCCAATGACACTTTCGGAGATACCAGTAGTGCACCTTTATAGCCACCCGATTACGCCAGTGACGCTTTGGTACACCCAAAGCATTCCTACGGTATCCGGAGTTGCACAATCTCATGGTCTAAGGAAAAGATACTTGACATTAGAAAAGCTTTAGCATACTAACTACACGATCTTTGTGCTAGGCTTAGGATTGTCTTGTCCATCACATCATTCTGCTAATGATGTGATCCCGTTATCAACGACATCCAATGTCCATGGTCAGGAAACTGTAACCATTTGTTGATCAACGAGCTAGTCAACTAGAGGCTTACTAGGGACATGGTGTTGTCTATGTACCCACACATGTATCTGAGTTTCCTATCAATACAATTATAGCATGGATAATAAACGATTATCATGAACAAGGAAATATAATAATAACTAATTTATTATTGCCTCTAGGGCATATTTCCAACAGTCTCCCACTTGCACTAGAGTCAATAATCTAGTTCACATTGCCATGTGATTAACACTCACAGGTCACATCGCCATGTGACCAACATCCAAATAGTTTACTAGAATCAATAATCTAGTTCACATCACTATGTGATTAACACTCAATGAGTTCTGGGTTTGATCATGTTTATGCTTGTGAGAGAGGTTGTAGTCAACGGGTCTGCAATATTCAGATCCCTATGTATTTCGCAAAACTTTATGTTATATCGTAGATGCTGCTACCATGTTCCACTTGGAGCTATTCCAAATTGTTTCTCCATTATACGTATCCGGTATCTCTACTCAGAGCTATCCGAATAGGTGTTAAGCTTGCATCGACGCAACTCTTTACGTCGAACTCTTTATCACCTCCATAACCGAGAAACATATCCTTATTCCTCTAAGGATAATTTTGACCGCTATCTCGTGATCCACTCCTTGATCACCTTTGTACCCTCTTGCCAGATATGTAGCAAGGCACACATCAAAAGTGGTACACAAAGATAGCATACTTGTAGAGCCTATGTCTAAGGCATAGGGGCGACCTTCGCCCTTTCTCTCTTTTCTGCCGTGGTCGAGCTTTAACTCTTAACTTCATACCTTACAACTCAGGCAAGAACTCCTTCTTTGGTGATCCATCTTGAACACCTTCAAGATTATGTCAAGGTATGTGCTCATTTGAAAGTATTATTAAACATTTTGATCTATCTTATAGATCTTGATGCTTATTGTTCAAGTAGCCTAATCCAGGTTTTCCATTGAAAACACTTTTCAAACAACCCTATATGCTTTCCAGAAATTCTACATCATTTCGATCAACAATATGTCAACAACATATACTCATCGAAATTCTATAGTGCTCCCACTCACTTCTTTGGGAATACAAGTTTCTCATAAACTTTGTATAAACCCAAAATCTTTGATCATCTCATCAAAGCGCACATTCCAACTCCGAGATGCTTACTCCAGTCCTTAGAAGGATCGCTGGAGCCAGCATACCTTTTAGGATCCTTAGGATCGACAAAAACTTTCTGATTGTATCACATACAACCTTTCCTTACGAAGGCTGGTAAGGAAACTCGTTTTGACATCCATCTACCAGATTTCATAAATGCAGCTAATGCTAACATGATTCCGACGAACTTAAGCATCACTGCGGATGAGAAAATCACATCGTAGTCAACTCCTTGAACTTGTGAAAAACTCTTCGCCACAAGTCGAGCTTCATAGACGGTGACATTACTGTCCACGTACGTCTTCTTCTTAAAGATCCATTTATCTCAATGGCTTGCCGATCATCGGGCAAGTCCACCAAAGTCCATGCTTTGTTCTGATACATGGATCCTATCTCGGATTTCATGGCTTCTAACCATTTGCGAATATGAGCCCACCATCGCTTCCCATAGCTCGTGGGTTCATTGTTGTCTAGCAACATGACCTTCAAGACAGGATTACTGTACCACTCAAGTAGTACGCATCCTTGTCCCCCACGAGGTGCGGTAGTGACTTGATCCAAAACTTCATGATCACTATCATAAGCTTCTACTTCAATTGGTGTAAGCGCCACAGGAACAACTTCCTGTGCCCTGCTACACACTTGCTGAAGTGACGGTTCAGTAACCTCATCAAGTCTCCACCATCCTCCCACTCAATTCTTTCGAGAGAAACTTTTCCTCGAGAAAGGACTCGTTTCTAGAAACAATCACTTTTGCTTCCGGATCTGAATTAGGAGGTGTGCCCAACCATTTTGGGTATCCTATGAAGATGCATTTATCCGTTTTGGGTTCGAGCTTATCACGATGAAACTTTTTCACATAAGCATCGCAGCCCCAAACTTTCAAGAAACAACAACTTAGGTTTCTCCAAACCATAGTTCAAACGGTGTCGTCTCAACGGAATTACGTGGTGCCCTATTAAAGTGAGTGCGGTTGTCTCTAATGCCTAACCCATGAACGATAGTGGTAATACGATAAGAGACATCATGGTACGTACCATATCCAATAGGGTGCAACTATGATGTTCGGACACACCATCACACTATGGTGTTCCAGGCGGTATTAATTGTGAAACAATTTCCACAATGTCTTAGTTGCGTGCCAAATCTCGTAACTCAGATACTCATCTCTATGATCATATCATAGACATTCTATCCTCTTGTCACAATGATCTTCAACTTCACTCTGAAATTACTTGAACCATTCAATAATTCAGACTTGTGTTTCATCAAGTAAATATACTCAACATCTACTCGAATCATCTGTGAAGTAAGAACATAACGATATTCACTGCATGCCTCAACACTCATTGGACTGCACACATCAAAATGTGTTATTTCCAACAAGTTGCTATCTTGTTCCATCTTACTGAAAACGAGGCTTTTCAGTCATCTTGCCCATGTGGTATGATTTGCATATCTCAAGTGATTCAAAATCAAGTGAGTCCAAACGATCCATCTGCATGGAGTTTCTTCATGCGTATACACCAATAGACATGGTTCGCATGTCTCAAACTTTTCAAAAACGAGTGAGTCCAAAGATCCATCAACATGGAGCTTCTACATGCGTTTTATACCAATATGACTTACATGGCAGTGCCACAAGTAAGTGGTACCATCATTACTATCTTATATCTTTTGGCATGAAAATGTGTATTACCATGATCGAGATTCAATAAACCATTCCTTTAGGTGCAAGACCATTGAAGGTATCATTCAAATAAACAGAGTAACCATTATTCTCCTTAAATGGATAACCGTATTGCGATAGAAATAATCCAATCATGTCTATGCTTAGCGCAAACACCAAATAACAATTATTTAGGTTTAACACCAATCTCGATGGTAGAGGGAGCGTGCGATGCTTGATCACATCAACCTTGGAAACACTTCCAACACATATCGTCATCTCACCTTTAGCTAGTCTCCGTTTATTCCGTAGCTTTTATTTCGAGTTACTAACACTTAGCAACCGAACCGGTATCTAATACCCTGGTGCTTCTAGGAGTACTAGTAAAGTACACATTAACATAATGTATATCCAATATACTTCTATCGACCTTGCCAGCCTTATCATCTACCAAGTATCTAGGGCAATTCTGCTTCAGTGTCCGTTCCCTCATTACAGAAGCACTTAGTCTCGGGTTTGGGTTTAACCTTGGGTTTCTTCACTAGAGCAGCAACTGATTTGCCGTTTCATGAAGTATCCCTTCTTGCCCTTGCCCTTGTTGAAACAAGTGGTTTCATTAACCATCAACAATTGATGCTCCTTCTTGACTTCTACTTTCGCGGTGTCAAACATCGCGAATATTTCAAGGATTATCTATCCCTGATATGTTATAGTTCATCACGAAGCTCTACCAGCTTGGTGGCAATGACTTTGGAGAAACATCACTATCTCATCAGGAAGATCAACTCCCACTCGATTCAAGTGATTGTTGCACTCAGACAATCTGAGCACAAGCTCAACGATTGAGCTTTTCTCCCTTAGTTTGCAGGCTAAGAAAATCGTCGGAAGTCTTATACCTCTTGACGTGGGCACGAGCCTGAAATCCCAATTTTAGCCCTCGAAACATCTCATATGTTCCGCGACGTTTCGAAAAACATCTTTGGTGCCTCAACTCTAAACTGTTTAACTGAACTATCACGCAGTTATCAAAACGTGTATGTTCGATGTTCGCAACATCCACAGACGATGTTTGGGGTTCAGCACACTGAGCGGTGCATTAAGGACATAAGCTTTCTTCTGTCCGTATAATTGCTATTGTCAACTTTCAACTATATTTTCTCTAGGAACATATCTAAAACAGTGGAACTAAAATGCGAGCTTACGACATAATTTGCAAAGATCTTTTGACTATGTTCAGGATAAGTAAGTTCATCTCATGAACTCCCACTGAGATAGACATCCCTCTAGTCATCTAAGTGATTACATGATCCGAGTCAACTAGGCCGTGTCCGATCATCACGTGAGACGGACTAGTCATCATCGGTGAACATCTTCATGTTGATCGTATCCTCCATACGACTCATGCTCGACCTTTCGGTCTCTTGTGTTCCGAGGTCATGTCTGTACATGCTAGGCTCGTCAAGTTAACCTAAGTGTTTCGCGTGTGTAAATCTGGCTTACACCCGTTGTATGTGAGCGTAAGAATCTATCACACCGATCATCACGTGGTGCTTGAAACGACGAACTTTATACGGTGCATAGTTAGGGGAACACTTTCTTGAAATTTTAATGAGGATCATCTTATTTACTACCGTCGTTCTAAGCAAATAAGATGCATAAACATGATAAACATCACATGCAATCAAATAGTGACATGATATGGCCAATATCATTTTGCTCCTTTGATCTCCATCTTGAGGCTCCATGATCATCATCGTCACCGGCATGACACCATGATCTCCATCATCATGATCTCCATCATCGTGTCTCCATGAAGTTGTCTCGCCAACTTATTACTTCTACTACTATGGCTACGGTTAGCAATAAAGTAAAGTAATTACATGGCGTTTGTTCAATGACACGCAGGTCATACAATAAATTAAGACAACTCCTATGGCTCCTGCCGGTTGTCATACTCATCGACATGCAAGTCGTGATTCCTATTACAAGAACATGATCAATCTCATACATCACATATCATTCATCACATTCTTCTTGGCCATATCACATCACATAGCATACCCTGCAAAAACAAGTTAGGCGTCCTCTAATTGTTGTTTGCATGTTTTACGTGGTTGCTATGGGTTTCTAGCAAAACGTTTCTTACCTCACGCAAAACCATAGCGTGATATGACAATTGCTATTTACCCTTCATAAGGACCCTTTTCATCGAATCCGTTCGACTAAAGTGGGAGGCGGCACCGCTAGCCACCTTATGCACCAAGTGCATGTCGATCGGTGGAACCTGTCTCACGTAAGTGTACGTGTAAGGTCGGTCCGGGCCGCTTCATCCCACAATACCATCGAAACAAGATTGGACTAGTAACGGTAAGCATATTGAACAAAATCAACGCCCACAACTACTTTGTGTTCTACTCGTGCAAAGAATCTACGCAATAGACCTAGCTCATGATGCCACTGTTGGGGAACGTAGCAGAAATTCAAAATTTTCCTACGTGTCACCAAGATCTATCTAAGGAGAAACCAGCAACGAAGGGAAGGAGAGTGTATCTACATACCCTTGTAGATCGCTAAGCGGAAGCGTTGAAGAGAACGGGGTTGAAGGAGTCGTACTCGTCGTGATCCAAATCACTGGAGATCCTAGTGCCGAACGGACGGCACCTCCGCGTTCAACACACGTACAGCCCGGTGACGTCTCCCATGCCTTGATCCAGCAAGGAGAGAGGTAGAAGTTGAGGAAGACTCCATCCAGCAGCAGCACAACGGCGTGGTGGTGATGGAGGAGCATGGCAATCCTGCAGGGCTTCGCCAAGCACCGCGGGAGAGGAGGAGTACTTGGGAGAGGGGAAGGGCTGCGCCAGAAATTTGGGGTGCGGCTTCCCTCCCACCCCTCCACTATTTATAGGTGGGGGGAGAGGGGGCCAGCCCCCCTAGATCTCATCTAGGGTTGGGGGCGGCGGCCAAGGGGGGAGGAGTGCCTCCCAAGTCAAGTGGAGGCCCTCCCCCTTAGGGTTTCCCCTCTCCCATGCGCATGGGCCTTGGGGGGCTGGTGCCCCTGGCCCATTAAGGCTAGGGCGCCCCCTTACAGCCCATGCTGCTGTATTGGACATGGTGGAACATCTTCCGGACCTCCGGACCCCTCCGGAATCCTCCGGAACCTTCCGGAAGCTTCCCGGTACAATACCGGAAAAACCCGAACTTTTCCCGGAACCCGAACAACAACTTTCCATATATAAATCTTTACCTCCGGACCATTTCGGAACTCCTCGTGACGTCCGGGATCTCATCCGGGACTCCGAACAACATTCGGTAACCACATACAAACTTCCTTTATAACCCTAGCGTCATCGAACCTTAAGTGTGTAGACCCTACGGGTTCGGGAACCATGCAGACATGACCGAGACGTTCTCAGGTCAATAAGCAACAGCGGGATCTGGATACCCATGTTGGCTCCCACATGTTCCACGATGATCTCATCGGATGAACCACGATGTCGAGGATTCAATCAATCCCGTATACAATTCCCTTTGTCTAGCGGTATTGTACTTGCCCGAGATTCGATCGTCGGTATCCCGATACCTCGTTCAATCTCGTTACCGGCAAGTCTCTTTACTCGTTCTGTAACACATCATCCCGTGATCAACCCCTTGGTCACATTGTGCACATTATGATGATGTCCTACCGAGTGGGCCCAGAGATACCTCTCCGTCACACGGAGTGACAAATCCCAGTCTCGATTCGTGCCAACCCAACAGACACTTCCGGAGATACCTGTAGTGCACCTTTATAGCCACCCAGTTATGTTGTGACATTTGGTACACCCAAAGCATTCCTACGGTATCCGGGAGTTGCACAATCTAATGGTCTAAGGAAAAGATACTTGACATTAGAAAAGCTTTAGCATACGAACTACACTATCTTTGTGCTAGGCTTAGGATTGGGTCTTGTCCATCACATCATTCTGCTAATGATGTGATCCCGTTATCAACGACATCCAATGTCCATGGTCAGGAAACTGTAACCATCTGTTGATCAACGAGCTAGTCAACTAGAGGCTGACTAGGGACATGGTGTTGTCTATGTACCCACACATGTATCTGAGTTTCCTATCAATATAATTATAGCATGGATAATAAACGATTATCATGAACAAGGAAATATAATAATAACTAATTTATTATTGCCTCTAGGGCATATTTCCAACAATTATGTTGGCATAGGTTACATTATGTATCTACCCCCACTATATATGAGAGGCCTAGGATACAAGTGTCCTACTTGAACACGACTCCGTATCCTATCTAAACGCAATACAACTACAAGTCCAACTGTAACCTACCTTGTACACTATATTCGACACAACTCCAACAGTTCATGAGCATAATTAACATCACAAACACTTTTTCAAAGAATGTTCGTGTTTTCAAAAGATTTCAAATATTGAAAAACAAATCATTTTAAAAATATCTTCACGTTTTTATAAAAATGTTCAGAAGTTTTTAAAAGAATAATCACACTTTTTGAAATATCTTTTTCCCATGTATTATTGTTGAAACCCGAATGAATAGAACTTATAAAAAAGGAGCCGTACAGTAGCCGAACCGATAACCTCGCTATTGCACCTACTCCGGCTCGCTATAGTACCCAACGCTACAGTGCGGAGAAAATTGGCTGGCCTAGTCGGGGGATTCTCTTATGAGAAAAGGTGATAATTTGAGACAGTAAGAGCATCTCATGAAGACACTTTATATCGCAGACTTTTATAGTTGACGGCTGTCTTCGGATACGGGCCGAAAACAGTTGCGGCAGAACAGCAACCGAATATGAACTAGTAAAATTTGAAATCACACATTCGCACGAGAAATTGAATTAGTTCAGTAGAACTACTAGCACTTGATCATCTTAAAAAGTAATACGAAGTAAAAAAAATTACAACTAATATTTGGAGGAGCAGACGCCAGCGTAACCCTAATTACAAAATTGGGCTCACCGGAGCGGGGGGTGGGGAGGGGGATTGTGGCGGCGACGCTGTGGCGATGGAGGAGCTCAGTCCTCGTCGTCTGAGACAAGGTCGACATAGACCTCGTCCTGGTTCTTGGCTACGAGGCGCACTCTTCCATGTTGGTCACGAACTCCTGCGCCGCCGCGATCCCCCTGATCGGGGAAGATTCTGTCGATGTCGGCTTTCCGTTGACGGCGCTGCTCCGCTGCCTCCTCCTCCCGCATGAAGTGCGCGACGATGGCGGCCTTCATGATGTCCGCCTCTGCGGGGGGGGGGGGGGAGGTAATCCTTTGGCCCGATGATGCCCCGTCAGTCCGGCTCTGCCTCCGGCTCCCTTTTCACCACGCGGAGCGGAGGGAGCTCCACCGGCTCTCTTTTGACCGGCGTGAGCAGCGTCCGTGAGCTCGAGGCATCGGCGGAGGAGCCGGAGGAGCGCTTGCCCGCGGTCGTACTCCTCCGTCTCGTGGCGGAGGAGCGACGGCGGCAACGAGAGCCCGTTGTTGGTGTACCTATGGGCGCTCCTTTTCCTCATGGCGTCGGCTATGACGCACCGCCTCTGCTCAGGGTCGTCGCCGCTGCCGGCGCCGCGGCCCGTCGAGCACATTCTACGCCACATCGGGATGGGGAGAGGGGAATTGAAGTCGCCGGCTGCGAGAAATCGAGAGGGGGATGGGGAATTGCAGCGGCGCATGGATAGGGTTTCGACCTGTATTTTAGTCGCAAACCCTTACATATACTGCGCCAGGGGTGGTGGTTCGCAAGCCACTGTAAAAAAAAATTACGGGCTCTGGTCTGGCCCAAAAAAGGGCCAGACCTAGCACTCCCTCCGTCCGAAAATACTTGTCCTAAAAATAGTTGTATCTAGACTTGTTTTAGTTATAGATACGTCCATTTTATCTATTTTTAGGACAAGTATTTCTGGACGAAGGGAGTATATGTCTGTACCTAAGTACCTATTATTGTGTCAAAAAAAACCTAAGTATCTATTAGGGCCAACAACTTGTAGACGTTGAGGCTGCTAGCATCATCATGTGATCCTTGATTGACTGTGCCCGGCCATGGGCTAGTATTTCTCTTAGGGCATCTTGCAAAACTCTGGTATATGTCTGATCGAACACTTTTGTTCACTTTTGCAATCCAACGCGGTCCTTCATTGATCCACGAAGTGGTCCGGACGACCCTTTTCTGGCAAAGTGAAGACAAACATGGGGAGCTATAGCGGAGAGACTGGACATCCACTTGACCAACCAAAAGCCTCCGCGTGGTCCTTCTCTCTTCTCTCTATCTCTCTCCACAAATGCATGGTCCCCCTCTCCTCCCAACCCGGACACCACATCACAATATCCCACCACATGCATGGTCCTCACCTACTTTTTCTCCTCCTAACCGGATAATTTGTAATTAGCGTTGCATGGCTCCCTCCCGTACCATGTCCGCGGACCACGCCCGGACATAAAAAACGGATATACATACCGGAGGAATTTGCGGGTCTGCATTGGAGATGCCCTTAGAGCCTGGCAACATATCTGGTGCACCAGGTATTTGACCCAATCTCAATAAATTACTTTAAAGAGCTCTGAAAAATATGAAATTTTGTGAGGATATAAATATAATATACATATCTATCATGGTATAGAATCGTAGATCCAAATTTAAATAAAACCAAAAGCACAAATCACAATGTGAATAGTGGCTAATGAAAATCAAGCCTAGAATTATGCCCATTTTCTTTATCATCAATGAATGTGTCATTTTTATTTTCATACTATGTTTAAAATTTGGATATGAAACTTTGTAGTGTCATGAATTGTCCTTGTTGGTACAACATACTTTATTTTTGGGTTTTTTCAACATTAAAATAGAATAATGTAAATCGGGTGCACTAGTGACACCAATGCCCTAGTGCTCCACATACCCCCCCCCAGCGAAGAATACAAAACAGCAAGGCCAACTTCGGGGCTGACACTACATGCATGTTGCTGTTGGAAATATGCCCTAGAGGCAATAATAAATTAGTTATTATTATATTTCCTTGTTCATGATAATCGTTTATTATCCATGCTATAATTGTATTGATAAGAAACTCAGATACATGTGTGGGTACATAGACAAAACCATGTCCTAGTAAGCCTCTAGTTGACTAGCTCGTTGATCAATAGATGGTTACGGTTTCGACCATGGACATTGGATGTCGTTGATAACGGGATCACATCATTAGCGAGAATGATGTGATGGACAAGACCAATCCTAAGCCTAGCACAAAGATCGTGTAGTTAGTTTGCTAAAGCTTTTCTAATGTCAAGTATCTTTTCCTTAGACCATGAGATTGTGCAACTCCGGATACCGTAGGAATGCTTTGGGTGTACCAAACGTCACAACGAATCGGGTGGCTATAAAGGTACACTACGGTATCTCCGAAAGTGTACATTGGGTTGTACGAATCGAGGCTGGATTTGTCACTCCGTGTAAGCGGAGAGGTATCTCTGGGCCCACTCGGTAGGACATCATCATAATGTGCACAATGTGACCAAGGGGTTGATCACGGGATGATGTGTTACGGAACAGTAAAGAGACTTGCGGTAACGAGATTGAACAAGGTATCGGTATACCGACGATCGAATCTCGGGCAAGCACAATATCGTTAGACAAAGGGAATTGTATACGGGATCGATTGAGTCCTTGACATCGTGGTTCATCCGATGAGATCATCGTGTAACATGTGGGAGACAACATGGGTATCCAGATCCCGCTGTTGGTTATTGGCCGGAGAACGTCTCGGTCATGTGCGCATGGTTCCCGAACCCGTGGGGTCTACACATAAGGTTCGATGGCGCTAGGGTTATAAAGGAAGTTTGTATGTGGTTACGAATGTTGTTGAGTCGAGGATGAGATCCCGACGTCATGAGGAGTTCCGGAATGGTCCGGAGGTAAAGATTTATATATGGGAAGTCCTGTTTTGGTCACCGAAAAAGTTTCGTGTTTTACCGTTAACGTACCGGGACCACCGGGTCCCGGGGGTCCACCAAGTGGGGCCACCAGCCCCGGAGGGCTACATGGGCCAAGTGTGGGACGGGACCAGCCCCAGGTGGGCTGGTCGCCCCCACAAGGGCCCAAGGCGCATAGGGTTTGGGGGAGGGGGCGCACCCACCTAACTTGGGGGCAAGTTTCCCCTCTTCAACCCCCCCTTGGCCGCACCCTAGATGGGTTTTGGGCTGGCCGTCGCCCCTAGGGTTGGAATCCTAGGTGGGGGCGCAGCCCTCCCTCTCCCCCTATATATACTTGAGGACTTTGGGGCTGCCAATAGATGAGTTTTCACCTCTCCCTGGCGCAGCCCGACCTCTCTCCCTCCTCCTCTCCCGCGGTGCTTGGCGAAGCCCTGCAGGATTGCCACTCTCCTCCACCACCACCACGCCGTTGTCCTGCTGCTGGACGGATTCTTCCTCAACCTCTCCCTCTCTCCTTGCTGGATCAAGGCATGGGAGACGTCACCGGGCTGCACGTGTGTTGAACGCGGAGGTGCCGTCCGTTCGGCACTAGGATCTTTGGTGATTTGGATCACGACGAGTACGACTCCTTGAACCCCGTTCTCTTGAATGCTTCCGCTTAGCGATCTAAAAGGGTATGTAGATGCACTCCCCTCTCTCTCGTTGCTAGTCTCTCCATAGATAGATCTTGGTGACTCGTAGGAAAATTTTGAATTTCTGCTACGTTCCCCAACAGTGGCATCATGACCTAGGTCTATTGTGTAGATTCTTTGCACGAGTAGAACACAAAGTAGTTGTGGGCGTTGATTTTGTTCAATGTGCTTACCGTTACTAGTCCAATCTTGCTTTGACAGTATTGTGGGATGAAGCGGCCCGGACCGACCTTATGTTGGGGAACGTAGCAGAAATTCAAAATTTTCCTACGTGTCACCAAGATCTATCTATGGAGAAACCAGCAACGAGGGAAGGAGAGTGCATCTACATACCCTTGTAGATCGCTAAGCGGAGCGTTCAAGAGAACGGGGTTGAAGGAGTCGTGCTGTCGTGATCCAAATCACCGGAGATCTTAGTGCCGAACGGACGGCACCTCGCGTTCAACACACGTGACAGCCCGTGGCGTCTCCCATGCCTTGATCCAGCAAGGAGAGAGGGAGAGGTTGAGGAAGAATCTGTCCAGCAGCAGCACAACGGCGTGGTGGTGATGGAGGAGCGTGGTAATCCAGCAGGGCCGCCAAGCACCACGGGAGAGGAGGAGGAGGAGAGGCAGGCTGCACCAAATAGAGGAGAGAAACTCATGTGTTGGCAGCCCAAAACCTCAAGTATATATAGGGGAAGGGGCTGCGCCCCTTTAGGGTTTCCACCCCAAAGGGTGCGGCCAGCCCTAGATCCCATCCAAGGGGGCGGCCAAGGGGAGGAGTGCCTCCCAAGTCAAGTGGAGGCCTCCTCTTTAGGGTTTCCCTCCCATGCGCATGGGCCTTTGGGGGCTGGTGCCCCTGGCCCATTAAGGCTAGGCGCCCCCTACAGCCCATGCTACTGTATTGGACGTGGTGGAACAATTTCCGGACCTCCGGACCCCTCCGAATCCTCTGGAACCTTCAGAGCTTCCGGTACAATACCGAAAAAACCGAACTTTTTCTAACCCGAACAACAACTTTCCATATATAAATCTTTACCTCTGGACCATTCCGGAACTCCCCGTGACGTCCGGGATCTCATCCGGGACTCCGAACAACATTCGGTAACCACATACAAACTTCCTTTATAACCCTAGCATCATCGAACCTTAAGTGTGTAGACCCTACGGGTTTGGGAACCATGCAGACATGACCGAGACGTTCTCCGGTCAATAACCAACAGCGGGATCTGGATACCCATGTTGGCTCCCACATGTTCCACGATGATCTCATCGGATGAATCACGATGTCAAGGACTCAATCGATCCCGTATACAATTCCCTTTGTCTAGCGGTATTGCACTTGCCCGAGATTCGATCGTCGGTATCCCGATACCTTGTTCAATCTCGTTACCGGCAAGTCTCTTTACTCGTTCCGTAACACATCATCCCGTGATCAACTCCTTGATCACATTGTGCACATTATGATGATGTCCTACCGAGTGGGCCCAGAGATACCTCTCCGTTTACACGGAGTGACAAATCCCAGTCTCGATTCGTGCCAACCCAATGACACTTTCGGAGATACCAGAGTGCACCTTTATAGCCACCCGATTCGTTGTGACGTTTGGTACACCCAAAGCATTCCTACGGTATCCGGAGTTGCACAATCTCATGGTCTAAGGAAATGATACTTGACATTAGAAAAGCTTTAGCATACTGAACTACGATCTTTGTGCTAGGCTTAGGATTGGGTCTTGTCCATCACATCATTCTCCAAATGATGTGATCCCGTTATCAACGACATCCAATGTCCATGGTCAGGAAACCATAACCATCTATTGATTAACGAGCTAGTCATCTAGAGGCTTACTAGGGACTTGGTGTTGTCTATGTACCCACACATGTATCTGAGTTTCCTATCAATACAATTATAGCATGGATAATAAACGATTATCATGAACAAGGAAATATAATAATAACTAATTTATTATTGCCTCTAGGGCATATTTCCAACAGTCTCCCACTTGCACTAGAGTCAATAATCTAGTTCAAATCGTCATGTGATTAACACTCACACGTCACATCGCCATGTGACCAACATCCAAGATTTTACTAGTGTCATTAAAGTAGTTCACATCATCATGTGATTAAGACTCAATGAGTTCTGGGGTTTGATCATGTTTTGCTTGTGAGAGAGGTTTTAGTCAACGGATCTGCAACATTCAGATCCGTATGTACTTCGCAAATCTCTAGGTCATATTGTAAATGCTGCTTCCACGCTCCACTTGGAGCTATTCCAAATAGTTGCTCCACTATCATTATCCGGTATCTCTACTCGAGCCATCCGGATAGGTGTTAAGTTTGCATCGGCGCAACTCTTTACGTCGAACTCTTTATCACCTCCATAATCGAGAAACATGTTCTTATTTACTCCAAGGACAATTTTGACCGCTGTCCAATGATCCATTCTTGGATCATTCTTGTACCCCTTGAGTGACTCATGGCAAGGCACACTTCGGTGCGGTACACAACATAGCATACTATAGAGCCTATGTCTAAGGCATAGGGGCGACCTTCGTCCCTTTCTCTCTTTTCTGCCGTGGTCGAGCTTTTAACTCTTAACTTCATACCTTACAACTCAGGCAAGAACTCCTTCTTTGGTGATCCATCTTGAACACTTTCAAGATTAAGTCAAAGTATGTGCTCATTTGAAAGTACTATTGAGCGTTTTGATCTATCCTCATAGATCTTGATGCTCAATGTTCAAGTAACTTAATCCAGGTTTTCACTTGAAAACACTTTTCAAATAACCCTATATGCTTTACGAAAATTCTACATCATTTCTGATCATCAATATGTCAACAACATATACTCATCAGAAATTCTATAGTGCTCCCACTCACTTCTTTGGAAATACAAGTTTCTCATAAACTTTGTATAAACCCTAAATCTTTGATCATCTCATCAAAGCGCACATTCCAACTCCGAGATGCTTACTCTAGTCCTTAGAAAGGATCGCTGGAGCCAGCATACCTTTTAGCATCCTTAGGATCGACAAAACTTTCTGATTGTATCACATACAACCTTTCCTTACGAAAACTGGTAAGGAAACTCATTTTGACATCCATCTGCCAGATTTCATAAATGCAGCTAATGCTAACATGATTCTGACGGACTTAAGCATCGCTATGGATGAGAAAATCTCATCGTAGTCAACTCCTTGAACTTGTGAAAAACTCTTCGCCACAAGTCGAGCTTCATAGACGGTGACATTACCGTCCATGTCCGTCTTCTTCTTAAAGATCCATTTATCTCAATGGCTTACCGATCATTGGGCAAGTCCACCAAAGTCCATGCTTTGTTCTGATATATCGATCATATCTCGGATTTCATGGCTTCTAACCATTTGTCAGAATTTGGGCCCACCATCGCTTCTCCATAGCTCGTAGGTTCATTGTTGTCTAGCAACATGACCTTCAAGACAGGATCACCGTACTACTCGAAGCGATCTGCGTCCTTGTCGTCCTACGAGGTTCGATAGTGACTTGATCCGAAGCTTCATGATCACTATCATAAGCTTCCACTTCAATTGGTGTAGGTGTCACAGGAACAACTTCATGTGCCCTGCTACACACTTGTTGAAGTGACGGTTCAATAACCTCATCAAGTCTCCACCATCCTCCCACTCAACTTTCCGAGACAAACTTTTCCTCGAGAAAGGATCCGATTCAAGAAACAATCCCTATTGCTTTCGGATCTGAATTAGGAGGTATACCCAACTGTTTTTGGGTGTCCTATGAAAATGTATTTTATCCGCTTTGGGTTCGAGCTTATCAACCTGAAACTTTTTCACACAAGCGTCGCAGCCCCAAACTTTTAAGAAATGACAGCTTAGGTTTCTCTAAACCATACGGTGTCATCTCAACGGACTTACGTGGCGCCCTATTTGAAGTGAATGTGGTTGTCTCTAATGCCTAACCCATAAACGATAGTGGTAATTCGATAAGAGACATCATGGTACGCACCATATCCAATAGGGTGCAACTATGATGTTCGGACACACCATCACACTATGGTGTTCCAGGCGGTATTAATTGTGAAACAATTTCCACGGTGTCTTAATTGCGTGGAAAAGCTCGTAACTCAGATACTTATCTCTATGATCATATCATAGACATTTTATCCTCTTGTCACGATGATCTTCAACTTCACTCTGAAATTACTTGAACCATTCAATAATTCAGACTTGTGTTTCATCAAGTAAATATTCTCAGTATCTACTTAAATCATCGTGAAGTAAGAACATAACGATATTCATTTGCATGCCTCGGCACTCATTGGACTGCACACATCAAAATGTGTTACTTCCAACAAGTTGCTATCTTGTTCCATCTTCTTTGAAGCGAGGCTTTTCAGGTCATCTTGCCCATGTGGTATGATTTGCATATCTCAAGTGATTCAAAATCAAGTGAGTCCAAGCGATCCATCTGCATGGAGTTTCTTAATGCGTATACACCAATAGACATGGTTCGCATGTCTCAAACTTTTAAAAAGCGAGTGAGTCAAAGATCCATCAACATGGAGCTTCTTCATGCGTTTATACCAATATGACTTACATGTCGATGCCACAAGTAAGTGGTACCATCATTACTATCTTATATTTTGGCATGAAAATGTGTATCACTACGATCGAGATTCAATAAACCATTCCTTTAGGTGCAAGACCATTGAAGGTATTATTCAAATAAATAGAGTAACCATTATTCTCCTTAAATGAATAACCGTATTGCGTTAGACATAATCCAATCATGTCTATGCTCAACGCAAACACCAAATAATAATTTTAGGTTTAACTCCAATCTCGATGGTAGAGATGCTTGATCACATCAACCTTGTAAACACTTCCAACACGTATCGTCAGCTCATCTTTAGCTAGTCTCCGTTTATTCCGTAGCTTTTGTTTCGAGTTACTAACACTTAGCAACCGAACCGGTATCTAATACCCTGGTGCTACTAGGAGTACTAGTAAAGTACACATTAACATAATGTATATCAATATACTTCTATCGACCTTGCCACCTTCTTATCTACCAAGTATCTAGGGTAATTCTGCTCCATGGCTGTTCCCCTTATTGCGAAGCACTTAGTCTCGGGTTTGGGTTCAACCTTGGGTTTCTTCACTTGGAGCAACAACTGATTTGCCGTTTCATGAAGTGTCCCTTCTTGCCCTTGTCCTTCTTGAAACTAGTGGTTTCACCAACCATCAACAATTGATGCTCCTTCTTGATTTTTACTTTCGCGATGTCAAACAACATGAATACCTCAAGGATCATCATCTCTATCCTTGATATGTTATAGTTCATCACGAAGCTCTAGCAGCTTGGTGGCATTGACTTTGGAGAAACATCACTATCTCATCTGGAAGATCAACTCCCACTCGATTCAAGTGATTGTTGTACCCAGACAATCTAAGCACAAGCTCAACGATTGAGCTTTTCTCCCTTAGTTTGTAGGCTAAGACAATCGTCGGAGGTCTCATACCTCTTGACGTGGGCACGAGCCTGAAATCCTAATTTCAGCCCTCGAAACATCTCATATGTTCCGCGACATTTCGAAAACGTCTTTCGTGCCTCAACTCTAAACCGTTTAACTGAACTATCACGTATTTATCAAAACGTGTATGTCCGATGTTCGCAACATCCACAAGCGACGTTTGGGGTTCAGCACTGTGGCGGTGCATTAAGGACATAAGCTTTCTCTGTCCGCATAATCGCTACTTTCAACTTTCAACTATATTTTCTCTAGGAACATATCTAAGCAGTGGAACTAAAGCGCGAGCTTCGACATAATTTGCAAAAGGTCTTTTGACTATGTTCAGGATAATTAAGTTCATCTTATGAACTCCCACTCGATAGACATCCCTCTAGTCATCTAAGTGATTACATGATCCGAGTCAACTAGGCCGTGTCCGATCATCACGTGAGACGGACTAGTCATCATTAGTGAACATCTTCATGTTGATCGTATCTACTATAAGACTCATGCTCGACCTTTCGGTCTCGTGTTCCGAGGCCATGTCTGTACATGCTAGGCTCATCAAGTTAACCCTAAGTGTTTCGCGTGTGTAAATCTGTCTTACACCGTTGTATGTGAGCGTAAGAATCCATCACACCCGATCATCACGTGGTGCTTAGAAGCGACGAACTTTAGCAGCGGTGCACAGTTAGGGAGAACACTTCTTGAAATTGTTGTAGGGATCATCTTATTTACTACCGTCGTTCTAAGTAAACAAGATGCATAAACATAATAAACATCACATGCAATTATATAGTAGTGACATGATATGGCCAATATCATATAGCTCCATTGATCTCCATCTTGGGGCTCCATGATCATCATCGTCACCGGCATGACACCATGATCTCCATCATCATGATCTCTATCATCGTGTCTTCATGAAGTTGTCTCGCCAACTATTACTTCTACTACTATGGCTACCGGTTAGCAATAAAGTAAAGTAATTACATGGCGTTGTTTGATGGCACGCAGGTCATACAATAAATAAAGACAACTCCTATGGCTCCTGCCGGTTGTCATACTCATCGACATGCAAGTCGTGAATCCTATTACAAGAACATGATCAATCTCATACATCACATAACATTCATCACATTCTTCTTGGCCATATCACATCACATAGCACACCCTGCAAAAACAAGTTAGACGTCCTCTAATTGTTGTTTGCATGTTTTACGTGGCTGCTTTGGGTTCTAGCAAGAACGTTTTTTACCTACGCAAAACCACAACGTGATATGCAATCTGCTATTTACCCTTCATAAGGACCCTTTTCATCGAATCCGTTCCGACTAAAGTGGGAGGCGGCACCCGCTAGCCACCTTATGCACCAAGTGCATGTCGATCAGTGGAACCTGTCTCACGTAAAATGCGTGTAAGGTCGGTCCGGGCGCTTCATCCCACAATACCGTCGAACAAGATTGGACTAGTAACGGCAAGCATATTGAACATCATCAACGCCCACAACTACTTTGTGTTCTACTCGTGCAAAGAATCTACGCAATAGACCTAGCTCATGATGCCCTTTGTTGGGGAGCGTGCAGAAATTCAAAATTTTCCTCGTGTCACCAAGATCTATCTATGGAGAAACCAGCAACGAGGGAAGGAGAGTGCATCTACATACCCTTGTAGATCGCTAAGCGGAAGCGTTCAAGAGAACGGGGTTGAAGGAGTCGTACTGTCGTGATCCAAATCACCGGAGATCTTAGTGCCGAGCAGGCGGCACCTCCGCGTTCAACACACGTACAGCCGGTGGCGTCTCCCATGCCTTGATCCAGCAAGGAGAGAGGAGAGGTTGAGGAAGACTCCGTCCAGCAGCAGCACAACGGCGTGGTGGTGATGGAGGAGCGTGGTAATCCAGCGGGGCTTCGCCAAGCACCACGGGAGAGGAGGAGGAGGAGGGCAGGGCTGCACCAAATAGAGGAGAGAAACTCATGTGTTGGCAGCCCCAAAACCTCAAGTATATATAGGGGAAGGGGCTGCGCCCCTTTAGGGTTTCCCACCCCAAAGGGTGCGGCCAGCCTAGATCCCATCCAAGGGGCGGCCAAGGGGAGGAGGGCCTCCCAAGTCAAGTGGAGGCCTCCCCTTTAGGGTTTTCCTCCCATGCGCATGGGCCTTTGGGGGCTGGTGCCCTGGCCCATTAAGGCTAGGGCGCCCCCTACAGCCCATGCTACTGTATTGGACGTGGTGGAACAATTTCGGACCTCCGGACCCCTCCGGAACCTTCAGAAGCTTCCGGTACAATACCGAAAAACCCGAACTTTTCCGGAACCCGAACAACAACTTTCCATATATAAATCTTTACCTCCGACCATTCCGGAACTCCTCGTGACGTCCGGGATCTCATCCGGACTCGAACAACATTCGGTAACCACATACAAACTTCCTTTATAACCCTAAGCGTCATCGAACCTTAAGTTTGTAGACCCTACGGGTTCGGGAACCATCTGAGACATGACCGAGGCGTTCTCCGGTCAATAACCAACAGCGGGATCTGGATACCCATGTTGGCTCCCACATGTTCCACGATGATCTCATCGGATGAACCACGATGTCAAGGACTCAATCGATCCGTATACAATTCCCTTTGTCTAGCGGTATTGCACTTGCCCGAGATTCGATCGTCGGTATCCCGATACCTTGTTCAATCTCGTTACCGGCAAGTCTCTTTACTCGTTCCGTAACACATCATCCTGTGATCAACTCCTTGATCACATTGTACTGATATGATGATGTCCTACCGAGTGGGCCCAGAGATACCTCTCCGTTTACGGAGTGACAAATCCCATCTCGATTCGTACCAACCCAATGAGACACTTTCGGAGATACCTAGTGCACCTTTATAGCCACCCGATTCGTTGTGACGTTTGGTACACCCAAAGCATTCCTACGGTATCCGGAGTTGCACAATCTCATGGTCTAAGTAAATGATACTTGACATTAGAAAAGCTTTAGCATACGAACTACGATCTTTGTGCTAGGCTTAGGATTGGGTCTTGTCCATCACATCATTCTCCAAATGATGTGATCCCGTTATCAACGACATCCAATGTCAATGGTCAGGAAACCATAACCATCTATTGATTAACGAGCTAGTCATCTAGAGGCTTACTAGGGACTTGGTGTTGTCTATGTACCCACACATGTATCTGAGTTTCCTATCAATACAATTATAGCATGGATAATAAACGATTATCATGAACAAGGAAATATAATAATAACTAATTTATTATTGCCTCTAGGGCATATTTCCAACACCTTACACGTACACTTACGTGAGACAGGTTACACCGACTGACATGCACTTGGTGCATAAGGTGGCTAGCGGGTGCCAGTCTCTCCCACTTTAGTCGGAACGGATTTGATGAAAAGGGTCCTTATGAAGGGTAAATAGCAATTGGCATATCACGTTGTGGTTTTGCGTAGGTAAGAAACGTTCTTGCTAGAAACCCATAGTAGCCACGTAAAACATGCACAATTAGAGGACGCCTAACTTGTTTTTGCAGGATATGCTATGTGATATGATATGGCCAAAAAGAATGTGATGAATGATATGTGATATATGAGATTGATCATCTTCTTGTAATAGTAATCACGACTTGCATGTCGATGAGTATGACAACCGGCAGGAGCCATAGGAGTTGTCTTTATTTATTGTATGACCTGCGTGTCATTGAACAACGCCATGTAATTACTTTATTTTATTGCTAACCGGTAGCCATAGTAGTAGAATTAATAAGTTGGCGAGACAACTTCATGGAGACACGATGATGGGGATCATGATGATGGAGATCATGGTGTCATGCCGGTGACGATGATGATCGTGGAGCCGCGAAGATGGAGATCAAAAGGAGCAATATGATATTTGCCATATCATGTCACTATTTGATTGCATGTGATGTTTGTCATGTTTATACATCTTATTTGCTTAGAACGACGGTAGTAAATAAGATGATCCCTCATTAAAATTTCAAGAAAGTGTTCCCCTAACTGTGCACCGTTGCGAAAGTTTGTCGTTTCGAAGCACCATGTGATGATCGGGTGTGATAGATTCTTACGTTCACATACAACGGGTGTAAGCCAGATTTACACACGCGAAAAACTTAGGTTAACTTGACGAGCCTAGCATGTACAGACATGGCCTCGGAACACAAGAGACCGAAAGGTCGAGCATGAGTCGTATGGAGGATACGATCAACATGAAGATGTTCACCGATGATGACTAGTCCGTCTCACGTGATGATCGGACACGGCCTAGTTGACTCGGATCATGTAATCACTTAGATGACTAGAGGATGTCTATCTGAGTGGGAGTTCATTAGATGAACTTAATTATCTTGAACATAGTCAAAAGCCCTTTGCAAATTATGTCGTGGCTCGCGCTTTAGTTCCTTGTTTAGATATGTTCCTAGAGAAAATATAGTTGAAAGTTGACATGGCGATTATGCGGACAGAAGAAAGCTTATGTCCTTAATGCACCGCTCGGTGTGCTCAACCCCAAGCGTCGATGCGTGGATGTTGCGAACATCGGACATACACGTTTTGATAACTACGTGATAGTTCAGTTAAGCGGTTTAGAGTTGAGGCACCAAAGGCGTTTTGAAACGTCGCGGAACATATGAGATGTTTGAGGGCTAAAATTGGGATTTCAGGCTCGTGCCCACGTCAAGAGGTATAAGACCTCGGCGATTTTCTTAACCTGCAAACTAAGGGAGAAAAGCTCAATCGTTGAGCTTGTGCTCAGATTGTCCGAGTGCAACAATCACTTGAATTGAATGGGAGTTGATCTTCCAGATGAGATAGTGATGTTTCTCCAAAGTCATTGCCACCAAGCTGCTAGAGCTTCGTGATGAACTATAACATATCAGGGATAGATATGATGATCCTTGAGCTATTCGCAATGTTCGACACATGAATGTAGAAATCAAGAAGGATCATCAATTGTTGATGGTTAGTGAAACCACTAGTTTCAAGAAGGGCAAGGGCAAGAAGGGTACTTCATGAAACAGAAAATCAGTTGCTGCTCGATGAAGAAACCCAAGGTTGAACCCAAACCGAGACTAAGTGCTTACGTAATGAGGGAACAACCACTTGGAGCAGAATTACCCTAGATACTTGGTAGATGAGAAGGCTGGCAAGGTTGATAGAAGTATATTGGATATACATTAAGTTATTGTGTACTTTACTAGTACTCCTAGTAGCACCAGGGTATTAGACACCGGTTCGGTTGCTAAGTGTTAGTAACTCAAAATAAAAGGCTACGGAATAAGCGGAGACTAGCTAAAGGTGAGTGACGATATGTGTTGGAAGTGTTTCCAAGTTTGATGTGATCAAACATCATACGCTCCCTCTACCATCAAGATTAGTATTAAACCAGAATAATTGTCATTTAGTGTTTGCGTTGAGCATAGACATGATTGGATTATGTCTATCGCAATACGGTTATTCATTTAAGGAGAATAATGGTTACTCTATTTATTTGAATAATACCTTCAATGGTCTTGCACCTAAAGGAATGGTTTATTGAATCTCGATCGTAGTGATACACATTTTCATGCCAAAAGATATAAGATAGTAATGATAGTACCACTTACTTGTGGCACTGCCATGTAAGTCATATTGGTATAAAACGCATGAAGAAGCTCCATGTTGATGGATCTTTGGACTCACTCGTTTTTGAAAAGTTTGAGACATGCGAACCATGTCTATTGGTGTATACGCATGATGAAACTCCATGCAGATGGATCGTTTGGACTCACTTGATTTTGAACCACTTGAGATATGCAAATCATACCACATGGGCAAGATGACTGAAAAGCCTCGTTTTCAGTAAAATGGAACAAGATAGCAACTTGTTGGAAGTAACACATTTTTTATGTGTGCAGTCCAATGAGCGCTGAGGCATGCAGTGAATATCGTTATGTTCTTACTTCACAGATGATTCGAGTAGATGTTGAGTATATTTACTTGATGAAACACAAGTCTGAATTATTGAATGGTTCAAGTAATTTCAGAGTGAAGTTAAAGATCATCGTGACAAGAGGATAAAATGTCTATGATATGAACATAGAGATGAGTATCTGAGTTACGAGCTTTGGCACGCAATTAAGAAATTGTGGAAATTGTTTCACAATAAATACCGCCTGGAACACCATAGTGTGATGGTGTGTCCGAACATCATAGTTGCACCCTATTGGATATGGTGCGTACCATGATGTCTCTTATCGAATTACCACTATCGTTCATGGGTTAGGCATTAGAGACAACCGCACTCACTTTAATAGGGCACCACGTAATTCCATTGAGACGACACCGTTTGAACTATGGTTTGGAGAAACTTAAATTGTTGTTTCTTAAAAGTTTGGGGCTGCGATGCTTATGTGAAAAAGTTTCAGGTTGATGAGCTCGAACCCAAAGCGGATAAAAATGCATCTTCATAGGACACCCAAAACAGTTGACTATACCTCCTATCTCAGATCCGGAAGCAAAAGTAATTGTTTCTAGAAACGGGTCCTTTCTCGAGGAAAAGTTTCTCTCGAAAGAATTGAGTGGGAGGATGGTGGAGACTTAATGAGGTTATTGAACCATCACTTCAACCAGTGTGTAGCAGGGCACAGGAAGTTGTTCATGTGGCACCTACACCAATTGAAGTGGAAGCTGATGATAGTGATCATGATGCTTGGATCAAGTCACTACCGGACCTCGTAGGTCGACAAGGACGCGTACTACTTGAGTGGTACGCAATCCTATCTTAGAGGTCATGTTGCTAGACAACAATGAACCTACGAGCTATGAAGAAGCGATGGTGGGCCCGGATTCCGACGAATGGCTCAAGGCCATAACATTCGAGAGAGGATCCATGACTTTGGAACAAATACTTGATGGTCGTGGGGCGTTGGGTAAAGATGGATTTTAAAAGGAAGATGGACAATGATGGTAAGTATCACCATTAAGAAAGGTCGACTTGTCGTTAAAGATGTTTTCCGACAAGTTCAAGGAGTTGACTACGGTGAGGCTTTCTCACTCGTAGCGATGCTAAGAGTCTGTTGGAATTGGATTAGCATTTACTGCATTATTTATGAAATCTTGCATATAGGATGTCAAAACATTGTTTCCTTGACAGTTTTCTTGAGGAAAGATTGTATGTGATACAACCGAAGGTTTTGACAATCTGAAAGACGCTAACAAGTATGCAAAGCTCCACAATCCTTCTAAGGACTGGAGTAAGCATCTCGGAGTTGGAATGTACGCTTTGATGAGATGATCAAAGATTTTGGGTCTATACAAGGTTTATGAGAAACTTGTATTTCCAAAGAAGTGAGTGGGAGCACTATAGAATTTCTGATGAGTATATGTTGTTGACATATTGTTGATCAGAAATGATGTAGAATTTCTAGAAAGCATATAGGGTTGTCTGAAAAGTGTTTTTCAATGGAAAAACCTGGATTATGCTACTTGAACAATAAGCTTCAAGATCTATAAGATAGATCAAAATGATTAATAATACGTTCAAATGAGCACATACCTTGACATAATCTTGAAGGTGTTCAAGATGGATCAGTCAAAGAAGGAGTTCTTGCCTGAGTTGTAAGGTATGAAGTTAAGACTTAAAGCTCGACCACGGCAGAAGAGAAAGAAAGGACGAAGGTCGTCCCTATGCCTTAGACGTAGGCTCTACGGTATGCTATCTTGTGTACCGCTTTGATGTGTGCCTTGCTACATATCGGCAAGAGGGTACAAAGGTGATCAAGGAGTGGATCACCAGATAGCGGTCAAAATTATCCTTAGAGGAATAAGGATATGTTTCTCGATTATGGAGGTGATAAAGAGTTCGACGTAAAGGGTTACGTCGATGCAAGCTTTAACACCTATCCGAATGACTCTGAGTAGCAAACCGGATACGTATAGTGGAGCAACCATTTGGAATAGCTCCAAGTGGAGCGTGGAAGCAGCATTTACAATATGACCGGAGATTTGCGAAGTACATACGGATCTGAATGTTGCGACCCGTGACTAAAACCTCTCTTACAAGCAAAACATGATCAAACCCTAGAACTCATTGAGTCTTAATCACAAGATGATGTGAACTAGTTTAGTGACACTAGTAAACTCTTTGGATGTTGGTCACATGGTGATGTGACACAGTGAGTGTTAATCACATGGCGATGTGAACTAGATTATTGACTCTAGTGCAAGTGGGAGACTGTTGGAAATATGCCCTAGAGGCAATAATAAATTAGTTATTATTATATTTCCTTGTTCATGATAATCGTTTATTATCCATGCTATAATTGTATTGATAGGAAAATCAGATACATGTGTGGGTACATAGACAAAACCATGTCCCTAGTAAGCCTCTAGTTGACTAGCTCGTTGATCAATAGATGGTTACAGTTTCGACCATGGACATTGGATGTCGTTGATAACGGGATCACATCATTAGCGAGAATGATGTGATGGACAAGACCCAATCCTAAGCCTAGCACAAAGATCGTGTAGTTCGTTTGCTAAAGCTTTTCTAATGTCAAGTATCTTTTCCTTAGACCATGAGATTGTGCAACTCCCGGATACAGTAGGAATGCTTTGGGTGTACCAAACGTCACAACGTAACTGGGTGGCTATAAAGGTACACTACAGGTATCTCCAAAAGTGTCTGTTGGGTTGGCACGAATCAAGACTGAGATTTGTCACTCCGTGTAAACGGAGAGGTATCTCTGGGCCCACTCGGTAGGACATCATCATAATGTGCACAATGTGACCAAGGGGTTGATCATGGGATGATGTGTTACGGAACGAGTAAACAGACTTGCCGGTAACGAGATTGAACAAGGTATCGGTATACTGACGGTCGAATCTCGGGCAAGTACAATACCGTTAGACAAAGGGAATTGTATACGGGATCGATTGAGTCCTTGACATCGTGGTTCATCCGATGAGATCATCGTGGAACATGTGGGAGCCAACATGGGTATCCAGATCCAGCTGTTAGTTATTGACCGGAGAACGTCTCGGTCATATGCGCATGGTTCCCGAACCCGTAGGGTCTACACATAAGGTTCGATGACACTAGGGTTATAAAGGAAGTTTGTATGTGGTTACGAATGTTGTTGAGTCCGGATGAGATCCCGACGTCACGAGGAGTTTTGGAATGGTCCGGAGGTAAAGATTTATATATGGGAAGTCATGTTTTGGTCACCGGAAAAGTTTGAGTTTTATCGGTACGCATCTGGGACCACGGGAGGGTCCTGGGTCCACCAAGTGGGGCCACCGCCCCGGAGGGCTGCATGGGCCAAGTGTGGGAGGGACCAGCCCGGGTGGGCTGGTGCGCCCCCACAAGGGCCCAAGGCGCCTAGGGTTTGGGGGAGGGGGCGCACCCACCTAACTTGGGGGGCAAGTTTCCCCTCTCCCCCCCCCTTGGCCGCACCCTAGATGGGTTTTGGGCTGGCCGCCGCCCCTAGGGTGGAACCCTAGGTGGGCGCGCAGCCCTCCCTCTCCCCCTATATATACTTGAGGACTTTGGGGCTGCCAATAGATGAGTTTTCACCTCTCCCTGGCGCAGCCCTACCTCTCTCCCTCCTCATCTCCCGCGGTGCTTGGCTAAGCCCTGCAGGATTGCCACTCTCCTCCTCCACCACCACGCCGTTGTGCTGCTGCTGGACGGAGTCTTCCTCAACCTCTCCCTCTCTCCTTGCTGGATCAAGGCATGGGAGGCGTCCACCGGCTGCACGTGTGTTGAGCGCGAGGTGCCGTCCGTTCGGCACTAGGATCTCCGGTGATTTGGATCACGACGAGTACGACTCCTTCAACCCCGTTCTCTTGAAGGCTTCCGCTTAGCGATCTACAAGGGTATGTAGATGCACTCCCCTCTCTCTCGTTGCTAGTCTCTCCATAGATAGATCTTGATGACTCGTAGGAAAATTTTAAATTTCTGCTACGTTCCCCAACAGTTGCCTCGTTCCGAGAGCTTCTCGAAGCACAAATGTTATGTATCTATTATTGCAAGCAATACATAGCACTTGGCCACACACACCATGACCTGAGTCGGCTCGGTAGTGGGGCCGCGGCGGGTTTTTATGTGTTTTTCATGAACCGGTATCCCATGTGGTTTTTCCTCGGTTTATTTGAGATTCATTTTTGTTCGGTTTATTTTTTTTCTTTTCAGTTTTCTACTTTTGGTTTTGCTTTCTTGTTTTAACTATTTTGCATTCTCGGCTTTTTATTTTCTAAATTAAATGGAAAAACAATCAAATGAACATTTATTTATAAATAGAATTTTGAATATACGCTTTTTCAAAGAGATATTGAATATTTTTAAATACATAGTTAATATTTTAAATTCATATTGAACATTGTTAAAAGTACATAAAAATAAAATATGTGAATAATTTATGTATAACATGCAAAATAATAAATACATGTTGAATATTACCCAGAGATGCAATGAATTTTTAAAATAGTTTTAAAACGAATTACTTATAAATATGAAAGAACTTTTTCATATTATATATTCTTATATCTGTCAAGATTTTTGAAATTGTATGAACATTAAAGAAATTCTTGAATAGTTTTGTAATGTAAATATTTTAGAAAAATGGATCACAATTTTAATTATATGAACATTAGAAAAAAATATGTGACTAAATATGTGAACACCTTTTGAAAGAATTTAATAAAAACATATTTTCATTTTTAATCTTTTTGAGAAGAATTTTCTTTTTCTATCTACAACAAAATAATATTTTGAAATAGAAAAAGAAGTGAAGAAATAAAAAGAGAAAAATAACAGTGAAGTGTATTTTTGGCCCAATCCATGTGAGGTGGACGCGTGGGTGCGACACACTTATATGGAAAACCCTAGCTATGTTCCTCCCCTAACCCTAGATGTTTAGGGCAAACTCTCCCCTCCAAGCTTTGCCGATGAGCTCATAGATACGCCTCCCCTCTGCCTGCCGCTCCGGCGGCCAGTGGCGGGGAGGAGAATCCCGGTGCCTCCGCTCCGATTGGTAGTTTACATTAGGTCTTTTTTAGTCCTCGCAAGTGCGGCGTTCCGGCGGATGGCGGCTCTTCTTGTTTCGAGTTTTTCTTCTGGGATCCGATCATCCTTGAGTTCGTCTGTTTGGAAGTAGTTGATGGAGCTCCGGCATAGATTCCTATCATGTCCTTAAGGCTATGAGGTTAGGATTCCTCGTCGTATGGCAAGAATTGGTGTCATGTGCTTTAGATCTATTCAGGGGTTCAAAGACGACGACTGCGGCTCCAGTTCATTGGTCCTTAGGGGCACGTACACGAAGACTTCCGAGTTGTTATCGAGAAGGCCAAACCGGCTTCGATAGGGGAGTGACAACAGCGACCTGCCGGTGGCTTGTTCTGATGGCCGTAGTGGTCCTTCGGCGGTCTTCGAGTGATTCTTCGGGATAGCACATGCAGTATTATTTTCTCCTCCTGGAGGGAACTCTTCTCATGCAAAGATGCAATGGAAGCTGAGCTCTAGCGCCGTCCCTATCCTCTTTGCTCTCTCCTGTCACTTCAATTCACTCATGTCGTTTTCGCAGTATTATACCTATATGTATATAAGTATAATATACATATCTATCATGGTATAGAATCTTAGATCCAAATTCAAATAAAACCAAACGGACATATCACAACGTGAATAGGAGCTAATGCAAATTGAGCATATAATTATGCCCATTTTATTTATATCAATGAACGTATCATTCTTATTGCCATACTATCTTTGAAATTGGGATACGAAACTCTGTAGCGTCATGAATTGTCCATGTTATGATAAGATACTTTATTTTTTGGTTTTTTCAACATTTAAAATAGGATAATTGAAATTGGGTGCATCGGTAATAGACACCCCCCCTTCACGAAAGAGTACAAAACAGCAAGGGCAACATCGGAGCTAACAGTACATGCATGTTGCCTCGCTCCGAGAGGTTCTCGAAGCGCAAATGCTATGTATCGATTATTGCATGCAATACACAACGATAGGCCACACAGACACCATGACCTAAATGGGCCCAGTAGTGGGGTTCTGGTGAGTTTATATGTGTTTTTCATGACACCGATCTCCGATGTGGTTTTTCCTCCGTTTATTTGAGATTCATTTTGTTCATTTTTTTAATTTTCTCCTGTCGGCTTCATTTTCTAAAGTAATGCAAACATTTTTACAGTTACACAAACATTTATTCACAAATGTAATGTTGTATATATGAAAATTTTAAAAGAGATGTCGAACATTTTTCAATACTTGTGAATATTTTTAAATACATATTGATTGTTAAACTTACATTTTTTAAACTTACGACGATTTATTTGTAATATCATGCAAAATAATAAATACACATTGAATTTTTAAAATATTTTTAAAACAAATTGGTAAATATATAAGCACTTTTACATAATGTTTTTAAAATACATCAAGATTCTTGAAATTGTGTGAATATTTAAAAATACTTGAATAGTTTTACAATGTCAATATTTTTAGGAAAAGCACGAACCAAAATTTAATTATATGATCATTAGAAAAAAATACGTGACTACTTTATGAAAATAATTGAACACCTTTCGAAAGAATTTGATAAAAACATATTTTGATTTTTAACCTTTCTGAGAGGAATTTTAATTTTTTACCTACAATAAAATAAAATTTCAAATAAAAATAAATAAACAAAGAAATAAAAGGCAAATAACCGCGTCATGTGTATTCGGCTCAGTCGATGCTAGATGGTCATGTGGGCGACACTCTTATATGGTTTATGTGCGTTAGATGGACCCATAGTGGTAGTAAACGGTAGCAAAGGATGGCACATAAACTGGACGTCACACGCATAATTTCTGAGTTTTGGGAAGCCTTTTCTTTCATTTCCATTTTGCCCTGCAGTTTTTCCTAGCTTTTTCTTTGATTTTTCGGTTTTTGATATTTTTTCATTTACGTTTCCTTTTTATTTTTAATCTTTTATTTTTATTCCTTTTTTCTAATTTAGGATTATGTATAAAATTCACAAACATTTTTTTTTCAGATTTTTGTGTGGATAATACAGTAGGGAAGTCCCCTATTGTGCCTTGTTTTCTATTAATAAAATGATTATTATGTAGTGATGAGGAAACAAAAGATACATTTTATAAAGTGTCAATCAAGTCTTGCATGTCATCCTTGAGACTAGGTTTAGTTTTTTCATCATTATCTCAAAGTTGCTTTCAAAGAATAGATACATTGCTCCATGTTGATCGGCTGATTATCAAAAAATCTGTCAATTATGTGCTTCCAGATACTCCAATGTCATGTGATTATTATTTTTGTGAAACATATGTGGTTCATTTTGTCTTTTCCTTTAATGAGCAACTGAATGAGTTCAACATCATTATTCCATTCCATACCTAGCAATAACTAGAAGTTCTGACTAAAGTCACATCAAAAGAAAAACTTGTATGAGATCTGTAATATTGCCATAATTGCAGAGCACACAACTATGATTCTCAATGTGGCAGTATTTTCTCAAGAGTAAATCTCTAGTCTTTAACATGTCTTGAGTCGGAAGCCAGAAAGAGAATTTTTGCTTAGACATGTAACATATTTTCCATATCCATGTATAAACATTTAAGAACCTTTTCAATATATAAACATTTTCTAAAATACATGAACACTTGTTGAAACTTCACAAACATTTTAAAAATATATGAATAGTTTTATAATGTAAATAATATTTATATGAACATTAGAAAAAAAACGTGAATACTTTATAGAAACACATGAAGACCTTCTAAAAGAATCTGATAAAATATATTTTCATTTTTCACCTTTTTGAGTGGAATTATCTTTTTTGCCTACAATAAAATAATATTTTAAAATTGAATAAGAAGTTAGGAAATAGAAATAGAAAAATAAATGTATTGTGTGTTTTTGGCCCATTCCATGCGAGATGGACGCACGTGGGCTACGCTCTCATACGAAAATTCCTATTTCACGCGTGTTGAGTGAAACAGTATGCTCTACGTACGATTAGGCACGGTAATAAATGGTTGTAAAAGACGGCACATAAACTGAATGCCACACACAAGGTTTCCCAGTTTTGGGAAGGTTTTGTTTCTTTCCAATCCCCACACAAAAAAAGTTCTTTTCATTTTTTATTCTCTATTTTCAGATTCAGGATTATTTATAAAATTCACAAAGATTTAGGGAAGTCCCTTGTGCCTTATTTTCTATTAAAAAATGGTTATGTACGTAGTGATGAGAAAACAAAGTGTCAACCGAGTCTTGCATGCCATCCTTGAGACTAAAGTTTAGCTCTTTTCATCACTATCTAGAAGTTGCTTTGAAAGAATAGATGCATTGGTCCATGTTGATCAGCTGATTATTGAAAAATCTATCATTTATGTGCTTCCAGATACTCCAATATCATGTCATTATTATTTCTGTGAAACATGCGTGGTTCATTCAGTTTTTTTCCTTCAATGGGCGGCTTAATGAGTCAAGATTAGTATTCCATTCCATGTCTAGCAATAACTAGAAGTTCTGACTAAACTCAGAAATGAAGAAAAGGTGCATAAGATCTTAATATTGCAATCATTGCAGATCACACAACTACGATTCTCAATGTGCAAGTTTTTGCCCAACAGTAATTCTCTAGTCTTTAACATGTCTTGAATCGGAAGCAAGAAAAAGAATTACTGTTTAGCCACGTAACATATTCCTCACATTACGAGCATTTGTTGCATTAGCTCATTGTAAATTTTCCTACCAGAGTATCTTATTCCTCCGTAATGTAAATACCAAATATAAGTGTTGTCGTTGAGAATATTATACATTTCCTCACATTGACGCAGATACATAGTGGACAGTGGTAAGTGGAATGGATCTTGCTTCCGCAAAATAGATTTTGTTTTCAAATTTGTGAACATTTTCTAAAATTTATGAACATTTTCTTAGTTCATGAGCATAATTAACATAACAAACACTTTTTCAAAAGAATGTTTGTGTTTTCAAAAAATATTCAAATATTGAAAAACAAATCATTTTAAAAATATCTTCACGTTTTTATAAAAATGTTCAAAAGTTTTTTAAAAAATAATCACACTTTTTGAAATATCTTTTTCCCATGCATTATTGTTGAAAACCGAATGAATAGAACTTAAAGCAAAAGGAGACGTACAGTAGCCAAACCGAACCTCGCTATTGTACCTACTCCGGTTCGCTACAGTACCCAACGCTACAGTGCGGAGAAAATTGGCTGGCCTAGTCGGGGGATTCTCCCCCTGCAAAAAAAAAAAGTCGGGGGATTCTCTTATGAGAGAAGGTGATAATTTGAGACAGTAAGAACATCTCTAGAAGACCCTTTATATCGCGGACTTTTATAGCGCATTTATAGTTGGCGGCTGCCTTCGGATACGGGCCGAAAACAGTCACGGCAGAACATCAACCGAATATGAACCCATAAATTTGAAATCACGCATTCGCACAAGAAATTGAAATCACGCATTCGCACAAGAAATTGAACTAGTTCCGTAGAACTACTAGCACTAGATCATCTTAAAAAGTCATACAAAGTAAAAAAAAATTACAACTAATATTTAGAGGAGCAGATGCCACCGTAACCCTAATTACAAAATTGGGCTCACCGGAGCCGTGGGGATTGCGGCGACGACGCTGTGGCGATGGAGGAGCTCAGTCCTCGTCGTTGGAGACGAGGTCGACGTAGACCTCGTCCCGCTTCTTGGCTACGAGACGCACTCTTCCATGTTGGCCGCGAACTCCTGCGCCGCCGCGATCCCCTGTTCGAGGAAGATTCTGTCGATGTCGACTTCCCGTTGATGGCGCTGCTCCACTGCCTCCTCCTCCCACACAGAGTGCGCGATGATGGCGGCCTTCATGATGTCCGCCTCCACCAGGGGGAGGTAATCCTTCGGCCTGATGACGCCCCGTCAGTCCGGCTCCCTCTTCACCGCACGGAGCAGAGGGAGCTCCTCCGGCTCTCTTTTGACCGGCGTGAGCGGCGTCCGTGAGCTCGAGGCACCGGCTGAGGAGCCGGAGAAGCGCTTGCCCGCGGTCGTACTCCTCCGTCTCGTGGCGGAGGAGCGACGGCGGCGACGAGAGCCCATTGTTGGTGTACCTATGGGCGCTCCTTTTCCTCATGGCGTCGGCTGTGACGCACCGCCTCTGCTCGGGGTCGTCGCCACCGCCGGTGCAGCGGCCCGTGGAGCACATTTTTGCCACATCGAGATGGGGAGAGGGGGAATTGAAGTCGCCAGCTGCGAGAAATCGAGAGGGGGGATTGGGAATTGCGGCGGCGCATGGATAGGGTTTCGACCTGCATTTTAGTCGCAAACCCATACATATACTGCATGGGGGTGGTGGTTTGCAGGCCACTGTAAAAAAAATTACGGGCTCTGGTTTGGCCCAAAAAAGGGGTCAAACTTAGTACTCCCTCCGTCCGAAAATACTTGTCCTAGAAATGGTTGTATATAGATTTGTTTTAGTTATAGATACGTCCATTTTGTCCATTTCTAGGACAAATATTTCCGGACGAAGGGAGCATATGTCTGTACCTAAGTATCTATTATTGTATAAAAAAAGCCCTAAGTATCTATTAGGGCCAACAACTTGTAGACGTTGAGGCTGCTAGCATCGTCATGTGATCCTTGATTGACTGTGCCCGGCCATGGGTTAGTATTTCTCTTAGGGTATCCCGCAAAATTCTGGTATATGTCTGGTCGGACACTTTTGTTCACTTTTATAATCCAACACGATTCCAACGCGATTCTTCATTGATCTATGAAGTGGTCCGGACGACCCTTTTCCGGCAAAGTGAAGACAAATATGGGGGAGCTATAGCGGAGTCCGGACATTCATTTGACCAACCAAAAGCCTCCGCGTGGTCCTTCTCTCTTCTCTCTCTCTCTCCACAAATGCATGGTCCCCCTCTCCTCCCAACCCAGACACCACATCACAATATGCCACCACATGCATTGTCCTTACCTACTTTTTCTCCTCCTAGCCGGATACTTTGTAATTAGCGCTTGCATGGATCCCTCCCGTACCATGTCCGCGGACCATGTCCGGACATAAAAAACGGATATATATATATCGGAGGAATTTGCGGGTCGGGTTGGAGATTCCCTTAGAGCTTGGCAACATATCTGGTGCACCAGGTATTTGACCCAATCTCCATAAATTATTTTAAAGAGCTCTGAAAAATATGAAATTTTGTGAGGATATAAATATAATATCCATATCTATCATGGTATAGGATCATAATGTGAATAGAAGCTAATGAAAATCGAGCCTAGAATTATGCCCATTTTCTTTATCATCAATGAATGCGTCATTTTTATTTTCATACTATGTTTAAAATTTGGATATGAAACTTTGTAGTGTCATGAATTGTCCTTGTTAGTACAGCATACTTTATTTTTCGGTTTTTCCAACATTAAAACAGAATAATGTAAATCGGGTGCACCAGTGACACCAATGCCCTAGTGCTCCATATACCCCTCCCCCCACGGAAGAGTACAAAACAGCAAGGCCAACTTCGGGGCTGATACTACATGCACGTTGCCTCGTTCCAAGAGCTTCTCGAAGCACAAATGTTATGTATCAATTATTGTAGGCAAAACATAGCACTTGGCCACACACACCATGACCTGAGTCGGCTCGGTAGTGGTGCCGCGGCGGTTTTTTATGTGTTTTTCACGAACCGGTGTCCCATGTGGTTTTTCCTTGGTTTATTTGAGAATCATTTTTGTTCGGCTTATTTTTTATTTTCAGTTTTCTACTTTGGGTTTTGCTTTCTTGTTTTAACTATTTTTCATTTTTTCCTTTTTTATTTTCTGAATTAATGCAAAATACAATTAAATGAACATTTATTTATAAATAGAATTTTGAATATATTATTTTTTCAAAGAGATATTGAATATTTTTAAATACATAGTTAGTATTTTAAATTCATATTGAACATTGTTAAAAGTACATAAAACTGAAATATGTGAATAATTCCTGTATAACATGCAAAATAATAAATACACGTTGAATATTACCCAGAGATGCAATGAATTTTTAAATAGTTTTAAAACGAATTACTTATAAATATGAAAGAACTTTTTCATATTATATATTCTTATATCCGTCAAGATTTTTGAAATTGCATGAACATTAAAAAATTCTTGAATAGTTTTGTAATGCAAATATTTTAGAAAAATGGATCGCATTCTTTATTATATGAACATTAGAAAAAATATGTGACTAAATATGTGAACACCTTTTGAAAGAATTTAATAAAAACATATTTTAATTTTTAATCTTTTTGAGAAGAGTGTTCTTTTTTATCTACAATAAAATAATATTTTGAAATAGAAAAAGAAATGAAGAAATAAAAAGAGGAAAATAACCGCGAAGTGTATTTTTGGCCCAATCCATGTGAGGTGGACGCGTGTGTGCGACACACTTATATGGAAAACCGTAGCTAGGTTCCTCCCCTAACTTTTGATGGTTAGGGCAAACTCTCCCCTCCAAGCTTTGCGGATGAGCCCGTAGATACGCCTCCCCTCTACCTGCCACTCCGGCAGCTAGTGGCGGGGAGGAGAATCCCGGTGCCTCCGCTCCGATTGGTAGTTTGCGTTAGGTCTTTTTAGTCCTCGCAAGTGCGGTGTTCTGGCGGATGGCGGCTCTTCTTGTTTTGAGTTTTTCTTCTGGGATCCGATCCTCCTTGAGTTCATCTATTTGGAAGTAGTTGATGGAGCTCCGACATAGATTCCTATCATGTCCTTTAGGCTATGAGGTTAGGATTCCTCGTCATATGGCAATGGTGTCATGTGCTTTAGATCTATTCAGGGGTTCAAAGACGACGACTGCGGCTCCAGTTCATTGGTCCTTAGGGGCACGTACACGAAGACTTCCGAGTTGTTATCGAGAAGGCCAAACCGACTTCGATAGGGGAGCGACAACAGCGATCTGCCGGTGGCTTGTTTTGTGGCGGTACTGGTCCTTTGGCGGTCTTGGAATGATTCTTCGGGATAGCACATGCAGTATTATTTTCTACTCCTGGAGGGAACTCTTCTCATGCAAAGATGCAATGGAAGCTGAGCTCTAGCGTCGTCCCTATCCTCTTTGCTCTCTCCTGTCACTTCAATTCACTCATGTCGTTTTCGCAGTATTATACCTATATGTATATAAGTATCATATACATATCTATCATGGTATAGAATCTTAGATCCAAATTCAAATAAAACCAAACAGACATATCACAACGTGAATAGGAGCTAATGCAAATTGAGCCTAGAATTATGCCCATTTTATTTATATCAATGAATGTATCATTCTTATTGCCATACTATCTTTGAAATTGGGATATGAAACTCTGTAGCGTGATGAATTGTGCTTGTTACGACAAGATACTTTATTTTTTGGTTTTTTCAACATTTAAAATAGGATAATTGAAATTGGGTGCATCGGTAATAGACACCCCCCCCCCCTAACGAAAGAGTACAAAACAGGAAGGGCAACATCGGAGCTAACACTACATGCATGTTGCCTCGCTCCGAGAGGTCCTCGAAGCGCAAATGCTATGTATCAATTATTGCAAGCAATACACAGCGATAGGCCACACAGACACCATGACCTAAATGGGCCCAAGTAGTGGGGTTCTGGTGAGTTTATATGTGTTTTTCATGACACCAGTCTCCGATGTGGTTTTTCCTCCGTTTATTTGAGATTAATTTTGTTCATTTTTTTAATTTTCTCCTTTCGGCTTTATTTTCTAAAGTAATGCAAACATTTTTGCAGTTACACAAACATTTCTTCACAAATGCAATGTTGTATATATTAAAATTTTAAAAGAGATGTCGAGCATTTTTCAATACTTGTGAATATTTTTTAATACATATTGAACATTGTTAAACTTACATTTGTTTAACTTGCGACGATTTATTTGTAATATCATGCAAAATAATAAATGCACAATGAATTTTTAAAATACTTTTGAAACAAATTGGTAAATATATAAGCACTTTCAACAAGTACTTCCTAAGTGTGTGTTTGTGCTCATCGTCACTAAAACTACCTATTCCACGAGGTGCTCTCTGTGAAATAAGGTATGCCATTCCGAGAAGAACCGATTCAAAGTAAAGTTCTGTCAAGATTATCCTTTTCCTCTTTCTCCTTTTGTTCTCTCCAGTTATGTAAGAAATCATGTCTACTTGATCTGATGTTATGGAACTACACAATAATTACATAATTAGGCATCAATCATTTCTACAAAAAAATGAATCAAAAAATTACACATTCAAGCAAGCATCAAAAGGACAATGCATAATTGTACATGTATCAGACCATCACAAGTATGTAACAAATCATTCTATTTTATTTGATGTAACAAATCTGACCATCACAAGCATTAAAAGAACATCTCTACAACTATAGACCATCACAAATATGTAACAAATCATTGCTACTTTATCAGATGTAACAAATCTGACCATCACAAGCATCAAAAGAACATCTCTACAACGTCAGACCATCACAAGCATAACAGAGGAATGGTGTGCTCTTTAGTTATCTTTAATCTGCCTGCTCCGAATCCATCCTCCGATCCACTGACCTTCAGATCTGCTGACCAATCCACTATTGCTATTCATCAAAAGGAAAAATAAATTAGCATACTGATACATACATGGTGAGGAGAAGGGATTGGTGATTTAGGGTTTCTGTATGGGGTTAGGGATTGGGATAGGGACGAGGGCTATGGGGGGCTTCATGAATAACCGGCCAGGGGGAGGGCTCCCATGACATCCAGCGATGGAGGGGCGCCGCGGCGATGGCAAAAGCAGATGTGCCATCGGCGGCAAACGACGGGACAGGCGGGGAGGTGGGCCGGTCGGGTGATGCGAGGCAGAGGGCCTTGGACACATGCGGGCGAGGAGTGGATCTACCGCCCGGAGAGAACGGAGAAGAAGGGGAAGGGTGGAGAGGGGTTGACCTGCGCCGTCGGAAGCTCTGCGCCGCGCCCTGTTCGCCTCCTCTCCCGCTCACCGCTCTGCCTCTTCTTTTCGTGAGCGCGGACGAAGGGGGCGAAGGGGTAAGTGCGGGCGCGTTACCGAATATCAGCGAAAATCTAGCTTGGCCCCTCCGAATTCGGGAACAGAGAGGCGGGCTTTCGAGCGGGCCATCCAATATTCTGGGCCAATTCGGTGGACTCAATTCCAAATGCATCTGAACAGCAGAATTCGGCCTATGCAATGCCAATATCAATATCTTGGCCTGAATATCAACATCCAAACATAGTGTTAGACATGTAATATATTTTCCATATCCATTTAAAAGGGGTACAAGCATTTGTTGGATTACGAATGAGATCATTATATATTTTCATAACAGAGTATCTTGCCCCCAAAAAAAATGGAAATTCCAACTATATGTCTTGTCGTTGAGAATATTATACATTTCCTCACATTGCTTCAGAGCTATACGACTAAGTGAAACGTAATTGTTTCCTCCCCTATAGACTTTCTTTTCCAATTCTTGAACATTTTCTCAAATTTATGAACATTTTATTAGTTCACAGGCGTATTTAAAATTTGTGATTTCAAATTTGATGATTCTTTCAAGTTCATAAATTTATTTTAAATTTTAATAAATATTTTAAAAGTCATAATTATTTTACTAAAAGTAATGAACAAATTTAAAAGTCCATGAATATTTTGAAATATTTGTGAAAATTTCAATATTTTAGAATATTTTCAAATTCATGACCATTTTTAAAACTATTTTTTAGTTGGTGAACTCCTTTTTAAATTCATGTATACAATTATAAACATGGTAATTCATTTTCCACGAGGTGCGAACACATATTGTACGACAGTTTTCTTGCTCAACGAATAATCAAACATATGCAAGCACCATACCATATGAAGCGAGCGGTCAGGCTTTTTCTCCCTATCAGCGAAGGAGCCAATCAGGGTTGAGCTGGCCCATACAATCACCATTCACGTGTTTTTCCCCTTGCAGTAGACGAGGTATAGCAGGGTACGGACTATTTCCTATGTGCCGGTTTTTATTTTTTTAGTCTAAACACACTCGACTTTATTGTATTTCCTATGTGCCAGTGCTTTGCACAGGGCGAGCGAATGAGCAAACCGAGATGGGCCGACCCATATGTGTAGAGGGTGGATAGAGAACATACAAGAGTATCCAGTCTTGGGAACCTTCTAGAAGGTTTCTGGGTTGGATTTTTCTTCAAATTTTTTTATTTTATTTTACTTCATCAATTGTTTAAAAATGCAAATTGCATTTTCACAAAAATGTTTGTCTTCCTTAAAAATGTTGAAATATTTCAAAATTGTACTTGTTTTAAGAAATATTTTAAAACCTAAAAATATTTGTGAATTTGTAAAAAAACCAGGTTTTCAAAAAATGCTTGCATTTAAAAAAAAGAAAAATCGGAAAACTATTCATCTTTGAATTTTTTTTCAGAAATATAAAATGTTTGCATTTTCAGAATTGTGCAGAAATGGCCGTGTTTCCAAAGATGTTCTAAATTTGAAAAATCTTTGTGTTATCAAGAATTTTTCAATATTAAAAAAAAGTTCATTTGTTTAAAAAATGTCAGGTTTTTAAAAATGTCCATAAGTTTTTCACAAAATATTCACACTTTCTAAAATATCTCATTCCCATGTTTTTTTCGAAAACCGAATGAAAAGAACTAAAAACAAGCGCTACAATAGCCAAGATGATACGTAGTAAGGATCTGTTTGGGACTCCTCTGCTCCACCAAAATCAGCTCCTCCTCACCAAATCCATGCTGGAGAGTTTCACCAAGGAGTTACAACTCCACCAAAGTTCGCTATTCTTCCCCCTCCCACTCGCACAGGACCCAACACTATAGTGTGGAGAAAATGGGCTCGCCCGAGTCGGGGTTCCCTTATATGAAAAGGTGACAATTTGACGCAATTAGTGTTGTATAGGAGCTCTCGTACAACAGTGCCCTGCTCAAAGTGTGCTACTTTGCCTTGCCTATAGCGAGCGCTAGGGGAGCAACGCTCACAGTGCCCACATATATGGGGCAGACACAACATGTGAGGTAGTCGCGCGTTTGCTAACCATGCATGCTGTTTTTTTAGACAAAACCATGCACGCTGGCGATCCCTATTTGGCGCGTAGGTCGCCACGGAGCGGCCTAGCACGCATACCCTCTAGTGCCCGATCCAGTTTTTGGGCCAGCCCATTGAGGGTTTATTCCTCACCGGTTTTGCGAAGGTGCTAGAACCTTCCCTGAATTGTTTTTGTTTTATTTACCTTCCATTTTTTCTTTATTTTCCTTTTTTATTTTCTTTCTGTTTTTTTCTTTTCCTTTTCATTCATTTTATTTCTTTCCTTTTTCCTTTTTCATTTTGTGTAAGTCTTTCAAATTTGTGAACATTTTTTGAAATCATGAACATTTTTTTACAAATTCGTGAACATTTTAAAAATCATTAACACTTTTCTAATTCATGATTTTTTACAAATTTGTGGGAATTTATAAATTTTGAACGTTTTCTGAAACTCTTGAACATTTTTGAATCAGAGAACAGTTTTTGAATTTTGGGAATAATTTTTTAATTTCACGAACATTTTTTTGGTTTTGTGAACAGTTTTTTCGAAAAACATAGGATAAGTGTGATGAACAAATTACAGTTATGTATCGATTAAATTTGAATTTTATGAATGATTGTAGATGCCATGATTGCATATATGCATTACGTCCTAGTATCCATACACCATTATACAACTGCATCTATAACTAATACTATACCCGAGACCGCTATCCAGTATGCATATCCAAGTACTAAATAAAAACAATGCATTGCATTACTCTCCCTGTCTCAGTGCATAGGGCATGCGCGTAGTTCTAGGGTCATCGATCTGACTAACTAAAAATATGTCGATTCATATGCAAATGTAGTTTTCAAATACTTCTTTTGTTATATATAATACATATTTAGTTAGTCAAATTAATAACCTAGAACTACACACATGCCCTATGCATTGGGGCGGAATAAGAAAATTACATAATTTTGATAATATTTAGGACAGTAAAACTGAGCCTAAAGCAAGTCTTCTCATCGATTTGTGTTTTCGACCGTCCATTTTTGCGATTTGGATGTTTCTGGCTGTCGGATCTCCCTGATCAGCCATCTCTCCCGGTGGCCCAGTTGTTCTATGGGTTGCTACTTTTTTTTAGGGAAAGCCTATGCTTTATTGATCAAACACCACATAATGTGGGATAATGTTTGCATTATGTGGTTGGCTACTCCAGAGGCCAAAACGAAGCCCTCTGATAAACTGGGCCGTTGGCCAGTCCATTCATCAAACCAGTTGTGTTCCCGGTCAAGGGGTCTAGTGTTGCGGTTCACTAAAGGCGTCCATATTCTCTTTACTTCGAGCTCATCATTGAGACAACTAGGCAATTATCTTTTTATTCTTAGTGCCAATAACATCCAACCTCATTTTAGCTGTTTGGGAACCAACCTGTGGTTGTATGGTAAGGAGGACAGTGGTATCCCCTGCCCTCCAGAGTTCAAGTCCCAGACTTACATTGGTGCTGGCATTTTCTTGGATTTATTCCAGGCCTTTCGGGCGATGTGCGTTCAGTGCGAGAGACTTTCTCGTCGACTACGAAGTCGTTTGTGGCGACTTCGTCAATCTCAAGATGATCTGCTGGCTCAGTCTCGCGGTGGTGCTCATAGGGAATAGCGTGTGCATACGTGCATTTATAGGGTTGAGTGTATGTACATATATATGAGCGTGTGCGTCTATACTGTGTTAAAAAACAATCTTAGCTGTTTGGAAATTAAATGGAACACCAGTGAAACCGAAGTCCGATCTTCCACGTGAAAGCAGTTTCCATAAGATACTTAATCCAAAGAGATGTACAGTATTGCTTTTGGTTTCTTGTAGTCCCATCAGAGAATACAACATGCCAGTATGCATATCCACATATAGAAATCACACTCTCGAAAACACCACGGAAATGGAGGGTAAATCGTGTCGCAAGGCTGACCATCACCGAAGAGGAATTTTGGATGCCACCTTGCAAGAAATCTTCAAATCCATGTGTCAATCCTAAGCACCATGCATGTAAACGCCAGCTTAATAAGCATTTTAAAGCACCATAGATTCACAGCGACATATTTTCCCTTTCTTAGAGCATCTTCAACAGCCGCACAAAAATTTCACGTTCAATAAAAGTTATAGCACGCCACTGTAGCATTTTTTAATGCGTCGGGACCAACATTGCTTTAGCAGACAACCAAAAACGCGCGCTCAAAACAACAAGCAGTGCAAATTATGAAGCGTGCGCAATCTGAAGCCTAAAATATGCTGCGCGCGATAGCGTTTTTAAGCGCGTGCCCAAAACTTTTTAGCGCACGCAATATTTTACAGCATCTATTGGAGCTGTTCGGCGCCAAAAAAGAAACAAATTTCTAGTGCGTGGAGCTTTTTTTGGCGCCTGTTGAAGATGCTCTTAGTTCGACACCGAGTACTGTTGAGATTCGTGCAAGGTTTTGTTTTAGCTATGAAAACAAACACTATCAATTGTTTGCACTAACAAATGGTTTTTATAATACTCCTCTAAAAAATCATCATTTTTTAAATATAAAACCAAGTCCCTATTTTTTAGGTTTCATTTCGATTGCATCCATTTATTTATGTATCATGTGTATTTAACATATGTAAAGACCAATAAAGTATGGAAAATAATTTACGAGAACACAAATTCGAGAAACGGTGCACCGTGTTTATGTAATTTTTCCTAAGCAAGCTAGCAGCATGGTTTCTTTTCATTCCTCCCAATTAGGCAAAATTTGGAGAAGAGAAACACGAACAGAGTTGCAACTAACGCTACGTTAATCGCAAAATTTAAAAAAGTGGAGTTTGGTTTCTCTCCGCCCAAGAAGGGAGGGAGGAAGGCCAAGAAACCGACTAGGCCGACGGGACCGCCCGCCGGAGAAGGCGCGCGCCGAGCGATCACCACGTTTCCTCGTGCTCCGACGGGCTCCTCCCGAAGCCGCCGGTGCCGTAGAAGCGCTCCCACACCTCCTTCTCCGCCTCGGCGAGCTCCTCGGCCGCAGCCACCGCCGCCGCCGCGGGCTTGACCGGCCAATGGCACCACCCCTGCTCCTCTTCCTCCTCCGCCTTCAGCGCGGCGTGCTTCTCCTGGGCCGCGGCCACCGACTTGGGCGACGCGTCCCCGCCGAGGATGACGCCCTCCATCTCCTTCTTCCGCATGGCCCGGGCCTCGCGTCGCCGGTTGCGCCGCTCGCGGATGGTGCGGCGGCACATCGCGGCGGGCGCGCGCACCGTGGTGAGGACGGCGAGCTCAAGCACCGCGAACGGGAAGCAGGCGCACGCGGCCGCGCACCCCGCTGCCGTCCCTGCCGCCGTCCCCGCCACCGCAGCCCCGCCCCGCGACGGCCGCCCCTGCCGCCGCGCCTTCTGCACCGACACCGGCGGAGACCGCCTCAGCTGCCTGTCATCCGTCTTGGCGGGCGGAGGCGACCGCCTCAGCCGCATGTCCTGCGACCTAGCAGGCGACGCCGCTGCCGACACCAGCACGGGGTAGTGATGGTGGTGGTGCACCCTGGCCGCCATTGCTTACACCTACGCCCCAGCCTCCGATCGACGGACGTGAACCGATCGCCCACGCTCACGTAGAAGTGTATACACGCGCGCACGCGGCCACTGTTGGTTCGTGGCGGTGGCGCCTGCTCCGTCGTCAAAGTCTCCGCCGCGACACCATCACCGTGAATGTTCGCACGGAGCGGAGGGCGGCCGTGGTGGCTACCGGTGTCGACGTCGCTGCGGGACGGGAGAGACGGAGATCGGAGATGGGAGGCTGGGGCTCGAGGAGGCCGCGGCGGTTGCGGCATGCGGCGAGCGAGGCTTTTATAACCAGGCCCCGGGCCGGGTCTCCGTTCCGCCCGGCTTTCGCGGCGAGAGGCCCGCTACGCCGCTCGGTTCTAGGGGCAGCCCACGCGCGCCCCGCGGCCCGCGGCACTTATAAATTCCTCCAAAAGACACGTGTCCTGGTTTTCGCCATCCCCCGAAATGAGAGAGCGCGCACGCGCGTGGCGGGTGACGGGTTCGCCATCCATTGCCGCCATAGTTTAATGCGAGGGCGAGGTCGTGCGCGCGACGACGACGACGGAGGATCCTCCCCGGATCGCAGAGGCCCTTTGACCCCACGAGCACGCGGTGGTGTGAGATCATGGAGGTAAGGCTTGATCGAGAGCGGGTTCGTCGATTGGTCGGTGTCTGAGCGATGCCGGCGTTGTGTTTGCTGTAATGCGTGGCTGACGGCGGTGCGTGCAGAAGGACAGCGTTGGTGGACAGGCGCGGAGGGCGACGGTGAGCGCGGCGGGAGGGAGGGAGATGGACTCGCCGCGGTTCCGGGCGATCCTGCGGGCGACGAGCGGGCGGCGGAAGCGGGCGCCGGACGTCAAGAGCTTCTCGCACGAGCTCAACCCGGGGGGTGCGGCGGCGCACCAGCACCACCTGGCCGCGCGGAACAGGCCGCGCGGTGAAGACGAGTTCATCGGCGCCGTAAAGAGCAAGTTCATCAGGCTCAAGGAGGAGGTGGACTGCGAGCTCGGCGTCTTCGCGGGGGACCTCGTTGGCCTCCTCGAGCGGGCCACGGCTGACGAGGAGGACCAACAGTACTGGCGCGTCACGCTCGAGGACCTGCTCGTCGTCACGCAGAAGTGCGCCGAGATGAGCCCCGAGGAGTTCTGGGTCAAGTGCGAGGGCATCGTCCAGGCCCTCGACGACCGCCGCCAGGAGCTCACCACGGCAGGGGGGGCGCTCAAGCAGGCGCACACGCGCATCCTCTTCATCCTCACCCGCTGCACGCGGCTCCTGCAGTTCCGCAAGGAGCTCAGCGGCTACTGCGGCGACGCCAACGGCAAGCACCAGCACGTGCTCGGCCTACACCAGCTCAGCGACCTGGGGCTCTACCCATTGCACTCCACCAACGGCGGCTCCACGGAGCTAGGTCGCAGGAGCACCTCCAGCTTGACCGAGCTTAAGGAGAGGCTCATAAGGAGGAGGATGCTGGAGCACAAGCACCTTACCCTGGACTTCGCGGGGCGGCACTTCCTGGGAGATGCCAGTGATTCTCCCGGCAGCGGCAGCAGTGGCAAGATATCGTCTTGGAAGAAGCTGCCGTCTCCTGCTCGCCATAAGAACACAGAGGCAAAGGAGGACAAGATCACCCCAACAAAGAAGGCAATAACCAGGAACAAGGTCGACGTGGATGAGATTGTTGAGAGGATTGACGCAGCTAGCATTCATCCGGACGGCCTGGCTTCTCTTGGGGACTCAGCAGTCAAGATCGAGATTTCACCAGAGTACCCAGGGGCCCAACAAATAATCGTTGATGGAAAGCCAAGGATGATATGCAGGATCTGCGATTTTGAGATCCCGATGTCTTGTGCGGAAGGCCATTTCATAGCATGCACGCTTGCTGATCGGTGTGATTCCAAGGGCTTGAGTATTGACAAGCGGCTACAAAGGGTTGCCGAGGTGCTTGAGAGGGTGCTTGCTTGCTTTGACGTAAAGAGCCCACATGATGCGGAATTTCATCATCCTGAGAACACAAGAGCTAGCACATCAAGTTTAACAGAAGAATCCGATGGATCCATGGATCATGATAACGATTTGTCTCATCTGTTGACAGTCCCATCATCAGAACTGTTTTCAGAAGTTAGTTGCCTCTCTTGTTTCAAACAATTAAAGTTCTTCTGACTTGATCGTAGTTGATTGCTGACATCATGTCAATGAAATTGCCAGGGAGCACTGACACCTGCATCAGGAAACTTGTCGCAGTCACCATTATTGACACCAAGAACTAGCCACGAAGAATCACAGCTGACTAAACACAAGGCATTTGTCGAACTAGAGAATTTTCAGCAGGTTTGTTAATCCTTCTTTACTCTTCGTTCAAGTTTTATTTGTTTGATTTTATTTAGAGGCTATAATAAACTAAGCTTCTTTGATGGCCCAAACTTCCAATATACTACCCTTTGGCAGGTCGAAAGTTTACTGACTATCGCTAGAGGCATTGAGAGCATAAAAAGTTCAGAGTACAACTCACTGGAGGACTTGAGCTCTTACCTTGAAGATCTGAATGCTGTTATTGACACGAGAAATGTGGATGCCCTTGTTGTGGAGACTTTTGGAAGAAGGATAGCCAAGTTATTACAGTAAGTATATTGATCGTTTTCAATGTATCTTTGTGCCACTTAATACTTCTGATTCATTTATCATTTTCATAACTGCACTTCTGTGACTCTAGTTGCACATACCTGAAATATTATCCTGACTCTCTTATTAACATTGTGAGCTCTCAGGGAGAAATTTATGCAATTATGCGGACAAATAGATGATATGAGCACCGAATCTTTAGGTCCAATAGATGAAGATGGTCCTTTGGAGAATAGTGTAAGCTCAAGAACAAGCCAGCTAAATGGGAAATTTAAGGACCGTACCTCAATTGAGGACTTCGAAATTATAAAGCCAATCAGCCGTGGTGCATTTGGGCGTGTATTTCTTGCAAAGAAAAGGGTAACAGGAGACCTTTTTGCCATCAAGGTAATGAGCAGAACGGCAGCCTCCATATGCTAATTCCTTCACAATGTCTTAGCTCCTTTATACTGAACATTGAAGAATTTATCTGGGCTTTGGTTTGTTCATTTCTTAGAAGGTTCCGTAAAAAATATTCCAAGCTCCTTATAGCATTTTTTATTTCTTTATTTCATTGTGTACTAGTAATGATGATATTAAAGGGATGACTTGCTCAGGAGAATTAGAGAACTCTTCAAAATAAATAAAAGTTAAGAACCATACATGATTTGCATTGCTAGCTTTGCTTGCACAAAATATGATGGTGAGTTTTAATCGTTAGTCCTAAATCTTGATGGTATCATCACGAACGCAGGTGCTGAAGAAAGCTGATATGATCCGCAAGAATGCAGTTGAAAGCATCTTGGCGGAGCGTGACATCTTAATATCAGCTCGTAACCCATTTGTGGTACGTAAGTTGAATGTTCAGCATGGTGCCATTCTGGACTTCACTTAACTTCCATCTGTAATGGACAGGTTCGATTTTTCTACTCCTTCACATGTAGGGAAAACCTTTATCTTGTTATGGAGTACTTGAATGGAGGAGATCTCTATTCCCTCTTGAGAGGCTTAGGTTGTTTGGATGAAGATATGGCAAGGACATATATAGCAGAACTGGTAAGTTACAATGCCCTGTCTCACAGTATTGGTGACCCCACCTCAGATTTTATTCTTATTTGAAATGATGAACAATAGAAATTTCATTCTACCTTTAGGTTCTTGCATTGGAGTATCTGCATTCTTTGAATGTGATTCACCGTGATTTGAAGCCTGACAACTTGTTAATCTCCCGTGATGGCCATATAAAGGTTAAGTCTCGGTACTTCTATCATTTATGTTCTTATAATACATGTTTCCCTTTGTGTTTTGAGATTTCTTTATGAAGTGATCATTAAATTATCCAAGTAAACAAAAGTTCTACTTTCTAGTCTTAAGTTATGTTGTGCTGCAGAATGATTTGGACTTCCCCCCCTTTCCTTGCAGTTGACTGACTTTGGGCTATCAAAGGTTGGTCTTATAAATAGCACCGATGATTTATCTGGTCCAGATGTCAGCAGTGCTCTAGTGGGTGACAATCAACCAACGGATGCAGAACAACGTGCACACAAACGACAGCAGAGGCAAAAGCAGACAGCTGTGGGCACTCCTGACTATTTGGCCCCGGAGATACTACTAGGGATGAGCCATGGTACGTATGCTTCTTATGTGGAACGTGTTTTGACTTAAAAGTGTTGAATTGATCACTTCTATTAACCTATGTGGAACACTGCAAATACCCTGGTTATCTATTCCTTCATGCAGGTCCAACTGCGGATTGGTGGTCGGTTGGTGTTATTCTCTTCGAGATTCTTGTAGGAATTCCTCCATTCAATGCTGAGCATCCACAGGTAGTATTATGTAGGCTTGATTTATTGATCCTAATAGCATACACTTCTTTTCTGTTGGAGCCACAAAACTTAGAACTGATAACTAAGTAATGTTGTTGTTCAGAACAGTTATTAAATTACGGAATGGTGATTAATTAATTAATTTCCTGAAAGGAGGAAGACTGGTCGAAATGATTTGCTATTTATTTACTCTTGTGCACCAATGCTTACCTATATCTATTTTGGGTAAATGTAAAGTAAATAAACAATGTTAACGATCAGCAACAATATTGGTTGCTTACAGATAATATTCTGAATGGACCACCGTGCTATAATCTTTCTGAATGTTTTTTCAGCAGCTATATTAATGATATTGGTTGCTTGCAGATAATATTTGACAACATAATGAACCGGGAAATACCTTGGCCACAAGTACCACAGGAACTGAGCTTCGAAGCATATGACTTGATTGACAAGTGAGTCATAAAAATATTGTTTCTAATCTACAGTTATATGTGCTGAGTAGAATAGATCTCCAAGCTAAAATTGTTATTTCAACTCATTTTGTTTTCATGCTAGGTTGCTAATTGAGAACCCGGTACAAAGATTAGGTGCGACTGGTGCTGGAGAGGTACTCTTTTCCTTATTTCTCTTTTTTGAAATTTCACATATTACGTAACCAAGCTAACTGAAATATGCTATTAGAGCAGGTAAAGGCTCATCCGTTCTTTAAGGGCATCAATTGGGATATGATTGCTAGACAGCAGGTTAGGAGCTAAGCTAATGCAGAGTCCAAAATATCAGGCAACTAAAAGACTGCCTCGAATTGAAGGCTCATAATCATGTTCTTTTTTGTAGGCTGTGTTTATTCCCTGTACAGACGATGAATATGATACAAGTTACTTTGCCTGCCGTCATGCGTGGGGTGCTGCTGATGAGCATGTCACTACAGCCCCCAATGAGTACGACGACAGAAGTGAGACTAGTAGCATGAGTTGTGGCAGCAGTCCACGTAGTTGCGACTACGAAGAAGATGTATAACAGATTAATCCCTCTTAACTTCCCGTTGTAATAAGAGTAATCCAAATTATTTTACAGCAGTCACCTCACATTTTCAATTTCTACTATAATCATTAACAGGGAGATGAATGTGGTAGCATGGAAGAGTTCGGTCCTCCTCTGTCGGTGAAATATTCTTTCAGCAACTTTTCATTCAAGGTAACCAGCCCTATCCTTCTTGCCACAATCTTCGAATCTTGTCCTTGGTGAGTTAACATCTTTCCCTCTATTGCAACCAGAACATTTCCCAGCTAGCATCGATGAATTATGATCTGATGACGAAGCATAACGAAGATCCTTTGCAATCTTCAAGATCCTGAGACCACCAGGACAGACCAATTCCCTCAGCAACATGACCAGCATCTCACCGGTAAGCTGACATCATCTTACTCTTGCTTGATCCGGTGTACAAAAAGTAAGACTGCATCGAGCAAAAACCTGATTATACTGCCCTTGGCTTTGTTTGTCATGCAGGCAACGGAACTTCCTCGGCCACCGGTGGTAGCAGCTGAGTGATATGATAGCAAGTGTGTAACGATCGAAGACATGAACCTGTGCGGGTTTCCTCTAGAACTTTATGAGGATCGACCAGCCAAACAAGCACTTTAACCTGCATTTGCGCCGCTGAAGAAGGGACGGCGGGTGTCGATAAGTTAGTCAGTGTTTGCTCAGGGTTCGTGCCATTTTCCATAGGTATTGGTATCCAGTGTGAAGTGCCATCTCTTGCCGTTGCTGATTGTACAAAGAGGTTGTATGGAACATTTGAGATACTAGACAGGAACCATAGATCTCTCCCTGGGAGCCTACAGAATCCATCATGGCAAACCTAGCTGTTTGTGTTGTACAGTGTTTGGGTCAATAGTGAAACATGTTGCGCAGGTTTGATCTGTGCACATTGATCACTTTTTTTTCTGGTGTGAAAATTATTCTCCTTGGAGGCGTTGCCTTGGATGCAACGACAATGATTGCCTTTTTCATGGCGCTGTGGGGTTAACATTGGCGTGGTTGGTTTGGGGCTGGTGGCGGCGGGATAGGTGTGGTCTGTCATCTTCCTAGCCGGAGCGACCCAGATCCACTTATTATCGGACTTGTCTTCTCATTTTAATGTTGGCGGGGGTGACGGTCATAGTTTGGTGCCTTAGGACATCTCCCATGGTTGCATGATAGTTGTTGGTAGACTATCACAGATTTTTTTTAATGTCATACAAAAATGAAGAGGGAGGGAGGGAGGGAGGGAGGGAGGGAGGGAGGGAGGGAGGGAGGGAGGAGGGGAGGAGGGAGGGAGGGAGGGAGGAGGGAGAGGGAGAGAGAGAGAGAGAGAGAGAGAGAGAGGGAGGGAGGGAGGGAGGGAGGGAGGGAGGGAGGAGGGGAGGGGAGGAGGAGGAGGGAGGGAGGAGAGAGAGAGAGAGAGAGAGAGAGAGAGAGAGAGAGAGAGAGAGAGAGAGAGAGAGAGAGAGAGAGAGAGAGAGAGAGAGAGAGAGAGAGAGAGAGAGAGAGAGAGAGAGAGAGAGAGAGAGAGAGAGAGAGAGAGAGAGAGAGAGAGAGAGAGAGAGAGAGAGAGAGAGAGAGAGAGAGAGAGAGAGAGAGAGAGAGGGAGGGGCGGGCGGGGGGCGGGGGGAGGGGAGGGGAGGGGAGGGAGGGGAGGGAGGGGATGGGGAGGGGAGAGAGAGCGAGCGAGCGAGCGAGAAGCGAGAGGGGAGGGAGGGGGAGGGGAGGGGAGGGGAGGGGAGGGGGGGGGGGAGGGGGAGGGGAGGGGGGGGAGGGGGAGAGAGAGAGAGAGAGAGAGAGAGAGAGAGAGAGAGAGAGAGAGAGAGAGAGAGAGAGAGAGCAAGGTTGAAGTCATGATCTTACACCATTGACAAACTCCATTGTAAAATGAGAGAACATGAGCAAGGTTGAAGTCATGATCTTACACCATTGACAAACTCCAATGTAAAATGAGAGAACATCTTATTTATTATCTCACCTTTTATTGGACAAACTATATACACTAGTGCAGAATTGGGATTTAGCACCGGTTTGAACCGGCACTAAAGGATGGGGACTAAAGGTCCCCCCTTTAGTCCCGGTTCAACACGAACCACAACTAAAGGGCCACCACGTGGCACGAGCCCGTGCCGACGGCTGGGAGACCTTTAGTACCGGTTGGTAACACCAACCGGTACTAAAAGGTTTAGGGGGTTTTGGGTTTATGATTTATTTTTCCTTTAGTTTTATGTTTTTCATTTAATTCTTTTCATTTGCAAAATCCTTTTTTTAAAAAAAAACCCCCCCCCCCCCTTTTTTTTAAAAAAAAGGGGGTTTGGAAAAACCCTTTCCATTAAAAAAAATTTTTTTCCCCCCCTTTTCCCCCAAAAAGGGAATAAAATTTTTTTTGAAAATTTTTTCCCCGGGAAAAAAATTTAAATTAAATTTCCCAAAAAAAGCCACCGAAAAAAGGGAAAACCCCGGGAAAAAAAATTTTTGGGTTTTCCCCCCAAACCTTCCTTTTAAAACCCAAAGGGGGAAAAAATTTTTTTTTAAAAGGGGAAAAAGGGGGTTTCCTTTTTTGGGGCCCCTTTTTTTTAAAACCGAAAATTTTTGGAAATTTGGTTTTTTAAACCCAAAAAAAAAGGGGGGGGGAAAA